>OZ005736.1:199959552-201282294 GCA_963930755.1 Eudasyphora cyanicolor
CGCTCGGCTAACTTGTCATATCCCAATGACCATCACGTTAACGCTATCAATCTGGCATCACTATCCACGGCAATTATGCCGGATTAATTAAAAGTGGTTAAGTACTCTTAACTGTTCATTTCCTTAACGATTCAATTTGTGTATGTTAAATATAAAATATGTATTCATAATTAACTCACGAAAAAAAAACTTTTTCAGATTTCGCTTTTTTATGCACAACATTCGAAGACAGACAACGTTTTTGTTTGTAAAAAAGAAGCACAAATCTCACACACTTAGGAAAGGCCGAAGGCGTCACGTAAAAATTCTCAATTCTCGGTAAAAACAAAAGAAACGTATACTTTACACTGTCGCCATACATCCGTACATTATACATACATACATACATATGTATGGATGAGTGTAAGTATGTAACTGCACATGTACATATGTAGAGATCTCACTCTCGGCTGTAAGTGCTTAATGTGATGCGGTGGATGTACCGCGCATCGTAACGTTCCGTGCCGGCCGAGCACCACATGGAGGTTTACTGACCTTGGCATTTTTCGGGTTTTTTTAGTTTCAAGTTTTTGTTGTTGTTTATTTGTTTATTTTGTTTACATTTCTTATTTTTTATTGGGGTGCTTGCTGTGTTCACCGTTCGCCAAGATATAAACAAACATTTCGGAATAAAAACAACAAATACAAATAACACCGTAAAAAAGAGATGGAAGAAGAGAGAAGAGGGACCGGACCAGCGTTGCCGTTTTGGTCATTTCCGACCAAATTTGGTCGGATGAATTTGAAATTTTTATATTTGGTCGGATGGTCGGACCAATTCCATTTTGGTCGATTTTATCCTAGAATATTTAATTTGTATTATAATACAGAATAATTTGAAGTCTAATATCAAACTAAATTACTGAAAGTTAAAGCCATTCACCGTTTGGAATACTCTCAAATGTCGATTGTGAATCCCAAATTTTTTGATCACGGGAAGCAGTATCGATTGAAATTGTAGACGAATATATTGTAATAAAAATTAATTTGAAAATATTTATTTCAGGTTCGACAAATGTTGCTTGTAGTTGTCTAAAATACCGGCCCGGGGAAATGAATTGTTGCTTTCATTCCTGTTCTGTATTCCCATATCGGATTTAAACCGAAAATTTGGTTAATAAATCTCACCATAATTGCGGAGTTTTATTTATTTGGCGTAAGCTAATAGTAAATATTAGATTAATAAGGAACAAAAGCAATTTATAGTGTTGATGTGTAAAGTATGGCTCATTCGATGTTCGTATTTTACTTTTATCAATATTAGTGGGATATATCAGAGCAATGTTCTTGGGGTTTATATAATTGTAGTGTTGAGAGCATTTATTGTTGTCAAAATAATGTTGCGTAAGCACAATTGAGATTTCTTTTCTTTAAATTGATTGAAAATTTAAATGCAGATTTCCGTTTAATTTATACACATTTTTTTCCAATTTATAAATTGATTTTTGTCACATTGGAACGAAAAAGTGAAGAAAAAGACTATGTTGAAACTTAGGGGTTTGGAGAAGATGATAATTTTAAAATTAGGCTTAAAATACAAAAATATCAAAAAACAATGATTTTGCTGAATGGGGATATATTAATACTTTTTGTAAAAATAAAAAATAACGCATATTTTGTTTATTGACGAAGCTTTTCAGCCAGGAATGAGCCTCATCGCTGAAGATGATTTTTCGATGAAAATCCGAATCAATTTCAAGCTGTTGCTCAGCCCACTGACTCCGAATTTCGGTAGTAAATTTTAATAATTTCGACTCGTTGTTGATTTAGATTTGGCCATATTCCTATCATTTAAACGAGACATTCCTGATATTTTTCCTATTATAACAGTGAATGCGAACCATGGGTATATACATTTCAGGCGGGCCACATTATAACTTGTTTTAAAATACTTTTCAGTATTTTTATATCTTGTTTACATATTTTTTATTTTCTATTATAACGAGCATATTTTTATGTCAATTAATCTGAAAATGTTGTCACCAAACTTTACAAGTTATCAACTACTTTAATTTTATAAATTTGGTCGGCTACAAGGAATTTTGGTCGGTTTTAGAGAAAATTTTGGTCGGAAAAAATTTTTTGCAGTGGCAACACTGGACCGGACCAACTAAAGTGTAAAACTGCGCACACAGAGCAGAGCGCACAGCACCGCACATGTGACGGGTGATGTGTACATAAATTATTTTGAAGTCGAAAAAATAACACATGAGTGGGAATTGATTGACTCTTCTTTGTTCTTCCTCATGGAGGAGAAGTTGTTTGTTTCATAATTATATCGATTCTTGATCATTCACCGTCTTCAGTTTAAACATTTCGGCAGTCTTTGTTTCTATTATAAAATGCGCACTGATGCCCACGTTCTATAAATGCCATTTGACACTTTTAGAATTAGATGCGTGAGGAAACGGAAACTGTAGCTTTAGTTTTGTTGTTTTGTTCTTGCATTACATCATGCCTCTTAGTAGCTCGTTAATACATACGATTACATACATATGTATGTAAAAATTTCATATTTGGTACATGAATTGTTGTTAATTTTCTTCCTGACAATGCTTCGGGGATGTTCGCCATGACGGATCCGTGGAAAACACAACAGTTGGAAGCTATTTGGGAAATCGGTCATTCGGACCACGATTCTGCGATGGTTCTAACCGATATTTTGAAGATGATTCGTTTCTCCAACGCTAAATCGATTGTTTTACGACCGATTTAAAATTAATGTACGAGTAGTCTATTAAATCACAGTTGAAAGGTGTCGAGAATTTGTCCCCGATTATTCCTGACGATTGTTTGATGTTGACTCGCTTCACCATCATCTTAGCAATAGTTTAGCGATATGATAAAAATGTATACAATCGTTCTAACAACATTTGGAGTGGTTTACTAGATTTATCGTCCGCGAGATATTTCTACGATGGACGCATTTCTATGCTATGCTTTTGTACTTTGAGGATTTGTATGTTTTTTATTTTGTTGCTCCGTTGAGGACTAACGGTGATAGTGAGTTGGATTTATTGTCATTTAAGTTTTACAACTCAATTGTGACTGGTGATTTTTCATGGAAGGAGACTTACGAGAAACCTACAATACAAAGTTGTAATCAGATGTAAGGATTTTATAGCCTTTCATTAATCTTCCATTGTGAAATAGATGCATGTCACCAAACATTTCCAGTGCAGAGAATACAAAAATCAATTCGGTCATAAAGCAACGTTTTGTGTACGCTTTGCATATTAAAAAGCTTTTGTAAAAATACATTTTATAATATACTTTATTTCGTTTTATTAACTGTTATTAAAAATATCGAATTCAATAAATAATAATCTATATATATAAAAATGAAACGGTCCATCTGTGTAATGGCATCACGTCAGAACGGCTGGAGCGATTTGGATGATTTTTTTTTATTCGATTCTAAATTTTCACGAGATGGTTTATATAGAAAAAAAAATTAATTGGACAAAGGGGCGTGGTACCTCCCATACAAATCGCAGGTTAAAAATCCGATATTTCTGCTCCTATTATAGGTATAGTGCTGAAATTTTGTTTGTATGCATTTAATGGCAGATTATGTGAATTTTCCACAAATGGGCGGAATCGGACCAATGGGCGTGGCCCCGCCCATATAAGCCAAATTTTGAAATTGAGATATTTTGCACAATTTGTTAGCGAGAGTGCTGGAATTTGTGTATATGTAAACGGTGGCAGTCTACGTGATTGGTCCAAAAATGGGCGGGATCGGACCAATGGGCGTGGCCCCGCCCACATAGACAAAATTTTGATATCTTGCACAATTTGCTAGCGGGAGTGCTGCAATGTTGCGTATATGTATCTGGTGGCATTCTACGTAATTGGTGAAAAAATGGGCGGGACCGGACCAATGGGCGTGACCCCGCCCATATAAGCCAAATTTTGAAATTGAGATATTTTGCACAATTTGTTAGCGAGAGTGCTGGAATTTGGTGTATATGTAAACGGTGGCAGTCTACGTGATTGATCCAAAATCGGGCGGGATCGAACCAATGGGCGTGGCACCGCCCATATAAGCCAAATTAAAAAAATGTGATATCTTGCACAATTTGTTAGCGAGAGACCTGGAATTTTGTGTATATATATCCGTTGGCGATCTACGTGATTGGTCCAAAAATGGGCGGGTTCGGACCAATAGGCGTGGCCCCGCCCACAATGACCAAATTTTGAAATTTTTATATCTTGCACAATTTGCTATCGGGAGTGCTGCAATGTTGTGTGTATGTATCTGGTGGCATTCTACGTAATTGGTCAGAAAATGGGCGGGATCGGACCAATGGGCGTGGCCCCGCCCTTATAAGCCAAATTTTGAAATTGATATAACTTGCACAATTTTTTATCTAGAGTGCTGTCATGTTGTAGATATGTATCTGGTGACAGTCCACGTGATTGGTCCAAAAATTGGCGGGATCTGACCAATGGGCGGGCCACCGCCCATATAAGCCAAATTTTGAAATTGAATTATCTTGCTCATTTTGTTAGCGAGAGTGTTGAAATTTTGCGTATATGTATCTGGTAGCAGTCTACGTGATTGGCTTTCAAATGGGCGGAATAGGACCAGTGGGCGTGGCCCAGTCCATATTTTGATATATCTTGCAAGTATTATATAGGAAATACATGAACAAAAATGCTCGGTATGCGATAATTACAGCTGCTCACTCCAATACAATCGCAATATGATAATGTGATGCAATATCAATGAAACAAGAATTTGAAAATTTTATAAGCATACATTTCTATTTTCTGGACTTTCCACTGAATTCGGTATTTTTTCATTCAGTGAATTTATTACTAATACCAGTAAGGAAAGGCAGAAAGTCGGGCGGGGCCGACTATATAATACCCTACACCTCCCTAACAATGCGATAAGGGTCATTGCGATAATAATTTGGAATAATTGGTAAATGTATTTTGAACCGATAATCGAAAAATTAAGCAATATTCGTTCCTAAATTGAGAAAAATCTTTCTGGAGAACTTTGTAATGATCGGAAGTAAAGTACAACTTCTATAGCGCTTTGTAACCAAATCTGGAGGAACATATATATGGAGGTTATATATAAATCTGAATCGATTTTCCTAGAATACTCATTCATGTAAAATAGAAACCTGTTTCTGTCGAATTTCGTACTGATCGGATATAAAACACAGTCTCTACAGCGCTTACATGTCAAATTGGGGGTAACATATATATATGGGGGCTATATCTAAATCTGAACTGATTTTCTCCGAATTTTGCGGCATTCCTTCATGTAATAAGAAACCTCTTTCTGCCGAATTTCTTACTGATCGGATATAAAATACAGTTTCTACAGCGCTTGAATTTCAAATCGGGGGTAACATATATATGGGGACTATATCTAAATCTGAATCGATTTTCTCCGAATTTGGCAGTATTCCTTCATGTAATAACAAACCTCTTTCTGCCGAATTTCGTACTGATCGGATATAAAATACAGTTTCTACAGCGCGAATTTTGACATGGGCAGCGAAGCGCACCGGGCTCAGCTAGTTTCAATAATATTTTTAACGTTGTTCTTGGGGTCGTTTTACTTATCGTTGCTTACGAGTAGTCAAAGTGACTCAAAAGCGAATTGCTTTGGCAAATCGCTTTCAATTCAAAACTCGCTATCGACTTGACTTGGCGAATCGCTTTCAATTCACCACGGCGATTTGATGACACAATGGCTCACCGCGATGATTCGATGACGACGCGCAGATAATCGCGGCGATCTATTAAGACTTCCAGGCGATTCGCGAAAGAATTTTCCGCGATCACAATTTTTTTTGTGGTGTATGTACATATTTGTTCAGAACTATTGAGAACTATCCGATACCCAGTGAACTTTTTAGCCCCCAAAATTTTTTTTTAGTGATATAGATACATGCGATGTGTTTCGTATAATAAAATCGACGCTTGGTGCAAAATCGCATCCGTTGGCGATCAGTACACACACATAAATTAGTACGATCATAGCTCTTAAAGGACTTTTAGAAAGATTGAAATCCTTTGGTCACTGATAAACTGCAAAACACCACTTAGATATGTTACAGTAAGTGGTGAGCGATATATTTTGAAAAGGCTTTAAAAATGTTAAAACGCAGTTTATGTCCGGTTTGACTTCAGACTGCACATCGAAATATAGTTTTTGCATCTCCATTGGTCCAGTGGTTTAAGCGCCTATAAAACACATACATTTTTCCATTTTTATTCACAATTATTGAGAATTAATATTAAAGAGTTTCTTACTAAGATCTAGTACTGAGTACGAGCATTTTCGTTAGTTTGGTGAAATTTTTCCCTTAGGGAAGTTTCGAGTACTCTCAAGACTTAGCGCGAGGTCCAACGCTATAAGAGAGAACCTCTAGATCAAAGAGCATACCAGGCATAACAGAAATCAACATCTGTAGGGTAGCTACACAATCCGGCCAGGATATAACCTCTTATTGTCATTACTTCAGTTTAGTAAGTACTACAAGTATCTGGAAATCGATAATCTATATCAAGGACCAGTTCTTTGCATTGCAAACTTACATTCCAGTCTTCCCTGGTAGGTAAAATGTCCGTATTCCGTCGATACACAGTCCACTCCACCTTGTGATATCTTCATGTGGACGTAGATCTTGTACTTCCACAGTGAAAGACATTTAAATCTTATTGCAGCTCTGGCATTAGCATATCTATTTACAATATTAGTCAGTCCCAACTACTTTCCTCCAAGATTTTGACCTGAGATGTTTACAATATCTCCTCGCACTAAAAAGAAAAGATTGTCATCGTTAGTGTCGGTTCTGCCTGATCGGCGAAGACACCAGAAGGTTGGGAATTAAGTCCAATGATGTCTACAAAATCTGTGGATGCAAGGATGAAGTGGATAACACTGATCAACTGTTTTATTACTGTCCCGCAATGAGTATACGACATCTGCATGTACAGGGGTCGTTCATTCTACTTAGGAAGTCTGACAGATATTGCAGGTTCCGATTTTCGTATTATTTATAACTTTGTGTATCAAACGGGTTGGTTTCAACGAGGGGCATATGAGCTTGTTGCAGCACTAGGGACCTAAATTGGTCTATGAGGAGCAAGAAGAAAGCTGATTATCAACGCTCTCAACTTATTCCTTTTATCCACATTTTCTTCAGAAGTCAGGGGATTCAAATCCCAACCTCTTGGCGTATTCACCGATCAAAAAAAGCCGGAGCAGATACTAACGTTGACATATTCAATTCAACGACTTTACAGCCACAGTGTTTTAGATGTAGCAGAATTATATTCATCGCTAGATTCCAGAGCAGAACAGCTGGTCTTAGACTATGGGGCACTGGTATAGTAGCCAGCCGCTGCAAATAAGACACTGATCAGCATGCATCGGGGTGACAGGGACAATACGTACTTGCACTGCAGAAGCCCTCAACGTGATGATGCACATACTACCAACAGATCTACATATAAAAGCAAGTGAGCCTGTAATGCCTCACGATTACTTGCCTTTGGAATTTGGAAAGATAGAAGATACGGATATGCTCGGATCCTTCAAAAACTCCCCAGGGAAATACAAACAACATCCGCAATGACCTTCGAGCAGTCATTTGAAGTCAAGTTAACTAGAAGAATATAATGGGATAACTGGAATCCGATGACGAGATACGACAACAAGGTGTACACGGACGGCTCCAAAATGTGTTGTGGAGTTGGTTCAGGTGACTTTTCAAAAAAGCGAACATAACACTCTCCATCAAAATTTCCTGTATATTGCAGAGTATTGCGGAGGTACTGACCGTGTATTAAGCTTTCGCAACGACACACAGCAGAGCGTATTGGAATGATGACTTGGCTAGTCCGCCTCCTACTAGATAAAGACAGCTTATTCAATTTTGCAAAAGTACAGATGAAGTTAATTAACAACATACGCTTAGGGGTAGTACCGACAATAATATAAGATAAATATTATAATATTTACTCCTGAATGGATTAATCTACCACAACAGGGGTTCGAGCAATACGTTTGAGACTAGAAATAGGCGAGAAGGCAGTTAGCACTGATTACTCGTATAATTACTTAGCTGATGATTAAAAAGGGTCCAGAGATGTTAGATTCTCGGCCCATGAATATATTGAATTTTGCATTAGGAACTTCAAAACTGTCTGTACATTTAGAAGTATCTTTAGATAATCGGTCACCTTTGAGAGCCCTTTGGAGAGCGTTGGGCAATGAATGAATAGGGCATTCATTAAATCACGCCCTATTACATAGGGCAAAGAATCAGAATCATAGGGTACTAAGACAACAAGCTAGGAATGCTTTGAACGCATCTAGAAAAACGCGATGGTAAACAATCTTGGGAGGCATATAAAAGCCATATTTGCGTATACAGGAAGGAAAGAGACGATTTTTGTAATCTTATTGAGAAATTTTTCAGTATTAAGGACACCTCTAGAATTAGGAAATTGGTAGCTAAGGAACCACACTTCGTAGGTAGCATCCGATATAAATCAGGTGCTTGGACTTTATCCTCTAACGACAAGCTGGCGCATTTATCGGGAGTAGACTTTCCAGTATGCGCCACAAATCAGTTCAATGCAGATTCGTAAACACGCACGTTGTTTATAGTCCTGCAACTACACCTCGGATTTTTGCATATTTTTTATCCGACTGAAACCAAACTTAGCATTTAGACGTTTTATCGTTCAAATCACAGCTTAGTATAAGAAATTTTCTGTACTTTTGCTAAATTGAATAAGCTATCATAATCTAGTAGGAGGTGGACTAGCCAGGTCATTATGTGGAAAGTACGCGGAGGACAGAATGAGTTCCTTGCCTTCCTGTAGCAGTAATAGCTTGTTTCTGCCTTTTCGTTTCCATATAGTCCCCTATGACCTGCAACCGAGGTGAGAATTACCTCGGATAGACGGCCTAACATAGCAAGTTCTTTCTATGTTCTAGTTCTAGGATAACCGCCGCGGATAGCCACGAATATTCCAATACGCTCTGCTGTGTGTCGTTGTGATAGCTTATCACATGGTCAGTACCCCCGCTTGCAATACTCTGCAATATTCAGGAAATTTGAAGGAGAAGATTATGTTCGCTTCTTCGGAGAAGACACCTTTACCAACTCCACAACTCATTTTAGGCCGTCCGTGTACACCTTGGTGTCGTATCTTGTCATCGGATTCCGCTATCCCATTATATTCTTCTAACATGACTTCAAATGACTCCTCCAAGGCAGTGCGGATGTAGTTTGTATTTCCCCGGGGAGTTTTTGAAGAATCCGAGCATGTCTGTATGTTCTATCTTTCCAAATTCCAAGGGAAAGAAATCGTTAGGCATTACAGGCCGCACTTGCTGTTATATGAAGATCTACATATTGGCAGTTTGTGCATTATCACGTTGAAGGCTTCTGTGGGCAAGTACGCATTCTCCCTGTCACCCCGATGCATGCTGATCTTCGTCTTTTTTGCAGCGACTGGCTATTATACCAGTGCCTCATATTCTAAGACCAGCTATTCTGATCTGAAATCTAGCGGTGATTATAATCCTGTTACATCTAGAACAATGTGCCTGTGGCTTCTGACGAGGCATTTATTGATGGGCGAGTACGCCAAGAGGCTAGGTTTTGAATCCACTGACTTCTTAAGAAAAAGTGGATAAAAGGAAAAAGTTGAGAGTGTTAATAATCTGTTTTCTTTTTGCTCCTCATTATGTTTAGGTTAGGGTGACAGCCAGAGTTACCAGCTCACATAGACAATTGAGGTCTCTAGGGCTGCACATGCTCATATGCCCCTCATCGGAACCAACCTGTTTGGTTCACAAAGTTTTCAATAATACGAAAATCGGTACCTGCAATATCTGTCAGACTTCCTAAGTAGAAAGACCGTCCCCAGACCGACTGTAATAAAACAGTTGGTCAATGTTCTCCACTTCTTTCTTTCATCCACAGATTTCGTATATATAATTGGACTCAATTCCCAACCTTCTGGTCTTTTCGCCCGTCAAAACCGACACCTCGCACTCTCTAGTGCGAGGAGATATTTTGAATATCTCAGGTCAGAATCTTGGAGGAATGTAGCTGGGGGTGACCGATATTCTAAATAGATAAGCTAGAACCAGTGCTGCAATAAGATTGAATTGTCTTTCACTGTGGAAGTACAAGATCTACGTCCGCATGAAGATATCACCAGGTGGAGTGGACTGTGTATAGACGGAATACATCTTCGAGAGGAAGATACTAAACGGAAGTAGTGACAATAAGAGGTTGTATGCCGGCCAGATTGTGTAGCTACCCTGATTGCTTCATGCCTAAGCCAAAGCATGCATGTGGACAGTGGCGCACCAATATATGCGAATTCTTTGTGTAATGTGGTCCCTTTCTAACAAGTTTATCGGCTGTATACTAAGCTATATGTTAAACTTGTTAAGAGATCGGCAAACAGTCGAGGATGTTTGTGAATTTAGGGATGTCTCCAAAGATTTAATGGCAGCCTGGATGTCGGAGTAATTGACGACGTCAGAGTTGGTCAACTTGGCGATATTGTCATTATTTCGGCTTGATAGATACAGCATGTATTTGGTAATCTGTGAGCTTTATCAAGACTGGAGATAGTTTATATTTCCTGGTATACTGCCAACCCATTCATCTCTGGTAGGTATGTTAATGGTAAAGTTCCTCTCAATGGTGTACACCGATGATATATAGTACACTCGGTCGGTTACCATTGTACGAGTACTACAACGGTGTGTAGTACTTGTTTCCGTACCTCCAAATTGATAGACAGTTTAATCTTAATTTGCTCTGGATGCAACATCTCTAGCCTCAATATCAATCGGCGGTAGAGGTAGTAGGACTTGCAGAGACTCTGTTTACACTCAGAAAAATGGCAATCGTTTATGTGAGTAAAATCTATATCTCAGTTTAGTTCAAGGTTTTTACCATTGTACGAGTACTACAACGGTGTGTAGTACTTGTTTCCGTACATCCAAATTGATAGACAGTTTAATCTTAATTTGCTCTGGATGCAACATCTCTAGCCTCAATATCAATCGGCGGTAGAGGTAGTAGGACTTGCAGAGACTCTGTTTACACTCAGAAAAATGGCAATCGTTTATGTGAGTAAAATCTATATCTCAGTTTAGTTCAAGGTTTTTACTTATGTTTAGTTAAATTTTCCTCAAAACTGGGAAATTTTACTTTCAATGAGTAAATTGAAATAAATTCAAAGATATAGCAAATTGGTTACATATTCGGAAATGGGATATGACTTACTTAAAATTCCATCGACCATGTAAAAATTTCCTACTATTTGGTAAATTTTGACTTTTACCGAGGAAGGATTTCCTAGCGCCGAAGAAACATTTACTACTCCTCGAAAATAAATCATTTTAGGAAATTTTAACTAGAAATATCAGAATTTCCTTAGTTCTAGTTCACGTCTTTCTGAAATTTATAATACGGTTTTCAAATAATCCTTGAATATTCGTTAAGCAAAAAATTCCCGTTCGTTTCAAGAGATTCTTTCCTTAACTGCTCAAATATCATTTCAAACAGCAGCTGCGAAGTTAAGTAATTTAACTTCGCAGCAAATATATAGGATTATATGTGAAATACTTAAGATATAAGATTGAGACATTGAATGAGAATTCTGCTTGTTTCAGGTTTTTTGAATTTGTTTCAAATACATTGGAGCAAAATATTTATTGGAAAATTCCCGAGAATAGTTTGCTGAATTATATTAGTAGTAATGAACTAAAATTTAGTTTACTTCTTTCTACAAGTTGCAGGTTCAAAAATTACTCATTTATAGTTAAGCGTTTCTTACATTTTACTTTAATTTTCGTATATTCAAGTAAAATTGAACATGATTTGAGGAATTATTTTACTTCCATTTAGTAAAAATGTAACTTAGTCTTAGTAAAAAAATTACTTGATTTTAATAAAAATTTTCTTAATTTTTAGTAAAAATTTCCTGATTTCAAGTAAAAATGTACCTGATTTTAGTGAAAATTTAACTAGATTTTTCCCAAATTTCATGTAAATTTTTACTTAAACTGAGTTAAGTTTTCCTTAATATGAGTTCAATTGAACTAGATGTAAAAGAATATTTACTAAATTCAAGTTAGTATTAACTGAAACTAAGTTCAAAACATTTGCTAATATTAAGGACAAATGTGAACTTGATTTGGGAAAAAATTGCTTTAGCGCCATATGAAGTTTAATTTTCCTGAAGTTTAGTTCATTTTAACTTATCTTTGGGTTCATTTTTTTCTGAGTGTATGTAGTCGTTAAAGGTCCTCTTATGCTTAGGAAGGCAGTTCTCTGAAGCTATGCATCGAGTTCAGTCCGCAGTAAGTCGAGGCCGTCTGGAAATAGCGGAGTGACCGAAATTTGTACAGGGTTTTCCAACAAGAGGTGCTATTTTGAATCACCCGGTATTTCGGTAGCTGTCACTTTTCAACAACGCATTGCAATTATTAAAATTCGAAAAATCGAAAATCATCTTGACTGATAAGGCCCATTTCCACCTCGGTGGCTACGTCAACAAGCAAAATTGTCGCATCTGGGGCTCGGAAAACCCAAGAGTAATTGTTGAGAGGCCGCTCAACCCTCAACGTGTGACTGTTTGGTGCGGTTTATGGTCCGGCGGGGTCATTGGACCTTACTTTTTGGAAAATGAGGTTGGATCAACAGTTACGGTGAATGGATTACGCTATCGAGAGATGATTAATGATTTTTTATGGTCGGAGTTGGATGGTATTGATCTGGACAACGTTTACTTTCAACAAGACGGCGCTACGTGCCGCGCAAGCAATTAAACCATTGCTCTGTTACGGGAAAAGTTTCCGGACCGTGTTATCTCTCGAAGAGGTAATCACAATTGGCCACCGAGATCTTGTGATTTAACACCTTGCGACTTCTTCCTTTGGGGCCTCAAAGATAGAATTCGTGAGGCTATTGAGGATATAGGCAGCCACTTTGCGATTTGGTTATGGAAAATTTAATGAAAAGGATATGGTCCTGTAAGCGTGGTCGTGGTGACCATTTGGCTGATGTTGTTTTTCGTTATAAACGGCATACCTTCCTCTTTATATATATAGATAAACATCCGATCATTTATCTCAAAAAATGGCATTTTTCTTTGAATACCAAAATAACACCTCTTGTTGGAAAACCCTTTATTATTGATAACTTCATGTATCACACAGGTTGATTCCGAGGAGAGGAAGTTGGGCCTGTGTTTACACTTGGGACCGTTGCAACTGCTCTATACGAGACATCGACTGTCACTCCTACTTACCTACCTACCTAGAGAAGATATTCAATGTAAAAACGTATTACTTATAAACCTCTCAAAAGTTATTGTGGATAAGGCCGTATAACTTTAGAAAATTAAAAAAAATTTATCAACCATTTTCGAGTTTATAAAACCCAAGTACATTGAGGAAATTAGTCACAGCTTTGGCCCAAAATGACTGTTGCATAGTGCTTTCATTATTCATCGTAAACTAATGAGTTGTAGACTCTGACAATACCAATACCTGAAGCGACCAATAAATCACTATTACATCTAATTGGAAGTACACTTTTATTGATTGCGTTTTTCACAAGTTTAAACTGGGTTTTAGCTAGAACATGAATCAGCTGTGACTGATTTACCGGATGGTCGGTCAGTCATTAATGTCACGTATGCCCGTTACAACTTTTTATGGTTCGTCGTCATTAGTAGTGCAGACACATCGATCGATCAATGCAATTAGAGACGATTACCGATAACATTTAAATAAACTGCATAATCGTTCTTATCATATGGTGGTACACTGGTATTTATTGTTGTTTTTTTTTTATTTGTTAATTACAACATTATCTAATTTAACTCGCCAACAATGGGTCACTTTCGAAGAGCGCTTTGTCTTTGTAACCCAAATTTAGATCTGTTTGCTATCTAATTATTTGAGTAAATATGTACATATGTATGTATATTCCAACAGAGACTATTAGATATATCTATATACGTACATACATTCATTTATGATTTTTCCATAAATGATACTCGTAAGAATGCATATCCGCACATTCGTTTCTAAATATCAAAAATTGTCTATTTTTCCAACAAAAAATATGATGGAGGTGTTAAAAAATATTCCCTTGCATTAAGTTGTATCTACTTTACGACATGCGATCGCGGTCGTCGTAAAACTCGTCGACAGGCGGAGACAGACTAGCAGAGGGACGAACAGGCGGACAGACATACGGTCATAAAGACAAACAAAGATACTCATTATGTTGACACTGAATAAAATGCGGTTCTTTTATTTTTCCTCTTTTTTGTGTGTCTGCATTGTGTCCCTCCTTCTCTCGGTCCCGTGCAACAAGAACTTCTTGAACGAACAAAAGAAGAATAGGAATATACCAGATTCTATAATCATCCATCGGGTATTTCTCATCTTTAATGGTGATATTTTTAGGTTTAGTATTTGTGATTTGTTTTTTGTTATAAATATACACTCATATAACATAGTGCACATGTACACAAAAGCGACATATTAAGGTGGATCATAAGTTATGAGGTACGATCCTTAGTTACAATACAACTAGGAAGGGTTGCAGAGAGGAGACGTTTAAAAAATGTCATGTCCTTGGACATACACTTTATCCTGTATATAGGGTAATCCAAGTAGAGATACATTTTTCAATAGCCTTTTTTTGACAGATCACGTGTGAGTCGTGTCATACCGTCATGTTATTTTTGTTAAGTATTGTTTGGCATTTCATCATGGAAAGATGAGCCATCAATGCTTTGAGTCATCCTTCGTGGCATCGAAGGGTTTCAAATTTTTAAAACTTGAAGATTTCTGCCCTTTTGTGCCAAGTTGTTTGCCCGTTCATTTCCAATCACTCCGCTGAGTCCGAGCAACAAAAATATCCGCATTTGACCATGGCTGAGTAATCACTTGTCGCTCTTTTACAGCCCACCACAATTCTGGATTTCGGACGTCTTTGCTTTGATCGCCATTTGACTATCTGTAAAGATGTTACCATCTCTAGGTTTTGTGGTGTTACTGACCCAGTTCACATACTCCGTGCTCAGAGGTCGAATTTCCGTGTTATGGTCTGGTAGGCGGAAGTATAATTCGACCTCTGGATCCTCAGTAAGAAGACTGAGTTCCGTGTTCCCACCCTCGTGCACTTGCGACTTGCGCTAGTGATCCGTTCAAACAGGATTGTATGTCTGGCACAAGTAATTCACAGTTAACTGCAAGCCAGAATGCGATCGAAGATTTCCATTCTCGATTTATCCATTCCCACATCACTTGAATGGGTCTTTCTGTAAGCGCTGCCTGATACTTTATACAGATTTCTATTGGTTGAATGTGCTGTGCAGTCTCCAAAGCACTCCTTGGTGCTGTGGAACGTTGCAATTTTTCCAATACCTTTACGTTGCACTTCTTTTCCATTGATGTCCACTACGCTACAGAGGCGTGGGTTATTATTGGTTTAATCACGCTCGTATAAAGTCAGGGTCTCATACATGGACTTAATCCCCATTATAAACATATAGCTCTTCGGCACAACGACCATCATCTGTAAGCCTTGGTGGCTCCTTCTTCTATGTGATCGTTCCAATTTAGTTTCCGATCCACCTTGTTAGATATTGTACTGGAAACCAGGCTCGTCGAATCGCGCAATCTTCGTTTTCTTCGTAAAAAGACACATCTGTATTTTGTCTAGGTTTACATTAATTCCTCTCGGTTATATGCTATGTTAATTCCCACCTCAGCTCTTCTACACAAATGGTTTCGGCCACTAAGTCCTTCCATTCAAAACCATAGAAGAGGCGATAAAATATGTGTATAAATAGTTGAAACAACTATAACAACATGGATACGTTCAAATAAAAATGCTTGCAATTAAATCGATGGTTGTATCAATCGAATTAGGATTGTTTTTTTCATGGACACTCGGTTAGTTGTGGTAACCAATGTGGTAACTAAATCGATGGTTGTATCAATCGAATTAGGATTGTTTTTTTCATAGACACTCGGTTAGTTGTGGTAACCAATTTTTAACTACCATATGATCGATTTTTGGTTGTGACAACCAATGTTATATTCTTGACAACAGATATTGTATCAATAGACCGAAGATTATTATTGCAACGAATAATTGGTTACTACAACATAAAAAATATTAATAAATAATCGTTTTTTGGTTATCCCAATAATTGACCAAATTTATTTTGGGAAATATAACCGAAAGATTGGTTGCTGTTCTTTTGCTGATACATGATAAACAACAAATAAAATTACTCGACATAAATAAATCTTCAACATTTTGTTTAAGAGCGGTATATGTAGTCAAAAATAATCTCGTGTGGATAATAATTCGTGTACTAAAATTTGTGTCAAATGTTTCCACATCTCATAATACTGATGAATTTGTAATATGGGATTTTTAATTTTGTTATGAATTGTTTGGTTTTTTGTTCAATAAATAAAATAAAAATGAATGAAAACTGTTTTTAATTAATTGTCGGTAGTATATGACGGACAAATTGTCAGAACAACCAATTTTTTAAAACAGTTGGTTGTGGCAAAATTCAACAGATAATTTTAGCCACCATTTTCGTAGTTGGCGCAACCAAATATGATTGTTGTCAACATGAAAGCAGAAGTATACCACAACCAAACTGTTGGTTGTCCTGAGGGAATCGCATGATAGTAGACATAACTACCAAAATTCGGTTGGCAAATAATTCGGTTGAGGCAACCAAACTGTAGTCTGTGTGGACATTAATTCCTCTCGGTTATATCCTATGTTAAGTGCCACCTCAGCTCTTCTACACAAATGGTTTCGGCCACTAGGTCGTTCGTTGGTGAGGGTTCTAAGGAGACTATGTACCGCCGAAAACCATAGAAGAGGCGATAAAATGCCTTCAAGGTCATTTCTGATTTGGATTAATGTCACTCTTAATCAGTGTTTCGTAAATAGGAAGTCGCAGCTATTAAATTATGGAATTAATATGTAAGAATGTTTGCTTAACCTAATCGCAGCCCTGTAAGGCAACCGCAGAGCCAAACCGACTGAGAAGTTCTGCTCTAAAACAGATATTTTTTAGCCGATCTAAATAAACCGGTTATATCGATCCACGCATTGTTATAATCCTCATATAAAGGTACCTTCCTAATTGGCTTCTTCACACTCAAGATGCCACGATTTTTAAACGATTTACCTGCAACATTTTATTTTATCTTGTAGCTTTTAATATTCGTCCCAGAAAAAATAGTTCCTTACATTTCGTTAGTGTGGCGCTCTGGGACCAATATTTTTTAATGGGTATGTAGAAATGGGTAATTAATTGTTCCTAAGTTAAAAATGCGTCTATCGGGCCACTTATTGATATATTCCCCGTATACATTTTCTTCTCGATTAGACTCCACCACACTCTGTAAGTAGTAGTGTAGGTTATTAGGTATAGTTGGCCCCCACCGACATTAGTCCATGACCATTTTGCATAATCTGTCTTATATCCTGTCTTTAAATCAAGTATGAATTTGGGCTCCATAGTTTCCAACCCTAAACTTTGAGCTATCAAAATGTTTTATTTTTTGGTTGTCTACACTTTTCTGCAAAATTAATCGTTGCTTAAATTTTGTAAGGTCCTTTATAACGGGTGTTCCAATAGGGATGATATGATTTTGAAGTGACGTTTCGGCCATTTGTAATATGTCATGATCTGTCATTTGTTTTTCAGTAGTGTTTGTATTCAGTAGTGTTTACAATTTCATCATGGATAGATATACGCAAGAACAACGTTTACAAATTATTCAGTTTTATTATCAAAATAATCGTTCTCCTATTGCAACTTTTCGTGCGCCAAGTCCATTTTTTAAAATCCCCAAAAAACACTTTCCAGTCTACCTACGACCTTGACTTTAGCTCTCGTTAAGAGTTATCTTTTTGCCATTGACGGATTCCCGATCCGACGTACCGTTAAGGAGCTAGAGCAAAAATAAACTCTCCGTGCACACTTGAAAATTATGCTAAGTCAATTTTTTTTAAATCCAAAAAAACACTTTCCAGTCGAACTACGGCCCTCTCGTTAAGAGCTATCTTTTTGCCATTGACCGATTGTGGCTACGTGCCACACGGCAAATGAAACAATTGAATTGTTGCGAGAAAAGTTTGGAGATTCGATTATTTCAAGAAATTGTGATATTGAATAGCCTACAAGAAGTTGTGATTTAACACCATTAGACTATTTCTTGTGGGTTTATTTGAAGTCATTGGTCTTTCGAAATAAACCAGACTCTCTTCAAGCTTTACAAGTCAATATTGAACGTGCCATTCATGACATACGACTTGATTTAGTGGAAAAAGTTCGCGAAAATTGGGTTCATCGAATTCGTTCCTGCAGAAGAAGTCGTGGAGGCCATTTGAATGACATTTTATTTAGAACTTAATTGTATCGATTGTACTTAACTATAAGTGTGTTTTTTTTTCAAAGAAATCATATCACTCTAATTGGAAAACCCGTTATATAAATATATGAGAAAAAGGGTTTTTATGGAATATTATAGAATTGATACTTGATGCCCTTAATTTCTTCTAATATTTACTTCTATGGATACTCACTTTACCTTGATATCCATAGAAATATAATCACATATGAGGGCAGATCAAAAATTACGCAAAAAAGGTACGACAATGCCCAGTCTATTGAATTTTTTAGGGTTGATTTGCTAATATGAATGATTAAACATGAATATTATGATTTATTTTGTCAGGCGAATAACAACGTAGGGGAAAGATTATAATTCTTTCCTAGGCCTTCCCGTCGAACCAAATTGATTGCTGTAGAAAGTTCAATACGAAAATTCGATGAAATATGCTCGCATTGGACTATGAAAATAACTTTCACAAATAGTTTTTTTGGAATGTTGTTTTATTGTGCAGCAAATTTAATGAAAATACCTTCACGCTGAAGAATAATCGATTCTGTAGTATGAGTATATTGTCACAAACCTATTCCGGTTGAAGCATACATATGTTTTGGGTCCAAATATATAATATAATATGTTGTTCCATATTTTATGTTGTTCCGAACTAAACTATGTTTCCATCCTAACTTTTTTTTATTTGGAACCACTATTAATAAGCCAAATTAATAAGTATATGTTGGCAATGTATGTATGTATTCGAGTATATAAGTTAATGCTGTTTATGACATTTTTATACCCTACACCACACTGTGGTACAGGGTATTATGACTTTGTGCATTTGTTTGTAACACATAAAAGGAGAAGAGATAGACCCAATGTTTATTATACCGATCGACTCAGAATCGCTTTCTGAGTCGATTTAGCCATGTCCGTCTGTTGTCCGTCTGTCTGTCCATGTATTCTTGTAATCAAAGTGCAGGTCGTATTTATGGTACGATTGTGATGAAATTTAGCATAGTGCTCTTTTTTGGCCCAAGGACGATCCCTATTGAAATTAGTTAAAATCGGTTCAGATTTGGATATAGTCCCCATATATATGTTTCACCCGATTTGACATGTAAGCGCTGTAGAAACCACATTTTACATCTGATCTTTATGAAATTCGGCAGAGAGAGTTTTATTATTACGTGAATGAACACTACCAAATTCGGAGAAAATCTGTTCAGATTTAGATATAGCCCCCATATATATGTTCCACCCGATTTAACATTTAAGCGCTGTAGAAATCGTGTTCTATATCCGATCAGTACGAAATTTAACAGAGAGAGTTTTCTTATTACATGTATGAACACTGCCAAATTCGGGGAAAATCGGTTCAGATTTAGATATAGTCCCCATATATATGTTTCACCTGATTTGACATGAAAGCGCTGTAGAAACCGTATTTTACATCCGACCTGTACGTAATTCGGCAGAGAAAGTCTCTTATTACATGAAAAAACACTGCGCAATTCGGGGAAAATCGGTTCAGATTTTCCACCCGATTTAACATTTAAGCGCTGTAGAAATCGTGTTTTATATCCGATCAGTACGAAATTTAACAGAGAGAGTTTTCTTATTACATGTATGAACACTGCCAAATTCGGGGAAAATCGGTTCAGATTTAAACATAGTCCCAATATATATGTTACACCCGATTTGACATGTAAGCCCTGTAGAAACCGTGTTTTATATCCGATCAGTACGAAAATCGGCAGAGAGAGTTTGCTTATTACATGTATGAACACTGCCAAATTCTTATCGCAATGCCCATTTTCGCATTGGTAGGTAGGTGTAGGGTATTGTATAGTCGACCCCGCCCGACTTTCTGTCTTTCCTTACTGGTTAACTATAAAGTATAACACGAAAAAATTAAAACTAAAAAATCAACACGGTCAGTAAAGTTTTAAACATCTACTTTAAATTTAATATATTTCGAAAAATTGTTACAAAATAACTTTATTTGTAAGTAATATAATATTTCTTGTGAACGTCAGTTTGCAAATATGGGGTGATCTAAGTAGAGATACTTTTTTAATAGCCTTTTTGTCATGTTATTTTTATACCCTCACTTTAGTGTGACGAGGGTATATATCATTTGCTACGGAAAAAAGTGTAACACATCGAAGGAGTGATCTAAGACCCTAAGTATGTTCGGAGGAAATCCGTTTTGGGTCATTTTAAGTCGAATGAGCAATGTCCGTCCGTCTGTCTGTCTGTCTGTCTGTCTGTCTGTCTGTCTGTCTGTCTGCTGGCTGGTGCGCACGATAACTCTCGAAAGGAGTAACCGATTGACTTCAAATTTGGTATGTGGTAATATTTTGATCTATCTCCGGATGAGTTCGAAGATGGGCCATATTGGTCTACTCCTTCTGGTACCTCCCACACAAAGGGTTAAAATTTAGTGAAATATTGATTCTTTAATAACTTCTATACTACTTATTCGAATCTTTTGAAATTCTGCACATAATATTAGTATATTAGTCGCTATTAACTCGAGAAAAATGGGTGAAGTTGGCATGCCCCTTTTGGTACCTCCCACACAAATGGACCATTTTGCATCAAAATTTAACTGCTTATAACTTTAATACAAGTGCATAAAAATGCTTGAAATTTTCTGCAGTATAATGTTTTTGTAGCGCCTATAGGCCGGTAAAAAATGGGCATCATTGTACAGCCCCTTTTGGTACCGCCCACACAAATGGCCCGTTTCGTACCAAAGTAAATGGCTTGTAACTTTAATACCAGTGCATACAAATACTTGAAATTTTGTACAGTGTAATGCTGTTGTAGTGCCTATAGTCCTGTAAAAAGTGGGCGTTATCACCCCGCCCCTTTTTGTACCTCTCACACAAAATGACCAAATCATACCAAAATTACATAGCTCGTAACTTTAATATACCAGTGCACACAAACGCTTATAGTTCAGCACAATGCAATTTATTTAAGAATGTACTGTTTACCGAAAAATATGTGTATTTGGAAAACCCCTTCTGGTACCTCCCACACAAATTGACAGATTTATTGGTGTAATGTTATATATTACATTACTCACAAAGTGAGGGTATACCTTAGTCGGTTTACCCGACTGAAACTTTCTTACTTGTTGTTAAGTATTGTTTGGCATTTCATCATGGAAAGACTTACGCCTGAACAACGTTTACAAATTATTCAGTTTTATTATCAAAATAATCGTTCGCCAATTGCGTTAAGTCCATTTTTTTTAAATCCAAAAAAACACTTTCCAGTCTACCCACCACCTTGACACCCATGAGCAATATTTTAGCTCTCGATTAGCTTCCCGATCCGACGTACCGGAATCATCGGTCCATATTTCTTCAAAAATGATGCCGGTGAGAACGTAACCATGATAACGTGCCAGGATAACCGACTATTTGATGCCTGAAATTGAAGCTCGTGATTTCGGCGACATTTGGTTTCAACAAGACGGCGCCACTTCCCAAACATCGCATCAATCAATGGATTTATTGTGAGAACACTTCGGTGAGCAACAAGCAAAATTGTCGATCTGGGGCTCGGAAAACCCAAGAGTTATTGTTGAGAAGCATCTCCATCCTCAACGTGTGACTGTTTGGTGCGGTTTATGGTCAAGCGGGTTCATAGGACCTTACTTTTTCGAAAATGAGGTTGGATCAACAGTTACGGTGAATGGATTGCGCTATCGAGAGATGATTAATGATTTTTTATGGTCGGAGTTGGATGGTATTGATCTGGACAACGGTTATTTTCAACAAGACGGCGCTACGTGCCACACAAGCAACGAAACCTCTGTTACGGGAAAAGTTTCCGGACCGTGTTATCTCTCGAAGAGGTGATCACAATTGGTCACCGAGATCTTGTGATTTAACACTTCGCGACTTCTTCCTTTGGGGCCACGTGAAAGATAAGGTCTACAGCCCAGCGTCGATTCAAGTTCTCAAAGATAGAATTCGTGAGGCTATCGAGGACATAGGGCGCCACTTTGCGATTTGGTTATGGAATATTTCATGAAAAGGATATGGTCCTGTAAGCGTGGTCGTGGTGGCCATTTGGCTGATGTTGTTTTTCATTATTAACGGCATACCTTCCTCTTTATTATGAAATAAACATCCGATCATTTATCTCAAAAAATTTAATTTTTCTTTGAATACCAAATAAGAAAATAATAAAAAGAAAATAATTTTAGCGAAAGAAGAGGATAAAAATGTTTAAGTCGAGAGCCGCGAATTAGGGTTTGATTTTAGACCCATGGTTTCTTCGGAGAATTTTCTTAGAATTTAATTTATATTACGTTTTTGCTATACGATTTTTAATTTTGTTTCATCCATACAAATCAACCCGCCCTAATACATATGTTCGGGTGCACTTCAAATATATAATATGTGACACACACAAATATTATATGTTTGGCAAGATGTTGTTCCTAAATAAACTATGTTTCAATCCCAAATTATTTCGTGTTATACCTTTAACTATAAAGTATAACACGAAAAAATTTAAAACTAAAAAATCGACAAGGTCAGTAAAGTTTTAAACATCTAATTTAAATTTAATATATTTCGAAAAATTGTTACAAAATAACTTTATTTGTGTGTAAACACATATTTTTTGTGAACGACAGTTTGCAAATATATGTTGTATATATATATAATAATATATATGTATATGCGTTCTTACCAAAAATAGTAATTTTCAAATAAAATATATTTGTTCGCAAATGTTGTTTTCAAATAATATTTTCTCTCAATTCCAACATATAAAAAATTGGTTTCAAATATGTATTTTCTTTCCATTCGAACATATCAAAAATTACAATTTTGCCCCTTTTTTAATTTTATGAAATTATCTCTAGCCGATTTTGCGTTACTACCATTCAAAGTTTGCCATTTTCTAGAATATGAAAACTATCTATCTATGAATTGATTTCCCCAAAACATATGGACCGATTTTCTTGGTCCAAAAAAAAATAACTTTTACGAAAATTCGACAAAATCGGATAATAAAACGATCGGTACTGCAAGTTTGTAGTATCCTACGATTCAAAATAGCGATCTTTTGATATTATAGGATTATATGTGTAATTTTTATAGGTCACTTCTTCTACAAAAACTATAAAAATACATTTAAAAGCTTTTGCAGTTTATATGTATCAGGGTGGACCGATCATTTTTTGTTTTTAATTAATCTTTTGTTTTAATTTATCACAATTTTATCATATTAAAGTTCTATTCCGGCGGTTTACTTACAGACTTTTATCGCAATGTTGACAAACATATTTTGAAGTTCAATGGTCTACATATTTAAAACTCAGCAACACAAAATTGCGCAACTCAAGATCGCCGAATTCGGTACGATATTCTGGTTTTTACTAATTTCCACAAAATCGCTTTTGTAGCCCCACTGTGAGATACACACTAGGCCGGGTCGATTTGAGGGGAGGCAAAAAAAGTCGCCATTGCTCAGTGAAAATCGTATTCTAGGGATTCCATACATTTGGACTCGATTGGAGCACTCTAAATGGGTCAAAGTGGGATTTTTTTCCGGGACATCAGAATTCGTTTTAGAGGTATGGTTCCTTCGGCAAAGTTTCTTATTTTGATCCCTAGAATACGATTTGCACTGAGCACTTCACTGAGTGGGGGTCGGTCATACATTTGGACTCGATTGGAGCACTCTTAATGGGTCAAAGTGGGATTTTTTCCGGGACATCAGAATTCGTTTTAGAGGTATGGTTCGTTCGGCAAAGTTTCTTATTTTGATCCCTAGAATACGATTTTCACTGAGCAATGGGCGATTTTTAAATCAACCCGCCCTAATACACACAGTAAAAAAAATCTAGAAAAATACGTAATTTTTTCAATAATTAATTTTTTTTGACAATTTCGATGTTTCTAGAAAATTATGACTAACTTCCATTTTTTCCAGAAAATGTCCTTCAACGGTCTTCGTGGCAGTGAACTGTAATCGGGTCATTGTCCTTTAAACGTCTCATCGATCTTTTATCCGTTTAGTGGCCCGTAATTCACTTATCGACCTTTAATCCGAACATTGACCATTAATCCCCTCATCAACCTCTGAAATTTCAACAAAAATTACCAAGAAAATAACTAAATTTATGGAAAAAAACGAGTTTCCTTAATTTTAGTAATATCTATACTTTAATTTAGTTCAATATTTTAACTCATATTGAGATAATTTTTTCTTTAAACTGGGAAATTTTACTTAGTAAGAGTAAATTTAATTTTTTGGGGAAATATGCAGAATAGTTCATTAACTAAAAATAAGGACATACGAGTATTTTTACTGAAATAATATTTCTTGAAACAAGTTCGAATATTCAAAAATTTATCAAATTCAGACATAAGAAAATTATGAACTAATAATTGAAATCACAAGTTTGTGAAAACTGTAACTAAAAATAATCAAAAATCCTTATTTCGTGTCTATGAATTAGAACTCAAAAATAGGAAAACCATACTAAAATCAAAGACAAAATAACTATTAGCGAACTACTCGTATATTGTAGTCTCAAAAAAGCTAATTTTTTCTGTAAATTTTTCAAATTCAAGTGTACATAAAAATACATTGGTTGGAAAATATTGGAATATATGTACAATAATTTTATTTAAAATAAATTTCTCATACTAAAATAATTGTCTACGTATGGGTAAACATGTGGCTCACAAAAGCGAAGGTTCTGGGATCGAATCGCATTCGGAGCGGAGATAAAATTTTAAATACTATTTAAAATTTCATGTCTAATAATCATTTTCGATACCCAAAATAAAGAAGAAGAGAGATTAATCCAAGAAGGAGAGGAGGTGGAAAAAGATTTCAGCATATACGAGCAAAGTCAGTCAATTACGAAGATGTGCCGTCGCAAAACGAGTAGCTGAGAGTGACGAACGAATAGGAATTTGATTTCAACGAGTATGGGTTTTCTCGTATTTTCAGATCGATTTTCCGAATTTTTTTGTAATTATCAAGATTAGAAAATTAATATAAATCGATACGTACAAAAAAAGTTCAAGAAAAGGCAGCGTAAAACATTTTTTTGCGTTTGAAAAATCATTTCTATTCGTTCGTAACTCGAGAAAATGTAAACAAACATGCGATGGCACATCTTCTATATTCATTGTCTTTGTATACGAGTACATGGAGAAGAGGAAGGACGAGTCGGAAAAAAATCGCATAAAAATTTCCAGGACCAAAAGTCCAAGAAAAATTTTAATTTTCTTTTTGCTTTAATTTAATTAAATTTTCCAAAATTTAGTAACAATTTACTTGCAATAAGGAAAAAATGCGCTGAATTTGCATAATTTCAAGTCACAATTTGCTAGTATTGAGTTAATTTGTCCTATTTTGATTTCAATAACACTATGCAACAAAATTTTTGTCCAAGGGATGTGGATAACAGTTTCTGGTGCAATTAGGTGTCACAAACACGAAAAAAATATAAAAAAAAATTTTTATGGTAAATTTTTTTTTTAAATATTTTTTTTAAAATTCCCTCTTTCATGGAAAGTACATTTAGTATTTGGACCATAATTCAAGTATAAGCCTGATTGAGCAGTGTTATGCCTCATATTAAAGGGAATTATGAGGGCTACATATGCTGCAAATATCGCTTTCACGTAGAACCTTTGCTTTAGTAACAGTCGTCAAAAATATGAGAAAAAAATATTTTTTTTTTAAAAACACTTTTTCCTGGTACAAAAAAAACCATACAAAATAGAAGACATAATCGAAAAAAATATTTTATCACATTTTTAAAAAGCCAGCATGATAAGGAAGATAACACTGTCTATTTGAAAAAATCTATGGATAGATGTAAAAGTTATGAGCCATTTTGTAAATGCTAGGGAAATTCAAAAAATCTTGTTTCATATTTTTTCCTTTTTAAATGATGTTTTTGCTTATATTGAATTCGCGATATGTGAGAGAGACATATAAGAGTATTGCACTTGCATTTTATTTTATGAGGATTGATGTCAGACATTATAAAATTATAGAGATGACGAGGTTTTATGGCCGTTCATAACCCTCCATAAAACATGATATGCAATGTGAGAGCTATCCGCTCAGATAGAGGGTCATTCAACAATATTTGTGGTTTTTTATTTATGAGGTTTCCATTCAGTTACGCCTTTTAGGGGCATAGACATCCCAGTCGTATATACAGGTAGTAAAATTATATGTACGCAATACAAAGTAGTACGCGGCAGTCTTGAAAATATTGGGTGTCTACTTTCGAAGCAAACTATATGTCAGCTACAGGTCTTCAACTTATGAGCCTTAAACCCGAATTTATGAATGAAATTTCTTATTAATAAATTAGTGTAATTCAGCGCCTTAAAGAGATAAGTCGATTTTCTGAAAAATATTACAAAGTTATATTTCGAAGTATAAGTAAAACCCAAAAAAGTTTTCAATGTGTAAAGGATCCCGACAATTTCTGCTACATCTGCGGAAAATATGTAATTAAAAAAATCGACGTGCGTTTAGTCAAATAATAGAAGAAATATATGCGCAATATTTTGGTATACGAGTTGAAAATATGAACGAACCGTTGACACCTAGTATTTTGTGTAATTAGTGCCATGTAAATCTTACTCGATGGACTAGTGGAAGAATGCGGTAAATACTTTAAAATTAATGTATTACAATGTTTTGTGGAATAAAACATTTTAAGTTTAGACTTCACGCGCAATTTGGAATGCCAATGATTTGGAGACAACCATTCATTCACGATACGGACTGCTATTTTTGTCTAAGTTAATAGATTGGAGTAGGAAGTGTCCAAGTATAGCTAACAGCCTAATAACGGAAACATCACCAAGTTCAACTGAGTACTCAACTCTGAGCGATTCAAGTTTGAGTCAGAAGTCATCGCTTTTAACTCAGTTTCAACTCATTGATCTAGTGAGAGTTTTGGAACTGACCAAAGATAAGGCAGAACTACTTGCATTTGGGATGAAACAGTACAATATGTTGGCCCCAGATGTTAACATATCATATTAGAGTCCGTGTTATACCTTACAAACAATTTTATACAACTGTGGATAACAGATGCTTTTGCAAGGACATTCGCGGATTGTTCGAGGAACTTAATCAAACATACAATTCAAAGGAATGGCGGTTACTTGTTGACAGCAGTTTAGAAAGTTTGAAAGCAGTAATTTTACACAACGGAAATCAGAAACCGTCGATTGCCATTGCTCATGCTGTCAACACTTAGGAATCATACGAAACAATGGCTAAATTCATAAAATACATAAAATATGAACATGACTGGAAAATTTGTTGCGATTTAAAAGTAGTTGGTATGTTATGCCTCTGGGATAGCCGATATTTTGCCACCACTGCATATTAAGCTACGGCTCTTTAAAAATTTTGTAAAAGCCTTAAGGAAAGATGGCAATTTACTCTCATATTTAAAAAGTTTATTTAAAGGTATTTCTTTTCAAAATATCGAAGAAGGAGTTTTTGATGGGCCTAAAATAAGGAAACTGATGAAAGATGTGAATTTCGAATGATATTTCACGTCGGATGAAATTGCAGCGTTTCTTGGATCCAATAAAAGCCCGCAATATGAAACAATGATTAATGATTTGTTAAAAAATTGGTTAGAAATATATTATTTATATATTTATGTATATAACACATATGTACATATGTATTCTTCCAACTTATTTCTCGCTTTATGTATTCCAACAGGTGTAAATATGTCCCTCAAAATTCATTTCTTGCATTCTCATTTAAACTGTTTCTTCGAGAATCTTGGCGACGTAAGTGACGAACATGGCGAAAGGTTTCACCAAGAATTGAAGTCCATCGAGCGGCGTTACCAAGGGCACTGGGATGAAAGAATGATGGGAGATTATATTTGGTTCCTCATTAGAGAAACCGATTCCGAAATCTACAAACGTCAACAAAGAACTCACAATTACTTCTAATGAAACTTGTTCATGTAAATAAACTCAAATGTTCATATTATAAATAAAAGTAATAAATAAAATCGCTATTTAAACAGAAATTAAAAAAAAAGATTTTTTGAAATTCTCTTACCTCTACCAAAAGGGCTATAATTTCTACATTTATCCACAAAACTTTTATAAAATAATTGTTTTCGATTTTTTTTTTCTATTTTTATGTTTTTTTTTTGTCCCAAGATTTTTTTTAAATCGACTTTTTCCCATTTTTTTAATGACTGTTACTAAACCACTGTTTCTAAGTGAAAGAGATATTTCCAACATTGGTAGCCCACATTAATAGCTAAGGGTACCTTCGACGATGATAGTATTCTTAATAAAAAATTTTTAAAAAAAATTTATCCATAAAAAAATTTTTGGTTTTTGTTTTATATAACAGTACGCCACAATCTATACAAAAAAAAAGGTGTAGGACACAAAATTTTTTTTTGTTGCATGGTGTAATTACTCGAATTAGAGTATGATAAAATTTTCTAAATCTAAAAAAAATTAAATTTTTTGCAGTATCTTGTAAGATATCTTTAAAGCCGCTAATGGCTTTGAAGCTTTCCCGAACCAATTACGATAAATAGTTTCCGAGTTATGCTAAAACATATGGTTCAACTTCTATTTATACCCTACACCACACTGTGGTACAGGGTATTATAAGTTTGTTTCACGGCAGATGTTTGTAACACCTTAAAATAACACAGCTAGACCCACCTTAAAGTATACCGATCGACTCAGAATCACTAGCTGAGTCGATTTAACGATATCCGTCCGTCCGTCCGTCCGTCCATGTAAAGTTGTTCGTCGACTACAGGTCGCAATTTCACTCCGATCGTTCTGAAATTTTGCAGTGTACAGCATTTCGCGTCTGTTAAGATCGCTATTGAATTTGGTTGAAATCGGTTCAGATTTAGATATAGCTCCCATATATATCTTTCGTCCGATTTGGCCCTTTAGTCCTATAGAAGCTGTATTTTACATCCGATCGTTTTAAAATTTAGAATGGTAGAGTTTCTTGATCCATGAACCAACATTGCCGAATTTGAAGAAAATCGGTTAAGATTTAGCTATAGCTCCCATATATATGTTTCGTCCGATTTGGCCCTTTAGTCCTATAGAAGCTGTATTTTACATCCGATCGTTTTGAAATTTAGAATGGTAGAGTTTCTTGATCCATGAACCAACATTGCCGAATTTGAAGAAAATCGGTCAAGATTTAGCTATAGCTCCCATATATATGTTTCGTCCGATTTGGCCCTTTAGTCCTATAGAAGCTGTATTTTACATCCGATCGTTTTGAAATTTAGAATGGTAGAGTTTCTTGATCCATGAACCAACATTGCCGAATTTGAAGAAAATCGGTTCAGATTTAGATATAGCTCCCATATATATCTTTCGTCCGATTTGGTCCTTTAGTTCTATAGAAGCTGTATTTTACATCCGATCGTTTTGAAATTTAGAATGGTAGAGTTTTTTGATCCATGAACCAACATTGCCGAATTTGAAGAAAATCGGTGCAGATTTAGATATAGCTCCCATATATATCTTTCATCCGATTTGGTCCTTTAGTCCTATAGAAGCTGTATTTTACATCCGATCGTTTTGAAATTTAGAATGGTACAGTTTCTTGATCCATGAACCAACATTGCCAAATTTGAAGAAAATCGGTTAGGATTTAGCTATAGCTCCCATATTTATGTTTCGTCCGAGTTTCGTTGGTAGAGTTTCTTGATCCATGAACCAACATTGCCGAATTTGAAGAAAATCGGTGCAGATTTAGATATAGCTCCCATATATATCTTTCATCCGATTTGGTCCTTTAGTCCTATAGAAGCTGTATTTTACATCCGATGGTTTTGAAATTTAGAATGGTACAGTTTCTTGATCCATGAACCAACATTGCCGAATTTGAAGAAAATCGGTTAAGATTTAGCTATAGCTCCCATATATATGTTTCGTCCGATTTGGCCCTTTAGGCCTATAACAGCTGTATTTTACATCCAATCGTGTTGAAATTTAGAATGGTAGAGTTTCTTGATCCATGAACCAACACTACCGAATTTGAAGAAAATCGGTTAAGATTTAGCTATAGCTCCCATATATATGTTTCATCCGATTTGGCTCTTTAGATCCAATCGTTTTTATACCCTACACCACACTGCGGTACAGGATATTATTTAAGTATAAAATGTCCCAAAAGTAAATTTAGGTAAACAATTTATACATGAATTACAAAATTTAAATATCAGAGTTATTCAATATTACGAGAGTGGTGTAGGGTTTTATATAGTCGGCACCGCCCGACTTTAGCCTTTCCTTACTGGTTTTTAGATAATTTTAAACAGGCCCCATCCCCACTAGTAGACCACAAATAGCAAAACGACATTTAATTTTGCAAAATAGGTTGAAGAAAATGGACTTTGGACACAATTTTCTAAATACAATAGGTAATTAGATATACATATGGATGGGAAAAAAGGGGCCGTTTGAAAAAACATTTCATAACTCAACTCGGGTAGTTCTTAACTGATCTCGTTGAAGTTGTGTGTTATAACTACTATCCAATAGGATCGCTTTTAAAAATTTACTCACTTGACATGAATCTCCCATATATATTTGTAGTTATGAAGGAAAGTATTTGGGCGTTTATTAAACATTAATCCTGTGTTGTTTGGATTTTTTACATCCGCCCTCGTAAATGTCACGGACACTATAACTATGGATATGTATGTATGTATGCATGTATGTATCTCTTCTCCTTTCTTTCCGTCTGTCACATTCAAGAGATGGAATGTACGTTGTCTGTCCGCTCATCCATCCGTATCAACAAACATTTGTGTATTTCTGCTAACAAGGGGAACGGGAAAAAATTAAAGACTCTTTCCGATACTCCACAATCTCTAAAATTAGAGTTCAGTTTACCTATTTTCAAAATTTTCCCATATTCGAATCTATCAACTGTCACTGTTGTTATTGTTGCCATCCCGACAGTTGTTGTAATCCTATGCCTCCTCTTCATTTTAAATTCCCAGACAGACAGACAAATGAAATAAAAAACTTTTTTTGTCTTTGAATTGGGGGATTCGAATGAAACGCCTAGATGCCGGGATAGGTGGGGAGGGGAGGAGGCCGTTGGATACTTAAAAAATCTTTTTAGAAGTATTCATTTCGTTCAATTGATTAATATCATAAAATATGTTAATTTATTGTAATTACTATGGAAATATATATTAAATTGATTAATACATCTACTTAGGGTTTTCTTTTTTATATGTATGTAGTTTCTTTCATCTACATAAGTAAAAGATGATTCTATTTATGTAAGATTTCCCGAGATTTTCTAGTGCTTTTGGAGTGGGAATTGATCCCCATCATCGAGAGATTCTAAGATTTTTAAAAACAATCAAAATGTACTAGGTTCCTATACACAAAGAACCCATAAACGTGGGGGGAAAGAAAGGGATTAGAGGATTTATTACACATTTAACCAAACAAGATACTCGTATTTCATAATTAATTACTTGAGAAAATGATTTACGAAAGTATTCATTGGTTTGTTTATTTCGCCTTAAGCTACTGCTGCTGGATCGATCACAGCTATAGCTATAGCCATGTTCTGTTTAAAATTCGAAGGTACCTACGTGGAAATGGAAATTTCATTTCATGGAAAATTATTTCTACTGTGACGAAAGTATCGAAATATGTTACTATAGATTGGTGTGAAATGAAAGTTCTTGTTGTTCTCATATCATATACTTCAATAAAGATATATGAACACAATGCGGGGCCCTAAATCATATGTGTTTCCTAAATATACACTGAAAAAGTTCTTCTACAGAACAAAAACAAAAATCTGGGTTACACTCAACGAACGTGACATCAGAAAACAACGCAATGTCACCCTGCCTTTATCGCTTTCGTATCATCTGGTCTGCTGCTTAAATTAAACCATCTCGGTCAAACGTATTTTGCTTTAAAGGGCACTCACTCTCTCCACCTTGTTCATCGATCAATCAATCAACAGCACGTTGGACCTTCAGAGGTTCAGAGGACCCACCCTTAGCAACATATATATAAAGACCATCATATCATAACCCTTTAGTAGAATGGAATGGTCGCATCCCAGGACATAGGAGATGCGTGAACTACTATACAAACTCAACAACCAGGTGGGCTTTGATATACTTTCTAAGGAACTTGAGATATCCATTACAAGAGGTAGCGGAATGGCTGAACATTAATGTTCTGACCACAGTCGGTATCAATATTAGTCTGGCTGCTATCAAGTCTCTGGAAACTATATTCCTCAATTCAAAAACTGCCCTCGACTGTCGCAAATCTCTTAACGAGATGGCTGAACAGTTCAATCTTCAGCTGATATTGGTACCGGGCCACAGGGACATACTAGGGAACTGCAAAGCAGATGAACTTGCAAGACTAGGAACTACCTCACACGATCCAAGGAACTGGAATATGTGGGCATGAGGCCGGGTCGATTTTTAGGGAGGCAAAAAAAGTCGCCATTGGTCAGTGAAAATCGTATTCTAGCGATCAAAATAAGAAACTTTGCCTAAGGAACCATACCTCTAAAACGAATTCTGATGTCCCAGAATTTGGGTCGAACTTTTGGGTAGGGTTCCATACATTTGGACTCGATTGGAGCACTCTAAATGGGTCAAAGTGGGATTTTTTCCGGGACATCAGAATTCGTTTTACAGGTATGGTTCCTTCGGCAAAGTTTCTTATTTTGATCCCTAGAATACGATTTTCAATAGAATACCTTCTACATCTACATATGCCCTGCAATCTCTTATCGATATTGGCATTCCATGCTGGTGTGGCCCTGCGTAAACTCGAAACTCACCAACGCTCTGCTGTCATTATGGACACCAGACGTCGCACTTACCGTTTTTGCCATGGACGGCACGCAGAAAGATTGAAGGTCTTACGAAATTAGTTTTGCAGAAGCTGCGGAGACGAAAAGGAGGATTTTAATAAAACACCTTATGTATCTGTGCCCCGCAATCTCTAGAAGGACCCCAGGCTACTCTAGACACTCATTTCTTTGGGGGTTAGCAATCTTTGCTGATTTTAGCAACCACCGAGAGGGCCTACTCCATTGTGTTGTAATTGTTATCTTCTAGAAAATTCCAGAAAAAAATATTTTTTCTAAAAAAATTTGTTGTAATTGCATTACACTAGAATATTTCGTAGAAATTACTTTGAAAACTTGCACAAAACATCTTCTGCAAATTTCGTTTTAACTGCATTATTCATCAAAACTTCACCAACATTTAGTTTTTCAAGAAAATTTTGTTAAAAAAAATCCGGTTTAATAACCTATACTCCAGTCAGTGGCCCTTAATCCGAGGTCATCTACATTTACGCAGGTCATCGACCTTTAATCATACCCTCGGTCCTTAATTCGAACTTAAACCCCACCAGTGATTAATCCGGCCATCGGCCTCTAATCCAGTAACTTACTTCGGAAGATCATTAGCCGGATTAAATAACACTGACCGGATTAAATATCGATGACCGGATTAAGGATCACTGGCCAGATCGATGACTTATGAGCGATGACCGGATTAAGGCCAACTGATATTTTTAGTGGAAGATGATTGTGGATTAAAAAGGTCTGTGCCCAGATTAAAGGTCGATGACCGGATTAAGGGGCCACTAACGGGATTTAGGATCGGTTTAAGGGTCGATGACTGTATGAAAGGACGATGGCGGGATTAAAGGTCGATGTCCTGAGTAAAAGATGATACATAGATTCACTGATTATGGGCCATTAACTGAATTATAGGGTGTTACTCGAAAATTATTTATAATAAATGCAGTTTCTACAACATTTTTAAAATAGTATATGATTTTGAAGACATAAAAAATACATATATCAATGAACATTAAAAATGTAATTTTACCAAAAATTCAAAATGCAATTTCAACCCCAAAAAATAAATTTTGGCGACATTTTCTAGAAAAATTTAAATTCAACAAAATTTTTTTTAGAAAAATGCACTAAATTTTTTAGAAAAATACTATTTCAACCAAATTTTTGCAGAAAAACACAATTTCAAAGGATTTTTTAGAAAAATTTTATTTAAAAAAAATTAGCTAGAAAAACGCATTTTCAAAAATTTGTGTAGCAAAATACAATTTCAACAAGATGAAATTTCGACGACATTTTGTGAAATAAATTTCAACTTGGTAGAAATAATTAGAATTAAATTCAACGATTTTTTTGGGAAAAAGGTAATTTCAACGAAATTTTCTAGGAAATATAATCTGAACAAAATTTTGTAGAAATAAAAACAATTTCAACAATTTTTCTAGAAAAATGCTATTCCAACAAAATTTTGTGGAAAAAATCAATTGCAACGAATATTGCAGAAAAATTTAATTTTAAAGAAATTTTCTAGAGAAATACAATTTCAAAGATTTTTCTACAAAATACTATTTCAACGAAGTATTGCAGATAAATAAAATCTCAACGAAATTTTCTAGGGAAATGGGGGTTCCATACATTTGGACTCGATTGGAGCACTATAAATGGGTCAAAGTGGGATTTTTTCCGGGACATCAGAATTCGTTTTACAGGTATGGTTCCTTCGGCAAAGTTTCTTATTTTGATCCCTAGAATACGATTTTCAATAGAATACCTTCTACATCTACATATGCCCTGCAATCTCTTATCGATATTGGCATTCCATGCTGGTGTGGCCCTGCGTAAACTCGAAACTCACCAACGCTCTGCTGTCATTATGGACACCAGACGTCGCACTTACCGTTTTTGCCATGGACGGCACGCAGAAAGATTGAAGGTCTTACGAAATTAGTTTTGCAGAAGCTGCGGAGACGAAAAGGAGGATTTTAATAAAACACCTTATGTATCTGTGCCCCGCAATCTCTAGAAGGACCCCAGGCTACTCTAGACACTCATTTCTTTGGGGGTTAGCAATCTTTGCTGATTTTAGCAACCACCGAGAGGGCCTACTCCATTGTGTTGTAATTGTTATCTTCTAGAAAATTCCAGAAAAAAATATTTTTTCTAAAAAAATTTGTTGTAATTGCATTACACAAGAATATTTCGTAGAAATTACTTTGAAAACTTGCACAAAACATCTTCTGCAAATTTCGTTTTAACTGCATTATTCTTCAAAACTTCACCAACATTTAGTTTTTCAAGAAAATTTTGTTAAAAAAAATCCGGTTTAATAACCTATACTCCAGTCAGTGGCCCTTAATCCGAGGTCATCTACATTTACGCAGGTCATCGACCTTTAATCATACCCTCGGTCCTTAATTCGAACTTAAACCCCACCAGTGATTAATCCGGCCATCGGCCTCTAATCCAGTAACTTACTTCGGAAGATCATTAGCCGGATTAAATAACACTGACCGGATTAAATATCGATGACCGGATTAAGGATCACTGGCCAGATCGATGACTTATGAGCGATGACCGGATTAAGGCCAACTGATATTTTTAGTGGAAGATGATTGTGGATTAAAAAAGGTCTGTGCCCAGATTAAAGGTCGATGACCGGATTAAGGGGCCACTAACGGGATTTAGGATCGGTTTAAGGGTCGATGACTGTATGAAAGGACGATGGCGGGATTAAAGGTCGATGTCCTGAGTAAAAGATGATACATAGATTCACTGATTATGGGCCATTAACTGAATTATAGGGTGTTACTCGAAAATTATTTATAATAAATGCAGTTTCTACAACATTTTTAAAATAGTATATGATTTTGAGAAAAATACATATATCAATGAACATTAAAAATGTAATTTTACCAAAAATTCAAAATGCAATTTCAACCCCAAAAAATAAATTTTGGCGACATTTTCTAGAAAAATTTAAATTCAACAAAATTTTTTTTAGAAAAATGCACTAAATTTTTTAGAAAAATACTATTTCAACCAAATTTTTGCAGAAAAACACAATTTCAAAGGATTTTTTAGAAAAATTTTATTTAAAAAAAATTAGCTAGAAAAACGCATTTTCAAAAATTTGTGTAGCAAAATACAATTTCAACAAGATGAAATTTCGACGACATTTTGTGAAATAAATTTCAACTTGGTAGAAATAATTAGAATTAAATTCAACGATTTTTTTGGGAAAAAGGTAATTTCAACGAAATTTTCTAGGAAATATAATCTGAACAAAATTTTGTAGAAATAAAAACAATTTCAACAATTTTTCTAGAAAAATGCTATTCCAACAAAATTTTGTGGAAAAAATCAATTGCAACGAATATTGCAGAAAAATTTAATTTTAAAGAAATTTTCTAGAGAAATACAATTTCAAAGATTTTTCTACAAAATACAATTTCAACGAAGTATTGCAGATAAATAAAATCTCAACGAAATTTTCTAGGGAAATGCAATTTCAACGATTTTGCTAGCGAAATACAATTTTAACATATTTTGATGTGAAAATGCAATTTTAAAAAATAATAAGACTAATGCAATTAGAATGAAATATTATAGAAAAATGCTATTTCAACGATATTTTCAAAAGAATGCAAATTCAACCATTTTTCTAGTAAAATGCAATTTCAACAATTTTTTTAACGAAATATTTTTTTTTTAAATTTTTTTTATTGAATCTTTCATTATTATACAATGAAAATAACAATAAGTGGACAAATCTAAACCTAAAATACTATTCTCTGGGTTATTGTCATTGCGAACAAACCATTGAGACTTTACACGATTTTTTACTTTAACAAAAAGGTTAACATTTCAAATTTAAGAATTCATAATTTGTATTTAGAAAAATACAATTTCAAAGACTTTTTCTAGAGAAATGCAATTTCAACGATTTTTCTAAAAAAAATGCAATTTCAACTAAATTTTCTAGTGAAGTGCATTTTCAAGGATTTTGCTAGAAAAATGCAATTTTGACAATTTTTTTTAAAAAACGTCATTTTAACAGAATTTTGTAGATATTGTATTCATCTGATGATTAAATGTTATAGAAAAATGCGATTTCATCAAATTTTGTTGAAAAAAAACAATTTCAACGGAATTTTCTAGATAAACAAAATTTCTGTTTCAACAAAATTTTGTTAAAAAATAAAATTTCAGCGAAAATTCCTAGAGAAAGGCAAATTTAACGAGTTTTGAATAGAAATACAATTTCAACATTTTGTAGAAAAAAATAATTTTGATGAAATTTACTAAAAAATTTCAATTTCAACGATTTTATTAGAAAAATAAAAAAATTTTCTGAAAAACTTTGCAATTTTGCAATTTTGTAGAAAAATTTATTTTCAACGAAATATTGTAGAAAAATGCAATTTTAACAAAATATTCTAGAGAAATGCAGTTTCAACGATTTTCAATTTTCTAGAATAATGTAATTTCAACAAAATATTGTAGAAAAATGCAATTTTAACAAAATTTCCTAGAGAAATGCAGTTTCAACGATTATTCTAGAAAAATGCAATTGTAAAAAAATCTTATAGAGAAATTAAATTTTAACAAAATTTTCTAGAGAAATGGAAATTGAATGAAATTTTGCAAAAAATAAATGAAATTAAAACGTATTTTTTGAGAAATTACAAAGAAATTTTAGTGAAATTAAATTTCGACTAAATTAAAAAAAATCAACATTTTTTCAGACAAATGCAATTCTAGAAAAAGTTTGTAGAAAATGTAATTTCAACGAAATATTGTAGAAAAATGTAATTTCAACTAGTTTTCTAGAAAAAAGATTCAACAAAGTTTTGTATGTCGATGTCGATGAAATTTTCTACAAAATTCAATTTCGACGAAATTTTATAGAAAAATGCACTTCCGAATAAAAGTGTAATTTCGACCAAATTTACAATAAAAGTGTCAATTCACCAATTGTTGAAAATATCATTCGTAACAACTGTAGTCAACGGAATTACCTAGATTCGATTACAAGAAAGAAGAAATTTTATGGAATAATATTATTACCACAGACCTTAGATTGTATAGATGTGCCGTCAGCCAGAAACGTCAAAATCTATCAGTTACGAACGAATAGGAATGAATTGTCACAAGTGAAAAAACAGGTTTCCGCGAACATAGTTTGAACTTTTTTTGCACTAATCGATTGATATTAGTTTTTTAATTGTGACAATTACAAAAAATTCGGGAAAATCGGTCCGAAATCCTCGTAAAACATCACTCTTTGAAGTCCTACTCGTTGAAATTTTTATTCGTTCGTAACTGATAACTTACTCGCTCGGGGACGGCACATCTATACAATCTAAGGTCTGTGATTATTACAACCAAAGACAAATAGAATATAAGAAGACATTCCTTCAGGCCGAAACGTCAAAATCTATCAGTTACGAACGAATAGGAATGAACTGTCATAAGAGAAAAAACAGTATTCCGCAAACATTGATTGAACTTTTTTTGCACTTATCGATTAATATTAATTTTTTAATTGTGACAATTACAAAAAATTCAGGAAAAACGGTCTGAAAATCCGCGAAAAACCTCACTCGTTGGAATCAAATTCCTATTCGTTCGTAACTGACAATTACTCGCTACAGGAAGGAATGTCTTCTTATATTCTATTTGTCTTTCATTACAACAACATTTTGGAGAAAAAGCAATTTCAAAAATTTTTCTAGAAAAAATGCTATTTCAACAAAGATTTGTGGAAAAATTCAATTTCAACGAAATATTGTAGAAAAATACAATTTAAAAGACAGAAATATTATTTCAACGATTTTTCTTAAAAATCAATTTCAACATAGTATTGTAGAAATATTATACGATTTTGCTCGAGAAAAGCAATTAAAAAAACAATTTTTTTTAGAAAAATGCAATTTTAATGAAATGTTATAGAAAATGAATTTCATCGAAATTTTCTAGAAAAAAATCAATTTCAACTTCGCCCAGTTTTCTTGAGTTGTAAGAGGCTAATAAACTTATACTATATATGGAATTTCAGAAGATTCGAGTAAGTAGTCTAGAAGTTATTAAACAATCAATATTTAACTAAATGTTAACCTTTTGTGGGGAGGTACTAGAAGCAGTGGACCAATATGGCCATCTTCGAACTAATCCGGTAATTAGAGAAAAATATTACCGCGTACCAAATTTGAAGTGAATCGGTTAATTCTTTCGAGAGTTTTCATGCGCACCAGCCCGCCGCCGTTTATTATTATTGTACCTCGGATTTTTGCATATCTTTCAATTTTCATCCGATTTGAACCAAAATTTGTGTTTAGACGTTTCATCACTCATATACAGGGTGGAGCGCTGAAATTTGCTTTTTTGCACTGCAGGCTGTGGCGGCACTATTGGTGGAAGAGAGTGGAGAGTGTGCGTGGCTTATAGTGGCGTGAGGAGAGGTCATTTTGTGTTGAAGCGTATTTTTCAAATGCGCACTCACTCGGGGTGATGTGAACTAGCCGGCACGCTCACCAGACTTGGCCCCATTCGATTTTTTCCATACGAAGGTGTATATCAACCGTCCCAACACCTTGGAAGACCTAATTAACAATATTGGCTGAATACCAGTCGACATGCTTGTTAGAGTTCAACTTTGCAAGTCAAAAATAACACACTGGTGGACAAGTTATTTAACCTGAAGATTATTAACTGTATAGAAAAATACAAATTGACAAATAGAACAGCTACAGCCCCAAAAATTTATGGATTACCGAAAATCCACAAGGATGAAACACCTCTGAGACCTATTTGTTCCTCGATCAATTCACCATCTTATGAATTAAGCAAATATATTGTTAATATCCTCAAGAATCTAAATATGAACTCAATATACAATGTTAAAGACGCAAGTGAATTTAAAAAAAGAATCAATAACGCTCACATTGATGACGATGAGATATTAATATCCTTTGACGTAGTGTCTTTATTTCCCAGTATTCCACTGAATTTAGCGATTAAAACCATAGATGAAAAATGGAGCATATTAGAAGCATACACAACTATACCAAAGAATTTATTCATCGAAATATTAACTTTTTGTATTAAGGAAACAAGATATTTTAAATATGACGATAAACTTTACGAACAGAGAAAAGGGATGCCCATGGGATCTCCAGCTTCACCAGTAATAGCAGATATTATAATGGAACATCTTCTTGACTCATCGTTAACCAAAATAGCATCAAAACCAAAGTTCCTGACTAAATATGTTGACGACCTTTTTGCCGTTTTAAAGAAAACAGATATAAATGAAACACTACGAATTCTCAACTCATATAATCGACAAATCCAATTCACCATGGAAGAGGAGAGAGAGGGAAAACTACCGTATTTAGATTCTATAGTACACAGACAAGGAAACCTACTAAAATTGGACTGGTACCAAAAACCTACATCATCCGGACGAATCATCAATTTTTATTCGAAACATCCAAGGAGAACTATAGTCAACACGGCGACTAATTTTATCAGACGAGTATTGGACATCAGCGATGAAGATTTTCAAAAACAAAATATTGGAAAAATTAAAGAAATATTAACCTTGAACGAGTTTCCACAGAAAACTATTAACAATCTAATAAGAGATGTACAAAAAGCAAGAAACCTAAGAAACAAGAAGAAAAATAAACTAAATTATATAAAACTGTAACATATATTCCAGGATTCACTGAACGACTTAAGAACTCAGACCTTTATGACAGGGACAAATTCGAATTGGCACAAAAATCCTATAGTACAGTAAATAGTTTATTTAGTAGGACAAAATCAAAACTTAAAAAGGAAGAAAAACATGACGTAGTATACAAAATTAAATGTAACGGGGACAAGTCCAACTTATGCAACAAGTTATATATTGGCACTGCACGAACGAAACTAAAAACTAGACTCTCTTCACATAGATCAGACCAAAAAGCTCTTGACAAACCACTTGAACAGAAAACTGCTCTCGCGGCACATTGCACACTAACTGGTCACCAACCGAACTTTGACGACGTTGACGTATTAGAAGAAGAGAGCAACTACCACAGGAGATACATGCTTGAGATGTTACACATCACTGCCGTACCTACTGAGAAGAGACTGAATTTTAAAACAGATACAGATAAATGCGCACACATATATAGACATTTAATACACAAGAATAGCAAGTAAATCAAAACTTAACTTAGTTGTCATTGTAAAGTGAAAAAGAAAGGATACCTTATTTTTGTTTCGATTTTATAAATGTAATTATGCCCTTTTGTGAAAATTCGTGTATATTGTTACTAATTTTAATGTATATTTGTTTAGTGTAACCCCCTGAAGATGATCGACGAAGTCGTTCGAAATATCGGGAATAAAAATTTGTAATGAAACGATAATATTAAAAATAACATTGTTTTATTTATGGCCTCAAGCTGAACTAACAACTAAAACACGTTCATGAAAACTTCAGAAAACGTATGCAGCGGTGTGTGGATAGCGAAGGTCGACATTTGCCAGATACACTATTTAAAACCATGTAATTTAAAAATTCCCTTACTGTTCAATATAATTAAATTATAAAATAAACTTTTCTAAGGTTCATAACTTTTTTATTTCATTCCCAAATAAGCAAATTACCGCGCTGCACCCTAATTAACAATTTGAGTGCATATCAAAAATATAAAAAAATATTAACAATTTGATTGCATATCAAAAATATGCAAAATATATGCACAAAATATGCAAAATATATGCAAAATATGCAAAAATATGCAAAGTATGCACATTTTATGGCGATATATGAATGAAAAATGCAAAATTTTAAAAGGATGTGTCTATACTATTTAAAAAATCATGTCACAAAAATTAAAAATGGGCGATTTCAAAATCATCCAAAAAAGGTCTACATATGTGAAAAATAGGGTAATTCCAAATGAAACCGACCCACTCTTAATATTTATGTACTTAGATTTGGATGAAATTTTGCACGCAAATACTATAAGACAATGCGGAATTATGACCTTTTACCGTTCGACCAATTTCATAGTATATTTTATAAGGTGCCAAAATTGACCATCTCAAACATTTTTTACAAATTTAGCAATTTTGAAGTCGACATAACTTTTGAACGGAATATCAGATTTGAATGATATAAATTTTTAATGTAAAGTAATTTAAGCATCCAAATTGTAATTTTTTATAGATTGATGCAATTTCGTAGATAATAGGTATAATTTTTGGAATATATCATTGACAGTTTTCATTTTGGCGATTGATCAGAAGTATGAAGTTAGTCCAATATGTATTGCCCGACACTCTAAGTACCATTTGAAAGATTTTAACATCCTCTCTAAGAATTATAAATTAAGTTAAGCGCTCTTAAAGTTGCGACCACCGACTCAGAATTTCGGTAGTCTTTTTTAATGATTTTCAAACGTTGCACGGTAGTGAACTTTACCATGATGAAAATGTTGACTTCGACTAACGTTTTGACACTGAAAGATCATTAAAAATGTTTGAGGGCGTGAGATTTTCGCTCTTTTTTGTCCAGCTTATACATAGAGACGGTAAAATGAGTACTATGTATAAAAACTTTACAGAATTCCCATGAGTAGTATATAAGTTATTAGAGTATATATAGCAGTAGTTCGTCCAATACTGTTATACGGTATTGTGGTATGGTTGACGGCAACTGACAAACTAACCATTACCAACCTACTAACAAAGGTTCAGAGAACTGCCTGCCTGAGCATAAGCGGAGCCTTAAGGACTACAGCGACCGAGTCTCTACAAGCCCTACTCCATATACTGCCGATTAATATTGTGGCGAGAGAAGTTGCAACCAAAGCGGCAATAAGATTAAACTGCCTATCAATGTGGAGGTACAAGAACTATGCTATGGTAACCGACCGAGTGGACTATATACCAACTGTGTACACCTTCGAGAGAAATTACATCACTATGATTCCCGCCAGAGATGAATGGGTCGGCAGAATACCAGGTAATAGAAAACCATCTCCACTTTTACACGGATGGTTCGAAGCTTTGTCATTTACTCTGACTGCCAGGCTGTCATCAATTCTCTGGAGGCAACATCCCTAAATTCACAAACAGCCCTCGACTGCCGCAGATCTCTTAACGAGATGGCTGAGCAGTTTAATATACACCTCATATGGGTGCCTGGGCATAGGGATATCCCGGGGAACTGCAAAACCGATGAACTTGCTAGGAAAGGGACGACATTACAAATTCTCGAAGAATTTGCATATATTGGTGCGCTACTATCCACGTGCAAGCTTTGGCTTAGGCAAGAGGCAATCAGGCAGTCCAACGAAAGATGGACAGAAATCGGCACCTGCAGGGTAGCTAGACAAATCTGGCCAAGGTATGACCTGAGAAGGTCAAAATATCTCCTCGCACTAGAGAGGAAACGATTGTCTACGTTAGTACAGGTTCTGACGGGACACTGCTTGATCGGCGAACACGCCAAAAGATTGGGTATTGACTCCAATGACTTCTGCCGAAGCTGTGGAGATGAGGAAGAAGTGGAGAGCATTGACAACTTGCTTTGCGACTGTCCCGCTTTGAGTAAACGACGACTGGACATACTGGGGTCGGCCTTTTTAGCCAGCCTAACAGATCTTTCCAGTACTGATATTCGTACTATCGATAAATTTATATATAAAACAGGTTGGTTTCGATGAGGGGCATTTCAGCCCGTGGTAACACTAAGGACCTAAACTGGTCTATGTGAGCTTGTAAAAAAATACGGCTGCCACCCTAACCTAAACCTATTAGAGTTTTAAAATGCCCAAAAATGTTAACCATTTGTGGGGGAGGTACCACAAAGAGTAGCCCAATATGGTTGTCCATCAAATATAAATATTACCACGTACAAAATTTTAAGTCATTCGGCCACTCCTTTCCAGAGTTATCGTTAGCACCATTCAGGCGAACAGACAGATGGACGGACATTAATTAATTCATATTTTTCTAACCAAATGAGAACCAAAACTGAAATTTTTAAATTTTTTGGTAAAAAATATGGGTAATTTTTAAAAATAAAAAAAATTTTGATACGCTTTTCAGGATAATAAAGAATTAAGGAAATTTTTGTCTTTTCGATGTCCATAATACACACAAATTGTAACATAATTTATAATTCTTAGAGAGGATGTTAAATCTTTCAAATGGTACTTAGAGTGTCGGGCAATACATATTGGACTAACTTCATACTTCTGTTCAATCGCCAAAAGCTGAAAAAATGTCAATGATTCTATGGAGTTCCAAGAAGTGGTTTGTTTTTATCTCCACCTACTCTTTCTCGAGTAATCTCTTTGTTGACAATTTCCCAAAGATTTTCAATGGGATTCAAGTCTACGGTTGAGGTGGCCACTCCATAACCCCTTCCTTTCTAAATCAATCATTGAGTCATTTCGCGATATTATTCGGGTGATTGTCGGGTTGAAATTGCCATAATAGAGCAACATTCCACTCAGCATATGGAAACATGGCATTCCCCAAGATTTCGCTGTACATAAACCTGTACATAATTCCGTTTATTGTATAGAGGGGTCCAACCACTTTACCGGAAAAGCATCATCAGACCATTACATTGTCGCCTCCATGAATTACGGAACTTGTAATAGTATAGTATATAATATAAAGGGTCCAATATTTTATTAACAGGTATATACTGTATATCATTCAAATCTGGTATTCCGTTCAAAAGTTCTATCGACTTCAAAATAGCTAAATATGTAGAAAAACAAGTAAGAAAGTTCAGTCGGCTAAACCGACTTATGAATCCCCTCACCCAACAAAATATTCGTAGTCCAACAAAATATTCGTAAATTTATTTATTTTTGTTTTAATTAAATTATTATTAATTTAAATTGCATTTAATTAACGCCCACTTTTCTGTGGACTCTAGGTACTATAAAAGCATTACACTGTACAAAATTTCAAGTTTTTATAGCTGGTATTAAAGTTACAAGCTGTTAACTTTTGGTGTAAAATGGTACATTTGTGTGGGAAGGGGGCGTGCCAATAGACTCTAGACTAAAAGCATTACACTGTACGAAATTTAAAGTATTTGTATGCACTGGTATTAATGTTGAAAGCTGTTAACTTTTGGTACAAAATGGGAAATTTGTGTAGGAGGTACTAAAAGGGACGTGACAATAACGGCCACTTTTCTCTGGACTCTATGTACTATAAAAGCATTATACTGTACAAAACATCAAGTCTGTGTATGCACTGGTTTTAAAGTTATAAGCTGGTAACATTTTGTACAAAATGGTCCATTTGCGTGGGAGGTACCAAAAGGGACGTGCCAATAACGCCCACTTTTCTCAGGACTCTAGATACTATAAAAGCATTACACTGAACTGTTATTAAAGCCATAAGCAGTTAACTTTTGGTGCAAAATTGTCAATTTGTGTGGGAAGTACCAAAAAGGGAGTGGCCACTTGGCCTATTTTTCTTGATGTGTTAGCGACTAACTAACTAATACTATGTGTGAAATTTCAGAAGATTCGAGTAAATGGTTTAGAAGGTATTAAAGAATCAATATTTCACTAGAAGTTAAAACTTTGTGGGGGGGGGGGGGGGGGTACTAGAAGGAGTGGACAAATAGCCGGCGATAAAGAAAAATATTACCGCATACAAGGGCGTAGCCAGGATCTAAATTAGTGGGGTCAGAAGTTCTTGTTTTCTTCTTTATATTATTTTTAAACACAAAAAAAATTAAAACTTAAAGTACCTAATGAAAAAATGAATGCTCATTGTTTTGAAAATATACTAAATAAAGATAAACCAATAAAAGTAAATTTTATTGAAAAAATTGTATGATTTTAAATTTTTAAATGATTTGCTTTCATGTGTATTTAAAATAGCAAGATGTCATTTAATTTTCTTAAGATTGGTATATAACTTTAAAACAGTGTTTTTGTCATAAAGTAGGAATATATGTATATGAAGCTATATTGGAAGAACCCACTTTTATTCAGTCGTTTTTTTCCTACCAAAAACTTTTTTCAGACGAACTTTGTTGATGGTATTCTATGTATGTAAGTTCGGAGAACGTTGAGAACTCTTAAAATTGCTTCGAATTAAAAGCCCAAGTACATTGTAGGTTTATTGTAGGATTAAGCCGCATAGCCAACATAAAAAGCCGCATAGCCAACATAAAAAGCCGCATAGCCAACATAAACACAACGTCACACAACTCCAAAACGGTTTTTGCTAGTTCCATATTCGTAACGGTTTTTAAAACCTAATAATATTCACTAAACATAATGTCATGTTGGTTATCTAGATTAGAGTCAGTGAAAAAAGTTATGTTATGTTATATACCAAATTTGATAAATATTCAGAGTGGGTCGGTTTCCTTTGGAATTACCCCATACTTTCCATATATTTAGGCAACTTTTTGGGATGATTTTTGAAATCATCCATTTTTGTGTCATGATTTTTTAAATAACGGGTGATCCAAGTAGAGACACTATTTTCAATAGCCTTTTTTTGACAGATCACGTGTGAGTCATGTCATGCTGTCATGTAAGTTTTGTTAAGTATTGTTTGGCATTTCACCATGGAAATACTGACGCCTGAACAACGTTTACAAATCGTTCAACTTTATTACGAAAATTCACGTTCTGTGAGGAATGTGTTTCGTGCACTTCGCTCAACTTAAATCGGCCTACTGACGGTACTATTCGCAATACCATCACCCATCTTGAGACCCAGCATTCATTATTGATAATAATATTCGACCGAATAGACCACGTCCAGCACGCCGTGGAGAAAATGTAGCGGCCGTAGCTGAGAGTGTACACGAAGACCGTGGAGAGTCAATTCGGCGCCGTTCGCAGCAACTCGGACTGACGTATGGAACGACTTGGCACATTTTACGTCGAGATCTTAAATTAAAAGCATACAAAATACAGCTTGTGCAAGAACGGAATCCGCCCGACCTTCCCAAGCGACATCGCTTCGCTCTATGGGCTCTTGAAAAGTTCCAAGAAGATCCGACGTTTTCGAGCCAAATTTTGTTCAGCGATGATGCCCATTTCTGGCTCAATGGGTATGTAAACAAGCAAAATTTCCTCATTTGGGACGAAGAGCAACCTGAAGAGATTAAAGAGCTGCCACTTCATCCAGAAAAAACAACGGTTTGGTGTGGTTTGTGGGCCGGTGGAATCATCGGCGACATTTGGTTTCAACAAAACGGCGCCACTTCCCACACATCGCATCAATCAATGGATTTATAGAGAGAACACTTCGGTGAGCAGATAATTTCACGTTTTGGGCCGGTCGATTGGCCACCAAGATCGTGTGATATCACACCGTTAGACTTTTTCCTGTGGGGATATGTAAAGTCTAAAGTTTATAAGGACAAACCCGCTTCAATTCAGGCCTTGGAGCAAAACATCACGCGTGTCATTCGCTAGTGACCAGTCGAAATGCGCGAACATTTCATCGAAAATTGGACTCAACGGATGGACCATCTGAGACGTAGCCGCGGCCAACATTTGATAGACATAATCTTCAAAAAATAAATGTCAAAGAATGTTCTTTCAAATGATAATAAACATTCCCCATTCAATTTGAATTTTCTGTTTTTTTTTTCTTTAAAAAAGTAGGGAACCTCGAAATGGATCACGCTATAATATTGACATATTCTTCTGATATTTCGCATTTTTGATTAATACATCGCAAAAAAATTTTGCGCATTTTGCATATTTGAAAAATATGCAACTGTTTTTCGATTCATTTTTCTCTGAAACGAAAATGTCTATCAAACTGCAACAAAATGTGCAGAGTTGTGTAGTTCGTGAACGAACTAGTTCAAATGAACGGGTCACTTTACTGAACGGTACGATCTGTTCACACAACTCGTTCATTTCATCTCAGTAGTTCAACCCTGTCATTTCGTCCACTCTTCTCATTTCGTTATCTCTTCTCAGCTGTTACGTGTTGTTTCCAATTTTGTCATCATTAATGTAGGATTTTTAGACCTACCTAACAATGCGAAAATATGCATTGCGCAAATAATTGGTTTCGTTTCACTTAAAAATCTACTTAGCTCTACCTCCTCGTCAAGGCTTATTCCAAGGAGGAGTTGAAGATGTTGATCATAATAAAGTAAATCTGAAACGATAGAATTGGAAGGAACAAATATATGAGGCCATAGATAATCTAAGCAGATATTCATCAACTTGGATTAAAAACCTCATTTCTGCTAAATAAGGGTGATCCAAGTAGAGATACTTTTTTCAATAGCCTTTTTTGACAGATCACGTGTGAGTCGTCTCATGCTGTCATGTTATTTTTGTTAAGTATTGTTCGGCATTTCATCATGGAAAGACTTACGCCTACTACTTAATACTTCAAAAAAAGTATCATGTAAATGCAGACTTACAGAAACATTTTTCAAGCAAATGTCAAAATTTGTAGGAGAGAGAGGCAGCCGCAAAGAGCTCCCTCTCCACCAAACTTTGACACTTGCTTGGAAAAAATTGTCTAGTGTGAATGTGGACAAAGAGTCACGACACGTGTTTCCCTCTAACCACGACATGAGGATGTGATTAGTTTCAATGCGCTACGAAACTCCACTAATCCCGACATAAACATTACGTTAAAGAGAAACGTCAGAACAACGAATTGCACTAACGAGAAACGTCAAAATCACCGACATTTGACAGGCGTCTGCGGAAAATTTGTTGAAACAAAAGCATTTGTTGGACACCAGTTTTTGTTTAAGAAAACGTTTTTTGAGAACATTAGTAAAGTTTGGACGATATCCGGGCTTCTGGTGCTTTTTCCAACAAATAAAATAAGCAGCAATGAATCGCAGACGACATCATGATGGAGACGAAGATGGTTACGGTATGTTCCAAAATTTCCATCCATCTGTAAAATATGTGGCAGTAAACTTTAAACTGACCACTGCATTAACCTGAAAATGGAAGTTGTAACATTAATTTTGCTTTCTTACTGTTTCTTTTCCAGATCACCGCCGTAAACGTCGTCGTGTTTCCGAGAATCAAGAAATTGAAGACCGTTTAGAGTCCTTGATTTTGCGTGTGGGTGAGCGCAGCACCTCTTCGGTGGAGTCCAACTTAGAGGGGCTGGTGTCGGTGCTCGAGGCCGATTTGGGAACATTTCGTTTGAAAATTTTACGTATTCTCTCCGACTGTGCTGTGAAAATGCCGGAGAAATGCACCATTTACACCACGTTGGTTGGTCTGCTGAATGCTAAAAATTACAAGTTTGGCGGTGAATTTGTCGACCACATGGTCAAGACATTTAAAGAATCGTTGAAGCAATGCAAATGGAACAGTGCTCGTTATTCACTAAGATTTTTGGCAGACTTGGTGAACTGTCATGTCATTTCGGCTTCGTCATTGTTGCAGCTGTTGGATACTATGATCGATGTCTCCAATGAGGACCCCGTACCCCAAGTGAGACGCGATTGGTATGTCTTTGCCGTCTTGTCCACTCTGCCTTGGGTGGGCCGCGATTTGTATGAAAAGAAAGAGTCGTCTTTGGAGTCGCTGTTGTTGCGTATTGAGGTATATCTCAACAAACGCTCGAAGAAGCATCATAATGCTTTGCGTGTATGGTCGGTGGATGCTCCGCATCCACAAGAAGAGTACTTGGATTGTTTGTGGGCCCAGATTCGCAAACTGCGCCAAGATAACTGGGCCGAAAAACATATTCAAAGACCATACTTGGCCTTCGACTCGATACTCTGTGAAGCATTGCAGCATAATTTACCACAAATTGTACCGCCACCACACCATGAGGCCTATGAGTATCCCATGCCTTGGGTTGTCTATCGTATGTTCGATTACACTGATTGCCCGGATGGTCCCAATCTACCCGGAGCCCATTCTATTGAACGTTTCCTGATTGAGGAACATCTTCATCACATCATCGAAATTCATCATAGGGAACGCAAAGATTGCGCTGCCCAGTTATTGGCTTTCCCCTATAAGAACAAAGTCCCTCTCGAATATTGTATTGTTGAAGTGATTTTTGCTGAGCTATTTCATATGCCAACACCACGTTATTTGGACATTGTCTATGGCTCTATTCTGATTGAACTGTGCAAACTGCACCCGGCCACATTACCACAAGTCTTGGCTCAGGCCACTGAAATTCTCTTTATGCGTATTGATTCGATGAACACATCCTGCTTTGATCGATTCGTTAATTGGTTCTCATATCATTTAAGTAATTTCAAATTCACTTGGTCCTGGGATGAATGGGACAGTTGTCTATTGTTGGACATGGAGCATCCACGTCCGAAATTTATCCAAGAGGTTTTACAAAAGTGTTTAAGGTGAGTGTGTGCGTTTTCCAAAGACAAATAGAATGTAAATAGACATTCCTTCAGGCCGAAACGTCAAAATCTATCAGTTACGAACGAATAGGAATGAATAGTAACACGCGAAAAAACAGTATTCCGCGAACATTGATTGAACTTTTTTTGCACTTATCGATTAATATTAATTTTTTAATTGTGACAATTACAAAAAATTTGGGAAAAACGGTCTGAAAATCCGCGAAATTCGTTCGTAACTGACAATTACTCGCTACAGGAAGGAATGTCTTCTTAAATTATATTGTCTTTGATGCCAATATTATAAAAAAAATTATTTTACATTCTCATTTCTTTTTACAGGTTATCGTATCATCAGCGCATTGTGGAAATGATGCCCGAAACGTATGGCAAATTGTTACCAATACAACCGCAACCTAATTACAAGTACGCCTCCGAAGAAGCTGGTAAGTCAAATGAAGCTTTTACAATATAAAATTTATTAAAATATGAAAATAGGAAAAAATTAAAAAATATTTTAGGAATGAATTTAACTTAAGTAGTAAAACATTATTAAATTTTCCTACGAGTTCATTCAGAGCTATGGTGTTATGCGTTTGAAAAGGAATGACAAGCTCCCTAAAAGTTGAACAATTGTACAAATTTAGCAATGTATGCAAACTGCATTTGTTCCCTTATCAAACCTGTTACCTAAAATTATACGAGTAGTAATTAAAAACTGTTAGTTCCTTATTAGGGCTTTTATATGGAATGAAAAAGTTTTCCGTCGTTTACGATAAAAGATATGGGTGACATTTCCCAAAATTGCAATCTATTGGTTTTGAAAAAAATTGGAGTTTATACAATTTTGTGTAACAGTTGCGATGATGACTTTGAAAATTAAATTGTGTAGTTAAGAATTGTGGGAGGGCATTTGTAGCCCTCATAGTATCCTTTTATTTAAATATATAGATGATTTCGTTTGTGCATAAAAATGTAAAATAAATTTTTCCTACTTTTTACACTGAAACCGAATTTTTAGGCTCGTTTGTAAAAATGGTGCAGCCGCAAATGCGAAAATATCGCATTTTCCACACTCAGCCCAGTCCACGGTGTGGAGTGTTGCACCGTCAAAAAGCAAACTTCAGATCCAAAACTAAATGAAAGCGTACATTCTTAAAGCACTATTTATTTAATGGCTGCGCAATAATGTTGGTATGGATTTTACTCACCGTTTTACTCACTGTTCGCATGCAAAATGCGAAATTAGCAGAGGGTGCAGGGGGAATTTTTAAAATGTCGCAACCTTATGTGTTGACATTATTTTTCAGAAACGAAAAGTACCTCCTCCATGAAAATTGGAAATTTAGAAAAAAAAATAATAAAAAACTTTACCATAAAAATGTTTTTCTTTTGCTTTCATAAAATAGTATCTCGAACACAAAAAAATAATATTTTGTTGCATAGTGTTGTTGTATAACTTTTTATCCGAATCTTCTATAATTCCATACAATAGCATCACTACATCCGATGGCTCCGATATTGGGTATAAAATACAGTTTGTAGATACGGGTTAAGAAATTTTGCATGTATAAATTGATCTAACTAATGGTGCAGAACTTGGAGTGCTGATTTTCGGGTAGATTTGCGAAAAGCGCTATAATTTGTTATGCCCAATGGATATTATCAGATATGACTCATTTTATTCTAATTTGTTCTTTTTTACTTATACTGTCATCTATAATTTATATTTTTTACTTTAAAATCAGTCTAAACTATGGATGGAAGGTCGAATGTTGTAGGCCCATACTTCCAAATGTATTGTAATGATTGAATAATGGTATGATCTCCCTTTTTGTGTTTTTATGAATAAAGTTAGACCAAATACGTCATTGCATGCGCATCAATTTCTGCGGTTGCACAGAGCAGTTTTCTCCCGCCTATCTTTGGATTCTAAACATATTGGTCCTCTTCTTTTTTTGTCTTATTCTGTCGCTAGTAAATTTAAATTTGTAGTCGTTTAAAAATGATTTATTTAATAAATAGTCAACAAGATGAAAGTAGCTTTAGCACATTCATCCAAAAATATAAGGTACATATTAATATTTACAAAGCAAAAGAAGAATACTCGATCGAAATTATGTTTATATTTGATTTTTTTGGGTTACTAGCTTTTTTAGTCCTTTACAAGGCTTTCACTTCATTCTCGGCTTCATTGAAAATTATTGGTATTTCTTGGCCATTTTCACCAACTTTATAACTAATCGATTTTTGCGTTAAAACTTCATAGATCTCTGCAGCACTTGTTGTAGAGGGAGGCAGGGAGGCCGAAGTCAATGAGGACGACTCTGTGGTGCTACTGGTGGTCTCAATATTGGAGATTTCCACCGTAGAATCAGGCTGTTTTTCTGTAGTAGTGGAGCTGGGAGTTGCCTGCGGAGAGAATTCCCCGACCTTTGTCACTTCCCTAATAGTGGCTTTAGGTTTGTTCTCCTCGCCATTGTTTTGTTTGACAGCTAAGGCGATATTTTTTATTGTCAAAGCTTTGCCGAAGGACTCCTTACGACGTGGTTTCCATTTAAGTACGGGCTTCTCTGTGGTCGTTGTGGAGGTGGATAGTCGTTTACTGGAACTCCTATAACGACTCACCGATTTCAAAGGAGTTTCAGTTGTGGATGTTGAGACAAATTGTTTTTGAGGCTTGGAAGTGGTTGTCGTGCTAGAGGCGGTGATTTTGCTTGTGGTAGTTGTGGTCAGAGGAGTGGTAATGGCAAAATCTTTTTCCGTAGTTACTTTAGTTGAGAATATTTTTGGTTTAGCACTGGTAGTGCTGGAAGTGAGTTTTGTAACTTTCACCCGTACTCGCTTGGCTCTGGTCGGCGGCAGGGCTTTGGGTTTAGAAGTGGCCGCTAAGGTGGCTTTGTTTGATTCAGCTTCCGTATCGATTGTGTTTTCTGTGGTTTTTTCGGTGGAAATCTTAATAGTGGTTGAGTGACTGGACTTCTGTTCGTAGTGTTCCTGTTTTAACGGGGCTTGTTGTGTGATGGCTCCTTGGACATCATCATCAGCGCTATCGTCACCTTCATAGAATTGTTTAAAAGTCGTTGTTTGGTGTGGAGCTGGCACTTGTGCCTCTATAGATTCTGAGTGTTCCTTGGTGGTGTCATCAGTTCTCTCAGTCTGTTGCTCGTACTGAAAATAAAAATATTTGTTTAAATATTTATAAATAAATTAAAATTTTTAAAAACTGAAAACAAACAAAGAATATTATCTTTTTAAAAAAAGTTCGCTTATTACGTTCATGAGTATCACATCTCGATATAGGACATTCCACATAAGTGTGATTTTAATGTTCAATATAACAATAAAATGGTAAAAATAACAATGGAATGAAAGAAATTTTAAAGTACGTGAAATCAGTCAATTGAATTCAAAATATAGATTTGCTTTGTAAGATTAAATGACATAGTTTATATAGATCTGGCTTTTGAGGACAAAATTGCGAAACCGAACACTTTATGAGGCTAATGTCAAAATGGGGACCAACGAAGTCCTTTAGTCAAATGAATGGTTTTATGGAATTATATGCATATTGCCTAGTTTCATTCCAATCGGTTGATGTTTTTGTTTTCTACAACGCCAAGTAGTCAAATAGGATGATATCTTTAAATAGTGAGTTTTTGAAATCACGGACCTTGAAATTAAAAGCAAATTCTGTGGGCCTAAGGAAATAATATCAGTTATGAACCCTCTATGGGGATCATATCGAAATATGGGCCGATATGACCCAATTTCAATCCCAAAAACATACATGTAAGGACTGCGCACAAAAAAAATGTTACACACTTTTTTCAATAACATTTTTTGAGTGGACTGATTAACACAGAATTTTCGCCCTTATAAATAGAGCAGTATTCATTTTTATTATAAATTTTGAGGTACGTTTATTAACTTTTTTATATATAGTTTTGATGAAATCCCTGCCATAAGACTTTAATAGTGGTGTTTGGTACTTTATTAGAGCATGTGGTACACATTCTTTTCAACTAAGTTGCCTAATTTGCTTCTCTTTTTGTGGCCTTTAACGTCATTTAAACTAAGGCCGAACATCTTTCGTTTGGACCTACATCCGGGCAGTTAGGTGGCTTAGCCACCTGATGAGTCTATTTTTTTAATTTTATTACAAAAGTTTAGGAGCAATATGTCATATATGCATCATTTCTTCCCGAAACGTTAGGCTCCTTTTTCAAAATGTCTATTATAACCTTTCCGCGGTCTGAAACCCCCTTTTCCTGCCACTGTCTGGTTTCCTATTAATGGTTAAGTGTTCCTTAAGCCTTCTTGTGACTCCTTAAACTTAATGCGGGACATCACCGCCTTCCTAGCAATTGTTTTTTGCGAAGAACATTGATTTTCCTGGAAATTATTGATAATCCGATCAGCAACTTTTTGTTAGCTATCCATATTTAATTATTTAACTGGTCGATGGAGCTAATTTGGTTTTTGATGACATTTACGTTCCAAAAACTAAAAATGGCGCCTTTTTAAAATGAAATAGGAAAATAGTTTAAGGCTAAAATCATGCATCATTTTTTTTGTGCGCAGTCCTTAAGATATGTTTTAGCTAAATTTAAGGTATCTTTATTTTTCCGGCCTGTAGCGTGATATCGAAATATGGACGGTCTGACATGGCGGAATCTTCAAACATAGCTCGAGATGGGAGAAAATAAAACCACGCGGCACATTTGAGATCAATCGGTCTCTCTTTCGTAAGTTATCGTGCGCTCCATCCATACAGACGGACGGATGGTTCTTATGGGTTCTTATAGTGTTTTGTTTTTGCGCCATAAAATGGTAAATTTGTTCAGCCTTTCGCCCAAAAATGCCTTTTTGTTTTCGTTAAAAAAAATCCTACACTGAAAAAGGGTTTCATTTTCTTTTGTATAAAATGTCGCACTTGCCGGTGCAAAAATGCAACATTTCAACCCTGTATTTAATCGAAGGGATGGACGCTGCCCTACAAAACAGATGTTTTTTAGCGTCGAGAGAATAGCCTAAATACCCGCTTGTGTACGTGTGTTTTTCTTCTAATGAAATTTGGACCAATGTTTATTGGCGCCGTGGCATATTTGTTTTTTAGTTATTTTTAGTGAGTTAAAACTCTAGCTTTTTGCATTTTTGTTTTCTTTTCTGACCATAAAAAATGCGGCAATACAAGAGGGTGTAGGCGACATTATTAAAATGCTGCTTTCTGACAGTGCAACATCTTTTATTAGAAAAGAGGGTGATTACTAAAACATCGCCTGTTGATGTCGATGTCAAACTATGAAACCCATAATCCAATCGATGTCATGGGATGACAGAGCTTCCAAATTCTGTATCGTGTAATCTCATACGGAGCGATGGCTTCGTCTTGATGGAGAAGGACATTGACAGAGAAAGTGTTCGATTGTCTCCATTTGTTCCTCACCCTCACAGAGTCAACAGTAGTCGGCAGAATCACGCTGCCACCTTGATGTTAGTCACCTAACAATGCAGTGACCAGTCAGCGTGCCTATCATTAAGCGAATATCCCCCTTTGTGAGGTTCTGAACATCATTGGTCCTAAATTTTGATATGACTGGCCAGAGAGAGATAATGATTTTACAGTCATATCTGCTCGACCATTTCTGGTTTACCAGATTTTTGTAGAAACATTCTATATTACTGAAGAATTCGCATAAAGGGGGGATATAGTGATGGTTTAAATCTTGTAGCGTCCATCGCTGATACAATTCGCGCGAATTCGTCAGCCTTGTTCCCAGCGATATTGCAGTGTCCGGGGACCCAGCACTGTCTGATTCTGTCTGCCAATTGCTGTAGTTCCAATCGGCACTCATTAACCACATTTGACTTAATGGTTGACTTCAGTGGCTACCAAGAAGCTTGACTGTCAACATAGACTGTTATGTGATCGTCTTGCCCGAGATTTTGTCGGTTTATCAAGCTGAGGGCTTTCAGTATATCACAAAGATCTTCGCCTAAAAAAGCTACAGGTTTCAGCTAATCTAAAGGCTGGCCCAACCATAAAGCACGATGTTAATTGTGAGTCATACCTTAACGTCAAGTTTTTTGCCTAACTTAATTGGACATTTGTTTGTTTCAGTGTTTGACAAATTCAACCATGGGGAGCTACACAATTGAGCAGCGGGTTAAGATTGTTGAAGCCTTTTTAGAAAATGGGCGTTCGAATCAATATGCATTTCGTGATTTTTTTGGTCAGCATAATCACAATCGCGAGAATTGGGCGCAAATATCAGCAAACTGTGTCTGTAGAAGATGTGAAAACACCTGTAGGAGATGAGCAAACACCTCGCCAGGTCGTTCTGAGGAAAACGTTGATGCTGTTCGCGATAGTGTGGTAGAAGTCAACCTCGACACGTCGTCTAGCCCAACAATTTAACGGTACCATGAAATAAGCCCCAGATGAAATAAGTCTCAATGAAATAAATACCGATGAAACAATATAGTTCAGTAATCTTTATTATTTTTGTAATCTTTATTATTTTTGTTAACGGGCCCAAATTAATTTATTTTTACTTTTTTATACTTATATTGGCTGGGGAGCCATTAAGTCGAAAATATTATTTAAATATTAGATTAAACAAATTGTTAATATATGTATTAATTTTTCTATTATAAAAACAGGTAAAATTTTTATTCTACGTAATATTTTGAAATTGGCCTTATAGGCTTTGTATATTACAATAAATAAATGAATTGAAATTGAAATAATCCCAACAAAAAAATGAAATAACTCCCAATTTAAAAAGTGAAATAAGTCCCAAAGGGAAAATGAAATAAGTCCCAATATTTTGAAGTTATTTCATACTGAACTGAAAAAAGTGAAACAACTCCCAATGAAATAAGTCCCAATATGTGGAAGTTATTTCATACTGAACTGAAAAAAGTGAAATAAGTCCCAACAACGATGGCTAGACCACCAATCCTCGTGCTGGTCCGGTTTTCGGCCGAAATTTGGACAATCTTTAATCCTGGCCGAAGGCCGGCCACGTTTAGCAACTTTCATCCGCATAGCCGGAATGAAATAACACCTAACGATCAAAGCGAATGAAATAACTCTCAAGAAAATCTCATTGGGACTTATTTCATTCATAATTTTACATGGACATTTTTTGGGACTTATTTCATTTGGGAGTTATTTCACGGTACCACAATTGAACATCCACGATTATTACTGATGCGAATTTTAAATAAAGATTTGAATTTACATGCTTACAGTTTTCAATTGACTAAAGAGCTGAATCCTACTGACTATTTCAAGCGTCGTTAATACGCCGAATGGTTGGTTGAACAGACGGAAGTGAATGGTGACTTTAGAATGAAAATCCTCTTCAGCGACGAGGCACACTTTCACCTCGGTGGACTCGTTAACAAGCGGAATTACCGCATTTGGGCAAATGAGAATCCACGAGTGTTTGTTAAAAAGTCGATGCATCCACAAAGAGTGACTGTTTGGTGCGGTTTATCGGCTTGAGGCGTAATCGGGCCGTACTTCTTCGAAAATGAGGTCGGCCAAGCAGTAACCGTGAATGGTGTTCGCTATCGCGAGATGATAACGGACTTCTTGTGGACAGAAATTCCGGATATGGATCCGGACGATATGTGGTTCCAACAGGATGGTGCCACTTGCCACAATCAACGAAAAAATGGCTATTTTGTGCGAGAAATTAAATGGCCGTGTTATCACACGTCGTGGCGAAGTTAATTGGTCGCCACGATCATGTGATTTGACACCGTTGGACTTCTTTCTATGGAGTATTTAAAAGAAAAGTGTCCGTCAAAAAGCCAAAACAATTCAAGAGCTAATGGATGAGATAATTCAGCACATTAACGACACTGAACCTTAATTATGTATCAGAGTCATAGAAAATATGGACCATTGAAAAGAGGTACATATGTTACCGGAGCCGCGGTGAGCATTTGGCCGATATTTTGTTTTACACATAATTGTCATAGATCCTTCTATCATAATGAAAAATCTTAAGATAATTCTCTGAAAACTTTTTGTTATATTTACAATTAACATTTTGCGTTTATAAGACATATGTACACCAAGAGATTCACTAAAGATGCCTGCCCCTGTGGCCTACATCCATCTTTGAACCGTCAGTGTATATTGCATGGCCCCCCAGAGGAAGGTTGCCGCATGACCAGTCTGTTCTGGGAGGGATCATTATTGTCGTCCTTTGGTGGAAAATTTCTGAACTGGTGAGAAATAGTCTGTCGTTCCTGCTAAAACCCTTAGATTGGACATTGTTGATACCTCATTGAGAATGACCGAGTGGCCCCAATCCGTACTACGCCTTACAAGAGCCACGCGGAATATAAGCCATAGGTTCAAAATGGAGAATAAGTCCAAGTATGGCATACTGGCCAGAGAATGAAGCCGAGGCAAAATTGGCGGCGGCGGCTGCCATGGAAAATTACAGATTGGCGGCGGCGGCGGCTTGTTGGCTTAGCCGACATAAAATTGACATACGGCGGCTCTGTGATAGTCATTTTTACATTTAAAATAATAGTTGAAAAGTTAAACTCTGCTATATATTCATAAATAATGGATGTTTTAAGGTTAATTGTAAGATATTGTGAAGTGAAACAAGTAACAGCGCTAAGTTCGGCCATGCTGAATCTTATATACCCTCCAGCATGAATTGTATTCAATTCTATTACTCAAAGTTTTTTGGATATGGAGCAAGTCATGGAATGATCTTTTTGTTTAAGCAATTTATTGAAAAAACGAACGCTACAATTTTTAGCCAAATTTTAGGCCTCTTTAGCCAAACTTTTGATTTGTGTAAATTTCATTGACATGAATTCTTATCAAAATATAAGTAGAAAACAAACTGAAAAGTTTCAGCAAAATGGCTTTAAGTATGTGGTGTTTATGGCTTAAGGAAGCCTTTTTGGGAGCGACATCTACAGGTGGAATATAACCAAATATGAACCGATTTAAAAAAAATTTACTGTGATGAAATCTTGCCAAAGTAAAATAAAAAATTCAGGGATTCAGTTAAAATGCGTAGAAATACGTATATTGGCTTAAATACGTATATTTTGGAGCGGCCTCTATAGGGTGACTATAACAAAATATGAATGTACAATTTTTGTTGTGATGAATTTTTGTCAAAATAGAATACAAACTGCAAAGTTTCAGCTAAATTGCTTTAAAAATGTGGTATCTATGGCTCAAAAACCATAATTTGGAGCGACCTCTGTAGGGGCCTATATAAAAACATTGACCAATATGGCCTATTTGCAATCCCAAATGACCTGCAACTATAAGAAGACTTTATACCAAATTTGATTAACCTAGCTCTATTATTGTAGCGTAATTTCAACAGATAGAGAGACAGACGGACATGACTAAATCGTTCTAGAATTTCACGACGATCAATAATATATATACTTTGTAGGGTCGCAGATCATATTTCAATTATTTCCTATGGTGGCGGGTATAGAAATTATCGATTTCCATACAATGATAAGTCATAAAATTGACGCTAGGCGCCTCTATGATATACTCGATTTTCAAAGTATGCTAAGTCGAAACTGATTGTTTTCAGGAGAGGCGAATCGTCGTTTAAGTGAAATTTAAAATATGTGTAGAATTACCTTGTAATTTGTTTTGAGCTTAACTTCATTGAATTGATGGATTTGACTGAAGACAATTTAGAATGTGATTCTAACTAGGATACTCTCCCGGCTTCAAGACCATTTTGTTTCTATATTATTATAGAAACAAGTATTTTATACATGGCGGTGTATAAATATGTATTAAAAATTGGCAGCACACATACTGGATCATGATTTCTGAGCCGTGACACTCGTTATCAACAGTTCTGCTGCAATCAAAGAGGTTCTAGAATAAGAGTATGCACGGCGAAAATTCATGTGCAGAGTTGAGTTTTTCTATTTAAGTGGTGGACATAAAGGAATTTTAAATTGATTAAAAAAAGATATGTTCTCCGTTTTCTTTGTTTCAACTAACGTATAATAATTTTATTTTGTGTGTTTATTGACGTGCATGTGAAAAAGTGAAAGAAAAGAATACAAAATAAACGATTTTTCAATACATTTTTTCATGAACTCATCTTTGCTCACGAGTCGGAATTCACCTTTCGTTGAGGTGAATGAAATGGTATCTCTTCTTATATACAATCTCTTTGGCTGCAATTGTATGGGAGATACGGAACTCTATATGGTTGACTTCAACACGCAAGCGAATGAGAAATCTTTGTGAAACCACACTTCTCCAAAATCTTCCAAAAACAATTGTTAACCAAAGTTAATACAAAACACCAGCCATGTCCAATGAGAAGCAAATTTTGCTCCATCAAATGGAAAATTACCACACTATGCAGAAAAGCTTTTATGGTTTTTGACTGCACTAAGTGTAGTTTGTGGTGAGTCAGAAGACTCACCATGTTTTGCCGAGCCATGCATTTGTTATGTTGCGTGCTTGCTTTTATTCGGTCTGCAAATCTTTGTGATTGTAACTAGGATACTCTCCCGGCTTCAAGACCATTTTGTTTCTATATTATTATAGAAACAAGTATTTTATACATGGCGGTGTATAAATATGTATTAAAAATTGGCAGCACACATACTGGATCATGATTTCTGAGCCGTGACACTCGTTATCAACAGTTCTGCTGCAATTGTATGGGAGATACGGAGCTCTATATGGTTGACTTCAACACGCAAGCGAATGAGAAATCTTTGTGAAACCACACTTCTCCAAAATCTTCCAAAAACAATTGTTAACCAAAGTTAATACAAAACCATGTATAAAATACTTGTTTCTATAATAATATAGAAACAAAATGGTCTTGAAGCCGGGAGAGTATCCTAGTTAGAATCACAAAGATTTGCAGACCGAATAAAAGCAAGCACGTAACATAACAATTTAGAATATTTAGAATTTAGAAATGCAATCTCCAGTATAACGTACCAAATCGACTTAGCATTCTTTGCAATGGAGGTATTAATTTATATGCAGTATTACAATTCTGTAATACTCCATTGCCTTTTTTCGGAAAAATCTAATAATAAATAAAAAATCTTATTATTTCCTTTAAAAAATAATTTTTTTCATTATTTTTCTATTACTATCAATATTCTCATTTTTAATACATGTTAAGCTCCCTCTTGTGACAATAAACGAATCAAAACGAAAATCTCTTTCCATATCGCCCCCCAATTATTTGTCGTTTCGAGAAAATCATATTTGAACTTTTTGTGATATTGAAACTCGATATCGGCACATAGGCTTTTATTATGTGTATACACTATTCTTCTATTGAGGGGACGATATATCTGTTACATAGTTATTTGCTTATCAAAAATGTAAATTGTATCTATCCATATTTTAAAGTTTTTCTATGGAACGGCGGCCGTGGTTCAGCCGATTTTAGCCGCAAAGATCGGCGGCGGCTTCGGCTGGTGAAAAAAGGTCGGCGGCGGCTAAAATCGGCGGCTCGGCTCGGCGGCTTCATACTCTGATACTGGCTTTACACGAGCTTGATTAGACAAAAAACGTTTCGGGGCAATTAGAACCGTACCAACAATTACGTTGGACTCTATACTGTACGTTCAACCAATAGAAACCCGTATAAAGTATGGACAGCCCTCACAGCAAGAAGTGTGACCACAAGTTCTAACTTAACGTCAACAAGCTGCTACCATAAGAAGATATTAGAATCACTTGTCGTTCACATTCACACAACGGAAATGACCAATCGCCTTCCTGAAGTACAACTAGCAACTAACTGCGAATCATTTGTACCAATCAGACATTCCTGGTTGAACGGAACTCCAGTGCATATGCCCGTGGAAACTCGCTGATACTGGATGGTTCCAAACAAGAGAGAAAAACTGAACTGGTGTCGCAGACTATAACACGGTCTTTGCTCAAAGCGCAGAGAACTTCAAGCAGTAAGCTTGGAAAATTCAAAACATTTTGATGCCACTGCACTGGCCAATGATACCTCACAAACCTGTGTGGAATAGCGCAACAGTAGGAGCAACTGCAAAGATACTGTGGAGTAAACCAAACGAGAAGAAAACAAGTAGTTTTCTAAACTAAATAAGATCGAGATTAGTAAGATGATGAGTGTTCTAACGGAACACTCAAGCTTACAAGTCCTATCTTCATCGCATAGGACTAGCAGATAACGACGAATGCAGGGCTTGCGGGAAAAACATCGAAACGATGGAACATTTTTTGTGTCACTGCCCAGCTTTTACACATGCAAGATTCCGATATTTAGGGTCCGACATATTGCCAGACGTGACTCATCTCAGAGAATATCACTGGTAGATATTGAGAAAATTCGTGTCAAGTACCGATTTTCTGTAACTCGTGAGGTATAAAAAGATCACAAATAAGGAGCGCACAACAGGCCGAACCACAGGCTTAAGTGTATGTCAATGGAAATGAGGCGTTGAAACGTCTCCTCTCTTCAACTTAACTTAACCTAATAAGCAGCGCACAACAGGCCCAACCACTGGCTTAAGTGTATGTCCATGGACATGCGGCGTTAAAAACGTCTGCTCTTTTTCAACCTGACTTTTTTTTTAACGAACGTTCCCAACGCAACCACTCTTACCCGCCCCTTCCGACCGAGGGGGCCACATCCCCATGACGTAGGGACTTTCAATAAATTATTTTGATTGATTAAGCGGTTAACACATTAAATTATTTTGTTAATCAGTTTTAAAACGATCTTCAATTAAAAACACGTCTTTCCATTTCCATTTTCATACTTACATATTGCGGCACTTCCAACTGCGCATCGCCCGTATTTCCTTGTATGCCATAGCTTACAATATCATCCTCGTTTTCATTGTTGTTGTTGTTGTTGTGGGCGTACAAAGGATCTGGTTCGGAATAACGAATGTTTTCCTCCGACATTGGTTCGCTTTGAAGAAAAGGTTTACTGCGTGGTGTTGGTATATCGGCCTTTTCTTCCTCCACTGGAGCCGGATAAATGACAATCGGTGCATGTTCGGTACTGTACTCGTGATGGGGAGAAATTTGGTAGTATTGTTGGTATTGAGGTTTTCTCAGCGGAGGTACCGGCGTAACATGGACCACTCGATGTTGTTGAATCTCGGCTATGGGAAAGATAAACTTCTGGGGAGCTGGAGGCATTTTATGTAACTTTTGATACTGTTGTATCTGCTGGAGCTGTTGTTGCTTTTGTCGTTCCAAATGATACTGTTGTTGCAGGTATTGTTGTCCCGCAGTGGTTTGATGTTGCTGCGGTTCTTCGTAAACTTGGCTGAAATGTGGCTGCGGTGTTACGACTTGAACATCATTTTTATACAACTCATTTGGAAAGGTAACATTTTGCTCCTCCTCCCCACTACCGTTTGGTGCCGTATGGCGTTCTCCGCTATCCGGAGAAGATGAAGAAGAGTTGGCCATAAAGAAATGATGATGGTAGTGATGGGTAATCACAGGATTTTGTGATCCCTTGGAGGTGAATTGCTCTTGCGAGTGATAATACTCTGGATGATTTGTATATTCCTGGCGGTGTATTAAGCCCGGTTTCACAGCAGCCGATGTATATTCCTGATGATGTGCAAATGCTAAATTAGACGGTGTTGCTGCGCTGTGCACTTCCGGGCGGGGAAATTGCATTTGCTGAAATGTTGTGGGTGGACGGAAAGTTGTTGGAGGTTTTTGGTAAGTCAATGGTTTACCAAACATCATGGTCAACAAATTGGGAAACAATTCAATTTTTGGTGAAGCTTTTGGGCCATAGCTTCCCTTGTAGTATTCGCCAATATTCAAATGTTCCGGCAATGGTGGTGGAGGAGGGGCACGTGATACCAAATGAGGTGGAGGAGGGGCACGTGCTACCAACTGAGGTGCAGGAGGAGGAGGTGGAGGAGGCTGGCGATAAACGCCTCTTAAAAATGTTGACTGTGGCATCGGGGTGACTTGACCCGAATGTTGAGCTCCCGACTGTTGATTTTGTTGTTGTTGTATATATTGATTAAATTGACGTATATTCCTTGAGCCATCATAACGACGATCCGCAAAATCGTCATCATTCTGCTGCGCTGACAGTATTTTACTAAAACTGCGAGGATAATCATCTTCCTTTTGGATGAATGTCTGTATGTTATTGCCAGCCTTTAGATGCGAAGCATCCATTATTGTCCGTTTATTGGGTCCACCTCTCACCACCGTTTCGCTGGGATTTGCCGCCGTCATGGGACTAACACTGAACTTCATTTCGTAGTGAAATTTTCGGTCTACATCACGATGACGTATTTTTTGGACGTGCCATGTAGCGATCATATTATTTTCCCGTGCACATTCATAATCACAATTGCCCTCGACAAAGCGGTATACGCCATGCGGCAGTGATTCCAGTCGGCCTTGAGCCAGTGTGACGATGTCACCAAATCGGGAATCAATAGGTTTGGGTGATCGTTCATAGGGTGATTGCAGGAAGTCATTGTATTCTTTGACTTTGCTGAAAATTAAAAAACAAAAAAATGGATTTTAGTGTCGAATGGCACGAATGTTGTTAAGAACTTATGCAACTGGGATACAAGGCTGATTTCCGCATGCGTTCTGAACGAACCATATGATATTATTATGCATGTAAATACGAGACTAGTTAAAAAACTGCAAGTGGTCTAGTTGGCCGGTCATTGCATTTTCTGTCTAAAAATGATGTCACATCAATGACTTCATTTAATAAATACATATATTTATTAGCATGTGTGTTAACAACCTATTAAATGTCAACTTATTTTTGTATCGTGAGTAATTTATGGCATGTCGGTATTCTAGTGTCGAATTATTGTATTTCTAAAATTCATTATCACAATGTGCAAGAAAATATTTTGTCAATGACTACAAATGTTGCCATTTTTATCTTAACCTTACAGGAATTTGCTACAGATCAAATGTTTAACACATCGAATGAGTGATCTAAACACCTGTTCATAATAATAGATACTCATATTAACTAAGTATGAAAGTAATATAAAATCTTGAAATAATCCTCTGAAATGTATGAAAATTGTTCGCCCTTCGCAATGTAAGGACTGCGCACGAAAAAATTACATTCAATAACATTTGTTTGGGTGGACTGATTATTAACTAAGGCCGAATATCTTTCATTTGAATGTACTTATACTTCCAGGCAGTTAGGTAGATTAGCCTCCTTTGGTACAAATAAAATGTTATTCAGCTGGTACCATTCATTGTCATATACAGGGTGGCTGATATGTAATGCAACAAAGTAAAGAGCTATATTTTTTTAATTTTTTTTTTAAATTTTATTGTTCAAAAGCAAAAAATGTCGGAAATAACATACAATTTTAGAAACAGTTTAGATTTGTTCGAATTGGCCACCTTTGGCACGAATTATGGCCTTCAAACGGCCGACAAAGCCATCACACGATGCACGAAAGTGGCTTTGCGGTATTTTGGCCCATTCCCGGCGAAACGCCGTCTTGAGATGATCGATACTTTGGTATTTTTTAGTGCGAACCTTACTCTCTAAAATGCCGCATGCGCAAAAGTCCTACGGATTGAGGTCCGGAGATCTTGGTGTCCATTGTGCGGTAGAAATGAAGCGAGGAACCTCCTTTTTAAGCCATTCTTGGTTGACGCGTGCTGAGTGCGATGGTGCTGAGTCCTTGCGCTTGAGTTCTGGTGGCCAATCACAAACTGCTCAATTTGGAATGGCTTCTCATCGGAGAAAACCAAATTCGGTAACTGGCCACTTTCGTGCAAGCGAAGCAACTCCTTGGCTCTTTCCAGTCTTACATTTAAAATGTTCGTATAATTTGTCTTGATAAAAGTTTGTATGTATGATTCTAACCGTTAGATGGTGCTGTAGTGGACATATGGTCAATGTTTTTTGATGAATTTTTCCTGAATCTCGGGAGGTATTCATTTTTGAATGAAATATCAATGAATAACAAACTAATACATCCCAAACTGGACGGGCAGGACAACGTCTGCTGGGGTCAGCTAGTATTATATATTTATGAACAAATACATTTTTCTGAATACCAAGAAACCTTATTTGAGGCGCAAATGTTAATATATTACAACAAGATATATTTGGCAACTAATTTTCTCAAATAAAATATGTGTTTAAATACAAATAAAATTGTTATTTAGGAATTTCGCCAAAAATATTTTATTTAAGAAAAATTTTCATAGCTTTGATGATTTTTTTGATTTTCAGTTTAAATTTTTCCTGGATTTCGAATTATGTCTTTCAATTAAAAATGACATATTAACTGTTGTTCAAAGGACCCATTTTTAGTTTCTAAATATCTATGTCATCATGTGTTGTCCTCATTGTCATAGATTATACGATATAAACTATAAAGAAGTTTTGGGAACAATGACAATTTCCTAAAAGTGGACTCTGAATTTCTGAAAAAGGTTTATCAAATAAAAACTTTAATCTTGGCAAACAATTAAGGTGTCGTTATACGAATATTTTCTGAATTTGTTAATGCAAATAAATCTTTGTTTTGGAAACGATAGTCCCAAATAAAAAAATATTAGGACGGAAACAAGGATTTGCTTAGAACATCATCTTCCCAAATATATAATATTTGTGTGTTCCAAATATTATATATCTCGAGTGTACCCTAAACATACGAGTATATATGTATGTTTCAAAAACGATTTTATTCAGAAATTAAAACTTATTGCTTTAAAGCAAAAGCTAATGTGGTTTATGATATTTTTAAACTATAATATATGTATAACACGAAAGCTTGGAAAAATTAAAACTAAAATTTAAAAAAATCTGCAAAGGATTAATCATATTTTTTAAATAAAATGTAAACACATATATCAAAAAAGTTCATAAAACTTTAATCGCCTCTCCTGAAAACTACCAGTTTAGACTTAGCATACTTTGGAATGGAGGTATCGACATAGACGCTGAAAAAAATCACTTCTGTAGTATATTGTCCCAAACATATACTGCTTGAAACATATATATATATAATAGAGCGGGTCACCAATAAAAGATATCAAATGCTTTTACTGAACCCGCGCAATCGGCCCAAAATAGTTTTTTTATCGTATCGAGTGTCACCAAAAAAAGTTATCAAATTCCAGGAGGAATATGAAAGCTAACTTCGAGACAAACGCAGAAACATTTTTTAATTTTTTTCGGAGTCCACGGAATCATCCCAAAATCGTGTTTTATTGAACCTTTTTTTAGCTCGATTGTCACATGGGATACATCAATGTGTTGGTCTTGACGAGTACTACATTGCATCATAGATGTCGCCGATGTACCACGTCATTTTCTAATGAAGACTTTACTATTTTGTTTTTGAATAAAAGTGCGTACACCCAAAGCAAAATGTTCATGGTTTTTAAAGCGCTTTAATCCTATGGAAAAATATTTTAAAATGTTAGGGGTAGAAACTCCAGTAAGTGAAGTCTTCATTAAAAAATGACTGTACATCAGCGTCGTCTATGAGGCAAATGTAGTACTTATCGAGACCAACACATGTATGTATCATATACGATAAAAAAAAAACAAATTTGGGCCGAATCCGCGGTCTCGAAAAAAATTTAAAATTTTTTTTTGCGATTGTCTCGGGGTAAGCTTTCATATTCCACCTCGCATCCGGGAACTTTTTTACATGGAAGCCAACTCGTTTAGGGTACACTGAAAATATGTAACATTTGGCAAAAACAAATATTATACGAGTACATATATTTGGGTAGAAAAAAGTGCAACATTTTCGTTGCCCTTTTCCCGATAACTGGACATTTTGCCACATTTTGGAATTTTGAAGCAGAAGCTAAGTTTAATTCGAGGGACTACATCAGTTCCACCTAAAAAGAGCAAAATATTTTTCAGAATTTCACGTCGACGGGGCAACATTTTTTTCGGAATTGAAATTAACATTAATTTAATTTTAATTTATTTGTTTTCATCAGAGTAACCGAGCCTATAAGGCCATATATGATTACAAAATACGACAATAAATATTCTACTCGAAAATCTTAAATATATATAATGTATCAATAGACTTAATTTTAAAATAATACAAAAAACAAGAGTTTTAAAAAAGCGTAACTAAATTCCTCCTAACTTCCACAGTATTTATAAGCAGTTATGCTGAAATCAACAATAGGAAAAACTACTCACTGTGAAAAAAAATATATATGCAAAAAAACAACTCAAATTATAACAAAAAAACATTAGACATAAAATACAAGCATAATAATTGAATGCAATAATAAAAGAAAATAAGGGAAAATAAAACAATTTTGAGGCGATTGAAGATAAGAAAACAAGAGTGGAATCAGTAGTTTCCACCCATTTATTTTTTTATTTGGGACTATTATTTCCGAAGTAAAGATTTATCGGTTTTAAGTATTCAAAAAATATATCGATACCGTAAACATAATGCAAATTTTTCCGTAATTGATAGTTAATTTTTTAGAAATCTTAAATCTTCGTAAAGTTCTAATAATAATTGAAATTGTATAATCTTGCATAACTATAAATTGCTCGATGAATTGACAACAAATGATGACTTGGAATATTTATAAATTAATGAGTGCTTAAAAACAGAACTTAATCCAATTTTTAACTGTAAGACATATCCCGCAATCAAGAAAAATTAATACTGAAATTCGATAAATTCAGCAATTTTTTAAATTATTTTAAATAACATATATTTGAAGAACTGTTTTAACAATAATTTTATTTGTTTGTAAACACATATATATACACGGGCAAAATAGCCTTTTTTGATATGTTTGAATCGAAAAGAATTATGTTTGTAACATAAATTTTTAAATATTATATGTATTTCTAAGCAAATAAATTTTATTTGAAAATCAATAAAATATATTTGGAACGCATATATGTATTAATATATTACAACAAAATATGTTTGCAAATTAAGTTTCTCAAATAAAATATGAGTTTAAATACAAATACAAATATTGTTTAGGTATTTATCCAAATATATTTAATTTAAAAAGATTTTCAAAACATTTGCTGACTTTTTCGAATTTCAGTTTAAATTTTTCCTTTGTTTACAATTATACCTCCCAGTTACAATACCATATGCATCGTAACCTTTTGTTTAAATCAATCATTTCAAATTTCTGAGTTAGTATTCCAAGTCATCATTTCTTCCCAATCCTCCAAGTAATTTATTTTGATCCAAGATTATACGATTTCAATTATTTTTACGAACATTAAAAATTTGTAAAACAAAAACTTTGAATTAGTAAAAAATTCAACACAATTAACGTATTTTCTGAATTCTTAAGTGCAAATAAATATTTGTTTCGGAAATAGTAGTCTCAAATAAAAACATATGGGGATATAAAGAAAGATTTGTTTTAGTAGTTATCTCAACTGTATTGTACTGTAATTTACTACATTGGCCATAAGGCTTCAAATTACTTGTTTGAATAAATAAAAATAAATAAATAAATAAATATCATTTTCCCGATTATATACTTTTTGTGTGTTCCCAATATTATATGTTTAGAGTGTACCCTAAAATTATATATATGTTTCAAGCCGAATATGTTTGGGACAATATACTACAGAAGCTATTTTTTTCAGAGTGTAATACATATAGTACGCAAATATATTTTCTTTTAATATATTAACATATGCGCTCCAAATAAATGTTAATGATTTTTAAATAAAATTTATTTATTCAGAAATACATAATATTTATAAATCTGTGTTCCAAATATATTTTCTTACTATTCAAACATATTAAAAACGGCGATTTTGCCACGTGTACAACATCCTGTTTTTTGTTTTGATAAATAGTGAGCATTACGGACATTGTAGAATGTTTAATATTTCACAGAATCTTAACCATTTGTACGGTTGGTTTTGAAAGGAAAGTTGGGTATTTTTGTTCATCCTGGATCTTTTACTCATGTGTTATCACAAACAATATTATAAGTCACTTGGATATCTACTACTTTCGGAAGTTATGTACGCACCAGCCAGCCACCCAGACAGATGGACGGACGGGCATAGATTAAAATACTTAACGGAATTTCCGAAACAATCTTAAGGTCATCCCTTCGATGGGTCACACCTTCGATATTATGTGTATTGATTACATCTTTACTTTCCTGTAATGAGAGGGTATGTCATTTTTACTAACAGCCCTATTCTCGACCGAGTGATAAGCAAATTTTTGTGATAGTAACTACTTTTGTGACAACAAACACAATTTGCTATTCTGGGATTCAAATAAAAACAGTTTTGTTAAAATTTCCAATGATAGTTGTCACAACACCAATAGCACATGATAATGAATATTTCTCTACAAAACCTCCTTTTCTTATGGCGAAATCTATTTTAAGTGAACTATTTTTATTACCATTGTTGATAATGGAAAGGGAAGTTTACGTCTTAAAGATTCAAATTTGCATTTTGGACAATTTGCCGGCAAAAAATCCTTTTGGACTTGCCCTACGATTTTCCTCCCTAAAAGAAGCGTGACCTTAGTTTCTAATCAATATGGAGATAAATGATACGTCGGAAACAAGAGCACGAATCTTCCAACGTGTTCCATATCATTAGATAATTCTTGTCTGTAACATTTGTAAATGGTTTTTCCATTTTTTCATATTCAAATTATTTTTTCCATTTTTCGTATACATTGAAAAATTATGAATTTCAGAAGTTTTTTTCATACAAGAAAGCTTTTTTTAATATATTTTATTCGTTGGGCAACAATGTCAACAATTGTAAAATTAAAAAGCTTTCATCTTGTCACAGGAATTCGAGAATAGGTATTTCAAATTTCAATGACAAGAAATGTGATAGTAAAAACTCATGGATGTTTATTATTATGAATTCTAGAATAGCACCATAAATCATTAGTTATAATAAAAACGAAAGGCTTAAGACACAAACCTTGTTCATATGCCTATGTATATTATTCAATACATACATATGTATGTGGAGAGTTAAACGTATTCTCATATATTCTCATATTGTAATATAATTTCCATATTTTATACATGCCTAGTGTAATATTTTTCTAAATATGTACATAAAATCCAGACAGTATTTTCGTACACCTAAACCAAAAACAAAGTTTTGTTTTAAACTTAATTGTTTTATAAACTATTTTTATACCCTCACTTTAGTGTGACGAGGGTATATATCATTTGCTGCGGACAAAAAGTATAACACATCAAAGGAGTGACCTAAGACCACAAGTATGTTGTCATTTGAGCAATGTCCGTCCGTCTGTCTGTCTGTCCGTCTGTCTAGCTGGAGCGCGCGATAACTCTCGAAAGGAGTAACGGCTTGACAAAAATTTGGTATGGGATAATATTTTTTTCTATCTCAGGCTAAGTTCGAAGAACCTCTAGTATCTCTCTCACAAAGGGTTACAATTTAGTGAAATATTGCTTCTCTATTCTTCTATTCTACTTATCCGAATCTTCTGTAATTCCACACAGAGTAATAGTTTATTTGTCGCTATCAACTTGAGAAAAATAGGTGAAGTGGCCCCGCCCCTTTTGGCACCTCCCACACAAAGGGACCATTTTGTACAAAAAGTTTACAGCTTATTACATTAATAATAAAAAATACTTGAAATTTTGCACATGGTAAGCTTTTATAGCGCCTACAGTCCAGTGAAAAACGGGCGTTATTGCCACGTCCCTTTTGATACCTTCCACACAAAAGTACCATTTCGTACAAAAAGTAAAAAGCGTAAATCGCGAGTACCAATGCACCACAATACTACAAAGCTATGCACAGTGTAACACTTTTCATGTACCTACAGTCCCGACAAGAATGGGAGTTACCACGCCACCCCTTTTAATTTGACACACAAAATGGTCAAATTATACCAAAATTTATTAGCTCATAACGTATAATACTGGTATAATATACCAGTACACATAAACGCCTATAATTCGGCACAGTGCAATGTTTTTAAAGTGGCTACTGTTCAGCGAAAAATAAGTGTAATTTATAAACCCCTTCTGGTACCTCCCACCATAAGTTGACACATTAAGGTCCTGTTTCTGTAACTTATTTTCGTTCGTTTACGGAGAACGATCAAAAATCTCTCAATTATTACTTGAATTCTATAAAACGCAGGTTAAAAATATTTTAGGTACGAGCTTTTTACGTGCTTTTCTATAGACACACCGAATTATAAACTGCTGTGACTTATAGATTTCTCGGAATAATTGAGTGATTTTTGATCGTTCGCCGTAGACGAACGAAAATAAGTTACAGAAACAGCCCCTAATTCGTGTAATATTTCATATAACTTACTCACAAAGTGAGGGTATACCTTAGTCGGTTTACCCGACTGAAACTTTATTACTTGTTATTTATGTCATTTCATTAATCATAAATTGCTATAGTTCATATGTACATAGCATCATAATTTTAAAAAATATTGCCCCATCCTAAGATGTTAATCTTCATAATTTACGTATATACCATAGCTTCCCCTCTTATTTGTTTTCGAATTTCTTTTGTAACAAATATCTTTGGACATTTCTTTGTTTTGCATATGAAATGGTATAGTCTAAATTTCACTCCTACTCCCCGACTTGAAGTTTGCATAATACGAATAACTAGTATTCCATGAGTAAACTCACAAAAAGAGAAAGAAGAGATCTTACCTGAAATTGCCGGTGATGATGCCATTTGCAGCATTGGTGAAGAGTGTTAAGTACGTTACGTGTTTCAGGGTACGTTCCCATGGCCGTGTTGCACTATTACTGCTACTGCGGCTACTGCTGATGTTGCTGTTGCTATTGTAGTTGTGGTTGGGCAATGTTGCATCAGCGTAAGTATTTTCATCGTAGAAAATGCGCTTGCCACTCAATTGTAGGCCTTGTTTGGGAGTTAAAACTAAATCACGATTCACTATAGCAAACGCACTGTGGAGCTGAAAGATGTATAGGTTTTTGTTTTGTAAAATTTTATTTCGGCGGATATAATCTGTATTTCGAAACAATATACATATAATAAGTAATATTTAGAAAACAACTAAGACAGTTTTAGTCGAGTACGCTCTTACCTCCAGAGAAATATAATAGGATTGGAATTTGTAATATAGACCGTACGGAAAATGTCACTTTACGAATTATTTCTAATAGTCATAGAAGTTTTCCACATATTTATACCCGACACCACACTGTGGTACAGGGTATTATGACTTGTGCATTTGTTTGTAACGCTTAAAACACAAAGAGATACACCCATGGTTTATTATACCTATCAGCACAGAATCACTTTCTGAGTCGATTTTGCCATGTCCGTCTGTCTGTCTGTCCATATATTCTTGTACCCAAAGTGCAGGTCGTAAATATAAAGCAATGTTTACAAAAATTGAAACAGGGGCATTTATTAAAAAAATGGGGCATTTCGGTCAATGTGTTGGTATAGCCCCCATATAAAGGTCCCACCGATGTCAATTCTTGACACTCTAAAGAACACATTTTTCGATGGATCTGGCTGAAATTTAAGAATTTACACTTCATATAGGACCTAATCGTCCCTATAAAAAATGGGGAACATAAGCCCATGTTTTGATATATGATTTGATGGGGAAATCAAAATTTTTGATATGTTTGAATTGAATGAAAATATATTTGGAAAATAATATTTTAAATATATCTATCTATCTATATACATATATGTATAAAAGAGAGTGTCTGTTTGTGGGTTTGTTTGTTTGTTCCGTAGAGACGCCTAAACGGCTGGACCGATCATCTTGAAATTTTCACAGAATGTACATGTGTAGGGGGTGCTGAAAATAGGGTACTCGAATTTTCGATATATCAAGTGTATGGGTCCAATTTTGATATTGAGAAAATTTTTTAGCTAGAGTGCTTAAAAATTGGTGTATGCATTTAGTGGCAGATTATGTGAATTTTCCTAAAATGGGCGGAATCGGACCAATGGGCGTGCCCCCCCCCCATATACGCCAAATTTTGAAATTGAAATATTTTCCACAATTTATTAGCGAGAGTTCTGTAATTTTGTGTATAAGTATCTGGTAGCATTCTACGCGATTGGTCCAAAAAAGGGCGGGATCGGACAAGTGGGCGTGGCCCCGCCCATATAGGTAACATTTTGAAATTGAGATATCTACCAGAATTTGTTAGCGAGATTGCTGTAATTTTGTGTATACATATTTATCTGGTGACAGTCTACGTGATTGGTAAAAAATTGGAGGGATTGGACCAATGGTAGTAACCCCTCCCATATGAGCCATGTTTTGAAATTGATATATGTTGAGAAATTTGTTAGAGAGATTGCTGAGTTTTGTGTGTATGTATTTGGCGGCAGTCTATGTTATTACTCCAAAAATGGACGGGATCTGAAATCTGGAGTCTGTGGAAACGAAGTGGACTGGGTCCAGCTAGTATTATATATTTGTCAACAAATACATTTTATTTGAAAATCGAGAAATATAGTTGGCAACGCATATATTAATATATTAGAACATAATATACATATTTGCAAACTGACTTTCCTAAATAATTGTTTAAGAAGTTTTCCCAATATATTTTATTTAAAAAAGACTTTTAAAACTTTGCTGACTTTTTCGAATTTTAGTTAGTTTTTCCAAGATTTCGTGTTAAAAATTATAGTTAAAAATGTCTGTAGCAGCATTAGCTGTTGTTTTACATCAATAAATTTTAATTTATAAACATTCCAATTCATCACTTTTTGTCAATCCATCATAATATGTTTGTAAAATTTATAAAAAAAATTGCACTTTGTACTTCTGAAAACATGTCATTAAATTAAGGCATTTTAAAAATGCAAATTCCAAATTAATCTTTGTTTCGTAAATATTAGTTCCAAATAAAAAATATTAGAATGGAAACATATTTTTGTTTAGAACAATATCCTCCCAAACACTTAAAATGTGTGTGTGTGTCAAATATTACATATGTGGAGTGTTCCCTAAACATATGTATATTTTAAGCAGAATATGTTTGGGACAATATACTACAGAAGCGATTTTTTTCAGCATGTGGGTGTATTGGCTCCAATGACTTCTGCAAAAGCAGAGAAAGATGTGGAGAGCATTGAGCACTTGCTATTCGACTGTCCCGTTTTGAGTAAAGGACGCCCGGACATACTAGGGTCGGCCTTTCTAGGCAGTCTAAAAGATCTTTCCGGTACAGAAATTCGCACTATCGACAACTTTGTATATCAAACAGTTTGGTTTAGATGAGGGGCATTTTAGCCCGTGGTAACACTAGGGACTTAAAGTGGTCTATGTGAGCTGGTGAAACTGACTGCCACAATAACCTAAACCAAAACTTATAAGGCGAACCATTCACGGTGATGTTTTGACATAGCTCCCACGAAAAAGTCCTTCCTGATTTAACCTCTTGACGCTACATATAGTAATGTATATCGTTTTCGGCCTACAGGGCTTAAAATTGGACGTTATTATTATACCTACACAACTCTGTGGTACAGGGTATTCATTATAAGTTAGTTATAGTCCAGATGTTTGTAACGTCCTAAAGTATTGGAGCTAGACCAACCATAAAGTATACCGATCGACTGAGAATCACTAGCAGATTCAATCTAGCCATGTCCTTCCGTCCATCCATTTTAGTTTGGTACCGAGTACTTTCATGTAACAAGCATTTATATATAGATCCTAGGAACCACAGGACATAACGATTTGGTATTTAAGCAGTAGAAAAGCTTTATATTTTGGCAGACCTTATGAAATTTAGCCCAGCGAAGTCCTATAAGGCAGTAAATATCTTTGCCAAATTTCATAAAAACCGGTTCAGATTTATTATAGCCCCGGTATACGAGTATAATTATAACCCGATTTTGAATCTAAGCGCTACAAAATATTTCAATTATTTAGAATACTTCTACTTATTCTGCGCCGATAGGGTAGTGTAGGGTATTATATATTTGTTATGTTTGAATTCATCTATCTATCTATCTATATATATAAAAGAGAGTGTCTGTTTGTGGGTTTGTTTGTTTGTGTGTTTGTTTGTTCCTTATAGACGTCTAAACGGCTAGACCGATCATCTTGAAATTTTCACAGAGTGTACATGTGTAGGGGGTGCTGAAAATAGGGTACTTGAATTTTCGATATATCAAGTGGGCGTGGACCCGCCCATATGGGTCCAATTTTTATATTGAGAAAAATTTTTAGCTAGAGTGCTGAAATTGTGTGTGTATGCATTTAGTGGCAGATTATGTGAATTTTAAAAAAATGGGCGGAATCGGACCAATGGGCTTGGCCCCGCCTATACAAGCCAAATTTTGAAATTGAAATATTTTCCACAATTTGTTAGCGAGAGTTCTGTAGTTTTGTGTATATGTATATGGTGGCATTCTGCGTGATTGGTCCAAAAATGGGCGGGATCGGCCCAATGGGCGTGACCCCGCCCACATAGACCAAATTTTTAAATTTTGATATCTTGCACAATTTGCTAGCGAGAGTGCTGGAATGTTGTGTATATGTATCTGGTAGCAGTCTACGTGATTGGCTTACAAATGGGCGGAATAGGACCAGTGGGCGTGGCACAGCCCATATTTTGATATATCTTGCAAGTATTATATAGGAAATACATGAACAAAAATGCTCGGTATGCGATAATTACAGCTGCTCACTCCAATACAATCGCAATATGATAATGTGATGCATGACCAATGAAACAAGAATTTGGAAATTTTATAAGTATACATTTCTATTTTCTAGACTTTCCACTGAATTCGGTATTTTTTCATTCAGTGAATTTATTACTAATACCAGTAAGGAAAGGCAGAAAGTCGGGCGGGGCCGACTATTTAATACCCTACACCTCCCTAACAATGCGATAAGGGTCATTGCGATAATAATTTGGAATAATTGGTAAATGTATTTTGAACCGATAATCGCTAAATTAAGCAATATTCGTTCCTAAATTGAGAAACATTTTTGCTGGAGAACTTTGTAATGATCGGAAGTAAAGTACAACTTCTATAGCGCTTTGTAACCAAATCTCGAGGAACATATATATGGAGGTTATATATAAATCAGAATCGATTTTCCTTGAATACTCATTCATGTAAAATAGAAACCTGTTTCTGTCGAATTTCCTACTATATCGGGGTAACATATATATGGGGGCTATATCTAAATCTGAACCGATTTTCTCCGAATTTTGCGGTATTCCTTCATGTAAAAAGAAACCTCTTTCTGCCGAATTTCTTACTGATCGGATATAAAATACAGTTTCTACAGCGCTTGAATTTCAAATGGGGGGTATCATATATATGGGGACTATATCTAAATCTGAATCGATTTTCTCCGAATTTGGCAGTATTCCTTCATGTAATAACAAACCTCTTTCTGCCGAATTTCGTACTGATCGGATATAAAATACAGTTTCTACAGCGCTAAATTTGACATGGGCAGCGAAGCGCACCGGGCTCAGCTAGTCTATATATATAAAAGAGAGTGTATGTTTGTGGGTTTGTTTGTTTGTTCCGTATAGACTCCTAAACGGCTGGACCGATCTTCTGTGATATCAAGTGGGCGTGGACCCGCCCACATGGGTCAAATTTAGATATAGAGAAAAATTTTTAGCTAGAGTGCTGAAATTTTGTGTGTATGCATTTAGTGGCAGATCATGTGAATTTTCCAAAAATGGGCGGAATGGGACCAATGGGCGTGACCCCGCCCATATAAGCCAAATTTTGAAATTAAAACATTTTCCGCAATTTATTAGCGAGAGTTCTGTAATTTTGTGTATATGTATCTGGTAGCAGTCTGCGTAATTGGTCCAAAAAAGGGCTGGATCGGACCAATGGGCGTGGCCCCGCCCATGTAAGCCAAATTTTGAAATTGAGATATCTTACACAATTTGTTAGCGAGAGTGCTGAAATTTTGCGTATATGTATCTGGTGGTAGTCTACGTGTTTGGTCCAAAAATGGGCGGGATTGGACCAATGGGCGTGGCCCCGCCCATATATGGCAAATTTTAGAATTGTGACAAATGGGTATGGCCCGCCCATATAAGCCAAATATAAATTGCGATATCTTGCACAATTTATTAGCGAGAGTGCTGTAATTTCGCGATGTATCTGGTGGCAGTCTACGTGATTGCTCAAAAAATGGGCGGGATCACACTAATGGGCGTGGCACCAACCGAGTGAGTCAAGTTTTGAAATTGGAATATCTTGCACAATTTGTTAGCGATAGTGCTGTAATTTTGTGTATGTGTCTCTGGTGGTTGTCTACGTGATTGACCCAAAAATGGGCGGGATATGACCAGTGGGCGTGGCCCCGGCCATATAAGTCAATATTTAAATTGATATATCTTGCACAATTTGTTAATCCTAAAATGAACGGGATCGGAAATCTGAAGTCTGGGGCAAGGAAGTGGACCGGGTCCAGCTATAGAATATATATTTGGAACACCCATCTTTAAATATTATACATTTCTGATCAAATAAATTTTATTTGAAAATCAGTATTTTTTAGAGTGTGCATATATTAGATTTGTTCCTTTACTTTTTTAATAGTAAAACTAGCAAAAGAGAAATGATTCAAAATTCTCTCTGAGTGAACATATTTTAAAAAAGTACGGGAACGGAAATCTGGTAAAAATAGCAAGCAAAGAAAAATTTCTTCTATTTGAAGTTTCTGTTATGTTACTTTCAATGTATTTTGAAAGCTACTACTTTTACTCAGAAAAATTTGTCGAGTAAAAACTAGTAAAAAAGTAGTAAAAGAGAAAAACGTTTTGAATGTTCTCTCTTAAAATTGTCTACTATTTTTACTAGTTTTTTGAGTAAAGGAACGCTCTTTGAAGTAAAACTAGTAAAAATGGTAAAAGTAGTAACTTGTAGTAGGTAAAGGAACAAAGCTATTAATATATTACAATAAAATATATTTGCCAACTAATTTTCTCAAATAAAATATGTATTTACGTGCAATCAAAATTATTGCTTAGGAATTTCTCCAAATATATTTTATTTGAAAAATATTTTCAAAATTTTGCTGACTTTTTCTAATTTCAGTTTTAAATTTTACTTTATTTCAAGTTATACCTTACGGTTTTTAACCGTAAGGTATAATGTATTATTATTAACTTTTGTTGAAATTTCTAAATATTCCAAGTTAAAATTTGTTGTCAATCCATTTACCAATATATCGTTATGTAACATTTCAATTATAAACTAAATTAAACTATTGCACGAATATCAGCCATTTGGCCCATAAATGAACAATTTGGTAATAACTTGAATGCAGCGCCACCTATCTGACCCAGATACAGTTACTAATACTCACATTAATAATACTAATATGGGGTGATCTAAGTAGAGATACTTTTTTCAATAGCCTTTTTTTTACAGATCACGTGTGAGTCGTGTCATGCTGTCATGTTATTTTTGTTAAGTATTGTTTGGCATTTCATCATGGAAAGACTTACGCCTGAACAACGTGTACAAATTATTCAGTTTTATTATCAAAATAATCGTTCGCCAATTGCGCTAAGTCCATTTTTTTTAAATCCAAAAAAAAGACTTTCCAGTCGACCCACGACCTTGACACCCATGAGCAATATTTTAGCTCTCGTTAAGAGCTACCTTTTTGCCATTGACCGATTCCCGATCCGACGTACCGGAATCATCGGTCCATATTTCTTCAAAAATGATGCCGGTGAGATCGTAACCGTCAATGGCTACCGTTATCGTGCCATGATAACCGACTAGTTGATGCCTGAAATTGAAGCTCGTGATCTCGGCTACATTTGGTTTCAACAAGACGGCGCCACTTCCCACACATCGCATCAATCAATGGATTTATTGAGAGAACACTTCGGTGAGCAGATAATTTCACGGTTTGGGCCGGTCGATTGGCCACCAAGATCGTGTGATGTCTCACCGTTAGACTTTTTCCTGTGGGGATATGTAAAGTCTAAAGTTTATGCGGACAAACCCGCTTCGATTCCGGCCTTGGAGCAAAACATCACGCGTGTCGTTCGCCAGTTGCCAGTAAAAAAATAAATGCCAAAGAATGTTCTTTCAAATGATAATAAACATTCCCCATTCAATTTGAATTTTCTGTGTTTTTTCTTTAAAAAAGTAGGGTACCGCGAAATTGATCACGCTATATAATGTGTAAAAATAACATCAAACGGTCAAGCCGTTTAGAAATTACACTATAATAGTGACTCAATAAAATTGCTATATCTTTTAAGTCGATCAAGGTTCCATTATGAGTTTTCATAGTCCGTTCATAATAATTTGACCCTTTAGTACAAAAAATCAAGGACATGAACTGTTACTTTTTCAGGATATTCAAGGATTTAGGATATATTCCGTGTTTTCACATCCTTACACCAAAAGGACATAAATAGTTCATTTGAAGAGGAGAGGCAGAACTTTTCATTGGTATTAATATCTTCAAAATACGTCAAGCGGTTAAGAAGCTGTGGCTAATTCCACAAATGGTAACTTTGAGAAAAATCCTTGAGGTAACTTTGGAGCTCTGTACCACAAAAACCACATGGAATTTTGACAAAGCAATAACGCCATAAAATTCACACACTTCGTATAATCATTGCGCCAAATATTATTAAAATCAAAAGGGCTCTTTTTATACCCTACACCACACTGTGGTACAGGGTATTATAACTTTGTGCATTTGTTTTTAACACGCAAAAGGATTGTGTGATTTTTGATTCATTTGCTTTGGAATTACCCTATAGCCCCCATACGAAGGACCTAAGCGATAGAAACTGTTGTTATTATGTATTTCCACATATTGTTATATTCACAAATTTAACATTCGCTGCCAGCCAGGAGAATATCCTCCTTATAAAGCATATTTTTTTAAAATGTTAAGACAATATAAATTAAATTTTTAATTTTAATTAATTTATTTTTTTTCTTTATAGTAACTGAGCCTGTTACTCCAATTATTCTATTTCTTGTCCTATCCAGGACTGCCAACTTTCAAAAGTACCATTCGCCCGTATTCCAGTTGGCGTTGTCGACGTCGTCACATCATTTTCGTCATATCTATGAAGTTCTAGCTTTGTCATCTTTACGCCAAAACGAATGTTTTTGGTATCCATGAACTAACAAAAACCCTTTTTATAACTTAAAAATATTTTAAAAAAAATCAAAATTTATGAAGTCGTCAATCTAAACAGTGTCGACTAAGAATCGACGTCGACGACGCCAACTGGAATAAGGGCGATTATTTTTTTTGGTTTTATATTAATTTATTTAATACTTTCTGTTATCGATTTCACTTACATTTGCAAAAACCAAGAAAATATTAACAATCAATAAACGATGTTTAGACACAATTTGGTAATCCATTGTCCAAAATTGTGCATTGAATTAAAACGCAGTTTAGAGTTATATTAAGATTTTCGATTTAATTTTCTTGCGCTGAAATTAAAACGCTTAACGATAGTCTTTAAACAAGTTTCGTAAATACTTTTTCTTTAAACATAGTTTTTCGCTTCATTAAAACTATATGTTTCACTTAATCTCTGTTTACTTTAATGTTTATTAAAATGCATTTAATTTTGTTAGTTTTTTAGGTGTTTGGCTAACAACGCTCACTTTGACGACCTGTCGCAACGCGTAAATAAAAACAACTGAATTATTTAACCGCTCAACTCGGCATAATAAAATGTTCCGCTGCGCGTTTGGATCAACGTTTTCTAAAATGCCCGCCAAAAAAACAAAAACCAAAAAACAATTGCTTTTGTCTCTAAGTCTGAGTGTGGCTCGACGTCGTTGTCTGTAAGTCTTCTTTTAGGGAGTTACTTGTTGTCTTGGAAAACTTTAATGGAAGGGAGAGTGCACATCGTTACCTTTTTCTTGTGGCACCACAAACCCCACTCATGAGTACTGCTATACTACTCATATTCAGTTCATATTTCCAAACGTAAAAGGAAAAAATAGTCTTCTGTTTTGGGGGATTTCTGGCCTACCAGACAATTAGTCAGTCATGCCAAGTGAGACGCAACAGCAATGGTAGTTCGCGAAATACTTGAAATGGTTACATTTGGACTGCACACAATGTGCAGCTTTTTAATGTTGAGTAACTTAAAAGTTGCTTTGAGTTCATATCGAAAATTTTTGTTATAAATTGTTAGTTTTATTTATAAGTTGCATTTTACGCACCAAATTACAATGATGAGAGGTAGAGTATTTATCATTTCCTGCGGATAAAAAGTGAAATATATCGATGGAATGAGTCACCCATATATTCTGAGGAAGTGCTGTAGGCAGCTCTTTAATACGGCAAGGGTCACAAGATCTCACAGGACTGTGACATCTACAAGGAAGAACTCAAAAGAGCGTTGAGAAAGCCTTAAAATAAATCCTCGGTAGATTTTAGCAACGACGTGTAAAGCTCATCCGAAGACTCAAAGCTGCGGTCAATTTTATGGTGATTTCGATTCTGAAACAAATGTTGCCCCGTCGACGCGAAATTCTCAAAAATATTTGCCCTCTTCAGGTGGAAATGATGTAGTCCCTTGAATTAAATTTAGCTTATATTTAAAAATTCAAAAATGTGGTATAAAAGTCCAGTTTTCGAGAAAAGGGCAACGAAAATGTTGCACTTTTTTGCAGATACGAAATCACCATTAGCCTCAAAATCTTGCACTATTGGGAACATAAAGAAATATAATAGACTACGACCAGAGGGACACGCTGCCAGTCTTACAGGATACGCATTTCCCGGGCGTCTGAAGAGGAATTTAATATTTCATTTGGAGATTCCGTTGAAGTGCAGTCCCCAGAGGTCGCCAGCGAGATTGTAAGCTAATCTTGAATTCTTTGGGTTACAAAAAGATATAAATTTTTCAAGTCGCTTGGACCGGCGGAGCTACAAGCCGTTGTTGTACCAAGCAGGCCTATATACCAAGAAAATAGAGAGAAATTAGCGTTGTCTTCTTCTCAAAAGCAAGAATGATCTCCTATACAGAAGCTATCGCCCATTTCTCCTTAAAACCTTGGAGAGATTTATCGATAGATACCGTAGAACTAAAATTGATCACAGGCTACTGTCCAATCAACAGCATGCCTACAGCAAAGACAAATCCATCGAAACGCTCTTCATTTTTTCTGTTACTCTTACATCATAGGGCTTCCACAAAGCATCTCAATCTTACACGATTTGCTGCAGTTGTTTTTGCTGCTTCCCATGTAAGATTGTTTTGTCTTACTTTATGGGTAATTGTGCGTCGCCAGGAGTGGCAGATCCACCTCCATTTTTTGTGCCTTATCTGCTTCAGTGTGGGTACCTCATTTTTCAAGTTCCATAGTTCTATGTGACTTATGGTGTTGGGCTAGAACAGGGATGGTCCACGACATGATTTTTTAGGTTTACGACTGTCGGAAAGGTGTAAACGTCACATACGTCATAAACCCGTCTGAAATGTATGAAATGTCGTAAACTGTAATATCAGTTCTAAGGACACTGCAGACTTCAGCCCTTCACGTAAAAAACTAGTGGACACCATATAAAAACTAATCTAAATCCGAGATACAACTTTATTTAAAATTTTTTGAGAAAATATATGTTTTTGATCGAATACCGATATTTACACAATGGTTTGATATATTGTACAACCCGAACATTAATTAAGTTCAAAATGGGGAAATCAACTATTTCGGCGATAAATCTACTTTTTCAACAACGGCACGCACATCTTTTCAGATCATAAAAATTCACTTTTCTTCACATCTTTTGTAGACCATTTAATTTATTTTCTAGACGAACAATAAATCGTTCAGTTTCAGTTGTTTTTGCAAAATATTATATAAGTTCTGATTCACACGAGGCAATTTTTTTAAAGCAAGTATCAAAGTTTGTCTGCCTCTCTCCAACAAACTTTGACACCGCACCCATTTCTGTGCTTGTTGCAAAAACTAGAAGGCCTTACTTATTCTGGAATATGGCAAAAAGTCTTACTGATGATCCCAGCGTCCACTGCATAATTAGAAGGCATTTTCTCCAATTGGTCTCATGTGCATTCTGATTTTCGATATCTATTAGAATCGGAACGATCTAAAAAGTTGCTGGAAGTTTACTCTTCACTTAAAATACGCGAAAAAAGACAACTTTGAAGGCATTGAACATAGAGATTCGAGTGAAGAAGAAACCTAATTTATAAACAAATTCATTTGAACCAAATTCATTTGAAAGTTCAAAATAAATATTTTTTTCTTTTCTATTCATTTGCTAATTATTTACTGTTAGTGACAAAGTCAAGTTTCCGACATTAGGTTCACGACGTGGTATACGTATGTCGAATACGTCTCAAATGTATGTCATATACGTCACAGTTTAAGACGGACCATCCCTGGGCTAGAATATTTTGCATGTGATTTTGAGGCACTTGTTTATGAATACCTGTAACCTTTGGTTTTCTTGATATTTATCTCAAGTCCAACAATGCGAGCTAGTCTTTTCAGGTCTTCCAGTTTAGACAGCATGTTGCAGATCTTGAGCGAGATTTGTCGAATTCTCTGTGAGCAGACTTCGCTCATGATCTCATCTAGTACGATGGTGAATAGAAAAGGGGGAAGTGGGCATCCTTCCTTTACCCCAGCGTTAGGGTGGAATGGTTGGCTGATGCTCCGGTTGTGAAGAACTGAGAGTTTTGCATTCTCGTACATCGCTCTTATTATTCGGACTATTTTCAGGGGTACTCCATTTCTTCTCAATGCTTTCCATATGTCGAAACGTCCTGCATGATCTAGCAATGATCTCTCTTTGTTAAGGAATAAGCTGTGAAAGCTTTCCTAGATATAGAGGGGGCCTTCAATAACATAAATCAAGCGGCAATAGTTATGGTTCTGGCAAGCCTGGGGTTTGATAACAATATACAAAGGTTCATTCATAACCTTCTGATTAAGAGATTCATATCAGATAGGGTAGGACCAACTGACCTCGAAAGATTTGTCAGTCAGGGGAAAGCCCCACGGGGGTTTTCAGTCTCCTATGATATGGAATTTCTCCATGAACAATATTCTGCTTTCTCTGGAAAAGATGAGTGTGAGGGTTATTTTCTTTGCAGATGACATGGCAGTAGCGGTTTGAGGTAAGTTTCTGAGTACTCTTATGTTGATTGCTTTTCTGCAACAAAGTGCAACATTTCTGTTGTCCTTTTCTCGAACTCTGGAATTTTATAACACATTTTGGAATTTTGAAATAGGAGTTAAAATTAATTCGAGGGACTACATCAGTTCCACCTGAAGAGGACAGATACTTTACAGAATTTCGCGCCGACGGGGCAATTTCATTTTTTTCAGAATCGAAATCACCATTAGAGACATCCTACATCAGGACCTTCATACAACCGCAAGATGGGCTTCCGAAAATGCTCTTGGTATGAACCTGACCAAGACAGAACAAGTTGTTTTCAGCAGGAGAAATAAAGTACCAACTTTTCCACCTGTGTAACTAGCGTTATTGAAATGTCATTATTTGAAAGCGTCAATGACTCCACGAGTCGTCTACAATAGAGTAGATGACTCCACGAGTCGTCGCTCTTGCAACATTTTGAATGTTACCTATGATTTTCAGTGTATATTGCTATGTCTAATTGAAAGAGTAGCGTGTATCTCTTAGCACAAACTTCCCAGGAATGAATGAGGCATTGAAAAATAACTGTCGTTTGACTTGAACAACACAAAAAAATCTATCTTGTCCAACTGGCTATTGCAAAACGACGTGGCATAGGTCATGGAATATTTTCACAAATCCACATGGAGGTCACATCAATTTGAATTCGTGCATTCAAAAACTTGTCTAGTTTTCGAAATAAAGTCAACATGAAAAGGTAATTTTTCAACTGTGACATGTTGTAAATTTCAACGGCAACAATAGCGATGACCACCAACTGTTGATTTAATTTCTTTGTCCACCCGGTTGTTTGCCAAAAATTGCCAATTTGTAGAGTATTACAACGATAGCTTAGCAATTATTAAGAAAAAACATATTCACACAATTTTTAAAAGAAACCCCCAAAACAAATGTAAAACCTTTTGTCTCTTTGTTTCGTTTCATTCACATGGAGAACTTCTTGAGCGCGTGCTTCCATTGTCCATTGTTTTCCCAGCCGTAATTGGCTTCCTATATGGTACTACGAAAATTGTACCGACTGTAATTTGTAGTTAATCTCGTGTCTTCGGAATGTTAACTCTAATGGATTGTTTGGGTAAAGGGAGATGATTCCCAAAACCTTAATCTTTGACATCATATTGTTTGTGTGGCGGATTTTTTATCTTCTTGTAGAAGGCTAAGATTCAATTTCAATGAACTCTTTTGGAAGGGCAGATTCCGAGATTTTTTTACACCCAAGAAAAAAAGTGTGTTACACTGATAGAAAAAGCTTCATCAAAAGTCAGCTAACGTACAGATAATCCTATCTATGAATTTGTTCGTCACCATGACGAATCTCTGTTTAAGTATACTAGAACAAGAACTATTTAGTGGAATAAAAAAACCCACAGGGTGATTACATATCATCCCTACGATGAATCGTGCTCATAAATAAAAAATGATATATACCCTCCCCTCTAAGATGAGGGGATAAATATGGGGATTTATTTGATTTATACTACAAATATCAATAAGTGTATATATAACATATAGCAAAAGGGTAACGCATCAAAGGAGTGGCCTAAGACCCTAAGTTTATGCGGAGGAAATCCGTTTTAGAACACATTAAGTCATTTTACTTATGTCCGTCCATCCGTAAGCCTGGCTGGAGCGAACGATAACCCTCGAAACTATAGTTTCCAGAGATTCGTCAGGGCGACGAACAAATTCATCAATAGGATTATCCGTACGTTAACTGACTTTTGACGAAGCTTTTTCTATCAGTGTAGTGGCCAAAGGAAACGGCGGAGTTTTCATTTCAAAAATCAATTAATTAATACAATTCATTTTGTGATTTTGTAATTATGGAAAAATGTCGTAATTTTCTGGTTATAACTATTTTTTACCATTCACCAGAGGATATGGGTAAATCCGAAAAAATATATACCACAAATGTAAAAAATATGCCCGGTGTGAAGTTAGTTTGCGGTCCATTCTAATGATCCATTCTATATACCCTCCTCCCTGTAAGGTGAGGGGATAATAAAATTTTCCACAGAATATTGTTGTAAGAGACGAATTGAAACTTTTTGCATGAACCAAGAAATGTTTAATTACAATGAGAGAGAGCCGATTATGTGATACCGTGCATACCGTGTCGGAGCAAAATAAGAAGAAATGCACATTGTCAACTTTTATACATTTTTTTCTAATGTCAATTTGTCCAACAACGCTAAGATGCCAAATCGGAAGAACATGTATATCTATCTAAATCTGAACAGATTTTCTTTAAATTGGCTAGGCTTGTACTTGGATGCTACATCTAAATCTGAACCGATTTACACCTAATTCGACAACGTGGGTACTTGGATCAAGAACTCCATCCTGCTAAATTTTAAAGTAATTGTAATTTCAGCTACTTTAGCCCTTAAAGACCAATTCGGAAAGAAAATATATATAGGGGCCTGTACCTATATGTTGACCAATTTCTTCCCAGGCGTGGAAGAGTCCATATTGCCAAGTTTCAGCAAGGTAAGAGTGAAAATGCGACCAGTACTTAACGGACAACTGTAAATGGACTGACAGATGAACGGACATGGTTAAATCGACTCATCTAGCGATATTGAGTCAATCGATATACATTAAATTGGGTCTAGCTTCAGTATTTTTGGGTGTTGCCCAATTCGTTGAAATTTGTGCTTTTTGTAGCATTAAGAAGTCAAATCAGGGAGATTCTATATATGGGGGCTATATCAAAAAATGGACCAAATATATATATAAGAGAATCTATATACAATTTCAGTCATCTAGCTCAATTATTGTAGATTGTACCGTGATTGCAACAGACGGACGGACGTACATACGGACATGGCTAAATCGTCGGGCATACAAATAGTTGGGTATAATACGAGGATTGCTATACTGATATGAGAGCCCGACCGAAGTCGGATTTTAAGGCCGAAGCCGTAGCCGAACTTCGGCTAAATTTACAACCTTCGGCCGAAGCCGTAGCCGAAGCCGAATGTTTTATATTTGTTGAAGAATTGTTTACTTTGCACCAAAAATTGTGTTTTTAATCAGTTTATGTCTACTGCTTACGTATTTATTTACTTAGCACATAAAATTTAAAACCTTAATGTTATAACGACAAAAAAAGTATTTTTTCTGCATTAAGACCTTGTATACTATTTCCTTAATTTGAATACAGCTGCCCAGCAGGATAAACAACTGCTGTGCTAGACACACTTGGGTACAAGTACTTTTCTGCCACCATTTCCAAAATTTTGAAACATCTCGAGTTACAGTATTAAAAAATTTTAATGATTCTTGGACTAAATGGCTCATTATTATCTATTCGTACTACTTTTACAAGAATGCTTTCACTAGTTGGAGAGCTTTTAGGTGAGGATCTGAGTCATGTTTTTCTTTGTCGTTCTTCCTTTGGTGTCTTTCCTTCTTTTGGTGTCCTTTCTCAAATTATTTTTGTAGTATTGTTCACCTCTTTACACTTCTATGAAAATTTCCATAATCCGATGCACACAAAAAAGTTAGACTGGAAAGAGCCAAGGAGTTGCTTCGCTTGCACGAAAGTGGCCAGTTACCGAATTTGGTTTTCTCCGATGAGAAACCATTCCAAATTGAGCAGTTTGTGAACAAACAAAATGATCGGGTTTACTTGCCAAAGAGGTCAGCTGAAAATTTACACCTTCGATTGGCCACCAGAACTCAAGCGCCGCCGATGGTAATGGTGTGGGCCGCCGTAACGGCCGATGGTCGCTTCCCGCTCGTATTCATCGACCATGGGGTCAAAATAAATGCCGAATATTATCGGGAAAATGTCCTAAAGACTGCATTGAAGTCCTGGGCAGACAGACATTTCGGCCGCAGACCATGGACATTCCAACAGGACTCAGCACCATCGCACTCAGCACGCGTCAACCAAGAATGGCTTAAAAAGGAGGTTCCTCGCTTCATTTCTACCGCACAATGGACACCAAGATCTCCGGATCTCAATCCGTTGGACTTTTGCGCCTGGGGCATTTTAGAGAGTAAGGTTCGCACTAAAAAATACCAAAGAATCGATCATCTCAAGACGGCGCTTCGCCGGGAATGTGCCAAAATACCGCAGAGCCACTTTCGTGCAGCGTGTGATGGCTTTGTCGGCCGTTTGAAGGCCATAATTCGTGCCAAAGGTGGCGAATTCGAACAAATCTAAACTGTTTCTAAAATTTTATGTTATTTCCGACATTTTTTGCTTTTGAACAATAAAATTTAAAAAAAAAAATAAAGAAATATAGCTCTTTACTTTGTTGCATTACATATCAGCCACCCTGTATATATTTCTGGACTAGGCAATACTAAGTGTTGCCTGGCGCCATCTGACATTTCTATTGGAAAGTTTGACATTTTTTAGCATAAACGTACTCAGAACGTTTTGACGTACGACCATCATTTGTGTTGTTTACAGTGACTTGAAAAAATCTATTTGGCAAAAAAATGGAATTAACTCGTGAACATTTTCGTGCGTTCATTTTTCACAACTTTCGACGTGGATTATCACGACAAAAGTGCATCGATGAACTTAAATCTTTGTATGGCACAGTGAAAACCTGGTTTAATGAATTCAATCGTGGCTGACGCTCGCTCTAGGACGAAGGTCGTGAAGGTCGTCCAAACACGGCCGTTGTGCCAGAGAACATAGATGCCGTGCGTGAACTGATAATGTAAGATCGTCATGTGACATACCGTGAGATAGAGGCATCCTTGGGCATATCTTGCACCAGCATACATTCGATATTGCATGAATACCTGGCCGTTAAAAGGTTTGTTCTCGTTGGATCCCGCACAATTTGACAATCGCTCAAAAAAGTATCGTGTCGATTAGTGCAAAGAAATTTTGAAAAAATACGATCGCGGTGCTTCAAAAGACGTTTATAAGATCGCCACATTTGACGAATCTTGGATCTATGCGTATGAGCCCGAAACAAAACAGCAATCGACCGTGTGGGTCTTCGAAGACGAGCCAAATCCAACGAAAGTTGTTCGTGAAAGAAGCACTTCGAAGCAAATGGTCGCCTGTTTCTTCGGCAAAGCTGGTCTTGTGGCGACTGTTCCGCTTGAGCAACGTAGGAGTCAATTCTGAGTGGTACACCACAATTTGTTTGCCTGAAGTCTTCGGAGAAATTCGAAAAACGAACAAGAGAAGACGAATCATTGTGCACCATGACAATGCGAGGTCCCACACATCGGCTCAAACCAGCGCCTTTTTGAGCGGCCAAAAGAATTGATGGGTCATCCGCCGTACAGCCCTGATTTGAGACCCAACGACTTCTTCTTATCCGCTCACATCAAGAAAAGGCTGCTTGGTCAAAGTTTTTCGACGCCCGAAGCAGCTGTTAAAGCGTTCATAAACCATGTTTTGGAGGTGAATTTTCTCACACGCTGTAAACAAAACAATTCGCGCTCAAATGATAAAACGGTCTGAGTGAAGTTATGCTAAAAAATGTCATACTTTCCAATGGAAGTTCCAGTTTTAATCTGGCAACACCAGCATTGCCAGGACCGAAATATAAATAGCAACCCTCGTACTATTTACTCGAATCTTCTATAATTCCACACATAGTATTAGTTTATTAGTCGATAACTCCTCAAAAAATGGGCGAAGTTTCCAAGCCCCTTTTGGTACCTCCCACACAAATGGACCATCTTTCACCAAAATTTAACATCTTATAGCTTTAATATCAGTTCATACAAATACTTAAAATTTTATACAGTCAAATGTTTTTATATTTAGTACCTAGAGTCCAGAGAAAAGTGGGCGTTATTGGACCATTTTGCACCAAAAGTTAACGGCTTATAACTTTAATACGAGTACATAATTTGGGTTTATTAAATTAAATTTCAGTTGATAATAATTTAATTAAAACAAAAAATAAACAAGTTTACGAATATTTTTTGCGGGACTGAACTTTCTTACAAGTTATCATATTATATTCGGGAAATTTACATTATACTAGGACTTCCCAAAGAAACCCCTAAATGAACAAAACAAAATGGGCCCAACCGATTTTATTTCCTAGTTGAGAATAAGTGAAAAATTTACGTTTTTTCTTATTGTATGTATTTGTACAGCCACCTTAGCTTAGTCTAAAATAATAGAGTTCGAATCGATCTACCCTTGATAGCTAAATATAAATTTTAAATTTTTTTTTCGAGTGTGTGTGCTTTAATTATGTTTTCTATTTTTGTGTTTTCCCCCAAAAAAAAACATCCATATTCCAATTGACATTGTCTCTATTTTTATGTTATTTTCCACCTGTGATTAAATGAAATCCATGGTTTCTTCTGCGGATTAGAAACTTAAATTAAGAAGAAAAACAAAATCAAACTGACTGTGCAGTGGATCTTCAGAGTTGTCAAGACCTTGTTATGGCTGTCTAAATAATTATACCGCTTTGTGTTTAATTATTCTTCTCAAACTAATTTGCATAAATATATATTAACATTATTTGTCATTGTCGCTTTGGAGAATTGGCACAAAAACCTTGGAGTTAAATCGAATTAATAAATAAGAAAATTTACTTATTTTTTTCGTCACCTCTTGGCTAGTTGACAACATCTTGTTTCTGCTGTAGTGCGCTTGCGCAAGTTGACATTCTGCACACTTTGGCGAATTGAAGAAGGAAATCTTAAGCTTTTCCATTCCATTACATTCCGCACCATTCATTCATCCATCCATCCATTCATCAATTGGGTAATTTATCGCTCTGTTGCTAATACTCTCTGATTTAAGTTGGATCGTAAACATATGTAAGTGTCTGGGAGTTTAATAGTACAGTGTAAACGCATTTAATCAAAAGTACTTTTTATTTGACTTCATACAAGATTACATAGTAAAGAGTGTCGACATTAGAATATATCGAAAAAACTAATAGAAAAGTTTACTCGTATTATAATGGAATTGACATGCGAGTTTTTTTTTTTCAAAAAATATTTATTAGACCTAATTTACACGTTGCAACTTGTCCCTGCGCAAATATGTAGCGATTTTTACGAAAATTAGTAAAGAGACATTTCTTAGACTAGGAACGTTCCCTAATAAATATGGGGCATATCGGTTCTATTATTAATATAAGGGAAGCCCTAAAATTAGCCGACCAGTGATATAGACGGCTGTATCAGTTTTAAAAAAAATACTTTCGTGAAAAGTGGCAACCTTCTAAAATATGCTCGTGTGGTTTAAGTTTTGGGGTAAACGATTTCAAAAGTAAACGACTTAAGTGAACTTGTAAACATGGAAAAAATTGGCCACCGATATGTAATACAATACTTTCATTTGAAAGCTCTCAGTCCAACCTATACTAAACCGTGCTATATTCTACTTTGGATTAGTCTGCTCTTTCATTTACAATTATATAATATTGGGTGACAGATAGGGTGATCAAAAAACCATTTATTTGGAAAATACGGTTTTCGGTTTCTTCGAAAATTAAGTTAACTCTAAAACCGGTTTTCGGTTTAACCGAAAATAAAAAACCGGTGAACCGGTTGTTTTCGGTTTTTCTTTTTTAATAAAAATGCATAAATAATTCTCAACATTTTGTTAGATGACGTAAAATAAGCGTAGTGCAAATTCAATATGTAACCATATTCCAATTAAATTAAGATTTATTTGAAAATTTTATTTTAAACACTTCATATTTGTATTTATAATAGGCAATTGTTCCAATTTCATTTATCATATAATATTATAATCTCTGCAATATTTGTAATATATATGTTCAATTTTTAAAGAGATTTCTTTCAAAAAAATTGATTATGATTTTTATAAAACTTGACTAATAGTGAAGATCGGCAAAATCTTAGCTTTTAGCATCATATAAATGGCAAACCAATTATATACAAATATTATCAGAAGTAGCGGATTCTGCCTTGAGCATACTATAGAGATGAAAACTTGTCGAAATGTGAAACTGAACATATGTATTTTTATTTATACCTACATTTCAATCAGAAAGGATTGTTAATTAATTTCTATACCGCAATAAGACCCTTGATAAAATATGCAGAAGAAGGCAATAGAGAAGTTAGCAATATAAACAGTATAAATACATATAAAACTGCATTTTGAAATCGATGGATATGCACAAATGATGTCAACGGTTTTTATATTGATGTTTTCAAAATTTTAGATAGGTTCCTGTTTCTAAAATAATATTTTCTTTATCATTTCAATGGTTTCAAAAAACCGAAAAGTCGAATAAACCGAGTTGAAAAAACCGACGGTTCGAGTAATTCGAAAAAGCAGAAAAACCGGAAACCGATAGGCGGTTTTTAAAGAGAAACCGATTAACCGGTTAACCGGTGCGGGTTTTGATTACCCTAGTGACAGAGTTTAAACGCGGCCGTACGAGCTGCCAAGACCAACACCGTAGTGGTCGACAAATCGCAGTTTCCACGACAGAAATTGTTAAAAAATCCACAAAATGGTATTCGATGACCGTCGGTTGAAGGTTCGTTGGCTAGCTGAAGTCATAAGCATTTCAAAAAGTGCTATACATCGCATATTGAGGGAAAATTTGATGATGAGAACGCTGTACGCAAGATGGGTGCCGCGTTCGCTCACAATAGATCAAAAACAGTGTTATGCAGCTGTTTCAATCGAGTGTTTGGCGGTATTTCACCACACTAAAGCAGAGTTTTTGCGTCGATTTGTCACCATGGATGAGACGTGGGTCCACCACTTTACACCTGAGGTAAAGGAACAGCCAAACAGTGGACTGAAAGGGGAGAATCGTGTCCAAAGAAGGTAAAAGCAGTTTCATCTGCTGGCAAGGTGAGGGCCTCTGTTTTTTTGGGACGCCCCTGGGATGATTTTATTGATTATTATGCTAACGAAAAACGGCGAGTATTATGCTAACTTATCGCAGAAGAAAGTGTTGTTTCATCAAGATAATGCACCAGTTCACGCATCCATTATTGCGATAGCCAAAATCAATAAATAAAAGTTCGAATTGCTTCAGCACGCACCTTATTCGCCAGATTTAGCTCCCTCGGATTATTTTTTGTGTCCAAACTTGAAAAAATGGCTCGGCGGAAAAAGATTTGCCAGCACTGAAAATATTTTCTTCGTACTATTTACGAAACATTCTATATTCTTCATACATTATTCATATTATTTACGAAGATTTTCGTAAATTTCATGCATATTATGAAGAATATTTTACGATTTTACGTTCGACCTTGGGTCAAAAAAGATGATTTATTACCTCCTTGCAGCGTTAGGAGGAAAACCTGAAAATTATTTAACAACAATTTATGTGTTATATATTTCAGATGCTGAAAAGTTAGCTTTGCTTTGATTCGATTCAAAGAAATAATTTTATCCAAATTGTAAAAAATAGTAATAATTGTATTATGATATGAAATAATTTCATAAAAATATGAAATAATTTCATAAAAAATATGAAATAATTTCATAAAAATGTTAAATAATTTCATAAAAAATATGAAATAATTTCATAAAAAATATGAAATAATTTCATAAAAAATATGAAATAATTTCATAAAAAATGTGAAATAATTTAATAAAAAATATGACATAGTTTAATAAAAAATATGAAATAATTTCATAAAAAATATGAAATAATTTCATAAAAAATGTGAAATAATGTCATAAAAATATTAAACAAAGCCACAAACGAGTACGAACGAGACTTCATTGGTCTCTCTACAAGCGATAAGTTGGCAAATACATTACTTGATGTGATAGCAGATGTAAGGAATACTTCTTGTTTTTTTTGCTGTAATACTTTCCTGATAAGAGAGTGGCGTTTTGAACCGAATTAGAGGCAAAAATGGTATAAACCCAGAAGAATATTTATAGACAATTTAAAAATAGTGTTGGTCGGGGGCATAAGCAATATGAAATAATTTCATAAAAATGTGAAAAAATTTCATAAAAATATGAAAAAATTTCATAAAAATGTGAAAAAATTTCATAAAAATATGAAAAAATTTCATAAAAATATGCAATAATTTCATAAAAATATGAAATAGTTTCATAACAAATATGAAATATTGTCATAAAAAAATAAGAAATAGTTTCATAAAAAGTTAAAATAGTTTCATAATAGATATGAAATAATCGGGTCTGTTCTGTAGCAAGGTGATTTGAAATCACGGTGATTTTAAAATCACCGGCGACTTACCGTCACTGTTGCAGTTCGAAATCTCACGGTTCATTATTCATAGCATCCCAAAAAAGATTGTTCGAAATATTTTCGGGTGATTTCGAACTCCAAAAGGGTTGTAAAGTCGCCGGTGATTTTAAAATCACCGTGATATCAAATCGCCGTGATTACCAGCGCTGCCAGTTTAGGGGATTTATCCCCAATTTGGGGATTTTTCTTCGCGAATGGGGATATATTTTTTGGTTTGGGGATCCGGGGATTTGGCGGGGATTGCAATTTTTTATAATTACATGTCTTTATTTATGTTAAAATTTGTATTTTCTGTTAAATCTATATTTTTTTAGAAAATGCGTCCGTAAAAATTGTGTTAAAAGTTCCTACAAAAAGTAGCTTGACTCGCAGTGTATTAGAGTGCGACTTAAATAGACAACCTGTAGTAATTGCCAATACGTATGTGTATAGATATTTATAAATCAATTGAAGCCAAATGCCGTTTATAAAATTCTTCCCAGACGACATTACGAACAATTTAAGCTAATTTTGGAGTAAAGTTTACTAGTAATAGGATTCTGCTGGTCCAACTCGATTTTAAAGAACTGGAATTGCTGATATTAACCCTTTGATGTACTTTATTAATTATTTAGTCCATTGGTAGAAATGATCAAACTTTTAATACCAAAAACGTGTACAAAAAAATTTGATGATGTAGATGAGATGGAAGATTTTGAATCAGATATATTTGATAATTTGACAAAGTACATTTTGTACAAACAAAATGAATTTTAGTACAAAGTACATTGAATTGTAAAATACATCATTCACATAAGTTAAAATATTTTCTGGGGATTTTTTTGGGGATGAGAAATCTTATTTGGGGATTTAGGGGATAAAAAATAAAAATTTGGGGATTCGGCACTAAATAAAACTGGCAAGCCTGGTGATTACAGAACAGACCCGAATGACTCAAAAATATTAAGAATATACTTCGTAAAATATATGATTTTTTTCATATATGTATCATTTGGCTGAAACCATAAGACATATTTCGTAATATGTAAGAAACATTTCGTGATATTCACTGTGATAATATTTTCAGTGAAGAGCTAGACAGTTCTTGAAAATCGCTAAAAGAAGATTATGTTGAGAAATAGAGAAAATGTTTCCCAAATTTGTTGTGTTTTCTTTCTTAGGCTAATTTTGGGACAGTTTAGGGATTTAGGGAAATTATGAGGGCTAAAATTTTTTTAATATCAGTTTCACGTCTCGTAAGAACAGTTAGTTTAGTAACAGTCGTTAAAAAATTAGAAAAAATTTGATCTTATGTGTTATGACCCATTTTGCAACTGTGTGTACTATTACAATGCACTAAATTTCAAGTATGTTCCATTTGTGTTGAGGTACTAAATGGGACATGGCAATAACGCCCATTTTTCACGGGACTGTTGGTACTATAAAAGCATTACGATACACGTCACAAAATTTCAAGTATTTGTATCCATTGGAATCAAAGTTATAAGCCGTTCACTTTTTCGCAAAATGGTCCCTTTGTGTGGGTGGAACCAAAAGGGACATTGTAAATTCGCCTATTTTTCTTAAGGTGATAGCGACTAATAACCTAAGATTATGTGTGTAATTGCGGGAGATTCCGATGAGTAGTATAAAAGTTATTAAAGAATCAATATTTCACTAAAATGTAACCCTATGTGGGTGAGGTACTCAAAGGAGTGAAACAATATGACACATCTTCGTTTATGACCTGAGATAGAAAAAAAATCCATATACCAAATTTGTTGTCAGTCGGGTAATCCTTTCGAGAGCTATCGTGCGCACCAGACATACAGACAGAGGGACGGACTTTGTTCAAATTAGTAAAAATGGCCCAAAACGAATTTCCGCCAAATATACTCGAGGTCTTAGGTCACTGCCCAGATGTGTTACAGTTTTGGCCCGTAGCAAATAGGGTATATATTATTTACGTACACTAAAGTGAGGGTATAACAATTAAAGGCGGATTAAAGTCGGCCATGCCGAATCTTATATACCCTTCAACATGGATGGCATGTGAATGGTTTTGGGTACAGATAACACTATGCTACAAAATGTTTGTCGAAGGGCTGTACATAACATTTTCTGGTGTAATATAGTGTCCTAAACACGAAGAAAATATTAAAAAAAATTTTGTTAAATTTTATAAATAAATTTCCATTTTCTTAGAATTTGTCTTTATTATTTGGACCATAATAGGACTACAACAGCACTAACGGTCGTTAAAATAATTTGAAAAAATTTGATTTTTGCCGGCACAAAAAAAAACAAAAATAGGAAAAATAAGCAAAAAATAGTCAGTTCTAATTTTTGGAAGCTATTATTTTAACGACGAAAACAATGCCTATTTGAAGAAAATCTATTGATAAATGTAGAAATTATAGCACATTTGCACAGTGGGAGAATGCTCCAATTTAGCGCGAAAAAATATATTATAGTTTTTCCATGTTTTGATACGCATTTTTTGATAGTTTTATTTGAAAAATGTGGCATTTAAAAATTTTGTATAAGTTCAGTATTAGTTTTTATACCCTACACCACATTGTGGTACAGGGTATTATAAGTTTTTTTCACGGCAGATGTTTGTAACACCTGAAAATAACACAGCTAGACCCTCCTTAAAGTATACCGATCGACTCAGAATCACTAGCTGAGTCGATTTAACGATGTCTGTCCGTCCGTCCGTCCGTCTGTCCATGTAAAGTTGTTCGTCGACTACAGGTCGCAATTTCACTCCGATCGTTCTGAAATTTTGCAGTTTAGAGTATTTCGCGGCTGTTAAGATCGCTATTGAATTTGGTTGAAATCGGTTCAGATTTAGATATAGCTCCCATATATATCTTTCGTCCGATTTGGCCCTTTAGTCCTATAGAAGCTGTATTTTACATCCAATCGTTTTGAAATTTAGAATGGTAGAGTTTCTTGATCCATGACCCAACATTGCCGAATTTGAAGAAAATCGGTTAAGATTTAGCTATAGCTCCCATATATATGTTTCGTCCGATTTGGCCCTTTAGTCCTATAGAAGCTGTATTTTACATCCGATCGTTTTGAAATTCAGAATGGTAGAGTTTCTTGATCCATGAACCAACATTGCCGAATTTGAAGAAAATCGGTTAAGATTTAGCTATAGCTCCCATATACATGTTTCGTCCGATTTGGCCCTTTAGAAGCTGTATTTTACATCCAATCATTTTGAAATTTAGAATGGAAGAGTTTCTTGATCCATGAACCAACACTGCCGAATTTGAAGAAAATCGGTTAAGATTTAGCTATAGCTCCCATATATATGTTTCGTCCGATTTTGCTCTTTAGTCCTGTAGAAGCTGTATTTTACATCCAATCATTTTGAAATTTAGAATGGTAGAGTTTCTTGATCCATAAACCAACACTACCGAATTTGAAGAAAATCGGTTAAGATTTAGCTATAGCTCCCATATATATGTTTCGTCCGATTTGGCCATTTAGTCCTATACAAGCTGTATTTTACATCCAATCGTTTTGAAATTTAGAATGGTAGAGTTTCTTGATCCATGAACCAACACTACCAAATTTGAAGAAAATCGGTTAAGATTTAGCTATAGCTCCCATATATATGTTTCGTCCGATTTGGCTCTTTAGATCCAATCGTTTTTATACCCTACACCACACTGTGGTACAGGGTATTATTTAAGTATAAAATGTCCCAAAAGTAAATTTATGTAAACAATTTATACATGAATTACAAAATTTATATATCGGAGTTATTCAATATTACGAGAGTGGTGTAGGGTATTATATAGTCGGCACCGCCCGACTTTAGCCTTTCCTTACTGGTTTTTTTAATTTATTTATTTAAAATCAAAGTTATCATTCAAATTTAATGCATGTGCACTTAGTGAAATATTGATTATCTCATAACTTCTATTCAGAATCTTTGACCAGTCCACACATAGTATTAGATTCTTGTTCGCCCCCTTTTGGTACCTCCCATACAAATGGACCATTTTGCACAAAAAGTTAACGACTTATAACTTTGATTCCAGTCCATAGAAATACTTACTTGAAATTTTGTAAAGTGTAATGTCCCGTGAAAAATGGGCGTTATTGTCGCACCCATTTTGGTACCTCCCTTACAAATGGACCATTTTGCACAAAAAGTTAACGGTTTATAACTTTGATTCCAGTCCATACAACTACTTCAAATTATGTGAAGTGTAATGCCTTTACAGTACCTACAGTCCCGTGAAAACTGGGCGTTATTGCCACGCCCATTTAGGTACCTTCCATACAGATGGACCATTTTACACAACAACTTATAACTTAGCTTATAACTTGGTTTCCTGCACATACTAATACTTGAAATTTTGTACAGTGTAATGTTTTTATAGTACCCATAGTATATTACAAAATGGGCGTTATTGCCGCGCCCCTTTTGGTACCTCCCAAACAATATTGCCAAAATAAAAAATATGAAAAATAATTTTTTGAATTTCCCTATTTACAATATAGGTGATAATTTATAAATTTATCCATACATATTTTGCAAATATGTATCCGATGTTTTCTTTGTTAGGACGATAGCTTTCAAGAAATGGAACAAACAATTTGTGCGATTTTTATCTATTTTGTATAGATTTTATCGTGCCAGCAGAAAATGATTTTTTTTTGAAAAATATCAAATTTTTCTAATTTTTTTAACGACAGTTGCTAAACTTCCGTCTTTACATGAAACTGATGTCTCAGCATTTCTAGCCCTTATTTTCTTTAATTAAACTAAACTTTTAAAAGGAACATTACCATAAAAATAAATTTGTTGTGGCTTCATAAAATAGTATGCCTTAATCTATTAAAAGAAGTTTTTAGGTCTCTGACAGAAAAAAAAATTTTGTTGCGTAGTGTAAACAATTACACCAAATTACAGCCCAATTCGTTGAAGGTTTTTGAGGTTTTTGTGGCGTTACGAAGTCAAATCTAGAGGGACCTTTGTGTGGGGGCTATATCAAAACGTCAACCCATGACTACTGTTGTTCGTGTGAAGGAGTCCGGTTATTAATAAACCTCAGTTACCAATTTTTAGCCCGATCAGTTGACGTTTGTGATCTCTATAGTGTTAAGAAGTCAAATAGTCAAATTTACCGATATTGCCCATTTTCCATCCCAGCTTACCTACAGCTGTAAGAAGAATCTATACCAAATTTCAGTCATCTAGCTCAATTCTTGTAAATTGTAGCATGATTACAACAGACGTCTTAGAATTGTACATATGTTACAAACGGTGAAAATATGTTTGGGGTGTGGAAGGTATAAAATCAATCTCTTTTCTCATCTTCTACCAAAAGTATTATAATTTCTATAGTTATTGTTTACTTCGTTAGGATGCAGGATTTTAAAAAATTAAAGAAGCATATGCGATTTTTTTTTATTTTTTTCGTGTTTTCCGGCTCTATCGGGCTTATACTTAAAAAAATATAGTCAAAATAGTAAAGGCACACTATGAAAATTGGAATCAAAAAAATTGGTTTTGATCCCCAAAAATGAAATTTTTAGGTCCCGGACACAAAAAAATAGTGTCATAGAATAGTCGCCCCCGCCCGACTTTAGCTCTTCCTTGTTGGTTTTATTGCAAATTCTGTTGAGAATAGTGAAATCATACGAGGAAAAATAGTAATTTTTAAAAAATCGTCGAAAAACAGTTTTCCATAAGGCTGTCGTACACACTTTTATTTATTTATATGAATTACAATACAAAGTAAATTTGTATTCTAATTTTACGGTCCAGGGAGAAGCCAAGTGACAAATACCATGTTGCTTGTTAATTTTTGTTGCGACAGACCAGAGCTACTGGTGGGAATCGAACCCACCACCCCCAAACTCTTAGGCGAGCTCGCTACCAACTCACCTACTGGGACTTTTATTCTTTTTCTCTTTTTGTTAACTATTGCAACCAGGTTTTTTTTCGATATGACCTTCTGTATACATTGCTCATTTAAGGCCTATGTAGAAAAATATTTGTCTGCAACATCAATTGTTGTCGTACGTCGCTCATTATTGTGGTTCCAGACTAATAAGCACGGCGGAGAGGTATTCAAATCAAATACTTTCTAGGCGAAATGAGTTGTAGAGTGGTGGCGCATGCGTACCGTGTCACCGTTCGTGTGCACCATTTGTGTTATACCACCTGTGCCTACGTGACATTAGGGTGGGATTTACATGAAGAGGTTTAAATTTGGTCACTAGAAAGTATAACATAAAAAATGTTTAAATAATAAAATACAAATTTATAAATAATTCCAAAAATATGTTTTATTTTTGGCTTTTTCAGATGTTTTATATTCTAGCTACATCCTAATATAAGTATACGTTCATATCTGTATGTATCGTTATGGTGGGTGCTATGTAATAATTGCACTCAACAGTGATGAACGTACATTGTCCTATGGTTGTCATCGGATATGAATAATGACATACAGTGGGACTGTACAATTATGCCATTGATACAAATTGTCTTTAAGAGGTTTACAATTTCACGTCAGATAAGTATTTTTTTTTTGTTTTTACAAAAATGTCAAAACTAGTTTTAATTTCGCACACAAATCACAATTTTTTTTTTTAAAAGATTGAAGAAAGATCTATGAAACACTGTGGGTAAAATTTTCGATGTAATATTGGTAATTAGTTATATGAATGAAAATTTCAATATTCAACAGCCTCCAACTCGGACAAAGTGGACATAACTACAATCCAAGTCATACTCCATCAAGATTAAACTGCCTATCAATGTGGAGGAACAAGAACTACGGCCGCATAAAGATATCAAAGTGCAGTGCTATGGTAACCGTCCGAATGGATCTCTTGAAGGTGTACCACCACTGCGAAACGAAATATTAGACAACTACAATTCTCGTTTACGACGACTGAAATTCTTTTGGTCAGAATAAACAATTGCTTACGCGAAATAAGTTTCTGTTACAACAAACGAAATTTCAGTTCCGGCAAACGAGAATTGTAGTTGTATAATATTTCGTTTCGCATTTGGTACATCATTTGGTACACCTTCAAGAGGAACTACATAATCACTGTAATACCAGCCAGAGATGAATGGGTTGGTAGAATACCATCCACCATTTTTACACAGATGGTTCGAGGCTGGATGATAAGGTTGGCTTCGGAGTTCACTGTAAAGCACTCTTGTCGTGCTATAGCTCATAGACTACCAGGGCTATAATGGAAGTCGTCAGATACGAACTGAGAAGGTCAAATTTTCTCCTCGTACTAAAGAGGAAAAACTATCTACATTAGTGTCAGCTATGACGGGACACTGCCTATTCGGCGGACGAGCCAGAAAATTAGGTATTGAGGCCAATTACTTCTATAGGAGCTGTAGTGACGAGGAAGAAGTGGAGAGCATTGAGCACCCTCTTTGCTACTGTCCCTCATTAGGTAAACGACGTCTGGATATACTGGGACGGGCCTTTTTTTTTTGAAGTATGACAGATCTTTACGGTACCATTGTTCGTACTATTGATAGCTTTGTTTATCAAACGTATTAGTTTCGATGAGGGGCGTGTGGGCCCGTGGTATCACTAGGGACCTACATTGCTCTATGTGAGCTGCAACGCTGGCTGCCACCTCAACTTAAACCTAGATATAGCCCCCATTTATCCCGATCTGGATCTATGCACCATGCCGAATCTTATATATCCTCCACCATGGATCGCATGTGAATGGTTTCGGGCACAAATGAAGTCGTATTACCAAATTTCAGCCCAATTCGTTGAAATTTGATGTTTTCTTTAGTCGTTACGAAGTCAAATTTAGAGGGCCATTGTATGGAGGCTACATCAAAACATGGACCTGTGATTACCGTTGTTTGTTTGTAGGATTCCGGGTATAAATAAATTCCAGTTACCAATTTTCAGCCCGATCAGTTGACATTTGTGGGCTCTATGACGTTAAGTAGTCATATCGCGGAGGCGCTATACATATATGGGGGCCGATATTGCCCATTTTCCATCTCAACATGCCTGCAGATATAAGACGTATATGTATCAAATTTCAGTCATCTAACTCAAGTATTATAGATTGTTGCATTACAACAGACGGACATGGCTAAATCGTCTTAGAATTTCCGCATACTATGGTGGAGGGTATAAAAAATTACTTTCGTAAAAAGTGGCAACCTTCTAAAACATAGCGAGCCCTAACCGCCGAAAAGACGTAAGCGCCACCATGATTTACTTTACATTTTTTGAGGGAAATCGTTTACTTATGACAAATGGCATCATGTTTACGAAATGTATAGCTGTAAAATGTACCGTTATACTAAATTTCACAGTTATATGAACAGATGTATGCATTACATATGCATTTAAACAAAAAGTAATCGCAAAAGAAACCTTCTCTAATTTTTTGTGAGTTGCGCTTACGTCTTTTTGGTTGTTATGGCTTGATATGTTTAAAGTTTCAGCGCCCCACTGTTTAGTTTTTATCCCTTACACCACACTACGGTACAGTTTATTATAACTTTGTGATTTGTTTCTTACACCCAGATAGAGATGAGATAGACCCGTCGTTTATTATACCGATCGATCCGCATGACAACTTTCGACAGGATGAATCGATTGACCGATAGTTGCCACGACCCCTTTTGGTACCTCCTATACAAATGGACCATTTTGCACAAAAAGTTAACGGCTTATAACTTTGATTCCAGTCCATACAAATACTTGTCATTTTATGAAGTGTAATGCTTTTATAGAACCTACAGACCCGTGAAAATGGACGTTATTGCCACGCCCCTTTTGGTACCCCCATACAAACGGACCATTTTGCACAAAAAGTTAAAGGCTTATAAATTTGATTCCAGTCCATACAAATACTTGACATTTTGTGAAGTGTAATGCTTTTATAGAACCTACAGACCCGTGAAAATGGACGTTATTGCCACGCCCCTTTTTGGTACCTCCCATAAAATTGGACCATTTTGCACAAAAATTTAACGGCTTATAACTTTGATTCCTGTACGTACTAACACTTGAAATTTTGTACAGTGTCATTTTTTTATAGTACGCTCGTAGTACGAGGGTTGCTATATATATTTCTGGCCTAATAATGAAAATGCGAATATTTATCATCAAAAATGGTTTTATTGTTTTTCAAAGTATTCTCCAGCATGATTTATATTTGCATGCGCTCAAACCAATTGTCGAAGCACCTTTTCCACTCTGATTGAGACACCTCCAAAACATTGTTTTTGAACGCTTCAACAGCAATTTCTGGCGACGAAAATCGTTGACCACACATTTTTTCTTGATGTGCGAGAATAAAAAGAAGTATTGGGTGCCAAGTCAGGGCTGTACGGCGGATGACCCATCAATTCGACGTTTTGGCCGGGCAAAAAGGCGCTGATTTGAGCCGATGTTTGAGAGCTCGCATTGTCATGGTGCACAATGATTCGTCTTCTCTTGTTCGTTTTTCGAATTTCTCCGAAGACTTCAGGCAAACAAATTGTGGTGTACCACTCAGAATTGAACGTCCTACGTTGCTGAAGCGGAACAGTCGCCACATGACCAGTTTTGCCGAAGAAACAGGCGACCATTTGCTTCGAAGTGCTTCTTGCACGAACAACTTTCGTTGGATTTGGCTCGTCTTCGAAGACCCACAGTGTTTGAGCGATTGTTTCGGGCTCATACGCATAGATCCCAGATTCGTCACCTGTGACGATCTTATAAACGTGTTTTGAAGCACCGCGATCGTATTTTTTCAAAATTTCTTTGCACCAATCTACACGAGGTTTTTTTTGAGCGATTGTCAAATTGTGCGGGATCCAACGAGAACAAACCATTTTTACGGACAGGTGTTCATGCAATATTGAATGTATGCTGGTGGAAGAAATGCCCAAGGATGCCTCTATCTCACGGTATGTCACATGACAAATTTGCATTATCAGTTCACGCACGGCATCAATGTTCTCTGGCACAACGGCCGTTTTTGAACGACCTTCACGACCTTCGTTTTTGAGCGAGCGTCGGCAACGATTGAATTCATTAAACCAGTTTTTCACAGTGCTATAGGATGGTGCTTCATCGCCATACAAAGATTTAAGTTCATAGATGCACTCTTGTCGTGATAATCCACGTCGAAAGTTGTGAAAAATAATCGCACGAAAATGTTCACGAGTTAATTCAAATTTTTTTTGCCAAATTGATTTTTTCAAGTCACTGTAAACAACACAAATGATGGTCGTACGTCAAAAGGTTCTGAGTACGTTTATGCTAAAAAATGTCAAAAATTGCAATAGAAATGTCAGATGGCGCCAGGCAACACTTAGTTTTGCTTATGCCAGAAATATATATAGCAACCCCCGTACTTCTTATAGCTGCAGGTAACTTGGGATTGTAAATGTGCAATATCTGTCAATTTTAGATATAGGTCCCATATATAACATTTCTCCGATTTTACTTCTTAACGCCATAGTGACAACAAACTAATTTCAACAGATAGGGCTGACAATTAGAATGGGTTCACTGATACTCGGAACCCTTCATACGAATAATGGGTGACATAGGTCCATGTTTTGATATAGCTAACATACGAAGGTCCCTCTAGATTTGACTAGAGGGACATTTCTGGAGGACCTTGACTATATGTATACATATATAAGATTTCGACATGGCCGAACTTCATACCTTGCACTTGTTAGATTTTTCTTATTATAGAATTGAAATCACTATCTATATAAATATTAAAACACAGTGTCATTTTCATTTCCATAAAAACAAACAAACAAATTTTTGGTCCACTGTGTACTTGGAAAACTAAAACAAAAATATTTTTCATTCCGAAGAAAAGTGTAGGTAGACGGCAACCGATACTCACATCAAAGTTTTGTCTGCACATACCTAAGTATGTAGTAATGCCTCCTTCGTCAACCACCAGTCAACGTAATAACAATTTCGTTTAAAAATAAATGAAAGTACATGCCATTGTTTATAACATTTTTAACGCGACACTTCTGCGGTTGCCAATTAATTTGCAAAAAAAAAACAACAATATTGTGGTTTCTGTTGATGGTGTCGCTTTTATTTAACATTTCCGTATTTTCTTTTTTCCCTTTATAGACGAAATAAGTTTAGTATTTATATAATAGACATAAATATGTAATGATTTATGTATATATAATTTTCTTTGTTTTATTTTTGTGTATTATAGCTTCATTGGCCGGCACCCAAGTAGCCCATCAATTGGTGGTGGCTATACGCCAAAAATGCACACCAGAGGAAGTGGTCAACATCCTAAAAGAACTGCCAAATTCGGGGGAAAATGCCGACCAGGAAATGTCTGAGACCTCATTCAATCCATTGAAAATTGACGTGTTTGTTCAGACCCTATTGAATTTGGGTTCCAAATCATTTTCACACAGTTTTGCGGCAATATCTAAATTTCATTTAGTTTTTAAGGTAAATCGCATAAGCTGATACCACAAATAAATGTGAATATTATAAAATTGATTATTTTCATATTTTTATTTTAGGCTTTGGCAGAATCCGAGGAAGCACAGATCTGCATACTGCACAATGTTTTCGAATTGTGGCAAAATCATCAACAGATGATGGTTGTCATCATTGACAAATTGTTGAAAACTCAAATTGTTGACTGCTCGGCGGTGGCTACTTGGATATTCTCCAAGGAAATGACGGGAGAATTTACGAAAATGTATCTGTGGGAGATATTACATTTGACCATCAAGAAAATGAACAAACATGTCATAAAATTAAGTAAGTACTCATTTTTTTAAAATAATACAGTGAATGTTCAGTAGAACGAATACACAGATTAACGAAAATACAATGTAGCGAACTACCAAATTATAAGAAAAATTTTATTAATCGTTCAAATTTCTAATGGGTATACCGAATATCGTAAATATAGAGAAAAAAAATAAAAAATAAAACAAGTAAGAAAGTTTCAGTCGGGTAAAACCGACTAAGGTATACCCTCACTTTGTGAGTAATGTAATATATAACATTACACTGATTAATCTGTCAATTTGTGTGGGAGGTACCAAAAGGGATTTAACAAATACACCTATTTTTCGGTAAACAGTATTTTCTTTAAATACTGCACTGTGCCAAACTATAGACGTTTATGTGCACTGGTATACTAACGTTACGAGCTATTCAATTTTGGTATAATTTGGTCATTTTGTGTGGGAGGTACAAAAAGGGGCGTGGTAAAAACGCCCACTTTTCACGGGACTGTATATACTATAACAGCTTTACACTGTACAAAATTTCAAGTATTTGTATGTACTTGTATTAAAGTTATACGCCTTTAACTTTTGGTATAGAACGGTCCGTTTGTGTGGGAGGTACCAAAAGGGGCTGTACAATAATGCCAATTTTGTGGAATTTCCAAAGATTCTAATAAGTAGTATGTTGTTAAAGAAATGTTAACCCTTTGTGTGGGAGGTACCAGAAGCAGCGGACCAATATGGCCCATCTTTTAACTTAGCCGGAGATAGAAAAAACAAGTAAGAAAGTTCAGTCGGGTAAACCGACTTATGAATCCCCTTGAGTCCCAAAAAATTAGTAAATGTATTAATTTTTTTGTTTTACCTAAATTATTATCAATTTAAATTGCATTGCAATTGTACGTACTGTATTTAAAGCTGTTTATTTTTGGTAAAAATGGTATATTTGTGTGGAATGTACCAAAAGGGGCGTGCCAATAACGGTTACTTTTCTCTGGACTCTAGTTACTATAACAGCATTACGCTGTACAAATTTTCAAGAATTTATATGCACTGGTATTCAAGTTATAAGCTGTTAACTTTTGGTATAAAAAGGTCCATTTGTGTGGGAGGTAGCAAAAGGGGCGGGCCAATAACGTCCATTTTTCTCTGGACTCTAGTTACTGTAAAAGCATTACACTGTACAAAATTTCAAGTCTTTGCATGCACTGGTAATAAAGTTATAAGCTATTAACTTTTGGTTCAAGATTGTCAATTTGTGTGGGAGGTACCAAAAGGGGCGTGGCAACTTCGCATATTTTTCTCGAGGTAATAATGAATAATAAACTAATACTATGTGTAGAATTTCAGAGGATTAAAATAAGTAGTATAGAAGTTATTAAATAATCAATATTTCACTAAATGTTAACCCTTTGTGGGGGAGGTACTAGAAGGAGTGGACCAATATGGCCCATCTTCGAACTTAGCCGGAGATAGACGAAAATATTACCACATACCAAATTTGAAGTCAATCGGTTACTCCTTTCGAGAGTTATCATGCGCACCAGCCAGCAGACAGACATACAGACAGACGGACGGACATTACTCATTCGACTTAAAATGACCCAAAACGGATATCCGCGGACCATACTTAGGGTCTTAGGTCACTCCTTCGATGTGTTACACTTTTGGTTGGTAGCAAATGATATATACCCTCCTCTCTAAGGTGAGGGGATAAATATTACCGTATACCAAATTTGAGGTCAATCAGTTACTCCTTTCGAGAGTTATAGTGCGCACCAGCCAGCAGACAGACGGGCGGACGGACTTTTCTCATTCGACCTAAAATGACCCAAAACGAATATCCGCCGAACAAACTTAGGGTCTTAGATCACTCCTTCACTTTTGGCCCGTAGCAAATGATATATACCCTCCTATCACTAAAGTAAAGGTATAATGAAGGCAATACAAAGGAAAATATCTAGAAACACATATATTATATATTATATCTTGCCTAAATTTTTTATTGTCCGAATTGGTTAAAACTTTGTGTATGGCTGACGCTATATACAAGTAATATATGTGCCAAGTTTAGAAAATTTCCGTTAAATATTGGCTCCTCAAGCCTAGGTGATGATGTTTGAGTATTTTTTGTGCTTTAGCCACCGAATAAATCCATATTTTGTTACACGAATATTGGCGACTATATACACGAGCTTTCGAATGAATGAATTGTTCTCCGCCAATAATTGTAAACTGACCTCAATAACGCGAAAATAAACACAAAAAAAATTGATTTTCGCGGATTCTGACCCATTTAATTATTTCCGAAATATTTTTAAATTAAAAAGTTTTCCTTCATATGTGTGCAGATTTTCAAGATGGCGTTTTATCCATTCCTTGGGATAAACATTTATAAGATTTCCATCTATAAAAAATAATATTTTGAAATACAAAATGTTATTATTTTCTAGATTATTTCTCATTGAACGTTTAGATTTTGCGTAAAATCTACTTCTGACACATGAATCTTACAATTTTCCACGAGCTTTCAAGTGGTTGAAAAAAATTTGCAAATTATTCACGAAAATGCAAAAATAAGTTAAAAAACTATTTTTTCTTGGTATTGGACCTTAAAAATATATGTAATTTTTTTTCAAAAGAAAGTAAACATTAGTATGGGTCGGTCCCCACACACAAAAAAAAGTTGAGGCGGTCACCCCCCACGTTTAAAGATTATTCAAAGACTGATAATCAGCGATTGAAATAGTCAGAAAATGAAAAATGTCCAATCAGGTTTAGGAGGATTAAAGACTGAAGTATTTTTTCTACTGGCGAGAGAAAATAAATAGGCCTTTATGATTCTTCCCTACTCGCATCTTTGCCCGGTTTCAGAAGTGGGACCACTCTGGACTTGCTCTCCCGGTAAGTCCAACTGCTTCAGTATCAACTTAGATATTCCGTCGGGGACATGCGGTACGGATGACATTTGCAACTTCACCAACTGTAAATTGTGGTGGTACTTCCTCGGATCGGAGAGAATGAATACAAAGCATGACTCTTCTTTTCCTCCTAACACTCTCGGGATGCTCAATGAATTGCCGGTTAAAAACACGCGCTCCTCTTTGGGTCAGTCACAGACACACATCTCTTCTGCCAGGATTCGACAGTAATTTAACCGTTGTCCACTTTTTACCGATGCCGGAATATAAGTAGTATTGCTTCAAATGATCCAGCCATTTGTTCCGCTTATATTCGTCGTCTTTCCTACTGATTTATAGATTCAGTTCCCTGATTCTAGGATCAGCAGGGTCCCGCTGCATTTGCTGGGAAATTAGGTCGTATCTCAAATATTCGACCAGCAGGGATAAAGCAAGCTGCTGCTGCGTTGATGATGCCTCGGAATATCTTCTCAGCTACCCGAACATCTGAGGGGATGGGTAGTTCACTGAAGCTGTGGCTGGTGAATTCTCTGAACCCGTTCCAGTCCGCTTTCCTTTGATTCAGCAAAGTACTGCATTCAGAGATGCTGAAATCGGCTGGTCTGTCTATAAAGAGGATTATGGGTAGGTGGTCTGATACCAATGAAATGACGTCATTTATCAGACCAGGCGACACGATGGTGATATCTGGCGAGCTACTGTAATCACCCATAATCCGTGTGGGGCGACCTCATTAACTATGCAGAACGTAGAGCCATCTATCTACTCAGCCAAAGCTATGCCTCTTTGGTCATTAGCTAGGAGAGCCAAATGCCAAAGCTCATGATGGGCATTAAAGTCTCCTAAGACCACGCGGTTATTGCGCTGCAGTAACGGACTAATGTTTGGCAAATAACGCAGAGAACAGCTACCAATCGGCGGTATATATATCTCGGCAATCCCGGATTTAACTGCTACCCCATACCTTCAATGTATGGGTCTATAGAATCAAGCTCAGGCGAGATAGGTATTGCACAGAATGATGTAATAGGATAGCCAGCCTCCCAACTTCACTTCTAGTGCGATCCTTACGTAGCACATGGTAACCCTGACACCTGTGCAAGCTGCATGTGTCGTTCAGCTTTGTTTCATGGATCGCAGCGACCTTGATGTTCTTCCGATTCATAAAATCTACAATCTCGTTGATTTTGCCGCGGAGACCATTGCAATTAAATTAAAAGAATGATGCATGTTCGGGGGTTGGTACAGCAATGTGTGGTGTTAATTGTGGTGTTGATTGCTGTGCCTGTTGCTGAAGGGGAGTTTGCGGCGTTGTCCCATAAACCGACAGGGAGCGATACTCCCTGGTGTGGGTGAGGCCAGAGCAACCTCGAAATAGCACCTACTCCATACATCGGTTACACCTTACTTATGTAGAACGGTGATGGATACGGTTCCCGCAGACGGAGCCGAAATATTGTTCTGGTCCAGGATGTTTCTCTCCCAAGGCCAAAAACTGGACGAATATAAAACAAGTAGTACTGAGGTGGCAGCCCCTGGTCGAAGAATTGTTGCTTCTGTCAGTCCGGTGCATAGAACCGGTTGCCGTGGGATTGGTACCTACCACACAAAGGGACCTTTTTGCCCAAAGAATTAATACCACAAACAAATATTTAAAATTTTCTGTAGTGTAGTCCGAGGAAAAATGGTCCTTATTTCCCAGCTTTGGAGTATCTAATATCCAACGCAAAATAAGCGTACTTGTCAAGTCCCTTCTGGTATCCCCCATACAAATTGACAGATTCTATCGAACACAACTTCCCCATAACTTCTATAGCAATCATCTAAATGTTATCATATTCTGGATTTTAGACAACCTTTGCATTGACTGAACAAAATGTTTCTGGCTCGCACACAAAGTACTATATTCTATATTACATTACTTACAAATTGAGAGTAAACATTAGTTGGTTTCCTCAACTGACATTTTCTTACTATACTAGATTTATTTGGAATTCACTTTTAATTTCTTCATAAAATTAGAAATAAATTTAAAATTATTCTAACCCATTCCACCCAAAATATAAATGTTTAGATTTTTCTTACATGTGCTTTATTTTCTATTTTTTGTTTTAGATCATGAATTGACTGACGCCAAGGAGAAGCTATCAAAAGCCGATTCATCATCAAGCGATTCAGAAGATGAAGCAGCAGCGCCTAAACGCAAAAAACCCGTAACCACGGTGGACAAGCCAACAGAAGAGGTATGTAGCTGGATGAATTGTAGTACATAAGTATATGTCCAAAACAAATATGTACATTAGTCTATCTATATTCGCACCCGCAATACTCATCATCTCGACCTTTCCGTATTACAAAGTGATCCATCTACATTAGAGTATCACCGAGTGCTTCAATTTATTTTTGTTGTAGTTGTGGGTGTGTGTTGTTGTATGGCGTTTGTGCTAATTTAATTATGCAATTAATGAATTAAACAATATTTGCTTGTAATTTAACAACAGCTAATGAACTTCTTTAGCTATTGTTTTATTTGTTATGCTTTTATTCATCACGCTTCGTTTGGCGCTATATGTAAAGTACGAGTATATACGTAGATAGACAGACCTAAGCCCCTTTTATCGCCCCTCTTGTACTTAGAGGTGGTGGTATTTCATTCGATGCTTACTTTTGTCTTTCGAGCATTAAACAATGGAAATCTAGATTAAATCTAAGCCATACACATATACTTACCTACCTAAGTAATCTATTTGAAACACAATTTTTGGAAGAACTAGACGAGAAAACAGCTACAACAAATAGAAATACATTAACGGAAGATAAAAATTGCCTTTGTACATATTCAAATTGTATAGTTTTTTTTATGTAGCAGCACCCACTTCAAGGTTTTGTTTCACTTTAGAAAATGTTAATGTTTGGCTTAGGCGAAACATTAAATAATTGTTTTAAAGTTAATAAATTTAGTAGTTAATCTAGCAGAATGTATGTTTTTAGCGAAACTGAAAATTTTTTGGTATTTGAATATTTTGCATATTAATAGATTAACTCCAAATTATGCTAAACATACACGCTGAAAAAAAATCGCTTCTGTAGTATATTGTCCCAAACATATTCGGCTTGAAACATATATATGTTTAGGGTACACTCTAAACATATAGTAATTGGTACACTCAAACAAATTTATATTTGGGAAGATGTTGTTCTAAACAAATCTTTGTTTACATCGCAATATGTGTTTACTTTGGACGATTGTTTTCCGAAGCAAATAATTATTTGCATTTAAGTATTCAGAAAATACCTAAATTGTGTTTAATATTTCAGTAATTCAAACCTAATTTTTTAGAAAATGTTCAGTCGTAAAAATTGAAATCGTATAATCTTCGATCGAAATATATTACTTGGAGGATTGACAACTAATGATGGCTTAGAATACTCAGAAATTTTAAATGATTGATTTAAAACAGAAGTTACTGCTGCTTTTTGTATTATAACTGGGTGTTCAATTCGAAACCAAAAAAATTAAAACTGAAATTCGAAAAATTCAACAAAAGTTTCGAAAATATTTTTTAAATAAAATATGTTTGGAGAAATCCCTAAACAATAATTTTATTTGTATTCAAACACATATTTTTTTTGAGAAACTTAGTTTGAAAATATTATATGTTGTAACATATTAATATATGAGATCCAAATATATTTTATTGATTTTCAAATAAAATTTATTTGCTCAGAAATACATAATATTTAAAAATTTGTGTTCCAAATATATTTCCTTTCGATTCAAACATATCAAAAAAGGCGATTTTGCCCCGTGTATATACTTTTTATACCCTACACCACACTGTGGTACAGGGTATTATGACTTTGTGCATTTGTTTGTAACACCTGAAAGGAGAAGAGATAGACCCATTGTTTATTATACCGATCGACTCAGAATCACTTTCTGAGTCGATTTAGCCATGTCCGTCTGTCTGTCTGTCTGTCTGTCCGCCTGTCTGTCCGTCTGTCCGTCCGTCTGTCCGTCTGTCCATGTATTCTTGTAATCAAAGTGCAGGTCGTATTTATGGTCCGATTGTGATGAAATTTAGCATAGTGCTCTTTTTTGGCCCAAGGACGATCCCTATTGAAATTGGTTAAAATCGGTTCAGATTTGGATATAGTCCCCATATATATGTTTCACCCGATTTGACATGCAAGCGCCGTAGAAACCACATTTTACATCCGATCTTTATGAAATTCGGCAGAGAGAGTTCTCTTATTACATGAATAAACACTGCCAAATTCGGGGAAAATCGGTTCAGATTTAGATATAGCCACCATATATATGTTTCACCCGATTTAACATTTAAGCGCTGTAGAAATCGTGTTTTATATCCGATCAGTACGATATTTAACAGAGAGAGTTCTCTTATTACATGAATAAACACTGCCAAATTCGGGGAAAATCGGTTCAGATTTAGATATAGCCACCATATATATGTTTCACCCGATTTAACATTTAAGCGCTGTAGAAATCGTGTTTTATATCCGATCCGTACGAAATTTAACAGAGAGAGTTTTCTTATTACATGTATGAACACTGCCAAATTCGGGGAAAATCGGTTCAGATTTTAACATAGTCCCAATATATATGTTACACCCGATTTGACATGTAAGCGCTGTAGAAACCGTGTTTTATATCCGATAAGTACGAAAATCGGCAGAGAGAGTTTGCTTATTACATGTATGAACACTGCCAAATTCTTATCGCAATGCCCATTTTCGCATTGGTAGGTAGGTGTAGGGTATTATATAGTCGGCCCCGCCCGACTTTCTGTCTTTCCTTACTGGTTTATACTAACTTAGTCATTTTACTTTGCAACTCCTTGAAATATGGATGTGAGAGCCTATAGAGTATAAATATTCCTGATCATTGTAAAATTCTAAGACGATCTAGCTATGTCCGCCGGTCTGTATGTTGAGAGCCTCCTACAGTCCGTAATAATAGAGCTAGGTTAGTTAGGTTAGGTTAAGAATGGCAGCCTGTAAAACAGACTCACTTTGACTATCCAATCCATTGTGTTACCACAGGGACGTATGGGAAAACATAAGTTATCCCTAGCCCCTCCCGTTGAACCAATTTGATTGCTTTAAAAAATTCAAAAGTTGGTGGATTCCAACATCAGCCAAGTTAGCTAATTCCTCATAGTAATAAGAGCCCAAGGTTGTATGCCGACTTATGGAGAGAGCGGGGCACAGACAAAGAAGGTGTTCTATTGATTCCTCCTCCTCTTCGTCTCCACAGCTTCTGCAAAACTCATTAGGCAAGACCTATAATCTCTCTGCGTGTCGTTCAATAAGACAGTGATCTGTCATGACAGACACGATAAGCGAGACGTCCGTTCTCCACATCGACAGCAGTGCCTTGGTGCGTTTTGAGTCTAAACTGGGCCACATCAGCCTGGAATGTATGCAGTTCCTGACTATTGACCACCTGTCATTTGTTGCCGTAAGTGCACTATCTTTCAAGATGAGCTTGCATGTTGCTAGAGGCATTGCCCACATGCTCCAGGTCCCATGGAGCGTGTAAGGTAGTTCTTAGTCTTGCAAGTTCATCTATCCCCGGCACCCACATCAGGTGAATATTGAACTGTTCAGCCATCTCGTTAAGAGATCTGCGACAGTCGAGGACAGTTTTTGAATTCAGGAATATAGTTTCCAGGGACTTGATAGCAGCCTGACTATCAGAGAAAATATTTATACCGACTTTGGTCAATCATACGTATATTGACGTAAATATGAAGTTATTTTAAGTCGGGTATTGTAAAATATGCGACAACACCAATTTCACTACGCAACAAATGAACACTTTTTGAAAAATACACGGACTTGACAGTATAGGTATATATACCCTGTACTCGGTTTGGCGAAATTGGTGACCAATTTTTTTTATGGGCCTCCAGAGTTTCTGAAAATCAGTGGGCCCCCGAAAAGGTGTAATCAGCTTTTGTCCAACAACTAATTCAGACTTGGTGATACCGCTTAACTATATTTGGCAATAATGTAGCTAAGTATATGCTGAGCAAAATTTCTTAAAATTTTATGCGAAAAAAATGTTTTTTCCGGTACTATTTTTTTTGGAAGAAGTGAAGGAAAAATATTTTTTTTCAGCATAACTTGCAGAGACTCGTAATTTTTCACTAACAATGCTTGGCAAAATTGTAGCTAATGTAAGTCTGACCAACTTTTGTGACATATCAATACAATCTAAACGTGTCTAGGCACCTTAAATAGCTCAAAAACCCATATTTTTGTGGAATATGTTAACCCTCTAGCTCCCCCACATAACTGTAATTTTTGACCCCATTTTAACAAATCGTAAAAAACTTCTACAAAAATGTTGGCCATAAAATTTTACTATATGTGTCAGAACAAACCAAAGCTCAAAACATAACACAAACAACAAAAAAGGTCAAATTGTTATATACACATACGAAAATCATTATTGGTAAGGTGTTATTCAACCCCTTATTAAAATGATAATAACAACTACTTATATGTGTGATATTCGTAAGCGTGGGGGTAATTATTTTTTTGGTAACTCTGTATGCTTGCATGGAAGTACTTTCATCCAATATCATGCCCATGTAAAAATAATCTAAAGGGTGGCTAAATGGTAAGTCATTATCTCTTTTGAAAATGATTTACCCGCCAGGTTACCTGGTAATGAGAGTTTTTCCTGGGTACATTGATCAGGCAGTCTGCCATAATATCTAGCGGCATTAAATGTAGTATAACATTTAGTGCTGCAGTTGGTGTCGTTCTCAGTGCACCAGTGACAAATATAACAGCCATTCGCTGAACCTTCTTTAGTATCGCACAGAAGGTGGATTTCTGCAGAGCTGCCCATCGGTCTGACTACTGCCGTATACAACCAAGGATGTCTCTGAGAGTATCCATAAACTTTCCTCTCACAGCTATTGCCACGTCATCTGCATAGGCAACAACTCTGACACCCATCATCTCCATAGAAAGCAAAATATTGTTAATGGAGAGATTACATAGCAGAGGAGACAGAACATCCCCTTAAGGCGTTCCCTAGCTGACAAAGCTATGGAGGTCAGTTGACCCTAAACTAGCTGAAATGCGTATCTTAATTAGAAGGTTATGAATGAACCTACGTATACTGCTATAAACCCCCAGGGTTTCTAACGCCGTAATTATAGCGGCTGGATTTATGTTATTGAAGGCTCCCTCTATATCTAAGAATATTCCTTAACAGAGCGGGATCCTCCAATAAAGCTGACTAGATCATGCAGGGCGGTTTCTAACTAATTGAGACGACCACCATTGCGGCCGTTGTTTGCCCCTTGGCTTCTATGCGGATTGTAACGAGCCGTTAAGAGTTGCTGTGACTCGTTCCACCGTTTCTTCTATATCCCGGATAGTTTGCATTTTCATTTCAGGACTTTTTGGAAGAGACCTGTTGTATATGTGCCTACATTTTTCCCAAATAGCCTACCTAATATTCTGTGGGAAGATGGTATCAGGAGGCTTCATATTCAAGCAGAAGCTAATATATCAATGATCACAAAAGTTATGAGTGTCCAAAACTTTCCAATCAGAAATCCTTCCACTTAAATTCTCGGGGACAAAAGTGACTTCGATCACCTCCTGTCTGTTTCTAGTAATAAAGGTAGGTTCATGCAGATTTGGCTAGCTAACCTACAGGTGTCGAATTGTGAATTTAGGGAGTCGGAGTAAATTACGACTTAAGTGTTTATCACTATGTTGCGACTCAGAAATTTGGCGACTTCCCTTATATACATTATTTCAGCTTGATAGACACTCCAAGTATCTGGTAAGTTCTAAGTTGTTTACAGTTTAATTTGATGCCATCTTGCTCATCAAGCTTCATCTGTATATAAGTGGTGATGATTTATATTACCTTCTGCCAACCCAGTCCTCTCTGTTTTCAGTTTTCCTACAGCAATATATAAGGCGACATTGGCCATCCTTACCCGTTCCAATACATTAAGTCTGGTTGACAATTTCCTGTCAAAGATTGTATCTACACTCAAAAAAAAGTGAACCCTAGAGCAAGTTAAAATGAACTTAACTGTAGGAATATTGAACTTCGTATTTCGCTAAAGCTATTTTTCCTTATATCAAGTTCATACATTTCCTCACAATTATGAAATAATTGTTACTTATTTCTAGTTAACTCGTACTTCCTTCAAGTAACTATTGAAATTATACTAGGGAAAATTAACTCAATACTAGCAAATTCTGACTTGAAATTATGCAAATTCAGCATACTTTTGTCCTTATTGCAAGTAAATTTTTACTCAAATTTAGGAAAATTTAATTAAATTTATGCAAAAAGAAAAGAAAAATTAAAATTTTTCTTGGACTTTTTGTCCATGATTTTTTGCGATTTTCGATCCTACTTCATCACTTTCCTCCTCCATTTTTTATATGTTGGAATCTCTCTATTACCACTTCCTCTTTGGATTTCTCTATTCTGCTTTATTTTAGGAATTGGAATTTATTTTATTAAACATTATGTATATAAAATTTTACCTCCGAATGCGATTCGATCCTAGAACCTTCCGTTTTCTGAGCCACATGTTTACCAATTGAGCTACGTAGACACTTAAATTTTTATGAAAAATTTGTTTTTATATACAATTATATATCCAAAAATTTTCGAAACAATGTACTGTTATGTACACTTGAATTTGATAAAAGGATTGCCATCCTTGAATGATAAATAGAGTTGCCATATACTATATTTATAGGCGAAGAAGAAATTTTATTATAAATGACATTTTCATATCAATCCCAAAAGAGTTTCGTAGCTCGATATATAGTGTGTCTGGCTCACTATCATAAGGTTGTCGGTTCGTTCCGGGCGTAACATTTTTAATGTTTCTCCATAAATTTAAGTTTCTGCAAGAACCGATTTGCGAAAAAATAAAAATTGCGGAACGAAAAAGCACAGAATTTTTTGTGTTTTTGGCTCTACAACATAGTCCGAAAATAGTTAATTTTTCCTTGATTTTAGTATGTTTTCCTAATTTTGAGTTCAAATTCATGGACTCGAAATAAGGATTCATGATTATTTTTAGTTAAAATTTCCCAAAAATCATGCTTTCCATTATTAGTTCATAATTTCCTTATGTCTATGTTGGGTGTCCACCGCATATGTTTAAATTTCATAAATATATGAATATTCGAACTTTTTTCAAGAAATATTATTTTAGTAAAAATATGTCCTCATTTGTAGTTAACGAACTATTCTGCATATCCCCCCAAAAAATAAAATTTGGTTGTACTAAATAAAATTTCCCAGTTTTAAGAAAAAATTAACTCAATATGAATAAAAACATTGAACTAAGTTGGAGTATGGATTTTACTAATATTTAGGAAATACATTTTTTTGAGTGTAGAAAATTTTCACTTTCCGAAAAGACTAGCTGAGTTCCATTTAGCCGAGGATGGTCCACATGTGGAACCTTATACTTCCTAAGAAAGAGAACCTATTCTGTCTGTTATTTGGGTTAACGCTCAAACCACTGCTTCTGGCCCATCTGATCAAAGTCTCTGACGACGTTGAAGACTTTGCCGATTACTACGATTGCAACGTCATCCGCTACACTGAAAAAAACATTGTCATACAATTAAAGAATTTCTCCAAAGGCGTCCTTAGCTTTTAAAATAAGTACATTTTGTACTTAAAATTAAGAATATTTACTTACAGTTAAGTAAATTACTTAATGTTAACGAAATTATCTACATTTTAGGTACAAAAGGTATCTATTTTAAAGACTAGTGACGTCTTTGGAGCTATTCTTTAATTTTTTTCAGTGTAGGGTTGTGGCCACGAAACTTGATATTATGAGTCTTCTGGTGAGATGCTGATTTAGTCCAATAAAAGATATAGTTCACCCGACAGCGCCGCAATTACCGCATCTGAGTGAATGCTGTTAAATGTCCCTTCAATATCAAGAAAGGCCACCATAGTGAATTCCTTGAAATGTAGGAATAATTCGATAGTCCCCACCAGTTAATGCAGGGCCCATTCCGTAGACTTGCCCTTGTTGTAAGCATGTTGGTTTTCTCTAATGAACGAATCTAAAAGTTTTTCCTGACTTTTCAATAGGAAGGAGGATATGCTAATTGGCCTAAAGTATTATATCAATATCTTGTCCGCTTTGGGCATAAATACCACTTTGGTATCCCTTCATTTATTGGGGATACAGCCTACATATATTTTCTCCAGCCAGGGAATAATGTACTTCAACATTTTCTGCGTTCCTGCAGGAGTAATGCCGTCTGATCCAGGTGATTTTTAGGGCTCAAAGCTGTTAATCGTCAAGCTGATTCTGAATTTCTCACTCAACAATCTACCGCGCAGTCCACTCGCTATCTTGTTGCTACTGCTGTTCCTCGAGTTCTGTTGCAGAGTTATCCGGGAAATATGTGTCGGGCATTGTTTTAAGCGACCGTTCCCATCATCCTGCAAGTATCCAACTATACAGGGTGTTCTTGTATCAGCTTGGAGACGCTGAGTTGATAATCCTTAAGTCTGTTTCTATTGCAGACTTCGTTCCGGCATATATCCGACTATCGCGGAAACCTTATTTTGTTTTCATCTACTCAATGTTGTCCGGTTGGAAATTAACATTCGTCTGTTAATTTCAGACAATGGATGTTATTTGAGTGTTGCCGTTTCTATTCTCCACTAGAAGCGCTGCATTTCTGTTAATAGTCGTCATGGTGTTATGTCTTTTTTTAGCTTCACTGTTGACTTGGGTGATCAGATGATATTGTAGCGCCCGGTGTGTTATTTTTAGCTGCAGAAACTAGAATTATGATGAAAACATGTAATGTTGGTGTTAAATTTTTTCCAGTGCCCTGGCTGGGAAATCTAATGCACTAACCACTGAGCTACCGAAGGCCACTGTATAGCGGATAGTATCTTCCTCAGCCTTGCAGCATCTGAGACCTTTTCCTAAGCATCTGCTCTTATTAGGCAACCCAGTCATTAGTGACCCCAGATGAGTTGGCCTTTTTTGAATAGCTTGTTGAATGTCTATTACCTAGCCTTTAGCTCAGAATCTCATTACGGTGGCTTAGTTTTACTTATGTACCTTGGTTATGGACATGTTTCTTCAAGGGAACTATTGAATGATGAAGTGTTGTGATCGGCCAGATTATCCAGATCGACCATGTCATTCGGTTCGCGCAGAAGTTTAAAGTTGAGTACTTTTTTTTTAAATTTTTCTCATATAGGTACCACTTTGTCTTCCTCACATTTCTGTGGACGGCAGGTTTAGGTACTTTTTCCGTAAGTTTGTACTTTATATAATGGCGATATGTGAATGAGTGGTTTTCCAGTAAATTTCAATCAAAAATTTTGTCTGACTGGGAGTCAGTAGTGAACGTGACGTAGAGTACTTCATGTCTTCCTTTAATTGTAAAGGTCGGTATATTACTCGACTGAAATTTTCTTACTTGTTACCCCTCACCTTAGAGAGGAGGGTATATATCATTTGCTACCAACCAAAAGTGTAACACATCGAAGGAGTGACCTAAGACCCTAAGTATGGTCCGCGGATATCCGTTTTGGGTCATTTTAAGTCGAATGAGTAATGTCCGTCCGCCTGTCTGCTGGCTGGTGCGCATGATAACTCTCGAAAGGAGTAACCGATTGACTTCAAATTTGGTATGTGGTAATATTTTCGTCTATCTCCGGCTAAGTTCGAAGATGGGTCATATTGATCCACTCCTTCTAGTGCCTCCCCCACAAAGGGTTAACATGTAGTGAAATATTGATTATGAAATATTGATATTGAACTTCTATACTACTTATTTGAATCCTCTGAAATTGTGCAAATAGTATTAATTTATTAGTCATAGGCGAATTTGTCACGCCCCTTTTGGTTCCTTCCACACAAATGGACAAAAAACCAGTCACTCACTTTCGTCAGGAATTTGGTTTCTCTAACGTTCTATCGTTCGTTCGCCTGGCCTTACGTCAATGACGTTAGCAATTTACCAATTGGAAAATAATGTAATTGCCAGATCAATAATTTCACAATTTCCGGTCTCAAAAAGCACACATTTTTGTATGGTCGACCTTAGCAAATACATCTCTGCACTATTTACACTAGCGGTGGCCAAAAAAGCAACCCTGGGTGGTCAGCTGAGCTGCACCAAGACTCTCATTTCTTTCTCTCTCTCATTCACGTCTCTCTCATTGTGCACTGATAATTTTTTTTCCATTTTAGCGAGCAACTTCTTGACTTCTTTATGCTAAAATATTTGCACATATGTACACAATTTTATTATTCTTTAATTGTTTTTACCATAATTATATTAATATCTACTTATTTTTTGCTTTTAATAATGTTTATTTTGTCATTGTTCCTATCAGTCGACAAATAAAATAATGTGACTCGATCTGACACTTGTGTTCGCCGAGATGACAGCAAAGAGAGATAGAGAAACCAAAATTAGCACTGAAATGATTACGTTTTCGTACGAGTTCATTATCGTACGACTTCTCGTTGTGATGGTAGTTAGTGAAACCCAAATCAGCTGTTTGTCGTCTGGCAGGCGAACGAAAGCAAATTTTTAAGTTACAGAAACAGGCTGTAATAGTTTATAACATTATTACCAGTGCATACAAGGACTTCGGTATCAAAATATACACCGTTATGCCTCATTTCTACTATGAATGACGTTAGACTATATAGAAGTAGGTTATGCTAAAATTTCGGCGAAATGGGTTGAGAAATGTGACATCTAGGTTTAACAGAAGCTAATTTAAAAATATGTGAACCATTTTAGCTATGCACGTCATACAACCTATAAACTGACAGGGTCATATAACCTATAAACTGACACAGTTTAACCAGATTAATTTATAAAAAATCGGACGGGGTCTTTATATGGGGACTATAGTAAACTTTGGACCTATATGATCCATATTCTGTACGGATCAGTAGGATTCCTATTCAAAAGGATGCCCTTTTTGTAAAGATTTGGGACCTAAACTTTAATCACATGAAAATATGGAAAGACAAACGGACATGGCTAAAAAGACTCAAAAAGTGATTCTATATCGATTGGTATAATAATATATGGGTGTTTCTTTTCTTTTTTTTGCGTTACAAAATATGTTCAATAAACAGTCTGGTGTCTGGTATAGTTAATGCATTTTATCTCATAGACGGACGTTTTATTTCTCAATATTGTGTACAAAACAGTGCCTTAATTTTTCTGTGGAATATTTTTTTAATTGATATTATTTAATTCTTTCTTTTGTAGATGGTCGAACGCATGGAGGAAAAACTCGAAGCTGCTAACGTTGACCAGAAACGTCTGTTCCTCATTGTATTCCAGAGATTTATTATGATTCTCTCGGAACATTTAGTTAGGTCGGATACAGATGGACGTGATCCGGATACGGATTGGTATCGCTGGACAATCGGACGTCTGCAACAGGTTTTTCTAATGGTGAGTCTTTAGTTTGGAATCATTTCAATTTATTAGTATATTCTAATGTTGGGTTTCTTTCATGGCAGCACCACGAACAAGTGCAAAAGTACAGCAGTACACTGGAAACCTTACTCTTCACATCCGATTTGGACTCACACATATTGGAAGTCTTCCATCAGTTTGTAGCACTCCGAGCTTAAGCGGTTTGGAAAATATTAAAATTAATAAAAAAAAAAACAATGAACGATTTTCGTCGCCGTTATTAAACATGGACGGATACATTTTTTGTTTTATTACATTTCATTTAATTATAACCATGTTTTCAAATTGAAAATATCAATTGTATGAATAACAATATCTGTAAAAAGAAAAAAGAAGACACAAAAACAAACGTTAACGAAGTTTAATAAAGAAAACGATTACTTAAGTTTAGATGTGTGTATGTTATTATTTCAAAGTCAAACGTACCTAAAAAAGCAGTTAATTCTAGTGTCATCTACTGAATGGCTTGTTTGTTGAAATCTAAAGCGAATGCGAATATTGAAATATATTTCTTGCGAATGCGAAAGCGAATAGTAAAATATGAATTTTTGCGAAAGCGAATGCGAATAATAGTTTGACCCTTTAGTACCAACAAATTTAAGGAACTGAATTGATACTTTTCCAGGATATTCAAGTATTAAGAATGTTTTCCGTAGTTTTACCTCCTGTTACCACAAAGACAAACCTATTTCTTCAACTGTTTTGAAGAGAAGTGGTAGAGGTTTTCTTGGTATTGATATCTTCAAATTGTGTAAAGGGAATAAAGAGATTTAACACTTTTAACAAATGGAAGCGAATACTGATATATATTTTTGCGAAAGCGAATGCGAAAACGAATAATCCAAAGAAGATGTACGTGAATGCGAAAGCGAATGTTAAAATGATGCGAATAATTCGCCTTCGAAGGTAAAGAATTGACACGAATACTGAAGTTGACTATGCAACAACAACATAAAAATCATAAAAAAAATATTAAAAAATATGGCAACGACAGCATTTAGTGGAAGCGTCTCGAAAAAAAGTTGAATTGCGGTGCCCCTCATAACTTGATACAGGATCATCAGAAATTAAAAAAAAATTATTTAGTTATATTTATAATCGTTATAGACAGCTAACACTGTCGAGTTTTTTTTGTCGAAATTTGAATTTTTAAATTTTTGGGAACAATTTTAAATTAAAATTGCGATTTTTGCGAGAAAAAAATCGACTAATTGGTTATTGTTAAATAAAAAAATTAACAAATTAAAAAAAATCTCGACAGCGTTACCTCCTAAATTATGAAAAGAAATAGTGTTAACAATTTCAAAAGGGTCTTTTTAGTAGTTTTTTCCAAAAATAATAAATAATAAGATATATCATCCCGGAGTGAGTAAGTTGTAAGTTACGAACGAATAGAAATTTCAACGAGTAGGACTTCAAAGAGTGAGTTTTTCCGCGGATTACGGACCGATTTTCCCGAATTTTTTGTAATTGTCACAATTAAAAAATTAATATCAATCGATTAGTGCAAAAAAAGTCCAAACTATGTTCGCGGAAACCTGTTTTTTCGTGTGTGACATTTCATTCCTATTCGTTCGTAACTGATAGATTTTGACGTTTCGTCCGGACGGAACATCTGTATAATTTAAGGTCTGTGTTTTTTTCTGATTCACCTCAAATGTTCACACAATATTCTTGAAAGGTTCTCTATTCAGAAAAAAAATTAAAAAAAAATGCAAAAAAAGTTTATAAACGTTAAGCAACATTGTATAAACTTTTTAGTCAAAAATAAATTATATAGGTTAATATTAGAAATTCTGACCCCTATCCATAGAATAAACATAAAATACATCCCAAGTTTCAACAAAATCGGCCACGCCCCCAGCCCCTCTCAACGCCTTCCTCCAATACAATTAAAATCGATTTTTTCTCATAAAATTCAGAATTCTTTATCAAAAAATGTATAGGTTTGTTCAGGGATCGGTGAAATTCTACCCTAAGTTCTCATTTCTTCAGGGAGTTATCTAACATGGCTGATGTTAAAATCCGTCAACTTTTGAGATTTCCAAAGCAATCATATTGGTACAACAGGAGGGGCTGCAAATATCGTACGTTTTTCCCCGTACATCCGTGTGGTTGCTTTGCGACTATAGCTTTTCATTACTGGGGAAATAACAGACGATTATGAGTCAGATCACAGCGCTGTTGGGATTGATTTGCAGGTGACTGATGTTCAGGTTCATGACACCCATCCGCGGTATAATTTTGACAAGTTTAATGTTCGCCGTTTCAAGGGACGGTTAGAGGAGGGCCTTCAGGGGCATATGCTCCCAGTAGACAGAAATGCCTCCGTGGAGGAAACCGACGATTGTGTTGAACGGTGTCTTTCGCGATGCGATACATACTTCCGTGCCTGTCTCCCGCCCTTCTGGTGGAATGTTAGGAGATCTTCCTCTCTATATTAAGAGGTTTATCCGAGAGCGTCGTAGGCTCTGCAGAACCCTGCATAGGTGTCGAGATCCGGATCGCTACCCGATTCTAAGAGCTGACATTCGTAATCTTGATAGGATTATTGAAGGCTTGATCTACATAAAGGGTTTTCCAACAAGAGGTGTTATTGTGGTATTCAAAGAAAAATGCCATTTTTTTAGATAAATGATCGGATGTTTATTTCATAATAAAGAGGTATGCCGTTAATAATGAAAAACAACATCAGCCAAATGGCCACCACGACCACGCTTACAGGACCATATACTTTTCATAAAATTTTCCATAACCAAATCGCAAAGTGGCTGCCCTATGTCCTCGATAGCCTCACGAATTCTATCTTTGAGGGTTTGAATCGACGCTGGGCTGTTGGCGTAGACCTTATCTTTCACGTGGCCCAAAGGAAGAAGTCGAAAGGTGTTAAATCACAAGATCTCGGTGGCCAATTGTGATCACCTCTTCGAGAGATAACACGATCCGGAAAATTTTCCCGTAACAGAGCAATGGTTTCGTTTCTTGTGTGGCACGTAGAGTCGTCTTGTTGAAAGTAAACGATGTCCAGATCAATACCATCCAACTCCGACCATAAAAAATCATTAATCATCTCTCGATAGCGCAATCCATTCACCGTAACTGTTGATCCAACCTCATTTTCGAAAAAGTAAGGTCCAATGACCCCGCCGGACCATAAACCGCACCAAACAGTCACACGTTGAGGATGGAATACTCAACAATAACTCTTGGGTTTTCCGAGCCCCAGATGCGATAATTTTGCTTGTTGACGTAGCCACCGAGGTGGAAATGGGCCTCATCAGTCGAGATGATTTTTCGAATTTTAATAATTTCATTGCGTTTCTGAATCGTGTATCGTTCCATTTTTAGTAATGGCGTAGTTTCTACTTGTCATATGTCAAAGAATAAAAGCTTTAAAAGTGACAGCTACCGAAATACCGGATGATTGAAAATAACACCTTGGAAAACCCTGTATTTGAACGAGGCCGCAGGATGAATCATTTTTAGAATATTAGAATTAACTCTAGAACATATAGTCACGTCAAACGGGCCGTAGGCCTTCTTGCCGGGGAGCCTACTGGTGAACGGAGTGGGAATTAATGATGTCGTTGGCAAGGCTGAATTTCTGGCTGATAATTTGCAAAATGTGCACCTCATGGACCATAATCCGGATGACGATTCTTTCCACAGACTTGTAACAGGGGCTGTGGAAGGAATCGTAACCGGTGAACTTTGGCGATGATTTCACAGCTGATGGTTCAGTCTTTGTAGATGCATCACGCTGCGGTGGGGGCGGCTTCGTATGTGCGCTGTCTGTGGCAGGGATGATTTCCGCCGAACCTAATAAGAACTCATCTGGTATTGATGGCGTTCCCGATATCGCCCCGAGAAGATCAGGAGTGGTAGCTCCACCTTTTTTAACTGCATTGCTTATTCAAACGGCATGGAAGACACCTCTGGTTGCGCCAATCCGGAAACCAGGACCTGATCCGACAGTTTGCTGGAGTTATCGTCCGTTATCATTCTAGAAAGGCTTAAGAGAACTATTGAAGATAGGCTTATCCTGAGAGATTGCCAATTCGGTTTCAGGCAGGGTCATTCGACGACTCATTCCCTAACCGATTACGTGGTTAGTGGCTTTGATAAAAGGTGGGGCACTATCGCAGTTAGTGTTGATTTTGCGAAGGCATTCGTCTCCGTTTGGCCGGACGATCTTCTTTACTTGCTGCGGAAATTTGGGTTTGCGGAATGAGGGTTGCCGATGAAGTCTCTGCACCAGAGATCGATACTAGCAGGGATACCTCAAGGCTCCCTGCTGGGACCGATCCTGTACAATCTCTTCATCTGCGACATACCAGGTCCACCTGAGGGCGACCTCTTGTTGACGTATGCAGATGATGTCTTGGTGGCCAGCTTTGTCCCAAGAGCGAGTAACCTGAATCGGCGCTTAAATGCATATTTTCATCGACTCAACCAGTACTTTACCAGCTGGAAACTCTGATTGAACGTAAGAAAATTTGTTGCGGTGGTATTCAAAGGCAGACCCGGACAGCGTATCTCAATTTCAAGCGTTTTATCCCGACTTTGAAAATAGGGAATGAGTTAATCGGAGTCTCCGACAGAGTGAAATATCTGGGGGTATTCCACGACAGATTCGACTCTTGTCGACACGTCGATTACGTTCTTGGGAATGCCAGGAAACTATACTTTGGTTACCATCGTGTCCTGAGCATGAGGGGTGGCTTCTCGTCGGAGATGAGATTGCTCATTTATAAGCACCTGGTTAGGCCTGTTATTATGTATGCGTTCCTTACCTGGTATTAGGCGGTGGAAACGGAAAATGTTGATTACCTGGCTGTGCCTGCGTCGAATTGTCGGTGGGGATGGAATCCCAAGAAGACCTGCCAGCAGAATTGTATACCAGAAGGCTGCTTTAGGCAGAATTTAGGCTGGTGCGCACGATAACTCTCGAAAGGAGTAACCAATTAACTTCAAATTTAGTATGTGGTCATATTTTCTTCTATCTCCGGCTAAGTTCGAAAATGGGCCATATTGGTCCACTCCTTCTAGTACCTCCCCCACAAAGGGTTAACATTTAGTGAAATATTGATTATTTAATAACTCATATACTACTTACTTGAATCATCTGAATCTCTACACTTAGTATTAGTTTATTAGTCACTATTTCCTCGAGCAGAATGGGCGAAGCTGCCACGCCCCTTTTGGTACCTCCCACACAAATGGACAATTTTGAACCAAAAGTTAAACGCTTATAACATTATTATGAGTGCATGCAAAGACTTGAAATTTGTGTAATGGTTTAATAGTACCTATAATGCAGTGAAAAATGGGCATTATTGCCACGCTCCTTTTGCTACCTCCCACACAAATGGACCATTTTGTACCAAAAGTTACCAGCTTATAACTTTAATACCAGTGCATACAAATACTTGAAATTTTGTACAGTCTAATGCTTTTATAGTACCTAGAGTCCAGAGAAAAATGGGCATTACTGGCTCGCCCCTTTTGGTAACTATCACACAAATGGACCTTTTTGCACCAAAAGTTAACAGCTTTTTGCATTAACACCAGTGCTTACAAATACTTGAAATTTCGTACAGCGCAATGCTGTTATAGTATCTAGAGTCTAGAGAAAAGTGGCCGTAATTGGCACGCCTCTTTTGGTACCTCCCACACAAATGGACAATTTTACACCAAAAGTTACCAGCTTATAACTTTAATACCAGTGGATATAAATACTTGAAAGTTTGTACAGTGTAATGCTTTTATTGAACCTAGAGTCCAGAGAAAAGTGACCGTTAATGGGACGCTTCTTTTGGTACCTCTCACACAAATGAACCATTTTGTACGAAAAGTAAAAGGCTTTTATCTTTAATACCAGTACATACTTTAAAGTTATTTAATGAAATTTAAATTGATAAAAATTTACATTAAAAAAAAATAAATTTATTAATATTTTTTTGAGACTCAAGGTGAGGGGATTCATTAGTCGGTTTACCCGACTGAACTTTCTTGCTTGTTAGTATTAAGTTTGCTACATTAGCTTTTAGTTTTTCTTTGGGAGATTGGTGCGTTTTGCATGATCCAGACTTTATCGGACATTTTTGTTAGATTCTTTTTAATTAGTAGTATAGGTGTGAGTGCATGACTGTAGCAGAGCTGCGACGGATATATAGTTTTTTATTTATGACCCTGAGAGGCTAGACACTGGGCGGCTTAGTATTAAACTGTAGCAATAAGCCTTGTAAATATTTGTAAGAGAAATTTGTATAAAATAAATGGCAAATTAAAAACAAATCATAGATCTGGAAATCACTTTCTATTACCCACAAAACTGCAGTAAAAATTAAAGTATGGAATTTTCACTTGTACTTGCCGCGAACCTACTTACCTTTCCACAACAAGATTAAAACACACATTTTGCTTTTTCTTGCTTTCATTTTTTTATTTAATTAAAATAAATTTACATTGGTGATGTTAGTGTCATCATCATCATTATCTATTATACAATATCTTTAGTTGTGTTTTGTTCATTAACTTAAATTTAAATTAATTTTACAATACCAATAGTTTTGCAATTTGTGTTTATTTAATATTCACTTTTTGTATAAACAGTACTTACAACAGTTTAAAAAAGAAGCAGTAGAAAAAAATAAAAATTTCGAATGAAATTAATGAAATTGCAATATGCATTTAGAGGCTTATTCATGTTTTGTAAATATCCAGCAAAATATATTACAAAATTATTTATGATTATTCCCTTTGGTTTGTTGTTATAGATTAGTATTCCGAATGTTGTTGAAATAAAATGAAATCAAACACGAACGAACTGTGTTACAAACATTTAATATATAGAAGATAGGCCGAATTGTTAGAAATTGAAATGTGCAATAATCTGAATACTTTGTATAGAAAACCACAGATATATCGTTGAAATGTCCATTTCGATAAAAAAATAGTTATCGAAATTTAAATATGTACAAGTTTTCTTTAGAGTTGTCGAGGAAAAATTAACGGAATTTTTTTAATAAATATATATTTTTATTGAATAACTATTTATAATTTTGAATTGAATAACAATATTTATCGAGATAGACTTTGCGAGTTCTTTATACTCAGTATATGCAGTATAGCCAAAGACAATTGAAGGGATAGAAGGCCTAAATCATTTGCCCAAGCTTTTCGCAATATGGTAGAAAACATAAATTCTCGGTTATTTTCATAATCAGTTTTGAAAAGGTGTCTATCTGCAATTGTCCTTGGTACATCTTCGAAATATTTTAATTGAAATACCGATAGAAAATGATAATAAATTAGAAATGATTTTGAAACTTTTTTTTAATATCTATTTCAAGAATTTGTTTGTGTGGCCAAAAATGATAGAAAATCGTGTAACACAGACATCCGATAAATATAGTTAAGGTAAGCATAGAAACTCCCATGTATTCTGAAAATAGGCTAAATAGTCCGGTATGCCAATTACCATTATTTCGAGATGAATACTAGATCTATTTTTCCAAGAAAAATATAAATTTTACAGAAACAACTGAATCCGATACACGGGATTCATTGTGTGGGAGGTACCAAAATGGGCGGGACCACGTCCCCCCATTTGAATCAACATATAAACTATTACTATTCGAAATTTGATGTCAATCCGTTACTTCTTTCGAGAATTATCGGGTGCACCAGTGAGACACACAGAGAGACGGACGGACAAACAGACCCTGCATTTGTCATCTATGTCTTAACTAAAGATATTTCAGAGCGACTTCTACATGTGGACTATATCAGAACATAGGCCGATATGGTAAATTTCCGTTTTTAGTTAATTTTAGTATAAATAAGACACAAATTGCAACATTTCCGACAAATCGACTAGAAAATGTTGTATTTATGACATAAATAAGACTGAATAGTTGTCAAAATAGAATACTCGTACAAACTGCAAAGTTTCTGGATTTTGTAGCATAAATGAGCATATTTGGAAGTGACTCAAACGACCGCAACTATAGGGTGATCCAAGTAGAGATACTTTTTTCAATAGCCTTTTTTTGACAGATCACGTGTGAGTCGTGTCATGCTGTCACGTTATTTTTGTTAAGTATTGTTTGGCATTTCATCATGGAAAGACTTTGAACAACGTTTACGCGTGTCATTGGACTCAACGGATGGACCATCTGAGACGTAGCCGCGGCCAACATTTGATAGACATAATCTTTAAAAAATAAATGCCAAAGAATGGTCTTTCAAAAGATAATAAACATTTCCTATTCAATTTGAATTTTCTGAATTTTTTTCTTTAAAACAGTAGGAACTGCCGATTTTCGTACTGATCGGACTAAAAATACACTTTTTACAGCGCTTACATGTAAAATCGGGTGTGACATATATATGGGGACTATATCTAAATCTGAACCCATTTTCCCCAAAATTCTGTATTGTCTCTAAGTGTATCATAAGACTACTCTCTGTCAATTTTTGTACAAATCGGTTCAAAAATGTTGCTTATACAGTGCATATATGCCAAATCGGAGGTACATATATATGGGAGCTATATGTAAATCTGAACCGATTTTTACCAAATTCAATAGGGATAGTCCTTGGGCCTATCGGACCTAGATCGGACCATAATTACGACCTGTACTTTGATTACAAGAATAAATCTTCAGACAGACAGACAGACGGACATAGCTAAATCGACTCAGAAAGTGATTACAAGTCGATCGGTATAATAAACAATGTGTCTATCTCTTATCCTTTTGGTGTTACAAACAAATGCACCAAGTCGTAATACCCTGTACCACAGTGTGGTGTAGGGTATATATTAGGGCGGGTTGATTTTTTTTTAAATCGTATAGCAAAAACTTAAACTACATAAAATTCTAAGAAACTTCTCCGAAGAAACCATGTATCTAAAATAAAATCCTAATCCGCGCCTCTCGACTTGAAAATTTATATGCCCGCCTTTGTCAAAAAAAAAAATAAATGTTAGAAAATAGCTTTTTCCAAAAAGAAATCGAATTTTCTGAATAAAATTGTTTAGTAAGGTCGTTCTTTTGCACTTTATATCTTTTCTACACTCAAAATTTTTTTCAATAAAAATAATATTCACCCAAGTAAAAAATGATTAAAAAAAAGATAAAATGATTTGTCCATTTTGTGTGGGAGGTACCAAAATGGGCGTGGCAACTTCGCCCATTTTTCTTGAGGTAATAGTGACTAATAATATAATGTAGTAGTTTTTTTTTATAATGCACCTGTACTATTTTGTGAATAACTTTTGATTGGGTTGACGGATACACACCAAATTTTGACTGAATATAATTTGAAATAATTAGAAGCTAAAAATTTAATCTCCCTAAAAACATGCTATGTCGACTTAGCATGTTTTAAAATGGAGGTATCGACATATCGGCGATTTATATGAGCGTGTGTTTGATTTTGCTTTATATGAAACGTTGACTTGATTTTAAGTATTGTACGAGTATACTTATTGTAAGCTTTTCAGCGCTTGATTATTTCAATTTATGCCGATTTATATTTGTTTTGAGAAAAACTTAACTGTATTTTAAATCAAATCAGCATGAAATTTGGCAGAGAGAGTTTTTTTTTTATTACATGTATGAAGAATGCCAAATTCTTATCGCAATGGCCATTTTCGCATTGCTAGGGAGGTGTAGGGTATTATATAGTCGGCCCCGCCCGACTTTCTGTCTTTCCTTACTGGTTCTTTCTGTGTATGTGAAAGCGATGTTATCAGCATTTCTAGCCCTCATAACTTCCAGTAATGTGAAGGGTATCCCGGCTTTATTGCGCTTATATTTCAAAAAATATAGTCCTATACTAAAGGTAACAACGAAGAAAATTCGAATTTTAGAAAAAAAATTTAAAAAAAACTTTACAATGAAAAAAGTGTTTTTATCCTCCACAATAGGATGGGGGGAGGGGGGTATATTCATTTTGTCACTCCGTTTGTAACACCTCTAAATATTGATCTGAGACCAAATAAAGTATATATATTCTTAATCGTCGTAAAATTCTCAGACGATTTAGACATGACCATCCGCCCGTCTGTTGTAATCACGCTACAATCTATAATACTTGAGCTAGGTATAGATACTTCTTATAGCTGCAGGTAACTTGGGATTGAAAATTGGCGATATCGGTCCATATTTAGATATAGCATCCAACTTGTTGTGATTCCTACTGTTCTCATACTATATTTTTTGTGTTTTTCTGTGTTATTTTCTTTAGGTTTGAGTTATTTTGTGAGGTCACTTGCTATCCATGGTGGAGGGTATATAAGATTCAGCATAGACGAACTTAACGCTTTTACCTGTTTTGTTTTCATAAAATAGTATGCCTCAAAAAAATATTTTACTTGCATAGTATAATTTGCAGGAGAAAACCAGTAAGGAAAGGCTAAAGTCGGGCGGGGCCGACTATATAATACCCTACACCACTCTCGTAATATTGAATAACTCTGATATATAAATTTTGTAATTCATGTATAAATTGTTTACATAAATTTACTTTTGGGACATTTTATACTTAAATAATACCCTGTACCACAGTGTGGTGTAGGGTATAAAAGCGATTGGATCTAAAGAGCCAAATCGGATGAAACATATATATGGGAGCTATAGCTAAATCTTTACCGATTTTCATCAAATTCGGCAATGTTGGTTCATGAATCAAGAAACTCTACCATTCTAAATTTCAAAACGATTGGATGTAAAATATAGCTTCTATAGAACTAAAGGGCCAAATCGGACGAAACTTATTTATGGGAGCTATAGCTAAATCTTTACCGATTTTCTTCAAATTCGGCAATGTTGGTTCATGAATTAAGAAACTCTACCATTCTAAATTTCAAAACGATTGGATGTAAAATATAGCTTCTATAGAACTAAAGGGCCAAATCGGACGAAACATATATATGGGAGCTATAGCTAAATCTTAACCGATTTTCTTCAAATTCGGTAGTGTTGGTTCATGGATCAAGAAAATCTACCATTCTAAATTTCAAAACGATTGGATGTAAAATACAGCTTTTATATGACTAAAGGGCCAAATCGGACGAAACATCTATATGGGAGCTATAGCTAAATCTTAACCGATTTTCTTCAAATTCGGCAGTGTTGGTTCATGGATCAAGAAACTCTACCATTCTAAATTTCAAAATGATAGGACGTAAAATACAGCTTCTACAGGACTAAAGGGCCAAATCGGACGAAACATGTATATGGGAGCTATAGCTAAATCTTAACCGATTTTCTTCAAATTCGGTAGTGTTGGTTCATGGATCAAGAAACTCTACCATTCTATATTTCAAAATGATTGGATGTAAAATACAGCTTCTTCAGGACTAAAGAGCAAAATCGGACGAAACATATATATGGGAGCTATAGCTAAATCTTAACCGATTTTCTTCAAATTCGGCAATGTTGGTTCATGGATCAAGAAACTCTACCATTCTAAATTTCAAAACGATTGGATGTAAAATACAGCTTTTATAGGACTTAATGGCCAAATCGGACGAAACATATATATGGGAGCTATAGCTAAATCTTAACCGATTTTCTTCAAATTCGGTAGGGTTAGTTCATGGATCAAGAAACTCTACCATTCTAAATTTCAAAATGATTGGATGTAAAATACAGCTTCTACAGGACTAAAGAGCAAAATCGGACGAAACATATATATGGGAGCTATAGCTAAATCTTAACCGATTTTCTTCAAATTCGGCAATGTTGGTTCATGGATCAAGAAACTCTACCATTCTAAATTTCAAATCGATTGGCTATAAAATACAGCTTCTATAGCACTAAAAGGCCAAATCGGACGAAAGATATATATGGGAGCTATATGTAAATCTGAACCGATTTCAACCAAATTCAATAGCGATCTTAACAGCCGCGAAATACTCTAAACTGCAAAATTTCAGAACGATCGGAGTGAAATTGCGACCTTTAGTCGACGAACAACTTTACATGGACAGACGGACGGACGGACGGACATCGTTAAATCGACTCAGCTAGTGATTCTGAGTCGATCGGTATACTTTAAGGTGGGTCTAGCTGTGTTATTTTAAGGAGTTACAAACATCTGCCGTGAAACAAACTTATAATACCCTGTACCACAGTGTGGTGTAGGGTATAAATAGGCATCACAGTAGTGGTGTAGGGCATCACATGTCACCTTATATTTTGATATTATTGCGCAAAAACCTTATTTCAGAATATCCTGGACATTTCGTACTCTGCATGAAACAATTTTATCGGACGGTGTAAAAATAAGAGTTAAACGATAGAGTGTTAAGTTACATTAGTAATAGTATTAGTAACATTAGTAGTAGCTATAGTTTCATTAGTCTTGTGGTTTGTAAGTTTTTTTTTGCTTTATTTTCATTTTCATTTCCATTTCGTTTGAGTTTTTATTTTGGATGAAATTACCAAACTACGTATGTATGTAAGTGCATAAGAATATCTAAATTGTAATATTCGCTAGACTTGGTAGGTCGGTCTATGGGTGTACGTACCTATAACATAGGCTTATATGTATATAGTAGGTTTCTTATTGGTTGGTTTACTAAGTTCATAATTAACTTTTTGATGTACGGTGTATTTAATGTCGGCTATTGAAGGTCAGTATAAAGAGTGTACGTACCCGTTTTCTGATAAAGTATATAGGTATATTGTATTCAAAATTCTTTGTTTTACAAAAATTTACTGTACACATACGTTTTACATTTTTATTAAACAATATTTATTTGCTAAAGTTTTGAGAGGGCTTGTGGAATTTGGTGAAATTTACACAAAAAACTCATTGCGTTCTATTGTCTACCATAAAAATTTTAACTACGAATTGTAAATAAATAAATAAACTACTACTCTGTGTTTCAATATGTTTCTATATTTTTCATAAATTTCTCTTTCTTTCTCTTTTTCATATTAATCATATAATAATAACTATTTCAAAAAACTAAACACAGTAGTATTTTCTAATATTTTTGTTTGCTCTTTTACTTTCTAGTGAAATTGATTGAATGTGGTTTAGCTAAGGTCTTCTTTGGATTTTTACTCGTCTGAGAGCATTTTATTTATACTATTATGACATTTTCTCTAAAATACTTTGACATTTATTTGACAAAAACACTTTCGACAAAATCAGTGTGAAAAACTGTGCACTTTGTTTTTTTTTTTGCTTGATTGATTGATTTTCATATCTAGTGATTTTTTACATTAAGATTTAGTTTTGCTTAAATTTTTTGAGTTTTTTCTCTCTTTTTTTACTTTCGTAAATAGTATAACGTTTATTGCTTTGAAAATTGCTATTTATTTAGGTTAGGGGGTTCTCTTTTACTTCTTCTTGATTTTGGAAATAAGTATGCGTTGTCTTTGGTTTCAGTGTAGAAAAGCCCTTCAATAGGACTAAAGCCCTGGAGGAGCTTTTATTTGGATTACTTTTTTTTAGATTTATATTTGGTATTTAGAATTTGATGTGGTTTGTTTTGTGAATAGTTTGTAAAATATTTGGTTAGTTTCTTTGTGGCTAAATAAAAATTTCTATTCACATTCACTTCTTATTGTAAATATAAATAATTACTAAATATTTTCTTTGGTGATGTATTTCTCAGTGTAGTTTGCAGGTAAATGAAAATGATGGTTTTTTAACTATGCAACAAAACAAAAACATTAATATCATTATTCGAAGATATTGTGGCCACATGTAACAAAAAATTTTCAATATTTAAAATTCTATAGTTAAACTTTTTTGGTAAAAATTTTAAGTTGAGAATATTTTTTTGGATTTTATTCCTACAGATGTTAAAAAATTGGAAATTGATGCAAATAAAAATGTCTCTTTCAAATATGTTCTATCGCAGTAATCATGAAAATATTTATATTTTATGAAAAATACAAAAAATTAAAATATTGTGTCTGGAAAATAGATTTTAAAAAATTTAATACGTTTGAAAAAAAAATGTAGAGAAAAAAGTTAAATACCCGCTGCGGGATTTGAACCCGGCCACAGATCCCAATTTAATAATACTGTGATAAAGAGAGCATCCAAAGCAGTGAAAAAGATCCAATATTGCAATACTTTGCAAAGAAGTACTCATACGCTAAAGTGTTTTTATTTAAGTATATCTCAGGACAGTGTTCGAACTCTTTTTTGGCCGTGAGATGTTATGCTGATGCGGCGCTAGAAGACCCAAGTTCAAATCGCGGCAAGACCAACAAATTTCATTTTGAATATTTTTGAGTTTTTTCATTGTCGAGATGAGCTGAAGAATAAAGGGGTTCCTTCTAAGTGAAGGGAGGTATTTGAAAATTGAAAAAATAATAATAAAAGTTTCCAAATATAAAAATAAAAGTTTCCAAATTAAAAAAAAATAATAACGTTAAAAGATTTTTTTTTACTTTATTGAAGAGATATGTTAACATCGTAAGAGCTTCCAAAAATAGCATTTACATTACTTTCTAAGTTGGTGCTTTCTGGAGCAAATGCCCAGCATAAGAAAAGCATTATAACGGGACAAGCCTTTGTTAAATTCATTGGTGATGATTCAATTTTGAACAACTTCTGAAATACTTGCTCAGGATTTTTATCATTTGCTCTTTTTTTGGTTTGTATAGAACAGTGGTGCCCACAAAGAGAAATGAGAATGTGTTAGTTAGGTTACACAAAAATGAGATTGTAGTGGTACAATTGCACTGAATAAAAGCACTTGGTTTTGTTTGTTTACGTTGTTATATTGATTTACTATTTATGTTTTTGTGTGTTAAATTTTAGCAATGAAGCCAATAAAAATTAAATAAACATAAAAACAATGCATATGTAACAAAAAAATCTTCTTTAAGAAAATAGGTACATGTGTTCTTTGCCAATAATTTATTGGGCAAAAAAATATATATAAATAATTTTATATATTGATAAACTAAAAAATAACAAAAAGTAAAAAAATCAAAATTATTTTATACTAAATTGAAAATAAATACAATAAAAAAATATCATTCGTTGTTGTAAAATATTTTCAGTGTACTTATTTTATTAAACAAAGCGACATAGACCTTCTTCACTGACTACTAACAAGCAACTGAAGAATTTTGTTTTGTTTTTTACGCTCTCTGTTTTTATTTTCGTTGACGCTCGGGCTGTGTATATGAAAAAGCCGATTAATCTTCGTTGTTCTAACAAGTGTTTGGGCATCACTGGTATAGAACGTTAAAGCGTATTAAACTGTACACTGAACTTAGTCTTGATATATTTAGCTCACCGACAGAACTCGAGAAACAGCAGGACCAACAAGAGAGCGAGAGGTCTGCAAGCGTCACCATGTTGTTGACTGAGAAATCCAGAATCAGCTGGGCGATTTACAGCTATGAGCCCTTTAAATCACCTGAACCAGCAGAACCGCCGAAACTAATGAAGTACATTATGAAGGCTGCATCAGGCTCTCCAATATCCCAATCGATGGAGGGATACCAAAGTGGTATTCATACCCAAAGCGGAAACAATATTGCACACTAGACCAAAGGAATTCAGTGCAATTAGTCTATTCTCCTTCCTCCAGAAAGGTGTGGAACAATGCTTTTTTTTTGAAGAAAATCAATGGATAAATGTAGAAAATATAGCATCTTTGTTAGAAATTAAAAAAATTTAACAAAATTCGCTTTTTACACCCCGACTATTGTGAACAAGGGTGTATATCAGATGCTGCGGGCCAAAAGCGTAACACATCGATGGAGTGACCTAAGAGAACCCAAGAATATTTGGCGGAAATCCGTCCCTTTTAGTACCTCCCATACAAATGGACCATTTTCCACAAAAAGTTAACGGCTTATAACTTTGAGTCCAGTCCATACAAATACTTGACAATTTGTGAAGTGTAAAGTTTTTATAGTTCCCATAGTATATTCAAAAATGGGCGTTATTGCCACAGGCCTTTTGGTACCTCCCAAACAAAATTGCCAAAATAAATAATATCAAAAATGAGTTTTTTATACCCTACACCACACTGTGGTACAGGGTATTATGACTTTGTGCATTTGTTTGTAACACCCAAAAGGAGAAGAGATAGACCCATTGTGTATTATACCGATCTACTTGTAATCACTTTCTGAGTCGATTTAGCTATGTCCGTCTGTCTGTCTGTCTGTAGATGTATTCTTGTAATGAAAGTACAGGTCGCAATTATGGTCCGATCTCAACGAAACTTTGCACATATCTTTTTTTAGTCCCAAGGACGATCCCTATTGAACTTGGTTAAAATCGGTTCAGATTTACATATAGCTCCCATATATCTGTACCTCCGATTTGGCATATATGCACTGTATAAGCAACATTTTTGAACCGATTTGTACAAAAATTGACAGAGAGTAGTCTCGTGATACACTTAGATGCAATACGAAATTTGGGGGAAATCGGTTCAGATTTAGATATAGCCCCCATATATATGTTGCACCCGATTTGAAATTCAAGCGCTGTAGAAACTGTATTTTATATCCGATCACAGCGAAATTCGGCAGAAAGAGGTTTCTTATTACATGAAGGAATACTGCCAAATTCGGTTCAGATTTAGATATAGCCTCCATTTATATGTTAGCCCCGATTTGACATCCAAGCGCTGTAGAGACAGTATTTTATATCCGATCACAGCGAAATTCGGCAGAAAGAGGTTTCTATTTTACACGAATGAGTATTTAGGGAAAATCGATTCAGATTAATATACAATCTCCATATATATGTTCCTCCTGATTTGGTTAGAAAGCGCTATAGAATTTGTACTTTACTTCGGATCATTACAAAATTCTCCAAAGAGATGTTTCTCAATTTAGGAACGAATATTGCTTAATTTTGCAATTATCGGTTCAGAATTATATATATCTACATATAAATATGTTCTTACCCATTTACCAATTATTCCTAAATTATTATAATGACCCTTATCGCATTGTTAGGGAGGTGTAGGGTATTATATAGTCGGCCGCGCCCGACTTTCTGCCTTTCCTTACTGGTTTTAATTTCCCTTACTTTTACTATATGGGTCATAATTTATACATTTATCCATATATTTCTTGCAAACAGGCATTGTTGTCTTCGTTAGGATGCTAGCTTTCAAAAAATGGAACAGATCATTTTTCGCGATGTTTTTCTATTTTTTTAAGGGTTTTTTCGTGGCAGCAAAAAATGTTTTTTGTTTTAAACAAATTTTTTCTGTAACAAAACTTTCGTTTCTACGTGAAAGTCATGCTTTCAGCATGTTTAGCCCTCATAACTTCCTTTAATTTAAATGGCTTTGTCGAGCTTATACTTCCATGAAAATTGGAATTTTAGAAAAAAATATTTAAAAAAATTTCAAAAATAGTATAACTCAATGAATATAAAAAAAAATGTAGACTCGGACACAAACAGTTTTTTTTGTTGCATAGTGTACTTATTCCCCTAAATCCGGATTTTGACAAGACTTACAGGAAAAATAAAAAATTGCGTCATTTGCCCTTGTACTTGAGTTTATTTTGTCGCACTGTGTAATTTTTACTATTTTTTTGCATTATTAAAAAGAGATCAAATTTTTTGGGTAGTTTTATTTCGCATTTGTTCCCCCTATTCAATATCTACAACTTTGCTTCAGACACAAATGAGATATTCCGTATGGTATACCGAGAAAAACATAGAAAAAGTGCAAAAAATTCACATTGAGCAAAAAAAAAATTGTATGGCCATTAAATTATTAATTACACGGGGCAAAATCACCATTTTTGATATGTTTGAATCGAAAGAAAATATATTTAGAACACAAATTTTTAAATATTATATATTTCTGACCAAATAAATTTTATTTGAAAATCAATAAAATGTATTTGGAACGCATATATTAATATATTACCACAAAATTTATTTGCAAACTAAATTTCTCAAATAAAATATGTGTTTAAATACAAATAAAATTATTGTTTAGGAATTTTTCCAAATATATGTTATTTAAAAAAATTTTCAAAACATTTACTGACTTTTTCGAAATTCACTTTTAATTTTTCCTTGTTTTCGAATTATACCTCCCAGTTATGATACCATATTAACTTCCGTTTTAAATTAATCATTTAAATTTTCTAAGTATTCCAAGCCATCATTAGTTGTCAATCCTCTAAGTAATTTATTTTAATCCAAGATTATACGATTTCAATTATTATTATTTTACGAACATTTAACATTTCTAAAAAATTAACTTCGAATTACTGAAAAATTTAACACAATTTATGTATTTTCCGAATACTTAAATGCAAATAAATATTTGTGTCGGAAATAACACAGACCTTAGATTGTATAGATGTGCCGTCCCCGAGCGAGTAAGTTATCAGTTACGAACGAATAAAAATTTCAACGAGTAGGACTTCAAAGAGTGATGTTTTACGAGGATTTCGGACCGATTTTCCCGAATTTTTTGTAATTGTCACAATTAAAAAATTAATATCAATCGATTAGTGCAAAAAAAGTTCAAACTATGTTCGCGGAAACCTGTTTTTTCGCGTGTGACAATTCATTCCTATTCGTTCGTAACTGATAGATTTTGACGTTTCTGGCTGACGGCACATCTATACAATCTAAGGTCTGTGGGAAATAATAGTCCCAAATAATAACATATTGGGATGTAAACAAAGATTTGTTTAGAACGACATCTTCCCAAATATATAATTTTTGTATATACCAAATACTATATGATTAGAGTGTACCCTAAATATATATATGGTTCAAGCCGAATATGTTTGGGACAATATACTACAGAAGCGATTTTTTTCAGCGTGTAAGACTAAACGAATGATGCAGAAGTTTTTATTTTTGGGGCTACTTTCACGTCCAATTCTCAGAATTGAGTCCCAAAATCATGTGTTGTACTGTGTTATATACTCGTATCTATCATTTTCAATAGTTCAGCATTTTTTATTCAAAAAATATTAAAATTTTCTTAAATAAAAATCCATAATTTTCTACTGCATTTTTTAGAGAATATTTTCACGGAAAAAATAAAACAAATCGTTCTCTCATATTTTGTAAAATATATTTTTTGCCTGAATAATAAGTGTATCCACTATTTTTGTAATCTGGGCACCATGACGCACAGTGGGATGGATGACTTCATACATTTTTGAGCAAAAAATATAAGAAATGTTGGTACCGAGTAATATATTGACTAAATTAAGAAAAAAATGGTATTTCATCAACACCGGACACGCACGATGCCCATACAATCCAAATAAATTTTTTCTCATAAAATTTGTCTTATCTATGCAAAAGTCTTCAATTTTGTACTACACTTCTTTGAAAAAACAAAGGGTGCATGTGAAGTTTCATCAAATCAATCGATTTTTTCTCATAAAATGTTTCCTATCCAAACAAAACTCTTCACATTTGGTACATACAATTCTTAGAATAAATAAAAGATGCATGTACAGTTTCAGCAAAATCGGCCATGTCCCCTGCCTGTACAATTAAAATCGATTTTAAATTCATAATCCTCCTCCAGAAAATTTCAAATTTTTTTCGCGGACGGTGAATTTTTTTTCGTAGATTTTAAGAATAGTATCGCGTCCTTCTTTTCGTTGCAGTCAGAAGACCGAGCCAACTTCTTTTTATTCCAAGGAAAACTGCAAACGCTCAATTTAACAAAGCCATTTTAATTCGTTAAACTTTATTTTTGAATTAAAAAGAAGGTTCTGCATTTTAATAATAACAGCATTTAAATTTTAGCAGTGAGGATATTTTACGTTCAAAATCTACTGAAGTGCATGCAAATTTTCGTTAGTTTTCGCTTTACAATATGTAGGTGACTTCACTAGAGTTTTTCTATGACAAAATATTATTTTTTACGAAAACAAATTATGGATTTTTCTTATTAAAACACTTCTCTATAGAACTGCATCATTCGATTTTTGAAAAGTAATTGTCGAAAAATTGCTTTTTTGCATCCAAATACCTCTGTGTGACTCATCCAAAAATACAAATTCGAATAAATTCGAAACGTTTTTCATTATGTTGCATAGTATAATTAGAGTAGGTACATGTAGGTGTAAGTGAGTATGATTTCAGTGATTTCATCAATCAAAGGGCCCCTAATGAAATCAGCCTTTATTTTGAAAAAAGTCTGATAGCTGCTCTGAAACTATTTTCCTCTTATCTTCGATTGACTTTGTTTTTTTTTCTGTTGTTGATGATGAACAAGTTCTCGATTTGTTTGTGTTGAAGTTGTGTCGAATATTTTATCACAGAAATTCAATTTTTTTTAAGTAAAAAGTCTGTATGTGGATTTATGTGAATGTCTTTGAAGATGTTTTTATTTTTATAAAAATTTTCGCAGCAATTGACAGATGACCAGGATGTTGAAGGCTTTTTTTTCTTGAAATCGTTTTTAAATATTTACTTATTTTAACTTTGTTGGCTATATGAGAATGGTCCCAATTTATTTAGATTATTTTTTGTTTGTTAATAAAATATTTGACAAATATTCTTTAAAATAAAATCGAAACAAAAAATTTTGATGTGTTTTAACTTGTCTTCGATTTTTATTTATTTCAGAAAATCTGCATCAAATTTTGTGTGAAAAACAAAATAAAGTGCGCTGACGCATTCCGAATGTTGACTGTGGCATATGGTGAAGCTACCTTGGACCAAAGCAACGTTTATCGGTGGTACAAAATGTTCTTAGAGGGCCGAGAAGATGCGAAGGACGAACAGCGTGCCGGACGCCCAAGTTCGGTCGAACGTTAAGGTTTTGCTCACAGTTTTCTTTGATTGCAAGGGCGTGGTGCATTATGAGTTCTTTCCACAGGGTAGTACGGTCAATAAAGAATATTACCTGCAAGTTAAACAACACAGTAATGGTGCCGCAGCCACCGTATTTCCCTGACCTAGCCCCCTGTGACTATTTTTTGTTCCCAAAACTGAAAAGGCACGTGAAAGGACGACGCTATGCCGCGATTGAGGAGATAAAGACGGCATCGAAGGAGGAGCTGAACAAGATCACAAAAAATGATTATTTGGAAAAAACGTTGGCAGAAGTTTATTATATCCGAGGGGAATTACTTTGAAGGGCACAAAATAGATATTCTTGAATAAATAAATACTTTTTGAAAAAATACATAAAAAAATAAATTGATCTGAGACCTCATAAAGTATATGTATTCGCAATCGTTGTAAAATTCTAAGACGATTTAGCCATGTCCGTCTGTTGTAATCACAATAGATTTGATTTCGCAGCTCCACAAAATGTATAATTTGAACGAATTGCTTATTTCTTGTATAATCCTTCTGCCCACTGTGCCCCTAAAAGTACAAAAATAACTTCGTGAATCATATTTAAACTTGATTGCCCCAGTCTATGTTCTAATGAAGGTAGCTCGAACCCTGAACAATATAAAGCAATTTTTGCCCCATAGTATCCCTTAGGGTATGCATTTAAAAAATGCTTTATCTCCATACACAGAAAAAACATATTCATAATTTTAAAGATACTGCGCCAAAGACGTATTTTTGTATTTAAAATGGGGAAAATTTCCTTAACATTAAGTAATTCTGAGAACATATTTAACGCTTTTTATCCCATTGTAGCCTTTTTAACCATTTTTGCCCCACCGTGCAGTATTTATCACCCCTTTGCCGCACTGTACCATATTTGACATCCATATGCCCCACATTAAAATTTTTTTCAGATTTGCGCCACTGTACCATATTTAATACCCATGTGTCACACTGTACTAGACATAGTAAAAATGCCCACAAAGTCATAAAATATCGGCCTGTAAAATACGTGTACGTAATACGTAAAGTATAAAACAGAACAGAACATTTTTGCGATTTTTAAGGCCTGGATGCACTTTTTCGGGCAGTTTTGTTCCGCACTTTTTTCTCCTTTTCAATATCTACAACTTTGCTTCAGACATAAAAGAGATATTCCGTACGGTATACCGAGAAAGAATATAGAAAAAGTGCTAAAAATCCACCTTGAGCAATAAATTCGTATGGTCATTAAATTATTAATTGAGCCAACTTGACTAAACGAATGATGCTGAAGTTCTTATTTTTGGGGCTACTTTTACGTCCAATTTCAGAATTGAGTCCCAAATCAATGAGCTGAAAAATGCTGTACTGTGATATTTAACCCTTTTTTAACCACTATACAATATTTGATATCAATATGCCCCACTTTAAAATATTTAAAAATTTTGCCCCACTGTACAAGATTTAAGACTATTTTGCTCCACAGTACCATATTTAAACCTTTTTGCCCCTGTTCGATATTTAACGCCACTGTGTCCCACTGTACCATATTTTACATCTATATGCCCCACTTTAAAATTTTTATCACTCTTGCCCCACTGTACAAGATTTAACACCCCTTTACTCCACTGTACCAGTTTTAACAGTTTTTTCCCCATTGCACCATGTTTATGTGTTTTTGACCCCCACTGTCCCATATTTAACACCCTTGTGTCCCACTGTACCATATTTAACATCTACATGTATCACTTTAAAATAACACTTTTAACCCACTGTACAATATTTAACAAATCTTTACTCCACTGTACCATACTTTACTTTACTTTTAACCCACTGTACAATATTTAACAACTCTTTACTCCAATGTACCATATTTAACCCTTTTTGTCCGACAGTACCATTTTTAACCCTTTTTGTCCGACAGTACCATTTTTAACACTTTTTGGCCCATTGTACCTGTGCCCCGCTGTGTCATATTTAACACCCATGTGCTTCACAGTCCTTTGCACCACCGTACCATATTTAACACTCCTATGCCCCACTGTATAATTTTTAAAACTTGTTGTCCCTCTGTACCATACAACTGTTGGTACCTTAGACCTCCTGTTGAAAATAGCTAGTTTTGTCTTGGTCGGGTTTACACCAAGACCCTTAACGATAGCCCATTTTGCGGTTGTATAAAGTTCATACTGTAGAATTTGTCTAAGAGTACTGGGGAACTTCCCTCTAACAGTTATTGCCAAAGGCATCTGCCTAGGCAATAATCTTAACACTCATCATTCACAGAGAAAGTAGAACATTTTTCATAGAGAGATTCAATAGCAGAGGAGACAGGGTACCCCCTTGGGACGTTCCCCTGCTGACAAGTCTATGGAGGTCAGTTGACCTTAGCTAGCAGAAAATAGTCTTTTAATCAGAAGCTTAGGAATGAACCTTCGTATACTGCTGTCAACACTCAGGGCTGCTAGAACCGTAATTACAGCAGCTGGATTTGTGTTATTGAAGGTCCACTCTATATCTAAGAAAGTTACCATAAGTAGTATATTTCTTAACAGATGTCTTTCAATGATGCTGAATAGATCATGCAGGACGGTTTAGGTGGATTTGTGATTTCTATAGCCTGAAGTCGATGTCGATTAGACAGTAGCCTGTGATACATTTTTGTCCTAAGGTAACTGTTTATTAATCCCTCCATGGTTTATGGAGAAATGAAGATAGACTGATCGGCCGGATGGCATTTAGGGTAAAAACATCCTTGGTTTCTCCCCATTTTGTTGGTTTATAGATAATTTTCGTATCCTTGAGGCTTCAGATGTACTTTCTACGCCATTGCAGAAATATAGTCTTTATTTATTTTGAGCCTTTCTTTCTTAACATTTTTTTGTACTGCTTGAGTTCTTCCTTATAGATCCCAGTCTTGTAGAGCTCTTCTGGCTGTTGCCTTTTTAAAGAGCTTCTTGCAGCACTTCACCGTCATAATTAATTGAGACGACCACCATGTTTTTTGTAGTTGTTTGGCCTTTGGCTTAAGTTTTGGAGGCTTGCTCAAAAGCGAAAAATTGTACACCTTGTAGAAACTTTGAATAGTTGTGATGAGCTGTATGTAGATATTTTATTTCTACTATTCATCCAGAAAATAAATGGAACACTTTCAAAACAAACAGTTCATATTAAGGTTGTTTTGGTAAATAAGCAGAATCTTTGTCTTCGGGCCTGTTTCTGTAACTTATTTTCGTTCGTCTACGGCGAACGATCAAAAATCTCTCAACTATTACTTGAATTCTGTAAAACGCAGGTTAGAAATATTTTAGGTGTGGACTTTTTATGTGTTTTTCTATAGACACAACGAATTATAAACTTCTGTGACTTATAGATTTCTCGAAATAATGGAGTGATTTTTGATCGTTCGCCGTAGACGAACGAAAATAAGTTACAGAAACAGGCCCTTCGTTAACCTGTACATAGAAGCAACCTACACCCTGGCGTTTTAAGCTCTCCAACAATATCTCCTCTCAACCATGGTTCCTAAATTAGGACCAGGTCTGCTCCTCCTTACGTCAGCAGATATTTAAGGGCTGCTGTTGCTGTCTTAGAGTGGTGGGGATTTATCTGTAGAATCAGGACATTAGTCAGGTTTCAACTATCTGCCTCGTCGTCGGTGGCAACTACATATATAGATACTTAACCCCATAGGTTTCTTTTGAACATGTAATGAAATATTTCTCTACGCATTGGAAAAGGAGGAGACGCTAGTTTCCGTCAGATGTTACTCGGACACGTGCGAAGAGTCAGTTTGATATAAAGATTCTGCACCAGTGTTGACTGGCGGAGAATCTTTCGAATTATCTCCCATATCGCTCTTGTACGCCTATAACTGGACTTCGCTTAACCCGTATTTCACCTGTCCCTTGGACGAGGTGGAATATATATTCAGTATAAATACCGTTTGTATTCGAGCCCCATCCGCTTCAACCAATCGACTGACCTTACAGTTGCCTGTTAGCATCTTTAAAGCGCAGCGGTAGCACTCAACTGAGCGATATCGCTGAACCGGATTAGTGTATGCGGCCTTGGTACCAGGAAAGTCCATTCTCTACTGTTGATGACCGTTTTCAAGCTACCCTACGTCAGCGAAGAACCTTGGAGCAGCATTACCAATGATCAATTTAGTACTTTTAGAAGTCGGCGGTTCATCTGAAGAACCCAAAGTCTTAACAGCCTGATTGTTAGTCACATATGCAGGGTAGATCTTCTCGTCTCTCTAGGATCCTGACAGCAATGCGCCAATCATAGAATTTGGAAGTGCCATAGAATTTGGAAGTATCAGGTAGAGTCACCGCCTACGAAGAGGACGTTGGATCACTAGGCTTGTTGTCACGCATAGTGTTAGTTCCTCGTAGTTTTAGTCGTCGTTTCCGATGTAGTTGTAACGTTATCAGTTTTCGAATTCGCAGTTTAACCAGGTTGTTGTTGTTAGGGAAGGCCAACGTCGCCTTATATTCCTGCAGGAGGGCTGTAGGATGGCGGTGGGGCCTCTCTCGTAAAATCGTCCATTGGATATATATATCAGTACCGCTATACGGCATTACGGTATGGTGGACGGCAACAGACTATCAAAGGTTCAGAGAACTGCCTGCCTATGCATAAGCGGAGCTCTAAGGACTACACCGGCTGATTCTCTACAAACCCTACTCCATCATATACTGCCGATTAATATTGTGGCGAGAGAAGTTGCAACCAGAGCGGCCCTACGATTAAATTGCCTATCAATGTGGAGGTACAAGAATTACAGTCACATGAGGATGTCAAAGTGTAATGATATGGTATTCGACAGAGTGGACTATATACCAGCGGGGTACACCTTCGAGAGGAACTACATCACTATAATACCAGCCAGAGATGATTGACAGAATACCAGGTCTGCACTATTATGCGGTTAGTTCGAAGCTTGATGAGTACACTGTTAAAAACTTAATCTAGATATAGCTCACAGACTATCATAAACATTCAGTATCTATTAAGCCGAAGAAATGGCGATATGGAAAGTCGCCAACTGGCTGAGTCGCAACATAGTAACCAGCACTGGCGTTGTCATTTACTTGAACAACCAGGCTGTCATCAATTCTCTGGATCACATCCCTAAATTTACAAATAACTTTCGACTGCCGCAGATCTTTTAAAGAGACGGCTGAGCAGTTTAATATACACATCATATGGGTGCCTGAGCATAGGGATGAACTTGCTAGGAAAGGGACGACATTATTTGCATATATATATAAGTATATTGGCGCGCCACTATCCACATGCAAGCTTTGGCTTAGGCAAGAGGCAATCGGCAGTCCTACGAAAGATGGACAGAAATCGGCACCTGTAGGGTAGTTAGATAAACATGGCGAAGATATGACCTGAGGATGTCAAAATATCTCTACGAACTAGAGAGGAAAATATTGTATACGTTAGTATCAGTTCTGACGGGACTCTGCCTGATCGGCGAACACAGCAGAAGATTGATTATTGACTCCAATGACTTCTGCAGAAGCTTTGAAGATGAGGAATAAGTGGAGTGTATTGGGCAGTTGCTATGCGACTGTCCCACTTTCAGTAAAAGACGTCTGGACATAATGGGGTCGGCCTTTCTAGGCAGTTTAGCAAATCTTTCCGGTACTGGATGCACTTTTTTCGGAACAAACCGCATTTTTTTTCTCCTATTCAATATCTATTGCTTTCATTCATATTCAATAGATATGTGTATGCCGTACAGTATACCAAGAAAAAAATTAGAAAAGAAAGCACCATTAGTGAACCTGTTATACAGACTCCCACTCATAACCTAACCTAACCTATGTGTGCTTATTCTATACTGATATTCTGGTGTAGGGTATCATATAATCGGCTGTCACGACGGGTCGCTGCCTTATTGGAGGGCGGATAGAGAAATTGAAGTTCTTAAAACTATTAAAACCTTCTGGATTTGTGCCAGCGCTCACTGTAGAAGGCGGCATGCAATCCAAGGCTCTCATTCTTTTGGGGTTTAGCTAACCTGACTGATGCTCGAATCCGCAACTTTTGAGCTTTTTAAAGCAATCTAATTGGTTCGAGGGAGGGGTCTGGGGAAAGATAAATCCCCTATGTCTCTGTGGTAGCCCAATGGACTATGTAGTTCTGTATACAGGCTGTCGTTCTTAACCTAATCTAACCAAACTTTGTGACAAATGTCGAAAGGTTATATTATACTCACCTAAGACTTCCGTTTGGAAAATGTAACCATTCACCCACAGACATTTTGCATGGCTTTGTTGTTGAATGTACGAGGGTTGCTATTTATATTTCGGTCCTGGCAATGCTGGTGTTGCCAGATGAAAACTGGAACTTCCATTGGAAAGTATGACATTTTTTAGCATATCTTCACTCAGACCGTTTTGTCATTTGAGCGCGAATTGTTTTGGTTGCAGTGTGTTGAAAATTCACCTCCAAAACATGGTTTTTGAACGCTTCAACAGCTGCTTCAGGCGTCGAAAAACGTTGACCAAGCAGTTTTTTCTTGATGTGCGGGAATAAAAAGAAGTATTGGGTGCCAAGTCAGGGCTGTACGGCGGATGACCCATCAATTCGACGTTTTGGCCGGTCAAAAAGGCGCTGGTTTGGGCCGATGTGTGAGAGCTCGCATTGTCATGGTGCACAATGATTCGTCTTCTCCTGTTCGTTTTTCGAATTTCTCCGAAGACTTCAGGCAAACAAATTGTGGTGTACCACTCAGAATTGACCGTCCTACGGTGCTTACGCGGAACAGTCGCCACATGATCAGTTTTACCAAAGAAACAGGCGACCATTTGCTTCGAAGTGCTTCTTCCACGAACAACTTTCGTTGGATTAGGCTCGACTTCGGAGACCCACACAGTCGATTGCTGTTTTGTGTCGGGCTCATACGCATAGATCTAAGTTTCGTCACCTGTGACAATCTTATAAACGTCTTCTGAAGCACCGCGATCGTATTTTTTTTTAAATTTCTTTGCACCAATCGACACGAGCCTTTTTTTGAGCGATTGTCAAATTGTGCGGGATCCAGCGAGAACAAACCTTTTTTACGGCCAGGTGTTCATGCAATATCGAATGTATGCTGGTGGAAGAAATGCCCAAGGATGCCTCTATCTCACGGTATGTCACATGCCGATCTTGCATTATCAGTTCACGCACGGCATCAATGTTATCTGGCACAACGGCCGTTTTTGGACGACCTTCGTCTATGAGCGAGCGTCGGCCACGATTGAATACATTAAACAAGTTTTTAACAGTGCTCTAGGATGGTGCTTCATCGCCATTCAAAGATTTAAGTTCATCGATGCACTCTTCTGATTGCACGAAAATGTTCACGAGTAAATTCCATTTTTTTGCCAAATTGATTTTTTCAAGTCACTGTAAACAACACATGATGGTCATACGTCAAAACTTTCTGAGTTCGTTTATGCTAAAAAATGTCAAACTTTCCAATGTAAATGTCAGATGGCGCCAGGCAACACTTAGTGTTGCCTAGGCCAGAAATATATATAGCAACCCTCGTAATAAGACAACGAAAACGCTATGGCAGAAAATCGAATTAACAAAATCCTATAGATTTGTTTGTTGAAAAAGATACAAATTTCTTATTAACCAAATAAGTCGAATTCAAAGGGATTATGTTTTTTGATTTATTTTGTTTGTTTTGAGTGAAGAAATTTGTTTTAATGAACAACATTTTTCAGTGTATAAAATTGATAGGTAGGTTTAGGATAATTTTTCTGAGTGCAAACAATACATTCCTAATTTAAAATATATACACATATTTAATTAATTTAAATTTTTTTTTTAAATTTTGTGATTTTTTACCAACAAAGTTACAAACTTTTACGCAAATTCAGTTTTTGTAGAACTGAAAAATGGTTAATGGAAAATTCGACTCTGGCCTTGCTTGTCAATTGCTGTTCTAGGTATATTTCGTGAGATTTATGATTTATGGGTTTCTTATTGTAAATATATATATAATATTAACTATTTAAATATTTATTTATGTGTTTTTTGGTGATTGAAAATGATGATAGAATTTGTAGGCATGCGTGAGTCAGTGTTGTCTTTTTTTTTGTAATATTTTGAATGTATATATAGTATATAATATTATACAATAGTTTGTTTGTTTGTTTTTTGCTTGCCTTTTAATATTTAACTAAAATATTCTGCTTGTTTTTTTGTTTTCAATAATTTGTTGTGCAAAATACAACATATCCTTCTTTTTTTGAGTTTTAAATTTCTGTTCTTCTCATTTGTTGGTTGAGATTTTTTCTGGCTTTTGCTTTTCTTTATATGCAATTTTTGTTTAGTAATTATCATCATTTTGATTACTTGTAATTTAGTTTGTTCTTAAAAATTCAATAATGTTTTTTTTGTAGATTTTTTACATTTCTTTAGGTTAGATTTTTGTATGTTTTTGTGATTTTTTTTTCTTGGTTTGGTTTTTTATTATAAAATCAGTCTCAATACAAGCCATCTTAATAATGTTTTGCCTAACATTTTAATTTTATAATTGTTGTTGGTTGTGTAATTAATGTTTGTTTTGTTGTTGTCATTATGCTTAACTAAATTTATGTTAGCCTAGATTGTTTGTTACAAAACTATATAATATCGTTCATCAGTTTGAAAGCTCAACTAAAAAGTTAGAATTTTTCTTTGTTTTTGTTTTCTCGATGGGTTCCTTAAGCAGTAATTTCTTTTTGGTTTGTTTCCATTTTTTTTTTGTTTGTAATTATATATTAAATATCGTTTTTGTTTTTGTTATTATATTTAATTAAGTTAGTGCTAGTTTATTGGTTTTAGTTTAGTTCAGTTACTAGAAATATTGTGCATTATTTGTTTTTTTTTTTATAGATTAATAATAATGTATTGCTTTGTATAAAGTTTTATTTATAGGTATGATTTGTTTGAGTCTCAAACTTAGACGAGACGAGAAATGGTGTGAAATGCGGTTCTGTTGTCAGAGAGAAATGTATAAATGAAGAACAAAAATATACTCACTCAAACAAAAAACAAGTAAGAAAGTTTCAGTCGGGTAAACCGACTAAGGTATACCCTCACTTTGTGAGTAATATAATATTGAATATTACACGAATTATTCTGTCAATTTGTGTGGAAGGTGCCAGAAGGGGTTTAACAAATACACCAATATTTCGCTGAACAGTCGATACTTTAAATACATTGCACTGTGCCGAATTATATGCGTTTATGTGGACTTGTATATTAACGTTATGAGATATTAAATTGTGGTATGATTTGACCATTTTGTGTGGGAGGTACAAAAAGGGGAGTGGTGGTGATAACGCCCATCACTGGGATATAGGCATTATAAAACATTACACTGTACAAAATTTCAAGTATTTTTATACACTGTTATTAATGTTATAAGCTGTTAACTTTTGGTGCAAAATGGTACCTTCGTGTGGGAGGTACCAAAAGGGGCGTGACAATAACGCCCATTTTTCACTGGACTGTAGGCACTATACAAGTATTACACTGTACAAAATTACAAGTATTTTTATACACTGTTATTAATGTTATAAGCTGTTAACTTTTGGTGCAGAATGATGCATTTGTGTGGGAGGTACCAAACGGACCGTGGCCACTTCGGCCATTTTTCTCGAGTTTATAGCGATTAAATAAACTAATACTATGTGCGGAATTTCACATGATTCGAATAAGTATAATAGCAGTTATTAAAGAATCAATATTTCACAACATATTAACCATTTGTGGGGGAGGTACCTGAAGGAGTGGACCAATATCTTCGAAATTAGCCGGAGATAGAAAAAAATATTATCACATACCAAATTTGAAGTCAATCGGTTACTCCTTTCGAGAGTTATCGTGCGCACCAGCCAGCAGACAGACAGACCGACGGACAGACAGACAGACGGACGGACATTGCTCATTCCAATTAAAATGACCCAAAACGGATTTCCGCCAAACATACTTGGGGTCTTAGATCACTCCTTCGATGCGTTAGACTTTTTTCCGTAGCAAATGATATATACCCTCGTCACACTAAAGTGAGGGTATAAAAAACTATTAAAGATGTTGACATTGATTTGGAGCCCATTTGGAGCCCCACACTAAAGTGAGGGTATAAAAAACTATTAAAGATGTTGACATTGATTTGGAGCCAAAAGACAACAAAGCAAAGAAAAAAATCAAAATTAAAATAATTTAATCAGCGTTAGGTACATTTTCTTTATGGCTAGAAGCTTTTCTCTGGAGTATCACTACCAAATATTTGCTAACTAAATAAAAAACCAGTAAGGAAAGACTAAAGTCGGGCGGGGCCGACTGTATAATACCCTCCACCATTGTTTGCCAACAAATGCACGGATAACTATAATTACTATTAACAGTTGCAGGTTAAATAGAGTACATTTCTAAATTCCAGACACACATGTTAAACAACTTGAACTTCGTGAGGGTTTTACACTTATCAAAACACGGACCGATATACCCCACTTTCACTAGAGACGATTTAATTCAATATAAAGCACAAATGGTTAAATTTCCGCATGATGTGTTAAAAAATGCATCCTCTACAACGCTAAGACGGAATCGGAAGGGACCTTAATATGGAAGCAGTATTAAAATATGGGCCGTTGTTTCCCATTTGCACTAGGAACGATTAAGTAAAATATAAATCATAAATTTTAGCCAGATCCGTTGAATAATCTGTTCTCTAGAACGTCAAGAGGTGGCAGCGGTGGGGACCTTTTTATGGGGGCTATACGTAAACGTGGACCGATGTTCCCCTTTTCACTATGATTGATTAGGTCCAATGTAATGTGTAAATTCTTACATTTCAGCCAGATCCGTTGAAAATTGTGTTTTCTAGAGCGTCAAGAAGTGACATGGGTGGGGACTTTTATAGGGGGGCTATATCAAAACAAGGACCGATATGCCCCACAGACAGGCGGACAGACAGACAGACGGACATGGCTTAGGTTAGGTTAGGTTGAAGAGAGGAGACGTTTAAACGTCTCATGTCCATGGACATACACTTAAGCCAGTGGTTCGGCCTGTTGTGCGCTCCTTATTTATGATCTTTTTATACCTCACGAGTTACAGAAAATCGGTACTAGACACGAATTTTCTCAGTATCTTCCAGTCATATTCTCTGAGATGAGTAAAGTCTGGTAATATGTCGGACCCGAAATGTTGGGATCTTGCATGTGTGAAAGCCGGGCAGTGACACAGAAAATGTTCCATCGTTTCGATGTTTTCTCTGCATGCCCTGCATTCGTCGTTTCCTGCTAGTCCTATGCGATGAAGATGTGCTTGTAAGCTTGAGTGTCCCGTTAGAACACTCATCATCTTACTAATATCGATCTTGTTTAGTTTCAGAAGACTTCTTGTTTTCTTTTCATTTGGGCCACCCCACAGTATCTTTGCAGTTGCTCCTACTGTTGCGCTATTCCACACAGTTTTATGAGACGGACATGGCTTAATCGATTCAAAAAATTGATTCTATGCCGATCGGTGTAATAAACGATGGGTCTATACCTTTGTAGGGGTTACATGTGGAAGTAGTCAATAACACCACCAGTTCACCAATAGTACCGCCACTTTTGTAGGAAGTTCCCAGCAAAGGTGGTGATCAAAATAAAAAGAGCCACAAAACGATTCAAAACAATGAGGGAGCGACAAAAAATAACACCGCCTCCCAAAATTGTCGACTGGAAGATGGTGTAATAGGTAGTGAACGAAAGGAGGAGAATGACCCACTACCAAATAATGAGGGAGTGCCACCAGATAGGATAGACTCCCAAAAGAAACTTTTACTGGAAAGACAATGGTTGAGGTCATCCAGATAAACCTCCACCGGAGCGAGAGAGCATCCAACGCTCTGATGGACATCATAAATAAAGGCAGGGTTCATATTGCTTGCAAGGTTACTGGATTAAACCATGTGAACTATAACCTTTTCTACGTTAACACAGGTACTCGTCCAAGGACTTGTATTTTGTGCCATAAAAACTTATGTTTTATTTTCTCTCCAGAGTTGTCAACATCGGACGCAATGGTGCTGAGGCAAGGTAATGGAAATATGTACCTGGCGTCAACAATCTGCCATTCGATGCGCCGACATTGCCACCTACATACGTCGGAATTTCAACGTCTGGTGAGGGAATCCAAACACACAAGTAATGAGTGTTTAGCTGGGTGTGACGCCAACTTCCAGAATATCGCTTGGGGAAGTCCTAACACCAATAAAAGGGGACACACCCTTATAGAATTTTTGAATTCAAATGACCTCATAACTCTTAACATAGGAAACACTACAACCTTTGTTAACCAAATTAGAAAAGAAGTATTAGATATAACGATATGTTCAGAAAATCTTATTGGTGAGATTCATGAGTGGAGGGTTTCGGATGAACACTCCTATTCAGACCACCGTTATATAAGGTTTAAAATTGCACGGCCACCGCCAAACCCCATAAGTTTCCGTAATAAGGCTAAGACCGACTGGACTAATTTCGGAAATCTACTTAGAAATCGATTGGGGCAGCCTACACGCGATTATCTACATATGTGCAGAAGACATTGATATTAATGTGAAGAAGATTACCGAGGCTCTTGTAAAATCATTCGAAGATAGTTACCCACTTCGAGAAAGGAAATCTGCCAATGAGAAACCCTGGATGACAGGAAAAATTCGCTCGATTGGCGAAGATGTCCGCAGACTTTACAACAGAGCTCGACGTAAAAAACAATCAGTATGTTGGGACGACTACCACCGAAGACTCAAAGAATACAATAACATCATTAGATCGGCGAGACGTAACTCCTGGAGGCTTTTCTGTGCACAGGTAGACTGCGTTAACAGCATGTCTAAAATGAAAAAGTTCCTCTCAAAAACTCATGTCCAAACCGAAACACTGGTGGATGACACGGGTAAAAGGATTGAAACTATAGAGGGTACCGAAAGGCTCTTGATGAAAACTCATTTTCCGACTGGTAATGCTGGACCAAAAGAGGAACAGTTACAGAATGAAAATGTTTTGCATCAAGTACCTATTACGGATATAACAGACGGTATGGTTAAAGAAGCGATAAAAAGTTTCTCTCCCTTTAAGGCTGCGGGGCCGGATGGAATATTTCCAGCACTTCTGCAGAATGAGGTGGATCTGGTATCAACTCATCTGGCTGGAGTGTTCACTGCATGCCTAACCCATTCTTATACCCAAAAAAAAACTGGCAGGAATCAAGGGTGGTCTTCATACCAAAGCCTCGCAAGGCGAGTTATACGACCCCAAAGGCTTATCGACCCATTAGCCTAACTTTTTTCCTGTTAAAAACAATGGAGCGAATAATTGATAACATGGTCAAAAGTAAAATAGCGGATGACAGGCTAAAATTCAAACAACACGCCTATTTCAAAGGAAGATCAGTGGAAACAGCTCTGCATGAGGTAGTGCACCACATAGAAGAGTCCTTCAGTAAAGAAATGTATACACTTGCTGTTTGCATATACATTGAGGGCGCATTTAACAATGTACAGACCGATACACTTATCCAGTCCTTAGACGAGTTTCACGTTGACTGGGCGCTGAAAAACTGGATCAACAATATGCTAAGGAATAGGTGGATTATTTGTGGGTCATATGACGTAAAAATTAGAGACAAGGTAAATCGTGTTACACCTCAGGGGGGCGTATTATCGCCTCTTCTATGGGTTACGACGATGCACAGTCTCCAAAAAGCCCTCACCAATGAAGGACTTAAACCAGTTTGTTATGCAGACGACGTTGTAATACTTCTAAGGGGCTTTCATCCAAATCTATTATGCAGAAGAGCTGAAGAGGCAATTAACGTAGCATATAACTGGGCGCAACCAAGGGGATTAAATGTTAACCCAGACAAAACAGAAATATGCCTATTTACAAGGAAAACGAAGATCCCACGTTTTACCCGGCCTCGATTCCTGAATAAGACAATTGCTATAAGTAAAAATGTAAAATACTTGGGAGTAATCTTGGATCAGAAACTGTAATGGAAAGATCATCTTGAAGAAAGAGTTACAATGTTGGTCGTTGTTCAGAAGAGCTATAGGTTTAAAATGGGGACTACGTCCAAATATGACTCACTGGCTTTACATGAGCGTGATTAGACCAATAATCACCTACGCCTGTGTAGTGTGGTGGACCAGAAGTGCAACGTAATACCTTTGCAAATTCAACGTATGTACTGTCTAGGCATAAACGGGGCATTTAGAACTGCAACAACAAAAGCGTTGGAGACTATACTGCACATCCAACCAATAGACATCCGTATAAAGTATGAGGCAGCCCTCACAGCAATACGTCAACACGTGATGGGTGAATGGATAAATCCAGACCACAAGTCGTACCATCAGAAGATTTTAGAATCTTTAGTTGGTCACATTCAAAGGCCAGAAATTTCCGACCGCATTCCTGAAGTGCGGCTTACAGATACCTGTGATTAGTTTGTGCCAGACAGACGCTCCTAAGAAAATTGAACTTTGGCCCATGTGCCAGTGGGAACCAGCTGCTACACGGATGGGTCCAAGCGAGGAGGAAGGGCGGGTCTGGGACTTCTTATTGATGAACCAGAAGTCTAACTTCACTTCCGCCTCCCTGCCCATAACACGGTATTTCAAGCAGAAGTTCGAGCAATCACGGAGTGTGTGAACTGGCTTAGTAACACCACAAAGCCTAAACATGCTAACATCTTCACAGATAGCCAAATGGCGATTAAGGCAATAACATCGGAAAGGGTCAAATACAGAACTGTGTTGGACTGTAAAAGCACGATAAATGATTACTCAGTCCATGGTCAGTTGCTGGGTACCAGGACACAACGGAGTGATTGGAAATGAACGGGCAAACAGCTTGGCTTCAAAAGGGCAGAAAACTTCGAGTAATAAATTTGGAAAATTGGAAACCTTTCGAAGCCAAGAAGAATGAATTGAAGCACTGGGCAGTGATGGCTCACAAAACTGTGTGGAATAGCGCAACAGTAGGAGCAACTGCAAAGATACTCTGGGGTGACCCAAATGAAAAGAAAACAAGAAGTTTTCTGAAACTAAACAAGATCGAGATTAGTAAGATGATGAGTGTACTAACGGGTCACTCAAGCTTACAGGCACTTCTTCATCGCATAGGACTAGCAGAAAACGACGAGTGCAGGGCATGCAGAGAAAACATCGAAACGATGGAACATTTTCTGTGTCACTGCCCGGCTTTCACGTGCTAGTGAGGTACAAAAAGATCATAAATAAGGAGCGCACAACAGGCCGAACCACTGGCTTAAGTGTATGTCCATGGACATGAGACGTTTAAACGTCTCCTCTCTTCCACCTAATCTAACCTATTTTTTGCAATTGAAATTTTGAAAATTAAATTAAAAAAGATCGATATAATAGTATGGAGTTTTTTCACAATAATATGGAATTTGGTACTTTTTGTGTGACAGATTGCACTGTGTGTGTGCACCAAAATGTATTCTCGATGACAACAACTTAATCCGCATAACTTCGAACGGCTAAATCGAATGGCATTAGTCGTTTTTTCCTGTGACATAGCGTTTTCGTGATATTTAGTCACATAGTTGCTTGCTGCACGCTGAAAATAAAAATCGCTTCTGTAGTATATTGTCCCAAACATATTCTGTGGTACAGGGTATTATAACTTTGTCCATTTGTTTGTAACACCCAAAAGGAGAAGAAATATATCAGTCTGTAATAATCGACTTAGAATCACTGTCTGAGTTGATTTAGCTATGTCCGTCTGTCTGTCCGTCTGTGCTTGTAATCCGTTTCCATTTCTTTCTGAATAGAGAACCTTTAAAGAATATTGTGTGAAAATTTGAGGTGAATCGGAGCAAAACTGACGGAGATACAGCAGTCTTAGAACCGCGCCTCATACGTGACTCAGTACATCAAAAAAACTTTAAAGCGTTTTTCCCACAATCAATGTTTTCAAAGACGGTACCCCTCAAAAACTACTGAACCGATCCTTTTGAAATTTAACACAATTTTTTTTACTTAATATACGAGGTAACGCTGTGGAGTTTTTTTTATAAATTTGTTTAATTTTTTTTATTTGACAATAACCAATTAGTCGTTTTTTTTTCTCGCAAAAATCGCATTTTTCACTTCAAAGTGTTCCCAAAAATTGAAAAATTTTAATTTTGAAAAAAACGACAGCGTTTCCTGGCTATAACGATTATCTGACTAAATAAATTTATTTTTTAATATCAGATTATGAGGTACCGAGCTATGAAGGTCCCCGCAATTCAACTTTTTTTCGAGTCGATTCCGCATAAATGATGTCGTTGTCATATTTTTTTTTACACAATAAACTTTGAAAGTTATACTTTAATGTACCATTGGTTTCAATCAAAAAATTTTAACCGTTTCGTCACAAAAAAGTCAAAAAAATTTGCCTTTTTTGCACGAATTAACGTTACTCCCCTTATTCAAAGTACAGGTTGTAATTATGGCCCGATCTTAACGAAACTTTGCACATATCTCTCTTTTAGCCCAGGGACGATGCCTATTGAATTCGGCTAAAATCGGTTCAGATTTCTTGGAATATAAAAAGAAAAATTTCCAACGTAAAAAATATGTTTATGCACGAATTTTGGTCGAAAGACAATAAAACATTAATTTAAATCCATTTTCTACTTAAATTTAAGATAATATGATTTATCCAATTCATGTAAATAATAGTAAATAATATAATTGGATATTCAATAAAAAGGTAGAATAAAAACAGAATCTTCATAATATGATTTATATTAAAATATTGTTTTTAATTTGAATATAAAACATCCTTTATACACTATAAAAATAGTGTTATTGTCTCTGCGCCAAATCAATGTCATTTGCTTAAATATTAAGTTTCATATTCAACGTAATATATTGTAGATACTGAATTAGATTTAAGTTAATACATTCTGTTAGAAAAAATAAAACAAATATGAATAAAATATTGTAGGAAAAGGGAGAAATGTATGTATGTGAATTAATGCAATGACACAGAGAAAAAAAATGTTGTCATATGTATAGATTTGGGGCCAAAGACGTCCTGATCTTTAAAATAATAACATTGCGTACTCAAAACGAGCAGAATTTCCTTAACACATACTAAAATGTCTTAATTTCAAGTACTTTATTTTCTTATTTTAATGATTAGAAAGCCATTTGCACTAAGTCTTTGAGAGTGGGACACCTTTTTTTCCGGTGCAGAGTACAATTTATTTCTTCTCCTTAATTGCCCAAATGAAATAAAGATGTCATGAATAAAGATGAATGAATGCGAGCGATCGTTAATGATTTTTCTTTTTCATTTTTGTTGTAATAATAATAACAAACACAGCGCAAATTGTTGAGCACACCATTGTTTTTTTTTTTTGTTTTACTTGCTAAGTTTTTTTGTCTAATCTAATCATTTATCTAGTTAAGACTTAATAATATACAAGGTTGATAGATCTGTTTCATTTCAGAACTGCTGTTAAATTAGATCGCGGGGAGACAGAGCATTGATCTGGGTGATTGACAGCAACGTTTAATGACAATAATTTTGAATGCAAATCCTCATATGTTTAAATTGTAATAAAAAATGGTATTTTTGAAAAATACTCAACAAAGAAATTCTACTTTTAAGACGTTTTGCAAGCAATCCTTTCATTTATCTTAGATTAAATCAGTTTACATTGGAGCTACACTCCTCTTTTAAAATTAAACTGTCTGTCAATGTGGCGGTACTATAATAACAACGTCCGCATGACGATATCTCATGGTAGTGCAATGGTAACCGACCGAGTGGACTATATACAAATGGAGTGAAACTTTATCACTAGATACCTTACCACGAGTTACACCTGTCTCCTTGGTGGGGAGGGGGTGGTTTAGAAATTCGCTTCTCTAAAAGCGCAAAATACTTAGATATTTTACTAGACAGAAAGTTGCTCTTCAAACCCAACATTTTAGAAAGAGCAAAGGCTGTGGTAGCGCTATATACCTGCAGAAGGACAATGGGAATACGCTGGGGTCTGAACCCGCATATAGTTTATTGACTGTAAACGGCAATAGTCAGACCGATAATGTCGTACGGCATTGTTGTATTGTGGACAGCTCTGCAGAAATCCACCTTCTGTGCGATACTAAACAAGGTTCAGCGAATGGCTGCTATATGTATCACTGGAGCGCGGAGAGCGACAACAGTTGCGGCACTAAATGCTATAGTACATTTAATGCCGCTAGATTTTATAGCAGTGCAATATGCCGCATGTACTGTGATTAGACTCAGGGAACTGTCACTATGGTCAGGAAATTACTAGGACATACTCGTAGTGTTATTCTAGGCAAAATGCCCGACCTTCAGGGCACTCTTGATAACACTATTACTGAACCACTGTTTGACAAGAAGTATCTCACTCTTCTACCTGTTACTCGTATATCGGAATGGAATGGACGTATCCCAGGACAGAGGAGATTCGTTAACTTCTATACAACAATCAAGTGGGCTTTGGTGTCTTTTCAGAGAAACTTCAGCTATCACTTGCAGAAAGACGGCCTTATCACTGTAGTGTTTACCTGGCAGAAATCTTAGCTATTAAAGGGGTAGCGAAATGGACGAAAATTAATGTGCTGATCAAAAGCGGTATAAACATTTTCTCTGATTTAAAAACTGCCCTCGACTGTCGCAGACCTCTTAACGAGATGGTTGAACAGTTCATTATTCACCTGGTATGGGTGCCGGGCCACAGGGACATACCAGGGTACAGCAAAGCAGATGAACTTGCAATACTTGGGACTGCCTTAGGCGCTCCAGTGGACCTGGAACATGTGGGCATGCATCTAGCGACGTGCAAGCTCCTCTTGAGAGAAGTGCACTAACGACAACATATGACTGGTGGTCACTAGTTAGGAACTGCATACATTCTAGGCTGATGTGGCCCGGCCTAAATTCAAAACGCACCAAAGCGGTTTGAGAGACTGAGTTGTCAGAATATCAGGAAAGAGTAATTATCTCCACTTCTATAAAGATGGTTCGAAGATTGATATATTGGACATGCTGATTCATACATACAACTTATTCTCAAGATCAACCACCAACACCTTACCACGTATACAAATTTTACAGGTTTTAATATTCTAGGTTTCTGATTGTCAAAATGTGTTTTTGTTTGAAATTTGCGTAACGGTCTCTAGGAAGTTTCCTGTTATATAACTTCTTGTTTAACTCCAAAATACCACATTTACTTCTTTTCTCAAATAAAAAATGACTTAAAATAAAATTTGTTGGAAATTGAACTTAACTTAAGATTGATTTTTTCATCATTAAATCATATTTTGTTGATTTTGATAAGTTGATGTGAAAGAAATCGGTGTCTATTCTGTTTCGATATTCACAACATACTAGGACAACGTCGGCAAAAAATTAAAAATGCAATTTTCGATTGCAGATATCTCGGGGACTATACGAACTACCTCTTATATCTAAAAAGTCCTTAGTAGACCTTGGTTAGTAGAATGCACACAAAATTTGGTATAATGCTCAAGATTTCACGATTAAGACGAAAAGACAAAAGTCATGGACAGCCAGGCTGCTATTTGATCTCTAGAGACTTATACCTACTTTATATGGGTAGCTGGGCACAGAGATATCCCGGAGAACTGCAAAGCCGATGAAGTTGCTGCCGTACTGTCCAATTGTTGGCTTTGGCTTATACAAGAGGCAGCCCACTGAAAGCGAGAAAGATATCGATACCTCTAGTGTAGCTTGACATATCTGAACTCGTTACAACCTGAGAAGTTTGAAAAGCTACTCGCTCCTAAGACGAAAAAACTGCCAACGTAGTGTCAGTTCTGACGGGACACTGCCTGATCGACCAACACATCAGAATGTTGGAAATTAAGTCCAATGACTTTTGCAGTAGCTGTGGAGATGTCAAAGAAGGGGAAAGTGCTGAGCACCTGCTTTGTAAATGTTTCGCATTGAGTGAATGATGTCTGGGGTGAATGGGTCGGCCTTTCTAGGAAGTCTGACTGATTTAGCCGGTACAGATATTCACTATCGCTTACTTTGCTTATCAAACAAGTTGGTTCCGATAAGGTGCAACTGGGCAATACCGGGTAATACTAGGGAAATCAAATAGATCACTATGTGAGTTGGTAACTGCGGCTATCATCCTAACCTAACCTGTAGGTACTATTACACTTAACAAAATTTCATGTATTTGTGTGCAGTCGTATTAATGTTATGAAGTTTATGTACAAAATGGTCTTTTTGAATGGCCGTATCCCGGAATAAAACCAGAAATTTGAAAAAATTACAAATACTTTTTTATAGCCGATTCAAATTTAAAATTTTAAATGGCCCACCCGTACCTGAGTCCATCCCTTAAATTCTCAATTGACGAGCAAGTCGTGGTAGTCATGTGAATGGTACTGTGCTCCATTATTAAATGACAAAGTTATTATAGTTAAAATTATCAATACTTTTTTATAGCCGATTCAAAATTGTAAACGGCCCGCCCTTTAGTAATGAAATTGTATACATATGTATACATATTCAAGCATAAAGAAGTCAACATTGCGGCTTCTCGCTAAGATGAAAAAAACATCAGTACACAATGAGAGAGACTTGAGAGAGGGAGATGGTTTAGCTCACAGACTCTTTATTATACAGATGTTCCGTCGCGACTTTGTTTACATTTGCGAGATTTACGAACGAATAGAAATGATTTTTATACGCGAAAAATATAGTTTTCTGGAGTATTTTTTTGAACTTTTTTGATACATAACGATCGATATTAATTTTCTAAATGTGATAATAACAAAAAATCTTGGAGATGGGCCTTGAAATACGCAAACAAATCACTCGCTGAAATCAAATTTCTATTCGTTCGTCACTGATAGACTACTCGCTACTTGACGGAACTTCTTTATAACTTTATTTTCTTTGGTTTAGCTCAGCTGACCCACCTGGGGTTGATTTAGTGGCAACCGCTAGTGTAGAGTGTACAGTGGTGTATTTACAAGGCCGAACATACGAAAATGTGTGCTCTTTTCGATCTTTTAGATTATTGATCTGGCAATACAATTATTTTCGAATTGGTAAATTGCTAACGTCATAGACGTAAGGTCTGGCAAACCAACGAACGAAACTTAAAGCTAAGTACACACGATTTGCAGATCCGACAATATTGCCACAAAAATGACGGAAAAATGCAACCGTGTGAACATAAAATTTTTGTCTTGCAACATTAGCAAAAAAGTCATGGCGAGATAATTTGCAGATTGTTATATGTGCGAAGTTTGTGACAACGGCGCCATTGTCAGAAAAACATTTTATTGGCAACACTGTCTATAAAATATTTTGATTGGCATTCCTGCATATAAATATTTACAAAATATATTGTAAATATTTATATGAAATTGTAACGTTTTTCTTGCAATCGTCTGAACTGCAAATTCACCTTTGCCTAACAAATTGTCACTGTCCGTACATTCGCAGCACTTTAACAGGTTTGATAACGTTGCCCGATCTATACATAGCTTTAGAGAAACCAAATTCGTGACCAATGTGACTCGACTGGTTTTCGTTCGCAGAGACTTTCGTTGGAAACTGGCCGTTATTCCAGTTTGAATACAGCTCATACGCACCCATGTTTAACTGAGGAATAAGTCGATGCCAAACGATCACCCTATAGTTATATGTCGAAACTATAGGGTGATCTAAGTAGAGATACTTTTATCAATAGCCTTTTTTCGACAGATCACGTGTGAGTCGTGTCATGCTGTCATGTTATTTTTGTCAAGTATTGTTTGGCATTTCATCATGGACAGACTTACGCCTGAACAACGTTTATAAATTATTCAGTTTTATTATCAAAATAATCGTTCGCCAATTGCGCTAAGTCCATTTTTTTTAAATCCAAAAAAAAAACACTTTCCAGTCGACCCACGACCTTGACACTCATGAGCAATATTTTAGCTCTCGTTAAGAGCTATCTTTTTGCCATTGACCGATTCCCGATCCGACGTACCGGAATCATCGGTCCATATTTCTTCAAAAATGTTGCCGGTGAGAACGTAACCGTCAATGGCGACCGTTATCGTGTCATGGCAAGTGACTATTTGATGCCTGAAATTGAAGTTCGTGATCTTGGCGACATTTGGTTTCAACAAGACGGCGCCACTTCCCACACATCGCATCAATCAATGGATTTATTGAGAGAACACTTCGGTGAGCAGATAATTTCACGTTGTGGGCCGGTCGATTGTCCACCAAGATCGTGTGATATCACACCGTTAGACTTTTTCCTGTGGCGATATGTAAAGTCTAAAGTTTATGCGGACAAACCCGCTTCGGTTCAGGCCTTGGAGCTCGAACGAGTCATCGAAAATTGGATTCAACGGATGGACTATCTGAGACGTAACCGCGGCCAACATTTGATAGACATAACCTTCAAAAAATAAATGTCAAAGAATGTTCTATAATTGATAATAAACATTCCCCATTCAATTTAAATTTTCTGTTTTTTTTTTTTAAAAAAGTAGGGAACCTCGAAATGGATCACGCTATATAATTATAATCCATTCATATCTACTTAGCATTCATTTTCAGTAATTTTTCCACCTTTTGAAGTATTCGACAATTAATAAAATGTATTTTTTCACACACAAAGCAACAGGTGATTGATTTTGACGTTTCGTTCGTACAGATGTCAGTTCGTTGAGATAGAGAAACCCAACTTTGTATGAAAAGGCTTACGTTTTCTTTCGACTTGTCGTGTGTTTTGACTTTCGCATTTGGAGAAACCCAAATTGATTTTCATTTGCTTAGAAGGCGAACGAAAGTGGTCGTTCGAGATAGAGAAACAGGCTATGAGTGACTGGTTTTCTTTCGCTTAGGCTTTCGTTCGAGATAGAGAAACAGGATATTAGTATACGTTGTAACTAATATATCGATACGTTTTAATATCCCTCTAAATGAAGACACTTAGAAGACGAAAAAATGATTTTAGTACATCTTCGGAAGAACATCAAATGTTAGTTAGGAAGAACCAGGGCTGTCGAGTCGGAGTCGACGTTGTTTTTGCAAATTTCATGAAATTATACTTTCAAATGCATAAATTTTATTATTTTTATTTACTTATTTTGTATAAATATGTTTTTGTACATACATACATATCAATCGAAATTTTTGATCGCGAAAATAGTTGAATTAGATAATTTTGCAAAATTCGCCTCGGAGTCGACTCCGACTGCGACTCCGAGATCGATTTTATAAAATGTACTGAATCAATTATATTCCGGACTAAACATAGTCATTCATATGTGTGTCCATTCATATATTTATACGAAATATTTTAAAACAAGTAAGAAAGTTTCAGTCGGGTAAACCGACTAAGGTATACCCTCACTTTGTGAGTAATGTAATATTGAATATTACTCGAATTATTCTGTCAATTTGTGTGGGAGGTACCAGAAGGGGTTTATCAAATACACCTTTTTTTGCTGAACATTAGATACTTTAAATTCATTGCACTGTGCCGACTTTTAAGCATTTATGTGCACTGGTATAAACGTTATGAGGCATTAAATTGTGGTATGCTTTGGGCATTTTGTGTGGGAGGTACAAAGAGGGGCGTGGCAATAACGTCCACTTTTCACAGGGCTATAGACACTATAAAAACATTACACTGTACAAAATTTCAAGTATTTTTATACACTGGTTTTAATGTTATAAGCAGTTAACTTTTGGTGCAAAAAGGTACCTTTGTGTGGGAGGTACCAAAAGGGGCGTGACAACAACACCCATTTTTCCTGGACTGTAGGCAATATAAAAGCATAATACTGTACAAAATTTCAAGTATTTTTATACACTGTTCTTAATGTTATAAGCTGTTAACTTTTGGTGCAAAGTGGTGCATTTGTGTGGGAGGTACCAAAAGGGACGTGGCGACTTCGCCCATTTTTCTCGAGTTGATAACGACTAATAAGCTAATACTATGTGTGGAATTTCAAAAGATTCGAATAAGTAGTATTGCAGTTATTAAATAATCAATATTTCACAACATTTTAACCCTTTGTGGGGGACGTACTAGAAGGAGTGGACCAATATGGCCCATCTTCGAACTTAGCCGGAGATAGAAAAAAATATTACCACATACCAAATTTGAGGTCAATCGGTTACTCCTTTCGAGAGTTATCGTGCGCACCAGCCAGCAGACAGACAGACAGACAGACAGACAGACAGACAGACAGACAGACAGACAGACAGACAGACAGACAGACGGACGGACATTGCTCATTCGACTTAAAATGACCCAAAACGGATTTCCTCCGAACATACTTGGGGTCTTAGGTCACTCCTTCGACGTGTTACACTTTTTTCCGTAGCAAATGATATATACCCTCGTCACACTAAAGTGAGGGTATAAATATACAATGTATTTATTGGAAAGTATAATTTCATGAGAGCAGCAAAAACAACGCCGACTTCGACTCCACAGCCCTCAGAAGAACTTACATATTTTGTTGCTAGAAGTTTTTTAGGTTTACCAGAAGAATTTTTAGTTATCGGAAATGCAGAGTGTAGTTGTTTAAGATTTCGATCCCGTGCGTGTAGTTATTTAAATCGCCAATTTTTATAGCCAACACTGTAGGATGGGGGTCTATTCATTTTGTCACTGCGTTTGAAACACCTCTAGACATTGATCTGGGACCCCATAAAGTATGTATATTCTCGGACAGCCAGGCTGCCATTAATTCTCTGGAGACAACATCCCTAAATTCACAAACAGCCCTCGACTGCCGCAGATCTCTTAAGGAGATGGCTGAGCAGTTTAATATACACTTCATATGGGTGCCTGGGCATAGAAATACTGCAAAGACGATGAACTTGCTAGGAAAGGGACGACATTACAATTTCTCAAAGAATTTGCATATATTGGTGCGCCACTATCCGCGTGCAAGCTTTAGCTTAGGCAAGAGGCAATCAGGCAGTCCAACGAAAAATGGATAGAAATCGGCATCAGCAGGGTAGACAAATCTGGCCAAAGTATGACCTGAGAAGATCAAAATATCTCCTCGCACTAGAGAGACAAAGATTGTCTACGTTAGTATCAGTTCTGACTTGATCGGCGAACACGCCAAAAGATTTGGCATTGACTCTAATGACTTCTGCAGAAGCTGTGGAGATAAAGAAGAAGTGGAGAGAATTGAGCACTTGCTATGCGACTGCCCCGCTCTGAGTAGACGACGACTGGACATACTGGGGTCGGCTTTTCTAGGCAGCCTAACAGATCTTTCCAGTACCGATATTCGTACTATCGATAAATTTGTATATCAAACAGGATGGTTTTGATGAGGAGCATTTCAGGCCGTGGTAACACTAGGGACCTAAACTGGTCTATGTGAGCTTGTATAAAAAAAATACGGCTGTCACCCTAACCTAACCTATGTATATTCTTTCTTAATCGTCTTAATATTCTAAGACGATTTAGCCATATCCGTCTGTTGTAATCACGCTACAATCTACTGCTTATAGCTGCAAATAACTTGGAATTGAAAATGGGCAATATCGGTCCATATTTTGATATAGCCTCCATATATAGCATCTGTCCGATTTGACTTCTTAATGCCATAGAGACCACAAATGTCAACTGATCGAGCTGAAATTGGTAACTGTGGTTTATTTATACCCGGAAACCTTCACATGAACAATGTTAGCCATAGGTCCATGTTTTCATAGAGCCCCCATACAAAGGTCCCTTTAGATTTTACTTTTTAACGCAACAAAACCCACACATTTCAGCGAATCGGACTGAAATTTGGTAATATGAATTTATTTTGTGCCCGAAACCATGCAAATGGTATCCATGGTGGCGAGTACTAAAGTTCCGGCATGGCCGAACTTAATGCTTTTTACTGCTAACATTTTTGTAAAAACCATCTCTCTCTTCCTTTAAACTTGTAAAATGAATTTGAAGTCAGAACAGATGATCAAAGATCTGAAAAAAACTGGTGATTGACCAATCGCTCAAGACGGTTACTAATGGCCGATCACCAGTTCATCTTAAAATCTTCAGATTACTGAAACCATATGGCCCTTTGTTCCTAACTGGGGCCGTAGGCAACAATATATGTAACAGGTGGCGCAAAAGTAACCTTTCGAGCGTATGTTAGACGCGATTGGCGGTCAGCAGCTAACAGCTGATGCACCGTCTGGACTTTGTACGGAAACATCTTCAAATCTTGTACCAAAATTCGCTGTAGAGACCGTCGACTGATACCCATTTGCGTGGCACGTCGTCTGGTCGATGTCGACGGCGCTTCCATGTCATCCTCGGCTACAGCAGCAATATTCTCTGCAGAACGGCTACTCCGGGGTCTGCCACGCCTGGCAGCATCTCGTGTTGTGCCAGTCTCTTCGAGGCGAGCGGCTAAACGTCGCAGTGTTTCACCAAATTCACGTTGTGCCAAAGTCACCGACCGATTATTAAATAGTCAGCAATATTCCGCGTTCTGAAGCAGTGTAGCGTAACATTGTTTGTTAACGTGTATTTCGCATGTGTTTACTACACAAATGTCAAAACAGAACTGACATTAGGGGCCAATCGCAAAATTTATAGCATTTTCTGATAGGAGGATTACTTTTGCGCCACCTTGTATATATATATATATTGCCAAAAAATAAATTAAAAATAAGTACATATCGTCCCCTCTATAAAACAATAGCGTATACGCATATACACCATTATTTTTTTATTGCATTATAAGAATCTACGTAATCGATTCTATAGCTCCACAAAGTGGGTCAAAAGCTAAAATGAATAAATTGTGTAAATATATAGCATGGTAATTTAATCCCATTTATATACAATAAACGCACTTGTAGACTAATAGAATATCATCTGGCTGTAGCCTGATTATTTCACCACATATTAAAATGACAAGAAATCGAAAACATCGATTCTTTTCTAAATGTCTAATTTCACAAATACTTCAAATGGGATTTTCTCGAATCTATAAAAAATTATACACTATTCTTTTGTTGAGGGGACGACATATAACTAAAAATACCATCGTTTCATATTTGATACTGGAATTGTCTCTTTCTGTTACTTTTTGGGTGGTTGTCAGATAAAACTTTCTTATATGTCCAGTCTTTACGAGCACTATGTCTTTACGAGGAAAATTTGAAGTAGCGCCATCTACATCTCAATTACGTATGACGTTATAAAATCGCAGAATACCAAAAAAATGTATTTTTTTTGTCATGTAAACATTGAAGTCAATCGCCAGAGATGCCATGCCGTCTATTTAGTTTGTTTTATTGTTTTGTGGGGATAAATGGATTTACCTGATTTCCTAAGCCTAATTGAAATTAACTGTAATCTTAGATCTAAGTTGAATTGAAATTAAATTGTCACAACATTTTAACAATAGTATTTACTTGGTACGAATGCATGTATATGAAGAATATATCTCTGTGTTTGTATGTATGTATGTATGTACGTTATCTTAGGAATAATACCATAATATGTGTATGCAACATTTAATTTGAAGTGTGTCTTTTACGATTACGATTGCAACGTTTGACAGACGAGTTTAAAATTTGTATGAAGGACAAAATCAATTCCATTTCGTGGGTATAGGTGTCGCTGTATGGTGAGAGTGAGTGTGTGTGAAAATAAGTGACTTATTCGAATTGTTTTGGGTAAACTTGTGATCACTTAATTGCTAAAATAAATTTATTTACAATTTACAGTAATTTCTATCGAGTATTCATTCATCTGTCGTGTTTAATGTTTATTACGTATGTTGCCTAATTTGCATCTAGGTTTGCAGCAGCTGTAATTGTGGCGTGACGTTTGCCAGTTCCACATTTAATCGCTATTCAAATCATCTCCAATCAAACTACGATCCATGCCCTTCCAATTGCTGGTATTCATTTCGGCTGCTGTTATACCATATGTCCCACTGGGAAGACGTTTTTGTCGACACAATGCCAGACGTGTTTTACTGGGTGACGGCGGCTGTAGGAGAGGTGAAGAAGCCTGTGGTGAGTCCATGTCATCGGTATTCTCCTCGGGACAGCTGTCCGAAGGTGAGACAATTCGTTCGCGGGTTTTTATTGATTTCTCTAAACGTCGCAGAAATCTGAAATTGATCGTAGGACGTAGGATCGATAATTAGTCAGATAGTCAAGTTTGAGTTCATATAGATGTGAAGTTCGTTTTAATACCTGATTTGAATTCCAATGGCTCTTAGACGATTTATTTTACACTTAGGTTTGGGTGGTTCTTCTTCTTGTTTTACGATACTGGGAGAGATTCGTCTTAAAATTGACTGTGAAATAAAAACAAAACATTAGGAATATTTTAATAAATAAATTACAATGCAGAAGAACATATTACAAAGTTCGTTTATGGATGAAACCTATAAATAGTTTACATTAGTTATAAATATAATTCGGAAACAATACAGATAAATAGCAGATTAAAAAACATACACTTTTCAATTTTTTTCTACGATGTAAAGCATATATTCGACCTTTTTATTATTTAGAGAGGGAGTCCACCACATTACTGTAAAGTGGGCGGAGGAAAATGGACTAGTAGTAAATCCAACGAGAAACGAGTTGGTTCTCTTCAGAAGGCAGCAAACACAAACTACCAGCTGTAGAGCCCATATCTTTGGGGTGGCACTGAAATTCCTTTTACTGACTTGATTATTTGCTAAAAAGCAAGCTGAACTTCACTTCAGAACTTAACATTCAGATAAGGACAAAGAAAGTCACAGCAGTGGTATATGCATGCAAACAGCTCACATTGCACTCTGACTCTATACCACGGTTATCAGACCCATAATGCTCTATGGAGTTACTGTTTAGTGGACGCTATCCTAGCCACTCTTTTTCAAAAAGTATTAAAGTAATAATCGTAGTATTCCCATAGAAAATATTCGCTGTTGCAATCAGAGAGAAATTAAGATGAAACAAACAAAAACTACGACCACATGAGGATATCATACTGTAGCGCAATGATAACCGGCCAAGTGGACTATAAAGGGGTTCCCAACAAGAGGTGTTATTTTGGTATTCAAAGAAAAATGAATTTTTTTGAGATAAATGATCGAATAAAGAGTAAGGTATGCCGTTAATAATATCCTTTCATGAAATTTTCCATAACCAAATCGCAAAGTGGCTGCCCTATGCCCGCGATAGCCTCACGAATTCTATCTTTGCTGTCTTGAATCGACGCTGGGCTGTTGGATTAGACCTTATCTTTCACGTGGCCTCAAAGGAAGAAGTCGCAAGGTGTTAAATAACAAGATATCGGTGGCCAAACTTTTCCCGTAACAGAGCAATGGTTTCGTTGCTTGTGTGTCACGTAGCGCCGTCTTGTTGAAAGTAAACGTTGTCCAGATCAATACCATCCAACTCCGACCATAAAAAATCATTAATCATCTCTCGATAGCGCAATCCATTCACCGTAACTGTTGATCCGCCGGACCATAAACCGCACCAAACAGTCACACGTTGAGAGTGGAGAGGCTTCTCAGCAATAACTCTTGGGTTTTCCGAACCCCAGGTGCGACAATTTTGCTTGTTGACGTAGCCACCGAGGTGGAAATGTGCCTCATCAGTCAAGATGATTTTTCGATGATTTTCGAATTTTAATAATTTCAATGCGTTGTTGAATCGTGTATCGTTCCAGTTTTAGTAATGGCGTAGTTTCTACTTGTCAAATGTCAAAGAATAAAAGCTTCAAAAGTGACAGCTACCGAAATACCGAGTGATTCAAAATAACACCTCTTGTTGGAAAACCCTTTATATCAACGGTGTATTTCTTCGAGTGGAACTTTCACACTAAAATAATTGTCAGAGAGCGCTGGGTTGGCAGAATACCAGGTAATATAAACTATATCCACTTCTATACCGATGATTGATGAGAAGGTTGGCTTTGGATTACACTGTGAAGAACTTCGTGTGGATGTAGCACACAGACTACCAGATACTTGCAGTGTCTTCAAAGACTAAATAATGTCAATAAGGAAGTCGCCAAATTGGGAAGTCGCAGCCTACATAAATTTTCTCCAGCCAGGGGATAATGTACTTAAACATTTTCTGCATTTCTGCTGGAGTGATGCCGTCTGGTCCAGGTGACTTGAAGGGCTTGAATTATAGTTGACGAAATTAAACTATATCTAGATTGTGATGAAAGAACGTAACTCTTTCTATCTACCTCCCACATCATTATAAAATGTATTGGATTCCAAGGACTTACACAACATACGATAATTTTCGAAAGGATTTTTTTAGTACTTACATCAGCCACCACCACTTCATCCTCGCTAAGGCTTTCTTGTTTTCTGGGCCTCTTCTCACGATTTGGCGAATTAAGACCTGCAATCAAAATACAAATTATTATTCAAAAATCCATAATTCATATATTGAATATCTATACGAATACTTACGTCTAGGCAGAGGTCTCACCGTCAACTCTTTAGCGGAATTCAGGCTTTCCGACGACGATGAACTACTCGCCACCGCATGTCGGTTCAGCAAACGCCTCTTGGGACTTTTGCGTGTAGTCACGGTGACGGCAGGGCATGGATGGTGATGTGAGTGGCAATGCTTATTGCAGACATGACCAATACTGCTGGGCGTTGTCGATGTAGTGTTCAACGACTCTTTAGATGGCACGTCCAATTGTAGTTTCGTTGGCGATTGTGTGGCAGAGCATTTGGATGACTTGCGTTCACGTTTCTTGCTGCTACTGCGGCGTTGAAACGATTGCGCTGACGCCCCTTTGCCATCGGACGAGGGAAAATCGTACAATCCATCAGAGTCGGTGAAGGGCAACTGGTCCTTACGTCCGTAGAAATGGGGCGAGAATCGACCGATACCGGCTCGTTCGCTCAGAGGACTTTCGGAGCGCGACGAAACTGGCGAGAGTGTTTTGTCACCACATCCATCGATTTGTATCACAATAGAAGGCAGTTGTAGTTGGGCCATTTGGGGAGCGCCACATGAACCGTATGTTGTCGAGGGCAACGTACACGGCGGAGGTTCTTCCACCTCGATCAGTACCTCGTCATCCAGAAACATGTCAAAGCGACGACTGCTTAAACGGGTCTCATCCAATTTCTCGTCCACATGATCAGTGCCAATTCCCTCATCGTTGGATTCTATGAGAATGTCATCGGAAAATGTTTCCGAATCTGATCTGGGACGATGACTATGCAAGCGATCCGTTTTAGCACCTCCAGTCGCACCCGTACACTTACCGTTGCTGATGTTCTCTTTGCAACTGGGCAGAACGGCACTTCGGCGACGATTCATTAGATTGACATGCAAAGATAGTCCCGCTCCCGAATGACCACTGCCCGGCTCATCCATTTCATTGGGATACAGAGGATTGCTGGAGCCACAGCGGCTCGGTCCCGGACTGGCCATACTCGAGTAACCCGATGAGCTTAAGTTGCTCTCCGATATGGTGCGATCCGCACGAGTGCACATCGTGAACGGACTTAGGTAGCACATGCCCACCGGATTTGGTGGCATTAGACCGCCACCACCAATAGTTTTGGGTGCCGGCGACAAGGGCTCTGCGTCGGACTCAAGTTCGCTCATATTCGATGTGACTGTTATCATGGGCGGCACAAATGGAAAATCCAGAGATGTGGGTTTCTCAAATTGCTTTAAGAGCCTAGAATTACAAAATACACAGGGAAACATATGAAAATGACTATTTGTAAATGCGTTTAAATGTAGGCACAGAACATAACTAATTAAGCATTAAAGTATAAAGCTAGAAAGACAGGAAATCAAAATTCATATCAATACATATTTATATACAAAGAGAAAACACAACATGGCTCTCGTCAAGTACTCTAACGGTACTAAACTAAATGGTTACTAAATACTAGGTACTCGCTGGTATTCGGCTATGCATTGCATCTACTTAAGTAACAGAACTTAAATGCTCAACATTTCCATTTGATGAGGCTTTATGGGGATTCAAAATATAAGTAGGTGAGTGTGTTGGGAGGTATGGGGTTTTCCAAATATTTTTGAATTATCTGTTAATTTGTGTTGTCGTGTTTTGCTGTTATTGTTGTTTTTGTGTGAATTATGTTCAATGGGAAATCCTGCGTTATATCTACTTACATATGAAATAAGAAAATTGAAAAAAACTATAAGCTTCTAATTATATTACCAACAAAAAAATAAATTGGTTCAAATAGTACTTAGGTTAGGGTCCAAAAAGAGAATACTAGAACATAAAAATGAAAAAATTAACACCTACAATTGGGTTAGTTAAATGGAAAAAGTTAGTTGGAAAAAAGGTAAGTAATAAATAATAAAAATTGACCAGTGTCATTGCGAAGCGATATACCGGACAGCAGATATGTGAGAATCACTGGGATTCGTTTAGTGCACAACATCTATGACTTCTTTGGGAATTAGTGTTAAATTCAATCTTTCATTTTAACTCGATAAAATCAAATTTTCGATAATATTCTTTAGCATTGTAGTACTCGTAACATTCATCAGTGTTCGTAGTTTCCTTAAATATATGGGTATGATAGCATTGGTTGTACCAGTTAGGTTAGATTATTTAAAATGGCATCTGGTGTTGTGGGTTCATTAAGACTATGTAGTCATTTAGACTATGTGGTCCTACTCTTTGTCCTGCAAAAGTCAGTTTGCCCAACTGATAATTTAAATATTAGACAGTGATCCGTCATAACAGACACGAAAAGTGAGACGTCTTGTCAAGATAACCAAATCAGGCTGGATTTGGAATTACACAGGGATATTTTTTTATTTTTTTCTTATAGGTACTGTCGAGTAAAACAAGAATTTGTTTTTAAAATTCCCTTATTTTTTTCTTTTGAAATTCCCTTATGGCTAAAAACCCGATTTTCGTACCTACGCTAATAACGTCATTAATTAAAGAATAAGCTTTAGACCTTTCGAACGATATTTGTCCTGCAAACGCATTTTTTATTCGCCATTTTCTAATTTAGACAAAGTTGGTTAATATACCGAATATTTTATTGCACGACTAATTGACCTACATAAATAGAATAACTTGCAAAGAAAAACGCAACCAGTCTCTTAAAAATCCGTTCGAAATTGACTGAGCTATTAAAGTTTCATTAAAGCTTTTTCAAAAGTACAAAATGGCCAAAAACAAAGAAATATGTTTACACGACAAATCCAAATAAATATCATATAAATCGTTCGAAAGGTCTAAGTTTCTTCTTTTTAAATCAGTAGATATATTGGAAATCGGAAGATAATAAACATATTGGCGTAAAGGGACGCAATGCCAGGAAACCCAGGTTTTTTTATACGTAAGTCAAGACTTTGGGGATGTCCAGCAAATTTACTCAGAACAAATGTTGTTCTACTCGACATTACCTACAAGAAAAATAATATCTCGTCCCTGGGTTTTTGAACTGTCGCACTGTGTTATCAGCCATCTCGTTAAGAGTTGAGGACTGTCACTGAATTGAAGAATACATAATCTAAGGCAGCGTATCTACTGGATAAAATGCTCGAATCAAGAATGTTTAGAATGTCCAGAGGCAGCAAAAGTAGTATTATATTTATTATAACAGATAGTATGGTCCATTGGACACAGGACACTATTAAAGGTCATTGACCTCGTTTAAAGGCTGTGGCAGCCAATTTACCTTTTTTCTTTGTATTTTCTTTGATTTTATCATTCATTAGATTCTAATTTTCAAATAATTTTTCAGTCTTGTCAGAAATTTTCTTCAGAGTTCGTAAAAAAAATATTTAAATAAATTTGAATAATTTTCTAAAATAGAGATTGGACCTGATTAAATGTCATTGGCCAAGATTAAAGGTAATTGACCCCGATTAAAGGTCATTGCCCCGACTAAAGTTCAATGACCCCGTTTGATGGTCATTGACTTAGAATTAATAGTCATTGACCCCAGATTAAAGATCACTGAACCCCAATAAGATCAAGATCTAGAATTAAAGGTCATTGAAAAGATCTGGATTAAAGGTCATTTAACGCGATGAGTCACTGATAAATGGTCTTCGACCCCAGGTCACTGAAACCGAATAAAGGTCAATGACCTCGATTAAAAAGCTATCAACTCGGATTAAAAGTCATTGTCCCCGATGAAAGGTCAATGACCCGGGGTTAAAAGTCGTAGACACCCATGAAAGGTCATTTACCCCGATTAACGGTTATTGACACCAGATTAAAGGACACTGAACCCGAATAAGGTCAATGACTCCGGATTAAAAGCCATTGAATCCGGATTTAAGGTCATTGATTAAATGCTAATGAACTCTGATTAAAGGTCATTGACCCCGGATTAATGGTCATAGACTTTTCTGCCGGTTTAAAGGTCATTGACCCCGGCGAAAGGTCATTGAACGCGCTTAAAAGTCACTGACCCCAGATTAAAGGTTAGTGAACCCGAATATAGGTCAATGACCACGGATTAAAGATCATTGACCCCGAATAAAGCTCATAGACCTAGGATTAAAGTTCATTGACCCCGGATTATGTAATAGTCATGACCTGGAATTAAAGGTAATTGATCTCCATGAAATGTCATTGATCAATGGCCTTGTTTAAATGTCAATGGCCTTGATTAAAGGTCAATGACCTCGAATTAAAGGTCATTGGACTCAGAATTAAGTTTATTGACCTCGGATTAAAGGTCAATGAACTCGGATTAAAATTCATTGACTACGAATAAGGGTCATTGACCCGATTAGAGGTAATTGGCTCTGGATTAACGGTCATTTACCGTGGATTAAAAGCCATCAACGCAGATTAAAGGTCATTAACCCCGAATTAAAGATCATTGACACCGAATTATAGGTCTCCCCGAATTAAAGACCATTGACTCGGATTAAAGATCAATGGCCCAGTTTCAAAGTCTTTGAGCCCGGATTAAAAGTCATTAACCCGGTTTACAGTTCAATTAACCCGAATTAAAGGTCAATTACCCCGATAAGAGGTAATCCCGATTATACATAGCCTATAATCTGTTGCGTCATAAATATTGCTGTGAAATGCGGTCTTGTCAACTTGCAAGACGCTGGACTACATCACCGCATTTCACAGCTGGCAAATATTGCTGTGAAATGCGGTCTTGTCAACTTGCAAGACGCTGGACTACATCTCCTATTTTAGTTGATTTAGTTTTTTGATCACTCAGATATATTGGGAGCCATACGGGTGTGCGCCTGCTAATCCGATATCGTCAATTTTTCTAGGTCAAGCATATTGCTGGCAAATTAATCCAAACAAAATTTCGAACGATTGATGCATTGACACTACCGGTATCAGGTTTTCAAAATGAGGTCATAATTGCTTATGACCTACGTCTACTTGCACGATTCCGACATTTTTCACGTTCGCTCTGAGTTGTAATTATATTTGAAAAGTTTAAAATTTATATTTTGGGTTGTATGAGCGGTGCCACGCCCACTGTCCTCATCCCTCTCATTTTTTTTCGATTACGCGTATGGCTATCAAGAATGAATATGTTAAACTGCATAGCTCTCTAACGAAAGGAATTTGAATATAGATAAGATAGTTGAGACTTTTAAGAAATCACTTTATAATTCCTTAAATACGGAAAGGAAGATACTGGTTGACAAGTCATTGAAGGGAAAAACACTGGCACTGAAGAAGCCTTTCCGATCATATGCACAGCCTTTTCGACCTAAGTGAAGTTCATAAGTCAATTGGCCTCGCCAATTGGGTAACAATCTGGAATGTTTGACTGTTGAACTGGCAGAATATCAAATAATTCACAGTTCTAATGGTATTATTGGCTCAATAACGTATCAAATATTGTACATATATTGCTAAGTATTATGTGTTACTGACCTGTTTACGGCCAAACACTACATTGTGCTGGAGGATTTCATAATTTGTTGAACCTTGTCAAACATGCACCGATACGGTCCAATTTCAATGTGGTTGGCCTGTAAACAAAAGAATTGTTTGTGCCAAATTTAATGTAAAACGGTACATACTTATTTTATAAAACTTTTAGGGGCATTTTTTGATTTGAGTAATATGTTATTCAGGGATGAAAACTGTAATATCATCCTATAATACAGAGACTCTCATAGCTATTATTTCTAGTTATTACTGATTGATACTATTATTCTCTGCAATAAAGCCACAACGAAAGTGAATCTAGGAATCTGTCAGTTCAATACGACTTCAGAGAGCAGTCCTGCAGCGTCACTTGGATATTTATATGTCACACAGAAATCATTGGAAGAACTGCTTTAGCTCTTTGTTATAAGGCAGGGCTTTTCTGCCTTTTTGACTCTGCGGTTACCCCTTTACAAGCTCTGTGTGAGCTTATTATAAATGTGATTTTAATTTAAATAATACGCTCAATGATCTGAATTACGTCTTGATATCGTGATAATAACAGGAATAATAATTTCACTAGAAAGTCAAGCCTTCATAAAATACATGAACGTCATTTCTTTGAACAGGAAATATCTCCTATGGAGATTACAGTTCCATTTTCATCTACTAAAATTTAGAAGCTTATATATAAGTACTCAGATAAGCAGGCTAATAGACAAATTTTGATTTAAAAAAAAATTAAGAGTCTGATGTGGCTCAATTATAATCTAATTAATTCCAAATATTTGCTTCAACTACGTAGACACAATGCATCAAATATATTTTCGGCCCTGATGGAGCACAGGGCCGAAATGGACGCTGTTGCGTGAGCGTAAAACGCGTGCTAAGGTTTTCTTATTCTACAATTATTATTTATCTTTGCTCTCATTCTGACATTTTTCGACCGATCACATAAGAAAACTCAAGCATGCGTTGTACGCTCACGTCTACTATGCAATCAGCCTAACTGTTGTCTGCGAGTATTGACTGCATATCTTGAGGACGAGCAGTTATAATAACTTCATTTTAGCCTTGCTCAGCTAATGCTTCGAAGCCAAGGCAACTTGGTCGCTAAGATGGACCATGTCTAGTCTAGGTTTAGGTTAGTGTGGCAGCCGCATTTTTTTATACAAGCTCACATAGACCAGTTTAGGTCCCTAGTGTTACCACGGGCTGAAATGCCCCTCATCGAAACCAACCTGCTTGATATACAAATTTATCGATAATACGAATGTCGGTACTGGAAAGATCTGTTAGGCTGCCTAGAAAGGCCGACCCCAGTATGTCCAGTCGTCGTTTACTCAGAGCGGGGCAGTAGCATAGCAAGTTCTCAATGCTCTCCACTTCTTCCTCATCTCCACAGCTTCTGCAGAAGTCATTAGAGTCAATACCCAATCTTTTGGAGTGTTCGCCGATCCTATCAGAACTGATATTAACGTAGCCAATCTTTGCCTCTCTAGTGCGAGGAGATATTTTGATCTTCTCAGATCATACCTTTGCCAGATTTGTCTAGCTACCCTGCAGGTGCCGATTTCTGTCCATCTTTCGTTGGACTGCCTGATTGCCTCTTGCCTAAGACAAAGCTTGCACGTGGATAGTGGCGCACCAATATATGCAAATTCTTTGAGAATTTGTAATGTCGTCCCTTTCCTAGCAAGTTTATCGGCTTTGCATGAGGCAGTCGAGGGCTGTTTGTGAATTTAGGGATGTTGCCTCCAGAGAATTCATGGCAGCCTGGCTGTCCGAGTAAATGACAACGCCAGTGTTGGTTACTATGTTGCGACTCAGCCACTTGGCTACTTCCCATATTGTCATTATTATGGCCTTACCTATTCAAACTTAGTGCGCAGGCAACACCCATCAGGTGAGGAGTTATCTTAATGATCTAGAGCGAGAGGTCCAAAGATACAGGAGTGAACCTCTTGACATAACTTAGACACATCCGCTCAGTACCTGTGGGGTGGATAGCCTACAGCCATTATTTCGGCTTGATAGACACTGCAGGTATCTGGTAGTATGTGAGCTATATCCAGACTAAGCTCTGCACAGTGTACAACGAACCCATACATCTCTGGCGGGAATCATAGTGAGGTTATTCTGGATCTCTCAGTCAACAAGCTAGCAACGCTCGCTGTCCACTCGCATGCTTGTTGGTCTTCTTGATCTTCGGGTTCTGTTGGTGAGTTCCCCGGGAAATGTGTGTCGAGCAGTATATTCAGCGACTGCTCGCTGTTTTTTGTCCAGTTATTTTGCTTCAGCACGGCACGCAGAGAAGGTCTGGCTCCCATGAAACGGATGACATCAAAATATCTACTCTGATGGCATCTCTGATTGCAACAATACATTGCCACTGTACTTATACATCTCTTGAATGATCTACAATATCTTGATTGAAATCATTATTGATGTAAAATCTCTTGTATAACGAAAGCATAATAAATACATAATTTATGTGATCCTATGTATGTTTCATTTTCAAATATTGGCGTTAATATGGTACTCGATTCTTAGTTTGATCTCTGGAATCTCAGCAATCATTATTAACAATGTTGTTTATAAGTTGGACGACTTGAATGAAGGTTTATGGTATATTATAGTCGAACACTAATACCATATTAGACGACTAGACTCGACTATTGTAGTTTCCTCTATGTTTGAGTCGACCACTGAAGACTCCGTCTACATTAGAAAGGGCTACTGAAGTTGCATATACTAGAATCTACCACGGCGGTCTTCTTTGATTTCGTCTTGTATTGCTATGTTTACGCAGAGTCGACCACTGAAGTAACCTCTAACATTATAGTCGACAACTGTAGTTTCTCCATGCTATAGTCCACCACTATACTAGATTCGACCATTGAAGTTTCCTCTATGTTAGAGTTGACCACTTAAGTCACCGTCTAGACTAGAGTCTAACACTGTAGTTTCCTCTACACAAGAATCTACCATCTTCGTACTAGTGTTGTGTTGTCATGTTATATTTCGGCAGCATTGGTTTCCAGGTTATAGAAAGTTTCAACCTGTACAGGAGGTGTCCATAAAGACCTGGTAACTTGCAGAGTTGGGTTGGCAGAGCAGTTGAACAGGTGTAACTGTCGCGCAGTCCCCGGTTACACGTATTCCCTACAAACATTTGGAAGTGCATTTCTAACTTCTTCGAAAAAAGCCACTACTTCAACACTTTCAGTAGATAATATTTCGATAGTTTACCGTTTACAGCAGCAAAAAACAACTATCTATATTTCGTCTCCAAAATTGACTCTCAGTTCTCTCAGGGCGACTGTGGTCGTTCAATGGTGGTGTGATGAAATTCTCTCATGGCGGCACGAGGCTTATAACGTGCAAACCGTGGTTTGAAAGCAAGAAGCATTCGTGGTGCAATGCAACTAGCAAGCAGGAGGTCGTGAGTTCAAACCCTTGCTCAGACAAATCTCTTTTCTCTCTTATGGAAGTGACTTCCGCGATAGAAAATGTTTGCAGAGTTGCCATCAAACAGCGCCCAGTTCGAAATGAGTCTGCTACAACAGCCTGATCTCGGTTGGGCCACAATCACTCTCGTTTGTTATGGGAAACTCTCTTCGTCCGCTGCCACTTGTGGAGTATAATATCCTAGCAGGAGTAATGGTTTTCTGTTGTTGTGACTGAGTCGGGGTGGATGGGGCTAAGGCATTTGAGGAGGTTCACACTTGCACCTTTGGACCTCTCGCTGTAGATAAAGAATATCACTCCTAAACATACTGGGGTAGGCTATCCACCCCACAGGTACTGAGCGGATGTGTCTAAGTTATGTCAAGAGGTTCACTCCTGTATCTTTGGACCTCTCGCTCTAGATCATTAAGATAACTCCTCACCTGATGGGTGTTGCCTGCACACTAAGTTTGAATAGGTAAGGCCATAATAATGACAATATGGGAAGTAGCCAAGTGGCTGAGTCGCAACATAGTAACCAACACTGGCGTTGTCATTTACTCGGACAGCCAGGCTGCCATGAATTCTCTGGAGGCAACATCCCTAAATTCACAAACAGCCCTCGACTGCCTCATGCAAAGCCGATAAACTTGCTAGGAAAGGGACGACATTACAAATTCTCGAAGAATTTGCATATATTGGTGCGCCACTATCCACGTGCAAGCTTTGTCTTAGGCAAGAGGCAATCAGGCAGTCCAACGAAAGGTGGACAGAAATCGGCACCTGCAGGGTAGCTAGACAAATCTGGCCAAGGTATGACCTGAGAAGATCAAAATATCTCCTCGCACTAGAGAGGCAAAGATTGTCTACGTTAGTATCAGTTCTGACGCGACACTGCTTGATCGGCGAACACGACAAAAGATTGGGTATTGACTCTAATGACTTCTGCAGAAGCTGTGGAGATGAGGAAGAAGTGGAGAGCATTGAGCACTTGCTATGCCTCGCTCTGTGTAAACGTCGACTGGTCAGTCGGCTTTTCTAGGCAGCCTAACAGATCTTTCCAGCACCGATATTCGTACTATCGATAAAATTGTATATCAAACAGGTTGGTTTCGATGAGGGGCATTTCAGCCCGAGGTAACACCTAAACCTAAAACCTAAAGGCCATAACCCCCACCGTTACTGCTTCGAAAAGATGATATTTGTCGTCACTTCACGTCGAAGTCATGAGGAGGAATATTATTATAGTTTACCGTGCGCAATTTTGACTTTGTATTTTGTCCGTATATTTCTCCATTCGGTGCGCTGCATAGTTGGCCACGTGCCGGCGTATCGCTTTTTAAGAGGTCACTTCCTTAAGTGCTGTTAACGAGCGACTTGTAGACCTTTTTCGTACTTTTAAATTTATGACAGATATCTGTGGCGTATCACTCCTAAACTAACGGGGTTAGGCTATCCAAGAGCTTGTGATTTGTCAACAAGTTTTTTTTCAGTTCCCCAAGTCCTGCAAACGACCGATTTGAAGACTTTGTTCCTACTTCTATATGTATCGCTGGTAGCCATGGCGTGTGCAGAAGACTTTAAAAGACTGCCAAAAAAGACACCAAGAACCCTGGAGTAGTTGATGTTTGGAATTGCTGCCTCGTGTTCAAAGGCAGACATACTTCTGCAGTCCATGTTGTGAACAAATGTTTTGGTGGCTGATATCTTCAGGTTCCTTGCAGTAAAGAAATCGACAAGTTCGGCCAAATAGAAAGACATTCAGTTGTTATCGGTCTTCAAGCCGCACGATACGATCAACGCCGTCAGATTGCGATCTAACTGCAGAAAGGTAAATATTGAATAGTTTCAGAGACATCATCCGACATTGGGGAACTCTCTGTTGAACTCTACGGGGTTTCGACTTCCTCTTTCTGAATTCCACATACTGACGCCCATACATATAGTTGACGATCTAATGTTTAAAATTAGTCGGAATGAACGTATTGACAAACAATGTGGCGTAGTTGTCCCGATAACCTTCGTTAGGCTAAAGAATACGAGGACCGTTCTGTAGCACGACTTGTTCTGGCTAAGGCCATGGCAAAGCAGTATTCGTATGGAGAAGAAATGCCTCAATGGTCTTTGCTACTGCCGAGAAAAGGGAAATGGATTCAATCACTCCCATTTTTGCGTAGTTTCAGTAGCGGGACCACTTTGCCCATCTTCCAGACTTTGGATATTAACAGGGTGGCCAGGGATGATTGAAAATGTACGCCAGAGATACGACTTCCGTTATACTATTTCTGTACATGTGTACTAGTCGCTGGACCTACCCGTCCTGTACATTTCGAAATAACGAAATTGTGTGCCCAAGGCATGATGACTTCAAACTGCCGGAATATTTTTTTTTTTGAAAATTTCGTTTTCTTTATTATGTCCCAGTTTCAATCAATCCTAATTCCCTAAATGCATATAATCAGATAAGTTCCCAGAATTTTAACTGTCCGGCATACCACTAACATTTCAAAAAACAAATAAATAAAATCAAAAAACAAAAATCGAATACAAAATGTCAGCTTGATCCAAAATTCTATGGGCCAAGAACATAGACAGCCACTAGCACGCTGGAGCAGCAGCAGCTTACAAAACAACAGAATATGTAGAATAGAATAGAACGGAACAAGAACTAGAGTGGTTAACGGTAACATTGACGGTTAACATTGAACAACATTAACGACAACGGGTGTTGGATCTGTTGAGTTGAGGTTGCAATTGTGTCTCTCTACTTGTATACCTTTTTTGTTGTTGCTTATTTGGAAACATAAAACTGGTTTCACCTATGCTGGCTCGTTGCGGAGGCGGTGATCCGGGAAATATGATCATTGGATGCCGGTTCTTTGTCGGACTTGGCTGCTCCACCGTCAGTGTGGGTATAATGAGATCACGTGGTCGTGGTTGTTTCTCCTCAGGCGTCGGGGGCTCAATGTCGATGGTAATCGACGGCATCGGTGTCAGTTGTTGCATGGGTGCCGCGGTGACCGCTAGGGCCGGCGTTATACTTAGCATGGGTAGTTTGTGATAGAGACCCAGACTGGTAGCCGCGGTCGTAGGCTTATTGAGCTCAGCCATTGATGTGGTGGTGGTATCGGTTGGTACTGTCTCCACATCCGAATCGATGAGTCGTGATGATTTCTCCTTTTGCAGACCGATCAGTAGTTTTTCCTTTAAATTAGAATAGCAAGAAAATGGGGGAGAGAGAAAAAATTACATAATTCAATAAGAAATGGATATTAAGCAGAGGGAGATATTTTTCTAGACTAAGTAAAACTTTTAAAAATATTTGATAAGTAGTTTTAGTGTCTTAGTATCTAAGTGGCAGTTTTGTAACTAGTATTTTGAACTATGTGTGTTTTTGGGGGCGGGGAGTTTGGTGTAAAGCTAATTTCTAGAATATTTTGACTAGCCTTTGGTTTTGGGCTTTTTTTAGCAGAACTATGAACTTTACGGCAAGAAACTCAAATAAAATAATGCATTGCCTTTCAACTGAACCATTTTCGTATTTCACGTTTATTGCCAAATTCTATGACAATACCGCCATCAGAATCAACCTGAGAAAATAATCAAATAAACAAAAATATTATAATAAAAAGACAATTACGTTTTAAAGCTTTTTTTATTGGGGTGATTCGATGCAAATTTATTGAAATGAAAGTATGGAATGTAATTGCTTGTGAAAGTAGTCCAACAAATAAAAAAAATTGACTGTTAAGAAAACTACGGTATATGAAAAAAATAAAATCATTGTTAGGTTCAACCGGGCTGAATCTTACACTAAAGACTTAAAAAGGCTGTCAAAAGTGACTCTAATGGTTTTTTTTGTGCCAAAAAAATGCTACACTTTTTCTGCCTTTCGCCCCAAAAATGCCTTTTTGTTTTCGTTTGTTAAAAAAAACGCTGCACTGTGATAGGGTTTCGTTTTCTTTTGTAAAAAGTGTCGCACTTGCACGGTGCAAAAATGCAACATTTCAGCCCTGTATTTGATCGAAGGGGTGGACGCTGCCCTACAAAACAGATGTTTTTTCAGCGTCGAGCGAATAGCCTACATACCCACGTGTGTACCTGCTTGTTTTTTCTAATAAAGTTTGGTCAGATTCTTTATTTAGGCGGTGCCGTGGAGTATTATTTGTTTATAGTTTTTTTAGTGAGTTAAAAAGCTAGTTTTTTGCATCTTTGTTTTTCTGAATTCTGACCATAAAAAATGCAGCAGTACAAGAGTACATGATTTGTTGTCGGGTATAGTCCGGCTTCTGACAGTAAAATAATTTGCAGGATCGTCCAGGTAGACAGACAGCCTTTCACTTATGTCACCGATACGCGTACGATTTCAATGCCGATAGGTGGTGGTCGAACTGCAGAAAGGCAGAGATTAAACGGTGTTTCGGAATTGCAGAAAGGCAAACCATCGTTGACAAAACCTGCAGTGATAGGATGGTAGGAGTACGGTTCATTGGTATGTTAGGGCCCTATAGGTGGAGCTCACGATAGTTAAATTAGACAAAATTCTTCGTTTGCAGTTTGCAAATTGATTCATATTCATGAAAACAATAGCTGTGTCTACAGCTACCCAATAAGTCTTTGTTTTTGGATTACAAGAGAAGGGCGGAGCCATGTCTGCAAAATGTTAAAACGTTGGTAGGTTCTACTAGGCAGAATCTTGCAAACTGATTATCGAGAGTTAGGTTTATTACTATGTATATTAGGGTCCTGTAGGTGGTGGTCACGAGATTCAAACTATGACAAAAATTTTGTTCCGAAAATGTTCAATATTCATAAAATATGTTGTTCTACTGCAAAGAAAGACGACCAATAGGTCGGGAGAAAGGCAGAACAATGTCTGAAAAAAATTCAAATATTTGTAGGTTCGAATCTAGTATACCTTCAAAATTGCCTACAATCAATGCTAAAATAGGAAACAGTTCTAGAATGGCGGTAAAATGACATATCGGAGGAGAAGACATTTGTACGATTATTTAGTGTATTTAAAGAAAGCTATGTCAAAACATATATCTGTGGCTGTTTTTATTCGTACAAAACCTGTTTGGCAAAATTAGATTGAATCTGCCGGAGATATCAAGAAAAATCGCAAGTTTTGTCGACGATGAGCGATAGGTGGGCCATTAAGGTTGCCAACACATTATTTTTTCTATAGGTATAGGTCACGATAGTCAAACTAGACAGTTCCTCGTTTGTCTTTGTTCTAGGATCACAGGGTAGGACAGAACCATGCCTGAAAAAGTTAAAACGTTTATAGGTTCAACCGGGCTGAATCTTGCAAAAGACTTAAAAAAGCTGTCAAAGGTGATACTAAACCCTGGGGTAATTGCAGGTAGGAATTGCCGTATATCACATTCAAAGCCTACGCACTCTGCGGTCCATGTAGTGAACAGCGTGGCAGATGTTTTGGTGGTAAAGAAATTGGCCAGTTCGGCCAAGGAGTCAGCCTTTTACAGATGTCATCGATCTTCGGGCCGAACGCCAGTATCGTTATCTGTATATGACGTGATAACGACCATTTCAACGCCGTTAGGTGGTGGTCGATTTGAATGGTAGAGACTGCACCTGTCAGAGATATCAGGACACACTAAAAGTTTTGTCAACGATGGCAGGATGCCGACGGTAAGGTTCAAAGCTATGTTTGGTTCTTGTAAGTGGAGATCACAATAGTCCAACTGGACAAAATTCCTCGTTTGAAGTTTGGAAAGTGATACATATTCATAAAATAGATTGGCGTACTACCAAGGAAGACAACCTAATACGTCTCTGTTTCAGTATAAGAAGAGTATGGCAGAACAATGTCTGAAAAAAAGTTAAAACGTTGGCAGGTTCGACCAGGCTGAATCTAGCAAATTAATTGAAAAGGCTGTTAAAAGTGACAATAAGAACCCTGGAGCAATTGGTGGTCGGAATTGCTGTGTTGTCGACTCTCACGTTCACAGGCAACCACACATCTACACACCTTTCATAAGAGTACGTTAGGTGATGGTGGAATTGCAGAATGGTAGATATTGAACCTTATGATTCCAACGCCTTTAGGTGGTGGTGGAGTTGCAGAAAGAAGATATCACGACGAACAGCAGATTTTGTCGACGATGATAGAGTAGGTCAACAGGATTGTTAAAAAAATATTCTTGCAGAGAGTAAGTTTTATCGCTATCACGATAATCTATCTATGACATAATTCTTCGTTTGTAGTTTGGAAAGTGATTCATATTCATAAAATAGCTTGATCAACTGCCAAGAAAGACAGGCAATAGGACTTTGTTGTAGGATCATGGGAAAAGGACAGAACAATATCTGAAAAAAGTTAAAAAGTTGGTAGGTTCGGCAGGGCCGAATCATGTAAAAGGTCTCGGTTGTCGAAATTGCTGTGTCGTCGATTCTCATACTCAAAGACACTAGAATCGTTAAGTCTTCTGCATAGGATACGATTAGTATTATTTCAATGCCGTTATGTGTTGGTGGAATTAAAGAATTTAACGTCTCGGGAATATCACGACAAACTGCAGGCATTGTTGGTTCAGTAGAGTTGTCAAAATATAATTTTTGCCGAGAGTAGGGTTAAGAGCTTTATTAGGGTCACCTACACTGGCAACCACACTTCTGCAGTCCATGTAGCGAACAGCGTGGCAGGTGACTTCGTGGCGGATATCTTCAGGTTCCTTACAGTAAAGAAACTGACAAGTACGGCCAAGTAGTCAGAATCGCTTATTCATACACAGGGCAAAATCGCCTTTTCTGATATGTTTGAATCGAAAGAAAATATATTTGGAACACAAATTTTTAAATATTATATATTTCTGATCAAATAAATATTATTTGAAAATCAATAAAATATATTTGGAACTCGTATATTAATATGTTACAACATATAATATTTGCAAACTAAATTTCTCAAATAAAATAGTGTTTGAAAACAAATAAAATTATTGTTTAGGAATTTCTCCAAATATATTTTATTTAAAAAATATTTTCGAAACTTTTGTTGATTTTTTCGAATTTAGGTTTAGCATTCAACCTCCCAGTTATGATACGAAATGCAGCATTAACTTCTGTTTTAAATTAATAATTTAAAATTTTTTCAATCCTCCAAGTAATAGATTTCGATCCAAGATTATACGATTTCAATTATTATTATTTATTATTATTATTACGACATGAAAAATTTCCAAAAATTTACTTTGAATTACTGAAAAATGAAACTCAATTTTTTTTCTGAATACTTAAATGCAACCAAATATTTGTTTCGGAAAAAATAGTCCAAAATAAACACATATTGGGATGTGAACAAAGATTTATTTAGAACAACATCCTCCCAAATATATAATTTTTGTGTGTATCAAATATAATAGGAAAGATTTCTAGAATGGCGGTAAAACACTATTATCTTCTTTGATGTGAATCCTTCTAGGTACAAAGAAAGCAGACTGCAGCTCGATTTCAAAAGGCAAACATATGGACAGTGGGAAACGTTTTAAAAACCTTGTGAAACAAATTCTAGACCGCTGATATTATTCGAAAAACTTTGTATGTAAAAGATGTCACTTGAGGGGAGATACTCCCGCAAACTTACCGATAAATGTGTATCACTGCCATCGCTCTTGTCATCATCGTCACTGAAATCTCCAGCCGATAGGGGATCTTCTTGGAATATTGGACTATTCGAACGATGACCGCGCTGCATGATGGGTGTTAATGCGGGTGACGGTATGGGCGTGGGCATTTCACGGATCGGCGATAGGCACTTGTTGTTGATGCCACTGCTGGGAATCTCCAGCAATATTGTCGGTGGGTGCAGCAGATTATTCGATGACGACGATGCCGAGGATGATGGCGATGAGCTCTTGTGCGCATTGAGAACATCTAGAACAGGCACTTCGATAGTTGTCTGACGATAGAAGACGGGCGAGTCGGGAGGACCGCTAGAGAAGCTGACGGGGGTGTGCATTGATGAGGTGGATGATTCATCATCGCCCGGCGCATCATCCTGCGGACTGGAGACGGTGGGCGTGGTCGAGGGCGAAACGAAGACGGAAGCCGAAGAGGGCATTGTGCCGGTTGTTACATTCGAGGTATTGGCCGCAGCAAAATTGCGGAACATGGCCAATATGGAGTCGGCACTAGAGACTTTGGGTCGCGCCGGTGAGCCAATGCGACAGCGCGGCGGCATACCCATAGGCAGACCACTAAGCTGGTGATTGGTGGTGCTGCCCATTTCGCTGCCACTGGTTTGTATGGAACGCAAACCAAAGTCGGTTAATGCCAAGTCGGAACTTGAGAAGGAGTCACTGCCGTGATTGGATGGGGTGCTGTGCGGTGAGCGTATGTCGTTGGTGCAGGGTGATGGTGGCATAGAACTAGCTCGTAATTGTATATCTGTTGGCAGGCTAAGAGCACTAGAGTTACGAGTCGCCTGTTTCGAAAGTGGAGGGAAAAAACGAAAAGAAAATCTAGGTTTCAGAATATTTACAAACTTTGAGTTACACACACACGAAGGATGGATGTCAGTCCCAATAAATCTGGCGTAATTCGGCAACAAGTTGACGGATGGAACAAATCGCCAACTTGTTGCATTTTCGGCTAGAATTTGGGACATGTTCGGTTTTGTTTTGCTTCGTTTTTTTTTGCTTTTTTCTAGCTGATACTCTAGGACAATTTGAACACAGCGTGTTTATGATTCTCAGACAAACATTGTTGGGATGCGGGTGTGGTGGGGATGAGATTGAGGTTGATGGATTATGTATATGTGTTTTGGGACTCCGAAATTTCGGTTTAAACTGAAGGAAAATATTTCCTTAATATAAGCAATTTAGCAATGATTTTGAGAAACTTAAAATAAGTTAGACATGAGAAAATAAACGAAGACAATTTCCTAACTAAGTAAATTTTCAACAGTCTTATCCTCCTACAAAGCATTTTTTTGAGCAATCAAAATTTCCGGGTGTTGAGCAATTTTTTACTAAGCTTATTGTATTGTTAGATTCTACTAACACTGAAACCATTATAAAAACAAATAATTGTGATCAAAAAAGCCTAGAAGGGTTTTATTGAGCAATTTTGTCGAAGTTGCCATCTACAAATGTCCATGACTTTTCTTCGTTTTGATATACGACAATTAGGGGATCAGACAGAAGTATTTTGCGAAATTTTCCATTTCAAACTCGTCGCAAAACATTACGGGAAAAGTAGTGCCAATTTATCGGAGTCTACTTATCTCAGTGCGGATCAAATTGAGACCTATCACTGATCTGATCATGTAGGCAATGATTGGATTCAGTTAATTAGGGTTAAATGTACCAAACAATTCTGCAGGATGTGGTATGTTGTATATCGATTTGTAAAAAAATTATCTATTTCCTAGTAGATGACCAGTTGGGTTATTAACTCCTTACAAGAGGGCCAGTTGTGTTACATACAACTTTGTACAATGTCAGTTGGTTTATCTACTGCCTTGTAGATGTACAGTTGAGTTGTCTACCCCTTAGTAGGCAAATCTTTGCTTATCTACTCCTTAGTACAGATACAGTTGGGATATTTATTCCTAATTATAGGGTAAGTTGGGTTATTTATGACTTAATAAAAAGCCAGTTGGTTTATCTATTACTTAGCAGACGAAAAGTTGGGTTATCTACGCCATAGTTGACGAAAATTTTTGTTATCTACTCCTACGTACAGATATAGTTGGTTTATCTAATACTTAGAGAAAAAAATTGCGTTATCTACGCCGTAGTTGACGACAGGTTAGGTGATATACTCCTTAGTAAACTACGAGTTGGGTTATCTATTCCCTAATAGATGATCAGTTGATTTATATACTCCTTAGTAAAGGGACAGTTAGGTTAGTAAAATGAGAGTTAGTTTACCTACTGCTTAGTAGCTAACCAGTTGAGTTATCTACATCTTAGTTGGCTGCTTATTTACTACTTAATGGAGGATCAGTTGGGTTATCTACTGCTTAGTAAAGGGTCAGTTGGGTTATTTACTCCAGTTGGGTAATTTACTCAGTAGAAAACCAGTTGGATTATCTACTCCTTAGGACATGACCAGTTCGGTTATATACTCCTTAGTAGGCGGCCAATTCAGTTATCTACTCCTTTGTATTTGACTAGTTGGGTTATCTACCCCATCCTTGGAATTGATATTTACTCATTGGGTTATTTACTCCTTAGTAGAAGACCAGTTAGTGTTATCTACATATAAGTTAATAAATGGCCATTTGCTTTATTTTCTACTTAGTAGACGTCCAGTTGATTTATCTACTCCTTAGTAGGCGGCCAGTTGGTAGACGACAAGTTGGGTTATCTCCTTAGTAAACTACGAGCTTGGTTATCTATTCCCTAGTAGAGGACCAGTTGGGTTTATAATCCTTAGTAGAGGGACAATTGCGTTATTTATAACTTAGTAAAATGTCAGTTGGTTTATCTAATCCTTAGTATTCGGACAATTGGGTTATCTTCTCCTTAATAGGCGGTCAATTGAGTTATCTACTCCTTAGAAGATAACTTGTTGGATTATTTACTTCTTAGTTAGTTGTCTTAGTATATGTAGTTACCTGTGCAACGATTTATTTATCTTCGTGCTCTACAAATGTATTTGGCTCAAAATCATTGCCAATTTCCTTACAGATATTTAAGAAAACATTTTCGTTCTGTGTAAAGTGAGTTTGTGTCATTTGCTAACGCAATGGCTACAAAGAAGAAAATACTTGTTTTTTTTTGAAACAGTGCATTTCAAAGAATGATCGCAAATTGTAGTTGTTGTTGTTATTGTTGCAAATTTTTATGTACATATAATTTGTGCTCTCGATTGCGTACAATTTTAAATAATTTACATAGATTTTGATACTTTTCTTAATGGGGTCTGATAGTTTCAGAGAAAAGCCTCCCTTTCTTCTTCGTTGCTGGGATGAGTTCGTATATAGAGATTCTTTGATTTTGCCTGAGAATCATAACCCTTTTGGTTAATATAATTTATAAAAAAATAGATACAAGAAATATTTGAAAATCTAATATGATCAAGGTAGAAAAAAATATTAATTATAAAAAAACGGATAAGTTGGTTTGCCAATATATACTAAAGGTTTAGCCATTGATTTCGAATCGAAGATATATAATTTTCACTCACACATATAGAAAAACAGTCCTTAATTTACAGATGTAGTCCAGATGTAGGCCTCTCTCTCTGTGAGGCCATTCAAATTATTTAATTAAAGTATTAAATTTACTTAATATTAAATATTTTTTTTTTTGAGTTTCTGAAAATGTTTATTTATAAAAAGAAATTGTATTCGGCTCGAAATCAATGTTTGTCTCTTTAATATTTCACGAAAAGAAAAAAAAATGGAATGTCCACCAGAACGAATTAGTAGACAACTGCTCGAAGGTGTGTTTCCCGCAACAGATATTTTATTGTTACTAATAAACATTTGTTTGGGGGAAATAAGTTTCCGGTTTTACAAGGAAATGTTGCTTTGCCGGAAATGTAAAGAATAGTTGTCTAACATTTGGTTCCTGTGAAAAGATTTTTTTCTTTGCGTGTAGTAAATATTTTTCTGTGTCAGAGCCGCCGACTCGATTGTAACCTACACCATAGTAGATGCGAACACAATTCAAAAACTATTGAGCTATAAAAAACCGATTTTCTTGCCTTTGCGCACTTAAGCGCCTATGACTTTGTTAATTACATTATGCAACAAATGAGCACTTTTTGAAAAATACACGGACTTGACAGTATACGTTCGATTCTACTATCAAAGGGTAGTATAACCCTATACTCGGTTTGGCGAAATTGGTGACCAATTTTTTTTTATGGGCCTCCAACGTTTCTGAATATCTGTGGGCCCCTCGAAAAAGGTGTCATCAGCTTTTGTCCAACAACTAATTCAGACTTGGTGATACCGCTTAACTATATTTGGCAATAATGTAGCTAAGAATATGCTGAACAAAGTTTCTTGAAATTTTTTGCGAAAAAATTATTTTTTCCGGTACTTTTTTTTGAAAAAGTATAGGAAAATTTTTTTTTCACTTTTTTCAGTATAACTTTCAGGTTAATTTTTCACAAACAATGTTTGACAAAATTGTAGCCAATGTAAGTAAATCTGAATAACTTTTGTGAACATAACAATACAATCTGAACGTGTCTAGGTGGGTGGGGATGATGACCGGTTGGGTTATCTACTCCTCAGTAGGCGGAGTAGATAACCCAACCGGTCGTCAGCTAATGAGTAGACAGATAACCCAGTTGTACCTCTATTTAGGAGTATATAACCCAGCCGGTCGTCAACTATGGAGTAGATAATCCAACTGGTCGCCTACTGTCGAATAGGTTACCCAACTGGCCGCCTACTAAGATGTAGATAACCCAACTGGTCATCAACTAAGGAATAGTTAACCCAATTATATTTCTACTATGGAGTATATAACCCAACCGGTCGACAATTAACGAGTAGATAACCCAACTACTATGGTGTAAATAACCTAACTGGTAATTAACTAAGGAGTGTATAACCAAACCGGTCGTCAGCTAATGAGTAGATATCTCAATTGTATCTATACTACGAAGTATATAACCCAAGTGGTCGACAACTAACAAGTAGATAAGCCAACTGATCGACTACTAAGGAGTATATAACCCAACCGGTCGTCATCTAAAGGAGTAGATAACTCAATTGTATCTCTACTAAGGAGTATATAACCCAAGCGGTCGTCAACTATGGGGTAGATAATCCAAGTGGTTGCCTACTAAGGAGTACATAACCCACTGACCACCTAATAAGGAGTAGATAACCCAAACGTTTGTCAGCTAAGGAGTGGATAATCCAATTGTATTTATACTAAGGAGTGTATAACCCAAGCGGTCGACAACTAACGAGTAGATAACCCAACTGATCGACTACTAAGGAGCATATAACCCAACCGGTCGTCAGCTAAGGAGTAGATAACTCAATTGTATCCAGCGGTTATTGTATCCTCAATAACCCCAGCGGTCGTCAACTATGGCGTACATAGTCCATCTGGTCGCCTACTAAGGAGTACATAACCCAACTTATAAGGAGTAGATAACCCAAACGTTCGTCAGCTAAGGAATAACTCAATTGTATCTCTACTAAGGGGTATATACCCCAAGCGGTCGTCAACTGTGGCGTGGATAATCCAACTGGTCGCCTACTAAGGAGTACATAACCCAACTGACCGCCTCATATGGAGTAGATAATCAAATATTATTTCTACTAAGGAGTAGCTAACGCTACCGGTTGTCAACTTAGGAGTAGATAACCCAACTTATCACCGACTAAGGAGTAGATAATCCAACTGGTCATCAACTAAGGATTAGATAATCCAACTGGTATTTTACTAAGTAGTTGATAGCCCAACTGGCCATATCTACTCTTTAGTTCAACTTTTCGTATGCTAAGTAGTAGATACAATCGTTGGATGGAATACTACATTCACCCATATTATTTGGTGCATTTAACGCAAATTAACTGATACCAATGAACACCTAGGAGATCTTATTAGATATAGGTACCATAAAACCAGTCTTGGGATCCATAGAATCAGGATTCAAATTACCACTTCATTTCCAGTAGGTATGTAGATGGAACTGGCTAAAGGGTACCTTATATTATGTTTTTGATATTATGTTTATAATTCCTTGTTCTAGTATACTAGTATACTCGTACTAGTAAGACTTGAAACTGGATATAGAGTACTTGGTAAAAGATAGTAGACACTTAGTATTTAATAATTGGTAGAATGGAAGTTAATTTTTGCTTTATATACTTTACAATATTTGCAGGGTACATTGATTTTGGGTACTGGGTACTTGGTTCCTAATTCCTGGCGCTTCTATGGTGTAGGTTACATTTTGATTTAAAAAGAAACTCAAATATCAATTCAATATTTTTCATATCACGTTCGATTAACTAAACAAAAATACTTAATTGATAGGTCTACATGTTAGTTATGTATAGCTACCTCAGATCCAGAACTCATTTCAGCTGAAACCTTATTAAGCAGCCTCGCAAATGTGACTTTTTTCTCCAACTTAGGATCATTGATGGCCCGTTCCACCGTGGCCGATGTCAATGAGCCCGTATTCTCCGAAAATGTGGTTTCCTTTTGATCACTTTCGGAATCGATGGTGCCGACATGTAGACGATTTTCCGATAATGATATCAGTTCGCCTAAATTCACCTTTGGCTTGGCGGCCTGGGCTGCGGGTGACACCAATTGTTGGAGGATTTGTTTCTTTTCGGCAGCATTTTTCTTGACGGGTGTAGAATTGTTGCGCTTCTTGCGAGGTGAGGGTGAACCTATAAACGAACGCAGGGAGTAAAGGAAAGGGAAAAGTAGAAGACAGAAGAAAAACACACAGAAATTGAATACGGATTTTTCTTGTAAACGCTTTAACAAATCAAACATTTTTTGTAATTGAGCTATAATTGGTATTTTTAATTTTTTTTTTCGAAATCATATTTAAAACATCGAAAATAAAGGCACTAAAACAATAAATTAATGAAAGTTTTTGTTTGTTTTTGGAGACAAATGCAGATTTTAGTTTTGTTTTGCAGTTGATTGGATTAACACTACACTTCGATTATAGCAATTCTAAACATGTTGGTGTTTAACTAGGCCATCTAAGAAAATAAGCAACAATTACTTTAACATAGGCAAAGGAAATGAAGGATGTCATGCATTTTACGGGGGGTGGGCAGAGGGGGAAAATACAATTACCTCACAGTGAAAATAAGCTTCGAATGTAATTAACAAAAAAGAAAAGGTTAAAACATATGTTATGGTATAATTTTCTTTAATTTTTTTTAATTCCAAGTTTCAGGTAAAAAAAGATATATTTTATTCTCTTTTTTTAAAGAAAACAATGTAAACTTGAAACCAGACGACGATTTAATTCAATATGAAGTAGAAACGCTTAAATTTCCGCCTAAAAGGTTAAAAAAAGCGTTCCTAGAACTACAAGAATTCTAATCGGAAGGGACCTTTGTATGACAGCAATATCAAAATATTGGCCGATATTTCTCATTTCCACAAGGAACGATTAGGTGTAATGTAAAGTGTAAATTCTTAAATTTCAACCACATTGTAAAATGTGTTCTCTAGATCGTTATTAAGTGACATCGGACAAAACATACCCCATTTTTATTAGGTCCAATATAAAGTGTAAATTGTTAAATTTCCGCCAGATCAATTGAAGAATCCGTTCTTCAGAGCATCAAGAAGTGGCATCGTTGGGGACTTTTATATGGGGGATCTACGAAAACATGGACCGATGTACCCAATTTTAACTATGGACGATTAGGCTCAATATTAGGTATGAATTCTCAAATTTCAGCCAGAACAATTAAAGAATCCATCCTCTAGAGCGCGCTCTAGCGCCATGAAGTGTCATCGGCGGGTACCTTCATATGGAGGCTATACCAAAACCTGGACCGATGTGTCCCATTTGTACTAGGGATGATTAGGTCCAATATTAAGTATGAATTCTCAAATTTCGGCCAGATCAATTGAAGAATCCGTTATCTAGAGCGTTAAGAATTAACATCGGTGGGGACCTTTATATGGGGGCTATACCAAAACATGGACCGATGTTCCTCATTTTTACTAGGTTTGATTAGGTCCAATATTAAGTATGAATTCTCAAATTTCAGCCAGATCAATTGAATAATTCCTTCTCTAGAGCGTCAACAAATGGAATCGGCGGGTACCATTACTATGAATGATTATGCTCAATATTGGGTATGAATTCTCAAATTTTAGCCAGATCAATTAAAGAATCCGTTCTCTAGAGCGCCAAGTAGTGGCATCGGTATTATAAACTATTGGTCTATCTCTTTGTTTTTTAAGCGTTGCTAACAAATGCACAAGTCATAACACCCTATACCACAATGTGGTGTCGGGTATAAAAAACGTTTTTTGCTGCCACGAAAAAAACCATTAAAATAGAAAAAATCTCAAAAAATATTTTATTTTTTTAAACGTGACAAAATCTGCGCGCTCGCTAATGAGTTTGGGGGGGTCGTGGGTTCGATTCCCACCAGAGGTTCTGTTCTGTCGCTACAAAAATCTAGTCATATGGCCTTTGTAATCTGGCTTTTCCTATATTAGAATATAAATTTACTTTGTATTGTAATTCAAATAAGTAAAAAACAAAAATCTATGAATAAAAGCATTTTATAAAAGTACGGAAAATGAAACAAACATGTTTGAACATTTTTATTTTGGCAATTGTATGTGTGGTACCAAGAGGGGCGTGGCAATAACGTTCATTTTTCAATGGACTGTGGGTACTAAAAAAGCTTTACACGGCACAAAATTTCAAGTTACAATATTTTTCTGACAGATATTTTATAACGTTTTGGGAAATTTTGCGATTTTTAAGGCACTGGATGGCCTTTATTGTGGTATGTTTGTTCAGCATTTTTTTCTCCTATTCAATATCTACAACTTTGCTTCAGACACAAAAGAGATATGCCGTACGGTATACCGAGAAAAAGATAAAAAAATCCACCTTGAGGAAAAAAATATGGCCATTAAATTATTAATTGAGCCAACTTGACTAAACTAATGATGCAAGATCCCAGAATTGAGTCCCGAAATCATGTGTTGTACTGTGTATGGTTCAAATACAAGGTACCTTCATGAAAATTGGAATTTTAATAAAATAAAAATTAAAAAAACTTTACCATAAACAAATTGTTGATTTTAATTCAATTGTATAGTATGTTTATCTACGTAAAAAAGTTTTTAGGTTTCGGACAAAAAAAAAGAGAATTATTAACAATCTTTAAAGAAGAATATCCTTCGTTCTTTGTCAATACCAAAGAATTAGGCGGTAAACCGCGAAATGACAGGTTTGATTAAAAATTCCTTACCCATCCACATTGAAGCATTTCTCTGTGTGTAATTGAGAATATTCTACGCAAATTTCTACTAAAATTATTAAAAAATCATGCAAAATTAAGAAAAATTTATACCAAAAACATACACATTCAAAAAATTAATAATAATAAAAAAAACATAAACAGACATAACATAGAAACACATACATTCATAAGGTATTTTTATATTATAGATATATAGGTAATAGATAATAGGTTTAAGTTCGCCCACCAGCAGCCACAAAGGTTTTCCGTAAACATTTTACTTTAACGTATGTTTTTTTTCTTCTTCAATTAAATAAGAAATAGTCCATTAGTTATTCAATTTATTGAAAAGCTCTCTTTCCTTTTTTTAATTTCCATAAATTTGTTCTCTTTCATTTTAATATTTTTTTGGTATTCTTTTATTTTTTATTATATGAAAAACATGATTTTTTTCATAAAATATTTACTCTGTCTTTCTTTTTGTTTTTGTTAATTAATAGATTACTATTTACAGAATTTAATTTCTATGTTTAGAAAGGGAAGGGGATGTATATTTTTTGGGTGTAAGCAAAATATGCTGCGTTTTTCTTGAATAGCGAATTCTATACACTATTTGATATATATTTGTTTTTTTGGATAGGGCGGAGCATTAACTAGCTTTGAGTCCATTTTGAAAATTTAGGTAAAATAATTTTTTTTCGAAAATTTGCAATGTTTATTTCATGCCCAGGGGGTTATTCACAATTACGATAATTGATGTTATATTACCTGCCAAAAAAGAGTAGAATAAATATAATTAAAATAATATAGATCAAATAAAGATCATTTTGCTTATGGGTAAAGTAAAACGACCCAAAAATTCAATTTGAATAGTTGACCCTTTCGATTTTATTGCAATTTTGCACGCGTATTCTGCAAGACAATGCGGAATTATGGCCTTTTACCGTATGGTCTCCAGTAACTTGTCTTATGAAGATGTGGTAGTACCGACAGCTCCCTTCAGGGCTGTAGAAGAAGAAGCATCTGCTGATGAGTGCGAGCTGATAACACTATGCAATATATGAACACTTTTTCAAAAATACATGGACTTGACAGTATAGGTTTGATTCTACTACCAAAGCGTTGTATAACCCTATAATAGGTTTGGTGAAAATGGTCACCATTTTTTTATGGGCCTCCAAAATTTCTGAAAATCAGTGGGCTCCTCGAAAAAGGTGTCATCAGCTATTTTTCAACAACTAATTTAGACTAGGTGATACCGCTTAATTTTATTTGGCAATAATGTAGCTAAGAATATGCTGAACAAGGTTTCTTAACATTTAATGCGAAACAATTTTTTCCCTTTATTTTTTTTTAAATGTGAAGGAAAAAAGTTTTCTTCGCTTTTTCAGCATAAATTTCAGGGACTCGTAATTTTTCACTAACAGTGCTTTTACGATTTCCTCAAAAACTTGGCGTGGCTGACAGTATCGAAGAAGGCCTTCGAAAGATCAAGCGACACGAGGACGGTCCTGTCAGTGGGCGTTTCTGGTTAGGACTGCGGCTTATGAGTGGATATTTTCTAGGCTTTGGGTATTATCAGAGTGGTCAGGGACAGGTTCCGGACATTAGTCAGCTACTTGAATCCCGGTATGTCCAACTGCTTCAACATCAGCATCGAAATTCCGTCGGGGCTAAGCGCGTTGGATGATTTAACGCTACGGATGACATCTGCAACTTCTCCAAATGTAAATTGTGGTGGTACTTTTTCGGGTCGGAGAGCATTAATATAACGCATGACTCTCCTTTTCGCCCTGTCACTCAGGGCGATTGCCGGTTAAAATAACGCGCGCACCTCTTCGGATCGGTCGCAGTTGTGGCACTAAATGTGGCAGCCATCCGGTCGTCTCTCCTGCCTGAATTCGGGAGTGACTTCACCTTTGCCCACAATTTACTAAAAGCCGAACTTTCCTATTTTTATAATCTAGATTCAGTTCCCTGATTCAAGGATCAGCAGGGTAATAACGACGAATCTCATTACGCTGCTAAATTAGGTCGTATCTCGGGTATTCGATCAGCAGGAATAAAGCAAGCGGCTGCTGCGTTGATGATGCCTCGGCATTTCTTCTCAGCTACCCTAACATCTGAGGGGATGGGTAGTTCGGTGAAGTGGCGATTGGTAAATTCTCTGAACCATTTCCATTCCGCTTTACCTTAATTCAGGAAGGTACGGCATTCAGACATGATGACATCGCTAGGCTATCCATGGAGAGGATTATGGGGAGTTGGTCTGATAACAGTGAAATAACGGACTGTCAAGTGACGTAATTTTTCAGACCAGGTGTCACGATACGGTGATAACTGGCGAGCTACTGCAATCACACATAAGCCGTCCTCATTCAGTGGGCAGAATGTAGTGCCATCTAAAGGGTGTCCCATCTAAAGGGTGTTTCACGAAATGTTGCGTTTTAAAATGTTATAATAAATATTGTTCAAGGATTTTGCCTTTACTCGTATTGAAATGCATTAACATTCCGGTTAATGATGGAACACCACTTCATTCCTATGGATGCCGCGGCTGGCCTTGCAGTAGCCCATTCTGTGTCGACCCAATCTTTCAAGACATTTTTGATTGTGTGGCCCTCTATGGCTGCAATTTCGTGTTTCAAGTCATGAATCATCTCTGGATGGTTGGCGTTGCACTTATCCTTGACGGCTCCCCAAAAAAAATAGTCCAACGGAGTCAAATCGCAGATGCGAGGAGGCCGAAGTTTAAAAAGCAACCACTAGATGGACCACCCGTTGTTTGCTCAGCCAAATCTATGTCTCTCTGGTCATTATCTAGGAGAGAATGCCAAAGCTCGTGATGGGCATTAAAATCTCCTAGGACCACGCGATTATTGCCTTGCATTAACGGACTGATGTCCGACAAATAACGCAGAGAACAGCTACCAATCGGGGGTATATATACGTCATAGAGCTCTATCTCGACAGTCCCATATATTCAGTGTATGGGGTCTCTATATTGCACAGAATGGTGTAATAGGAAATGGTGTGGAGGAAAGACCTCCACTTCTGATGCGAACCCTGACAACTGTGTAAGCTGCACTTATCGCTCAGCTATTTCTCGATCGCAGCGACCTTGAGACTGGAGACCAATGGTCTTGCAAGAAGGATGCATGTTCGGGGGTTAGTACAGCAATATGTGGTGTTAATTGTGTTTTCCATTGATGTGCAATTTGCTGTAGGGAAGATTGCGGTGATGTCCCAAAAACCGAAGGCAACGATGACGGGGACGACGTAGCCGACGACACTGACGATTGCGATTCTTGAGTAACACTGTGGGATATGGAGGCACAGCAAGCTATGCGGCGATACTGCTGTGGTCGGGGACTTTGTTCTGTCCCAGCACGTACCAAAAGAATTCCGAGCAGACACTCCGAGATCTGCCTCTCCCAAGGCGAAAAAATGGACGAACATGAAACATGTTGCAATGAGTGGCATCCCCTGCTGCTTCGGGTCAATACCGTGCAAAGAACCGGCTGCCGTGTGATTGTACTGAAATGTGCAAGGAAAGCCAACGTCGCATTATACTCCTGCAGGAACGATGTAGGATCACGTCGGGGCCTTTCTCCTAAAATCGTCCAGTGTATATCAATAGTTTACCCAGTACTGCGGTGTTGTGGATGGCAACTATACTATCCATTACAAACCAATTATCAATAGTTCAGGGAAACTGCCAGCCTATGCATAAGCGTTGATGTGTACAGAGGCTGAGTCTCTACAAGTCCTACTCGATCTACTGTCCATTGATATTGTGGCGAAAGAAGTTGCCATCAAAGCGTAATTACGACTGAACTGTCAAAAAATGTGGATGTATAAGACCTACAGCCATATGAGGATATCACAGTGTAATGCTATGATAAACTATCGGTACCAGCAAGAGCGGAATGGGTGGGAAGAATGGCAGGAAAAAGATACAATATCCACTTCTACACAGATGGTTCCAAGCTTGATGATAAGTTTGTGCTTCGGAGAACACTGTAAGAGATTAAGTCTTGATATAAATCACAGATCACCAGATACCTGGAGTTTCCATGAAGCCCAAATAATGACAATAAGCGAAGTCGCCAAGTGGCTGAGTCGCAAGATAGTAACCCACACTGGCGTTGTCATTTACTCGGACAGTCAGACTTTCTGGAGGCCACATCCCTAAATTCACAAATAGTCCTCTACTGCCGCAGATTTCTCAACGAGATGGCTGAGAAATTTAACGTAATCCTCATATGGGCACATGGCATAGGGATATGCCGAGGAACTGCAAAGCAGATGAATTAGCTAGGAACGGGACGACAAGACAAGAAGCGGTCAGGTTATCAAATGAAATATGGACAGAAATTTACACCTGTATGGTATCAAGAAAAATCTGGCTACGATACAAACTAACAAGGTCGAAATATTTCCTCCCTCAGAGAGGGGAAACAACTGTTTATATTAGTGTCAGTTCTAACGGGTTCTGTAGGTCCCTCCTTGAATGATGTAGATGACAAAAATGTCCAAATTAAGCTCGAAAAAAATATATCTGCTATGAGGGTGTGCAGTTTCATTGCAATCCATTATGAGGCAAGAGATTTACTGTCATAAATTTGAACCAAACCATTATGCTGTGTCCACTAAACTGGATCATTTTTCCAAGTTCATAATTCAATGGGTTTTCGGAAGCTAGGTAGTTGGCTTTTCTTAAAAAAACCTATTATTTTTGCAATCAAGCCAGAAGGATAAGAAGTTTGCGTTATTTACAATTAAATTCTGAAGTGGCAAGGGTGTCGTATAAGTGTTATTAAATTTCGGACTATGTGGCGAATGATTTCTATTTGCGTTTTGTTAGTCATACTCGTAGTGGATTTTATATATGATGTAGGATCAGGAGAGAGCTAAAAAAACGTGTTGTTCAAAATCAACGAAATTTTAGACAACTACAATATTGATTTTTGTTTGTAAATTTTTACGTACGACTAGTTCTTCAATTTTGGAATCTAAACATTTTAGCTCTCTTTTATAATTTTTTTAATTTAAAAAATAGGAAAACCGCTAATTTTTAACTGTTTTTCTCTGAAAGTTTTGAAGATATTGCGCTTTTGTTTTTTGCAAGTGTGTAGTTATTGCATTTTATGCGATGAAAATCGAATCTTAAACTCTGTGTGTAGTCTTGGTTAGACGGCTACGTTCCGAATCGCTTTAAAAAATTCCGATAGTTTCCAATTTTGGCACTTTATGTTGAAATTGTTACTTAAATAAATAATTCTAAAGACACTTACTCTACTTCGGATTTTTAACATCGACATCGTAATTTGTGTATACCACTTTGAGGCAATTTCAAAAGATTAACCGAAAAAACTCTCTTTGTGAAGAACGAAATTGTAAACTGCCAGACTTTGTTTCTGTCACTTCTAGAAATTCGTTTGCAAAGCCAGAAATTTAGTTTTATCAAATAAATTTTTATTTTCAGCAAAAGAAAAAATCTCAAAAAAATTCCACAAAGCGTTTCTTCAGGTGTACTAAAAAATATAAAAAAAAATGGAAAAAATCAAAACCGAAATTTTTGAAACCGTCGATTTGTCGTGGAATTCCCCATATATAAAATAAAGAGAGGTGACTACTTTTCAAATTGCACACAAATACAATATTGTTCTACAGCAAGTCAATTTTAGATAACTACACTCCGTGTTTACGGTAACTGAAAATTCCTTTGCTGAACCTGAAATTATTGTTATTTATCTGTTTTATCTCGAACAAGTTGTTATTATTGACAAAGACATTTCTTTTACTGAAAGTAAATTGTGTCCACAGAGAGAACGATTGGCTTGTGACAACTGACATTTTCGGCAAACGAATTTTTGTTGTTGACAGAAGTATAATTTTAATTGATGTGACTATCATTTGTTTGGAAGAATAGTAAAATGGTTGTAAGCATCATTTCACAGCTCCACAAATCAACTAATGGCAACAACAGCAAAAATAATGGTAGTCACAACTACAATCATTCGGTTGACAAATCTTTTTTTCTGGTTGAATTTGTCCAAAATTTCGTTTCAGTGGACAGAATTTTTTCTTTTGATATATGAATTTTAGAATTATTAATGTTCCTTTTATAGTCCTTTAGGTATCCTTGAGGCTTGAAATAAACATTATTTTTTTTCTTTTAGTACTCGTTGCCGATTTGATACAATCCATTGGACTTCATGTATTCTTTACATTGTTTACGTACTTATATACTTCGTTTTGGGGTTTTTCTCTAAAAAGTTTACTGAGGTTTCAGGTTATAAAGCAGGTGCCAAAAGCCATTTTATTGTCTTTGTACATTTGGGCGGGGTGGGGGAAAGGTGCATAACGGTATCTGATATTTCATAGTCTAATCAAAAATATCAGCAGTGTTTGGTTAGCAGGGGATTAAGGGGTCATCCAAAACAAGCGGGAGTGTAAATATTGGCTAGTGCATTGCAGTGTCATAAAATGTCCTGAAAGGAGATATACTAAGGATTAACATGGTGGGGACTTTACGTGTCTCTTCTTGAAAAGTGTTATACAAGTAGTTTTGTTGAAGTGTAAGTTTAGATAATGACAACTACTCTGGAAACTCGAAACTTTAATAGGTCCTAGATTATTGAATTTGTATTAAGAAGGATGTAAAAAACAAAATAATTTTTAAATTATTGTCTTGGTAGACTGTGTGTTATTGCTCAATAGGATTGTTTTCCTATTTAAAAATTAACTCTATCCGTTATGGTCTTTGGACATTTAAAGAGGTCATTATTTATGACTCGACGTAAAGTCCTTTTTGAACAAAACATTTACCGATTGTTTTCAGATGGCAGTGGATGAATAAAGTTTTTGTGCAAAAAAGCTTAGCAGAATAAAAAGTACTCTCACATTAAGGGAACAGTTTGTAATTTAAAAAATTCTAATTTTGATTTTGTTTGCGCAAATGTCTGTTAGTCGTTAAACATTTTTAAAGAAAATTGCTCATTGTGTTATGTCTGTGTAGAGGCATAAATGTCCAACTATATTGCTTATATTCTATTTTAATAATAAGGGAAATTTTAATATGGATTTTTATAGTAATAACCATTATACTGGTACATATGGGGGATTTCATGTCAAGTGAGTCCACTTTTGAATCCGATGTCTTCCGATGAAACTTGCCAGTGGGCCACTTTTGGTAAGCAGAACTGGCGCTGTGGGATGAACCAAAAGTAATGTTACGGTGCCCAAATTAATCTTATTACACTGTGATACAAAATCGAACTTGGGATGGGATGAGGCCAATTGCAAATGAAAGTTGACATTATCCATAACAAAACCCTCAAGGGTTGTTTTCAGTTCAGTGCGAGATTTTTTTTACACGCATTTGAAGTTGGTGATTTTGGAACGCTGTCTAACAAGAAAAGATCATTGAAAATTTGATAAAATAATGATTATTTCTTTTTATTATCATGTAAAGTTTTGGTATCTTACGGTTTTTTGGGTCGAGGAAATCATTTATTACCTACAACTCACGATAGATGGCGCTGACATGCAAATGGTGCTACTTCTTGTCGATTTTCATTGAAAAAGCGGTTTAAAATTACCAAATTCAAATGCGTGTTAAAAAAAATCTAGCACTGAACTGAAAACAACCCTTGAAGGTTTTGTTAGGGATAATGTCAACATTCATTTGTAATTGGTTTCATCCCATTCCCATTTTGGTTGTTGCACTGTGTTATTAATAACAATGTGTGTGCAAAATGCACTTTAAAAATGTATCCTCGTTGAAAACATCTAAATATATCCTATTTAACCACAAAGTTTGCTGGGTAAAGGAAGGGTTAGTAAATTCAGGAGCAATTCTGGTATCGAAAGCCTCGAAATAGAAGTTCAATGTCAAAAGGCGACAGAAAAGAGATACTTCAGGAAGTATTTCTGCCAAAACACCCAACAACCCCATTACCCATGAATATACCCCTCCAAAAATAATGATTTATGAAAAAGTCGTGGAAATCGATGGATTTTTTGGGTGATGCATTCGACAAAAAGATTCCTTGCAAAAAATCACTATAGGTCCCCACAATACACTTTTATGGCAACCCCATTGTTTTTTTTAAATATATCGCATTTACTGGTTATCTTTGAACAATTGAGAATAAAGGAACATTTTAAGACCACACAAAACTCAATCCATGACCAATAATTACGATATATTTAAAAAACCATTTGGTTGCCATACAGGTGTAATGTGCGGACCTTTAGAGATTTTTTACAAGGAATCTTTTTGTCATAGACATTACCCAAAAATCCATTGAGTCCTACGACTTTTGATACATTATTATTTTTGGAAGGAGATTTTCATTGGTAAGGGGATAAGCGGGGGTATTTTGGGAGAATTTTTTACAAGGAATCTTTTTGTCATAGACATTACCCAAAAATCCATTGAGTCCTATGACTTTTGATACATCATAATTTTTGGAAGGAGATTTTCATTGGTAAGGGGATGAGCGGGGGTGTTTTGGGAGAAATACTTCTTGAAGTGTCCCCTTTCATTAATTCTCTGACACGGAACATCTAGATTTCTATACTAAATTTGTTTTTGAATTTACTAACCCAATTGTTTACCCAGCAAACATTTTGGATGGATCCATCTTCAAGGACAAATGGAGCCATGTGCAATCAGCCATTATGGCTCATTACCTCGATGTCCGTAGAGAGATGCCGGGCAAACCACCAATCTGCAACGATGCAGGATGGCATCAGGGGAGAGTAAAGCTCTTATATTTCGGTGATGTCAGATCAGTAGACATATATAAGGCTGCTCTGAGTCGAGCGGGTGAGGTGTGGCCCGGTGCCCAGTTGGATGTTGTCGAAAAAACAACATCCCTAGTCACCCTAGAGCCATTACCCTTGTAACAGAAGAGCCCTCCAACCCGGCCGACATATTAGAAATAATAAAAGATTTCAATCCTGGTCTGCCCGCCCATAATTGGAGAATCAGCAAGGCGGGTGAGGCGGATGGTAAAAAACGGCAGGTCAATTTGATCCTTAACGCTGAATCCACCTCCCATATACAACGTGCAAGTGGAACCCTACAATATGGATTCGAGACTATAGCCTTGAAGGTATACAAGCAGGATATAACTCCCACTGCGGAAGGTGAGTCGTCCACCGTTGTTGATACACGGCTTTCTGGAAGTGCGGAGGTACCCACGCCCATTATTTCTGATGAATCCAACTCTAACAGAAGATCTTTAACTTCCTACTCTGAGGACGAAAGCTCTACTTCTGACACAGAGGGGCTGGGGGGAGTCTCCGGACTCTTTGACGCATCTGGCGGGGACACGCTTCTCGATGATACGGACGAAGAGTTCGATAACACCCTTGTCGGGGTGGATGTTAATCTGTCAATTACCAATGATGGTAAGAATTCTACAGATTAACCTCCATCACGCTAATGCAGCCTCAACGGCTGCTGCGCCTGTCCACAGGTGCAGTAGACATCGTCCTGACACAGGAGCCCTATGCAGTGGGAGGAAGGGTGTGCGGTATCAGGACACCCAACTTTAAACTGCTTGTGGTCAACTGTGAAGGCACTCCAAGAACCTGTATTTTGGCCAGAAAAGATCTAAGTATCTTTCTCCGGGCTAATTTAAGTGGTAAAGACCAAACATCTGCTAGTCTGGAGATCGGTAATCGCATATCTGGGTGGTCTCCAGTTACTTGCCTTATGAAGCTGTAGTACCGACTGCTCTATTCAGGGAAGTAGTAGAAGAAGCAACGTCTGGCGAGGTCGAGCTGATTATTGGCGTAGACACGAACGCTCATCATACTATCTTGGGTAATACGGATATAAACAATAGGGGTGATTCGCTTCTTGACTTTATTCTATCTACCAACCTAAGTATTTGTAACATAGGTAATAAATCGACCTTTACAATTAAAGACAGACAAGAAGTACTAGACGTAACGTTTGCTACTGACCGGCTGTCAGACAAAATTATTGGGTGGAATGTACTGGACGATCACTCATTCTCAGATCACCATTATAGTGAGTTCAAACTCGCTGAAAAAGCGCCTGAACCTGCCGTCCACAGAAATGTGAGAAAGTCAAAGTGGCACCTGTATGAGAAGAATTTCAAGAAAGTCTTCAACTCCAAACTTCTGTACGAACCGAATGACAAAGCCGGTCTGGATAATCTGGTCGAGCATATCACCACATCATTCAATAGTTCCCTTGAAGAAGCCTGTCCAAAATCAAGGTACAAGGGTAAAACTAAACCCCAATGGTGGACTTCTGAGCTAACAGCTATGAAAAATACCTGCAACAAGCTATTCAACAAGGCTAAATCTACTGGGGTCGCTAATGTTTGGGATGCCTATAAAGAGCAACTCAAGATCTATAAGAAGGAGCTTAGAAAGGCGCAAAGACGCTCTTGGTATACCTTCTGTGGCGAAGTGGAAAAGGTCTCCGACGCCGCAAGGCTGAGGAAAATACTATCAGCTTTACCCTGTACAGTGGGTTACTTGCAGGATGAGGCAAATAATTGGACCAAACAGTCGCTCAATGTACTGCTCGACTCACATTTCCCGGGGAACTCTCTAACAGAACCAGAGGATCAGCAGGACCAACAAGAGTGCGAGTGGACTGCGAGCGCCGCTAGCTTGTTGACTGAGAGATCCAGAATAAGCTGGGCTATTAATAGCTTTGAGCCCTTCAAGTCACCTGGACCAGACGGCATCACTCCAGCAGAGATGCAGAAAATGTTGAAGTACATTATCCCCTGGCTGGAGAAAATTTATGTAGCCTGTATCAGGCTTTCATACATCCCGAATCGATGGAGGGATACCAAAGTGGTATTCATACCTAAAGCGGGGAAGATATCACACACTAGGCCAAAAGACTTCAGACCAATTAGCCTATCCTCCTTCCTATTGAAAGGTCTGGAAAGACTTTTAGATTATTTCATTAGGGAAAACCTGTGAACCAACATGCTTACAATAAGGGGAAGTCTACAGAATCAGCCCTGCACGAACTTGTGAGCACTATCGAATCGCCCCTGCATTTCAAGGAATTCCCCATAGTGGCATTTCTTGACAGAGAAGGGGCTTTTAACAACATTCACTCAGATGCAGTAATTGCGGCACTGTCACATCTAAAAGTTAACTCTAGGTTGATTAGACTAATTCAAAGTCTGCTCAAAAGAAGACGTAAACCAAAAACAAGACAGAATTGGTTGTCTTTACTAGGATGAATAAATGAACCCTCCACATCGGATAAATGGAACAGATCTTGCCTTTGCTGAAAGTGCAAAATTTTTAGGAATAATTCTTGATAAAACTGTTATTTAGACTAAACGTATTGGAACGTGTAAGGAAGGCCAACGTCGCCTTATATTCCTGCAAAAAGGCTGTAGGGTCGCGGTGGGGCCTCTCTCCTAAAATAGTCCACTAGGGGCCTCTCTCCTAAAATCGTCGACTAGATGTATATATATATATATGTATGTAGCAGTAGTTCGTCCTATACTGCTATACGGCATTGTGGTATGGTGGATGGCGACTGACAAACTAACCATTACCAACCTACTAACAAAGGTTCAGAGAACAGCCTGCCTGAGCATAAGCGGAGCCTTAAGGACTACAGCGACCGAGTCTCTACAAGCCCTATTCCATATACTACCGATTAATATTGTGGCGAGAGAAGTTGCAACCAAAGCGGCAATAAGATTAAACTGCCTATCAAAGTGGAGGTACAAGAACTACGGTCACATTAGGATATCAAAGTGTAGTGCTATGGTAACCGACCGAGTGGACTATATACCAACTGTGTACACCTTCGAGAGAAATTACATCACTATGATTCCCGCCAGAGATGAATGGGTTGGAAGAATACAAAATAATAGAAACCATCTCCACTTTTACACGGATGGTTCGAAGCTTGATGAAAAGGTTGGCTTCGGAGTACACTGTGAAGAGCTTAGTTTGGATATAGCTCACATACTACTAGATACCTGCAGTGTCAATCAAGCCGAAATAATGGCAATATGGGAAGTAGCCAAGTGGCTGAGTCGCAACATAGTAACCAACACTGGCGTTGTCATTTACTCGGACAGCCAGGCTGCCATCAATTCTCTGGAGGCAACATCCCTAAATTCACAAACAGCCCTCGATTGCCGCAGATCTCTTAAGGAGATGGCTGAGCAGTTTAATATACACCTCGTATGGGTGCCTGGGCATAGGGATATCCCGGGGAACTGCAAAGCCGATGAACTTGCTAGGAAAGGGACGACATTACAAATTCTCGAAGAAGAAGAATTTGCATATATTGGTGCGCCACTATCCACGTGCAAGCTTTGGCTTAGGCAAGAGGCAATCAGGCAGTCCAACGAAAGCTGGACAGAAATCGGCACCTGCAGGGTAGCTTGACAAATCTGGCCAAGGTACGACCTGAGAAGATCAAAATATCTCCTCGCACTAGAGAGGCATAGATTGTCTACGTTCGTATCAGTTCTCACGGGAAAAATGCGTTGATTTTGTGGACGTGTGGTTTTCAATCTGGCAATACTTTTTACGGGGTTGGTCTTTTGACAGAATGAATAGACCTGCTTCGAACCAACGTTAGCAAATCGTGCAAATTTATTACCAAAATAATGGTTCGGGTCGTGCATAATCGCTCAGCAGAGTCGGTAAGTCGAGCAACCATGGATCGGTTTCACACCATGTTAACTCTAGTGGACAATGCGCATCCTCGGAGACGCCGTACAGTGCGCACCGAAGGCGCTATTGCTGTTGTGGAGCAGAATATCGAAGAAGACCCGTATGAGTCCATCCGCCATCGCGCTCTACAATTGGAGCTATGGCCATCCATTTTATGGATGATTTTTCCGAAGGATTTTGGTTTGCGGACTTACAAAATCCAACTCGTGCAAGAATTGAAGCCAAACGACCATCAAGCGCGTCGCACGTTCGGTGAATGGGCCCAAAACGAGATGGCCACTGATTCCGATTTTCACAAACAAATTTTGTTCAGCGATGAAGCTCACTTTTGGATGAATGATTACCTTAATAAACAAAATTGTCGCATTTGCAGTAATGATAATCCACAAGGCATTGTCCACAATAGGGCACAGTTTGGTGGGCTCTATGGGCATAGGGAATCATTGGTCCATATTTCTTCAAAAATGAAGCCGGCCATAATGTTACCGGCAATGGGAAATGATATGGAGCCGTGATTAATGACTTTTTCGTACATGAATTGGAGGATGTTGATGTGGACGACCTTTGGTTCCAACAAGACGACGCTACATGCCATACAACCTACGAAACATTCAGTTTATTGAGGAAAACTTTTGGTGAGCGCATTATCTCGCGTCGTGGGCCTGTGGCGTGGCCTCCAAGATCGATCGATAGATTTAACACCGCTGGACTATTTTTTGTGGAGAGTTATGTGAAGTCGCTTGTCTAGGCCTTGTTTATACGAGTATATCAAAATTAAATAGCCTTCAATTTCTTCTGATAAAATTTTTACTTACAAGACCAAAAATTTTAACAATTTTTATTAATCGTCATAAAAACATCGAATTATATTTTCATTATTCTATTGCAATGTCTGATCGATCATAAATAAAATGAGATCATTCCGAAGAAAAGCGATTCATAATTTAAAAAGTTACAGTTAATTAAGCAAATCTACCAATTTTAACAACTTCTATACTACTTAAGTAACAGAATAATCTATTATTGTAGACTGCTTTAATTAGCTTCAACTTTTTATCCGATTAAAAACCAGTAAGGAATGGCAGAAAGTTGGGCGGGACCGACTATACAATACCCTACACCTCCATAACAATGCGAAAGTGGGGATTGCGATACAACTTTGGAATAATTGGTTTCTTTTCAGTGAACAAAGTACTTAGCATTTCTTAATGATCGGATATAAAATACGGTTTCTACAGCGCTTATATGTCAAATCGGGTGTTAGATATATACAGGGTGGCTGATATGTATTGCAACCAACTTCAGGTTGCTATCATTTCTTAACCGCTAGCCTGATAGCTGACAGATTTATTTCAGTGACAGTTCATTTTATTGTTTACAAGCTTACAAAAGCATTTTGATATATTGCATTCAGAAAAAAGTTATTCCTGATGGAATTCAAGCGTGATAGTGTGATTGCTTTATATTTGGGTGGAAAAACACAAGTGGCTATCGTTAGAACCCTCCAGAATTTAAATGTGAATAAATCTTTTGTTTCTCGTACCATTGCTCGTTACCGTGATACTGGCAGTGTTGCATCGCGTCCAAAAGTGGACGAAAAAAAAACGGTAACAACACCAGAAATGATCCGAAAAGTGAAGGCCAGATTTGATCGAAATCCACGCCGCAGTGGTAGAAAAATTGCTCGTGAGCTGAACATATCGCGAGAACGCATACAACACATATTAAAAAATGAGCTTGGACTAAAGCCATTGAAGTTCCAAAAAGTGCAAGAGCTCGCCGATGCACAAAAAAAGTTAGATTTGAAAGAGCCAAGGAGTTGCTTCGCTTGCACGAAAGTGGCCAGTTACCGAATTTGGTTTTCTCCGATGAGAAGCCATTCCAAATTGAGCAGTTTGTGAACAAACAAAATGATCGGGTTTACTTGCCAAAGAGGTCAGCTGAAAATTTACACCTTCGATTGGCCACCAGAACTCAAGCGCCGCCGATGGTAATGGTGTGGGCCGCCGTAACGGCCGATGGTCGCTCCCCGTTCGTATTCATCGACCATGGGGTCAAAATAAATGCCGAATATTATCGGGAAAATGTCCTAAAGACAGTATTGAAGTCCTGGGCAGACAAACATTTCGGCCGCAGACCATGGACATTCCAACAGGACTCAGCACCATCGCACTCAGCACGCGTCAACCAAGACTGGCTTAAAAAGGAGGTTCCTCGCTTCATTTCTACCGCGCAATGGCCACCAAGATCTCCGGATCTCAATCCGTTGGACTTTTGCGCCTGGGCATTTTAGAGAGTAAGGTTTGCACTAAAAAATACCAAAGTATCGATCATCTCAAGACGGCGCTTCGCCGGGAATGGGTCAAAATACCGCAGAGCCACTTTCGTGCAGCGTGTGATGGCTTTGTTGGCCGTTTGAAGGCCATAATTCGTGCCAAAGGTGGCCAATTCGAACAAATCTAAACTGTTTCTAAAATTTTATGTTATTTCCGACATTTTTTGCTTTTGAACAATAAAATTTAAAAAATATAGCGCTTTACTTTGTTGCATTACATAGCAGCCACCCTGTATGGGGACTATATCTAAATCTGAAGCGATTTTCCCCGAATTTGGCAGTGTTCATTCATGTAATAAGATAACTTTCTCTGCCAAATTTCGTAGTGATCGGATATAAAATACGGTTTCTACAGCGCTTATATGTCAAATGGGAGGTAAATATATATGGGGGCTATATGTAAATCTGAACCGATTTTGACTAATTTCAATAGGGTTGGGACAAAAAAAGAGAACTGTGCTAAATTTTATCACTATCAGAATACAAATACGACCTGCACTTTGATTACAACGATATACAGACGGACGGACAGACGAACATGATTAAATCGACTCAGGAAGTGATTCTAAGTCGATCGGTATAATAAATGATGGGTCTATCTCTTCACCTTTAGGTGTTACAAACAAATGCACAAACTCATAATATATAGTTTTAGACAAAAATATCAAAACAAATTTTAGTTGTGAAAACAATACAAATGTATTTTTTTTTAATTTTTGAAAGGGCCGTTTAACTAAAATGTCAAAATTCAACACCCTCCAACTCGGACAGTCCTTAACTGATCTTGTTGAAAATATGTGTCATAACTACTATCCAAAAAACCAAAGATGGTGAAAATTTCTTCCCGATCGAAAGACTTCGGTTTCGGTTGACTCACTTGACATGCAATCCCCCACAAAAAAATATTTTAGATTTTGTTGGCAAATTAATTTTTTTGCATTTTAAATGACGTGCTGGGTCAGAATTTTTAATATTAACTACCTAGGAATTTTATTTTTGAGTAAATGTTTATAAAAAGTTGTAAAATGCTAAAACAAAACTTGCTATCATTTATTTTTTGAAGAAAACATAATTTTTGGAATTTGAATTGAAAAAAAAAAATAATTTTTGGATTTTACGAAATTTTTAATTGCTCTTGAACGGCTGAACCCATTTACAAAGCTGAAGTCGTTTTAAATTGAAAATTGTAAAAAACAAAATTTTATAATTTGAAAAAAATCACAAATATTGACCGTTATGTTCTCTTTCAAACGACGTAAAGTTCGTAAAATTGGTTTAGCCATTCAGAAGCAATTAAAGATTTAAATCCTTAAAATTTAAATTTTAATAAAATTTGGAAATATTTTACAAAAACTTTTCAGTCAAAAATAAAATTCTCATCCTGTTTTGAATTTCAATTGAACTCCAAATTTTACAAAATTAAACCGATTTGTAAAATCGGTTTAGCCATTAAACTTAAAATTTTAATAAAATTTGCAAATTTGTACATAAACTTTTTAGTCAAAAATAAAATTCTGATCCTGTTTTGAATTTCAATTGAAATCTTTTGAAACACAAATGGAAAAATTTGAATTACAAATAAATTGTTTGAATTAAAAATTTAAATTTTAATAAAATTTGGAAATTTGTTACATACACTTTTTAGTAAAAAACAAGTAAGAAAGTTTCAGTCGGGTAAACCGACTAAAGTATACCCTCACTTTGTGAGTAATGTAATATATAACATTACACTAATAAATCTGTCAATTTGTGTGGGAGGTACCGGAAGGGGTTTTTCTAAATATACCTATTTTTCGGTAAACAGTAGATTCTTAACTACATTGCATTGTGACGAACTATAAGCGTTTATGTGCCTTGGTGTATTAAAGTTACGAGCTATGTAATTTTGGTATGATTTGGTCATTTTGTGTGGGTGGTACAAAAAGGGGTGGGGTGACAACGCCCACTTTTTACAGGACTATAGGCACGCATACCAAATTTGAAGTCAATCTTGGGGTCTTAGGTCACTCCTTCGATGTGTTACACTTTGGCTCGTATCAAATGATATATACCCTCGTATCACTAAAGTGAGGGTATAAAAAAATTCTGATTCGGTTTTGAATTTCAATTGAAATCTTTTGAATCACAAACGGAAAAATTTGAATTACAAATAAATTGTTTGTATTAAAAATTTAAATCCTTAAAATTTCAATTATAATAAAATTTTGAAACTTTTTACATACATACACTTTTTAGTCAAAAATAAAATTCTGATCCTGTTTTGAATTTTAATCGAAATCTTTTGAATCACAAATGGAAACATTTTAATTACAAATAAATTGTTTGAATTTAACTTTTAAATTGACGAGTTTTGAATTACAAATGGAATCTTTGAATTCTAATTGATTTCATAACAGTTAAAGTGTTGCAGACATATTTGCAGATTTTTTTAGGGCAAATCCGTTGAAAATAAATGTAAAATATTTTTTTGTCAAATAAATGAAGTTATTGGAAATTACTTCTAATACACAGTGCGATAGTCGGTCTTGGCGAGTAAAACAACGTTTGTTCTGTGAAATTTGCCAGACACCCCAAAGTCCGGATTTACGGGTAAAAAACGATTTTCTTACTTTTTTGCACTTAATGTACACATTTAGTTTTAATTAAACTTTAATAACTCAGTAAATTGCAAACGGATTGGAATATCATAATTGGTAAAAAGTGCCTAAACTAGAGCATGTCGAAAAATAATAAACAAATGTGTTTGTAGGACAAAAAAACATATACATATTACAAAATTTTTAAAAAATTTAATTGTTTTACTCGACAAGACTTACCGGAGAAATAATATCGCGTCATTTGCTTTTCAATTTGAGTTTATTTTGTCGCATTGTGATATCTGCATATTTAAAATATATCTTAATCGTTTGTTGTATATCCGAATATTTTAGAACAACTTATTTTAAAATATCTTTAGAAGTATGAGTTGCATGATGAACCCACAAAAAATATGAATTTTAAAGTTTATCTAGTAGGACGACAAAGATTATAATTTTTCGGGGTATTCTTGTAACTATTTACTAATACACCTCTTCAAATTTTCTGCAGTAGTATTTCCACTTAAAATGCAGGCCTAAAGTCAGCAGTGTTATGTGATGACACATGGTCTTAGGACTTATCGGCTCGCAGTTAGGGCATACTGTCAGAGACAGCGTGGTGCTGGCGCTCACAACGACAAATGGGGATGAGTTAGTGGAGTTATATTGGCTTTAGTGCTCAAGTAGTTGCCGACCAACTCCCATCTGTATTCATGCTGATGACAGCATTCTTTGAAGCTGATGTACATATGTATAGGATTATTATGTTTGCACTGAATTCCAAATTTTTCAAATTTTCCAATGAAAAGCTCTGCTACTCCTCTTTAATGCAGTGGAATGAAATATGTATGTCTATTTGGTGGAAGGAAGTAAAATTATGGAATATATGCTCAATCCTTGAATATCCTAAAAAAGTATCAATTCATATCCTTTTGGTACTAAAGGGTCAAATTATTATGAACTGACTGTGAAAAACTCAAAACGGAACCTTGATGGACCAAAAAGATATAGCAATTATATTGAGTGAATATTATAATATTTCTTTTATATTTTTATATAGAATTTAAGATTCCTCGGCTGGACTAGTGTAATTTCTAAACGGATTAACCGATTGATGTTATTTTTACACATTATATTTATATTGTCAATGTGAGTATGCGTAACTGTATTTGGATCTGATAGGTGGCGCTGTAGTCAAGTTATTAACAAATTGCTCATTGATTAAATGGCTGAAAGGGAATCAATTGTTGGCGCAATCGTCAAAATATGGAATATTTTTCAATAATAATACAAAAACAGCCCACATTTACATAAAGCTCCACCTATCGGGTCCAAGAGCTATTATTCTCTTTCCTCGCACTACATTAACCTATACCGAGAATATGAGTGATTTTGGTCCATAAATGAAGAATTTGTTATTAAGTTGCCACTTATCGGATCCACATACATTTACGCGTACTCACATTGATAATATAAACAAGTAAGAAAGTTTCAGTCGGGTAAACCGGCTAAGGTATACTACCCTCACTTTGTGAGTAATGTAATATGGAATATTATACAAATTAATCTGTCAATTTGTGTGGGAGGTACCAGAAGGGGTTTATCAAATACACTTATTTTTTGCTGAACTGTACACTGAAAAAAAAATTGTCATAAAATTAAAGAAATGCTCCAAAGACATCATTAGTCTTCAAAATAAGTACATTTTGTACTTAAAATTAAGAAAATTAACTTAAAATTAAGTAAATTACTTAATATTATTGAAATTATCTATATTTTAAGTACAAAATGTACTTATTTTGAAGACTAATGATGTCTTTGGAGCATTTCTTTAATTTTATGACAAATTTTTTTTCAGTGTAGATACGTTAAATACAGGGTGGTTAAATTGAAAGGGCCGATGTTGAATGTGAACCACACCGCAACGTCAAGTTTTTTTCTGCATTTCATTTGACATTTCTCAATTTCAGACTAACTCAATTTGAACCATGGAAAGATACACAATCGAATAACGCGTTAAGTTATTCAGGTTTCGTGTCGTGCACTTCGTTATTTTTTCGGTCAATTTAATCGTCCATTTTCGTCCAAACAATCGGGAAAATCGTGCAGAAATTTGAGCAAACCGGGTCTGTAGGAGATGTGGAAACACCAGTGCATGCTCGCACAGCTCGTACTGCAGAAAATATTGCTGCTGTTCGCGATAGTATGGCTGAAGAGCCGTCCACCTCAACTCGGCGTCGTGCCCAACAATTGCACCTCTTGCACAAGGTGCAATTGACTCAAGAACTAAAGCCTCTTGACTATTCCAAACGCCGTCAATGATCAGAATGTTGGCAAGAAATGGCAACAGTGGATGATAAATTTTCGAAGAAAATCATCTTCAGTGATGAGGCACATTTTCACCTCAATGGATTCGTCAACAAGCAGAATTGCCGCATTTGGGCGAATAATAATCCAAGAGTGATTGTCGAAAAACCAATGCACCCACAGAGAGTGACTGTTTGGAGCGGTTTATGGGCTGGCGGCATCATCGGGCCGTATTTTTTCCAAAATGAGGCCGGTCAGGCAGTTACTGTGAATGGTGTTCGCTATCGTGAGATGATAACGAACTTTTTATGGCCCGAATTGGAAGATATGGATGTGGACAATATGTGGCTTCAACAGGACGGTGCCACTTGCCACACAGCTAACGAAACAATGGCTTTTTTGCGCGAGAAATTCAATGGCCGTGTTATCTCACGTCGTGGCGATGTCAATTGGCGGCCAAGGTCATGTGATTTGACACCGTTGGACTTCTTTCTTTGGGGTTATTTGAAATAAAAGGTGTACGTCGATAAGCCAGCAACAACTCATGAGCTGAAGGATGAGATAATTCGGCACATTAACGCATAGAACCTTAATTATGCCTCAGCGTCATCGAAAATTTGGACCATCCGATGGAGGTGTGCCGCCGAGGTCGCGGCGGCTATTTGGCAGATTTTTTGTTCCATACATAATTGAACCATACCAATATTATCATAATAAAAAAAATGACAACAATTTCCTAAATAATTTGTGTTTTTTTCAAAGTCAACATCGGCCCTTAAAATGTAACCACCCTGACATTGCACTGCGCCGAATTATAAGCGTTTATGTGCACTAGTATATTAACGCTATAAGCTTTTCAATTTTAGTATAACTTGACCATTTTTTGTGGGAGCCTCATTTTTCACTGACTGTAGGCACTACATATAAAAGCATTACACTGTAAAAATTTTCAATTATTTTTATGCACTGGTATTAATGTTATAAGCCGTTAACTTTTTGTACAAAATGGTCCCTTTCTGTGGGAGGTACCAAAAGGGGCGGGACTTCACCATTTTTCTCAAGTTGATAGCGACAAATAAACTATTACTATGTGTGGAATTACAGAGGATTCGGATAGGAAGTATAGAATTTATAAGATAATCAACATTTCACTAAATTTTAGCCCTTTGTGAGAGAGGTACTAGAAGGAGTGGACCAATATGGCCCATCTTCGAACTTAGCCTGAGATAGAAAAAAATATTATCCCATACCAAATTTGAAGTCAATCCGTTACTCCTTTCGAGAGTTATCGTGCGCTCCAGCCGAAAGACGAACAGAGAGACAGACGGACGGACATTGCTGAAATGACTTAAAATGGCCCAAAACGGATTTCCACCGAACATACATGGGGTCTTAGGTCACTCCTTTGATGTGTTACACTTTTTGTCCGTAGCAAATGACATCAATCGGTCAAGCCGTTTAGAAGTTACACTAGTCCAGCCGACAAAAATAAAAATCTACACAAAAAAATATAACAACTAGTAATAAAGTTCAGTCGGGTGAACCTACTTAAGAATCCCCTCACCTTCAGTGAAAATATTCGTAAATATATTAATTTTCTTTAATTATATTATTATCACTTTAAACTGCATTTAATAAATACTTAATGAAGTATGCACTGGTATTAATGTTATAGCTGTTAACTTTTGGTGCAAAATAATCCATTTGTGTGGGAGGTACCAAAAGGGGCGTGCCAATAAGGCCCTATTTTCTCTGGACTCTACGTACTATAAAAGCATTACACTGTATAAAATTTCAAGTATTTGTATGAATTGAAAGCTATAAGCAGCTAACTTCGCCCATTTTTCTTAAGGTCTTAATTACCAAAAAACTAATACTACAAACTGAAAAAAATTGCTTGCGAAGTATATTGTCTCAAACATATTCGGCTTGAAACATATAAATGTTTAGGGTACACTCTAAATATATAATATTTGGTAGACACAAAAATTATATATGTATGTAGGACGATGTTGTTCTAATCAAGTATTTGTTTCGATCCTGTTATTTTTATATCCTACACATAGGATAGAGGGTATATTCATTTTTTCACTCCGTTTGTAACACCTCTAAATATTGATCTGATAAAGTATATATATTCTTAATCGTCGTAAAATTCTAAGACGATTTAACCATGTCCGTCTGTCCGTCCGTTCGGTTGTTGTAATCACGCTACAGTCCGTAATAATAGAGCTAGGTTGATCAAATTTGGTAGAAATACTTCTTATAGCTGCAGGTTTTTTGGGATTGCAAAGGAGCCATATCGGTCAATGTTTTGATATAACTCCCCTATAGAGGTCGCTCCAAAATATGTTTTTTGAGCCATAGATACCACATTTTTAAAGCAATTTAGCAGAAACTTTGCAGTTTGTATTGTATTTTGACAAGAATTCATCACAGTAAAAATTTTACAAATCGGTTCATATTTTGTTATAGTCACCCTATAGAGGTCGCTCCAAACTATACTTATTTAAGCCATAAATACCACATTTTCTAAGAAATTTAGCTAAAACTTTGCATTTGGTATTTTTTTTTGGGCAAGAATTCATCTCAATAAAATTTATACAACTACAATTTTATTTTGTTGTAGGCCCCGTGTAGATAGCTCTAAAGCTATTTTAAGCCGTAAATACCACATTTTCAGGTGAAGAGATTAGCTAAAGAATTTGCGGCCTAAAAATTGCAGCGTTCGTTTTTTGTTAATAATTTACTTAAACAAAAAGGATCGTTTCATGATTTTCCCCATAACCAAAGATTTTTTCCAGTAATAAAATTTGAATGCAATCCATGTTGGAGGATATATAAGATTCGACATAGCCGAACCTAACGCTTTTACTTGTTTTGTTTGGGACCAGTATTTCCGAAAGAAAGTTTTACTTGAGCATTTCCATGTTAAGTGATCACAGTACTTTCGGCTCAAGTCACGGATTTTGATGAAACTTGGTACAACGGTTGTAATAAGTGTTGTCAACAAACCATACAAATTATTTAGCATAAAAATAAAAAACCGGTCTACTATGAAAATTTAAAATTTTCGAAATTGTTAATTTTGAGGAATACTGGGTTTATTAAAAAAATTATATCTTTTTATCGACAAATGCTATCTATATGGGACTTTTTGCAAAATGTTAGTAATTATTTGCACTCCTCAGGAAAAATAGAAAAATTAGTTTAAAAATAATTTTTTTTCTAATTTTTTTCAAAAAATGTATTAAAATTAATTTTTTAAAAAAATCCCCCTTTTATTTTTAAATTTTATTTTTTGTATTTTATTGCTAATGATCGTCCTTGAGCGAACTTAAGGACATTTTTTAGATTTGTTTCCTTTTGGTACAGAACTGTTGGCATCATGACACATTTTAGAAAATACTGGGACAAACCTGTCATAAAGATTAAATTATTTCTCGAGAAAGACAAAAAAGGACATCGTGGAAATTGGCTATACATATTGTAGAGGACAATTTTGCCTTAAATACAAAAAATAAAATTTAAAAATAAAAAGGGGATTTTTTTTTAATTAATTTTAATAATTTTTTTTGAAAAAAAATTATTTTTAAATTCATTTTTCTATTTTTCATTAAGAGTGCAAATAATTAATAACATTTTGCAAAAAGTCCCATATTGATAGCTTTTGCCCATAAAAAGATATAATTTTTTTAATAAACCCAGTATTCCTCAAAATTAACAATATCGAAAATTTTAAAATCTTCATAGTAGACCGATTTTTTATTTTTTCCAAAATAATTTGCGTGGTGTGTTGACAGCACTTATTACAACCATTGTACCAAGTTTCATCAAAATCCGTGACTTGAGCCGAAAATACAGTGATCACTTAACATGGAAATGCTCACTTGCATTTACGTATACTTTATCGTACACGGGACAAAATCGCCTTTTATGATATGTTTCAATCGAAGAAAATCTATATGGAACACAAATTTCTAAATATTATATATTTTTGAGCAAAAAAATGTATTTGAAAATTAATAAAATTTATTTGGAAGGCACATATTAATATATTACAATAAAATATATTTGCAAGCTAATTTTCTCAAATAAAATATGTGTTTATATAAAAATAAAATTATTCTTTAGGAATTTCTTCAAATATAGGGTGAACCATTTCGAGGTTCCCTACTTTTTTAAAGAAAAAAACACAGAAAATTCAAATTGAATGGGGAATGTTTATTATCATTTGAAAGAACATTCTTTGGCATTTAGCTTTTGAAGATTATATCTATCAAATGTTGGCCGCGGCTACGTCTCAGATGGTCCATCCGTTGAGTCCAATTTTCGATGACTCGTTCGAGCATTTCGACTGGTAACTGGCGAATGACACGCGTGATGTTTTACTCCAAGGCCTGACTTTTGGCTCGTAGCAAATGTTACATGTACATATATCTGCTCTCTAAGGTGAGGTGATAAAAATTATAATGTTGACTCAATAAAATTGCTATATCTTTTTGGTCCATCAAGGTTCCATTTTAAGATTTTCATAGTCAGTTCATAATAGTTTGAACACAAAAAAATCTACGATATGAATTGATACTTTTTCAGGATATTCAACGATTAAGGATATTTTCCATATTTTCAACTCCTTCCAACAAAAGGATATAAATATTTCATTTCGCAACAATAAAGAGGAGTAGCAGAGCCTTTTATTAGTATTAATATCTTCAAAATACATAAAGCGGTTTGGAAGATATGGCTGATTTAACAAATTGTAATTTTGAGAAAAATCCATGAGATATGTAATTTTCGAGTTCTGTATCAGAAAAACTACAATGAATTTTGAAAAACTAAAAATGACAAAAAATTCCCGCACACTAGTAGAATTATTGTTGTAGATTTTGTGAAAATTGAAAGTGGTAATTTTTTAGTTGGTCGAACTGCTTTGAAATTATCCTTTTCCAAAAAAAGTGTATAAGAAGGTACTTTTTTGCAGTGTAAAACACTTTCTAGACATACTGTATATGCCGTCCAATCTAAATACAATTTGAATTTAAGGTTATATGTATATAATAAAAATATTTGGAAAAAATAACTAATCATGAATATAACCTAATTTATATAATTTGTCATATGTCACCAGATATTCTATTGCCATTGAAGCAAGAAATTTCACTTTTGCACTTACAGACATAACATTATGAGCAAAATTCCTTACCTGATTCAGTTTTGAAGGTCCGTAGGAAAGGTAGGCTTTGAGTGTCATTTTCTTCAAGGAATTCGATATCCTTCGGAGCATTTCAGGTGATTTTTGTGTATTTTGTGGCATACAATATTGATTATGTGAAACTTAAAATTATTTTATAGTACGATATTCCAGTAATAATTATTTCATATGGGTACTATACAAAATCGTGTGAACACAACATCAAGATTTTTGCGAAAAATTTTACAATATTTTTTTGGTTGGGTTAGTGAAGGGGTTGTTCAAGGTGAATATTACATATGTATTATTAAAGAGACAAGTAAAAATTATTAATTTACATGGAAAAAGATTGTTTAAAAAGTGGCAGACAGAGAGACACACACACTTAGAGGAACAGCAACAGAGAGAGAGAGAAATATAGAAAGAGGGACGGGCAGACAGAGAGAAAGAGAGGAGCTGTGTTATAAAGACACATGGAGGTGTTATAACGTGGACAGGGGATATTATTCACAGGAAGAGAAGAAGAAAAAACAAAATAAATTCAAATTTGTGGAGGAGAGAGTGAGAATCTGTTGGTGTAGGTTGTGGATATAAACGAGGGGGGTGGTCAGATGTTTCTGTTTATTCTCCAAGGTTTTGAAAGAGTTTTGAGTTTGGATTTGCTAACGCATTTGGTTTGGATTTGTGGATTAATTAATTGATTGATTGCTTGATTAAGTTTTTTTTTTTGGGTTTAGTTTTTCAATTTAGAATTTAGCCTAATCTTACGTCGGGGAGGCGGTCGTAACAGATCGTCAAGTGAAAATGTACGCGCTGCTGCCCCTCCCCCTCCAGGTACTGGATTGGGGCTGCTGAGGCTCAATAACGATGGTTTTCTTATACCCAATCTGTTGAAGATGGACCGCGGTGCTCCCGGTGCGTTATTAGCAGTCGATTGAGGGATGGCAGTTGTAAATTGTAATTGCTCGCGCAGTGATGTGTGATGATGATGTCCATGTACTGAACCGGGTGCTGTACGAATCCAGAGAGAGAGAGGGAGATAAAGAGAAAGAGAGAGTTGAAAAAGATATTGGATAAAAATTTAATATTTGTTCATGATAAAAACGCAACGTTTGCATGTTTTGAAAAAAAAAAATTGGAAAAAAGACAGTCAAACAGAAGAAAAGGAAAAGGGTAAAAGAAAATATAATGAAATTCATATCAAAAATGAAAATTATGCACATACGCGATAGGAATATAGAAAAAAAGTGGACGAAAGAGAAAAAGAGATTTAAAAAAGAAATGTTATTAGCAAAATCAAATTCAAATACCATTCTTATGTTTGTAATTATGTATAAATAATTATAAGTATTTACAGAAGTCAACGAGAGAATAATAAATGAGGAAAAAACAAAGGAAAATAATAATAAAAAAAATAAATAATAAAATTGTGAGGAATATATATATAGTTTATCAATATGACATAGTTTTGATTTGCAGTGTACACAATGTACACATTTTATTTGCAGTGTACACAATGACAAACGGTTTCGTAAAAATCACCAGATTTTCGTTGCTACAACGAAACATTTTCTTAACAAAGATATTACCAATTTGAATAATAATCATTTTAATGAAAAATTGTTGAACGAATAATTTAATGAATTTACCATAAAAAAAATACCATGAAATAAATTGTTAACGAAATATTTTGTTGTAGCATTACCCTGAGGCAGAGGAAGGCACCTTCCATTCCAATTTTTAAACAAGGAATCTACTATGCCCATTCCAGGACATAGTAGACTCCTTAACTTCTACACTGATGGTTCCAAACTCAACAACCAAGTCAGCTTTGGTGTCTTTTCTTAGGAACTAGTACAATCCATTGGAAGAACACTGTTGTAAATATGTTGTGTTTACCAGACATATTTCTTATCTAAAGGGTTTTTCAACAAGGACGCTACAAAAGTAGATCGAAATTGAGAGTTAGTGGCCTCAACGTTAAGAGCGCGAAAAATCGAAAAATCATCTTCAGCGATGAGGCTCATTTCTGGCTGAATGGCTTCGTCAATAAACAAAATATGCGTTATTGGTCAGACAGCAATCCACACGTACTCCATGAGTCATCATTGCATCCCGAAAAAATTACGGTTTGGTGCGGTTTATGGGCCGGCGGCGTCATTGGGCCGTACTTCTTCCGTGATGATCAAGACCGGCACGTTACTGTGAATGGGAATCCCTACCGTTCAATGATAACCGAATATTTTTGGCCCCAATTGGATGATATGGACTTGGAGGACATGTGGTTCCAACAGGACGTGTTATCTCACGAAATGGTCCAGTCGAGGCGGCCAGCCTCGGTCGTGCGATTTGACGCCGTCTGAATATTTCCTGTGGGGCTACGTCAAGTCTATGGTCTATGCCAACAAGCCGGCGACGATTGATGAACTTCGTACGAATATCGAACGTGAAATTGCAGCAGTATCGGCCCATTTATGCTTGAAAACCGTCGAAAATTGGGTTCAGCGTCTGGACTTCTGCAAGCGTGCCCGTGGTGGCCATGCAAAAGAAATCGAGTTATCACGGGAATAAAGAATTTCATTGATATCCAAAACCGTTTTTGTTTTATTTAAAAAAAACTTTTGTAGCGCTCTTATTGACGGACCCGATATTAGCAAGGTAGCAGAACGGCTGATAATTTATGTTCTGACTAAAGTGGGTATTAATATTTTCTGTTATAGTCAGGCAACTATAAAGACCCTTCAGGCTCATCTTGAGAGATAGTGCCCTTACACTGAATACATTCCAAGTAGATGTAGCCCAGGCTAAACTCTAAATACACCAACCAACGCGCTGCTGTGCTCTAGACACCGGACGTCTCACGTATCGTACGAGTATTTGGCTTGACGGGTTACTGTCTTGTGGGACGACACGCAGAGAGACTGGCGGACTTTCGAAATCACTTTAACGGAAGCTGCGGTGACGTAGATAAGAGAAATCAATATTACGCTTTCTGTGTGTGTTTGGCTACCCTAAACTCTTATTAAAACGTGGCTGATGTTAAATCCGAAAACTTTTGAGCTTTAGAAATCAATAATATTGGTTCAGCGGGAGGGGATACAAACTAATATTATTCCTTACGTCCTGTGGTAGGACGGTGGACTACATAGTCTATGTGGCTCTGTCACACCAGCTGCCAAACTTAACTAATGCAAACTTAAAAGTATGCATTATCATTTTTTCTGCATTCAAATACTGCACTCGACTGCGCAATTTTATTACGTCTCTAGTACCTAAGATTTCTGCCTTGTAAACACGACAGAGATTACCTAATTTTCTGTGCAATATTCACCTGATTATTGTACCGGTTCAAAGAGACTGTAAATCAGATAACCTGCTCGAGCAAGACTAGCGAACTGCAAGTTTTTCTTGAGAGATACTGCCCTTAGGGCAACGCATAATGTGACTCTGCCTAAACATCAAGCGCTCCAATGCTCTGGTGTCCTTATTGATATCGGACATTTCACATAATGTGTCTGTCATGACGATAGACATATTCATCAATAGAACAACCTCTGTGTATGTGCCCCGCTTTCTCTGAAAGGCGACAGGCTAACCTAGAGTAACGTTTCTTGGGGAGAACTTGGCCGAGGCAAACATCCGCGAAATCTTGAAATTTTTTAATAATATGGCTTTGTCATTGGAGAGGATACAATTACGTCTTGTGACTTATCCAATTACCGATCTACAGAATATATTAGTCAGTATAATGTCTGTTATATGAGAGGTCTCGTTTAAAACCAATCGCATTTGTACCGTTAATCTCGTATATTGCACTGGAGTATTAATTAAATGATGTACTGCATTTGGCAATATTATTTGACACGTCAGACACACATCAATTAAAACCAATCAACGGCTAAGTGATCAGATAAGAGATATGTCATATTTTAATCAGTCCTGGGATCTGTAAATTCATGTTAATCGGTCCTGCCCTTAGGATACCTGCAGTGTAAATATCTAGCCGATTAATAGGCATAGCCCATGAATTAGCATTCTCTAACATCTGTCAAAAAAGTACAGCCAGATCAATCTTTCTTCTCATGGTGTGTACTTTTGTCCCCCTATACTTGTACTTACGCCTATTACGATCTGCCTCTTCGGCCAGTAGTTTTTCGATTTTCTCCGGGAAATGCCGCTTGGCACACCACACCAAAGCGATGACAGCCAACACAACGAAGACGGTGATGAGGCCCAACCAGAAGGGCTCCTGCAGCATTCGCTCCGACAGCGGTTTGTAGGGAATATGCAGCATTCGCTTCTCACAACGATGGCCCTCCCACCAAGCATAGCATCTGAAATTGCAGACATACACATAATTAAAATTTGTTGTGGGTCGAGGTGGAGCTGAGAGTTTGAAAAACCCTCCGACAATTACACTTACCGACAAAAGAAACCACCATTCTTTTCTATACAAATACCACGTCCTTCACAAGGATTCTCTGAACAGGGCTTTTGTTTCTGTTCACACGTTGTGCCCATATAGCCGGTTTGACAATGACACTATGCACCAAAAACGACAAAGGAGAATAGTTCGTTGCATCGTCAAATGGGGGCGGGAATGGATGTCACACAAAAGAAATCTTACCTTGAAATTATTGGTTGTCAGCTCACAGCTGCCAAAGACGCACGGATCCAATTCGCACATGTTCAGACCGCAAAATCTACACAAAAATACCAAAGCAGTAATTGTGAAAATAGTGTTCATTTAAGAGAGGGGGTAGGGGTTGGTGGGTTTTAGAGAGAGAGAGTACATGCATACCTTCCCGTGTAGTGGCCCAGACATTGGCAGTAGCTGCTTCCATTGTTCGCAATACATTTGCCATTGTATTGACAAGGATTCGGTTGACATGCTTCGACACTCTTATCCTCAGATACTAATTTCATTTTGTAATTATTATCTGAAAGCATTGGGAGATAGAGAGAAAGTGGGCAAATGTCCTTTTGTAATCAGCACTTGAACTGTAAAATACAATTTATGTCCATGTCCTCATGTCCACATGTGCATGTTCATGTCCACATATACTGAATGTGTGTGTGCGTTTAGTGTTATTAAATTTGTGAAAGTGTTCTTCATGTGTGTCATCCTAGCTTGCTAAGTCAAAACCTTCAAATGTACAGTGGACACAATTAGGCAAAATTGCACACAATAATTTGCAAAATAATCAAAAAGTCAACAACTTCTGCATCATTTTTCTTATTCTCAGGAAAAATTGAAGCCATAAAAAAACTATTTCAATGAATTTAGGTTTAGGTTAAAAGTGGCAGTCTGTATGTCTGGCTCATTTAGCCTATGTAGTTCATTTCGATGCTAGAGGGGCGTAAGGAAAAAACACAAGTTTAATTTGATTGCTTCAGATAGTTTAAGAATTGGCAGATTTTAACATCAGCCAAATTTGCTAACTCCGTAAAGAAATAAGAGCCTGTTGTAGGTAGCATGACGCCTTCTACTATTCTATTGATTAATCTTCCTCTTCGTCATCTCTCTGCGTGTAGTTCAGTAAGCCACTGACCCATCATGACATACATGATAAATGAGACGTCCGGTCTCTACAACGACGCAGGACATTGATGCGTTTGGAGTTTAGTCAGAATAACATCAGCCTGGAATGCATGCAGTTCCTGACTAGTGCAAGGCAGATGTGGCCCAGATTAGACTCAAAACGCACCAAAGCACTGCTGTCGATGTCGAGAACGGACGTCTCGCTTATCATCTCTGTCATGACAGGTCACGGCACGCAGAGAGCTTAAAGATCTTGCATAATGACTTTTGCAGAAGCTGTGGAGACGAAGAGGAGGAGGAATCAATAGAACACCTTTTGTATCTATGCCCCACTCTCCCAGAGTTTGCTAACTTGGCTGGTGTGAAATCCGCCAACTTTTGAGCTTTTTAAAGCAATCAAATTAGTTCAACGGGAGGGGCTAGGGATAACTTAAGTCTTCCCTTACGTCCCTGTTGTATTACAATGGACTGGCTAGTCTAAGCGAGTCTGTTGTACAGGCTGCCACTCTTAACCTAACCTATCCTAACTAGTGCCCACGTATCATTTGCTACATTGCAAGCTCTTCTGCATTGCACTTTCCTGCAATGAATATTGACACAATTAATCCATGGCTTAGAGAGATCTACACCTATTATATCAATCAGGGCTATGTACCAACAAAATAAAGAGAAAACAAGGTTGTTTTCATCACAAAAGTTGGAAAGCCATCCCATACTGAAGCTAAGGATTTTCGGTCAATCAGTCTATCGACACATCTCCTTAAAATCCTGGAGATATTAATAGTTAACTAGAACTAAAATTGATCACAGACTACTGTCCACACAACAGTATGTCAACAGTAAGAATAAGTCCACCGCCTTGCATGATCTGGTCAGCTTTATTGAAGTATCCCTCTCTGTTAAGTAATATACTACGGTAGCTTACTTAGATATAGATGAGGCCTTCAACAACATAACTTCAGCCGCTATAATTACGGCTCTAGCATCCCAGGGGGTTGATAACACTGTGCTAGAAATGGACACTTTGAAAATGTAACAGAAATGAGACCCTATGGATATACCTATTTCGACATTGCTGAATCCAGTGGTGCTAGCCGTTTTTCTAGGTTAGCTCTTGTTTTCGCGATATTGGACCACAAAGTTTGCAAGGAAATCATAGAGGTTATTTGTCTCGGAGGTGATTTTAAAGTGGAAGGCTACGGAATACACGCTGCATTCCAAAGAACGAAATAAAGGGAACCCTTCGAGAATTATTTCTTTCAATATAGTCGTCCACGCTTCTTACCCCCTCATCACTGAAAAATTGCAATCAAATCTTACCATATGTCAAACGTCATACAAACCGTCCACATTTGTAGGTGGTGTCTTTGAGAAAAATATTCGTCGCGAAAAATTACTATGAGTCTCCTTACAACATATTGATGAAAAATTCACAGGTTTCATAATTAGGTATATGTTTTTTTTGCAATCGACCCACGGTGCAACTGTAGTCCATTCTGTACAAAAAATCTATGCACCAAATGTGATGTCACTGATACTAAAGGGTATTTGTTTCAGAAATGACAAATGTTTAAAGCGATTTATTACTTTACGCAATATCCTCAAAACCCTGGAGAGATTAATAGACAAAGTTTTTTCCATTTCAAAGGAGGGAAAGCCGTCCCAGACTGGAGCTACGGATTTCCGGACGATTAGTCTATCGTCATTTCTCCTCAAAACCCTGGAGAGATTAATAGACAGTTACCTTAGGACTAAAATTGATCACAGGCTGTCCAATAAACAGCATAGCTACAGCAAGGACAAGTCCACCGAAATCTCCCTGCTCGATCTAACCAGCTTTATTGAATGATTCCTCTCTCTTAAGGAATGCGAGTATACTACGGTACCCTTCTTAGATATAGAGGGGACATTCAATAACATATTTCCAGCCGCTATAATTAATCTTTATCAACCCTGGGGGTTCATAGCAGTATACGTTGGTTCATTCATAACCGTCTGATTAAAATACGCATTTCAGCTAGCTGACTGACCTCCAAAGATTTTTCAGCAGGGGAACTCCCCATGGGGGTGTTCTGTCTCCTCTGCTACGGAAGCCATGAACAATGTTCTGCTTTCTTTTGAGATGATTTCTGAAAGGGTCGTTGTCTTTTATCATATGCAATGGAAAGCATCACTCCAAAATATTCAAAAACATGTCTATCATTGTCTGCCAAGATAAGTATTCACATTCGTATTCGTAGTCGCCAAGAGCGCTTGTGGCTGGGCATCATTTAAGCTTGTTTGGCATGGCATTTAGTGTTCCAAATTGAGTTTTGCCCTCTATCACTCTCGTGTGACCAAGTGGACATGTCCGTTCACATGTAATCGCCAAAGGGATGCTTAGTGACATGGCATACATACATGTGTAAGTAATGGGTTTATGGAGTTACATGAAGTTTTGTCAAAGTTAAAGTGGCCGTAGTAATTCTGGTTTTATTTTAATACCAGCTGTAGAACATGTTTAGTTTCCAAATGTTTTAACAGCTGCCGGTCGTGAAATGTATCTTAACAAGAGGTAGTAGAAAGAGTAGACCACATTTACGACATTTTTAAATATAAAATTTTTGTATGAGTATTGATCTGACGTCTGTTGTCATACTCCGTCAGATCAATACTCATACAATTATTTAATTTCTCCCTGATGATGCCTTTCGATGAAAGGCGAAATATTGAATAAAAGAAAATAAATTTATAAAAACCAAGACCTCGAGCTCGAGTTTTATTTAAAACAATTTAATTAAATAACAATAAAGGTCGAATAAATGAAGATTACTCAAATTTAATAAAATTTTTAAATTAGAGTCCAAAGGATGAAAAAAATTTGGAAAATTAACAAAATATGAAGAAACGAGAAAAAAAATCCTCATTTTTGTTAGGTTTGAATTTAAATGAAAAATAGTTTTGATCAAATATACTTTATTTGAAAATCAAGAGAATTTATTCGGAAGGCATATTTAAATACAGTACAACAAAATTATTGATTTTGAAAGTGTCAAAAAATAATATGTATGTTATTTAAACAATATTTTCAAAACGTTGCTGACTTTTTCGAATGCCAGTTTTAATTATACCCTGCACCACACTGTGATACTGGGTATTATGACTTTGCACATTTGTTTGTAACGCCTTAAAGGAGATGAGATAGACCCAACATTTATTATAACTAGACAACGGAATTATATGCAATTTTAATTTTTTAACGTTCTCTGGATCCGGCTGCATATTAAAATTGTTGACTTCTTATGCACAGAATTATCCAGTTACCATATTACTATTATATTTTGAATGAAAAGTGCATATTTCAAATATACAGCTGGAATTGGAATCCGACAATATCTTAAAATTGCATATAATTCCGTCGTCTAATTATAACGATCAACTCAGAATCACTTAGTCGATTTATCCACATACCAGTCCATGGCTTCTTCACGTTCTAGAAACAACATTCTACAACCGATTCGGTTGAAATTAGCCAGTTAATGTTTTATTATGCCCCTAACTATTCCTGGAACAAATTGACCAAATCAGTCCGTGTTTGGATATACATAGTCCCATATAATTGTACATTCCGATCTGACTACTTCATGTTCTAGAAGTCGCTCTAAGTATTCAAGCCATCCGACTGAAACTTGGTAGTTTAGACTATATAGTATGCCTTAATCCATTCCTGGAAAAAATGACCCAAATCTTTCCGTGTTTACATATATGTAAGTATATCAGCCATATAACTGCTTCTTTCGACTGACTTCATCACATTTTGTAAGCTCATTGTACTATAACCGGTGTGTCTGAAAATTGGCAGATTGTTTTTTTATTTTATCCTGAACCACTCCTGAATTTGTATATATCCTCATATATAAGAATAGGGTGATCTAAATAGAGATACTTTTTTCAATAGCCTTTATTGACAGATCACGTATGAGTTTGGCATTTCATCATGGAAAGACTTACGCCTGAACAACGTTTACAAATTATTCAGTTTTATTATCAAAATAATCGTTCGCCAATTGCGCTAAGTCCATTTTTTTAAATCCAAAAAAAAAACTCTTTCCAGTCGACCCACGACTTTGACACCCATGAGCAATATTTTAGCTCTCGTTAAGAGCTATATTTTTGCCATTGACCGATTTCCGATCCGACGTACCGGAATCATCGGTCCATATTTCTTCAAAAATGATGCCGGTGAGAACGTAACCGTCAATGGCGACCGTTATCGTGCCATGATAACCGACTATTTGATGCCTGAAATTGAAGCTAGTGATCTCGGCGACATTTGGTTTCAACAAGACGGCGCCACTTCCCACACATCGCATCAATCAATGGATTTATTGAGAGAACACTTCGGTGAGCAGATAATTTCACGTTTTGGGCCGGTCGATTGGCCACCAAGAACGTGTGATATCACACCGTTAGACTTTTTCCTTTGGGGATACGTAAAGTTTAAAGTTTATGCGGACAAACCAGCTTCGACACATCACGCGTGTCATTCGCCAGTTACCAGTCGAAATGCTCGAACGAGTCATCGAAAATTGGACTCAACGGATGGACCATCTGAGACGTAGCCGCGGCCAACATTTGATAGATATAATCTTCAAGAAATAAATCCCAAAGAATGTTCTTTCAAATGATAATAAACATTCCCCATTAAATTTTAATTTTCTGTGTTTTTTTTTCTTTAAAAAAGTAGGGAACCTCGAAATGGATCACCCTATACAACTCCAGCAAAATTGTACGTGGTAAATTATTACACGGCAATGGTTCAATTCTTTTCAAAACGCTCGCTATGAGTGAAAACTTTGATATCAATTCTTCAACGCTGTCTTGTATATGTTGATATGCTCTCCTGAGAGGTTTTTGTTAAAAATAATATCATATATTGCAGAATGTAAATATGAAGACAACCGGGGTAAAAAGACAAAGACCGCTGTCGAGGCTGAACATTATGCCAAAAAAACATATAAAAGTCTGGCGCTGCTACAGCTTCTATAGAACCCAGTGAAAAACCGGTCGAGATACAAATGTAATAATTAAACCAGTAAGGACAGACAGAAAGTCGGGCGGGGCCGACTATATAATATTGGGATAACAATTTGGCTGTGTTCATACATGTAATAAGCAAACTCTCTCTGTCGATTTTCGTACAGATCGGATAAAAAATACGGTTTCCACAGCGCTTACATGTCAAATCGGGTGAAACATATATATGGGGTCTATATCTAAATTTGAAAGGATTTTCCCCGAATTTGGTAGTGTTCATTCATGTAATAAGAGAACTCTCTCTGCCGATTTTCATACAGATCAGATGTAAAATACGGTTTCTACAGCGCTTGCATGTCAAATCAGGTGAAACATATATATGGGGGCTATATCTAAATCGAAACGGATTTTCTCCGAACTTGGCAGTGTTCATTTACGTAATAAGAAAACTCTCTCTGCCGAATTTCGTACTGATCGGATATAAAACACGATATCTACATCGCTTACATGTCAAATCGGGTGAAACATATGTATATATGGGGACTAGGGCGGGTCGATTTAAAAGTCGCCCATTGCTCAGTGAAAATCATATTCTAGTGATCAAAATAAGAAACTTTGCCCGAGGAACCATACCTCTAAAACGAATTCTGATGTCCCCACTTTTGACCGGTAGGGAGAAATTTTGAAAAATCCCACTTTGACCCATTTAGAGGGCGCCAATCGAGTCCAAATGTATGACCGACCCCCACTAACTTTGGATGGCCAGGGGGTGTGCCACTGGCATGGGTGGGCCTCCAAAGTTAGTGGGGGTCGGTCGTACATTTGGACTCGATTGGAGCACTCTAAATGGGTCAATGTGGGATTTTTCAAAATTTGCCGACCCAAATTTCGGGACATCAGAATTCGTTTTAGAGGTATGGTTCCTTCGGCAAAGTTTCTTATTTTGATCCCTAGAATACGATTTTCACTGAGCAATGGCAACTTTTTTTGCCTCCCCACAAATCGACCCCGCCTAATGGGGACTATATCTAAATTTGAACCGATTTTCTCCGAGTTTGGCAGTGTTCATTCACGTAATAAGAAAACTCTCTCTGCAGATTTTCGTACAGATCGGATGTAAAATACGGTTTCTACAGCGCTTACATGTCAAATCGGGTGAAACATATATATGGGGGCTATATCTACATCTGAAAGGATTTTCCCCGAATTTGATAGTGTTCATTCATGTAATAAGAAAATGCTCTCTGCCGAATTTCGTACTGACAGGATATAAAATACGGTTTCTACAGCGCTTACTTGTCAAATCGGGTGAAACATATATGTGGGGGCCATATCTAAATCTGAACGGATTATCTCCGAAATGGTAGTGTTCATTCACGTAATAAGAAAACTCTCTCTGCCAAATTTCGGGGGTAACATATATGTGGGGGCTATTTCTAAATCTGAACAGATTTTGGCCAATTTTAATAGGGATCGTCCTTTGGCCAAAAAAACAGCACTATGCTAAATTTCATCACAATACGACATACACTTTGATCAGAAGAATACATGGACAGACTGACAGACGGACATGGCTAAGTCGACTCAAAAAATGATTCTATGTCGATCGGTATAATAAACTATGGTTCTATTTCTTCTCTTTTTGGGTGTTACAAACAAATGCAGAAAGTCATAATGGTGTAAGGTATAATGAACATCTACAAGAACTACCTTGGACCTGGAACGCAGTGAGGACCAAAAGAAAGATCTGCATGTCAAGTCCGGTAAACTAATGAATAAAATAAAGGAATACATGGCTAAGGACGACAAACTGCAGCTTTCAGCAAATCTTCTTCCATAGAATTGCATGTTTTGTGACCTTAATGCCGCCTTGAAACAGCAAGAACATTTCAGCGCTGAAAAAGAAAATTTCCCCAAGACGTGTTGACTTTGGGCAATGAACGCATGACCGAAATGAAGAAACGTTAAGACATGGAAGAACAATTGTATCAAAGTCGAATAAGAGAGTTGCAACATAAATTACAGATACTCGATGATTGGGGCACTGATAGCAATACGAACGAGCCAATGCAAATCACTGCTGCCCAAAATTCGTTCTTCTTCAACTAATTCTGCGACCAATGACGGAGAGTTGCATGGAAATGTAAACACCCTTACAGTGGAGATACAAGATGGTCGTTTGGATCTGCAGCCATTTCTTTTGCGTTAACATTCGAAAGAAGTAAGGAATTTACATTAAATATGTGCTTTCTAATTAAGTCTCCTAATTCAACATAGTTTCATTTGATATATTGTATTTTTCGTTTCTAATATTGTTCAATGAGATTATCATCTTTATATATAAAATCCTTTGTACGTTTGCGAATAAAAGCGAATTGGCTGAAAATTGAACAATATATTCAGTTTGGGGTCATTGATCACGCTATCAGCCACTTGGCTACTTCAGGCTGCTATCAATTCTCTGGAGGCAACATGCTTAAATTCACAAACAGCCCTCGACTGCCGCATATCTCTTAACGAGATGGCTGAGCAGTTTAATATACACCTCATATGGGTGCCTGGCATAGGGATATCCCGGGGAACTGCAAAGCCGATGAACTTGCTAGGACATGGAACACATTACAAATTCTCGAAGAATTGCGTATATTGGCGCGCCACTATCCACGTGCAAGCTTTGGCTTAGGCAAGAGGCAAACAGTCAGTCCAACGAAAGATGGACATAAATCGGCACCTGCAGAGTAGCTAGACAAATCTGGCCAAGGTATGACCTGAGAAGATCAAAATATCTCCTCGCACTAGAGAGGCAAAGATTAAGATTATCAGTTCTGACGGGACACTGCGTGATCGGCGAACACGTCAAGAGATTGGGTATTGACTCTAATGACTTCTGCAGAAGCTGTGGAGATGAGGAAGAAGTGGAGAGCATTGAGCACTTGCTATGCGACTGCCCCGCTCTGAGTAAACGACGACTGGACATACTGGGGTCGGCTTTTCTAGGCAGCCTAACAGATCTTTCCAGTACCGATATTCGTACTACCGACAAATTTGTATATCAAACAGGTTAGTTTCGATGAGGGACATTTCAGCCCTTGGTAACACTAGGGACCTAAACTGGTCTATGTGAGCTTGTATAAAAAATACGGCTGCCACCCTAACCTAAACCTAAACTTTGGGGTCATTTGAGTTTTACAAATATTATCACCGCGATAAATTTAAAGATTTGACTGAAATTTGAAATGTATGTGTTGTTTGTCTTGATAATATGTAGTTTGTATGTATAATTCTAACCGGTAGATGGTGCTGTAGTGGACATATGGTCTATAAACATTTTTTCCTGAAACTCGGGATGTATGCATTGTTGAATGAAATATCAACGAATAGCAAACCAATACATCTCAAACAGGACGGTCAGGACAACGTGTGCTGGGGTCAGCAATTCAATATAAAATTTTGTTGAATAAACTTGAAATTTGTTGTATCTCTAAACATCCGTGTATCCTCTACAGTTACCATATGCAAAATTTGACAAATCACTTAAATGTCCAAAAATGTGTTTCCAGCGAACATATTTAGGGTCTTAGGTCGATCTTTCGATTTTGGCCTGGTACAAGCGATACATAATTGAGGGTTTAAAAATCTCTTGTATTATGAAGATAAAGCTCACGGGTTCAGTGTGCGTATACATAACTTTTATTCGAGTTTGAAAACAGCTCATACGCACAAAGGCATAGGACTTGGGGCACTGCTTCAAGGTGTTACACTCTCCTCCATTAAAGTGATGGTACACGGGGCAAAATCGCCTTTTTTGTTATGTTTGAATCGAAAGAAAATATATTTGGAACACAAATTTTTAAATATTATATATTTCTACGCAAATAAATTTTATTTGAAAATCAATAAAATATATTTGGAACGCATATATTAATATATTACAACAAAATATATTTGCAAACTAAATTTCTCAAATAAAGTATATGTTTAAGTACAAATAAAATTATTGTTTAGGAATTTCTCCAAATATATATTTTTTAAAAACGATTTTCAAATCTTTTGCTGCCTTTTTCGAATTTCATTTCTAATTTTTTTCGTGGTTCCCAATTGTACCTCCCAGTTATTATACCATATGCAGCATTGACTTCTGTTTCAAATCAATCATTTCAAATTTCTAAGCATTAGTTGTCAATCCACGGAAAAATTTATTTTGATCCAAGATTATAGGATTTCAATTATTATTTATTATTTATTATTTTTACGAACATTATAAATTTCTAAAAAATATTTTGAATTACTGAACAATATAACACAATTTATGTATTTTCTGAATACTTAAATGCAAATTGTTTATTTGTTTCGGAAATAATAGTCCAAAATAAAAACAAATTGGGAGTAAACAAAGATTTGTTTAGAACAACATCTTCCCAAATATATAACCTTTGTGTGTACCAAATATTATATGTTTAGAGTGTACCCTAAACATATACATGTTTCAAGCCGAATTTGTTTGGGACAATATACTACAGAAGCGATTTTTTGTCAGCGTGTAGTTATAATTAACGTGCTGCCTCCGGGTCACCGAAGCTTTTTCTAAATAAAATAAATAACCGATGGAGAACTTGATTTTCCTATCTATCAGTTTCAGATTATTTAGTATTAAATTTCCATCCATATCACCACTTGAACAAAATTTCAATTGAAATTTGGCTTTTGCATAGAGCATTAAATATTATTTGCCTGAAAGCATTAATGACGAACAAACATAGCACACACAGCTCTTTTGTTATTATTTAATTTCGCCGTAGCGGATGTTTGCGGATGTGTTGCCGGGATAATATTTGCATACATTTAGTGGCATATGATCCCAGTGAGCGTTAAACGCTTACCCATTAGTATGTATGTATTTTACTTGTGGTGGGATTTTGTAGCGTTTAATTCTAAAGTGGTACATTTTAAAAGTGGGGTATAAGGATAAACTAAATTAAAATATTCCTAAGCAAAGACCGGACAGAAATTCGGGCGGGGCCGACTATATAATACCTAACACCTCCCCAACAATACGAAAATGGGCATTGCGATAATATTTTGGATTAATTGCTTTGGTTTCAGTTAACAAAGTACTTAGCTCCACCTCCTCATCAAGGCTTATCCCAAGAAGGAATTGTTGATGTTGATCATAATAAACTGGATCTGAAACGGTAATCTTAAAATGCGCAGTATTCTTTCATAGATCAAGAATCTTTCATAGAACAAATTGTTGGGGCTATACATAATCTAAACATATTTTTATCAACTTGGATCATAACCTCATTTCTACCAAATAATATAAAGATCGGGCGTAAAATACAGTTTCAATAGCGCTTAAATACTAAAAAGGCTGGGGAATAGTACATATGTGGCTATATCTAAATCTGAAAATTCTAAATTCCTAAATTTAGAAACTTCTTTCTGCCAAATGTTGCAGTATCGAGAGTAAAGTACAACTTCTATAGCGCTTCCGGAGGAACATATGTATGAGGGATATATCTAAATCTGAACCGATTTTCCCCGCATTTGGCAGTGTTCATTCAGGTAATAAAAAACTATCTCTGCAGTATTCTGTACTGATCGGATATAAAATACAGTTTCTACAGAGCTCACATGTCAAATCGGGTGTAACATATATATGTCTAAATCAGAATCGATTTCCCCCCGAATTTGGCAGTGTTGTACTGATCGGACATAAAATACGGTTTCTACAGCGCTTATATGTCAAATCGGGTAACACATATATAGGGACTATATCTAAATCTCTACCGATTCTAACCAAATTCAATAGGGATCTCCTTGGGCCAAAAAAGATATGTGTAAGGTTTCATCGATTAATATTGTGGCGAGAAAAGTTGCAACCAAAGCGGCAATAAGATTAAACTGCCTATCAATGTGGAGGTACAGGAGCTATGGTCACATGAGGATATCAAAGTGTAGTGCTATGGTAACCGACAGCGTGGACTATATACCAACTGTGTACACCTTCGAGAGAAATTACATCACTATGATTCCCGCCAGAGATGAATGGGTCGGCAGAATACCAGGTAATAGAAACCATCTCCACTTTTACACGGATGGTTCGAAGCTTGATGAAAAGGTTGGCTTCGGAGTACACTGTGAAGAACTTAGTCTGGATATACCAGATACCTGCAGTGTCTATCAAGCCGAAAAATGGCAACATGGGAAGTCGCCAAGTGGCTGAGTCGCAACATAGTAACCAACACTGGCGTTGTCATTTACTCGGACAGCCAGGCACCGGCAGGATAGCTAGACAAATCTGGCCAAGGTATGACCTGAGAAGGTCAAAATATCTCCTCGCACTAGAGAGGAAACGATTGTCTACGTTAGTACAGGTACGCCAAACGATTGGGTATTGACTCCAGTGACTTCAGCCGAAGCTGTGGAGATGAGGAAGAAGTGGAGAGCATTGAGCACCTGCTTTGCGACTGTCCCGCTTTGAGTAAACGATGACTGGACATACTGGGGTCGGCCTTTTTAGGCAGCCTAACAGATCTTTCCAGTACTGATATTCGTACTATCGATAAATTTATATATCACACAGGTTTGTTTCGATGAGGGGCATTTCAGCCCGTGGTAACACTAGGGACCCAAACTGGTATATGTGAGCTTGTAAAAAAATACGGCTGCCATCCTAACCTAAACCTAAACCTAAAGGTTTCATCGAGATTGGACCATAATTGCGACCTGTACTTTGATTACAAGAATACATGCACAGACTGACAGACGGACAGACAGACAGACAGACGGACATAGGTAAATCAACTCAGCAAGTGATTCTAAGTCGATCGGTATAATAAACGATGGGTCTATTTCTCCTCCTTTTGGGTTGTAACACTCAACAAATGCTCAAACACATAATACCCTGGAGCACAGTGTCGTGGAGGGTATAAAAAGATGATGGAAATCTCTTAAACATGTAGGTGGCTGATATGTAATGCAACAAAGTAAAGCGCTATATTTTTTTAATTTTTTTTTTAAATTTTATTGTTCAAAAGCAAAAAATGTCGGAAATAACATAAAATTTTAGAAACAGTTTAGATTTGTTCGAAATGGCCACCTTTGGCACGAATTATGGCCTTCAAACGGCCGACAAAAATTAGAAGGAATTGAGCTAGGGCTTTACCATTTTGTACATATCACTCATTTGGCCTAATTAGCTGAAAACCAATTTTTTGTTTAAATCCGCCCATAACCACGCCTACTTCCCACATAACCTGAAATTAAAAATCTTAGTATTTTTCTCAATTTAGCATTTATATTATTACAAATCGCTAGTAGAGATTTTATTTGAGTCCTTAATTATATAAAAATTGCAAGTGCCACGCCCAACGCCCATATATCAATTTCAATTTTATACGATGTTAGAAATTACAGGAAATTTTTTTATAAAATGCTTTGTATCTTTTGATCGATGTAAATCAGTACATAGAACAAAGTAAATAACTAAAGCGTAATACATTAGCTCAACATTTGCAAAAAAATCATAATGAAATAGTTTACAGTTTTTTGTTAATTAATCAATCATTCCAACTATGCAGAAAAAATCATCATTGATTTAGCAATGTGTTCATTAATAATACTTTATTTTTAAAGCATACTTTTAGGAATATGTGGAAAGGACATACAAACAATGAGGCATTTATATATAGTAGATTGGCAAACAAATGTTCGCTTATATGAATATTTAGCTTGTTCATGTCGGTTGCCCGTTTAATACGGTCTGTAATCGTTGATTTAAACTGAGATACTCTCTCGGCTCAAGGCCAATTTGCTTTTATACATGCTTTATATGCTTTTTATTATATTTGCATTCAATTTATCATTTGCCCCTTAAGGTATGCTTTGGTAATGTTGTTGAATACATAGCAACATGGACTAAAAATAACGAATTTTGGGTTGTTTTTTGCTGAGTATGTTTTACTATTTCGTTAAATAAATCAACATAGGCAGGTATAGGCAGAATTTTCTTTTTGCAATGGTTAACTAAGTCCCTAGTTTATCAATTTTTGTTAATGACAAGACCTCGGTCGTCCTCGGAAGTATAGTTTTATCCTGGAGAAAATGAAACAACCTGATTTTTGGCAACTTGCAAGTAAACCGCAGATTAAATAGGAAAATGACAACACAATTATATATTTTTTAATGCAAAAAAAACACTTCAAAAGGTTATGTATAGTATGCCTTAAACGAAGTTCCAATGCGTTTCATAGTTTCGGAGATATGGGCTTACAAAATACTCTCTTAAATGATAAACTTTGGATGCATTGTACCATTTATGAATTTCAAATGCTTGTACCGCGATATTTCGCCAAGATATCAGCAAAACCTTTAAAGATTTAGTTAATTGGAATGTTCTTTACAGATTGGAATCAAAAATTTTGAGATTGGGCCTCATGAAAATTGGGAGTTTTTGCCGCTCATAATACAGTGTGCGCCGTCTTGAGATGATCGATACTTTGGTATTTTTTTAGTGCGAACCTTACTCTCTAAAATGCCCCAGGCGCAAAAGTCCAACGGATTGAGATCCGGAGATCTTGGTGGCCATTGTGCGGTAGAAATGAAGCGAGGAACCTCCTTTTTAAGCCATTCTTGGTTGACGCGTGCTGAGTGCGATGGTGCTGAGTCCCGTTGGAATGTCCATGGTCTGCGGCCGAAATGTTTGTCCCCCCAGGGCTTCAATACTGTCTTTAGGACATTTTCCCGATAATATTCGGCATTTATTTTGACCCCATGGTCGATGAATACGAGCGGGGAGCGACCATCGGCCGTTACGGCGGCCCACACCATTACCATCGGCGGCGCTTGAGTTCTGGTAGCCAATCGAAGGTGTAAATTTTCAGCTGACCTCTTTGGCAAGTAAACCCGATCATTTTGTTTGTTCACAAACTGCTCAATTTGGAATGGCTTCTCATCGGAGAAAACCAAATTCGGTAACTGGCCAATTTGGCTCTTTCCAGTCGAACTTTTTTTGTGCATCGGTGAGCTCTTGCACTTTTTGGAACTTCAATGGCTTTAGTCCAAACTCATTTTTTAATATGTGTTGTATGCGTTCTCGCGATATGTTCAGCTCACGAGCAATTTTTCTACCACTGCGGCGTGGATTTCGATCAAATCTGGCCTTCACTTTTCGGATCATTTCTGGTGTTGCTACCGTTTTTTTTCGTCCACTTTTTGGACGCGATGCAACACTGCCAGTATCGCGGTAACGAGCAATGGTACGAGAAACAAAAGATTTATTCACATTTAAATGCTGGAGGGCTCTAACGATAGCCACTTGTGTTTTTCCACCCAAATATGTATAAAGCAATCACACTATCACGCTTGAATTCCATCACGAATAACTTTTTTCTGAATGCAATCAAAATCAAATCAAAATGATTTTGTAAGCTTGTAAACAATAAAATGAACTGTCACTGAAATAAATCTGTCAGCTATCAGACTAGCGGTTTAGAAATGATAGCAACCTGAAGTTGGTTGCAAATACATATCAGCCACCCTGTATATATAATGAATTAATTGACTTAGTCATATAATACCCATAAAAGAGAATGGACAATTGTCAGTCAGTTGGTAAGGTAGAGATGCAGTACAATATGAAAACATTGCTACAGAAGTTATTGGGAAATTGTGTTTGACAGGGGCTTGACAAGTGCCCCTATTACGAGTATGCATTGAACTGTAGATAACTCAAAAGCAATGCCCTTTAACGAATTGTGTTGGTGTGGGTGCAGACATTGAAGTTATCATATATTCAATAGTGTTACGATGTGGCCCTTTTGTGCCAAAAGGGTACCAAAATGGGCGTGTCAATATCGTCTCTTTTTTCACTGTACGTTGCAGAAACTTTTACATGTTTGGTATTACAGAAGATATGGATAAGTATTATAGAAGTTTTTAGTGAATAAGTATTTAACTACATTTTAAACCTTTGTGGGGAAGGTACTAGAATGAGTGAACCAATACATTCATCTTCAATAGCTTGAAATAGAAAAAAGGTGTAATCAATCGAGAGTTATGGTACGCACCAGCCAGACAGACTGAATGCACTGAAAAAAAAATTTGTCATAAAATTAAAGAAATGCTCCAAAGACGTCATTAGTTTTTAAAATAAGTACATTTTGTTTCTTATTAGTTTTCTTATTACATGAATGAACACTGCCAAATTCGGAGAAAATTGGTTCAGATTTAGATATAGCCCCCATATATATGTTTCGCCCGATTTGACATGTAAGTGCTGTAGAAACCGTATTTTACAACCGATCTGTACGAAATTCGGCAGAGAGAGTTTTCTTATTACGTAAATGAACACTACCAAATTCGGAGAACATCCGTTCAGATTTAGATATAGCCCCCATATATATGTAAGCGCTGTAGAAACTGTATTCTATATCAGAACAGTACGAAATTTGGCATAGAGTTCTCTTTTTACATGAATAAAGACTACCAATTCTGGGAAAATCGGTTCAGATTTAGATATAATCCCCATATATATATTACACCCGATTTGACATGAAGGCGCTGTAGAAACCGTATTTGTATTCGATCAGTACGAAATTCGGTAGAGAGAATTTTATAAATTTCGCTGTAGAAACCGTAGGCCCCGCCCATGTGAGCCATGTTTTGAAATGGAGATATATAAAACAATTTGATAGCGAGAATGCTGTAATTTTGTGTATATGTATCTGGCGTTAGTCTACGTGATTGGTCCAAAAATGGTCAGGATCGGACCAACGGGCGTGGCCTCGCCCATATGAGCCAAATGTTGAAATTGGGATATCTGGCACAATTTGTTAGCGAGAGCGCTGTAATTTTGTGTATATGTATCTGTTGGCAATCTATGTGAGTGGTGGGATCGGGCCAATGGGTGTGGCCCCACCCACATGAGCCCAGAATGGAGATATCTTGAGCAATTTGTTTGTTCCCGAGAGTGCTGTAATTTTGTGTGTATGTATTTGGTGGCTTTCTACGTGATTAGTACAAAAATGGAGGGGATCGGAAATCAGAAATCTGGGGCAACGCAGTGGACCGGGTCAGCTAGTAAAATCATAAAAATAGAAAACAAATCTTGAAAGCTAGCATCCTAACGAAGAAAACAATGCCAATTTGCAAAAAGTCTATGGATAAATGTATAAATTATTAACTTTGTTGGGATATACCAAAAGGGGTGTGGCTATAACGCTAATTTTTTTTACTATAAAAACACTGTACACTGTACCAAATTTCAGGTTTGTATGTGCAGGAATCGAAGTTATAAGCCATTAACTTTTTGTGCAAAATGGTCCATTTATTATTTGGGAGATACCAACAGAGGCGTGGTACTGTAAAGACACTACACTCCACAAAATTTTAAGTATTTGTATGGACTGAAATCAAAAATATAAGTTGTTAACTTTTTGAGCAAAATGGTCTATATGTTGTATGAGAGGTACCAAAAGGAGCGCGGCGACATCGGTCATTTTTCTGAAGAAGATAGCGACCAAGAAACTAATACTATGTGTGGAATTATGAAAGATTCTGAGTAGTAGTATAGAAGTTATGAGTTAATTACTATTTCACTATATTTTGGCTCTTCGTAGGGGAGGTGCTCGAAGGAGTTGACCAATATAGTCCGTCGTTGACGTTGGCCTGAGATAGAAAAAAATATTAACACATACCAGTTTAAGTCAATCGGTTAATCCTGTCGAACGTTATGGTGCGCACCAACAAGACAGACAGACGGACAGCCTGACGGTCCTAGCTAAAGTGACTTAAAATGGCCCAAAATGGATTTCCGCCAAATATTCTTTGTGTCTCTTAGCTCACTCCATCGATGTGTTACGCTTTTGACCCGCAGTATTTGATATATAACTCCTTCTTCACAATAGTATGGGTATAAAAACCGCATTATATTGAAATTCTCTTATTTCTACTAAAAGTCCTGCAATTTCTACATTTATCCATAGATTTTCTTCAAATAGGCATTGTTTTCTTCTTTAGGATGCTAGCTTTCAAAAATTGGACCAAACCTTTTTGCGATTTTTTTATTTTTTATGACACGAAGCAAACAAAAAACGATTTTTTTTGGGAAAAAATATTTTTAAACTTATGTTAACACGTGAAAGTTTCATTACTAACATTTATAGTCCTTATAATTTCTTTTCATTTAAAGTGTATGCCGGTTTTATCGAGCTTATACTTCATATAAATATGGTTCAAATACTGAAGGCACCTTTCAAGAAAATGGAAATTTTAAAGAATTAAAAAAATACCATAAATTTTTTTCATCATGTTTAGTGTTTAGGATACCACCATATACCAGAAAATGTTATCTACAGACCTTTGCCAAAATTTTTGTAAACCAGTGTAATGGCTCACGGTTCTAGAGTGCATTTAAACAATAATTATTAAATTTTGAAAATAACTCATACGCACCCATGGTCACCGGAGGCATGGGGCGAAGTCGAATGAACGGTTGTTGTTCATTTTTTATGCAATAAAGAACCAGAAAACTTTTTTTTTGCAATAAAGAACCAGAAAACTTTGGTATATATGAAAAGGTATTTCTAGTATTTCTAGCAATCATGTTTATTTGTACTCCCTCTCTTCGAACTCTCTGAAAATGTTCACACCCATTAAGAAAATTTCATCAACTAAAGCCAATGCATAAAAAAATTAAATTCAAAACTTTTACCTTCCGGCCGAACTGTTGCAGACCCCTCGACCCAATTTGCAATTGTAATAAATTCTATTGAATTAATTCATTTCATTCTTTATGAGTGTGTTCAGCTTTTTGTCGCAAATTAAAATTAAATAAACCAAACAAAACAAAACAAAAGTCCAAACACTGTCGTCAGTTGAATTCAGGCAGATTTTTTTATATGGAATGAATGTTGTTTGCAAACATACGCTGTGAAAAATGTTGTTGTGGAAACTATAAAAAAGATATTAACTTAAATTAAAGATGAGAATTATATTAAAATCAAAAAAGAAAAATTAAAATAAATGAAAATATATTGAAATTGAAAACATTTTCTTGTATCATCTCTTAATTTCTTTAAAATTAACTCGGAAATTTAGTTATATAAGAACATTTTTGCTTAGACTCACACCCTATGAAAAAATAACTTCTTTCGAAAACATATTATTTTTGGGAAAATTATTTTTTTTGTATAAATTGAAAAGTCATTTAAGTTTTTTCCGTTTTTTAGACAATTTGTAGTGAACTCCGAAAATATAATATTCAACCATTTTTAGTCGCTATTTAAATATAATGTTCCTGCACAAGCAAATATTTTTTTTACGTTTTCCCTCAAACACATTGATGTTCCATGGTATGCAGAAATGTTTTTTAATCATAGAAAAATTATTTTCTCTGTGTATTGAAATGTGCCGGTATTTATGAATGTATTTGACAGCAGTAATGAAATGTCAACCTGAAAATGCAAAAATGCATACAACAGTTTAAATGTTCACAATGGAACCATATCACCGAACTGCGGAGCTTTTCTGCAATGTGGAACAGAGGCTATTGCTTTATGCAGCAAAGTTGATAGCAACATTCTGCTAACCCGAAAATGTAATAGAAAGGGGACCATATGGGTAAATCTGCTTCCACCACTCTGCATCGGAAGGTGTATCTTGTTTTCGAGATATTCGACAAGAAAAATTGAAGAGGATGGCTTCGGAATACACGATTTACTCCAAAGACCGCAATAAAGTCGGGAAAATTTAATTATGCGCTTCACAAAAAGGTGAACAGGTACTATAGTTGTGGTCAAATTTGTCTATCCTGGCATAGACACTTGAAGTAGATGTTTGTGGCTGTTGTGTTTATAGATTTCCCACTTGTGTCGTACGTTTGTAAGCTGTTTTTTGGAAAGTTTTTATTTTATTTTTTGAATGGAGAACCTCTTAATATTGTGTGAAAATTTGAGATGAATCGGAGTAAAACTAACGAAGGTACAACAGTCTAAGCAACGGCGCTACACACGTGACTCAGTACTTCATAAAACTTTAAAGCGTTTTACCCACAAAGTCGGTGTCCATCATAACTTCAAAACTACTACACCGATCGTTTTGAAACTTCAAAAAAATTTTCTGTACATAATTTATGAGGTAACGCTGCTGAGATTTTTTCAAATTTGCTAATATTTTTTAGTTTACAATAACACGAATTAACATTACCACCCCCTTTAGCCTTTCCTGATAAGAGCAGATTTTTGAAACGAATAATCACAGCTAAACATTGCTGAAGATTGCAATAGCATGCATGAAGTCGCAATAAAAGGAGCTAAGCTGTCAAGTAATTGTATTTGCCATACCATTTCTGAATAAACTTTGCATTCTATAATACATAATAGAGGCAAGGATGGTCTAAAGTCAGGAGAATATCCTAGTTAAAAATCAAAAACGATTTAAAGCCAAAAATAAATATCAATAATTTTCGAAATTATGAGTAATACTGGGTTTATAAAAAAAATGTATCTTTTTATCGGTAAAAGCTATTAATATGGGACTTTTTACAAAATGTTAGTAATTATTTGGATTTTTAATGAAAAATAGAAAATAAATTTAAAAACAATTTTTTTTCGATTTTTTTTAAAACTTATTAAAATAGATTTAAAAATACCCTTTTTATTTTTAAGTTTTATTTTTTGTATTTTAGGCCAAATTGTCCTCTAAAATAAACACAAGTTCCACGATGGCCTTTTTATACACTCCACCATAGGATGGGGGGTATATTCATTTTGTCACTCCGTTTGTAACACCTCTAAATATTGATCTGAGACCCCATAAAGTATGTATATATATTCTTAATCGTCGTCTGTCCGTCCGTCCGTCTGTTGTAATCACGCTACAATCTATAATAATTGAGCTAGGTGGCTGAAAATTGGTATAGATACTTCTTATAGCTGCAGGTAACTTTGGATTGAAAATGGGCGATATCGGTCCATATTTAGATATAGCTCCCATATGTAGCATATAACTTGTTGTGATTCCTACTACTATATTTTTTTGTGTTTTTCGGTGTTATTTTCTTTAGGTGGAGGGTATATAAGATTCGGCATGGCCGAACTTAACGCTTTCACTTGTTTGCCTCTAGAAATATTTAAATCTTTATGCAAGGTTTGTCCCGCTATTTTTCCAAAATGCTCAATAGGCCGGATTTAAACGCAAAAAATTGCCTTTAATCAGGTTTGAGAAGAACACAAAAGTTGTGTTATGACGCCAACAACTCTGTGTCAAAAGGAAACACATCTTAAAAATTTCCTTAAGGTCGAGCAGGGACATTCTTGGGGTTTGTTATTTATGCTAATGCTGCATTAGGCGTTATATTACATTGTAAATAGGGTTTAGGGTAATAGGACTTCTACCTTTTTTGAAACTTTGAATTTAAACATTTTAAAGTGAGTAAGAAAAACATGATATTATTATGTCGTGACATAATAATATCACGTGACATAATATCGATTGCAGCTAAAACTGTGTAAACGAATGTCACGGCTCAGAAATCAAGGCTTGTTAAGACTATTTTAGAATTTTATGACAAGGAGTGCAATCATGTGAAAGTAATTCCCATTGCACGGCAACTGACAAACTAACCATCACCAACCTACTAACAAAGTTTCAGAGAACAGCCTGCCTGAGCATAAGCGGAGCCTACTGCGACCGAGTCTCTACAAGCCCTACTCCATATACTGCCGATTAATATTGTGGCGAGAGAAGTTGCAACCAAAGCGGCAATAAACTGCCTATCAATGTGGAGGTACAAAAACTACGGTCACATGAGGATATCAAAGTGTAGTGCTATAGTAACCGACCGAGTGGACTACATACCAACTGTGTACACCTTCGAGAGAAATTACATCACTATGATTCCCGCCAGAGATGAATGCGTTGGAAGAATACCAGGTAATAGAAACCATCTCCACTAGTTTGGATATAGCTCACAGACTACCAGATACCTGCAGTATCTGTCAAACCGAAATAATGGCAATATGCGAAGTAGCCGAGTGGCTACGGGACACTGCTTGATCGGCGAACACGCCAAAAGATTGGGTATTGACTCTAATGACTTCTGCAGAAGCTGTGGAGATGAGGAAGAAGTGGAGAGCATTGAGCACTTGCTATGCGACTGCCCCGCTCTGAGTAAACGACGACTGGACATACTGGGTCGGCCTTTCTAGGCACCCTAACAGATCTTTCCAGTACCGATATTCGTACTATCGATAAATTTGTATATCAGACAGGTTGGTTTCTATGAGGGGCATTTCAGCCCGTGGTAACACTAGGGACCTAAACTGGTCTATGTGAGCTTGTATACAAAAATACGGCCGCCACCTTAACCTAATTCCCATTGCATTCTCTTGTTGTTCTCACTTGGACCCACTGTGGGCAGTGCAGAGCGAAGTCAAGCGACAAGGAGAGAGCGAGGCCAAGACAATACAAAGAACAATGCGACGCAATGAAATGAACATTTTGTGAAAAATGAATGAACAAATATGACCGTCATAATTTATGCAGTTGCCCAGATGTTAAATCTCTCAGTATTTGCTTACTTTTACTTTTATTCTTGCTCTCTTTCTCTCACCCTCTATATGTATCTTTAACCATACACGCAATCAAAATTTGCAACAGCAAAAACAACAAGAGCATTATCATTGAAGATTTCAGCAATTCAACAGTCACTAGTGCACTCATCACAGAGTTGTCGTTCAATCGGTCTGTGGGTCTGTATGTGCGTCCTGTCCTGTCCGTTACTTACCCCAATGCAAGCGTACGGTACAATTGAGATTGGCAATGGATTTGGCAGTGGTACGCTGACGTATGTACAATGTGTTCAGGTAAGAGGTTATGTACACTGGAGGAGGGTATTGGGTCCTCGAAAAGAAGAATTGTTGATGCTGCTGTTGTTGTTGGCGTAATAAAAATTCAGCAACAGTTGTTGTGGACGCCCATGATGACGTTGTCTCCATATGGCCACCATCGGCTGCGGCGGCGACGACATCATTGTTCAGATGGAAATCCCCAGTGCGAGTGTTGCCGCTGCTACTGTGGAAATAATCGGGCTGTTGCATCTGGTAGTTGGTGGTAAAATAGCTGTCGTCCAGAGGACTGCCCGTGTGGACATTAGCATTTTGAAATTTGCATAGTTGCCACTTGGTACCATTATTGTCGGCATAATTATCGTACACCTAAAACGGAAAAAAGGCAAAAATACATTCAACATTAGCTATGGAAAATTAAAATTTATTCAAATTGGCATATTTTAAAATTTAATTGGAAATATTTTTTGTAATCCTATTATGAGGAAAAGGTAATTGTGAAGAAAATTGGAAAGAAACGCTAATCTGAAATAATTGAAAATTTAATTTGTTTGCGCGCATAATATAATGATTTACGTTCATTCAACCGGATTACGTTCATATGACCGGTTGTCATAATTACGGGTTTTCGAATGGGAACACAATAATCTATAATTCGAATAAAATATGTATGTACATTAGTTTTTAATACTGATGAAAAAGGACCAGAAATATCAACTTGTTTTTTGTACATCAAATTCATTCTAGATGATCTAAGGAGTATTTCATATTTGAAGGGGGATCACCTGACTTAACACAATATATAAAATATTGGTTACCGCGCTTCATAGAACACTAAGCTGCGTTGCAGAGTCACTACGTGATGAACAACCGGGATTTAGGTCACATCGAAACAGCGTTGATCAAGTAAATACGCTTAGGATAATAATTGAGCAATCTGTGGAATGGCGATCTCCTTTACACTTAGTATTCATTGATTTTAAAAAAGCATTTGATTCAATAAAACGAACTGATATATGGAAAGCCCTCATAAGCAAAGGTGTACCGGAAAAAATCATTCGTATAATAAAGAACATGCACGACAGTAGTTCTCAGCAAGTATCACATAATGGAAGAATCAGCGATCTTTTGAACACCGGTGTGAGACAAGGTTGTCCTTTATCGCCTCTACTTTTCACTGTTGTTCTAGACGACGTCATGAATGAATTGACTAAGAACAAAAGGGGAATATCCTGGGCTTTGACATGTCATCTAGAAGACTTAGATTTTGCAGACATATATATAGATCAGTGATGTAACGAATATTCGCATTCGCATCATTTTAACATTCGCTTTCGCATTCACTTTCGCAAAAACCATCTTTGCATTATTCGCTTTCGCATTGGCAAAGATATATATCAGTATTCGCTTCCATTTGTTAAAAGTGTTACAAGTATATCTACTTATTCGCTTCAGACATTTTTAAGATATTAATACCAATGAAAACCTCTTCCACTTCTCTTTAAAACAGCTGAAAAATAAGCTTGTCCTTGTGGTAACAGGAGGTAAAAATATGGAAAAAATTCTTAGTACGTGAATATCATAGAAAAGTATCAATTTAGTTCCTTAATTTTGTTGGTACTAAGGGGTCAAACTATTATTCGCTTTCGCAAAAATGCATATTTTACTATTCGCTTTCGCTAACGTCACTTTCGTTACATCCCTAATATAGATATAGATATCTGCTTAATGTCAAAGCAAAGCAAATCACCTGGAATACCCAGCAAAGAATGTAGGGCTTGAGATAAACCTAAATAAAACGAAGCCATGCGAATAAACACCTCCAATAATAATGGATAACAGACTGCAAAAAGCGAAGATGGCGCATGGACGTTTAAATAAAATCTGACAATCAAACCAGATCTCATTCTAACCAAATTTCGCATATTTAATGCTTGTGTCAAATCGGCACTTCATTATGGCAGTAAAATATGGCTTATTGCAAATTCATTAAAGCAGAAACGGGAAATATTTGTTAATAAGTGTTTACGAAACATATGCCGAATATTCTGGCCTGTAACCATAGGTTTAGGTTTAGATTAGGGTGGTAGCCGTATTTTTTTTATACAAGCTCACATAGACCAGTTTAGGTCCCTAGTGTTACCACGGGCTGAAATGCCCCTCATCGAAACCAACCTGTTTAATATACAAATTTATCGATAGTACGAATATCGGTACTGGAAAGATCTGTTAGGCTGCCTAGAAAAGCCGACCCCAGTATGTCCAGTCGTCGTTTAATCAGAGCCGGGCAGTTGCATAGCAAGTGCTCAATGCTCTCCACTTCTTCCTCATCTCCACAGTTTCTGCAGATGTCATCAAGCAGTGTCCCGTCAGAAAGGATACTACCGTAGACAATCTTTGCCTCTCTAGTGCGAGGAGATATTTTGATCTTCTCAGGTCATACCTTGGCCAGATTTGTCTAGCTAACCTGCAGGTGCCGATTTCTGTCCATCTTTCGTTGGATTGCCTGATTGCCTCTTGCCTAAGCCAAAGCTTGCACGTGGATGGTGGCGCACCAATATATGGAAATTCTTCGAGAATTTGTAATGTCGTCTCTTTGCTAGCAAGTTCATCGGCTTTGCAGTTCCCCGGAAAATCTCTACGCCCAGACACCCATATTAGGTGTATATTAAACTGCTCAGCCATCTCGTTAAGAGATCTGCGGCAGTCGAGGGCTGTTTGTGAATTTAGGGATGTTGCATCCAGAGAATTTATGGCAGCCTGGCTGTCCGAGTAAATGACAATGCCAGTGTTGGTTACTACGTTGCGACTCAGCCACTTGGCTACTTCCCATATTGTCATTATTTCGGCTTGATAGACACTGCAGGTATCTGGTAGTCTGTAAGCTATATCCAATCTAAGCACAGTAATCTAATATCCAATCTAAGCACAGTGTATTCCGAAGCCAACCTTTTCATCAAGCTTTGAACCATCCGTGTAAAAGTGGAGATGGTTTCAATTACCTGGTATTCTTCCAACCCATTCATCTCTGGCGGGAATCATAGTGATGTAATTTCTCTCGAAGGTTGGTATATAGTCCACTCGGTCGGTTACCATAGCACTACCCTTTGATATCCTCATGTGACCGTAGTTTTTGTACCTCCACATTGATAGGCAGTTTAATCTTATTGCCGCTTTGGTTGCAACTTTTCTCGCCACAATATTAATCGGCAGTATATGGAGTAGGGCTTGTAGAGACTCGGTCGCTGTAGTCCTTAAGGCTCCGCTTATGTTCAGGGAGGCTGTTCTCTGAACCTTTGTTAGTAGGTGGGTGATGGTTAGTTTGTCAGTTGCCGTCCACCATACCACAATGCCGTATAGCAGTATAGGACGAACTAGTGCTATATATATCCAGTGGACGATTTTAGGAGAGAGGCCCCACCGCGATCCTACAGCCTTTTTGCTGGAATATAAGGCGACGTTGGCCTTTCTTACGCGTTGCAATACGTTAAGTCTAAATAACAGTTTTCTATCTAGAATTATTCCTAAAAATTTTGCACTTTCAGAAAAGACTAGATCTGTTCCATTTATCCGAGGTGGAGGGTCCACATGTGGGACTTTATTCATCCTATTAAAGAGAACCAATTCTGTATTGTTTGGGTTTACGCCCAATCCGCTGCTTCTGGCCCATCTAGCCAATTTGTTCAGAGCCACCTGTAGAATGTCTCGGAGGACGTTTTCGAATTTGCCAGTCACTGCGATTGCCACGTCGTCCGCATATGCCACGACCTTGCAGCCACATTGTTTTAGATCTAGCAGGATTTCATTCACCGCTAGGTTCCAAATAAAAGGAGACAGTACTCCTTCTTGTGGGGTCCCTCTGTTTACAAACCTTGTTAGAGTTGTGGACCCAAGACATGCTCTTATGCGTCTTCTGTTGAGCAGACTTAGAATTAGTCTAATCAAACTAGAGTTAACTTTTAGATGTGACAGTGCCGCAATTACAGCATCTGAGTGAATGTTGTTAAAAGCCCCTTCTATGTCAAGAAATGCCACCGTGGTGAATTCCTTGAAATGCAGGGACGATTCGATAGTGCTCACAAGTTCGTGCAGGGCTGATTCTGTAGACTTCCCCTTATTGTAAGCATGTTGGTTCACCGACAGGAGTTTTGTATCCAGGTTTTCCCTAATGAAGTAATCTAAAAGTCTTTCCAGACCTTTCAATAGGAAGGAGGATAGGCTAATTGGTCTGAAGTCTTTTGGCCTAGTGTGTGATATCTTCCCCGCTTTTGGTATGAATACCACTTTGGTATCCCTCCATCGATTCGGGATGTATGAAAGCCTGATACGGCCTACATACATTTTCTCCAGCCAGGGGATAATGTATTTCAACATTTTCTGCATTTCTGCTGGAGTGATGCCGTCTGGTCCAGGTGACTTGAAGGGCTCAAATCTATTAATAGCCCAGCTTATTCTGGATCTCTCAGTCAACAAGCTAGCGGCGCTCGCACTCCACTCGCACTCTTGTTGGTCCTGCTGATCCTCTGGTTCTGTTACAGAGTTGCCCGGGAAATGTGTGTCGAGCAGTACATTGAGCGACTGCTCGCTGTGTTTGGTCCAATTATTATTATAGATCTTGAGTTGCTCTTTATAGGCATCCCAAACATTAGCGACCCCAGTAGATTTAGCCTTGTTGAATAGCTTGTTGTAAGTCTTTTTCATAGCCGTTAGCTCAGAAGTCCACCATTGGGGTTTAGTTTTACCCTTTATCTTGTTTTTGGACAGGCTTCTTCAAGGGAACTATTGAATGATCTGGTGATATGCTCGACCAGATTATCCAGACCGGCTTTGTCATTCGGTTCGTACAGAAGTTTGGAGTTGTCTTTCTCACATTTCTGTGGACGGCAGGTTCAGGCGCTTTTTCAGCGAATTTGAACTCAATATAATGGTGATCTGAGAATGAGTGGTCGTCCAGTACATTCCACCCAATGATTTTGTCTGACAGCCGGTCAGTAGCAAACGTTACGTCTAGTACTTCTTGTCTGTCTTTAATTGTAAAGGTCGGTTTATTACCTATGTTACAAATACTTAGGTTGGTAGTTAGAATAAAGTCAAGAAGCGAATCACCCCTATTGTTTATATCCGTACTACCCCAGATAGTATGATGAGCGTTCGTGTCTGCGCCAATAATTAGCTCGACCTCGTCAGACGTTGCTTCTTCTACTACTTCCCTGAATAGAGCAGTCGGTACTACAGCTTCATAAGGCAAGTAACTGGAGACCACTCAATATATGCGATTACCGATCTCCAGACTAGCAGATGTTTGGTCTTTACCACTTAAATTAGCCAGGAGAAAGATACTTAGATCATTCCTGGCCAAAATTCAGGTTCTTGGAATGCCTTCACAGTTGGCCACAAGCAGTTTAAAGTTGGGTGTCCTGATACCGCACACCCATCCTCCCACTGCGTAGGTCTCCTGTATCAGGATGATGTCTACTGCACCTGTGGACAGGCGCAGCAATAGAGCCGCTGAGGCTGCTTTAGCGTGATGGAGGTTAATCTGTAGAATTCTTAAATTCTTTGGTAATCGACAGATTAACATCCACTCCGACAAGGGTGTTATCGAACTCTTCGTCCGTATCATCGAGAAGCGTGTCCCCGCCAGATGCGTCAAAGAGTCCGGAGACTCCCCTCAGCCCCTCAGCCCTTCTGTGTCAGAAGTAGATCTTTCGTCGTCAGAGTAGGACGTTACACATCTTCTGTTAGAGTTGGAGTCACCAGAAATAATGGGCGTGGGTACCTCCGCACTTCCAGAAAGCCGTGTATCAACCACGGTGGACGACTCACCTTCCGCAGTGGGAGCTATATCCTGCTTGTATACCTTCAAGACTATAGTCTCGAAGCCGTATTGTAGGGTTGCAAATTGACCTGCTGCTTTTTACCATCCGCCTCACCCACCTTGCTGATTCTCCAATTATGGGCGGGCAGACCAGGATTGGAATCTTTTATTATTTATAATATGTCAGCCGGGTTGGAGGGCTCTTCTGTAACCCAGGTGATGGCTCTAGGGTGACGAGGGATGTTGTTTTTTTCGACAACATCCAACTGGGCACCCGGCCACACTTCACCCACTCCTGCATCCTGCAACATTGCAGATTGGTGGTTTGCCCGGTATTTCTCTACGGACATCGAGGTAATGAGCCATAATGGCTGATTGCACATGGCTCCATTTGTCCTTGAGGATGGGTCCATCCTCACTACTTCTGTCTATAACGGCCACCACTAGACTCTCCTTCGCCACTACATTGAAAGAGGCTTGGTGAGTGTCCTGTTGATGGTGACATAAGAGCCTCTTGCCTTTTTGAAGGCTGGGGTTCATCAGGTGATCTGATTCTTTTGAAGTTATTAGCCGTTAACACAGCTGAATTTGTGGCTCTTTCAGCCGGCTGATTGGCCTTAGAAGCTTCTACGACGCCTTTAGCCCCGGTAAGTGACTCCTTTTGTTTTTCGGTAAGAGCCGAAACCTCAACAGCCTCCAACTTCGTCAAAACTCTGAGCGCTATCCGGTGCTCATTGTGCTTCCGTTTTGACGGTCGGACATGACGTTGTCCTATCACCGTACCACCTGTTGAGAGTACTGGGGGGGAATTTTCACCATGTTTGGTGTGGTCGGCTTTGACCAAGACCAACGGACGGACAGTAGGACGATTGGGGAACCCCGCTCCATCTGAACGCGAAGGCATTACAGTCAACGAATTTATTAATTCTGTATTAGCCCGTAATAGGTACTACGATGTAGGCCTTCCAGACTTTGAATAGATTTTTTTTATTTTTATTTTCGATTGCGTATTAGGTACTGTGTAATAGATTTTAACTATCCGCTCTGTGCTAAACACATCCGTTCACTACGACTGATCAGCAATGAATCCAGATAGTTTAGGGTCAACTGACCTCCATAGATTTGTCAGCATGGGAAGGTCCCAAGGAGCTGTTCTGTCTCTTCTGCTATGGAATCTCTCCATGAACAATATTTTGCTTTCTCTGGAGATGATGGGTGTCAAAGTTGTTACCTATGCAGATGACATGACAATAGCTGTTACATATACAACCGCAAGATGTGCTTTCCGGTAATGGTCTTGGTGTTAACCCGACCAAGACGGAACTAGTTATTGTCACCAGGAGAAATAAGGTACCACGAGTTACACCTGTGGGGGTATTGAAATTCCCTTCTTTGAAAGAGGAAAATACTTAGGTATTTTACTACACAGAAAGTTATACTTCAAACCCAACATTTTGAAAAGAGCAAATAAGACTGTGGCTATGTATCTGGAAAAAGGCAATAGGAAAACGCTGGGGTCTAAGCCCGCGTATAGTTTATTGGCTGTATATGGCAATAGTCAGAGTCATAATGCTGTGTGGAATAGTCGTCTGGTGGACAGCTCTGCAGAAATCCACCTTTTGTGCGATACTAAACAAGGTTCATTGAATGACTGCGATATGTATACTGGTGCGCTGAGGACGAAAATAACTGTGGCACTTTATGTTATACTACATTTAATGCTATGATATTATAGCATTGCAATATGCTACGTGTTCTCCGATTTGACTCATGGAACAGTCACTATGGTCAGAAAATGACTACGGACATAGTGTTATTCTAGACAGAATGCCTGGCCTTCCAGGCACGGTTTAAATGCATTATGACCGAACCACTATTGGGCAAGAAGTATCTCACTCTTATATCGGATAGATCGGAATGAAATGGTCGTATCTCAGGACAGAGGAGATTCGTTAACTTCTATACAGACGGTTCCAAACTCAATAAACAAGTGTGCTTTGGAGTGTTTTCTGAGGAACTTGAGCTAACACTTTCAAAAAGACTATTCGATCACTGTAGTGAGAACCAGGCAGAAATCTTAGCTTCTGATCACAGTCGGATTAATATTTTCCCTGATAGTCAGGCTGTTATCAAGTCCCTGGAAACGATATTCCTGAATTCAAATACTGCCCTTGACTGTAGCAGATCTCTTAACGAGATTGCTAAATAGTTCAACATTCACTTGATATGGTTGCCGGGCTACAGGGACATACCAGGGAACTGCAGATGAACTTGCAAGACAAGTAACTACTTTGCATGCTCCAGAGGAACTGGAATATGTGGACATGACTCTAGAGAGCTCTTCATGAGAGATAGTGCGCTTGCGACAACAAATAAAAGGTGGTCCTTAGTCAGGAACATAAAGGGTGGTTCAACCATAATGCACGATGTTAATTGTGAGTCACACCTTAACGTCAAGTTTTTTACCCAACTTAATTTGACATTTCTTTGTTTCAGTGTTTGACAAATTCAACCAATCAAATTCAACCAGATTCAACAATTGAGCAGCGCGTTAAGATTGTTGAAGCCTTTTACGAAAATGGGCGTTCAAATCAAAATGCATTTCGTGCACTTAGTGATTTTGTTGGTCAGCATAATCGACCAAATGTGTCCACAATCGGGAGAATTGGGCGCAAATGTCAGCAAACTGGGTCTGTAGAAGATGTGAAAACAACTGTAGGAGTAAGCAAACACCTCGCTAGGTCGTTCTGCGGAAAACGTTGATACTTTTCGCGATAGTGTGGCAGAAGAGCAGAAGTCAACTCGACTTGTCGTCGTACCCAAGATGTTCAATTGGAACATCTCACGAAGATCACTGATGCGAATTTTGAAAAAAGATTTTATTTTACAAGGACATACCAGGGAGGTTCAACTGACTCAAGAGCAGAATCCTACTGACCATTTCAAGCGTCGTCAAAACGCCAAATGGTGGGTTGATCTGACAGAAGTGAATGGTGACTTTACAAAGAAAATCCTCTTCAGCGACGAGGCACACTTTCACCTCAGTAGATTCGGTAACAAGCAGAATTGCCGCATTTGGGCAAATAAGAATCTTCGAGTGATCGCTGAAAAGCCGATGCATCCACAAAGAGTGACTGTTTGGTACGGTTTATCGGCTGGCGGCGACATCGGTCCGTACTTCTTCGAAAATGAGGTCGGCCAAGCAGTTACCGTGATTGGTGTTCGCTATCGCAAGCTGATAACAGACTTCATGTGAACAGAAATTGCGGATATAGACCTGGACGGTACGCGAGAAATTCAATGGCCGTGTTATCTCACGTCGTGGCGATGTTAATTGGCCGCCACGACCATGTGATATGACACCGTTGGACTTCTTTCTTTTGGGATATTTAAAAGAAAAAGTGTACGGCAATATCCAAGAACAACACAAGAGCTAAAGGATGAGATAATTCGGCACATTAACAACATTGTACTTCAATTATTATCTCGAAGTCATTGAAAATATGGATAACTTATGTTTTCCCTTACGCCCCTGTGATAACATAGTGCACTAAGTAAGTTTGTTATACAGGATGCTGGTCTTAACAGAACCTATCTAAATGTTTTCATATTCTGTATTTTAGACTAATTTTCCTTTGACTGTTGGCTGAGTAAAATGTTTGCAACTTTCTGGCTCACATACAAAGTACTATATTATACATTACATTACTCACTTTATGATATCGGTTGAGACAAACATTTTATTAGTTGTTGTTAACCACTTTGGTAGAAAATTAACAAATTGATGTGTCATTGTGGTCACCTAAGACTATAGTTGGCAAAAGGAAACGTTCGTCCCTCAGACAGTTTGTAGAATTTGGTTGAAACTTACATTTTACATTTTTCCAAATTTCGGTCGAATAGTCTTGAGTTACAGACTTTAGATAAACATTATCTAATTTTTTTAAATCTTAACTTCTCCTCAAAAAATTTTGAGTTTATTGTTAAACAAAGTTTTGATTCACAATTTTTGTGCAAGTCACAACACTGTGCAAATGTGCAAAACTTCAAGTATGCTCTTAGTATGTGAAAATTAACGTTGTAATCATGTCATGTAGTCATTTCGTTGAGACGCACCTGACAGTGTGCATCATACCAACAGTGGCCATTGGCTGTTTATTGGCCACCTGCCGCCATTATGCCTGAGGTTTGTTAACATGAAATCTAACTACATCAGCTGCTCTTGTCCGTACTCACCGTTTCAGATCAGCAGTCATTTTCATTTCACCTAACGTTCTGTTAGCAGGGAGGATGCCATCATAGTTGTTGTGGTGGGTCACATTGACACCTAGTCTTCGTCGTTTCTTTTTAATTTCATACCTTTACGTTGTCCACCTTTATCCCAACCCCACCCATGTTGAAGGAACACCTAACATTACGAGTATCGATCAAATCGTGAAATGAAAAACATTGTATATTTAGGGCAAACACGCAAACCAACTTGGACTACAACTGTCCCGAAGGGGTTTGCAGGGAGGATTGAAGACACGTTTCCATGCCAAAATGTTGGAATTCATGTTGCAGTTATCACCGTGTCGTAAGAAGCCATATATCACACATACTCGTGCTTGTATGACTCCAGGTACACATACATACATACCTCTATTATATTGTTGTCCGGACATCCATTCTCGGAGAATTCTACATCATGCAATTCCAATAGGATATTGTGACCAAATGGGGCCACCAAATGCTGCGTATAGTCCACATTCTCGGGCATGTCGTGCGGATAGTTCAATTGATAAAGATGGCCGGTGTCATTGCTGGTCAACTTGATGATGCGTTCACGCTTTTCCATTTGTCCCACTGCAAAAAAAGCAACAGAAATCAAGAAGAAGAAAATGGAAAAGTTGCAAAACATTTAAACAGTGATAAATGGATGGTTCATGCATTATTGATGACGACGACAATGATGCCACCGAAGACATGGAAAAGGTCACAAAAGTCAGAGAAATATCTCCTTAACTCTGGTAGGAATAGTTTTATCTATAGTTTGGGGGGATTACTTTCTATTATTAAAGAATGTAAAAGAACAGAGGTCAAATGCTGCTCATTCTTTAACAGAAAATTATTACAAAATACATAATATGAACCCTGTATCAAATGCTTATATAGATAATCTATATTTATTAATATTTATCTAAAACGTATTCAAACGTGTTAGCAATTGTTTGCTTTAACAATTACACTATGTAACAAAAATTGTGTCCAATGGATGTGGATAACAGACTCTGGTGCAATTTGTTGTCACAAACATGAAAAAAATATTAAAAAAAAATTTTATGGTATTTTTTTTTTAAATTCCAGCTTTCATGGAAAGAACATTTAGTATTTGGACCAACATTTAATATGCCTTAAATTAAAGCGAATTATGTGGGCTACATATGCTGCAAATATCGCTTTCACGTTGAATCTTTGGTTTAGTAACAGTCGTCAAAAATATGAGAAAAAAATGTTTTTTTTTTTTAAAAACTCTTTTTCCTGGTACAAAAAAAAAACATAAAAAATGGAAAAAAGTCGAAATTTGTAAAAAGCCAGCATGATAACGAAAAATGCACTGCCTATTTGAAAAAATCTATAGATAGATATAAAAGTTATGAGCGTTTTGTAAATGTTAAGGAAATTAAAAAAAATCTTGTTTCATATTTTTTCGTTTTTAAATGATGTTTTTGCTCATATTGAATTCGCCATATGTGAGAGAGACAAATAAGAGACATTGCACTTGCATTTTATTTTATGAGGATTGATGTCAGAAATTATAAAATTATAGAGAGGACGAGGTTTTATGGCCGTTCGTAACCCTCCATAAAACAAGATATGCAATGTGAGAGCTATATTGGATGAGATCCGCTCAGATAGAGGGTCATTCAACAATATTTGTGTTTTGTTATACCCTACACCACACTGTGGTACAGGGTATTATAAGTTTGTTTCACGGCAGATGTTTGTAACACCTGAAAATAACACAGCTAGACCCACCTTAATGTATACCGATCGACTCAGAATCACTAGCTGAGTCGATTTAAGCATGTCCGTCCGTCCGTCCGTCTGTCCATGTAAAGTTGTTCGTCGACTACAGGTCGCAATTTCACTCCGATCGTGCTGAAATTTTGCAGTTTAGACTATTTCGCAGCTGTTAAGATCGCTATTGAATTTGGTTGAAATCGGTTAAGATTTAGCTATAGCTCTCATATATATGTTTCGTCCGATTTGGCCCTTTAGTCCTATAGAAGCTGTATTTTACATCCAATCGTTTTGAAATTTAGAACGGTAGAGTTTCTTGATCCATGAACCAACATTGCCGAATTTGAAGAAAATCGGTTAAGATTTAGCTATAGCTCCCATATATATGTTTCGTCCGATTTTGCTCTTTAGACCTGTAGAAGCTGTATTTTACATCAAATCCTTTTGAAATTTAGAATGGTAGAGTTTCTTGATCCATGAACCAACACTACCGAATTTGAAGAAAATCGGTTACGATTTAGCTATAGCTCCCATATATATGTTTCGTCCGATTTGGCCCTTTAGTCCTATAAAAGCTGTATTTTACATCCAATCATTTTGAAATTTAGAATGGTAGAGTTTCTTGATCTATGAACCAACACTACCGAATTTGAAGAAAATCGGTTAAGATTTAGCTGTAGCTCCCATGTATATGTTTCATCCGATTTGGCTCTTTAGATCCAATCGTTTTTATACCCTACACCACACTGTGGTACAGGGGATTATTTAAGTATAAAATGTCCCAAAAGTAAATTTATGCAAACAATTTATACATGAATTACAAAATTTATATATCAGAGTTATTCAATATTTCGAGAGTGGTGTAGGGTATTATATAGTCGGCCCCGCCCGACTTTAGCCTTTCTTTACTGGTTTTATTTATGAGGTTTCCATTCAGTTACCCCTTTTAGAGGCATGGACATCCCAGTCGTATATACAGGGTGGCTGATATGTATTGCAACCAACTTCAGGTTGCTATCATTTCTAAACCGCTAGTCTGATAACTGACAGATTTATTTCAGTGACAGTTCATTTTATTGTTTACAAGCTTACAAAAGCATTTTGATCTATTGCATTAAGAAAAAAGTTATTCGTGATGGAATTCAAGCGTGATAGTGTGATTGCTTTATATTTGGGTGGAAAAACACAAGTGGCTATCGTTAGAGCCCTCCAGCATTTAAATGTGAATAAATCTTTTGTTTCTCGTACCATTGCTCGTTACCGTGATACTGGCAGTGTTGCATCGCGTCCAAAAAGTGGACGAAAAAAAACGGTAACAACACCAGAAATGATCCGAAAAGTGAAGGCCAGATTTGGACGAAATCCACGCCGCAGTGGTAGAAAAATTGCTCGTGAGCTGAACATATCGCGAGAACGGATACAACACATATTAAAAAATGAGCTTGGACTAAAGCCATTGAAGTTCCAAAAAGTGCAAGAGCTCGCCGATGCACAAAAAAAGTTAGATTTGAATGAGCCAAGGAGTTGCTTCGCTTGCACGAAAGTGGCCAGTTACCGAATTTGGTTTTCTCCTATGAGAAGCCATTCCAAATTGAGCAGTTTGTGAACAAACAAAATGAGAAGCCATTCCAAATTGAGCAGTTTGTGAACAAACAAAATGATCGGGTTTACTTGCCAATGAGGTCAGCTGAAAATTTACACCTTCGATTGGCCACCAGAACTCAAGCGCCGCCGATGGTAATGGTGTGGGCCGCCGTAACGGCCGATGGTCGCTCCCCGCTCGTATTCATCGACCATGGGGTCAAAATAAATGCCGAATATTATCTGGAAAATGTCCTAAAGACAGTATTGAAGCCCTGAGCAGACAAACATTTCGGCCGCAGACCATGGACATTCCAACAGGACTCAGCACCATCGCACTCAGCACGCGTCAACCAAGAATGGGTTAAAAAGGAGGTTCCTCGCTTCATTTCTACCGCACAATGGCCACCAAGATCTCCGGATCTCAATCCGTGGCACTTTTGCGCCTGGGGCATTTTAGAGAGTAAGGTTCGCACTAAAAAATACCAAAGTATCGATCATCTCAAGACGGTGCTTCGCCGGGAATGTGCCAAAATACCGCAGAGCCACTTTCGTGCAGCGTGTGATGGCTTTGTCGGCTGTTTGAAGGCCATAATTCAAAGGCCAAAGGTGGCCAATTCGAACAAATCTAAACTGTTTCTAAAATTGTATGTTATTTCCGACATTTTTTGCCTTTGAACAATAAAATTAAAAAAAAATTAAAAAAATATAGCGCTTTACTTTGATGCATTACATATCAGCCACCCTGTACATGTAGTAAATTTATATGTACGCAATACAAAGTAGTACTTGGCTGTCTTGAAAATATTGGATTTCTACGTTCGAAGCAAACTATATATCAGTCGATTTTCTGAAAAATATTACAAAGTTATATTTCTAAGTATGAGTAAAAGGCAAAGAACTTTTCAATGTATAAATGATCCTGACAATTTCTGCGACATCTGCGGAAAATATGTAATTAAAAAAATCGACGTGCGTTTAGTAAAATAATAGAAGAAATATATGCGTAATATTTTGGTATACGAGTTAAAAATATGAACGAACCGTGGACACCTAGTATTTTGTGTAATTCGTGCCATGTAAATCTTACTCGGTGGACTAGTGGAAGAATGCGGTAAGTACTTTACAACTAATGTATTACAATGTTTTGTGGAATAAAACGTTTTAATTTTACACTTCACGTGCAATTTTGAGTGCCAATGGTTTGGAGACAACCATTCATTCACGATACGGACTGCTATTTTTGTCTAAGTAAATAGAATGGAGTAGGAAGGAGCATTCGCTGGAATTACGCTGAAGTAAAATCTGTCATTTTGCCAGTTGCACATTCGGAAACAATACCAATTCCCAAGTGTCCAAGTATAACTTGGACTAATTACGGAAACATCATCAAGTTAAACTGAGTACTTAACTCTAACGATTCAAGTTTGAGTAAGAAGTCTTCGTTTTTAACTGAGATTCAACTCATTGATCTAGTGAGAGATTTGGAACTGATCAAAGATAAGGCAGAACTACTTACATCTCGGATGAAACAGTACAATATTTTGGCCCCCAGATGTTAACATATCATATTATAGAGTCCGTGATATACCTTAATTGTATACAACTGCGGATAACATATGCTTTTGCAAGGACATTCCAGGATTGTTCGAGGAACTTAACCAAACATACAATTCAAAGGAAAGGCGGTTATCACAACGGATATCAGAAACCGTCGATTCCCATTGCTCATGCTGTCAACACTAAGGAATCATACGAAACAATGGCTAAATTGATAAAATACATATATGAACAACATGACTGGAAAATTTGTTGCGATTTAAAAGTAGTTGGGATGTTATGTGGAATGCTAGGCGGATATACAAACTATTGCTGTTTTTTATGCCTCTGGGATAGCCGTGCTCGCGAAGATCATTACAGAAGAAAGTAATGGCCAACAAGAAAACACATTACATTGGGTGAAAACAACATAAAATACACATTAACACTATTTTGCCACCACTGCATATTAAGCTGGGGCTCTTTAAAAATTGTATAAAAGCCTTAAGGAAAGATGGCAATTCACTCTCATATTTAAAAAGTTTATTTACAAGTCTTTCTTTTCAAAAAATCGAAGAAGGCGTTTTTCATGGGCCTAAAATAAGGAAACTAATGAAAGATGTAAATTTCGAATCATATTTGACGTCGGATGAAATAGCACCATGGAGGTCGTTTAAGCTTGTGGTTTCAAATTTCTTTGGATCCAATAAGAACCCGCAATATGAAATAATGATTAATGATTTGTTAAAAAATTATGAAAAAAATTGGTATTTATGTATATAACACATATGTATGTATGTATTCTTCTAATTTATTTTTCGCTTTATGTATTCCAACAGGTGTAAATATGTCCCTAAAAATACATTTCTTGCATTCCCATTTAAAATTTTTCCCCGAGAATCTTGGCGACGAACATGGCGAAAGGTTTCACGAAGAAATGAAGTCCATCGATCGGCGTTACCAAGGGCACTGGGATGAAAGAATGATGGGATTCTGAAATCTACAAACGTCCACAAAGAACTCACAATTGCTTCTAATGAAACTTGTACATGTAAATAAACTCAAATGTACATAATATAAAAAAAAGTAATAAATAAAATCGCTATTTAAACAGAAATTAAAAAACAAAGATTTTTTGAAATCTTTTTAATTTCTATAATTTCTACATTTATCCATAGATATTTTTTAAATAGGAATTATTTTCTTCGCAAGGATGTAAACTTTTAAAAAATAAAATATTTCTTTTCGATTTTTTTTATATTTTTTATGTTTTTTTTTGTCCCAGGATTTTTTTTAAAAAAATAATTTTTTTCCAATATTTTTAATGGCTGTTACTATACCACTGTTTCTATGTTAAAGAGATATTTCCAACATTGGTAGCCCACTTTAATAGTTTCAATTTACGTATAAGTCGACCTTATCTGCCATATACTCCAAAAATTATAGTGCAAATACTAAGGGTACCTTCGAAGATAATAGTATTTTTAATAAAAAAATTTTTAAAAAAAAATTTATCCATCAAAAAATTTTTGGCTTTTGATTTTATATAACAGTATGCCACAATCTATACAAAAAAATAATTTTTAGGTCTAGGACACAAAAAAATGTTATTTTTGTTGCATAGTGCTATATGCAGTAAAAATTTGATGTTTATCCGTCAACCCAATCAAAAGTTATTCACAAAACAGTACAGGTCATTCGATTTGCATTATAAAGGAATTCTACACAAATTTAAAAAATTCGCCTTTCTTGAAAAACTAAATTTTTTGCACTTAGCTTAGTTTAGAATGGAGGTATCGATATATGTGTAAGTATAGATGACTTTTAGTAAGCCCTACACAGAATTAAATATTTTGGACAAATTAAATATTGATTTGGAATAAGTACGTTTGACACTTAAGATTAAGAAACTTTACTTAATATTAATGAAATTATCTATATTTTAAGTACTAAGTACTTCTTTAGCGCCATTCTTTAATTTTATGACAAAAAAGTTTTTAGTGTGGGTTCTACGTAAAAATGAACTATGTAACATTTGTAGCCCTCATAATTTCTTTATATGTATATTTAATGAGTATCTTGGCTCTATCGGGTTTATACTTATAGTCCAAATATTAGAGGCAAGTTCAATTAAATTTAAACAACATTTAAAAAAAAGTTTCCTATAAATATTTTTATACCCTACACCACACTGTGGTACAGGGTATTATAAGTTTGTTTCACGCCAGATGTTTGTAACACCTGAAAATAACACAGCTAGACCCACCTTAAAGTATACCGATCGACTCAGAATCAGTAGCTGAGTCGATTTAAGCATGTCCGTCCGTCCGTCCGTCTGTCCATGTAAAGTTGTTCGTCGACTACAGGTCGCAATTTCACTCCGATCGTTCAGAAAATTTTGCAGTTTAGAGTATTTCGCAGCTGTTAAGATCGCTATTGAATTTGGTTGAAATCGGTTAAGATTTAGCTATAGCTCCCATATATATGTTTCGTCCGATTTTGCTCTTTAGTCCTGTAGAAGCTGTATTTTACATCCAATCGTTTTGAAATTTAGAATGGTAGAGTTTCTTGATCCATGAACCAACATTGGCGAATTTGAAGAAAATCGGTTAAGATTTAGCTATAGCTCCCATATATATGTTTCGTCCGATTTGGCCCTTTAGTTCTATAGAAGCTATATTTTACATCCAATCGTTTTGAAATTTACAATGGTAGATTTTCTTGATCCATGAACCAACATTGGCGAATTTGAAGAAAATCGGTAAAGATTTAGCTATAGCTCCCATATATATGTTTCATCCGATTTGGCTCTTTAGATCCAATCGTTTTTATACCCTACACCACACTGTGGTACAGGGTATTATTTAAGTATAAAATGTCCCAAAAGTAAATTTATGTAAACAATTTATACATGAATTACAAAATTTATATATCAGAGTTATTCAATATTACGAGAGTGGTGTAGGGTATTATATAGTCGGCCCCGCCCGACTTTAGCGTTTCCTTACTGGTTTTAAACATTTGTTCGTGTTTAGAATTCCAAACTACAGCAGAAAATGTTAAGTACATCCTAGTGTAACTAGAGATACACAAACGAAGGTCTAAAAACTCTTTCAGAGACTATTAATTTCCAAAGAAAACCTTCAACTCACCCGTATGATAAATGGCTTGAAATCCTTTCCCTCTCGGATGTTGTCCCGTACGAAATTGCACCCGCAATTGTTCCCTTAAACTGACAAACATGCCATCGTTAACATGTTCCGAAATTTGAAAAGGTCTAAAAACGCCATTGCCAAAATCCACTTCCAGCAAAGCATCCTGCAGGAAGTCATATTCCATGATTTCCAACCACACCCGTTTCCCCACCGGCGCCTGAATGACAAAGGCACAGTTTAGATTGTTCAGCAGGAAGTGAGGATAGTTGGGACTGGAGATGGTACCCTCGCGGGAGGTTAGGGTGCGCAAAGGGCAAGCTGAGACATCGATTGCCTTCCAGATGGCGGCAAAGCCCAGACTGGTCATGGAGTAATCGCTGTGAAAATTCATCATGACTTCATTGCTGCTGGAGACGAAATCGAATTTGGACATATTGGACTCATGGGTGCCACACCAGCGTACATAGGGCAGAAACGATTGGGCGTTGTCCGAAGCTGAAGCGGCATTAGAGTCATGACCAATAATAGTGCTACGGCGACGACGTCGTTTAACAGAGGCAGGCGCAGACGGGTCAAGTTTTCCTCTTTTGTGGTGTCTGGACATGACACGACTGTTGTCAGCTGCTCCGTTATGATGATGTTCTACAAAATCTCCGAGTTTACGTGTTATGTGGTGTTTTTTCCGGTTTTCTGTTGGTCGCTGACTTCGCTTGTCCCCCATTTGGTTGGCAATGAAGTTATTCGGTGACAGTTTTTCGGAGGTTTCCCTGGCGGAAAGTTTGTCAGCACTTTTTTTATGTTTCGCCCAAGCGTGGCGAAAATGTATTTCCTTGTTTCGTTTTTCAGTTTGAGTGGTTTCTGGCAAAGTTGCGACCTCATGATGGAGATGTCGCTGACGCAGCCGATGCTGTGGCTGTGTATGTCCTTGCAGTTTGGCAGTGTTTCCTTTGTATGTTGTTTTTGTAATGCTTCGTCGTAATCTTCGCTTATCGCGTTGTTGTTTGTATTGTTGCAATTTATTCCGGCTATTGGTGTTGACAACACCACCACCACTCCCATCACCTCTCAACGTGGTTTCGTTATCGCTTCCATTGTCATCAACTTCACCGCTGCTTTTGTTATCATCATCGGTAACCTCAAGTGCGGCGGCCATTATATCATCGCCGCCACCACCTCCGTTGGGAGCATTGTCGTCGCTACCTTCGTAAACCGAGAATTGCTCGTCCGACATTAACATGGCCATTGGCACGGTATTTGCACCGGGTTCGAGTGTTATCTTCGATACAATGTCATAATCCTGAATGCTTATGAAGTCGTAAAGGCATTCATCTTGTGCTTCCAAATCGATTTTTTGAAATTGTACAATAATCCTGGTACGCTCCGGTGCTTTTATATGTATCCAATAGTCGATGTTCAGGGGATACGTATTGGGATAGGCTAAAATGAAATGGAAACAAAAAATATTTCATAAATTTTCTGTATGAATCAAAGAAAATACATACATATGTATGTGATACATACGTTATGAATGAACAATACGGTGTGAAACAACTATAGGGCGTATCGAATCAGGAAAAAAAATCTGTCGCTTATGGGGTGACATATAAATCTGAGACGACTTTGACAACATTCTTTTTTGGTTCAAAAAGCTGTTATCTGACCACAACTCGACACACATACATATAAGTATAATCTCAAGTTGTGATCAAATATGTGGTGTGACCTCTCCATTTTTGCATATAGCAGTATGTAACGAGAACTAGAGCAAATTCAGTGAAACTAATTTATAGCCAGAGATATGTATTGTCTTACATACTTAATCGACCGCAAAATCTTATGCCGCAAAGGGTTGCCCTCTTTTACATACATTCACAGAAATGTTGATGGCTTTTTCAGAGGGTATTTTGATAAAAAAAATCTTTAATAAATAGATCCCATCATTTCACCACTTCCAAAATCAGACGTCTAAGGACATGGCTTTAAAATTTAAAAAAACCAGTAAGGAAATGTAGAAAGTCGGGCGGGGCCGACTATATAATACCCTACACCTCCCTAACAATGCCAAAGTGGTCATTGCTATAATAATTTGTAATGATTGGTGAATGTATATCTAATTCTGAACCGACAGTCGCTAAATTAAGCAATATTCGTTTCTAAATTGAGAAACATCATTCTGGAAAATTTTAATGGTCGGAAGTAAGGTACAACTTCTATAGCGCTTCGAAACCAAATCAGGAGGAACATATATATGGAGGTTATATATAAATCTGAACCGATCTTCCCTGAATACTCATTCACGTAAAAAGACCTCTTTCTGTCGAATTTCGTACTGATCGGATATAAAATAAAGTCTCCGTGCTTACATAGCAAATCGGGGGTAACATATATATGGGGGCTATATCAACATCTGAACCGATTTTCTCAGAATTTGGCAGTATTCCTTCATGTGAAAAGAAACCTCTTTTTGCCGAATTTCGCACTGATCAGATATAAAATAACATTTTACAACGCTTACATGTCAAATCGGGGGTAACGTATATATGGGGGATATACCTAAATCTGAACCGATTTCTTCCAAATTTAACAGTGTTAATTCATATAATAAGAAACCTCTTTCTGCCGAATTTCATACTGATCGGATTTAAAATAACATATTTACAGCGCTTACATGTCAAATCGGGGGTAACGTATATATTGGGGCTATATCTAAATCTGAACCGATTTCCTCCAAATTTAACAGTGTTCATTTATATAATAAGAAACCTCTTTCTGTCGAATTTCATACTGATCGGATATAATATAACATTTTTAAAGCGCTTACATGTCAAATCGGGAGTAACGTATATATGGGGGCTATATCTAAATCTGAACCGATTTCTTCCAAATTTAACAGTGTTCATTCATATAATAAGAAACCTCTTTCTGCCGAATTTCATACTGATCGGATATAAAATAAAGTTTTTACAGCGCTTGCATGTCAAATCGGGGCTAATATATATATGGGGGTTATATCTAAATCTGAACGGATTTTCTCCGAATTTGGTAGTGTTCATTCACGTAACAAGAAAACTCTCTCTGGCGAATTTCGTACAGATCGGATATAATATACGGTTTCTACAGCGCATACATGTCAAATCGGGGGTAACATATATATGCGGGCTATATCTAAATCTGAACCGATTTTGACCAATTTCAATAGGGATCGTCCTTGGGCCAAAAAAGAGCACTGTGCTAAATTTCATCACAATCGGACCATAAATACGACCTGCACTTTGATTACAAGAATACATGGACAGACAGACAGACGGACAGACAGACTAAATCGACTCAAAAATTGATTCTATGACGATCGGTATAATAAACTATGGTTCTATTTCTTCTCGTTTTGGGCGTTACAAACAAATGCACAAAGTCATAAGACCCTGTACCACAGTGTGGTGTAGGGTATAAAAATCAATTGGTGTATTCATTTTTAAAGTAAATAAAGTAAAAACTTCAATAATTGTTATGGGGTGTTGCAAAGCAGTTTTAATATATTGAAAGTAATTAACAGTACCTTTAAAACAAGGAACAGCACATCAAAATAAGTCAAGTATTTCAGGAGTTACGAGCGATTGAATGAACAAACATTTTTGAAAAAATCGTGATTCCGCCGTCTTTAAATTGTTCGTACCTTTTGAACAATTTTTTTTAACAGTTTTTTCTTGAAAAACATAAAAAATACTCGTATTTTTAAGAGAAGCATACATTCACAAACTTTCGAATCAATCAAGGCTAGATATGTAAAAAATCGTACCGTTCGGCATGGAATGACTCATATGAATATGTATGAACTGGTTGTTTTGAAAGTGGCGTAAATCCATTTGTTTTTAAAAGGAGACTCTAAGGCTTTCTGCTTCTATTCGTATAAAAATCTGCGTGAACAATATAGATAAAACATTTATATACAGCTCATCACAAGACTTCAAAGTTTCTATATGGTGTAAAATTGTTAGCGTTTGAGTCATATTAACCTCTTTTTTTATACCCTCCACCATAAGATGGGGGGTTTATTCATTTTGTCACTCCGTTTACAACATCACTAAATACTGATCTGAGATCCCATAAAGTATATACGAGTATATTATTAATCGTCGTAAAATTCTAAGACAATTTAGCAATGTCCGTCTGTCCGACCGTCCATCCGTCAGATTGTTTTAATCACGCTGCAATCTGTAATACTTGAGCTTATTGGCTGAAATTTGGTACATATACTTCTTATATCTATGTAGGTATGTTGGGATTGAAAATGGGCATTATCGTTCCATTTTTTGATATAGCCCCCATATGTATATAGCATCTCTTCGATTTGACTTCTTAACGCCACAGAGACCACAAATTTCAACTGATCGGGCTGAAAATTGGTAACTGGGGTTGATTTATACCCGGAATCCTTCACACGAACAACGGTAGTCATAGGTCCATTTTTTGATGAAGCCTCCATACAAAGGTCCCTCTTGATTTGACTTCGTAAGGCCAAAAAACCCTCAAATTTCAACGAATTGGATTGAAATTTAGTATAATGAGTTTATTGTATCCGAAACCATTCACATGCAATCAATGGTGGAGGGTATATAAGATTCGGCATGGACGAAATTAATCCGTCTATACTTGTTCAGTAGTCAAAATATTTAAACATTTTTTAATTATACCATTGAGTAATTCCACGTGAAGTGATCACAAAAGTTTTGGCTCTTTTCTCCGATTTTGATGAAATTTTCCAGATATATACTTTGAGGTGTGCATAACAAGAATCCGGATTTTAAAAAATTAAAAAAAAATCATGGCCGTTTGAAAATGTTGGTAATTTTTTTTAAGTTTTCCAAAATTTGACTGAGAAGAAACAATTTGAAAAATAACAGATCGAGCTCTTAAAAAAATTTTACGAAATTTAAATTTTTTTTCAAAAAAATTTGAATAAAAGTTAGAATTAAATTTTAAGAAAAAATACACCTTTTATTTATTTTTGATATTTTTTTGCATTGTAGATTACATTGTCAATAATACCTCCAGAAAGTTTCATGATGGAGACTTTTGAATGAGACATTTGAATTTTTTCGATTTCTGATTAATTTCATGTAAAGTTATAACAAAAAGTTTGTTGAAAATTTCCACATATATACTTTGAAGTGTGCAAAAATATTGGTAAATTTATTTATTTTATTTGTTTTAATTAAATCATTATCAATTTAAATTGATTTTAATGTTTCAAAGTATGTACGGGTATTAAAGATATAAACTGTTAACTTTTCGTGCAAAATGGTCCATTTGTGTGGGAGGTTTCAAGAGGGGTGGGGCAATAACGCCCATTGTTTACTGAACTGTAGGCGCTACAACAGCATTACACTGTAAATCATTTCAAGTATTTTTATGCACTGGTATTAAAGTTATTAGCTGTTAAGTATTGGTGCATAATGGTCCATTTGTGTGGGAGGTACCAAAAGGGGCAGGACAATAATGCCCTTTTTCATCGGACTGTAGGCATTATAAAAACATTACACTGTACAAAATTTCAAGTATTTTTATGCATTGGTATTAATTTTATAAGCTGTTAACTTTTTGTAAAAAATGGCCCCTTTGTGTGGGAGGTACCAAAAGGGACGGGCCACTTCACCAATTTTTCTCAAGTTGATATCGATAGACTAACTATTACTATGTGTGGAACTACAGAGGATTCGGATAAGTAGTATAGAAGTTATTAAAGACTCAATATTTCACTCAATTTTAACCCTTTGTGAGGGAGGTGCTACAAGGAGTGGCCCAATATGATCCATCTTCGAACTTAGCCTGAGATAGAAAAAATATTATCCCATATTGTCGTACGCTCCAGCCAGACAGACAGTCTATGCTCAAATGACTTAAAATGGCTCAAAACGGATTCCCGCCGAATATATAGGGTGACCCAAGTAGAGACACTTTTTTAATAGGCTCTTTTTGACAGATCACGTGTGAGTCGTGTCATGCTGTCATGTTATTTTTGTTAAGATTTGTTTGGCATTTCATCATGGAAAGACTTACGCCTGAACAACGTTTACAAATCGTTCAACTTTCAAAGAAAATGCCATTTTTTGAGATAAATGCCATTTTTTGAGGTCTTGAATCGACGCTGGGCTGTTGGCGTAGACCTTATCTTTCACGTGGCCCCAAAGGAAGATGTCGCAAGGTGTTAAATCACAAGATCTCGGTTGCCAATTGTGATCACCTCTTCGAGAGTTAACACGGTCCGGAAACTTTTCCCGTAACAGAGCAATGGTTTCGTTGCTTGCGTGGCACGTAGCGCCGTCTTGTTGAAAGAAAACATTGTCCAGATCAATACCATCCAACTCCGATCATAAACAATTATTAATCATCTCTCGAAAGCGCAATCCATTCACCGTAACTGTTGATCCAACCTCATTTTCGAAAAGGCACCAAACAGTCACACGTTGACGATGGCAAGGCTTCTCAACAATAACTCTTGGGTTTTCCGAGCCCCAGATGCGACAATTTTGCTTGTTGACGTAGCCACCGGGGTGGAAATGGGCCTCATCAGTCAAGATTATTTTTCGATGATTTTCGAATTTTAATAATTTCAATGCGTTGTTGAATTGTATATCGTTCCATTTTTAGTAATGGCGTAGTTTCTACTTGTCAAATGTCAAAGAAAAGCTTTAAAAGTGACAGCTACCGAAATACCGGGTGATTCAAAATAACACCTCTTGTTGGAAAACCCTGTCGACAGAGCTACCAAAATTCGCTACATAAATACTGTGTGTAGATTCAAAAAAATTTAGTTCCTAAATTTTGGTAAAATCCATACTCCAATTTAATTTAATGTTTTTATTCATATTGAGTTAATTTTGTCTTAGCCAGCAAAATTTCTCATTACCAAATAATCCGACGAGTAACCAAAGTTCGATAATGGTAAGTACTTATTATTTAGCCACTTTTGTCATTATTTTAACATGGGGATGTCATTGGAGGAAAGTACTTCCCAAAAGAATACAATAAAGTAGCATAATAAGTACTTATTTGTACCATAGGCATGCCACTTAAATATGCGCTTATATTTTCACGATTTTAAGTACTTTAATAATGCATTACCAATATGTTCAAAATAAGTAGTAGATATGGTAGATGTGTAGAAATCGTCGTTTAAAGTGATTTGTTGAAAAATTCTTCCATTTGAAAAATTCTTCAATGATTTAACATCTTAAGACATACAGAAATATTTATGGTATTTTTGATTAAAATCTTCACGTACTATTTGAAAACATTCCATTTATATTAAAATTTGGCAAAACGATTTTGATAACAAAAAATCACTTATTTCTGTTATTATTGGCAAGTCATTATTAATTAGCCGAAAGTAATGCAGTGAATAACGAGATGTCATTATTTGGTAATGCAGGGAATAATGACAGGTACTTACCAAGATTTTGCTGGGTAGTATTGGGAAATTTTACTTAGTACTAATAAATTTTATTTTCTTGGGGGATATGCAGAATAGTTCATTAACTAAAAATGAGGACATATTTTTGCTAAAATAATATTTCTTAAAAAAGTTCGAATACTCTGAATTTATCAAATTTAGACGTATGCGGTGGACACCCAACATAGACCTAAGGGAATTATGAACCAATAATGGAAAGCATGAGTTTTAGGAAATTTTAACTAAAAATAATCAAGAATCCTTATTTTGGGTCCAAGAATTGAACTCAAAATTAAGAAACTCTTACTAAAATCAAAGAAAATATAACTATTTTCGGATTATGTTGTAGTCCAAAAAATTAAAATTTTTTTCTGTTATTTTTCATTCCGCAATTTTAATTTTTTGTTGAAATTGTTATTTGCAAAAATTTTAGTTTATGGCGAAACATTAAAAATTTTACGCCCGGAACGAGAGTCGAACCGACATCCTTATGATTGTGAGCCAGACACACTATATATCGAGCAACGAAACTCTTTTGGGACTGATATGAAAATGTCATTCATAATACAATTTCTTAGTAGCCTATAAATATAGTATATGGCAACTCTATTTATCATTCAATGGTGGCAATCCTTTTAACAAATTCAAGTGTACATGAAAATACATTATTTTAAAAACCAGTAAGGAAAGGCTAAAGTCTGGCGGGGCCGACTATATAATACCCTAGACCACTCTCGTAATATTGAATAACTCTGATATATAAATTTTGTAATTCATGTATAAATGGTTTACATAAATTTACTTTTGGGACATTTTATACGTAAATAATACCCAGTACCACAGTGGCGTAGGGTATAAAAACGATTGGATCTAAAGAGCCAAATCGGATGAAACATATATATGGGAGCTATACCTAAATCTTAACCGATTTTCTTCAAATTCGGCAATGTTGGTACATGGATCAAGAAACTCTACCATTCTAAATTTCAAAACGATTGGATGTAAAATATAGCTTCTATAGAACTAAAGGCCCAAATCAGACGAAACATATATATGGGAGCTATAGCTAAATCTTAACCGATTTTCTTCAAATTCGGTAGTGTTGGTTCATGGATCAAGAAACTCTACCATTCTAAATTTCAAAACGATTGGATGTAAAATACAGCTTTTATAGAACTAAAGGGCCAAATCGGACGAAACATATATATGAGAGCTATAGCTAAATCTTAACCGATTTTCTTCAAATTCGGCAATGTTGGTTCATGGATCATGAAACTCTACCATTCTAAATTTCAAAACGATTGGATGTAAAATACAGCTTCTATAGAACTAAAGGGCCAAATCGGACAAACATATATTTGGGAGCTATAGCTAAATCTTAACCGATTGTCTTAAAATTCGGCAATGTTGGTTCATGGATCAAGAAACTCTACCTTTCTAAATTTCAAAACGATTGGATGTAAAATACAGCTTCTATAGGACTAAAGGGCCAAATCGGACGAAAGATATATATGGGAGCTATATCTAAATCTGAACCGATTTCAACCAAATTCAATAGGGATGTTTGCAGCTGCGAAATACTCTAAACGGCAAAATTTCAGAACGATCGGAGAGAAATTGCGACCTGTAGTCGACGAACAACTTTACATGGACAGACGGACGGACGGACAGACAGGTTAAATCGACTCAGCTAGTGATTCTGAGTCGATCGGTATACTTTAAGGTGGGTCTAGCTGTATTATTTTCAGGTGTTACAAACATCTGCCGTGAAACAAACTTATAATATCCTATACCACAGTGTGGTGTAGGGTATACAAATTTATGTGTCATGTATGTGTCTACATGTGGCTCACAAAACGAAAGTTTCAGGGATCGAATCGCATTCGGAGCGGAGGTAAAATTTGATATACATACTGTTGAGCATATCGTGTCTAATAATCCATTTCAATTAATAAAATTAAGAAGAAGAGAGGAATACAAAGAGGACGTGGTAAAATATAAATGGAGGAGAAGGTGATCAAAAATCGCAAAAAAATCAAGGACTTAAAAAGTAAAAAAAATAATTTTCCTTTTTGCATAAATTTAATTAAATTTTCCGAAATTTGGGTAAAAAATTACTTGCAATAAGGACAAAAATTTGCTGAATTTGCATAATTGCAAGTCAGAATTTGCTAGTAGTGAGTTCATTTCCCCTATTTTGATTTCAATAGTTGCTCAAGAGAAGTACGAGTTAATTAGAATTAAGTTCAAAATATTTCATAATTGTGAGGGAATGTATTAACTTGATATTGATTGATATGAGGAAAACTAGCTTTACGGCCATACTAAGTTCAATATTCCTACAGTTTACTTCATTTTAACTTGCTCCAGGGATCACTGTTTTTAGTGTTGACGCCAAATCGGAATGTACACATATATGGAGGATATATATGTAAATCTATATATATGAAATTTGGCTGAGTTTATAACTGCCTCCTGAAACTTTCTTCTTCCAAATCGGGTTGTACAAATGGGGGGTTTCATTTTAAGTTTGTAAATTTTTAGAACAAATGTCTTATGTTACTAGTTACACTATCCAGCAAAAATTGTTTGTGTCCGAGACCTAAAAACTTTTTTTTGTATAGATTGAGGCATACTAATTTATGATATGTTTTTGTGCTTATTGTTTTTTTCTTAAATTTCTAAAACTTCAATTTTCATGGAAGTTTGCTTTAGTATTTGGACCATATTTTTGAAGCATAAGCGCGATAACGCGTTTTAAATTAAAGGAAATTATGAGGGCTAGAAATGCTGAAAACATCACGGAATTTTAGGAACTGTCGACAAAACAATTGATTTTTTTTTTTCAAAAAAAAAATGGCAATTTTGTTTGGGAAGTACCAAAGGGGCGTGGCACTTACGTCCAATTTTTAATATAATATGGACACTATAAAAATATTGCACTGTAAAAAATTTCAAGTGTTTATATCTGCAGGAATCTATGTTATAAACCGTTAGGTTTAGGTACTAAATATAAAAGCATAACACTTCACAAAATGGTTAGTATCTGTGTACTGGAACCAATATTATAAGCCGTTAACTTTTTGTGCAAAAAGGTATTTTTGTATGGGGGGTAGCAAAAGGGGCGTGGCTACTTCGCCCATTTTTCTCAAGGTAATATCGACCAAGAAACTAATACATTACGTATGTGAAATTGTGAATGATTCTGAGTAGTAGTATAGAAGTTATGATGAAAATTATATTTCACAAAATTTTGACCCTTCGTGGGGGAGGTAGTCGAAAGAGTGAACGTAGTCCATCTTTGACCTTAGTCTGAGGTAGAAAAACTATTGGCACATACCAAATTTGAAGTTAATCCTGGCCAAAGTTATCGTGCGCTTCAACCAGACAGACACACGGACATTGCCCAAATGACTTAAAATGGCCCAAAAAGGATTTCCGCCAAATATTCTTGGGGTCTCTTAGGTCACTCCATCGATGTGTTACACGTTTGACACGCAGCATCTGATATATACCCTTGTTCACAATAGTGGGGGTATAAAAACAGGATTATGTTGAAATCTCTATTATTTCTACCAATACTACTATAATTTCTACATTTATCCATAGATTTAATTCAAATAGGCATTGTTTTCTTCGCTAGGATGCCAGCTTTCAAAAAAGGGAACATATATATAGTTTTTTTATTGACAACAAAAAAACATTATTTTTGGGGAAAAAAATCTAAATTTTTCTAATAGTTTTAACGACAGTTACTAAACTTCTGTTTCCACGTAAAATAGTAATTATTAAAATTTGTAGATCTCATAATTTGCTTTAATTTAAAGTGTATCCAGGCTTTATAGAGCATAAACTCTAATCCAAATACTAAAGGCACATTCCAAGGAAATAGTAATTTTGAAGTAAAATTCGTTATAAAATTTTACCATAAAATGATTTTTTTAATATTTTTTCATGTTTACGACACCATATGGTCATCAGAAAATGTTATGCACAGCCCTTCGACAAAAAAAATTGTTGCATAGTGTCATAGACATATTTTATACCCTCCACCACAGGATGGGGGTATATTCATTTTGTCACTCCGTTGCAATAAAATTCTAAGACGATTTAGCCATGTCCGTCTGTCCGTAAGTCCGTCTGTTGTAATCACGCTACAGTCCTTAATAATAGAGCTAGGTTGATCAAATTTGGTAGAATTATTTCTTATAGTTGCAGTTTGTTTGGGATTCCAAATGGGCCACATCGGTCAAAGTTTTGATATGGCTCCCCTATAAAGGTCGCTCCAAAATACGGTTTTTGAGCCATAGGTACCACATTTTAAAGCAATTTATTAGAAACATTGCAGTTTGTTTTCTATATTGACAGGAATTGACACATCAAAAATTTTACAAATCGGTTCATATTTTATTATAGTCATCCTATAGAGGTCGCTCCAAAATATACGTATTTAAGCTATAAATACCACATTTTCTAAGATTTTTACCTGAATGTTTGTAGTTTGTGTTTAATTGAGTCAAGAATTCATCGCAGTGCAATTTTTTAAATCAGTTCATACTTTGTTATAGCTCAACTGCATATGTCTCTCGCAAAAAGGCTTATTTAAGCCATAAACATCACATTTTCTAAGAATTTCCAGTTTGTAACGGTTTGGGCCAGAATTCATCTCAATAAAATGCATACAAATCAAATTTTATTTTGTAGTAGTCCCCATGTAGGCGTAGCTATGAAAAATGCTATTCGAAGCCATAAATACCACATTTTTCAGTTGAAGAGTTTGGCTAAAGAATTTGCGGCTTGAAATTTGGCTAAATATTGTAGCGTTCGTTTTTTATACCCTACACCACACTGTGGTACAGGGTATTATAACTTTGTGCATTTGTTTGTAACACCCAAAAGGAGAAGAAATAGACCCATCATTTATTATACCGATCGACTTAGAATCACTTTCTGAGTTGATTTAGCTATGTCCGTCTGTCTGTCTGTCCGTCTGTGCATGTATTCTTTTAATCAAAGTACAGGTCGCAATTATGGTCCGATCTCGACGAAACTTTACACATATCTTTTTTTTTGGCCCAAGGACGATCCCTATTGAATTTGGTTAAAATCGGTTCAGATTTAGATATAGCCCCCATATATATGTTAGCCCCGATTTGACATGTAAGCGCTGTAAAAACTGTATTTTATATCCGATCAGTATGAAATTCGTCAGAAAGAGGTTTCCTATTATATGAATGTACACTTTTAAATTTGGAAGAAATCGGTTCAGATTTAGATATAGCCCCCATATATACGTTACCCCCGATTTGACATGTGAGCGCTGTAAAAATGTTATTTTATATCCGATCAGTGCGAAAGTCGGCAAAAAGAGGTTTCTTTTTACATAAGGAATACTGCCAAATTCGGAGAAACTCGGTTTAGATTCAGATATAACACCCATATATATGTTACCCCCGATTTGACCAGTAAGCGCTGTAAAAACTGTATATTATATCCGATCAGTGCTAAATTCGGAAGAAAGTGGTTTCTTATTACTCGAAGGAATACTGCCAAATTCGGAGAAAATCGGTTCAGATTTAGATATAGCCCCCTTATATATGCATCCCCCGATTTGACATGTAAGCGCTGTAGAGACTGTATTTTATATGGGATCAGTACGAAATTCGACAGAAAGAGGTCTTTTTGCATGAATGAGTATTCAGGGAAAATCGGTTCAGATTTATATATATAACCTCCATATATATGTTCCTCCTGATTTGGTATCAAAGCGCTATAGAAGTTGTACTTTACTTCCGATCATTAAAATTTTCCAGAAAGATGTTTCTCAATTTAGGAACGAATATTGCTTAATTTAGTGATTATCGGTTCAGAATTAGATAATATGTTCCTACCCATTTATCAAATATTCCAAATTATTATGGCAATGACCCTTATCGCATTGTTATGGAGGTGTAGGGTATTGTATAGTCGGCCCCGCCCGACTTTCTGCCTTTCCTTACTGGTTTTTTAATAATTTACTTAAAGAACAAGTAAGAAAGTTCAGTCGGATAAACCAACATACGAACCACCTCACATTGAGTCCAAAAAATATTCGTAAATTTAATTATTTTGTTGTTTTCATTAAATAATTATCAATTTAAAATGCAGTAGGTGAGTAGGTAGTGTGCTCCCCTATGAGTTTGGGGGTTGTGGGTTCGATTCCCACAACATGGTAATTGTAAAAGGGCTTTTCCCTAGTCCGTAAAATAAAAATATAAATTTACTTTGTATTGTGATTCATATAAATAAATAAATAATTAAATTGCATTTAAGAACTCTAATGTATGTACTAGTATTAAAGTTTAAGCTATTTACATTTGCTGCAAAATAGTCCATTTGTGTGGGAGGTGCCAATGACGCTCACTTTTCTCTGGCCTATAGGTATCTAAAAAACATTACACTTTACAAAATTTCAAGTATTTGTATGAACTGATATTAAGGCTATAAGCAGTTAACTTTTGGTGCAAATCGGTTCATTTGTGTGGGAGGTACCAAAAAGGGAGGCAACTTCGCCCATTTTTCTCGAGGTGATAGCGACTAATAAACTAATAATATGAGTGAAATTTCACAAAATTCGAGTAAGTAGTATAGAAGTTATTAAAGAATCAATATTTCACTAAATGTTAACCCTTTGTGGGGGAGGTACTAGAAGCAGTGGACCAATATGGCCATCTTCGAACTTAGCCGGAGATAGATCAAAATAGTACCTCATACGAAATGTGATTGCAATTGGTTCATCCTTTCGAGAGTTATCGTGCACTCCAACCAGCAAACAGACATACAGACACCCGGCGGACGGACGGACATTGTTCAAATGACTTAAGATGACCCAAATCGAATTTCCGCCAAAGTGTGTTACACTTTTGGCTCGTAGCAAATGATATACATATACCGTCCTTTCTATGGTGAGGGGATAAAAATGATCGTTTAATGATTTGCACCATATCCAAAGATTTCTCCAGTAATAAAATTTAATGCAATCCACGGTGGAGGGTATATATGATTCGGCGTGGCCGAACTTAACGCTTTTACTTGTTCATATTTTTATTTCAGACAGCATTTCCAATGGCTATAGACTGAGAAAGCATGAGAGTAATTTTCTCCCCATTCTGGCATCTCCCACCCTAAGTACAATATTACATTACTCACAAAGTCAGAGTATACCTTAGTCGGTTTACCCGGCTGACATTTTCTTACTTGTTTCTTTAAAATAATTTAAACTTCATAAAAAAATTTTTATCTGAATATTTTAAAATTTCTAAACTCAATTAAAATTTTTAACAAAATTATTTTTGTAACGTGTTATAAACGTTTGTCTGTAACTGTAAATTTTTTAACATACAATATGTAATTTTACCATATTTCCCATCAAATTATGTTTATATTTTATGTAATGAAATTTATGTCAATATTGCTCGTTATTTCTCCAGAACAAGAATATTTTCATGTACATAAATATACATAGATGTCTTGATGTCCTGTATTTTCAAAACAAGGATACGTTAAGGCATCAAAGGATATTCATATGATCCCAAATACATCACACACATATCTATCATCCATCTTATTTGGGGTCACAAGAGCAGACATCGAATGAGGGATTTAGTACGAAGTGGGAGAAGTATTAAGGGATTTATAGTTTATACCGAAAAATGGCGGACGATACGAGGGCTGGATAGCCGCATCTGTCTACATACACGAGTATGTATAAAATCTATAGCATATCAGAGGAACTGTATGTTTGATTTGTGGTTTGGTGAGCGATAGTAGATGTATGTACACATAGATACATACATACGTATGTGTGGCTGTCTGCCCTCGAAGGAAATGCAATAAATCGAGAAACTACACTACATACCTGGTGACACTAGACGTCCTTCCGTTCCAGTTACGGTGAAATTACTGAAGGCAAAACTGCCAAACGATTCCTTAGGTTTTTTGCACACATATCCACCAACTTTACTGCATTTTTGCGATTGCCAATAGAGGCCGGACGGCAACATCGGTGTGGGGGACATCTTCCACTGCAATCCCAAGCATATGGCATCGGAGGGCAGTGTATCGAACTGACCCTGGCCCGGTAACCAACCCTGTGAAAAATGAAGAAAAAGAATAAGAAGTTTGTATTTATGTATATTAGACCATTTATAGCTCATGATGCAAAAAGTGAAAGTTGCTGCGATCTTTGATTTCCGGACCGAAAAAGTTTCCATTTGGCCTACAAGACTTCCATAAAAACTTTTGTGCCGATCTGATAACCCTAGGGTCTGCCCAAAGTTCAATCAAAATTTAGAACACACTTTTATTTTTTTTATATAGCTTTTATTTATTTGCAATCTGTTAGTATAACAATAAGCAAATTGTATAATATTTAAAGAACATAACATATGTTGCATAGTACCAATGTACTATGCAATTCCTCTATGAAATACAATAATATAATACTTAGTCAAGTACAGTATAAGAGTTTAATTAAGAGCTTGTATTTGAATATAAACGTTAGTGTCTAAATGGCAAATCAAGTATGTGTAATCGTTTAAGTCTACGTACTTCATTACTATCATCCAAGAGAGATATAGCTAATAAATTCGGATGGTTGCTAAGTCTTTCAAGGTAACGGGTGCTATAAAGATTTATTTCTTCACGAATCGTATTCATCTTCAGGTCTTTGTGAATTGATTTATTGCTAACATACCAAGGTGCATTTGTAATACATCTCAATGTTTTGGATTGATATCGTTGCATAATTTCTATGTTGGAATTACTTGCTGTACCCCACAACTGTATCCCGTAAGTCCAAACAGGTTTTAATATAGCCTTGTATAACATCAGTTTGTTTTCTAGATTTAACTCTGATTTCGGTCCTAATAACCAGTACATTTTGGATGTCTTCATCTTCAGATGAGTCCTTTTGGCTTTGATATGCGTTTTCCACGTAAGACCTCTATCCAAGTGGAGTCCTAAGTACTTTACATTATTATTTTTAGGAATTTCAAGACCATTTAAAAATACAGAAGGACAGTCACCTCTTCTCTTCGTAAAAGTTACATGAACCGATTTGTCAGTATTAATGTGTATTCTCCATGTCGTAAGCCATTTTTCGATTCTATCAAGTTGTATTTGTATAAAATTGGATGCTTCTGTGTTCAGGTGGCTGGAAGATATTAAAGCGGTGTCATCTGCATATGTTGCTATTGTTACATTGTCCGTTGTTGGCATGTCTGATGTAAAAATAGAATAAAGGGTAGGTCCGAGTGCGCTTCCTTGAGGTACTCCTGCTTGTATATAACGAATAATGGATAATTCCTGATTTACATTTACATAAAAACTTCTATCTTTTAAGTATGATTTTAACAGCAAATAAATCGGAGCCGGAAAATAAGTCTTTAACTTATACAAAAGACCTGTATGCCACACTTTATCAAAAGCTTGCTTCACATCGAGGAAAACAGCCGAACAATATTTTTTTCTCTCGAAAGCATCACTTATTACATTAATAATGCGATGACATTGCTCTGGAGTCCCATGACTAGTGCGAAATCCAAATTGATATTCAGGGATAATATTCTGCATTTCAAGCAATGGTTTAATTCTTTCCAAAAGTATTCTTTCAAACAGTTTTGTGAATGTGGCCAGTAGACTTATCGGTCGGTATGATGTTAAAGCATTCTCCTGGTTATTTGGCTTCAAGATCATTGTTATTTCGTCACATTTCCATTGAGTGGGGAAATGACACAGTCTCAGTATTGTATTAAATAGCAGCGTAAGATAAATCACTCCTTTCTTTGGCAGACACTTAGCAACTCTCGAGTCTATTTTGTCATATCCTGGAGCTTTTTCACTACCCAGTTTTTTTTATTTCACATTCCACTTCATGTGGTGTTACATGTTTAATTGGCAAGTCCATTTGACAAGGAGAGTCTAGAAAAGTCATAATTTCTTCTTCATCCGATAAATTACTGCATGGAAATGGCTGGAAAACATTTTCTAAATGTTTCGAAAATGCTTCTGCTTTAGCAATGTCTGATCTACACCAATCATTGTTTGCATCCCTTATTGGGATATTCCTCTTTACTGGCCTTTTTAAATATTTTGTTGCTTTCCATAAGCAATGGTCACCAGTTTTATTAGCATCCAAATTCCTAAGGTAATTACCGGTGTTGTCGTTTTTTAACCTGTCTAGTCTTGCTGTCAGAAGTTTCGATGCTCTATTGAAATTACGTTTATCCACTGGATTTCTGCTTATCTGCCATATACGACGCAGCCTACGTTTTTCACGTATTTGGTTTCTAATTTCAGCTGAAATGAATACACTGTATGAAATATCATTGCTTGGTAAAATCTCAGGTGTAGATAAAAAAGCGGCTTCATGAATAAGACCTGTAAACGATTCAACAGCATCATCCAATTCATCACTCGTTTTGAGGGGTATGTTTAGGTTTATATTCTTATTTTTATCAATCCAGTATTTGAAAGAATCAATATCCGTATTTTTTTTAAACAGTTTAATATTTTTCGATACAATTTGTGGTGTAGCATAATAATTAATAATTATGGGTGTATGGTCAGAACTTAATTCGTTGCTGTCTATGACATCTAGAGAACTTCTCGAGATTCCGTTATACACAATAAAGTCTAACAAATCAGGAATTTTATTGGGATCACTGGGCCAGTATGTTGGACTACCCGAGGATAGGGTTTGGTAATGTTTTTTATTTATACATTTATGAAGTTCGCGTCCTTTAGGGTTCGTAAGTCTAGAACCCCACCATGGATGCTTCGCGTTGAAGTCCCCACCAACTATAAAACGAGGTCCAAGTGAAGAAAAGAAGTCAGTGCTATGTGACATGTATACATAGCACTGTGTGTCTGGGGGGGAAATATACAGCTTATACGGATACATCATTACCGTTATTTGCAGCTTGTACATATGGGTACCTTATTTCTGGTAATACTTTATACTTTATTTTTGACTTTATTAAAATGGCTGATCTCGCATGTGCACGATTGTCTGAGTGATTTGCTATAATTAAATCATACTCTTTTATTTTGAAGTATGTTCTTTGTGTGAAATGTGTTTCCGATACTAGAAGGACATCAATAAAATTTGTTTTTAAAAAGATTTCAGTTTCCTGGGTGTGACTGGAGAACACACTTTATAGGGGAAATATTTTTTTATTCAAAAGTCGTATGTTTAAATAAGTAAAATTACATTTCTTTGTATTATTAATTAATAAATAATTAATAAATAGCTTTCGTAAGTATTCTGTTGTAATCATTCATAAATTGTACACCGCGTTCAGCAGTGTCGTTAACAACAAACAGATTACGACAAACATCGAGAGCATCTTGATAATCTTCGTTTACTTCCCAAATGGATGGGTCATGCTTTAAAAATTCAGTACTCAATCCAAAAGCACCGAAAAAGTGTTTGGTTTTGTATGAGACGAAATCGCTCAAATTATTACACAGCAATAGTTTCGGGTCGGAGAATTTTCGATCGTTTTCCAGATTTACGACGGGCTCTGTTGATTGCAGATGCCTAACCATTTTTCGTTTCTCTTCGAGTGAAACATCCGAATCGAAAAATGCAAAAGCCATTGATTCTAGGGCCAAATACCACAAATGATTTTTCCATTTCTTCATAACCGCTTCAGACACATCTCGGTCGATTTCTGCGTATGCGATGGAGTCTTTCAACAAGTGTATATCTTGATTTGGTGCTCGTATGGCATTTTGCATGTAAACCACGCTTTGACATACAGCCCGTAGCTCACTGGACTCTCGTTTTGTCAATGCAAACTGCTCTCGAAATAGGTATATTTTTAAGGCATAAATGCCTTTTCCCATGAACCTTGCGTGGGATGTGGGACCAGGTGTTCGGAAGTTATCGCCGACACCACCAATAAACATTATTGTTAATTGTAATAGTTCCTTGTAGTCAGCTCGGATTTGTGTTTCATTTAGCTGTTTTATGCAGAATTTCTTAATGACTTCGCAGTCAGCATTACTTATTTTTGAGCGTACAGTTGGATCTTCGAGTCCGTTTTTAAACGATTTGTGGTCGAGACTTACCCAAACGGCAGCAAAACGATTAAAAATAGGCAATTCAGGACCACAAGTCGCCGAAGTTTAACCTCAAACACATGTTTCAATACTATCTCCATCATGTGATGTGAACATGGGAACTTGATTAATTTCCGATCTAATTTGTTCTGCAACAAAATGCACGATCCAGTGTTTTGACCTGTATTTAATGAGTGTATCATGAACGACTTTGGCCATATTTTCTCCAGTACCAGCCGGGATTTTGAGAGCGCCCAAAAATTTTGATGTGTAGAACGATGCATGCAAGCTCACCAACAGAGGTCAGAGGCGTCGCAGCATTAAACATTACAGTTATCACATTATGAAATATCTGTATATTTGACGGCAGTTTGGCTCCAGATATTGTATGTGATACATGCCCAACTGATTCTACGGTGCGAAATTTATCACTGGATCTAGTAACCATTTTGGATGTGGTCGGTCTGGAGACAAATAAGAATATGACTAAAATTAAATTTTGTGCGAAGCTGTCCCTTTCTCAATTCACTTAGGCTGGAGACAGAGCGCGTTCTGTAAACGACCCTGTTGCATGGCCGTATAGCGCGCTGCAAAGTTCTGCTTATGTTTGGCAGACCTTAGCGTTATCCAATCGGCACCAAATTTTTTACATTAGACCATTTATTATTTTTTAAATAATAAATGGTCTAATGTATATAAAATAGAAATTTTCAATTTTGTATTTTACAAAAAAAAAAATATAAAGGTCATCACGAAAGACCGACCCACACAGTGGGCCAACAAATTATACATTTTAATGCGCTTTGGAATAAACAAATTAAAATCATAATATTTCCTAAAAGTGTGTTTATGACAACTATCCAATCTGCACATTGTGCGACAGCTAAAATCGAGTGTTCTGACTACCGGGAGTTATAGCGGTGAAACAAAAGTTATGCGTGTCCCTAGGAATCGAGATATATCGATTTGAAGTTAGTAAATATCATATAGGGGAATATATTACGTTTGGGGGTCTTATGTTTGACTACTCCGATTTCGCTGCAACAAATTTAGAAATATTAAGAATTACAATTCCTACAAATTTGAATAATTGCGCTTCCACGTGGATCGGAAGTTTAGTAACTGACGTTAAAACTATTAGTAAAAATTTGATTAAAAAAAAACGTTTACGAGCGAATTTTCGCCGAATATACTTAGAGACTTAGGTCACTCCTTCGATGTGTTACACCTTTGACCCGTAGTAAATGATAAACTCTCCTCCTCTCCTTATAAGCCGTTAACATTTGGTATAAAGCGGTCCATTTGTGTGGGAGGTACCAAAAGGGGCTGTAAAATAATGCCCATTTTTACCGGACTAAAGGCGCTACAAAAACATTTTGCTGTACAACATTTTAAGTATTTGAGTGGACCAATATGGACCATCTTCGAACTTAGACGGAGATAGAGAAAAATATTGCCGTGTACCAAATTTGAAGTCAATTGGTTAATCCTTTCGGGAGTTATCGTGCGCACCAGCCAGCAGACAGACAGAAGGACGGATGGACATTTCTCATTCGACTTAAAATGGCCCAAAACGAATATCCGCCGAACATACTTTGGGTCTTAGATCACTCCTTCGATGTGTTACACCGTTGGCCAGTAGCAAGTGATATATGTATACCCTCGAAATTTTTCTAATCTTCCGATTTGTCGTGTATTCCTCATCTATATTTTTAAGAGCGTCCAGTGTAGGATAGCTGAATCAAAGCATGTAATGATGTCTTTAATTTTCGATGTGCAGAATTTAAGTGGAAATTAAACACAAACTACAGAATTTCAGCCCAAATCGTGGTAAAAGTGGTATTTATTTCTTAAATAAGAATATTTAAGATCGACCTCCGTAAGGGGACTAAAATAAGGTACATTTTCTTGCTTGTTTTGTTGCTCGTGTTCAAATCTAAATGAGCAGAAATTGTTATTGCACTATGCAACAAATAATATTTTAATTTTCTTTTATTTTTTAGATTTTCATTATACCCTACACCACACTGTGGTACAGGGTATTATGACTTTGTGCATTTGTTTGTAACACCTGCATTTGTTTTTTAACACATTATACCGATCGACTCAGAATCACTTTCTGAGTCGATTTAGCCATGTCCGTCTGTCTGTCCGTCTGTCTGTCCGTCTGTCTGTCCGTCTGTCCATGTATTCTTGTAATCAAAGTGCAGGTCGTATTTATGGTCCGATTGTGATGAAATTTAGCATAGTGCTCTTTTTTGGCCCAAGGACGATCCCTATTGAAATTGGTTAAAATCGCTTCAGATTTGGATATAGTCCCCATATATATGTTTCACCACATTTTACATCCGATCTTTATGAAATTCGGCAGAGAGAGTTTTATTATTACGTGAATGAACACTACCAAATTCGGAGAATATCCGATCAGATTTAGATATAGCCCCCATATATATGTTTCACCCGATTTGGCATGTAAGCGCTGTAGGAACTGTATTTTAAATCAGATCAGTACGAAATTTGGCAGAGAGAGTTATCTAATTACATGAATAAACACTGCCAAATTCTGGAAAATCGGTTCAGATTTAGATATAGCCACCATATATATGTTTCACCCGATTTAACATTTAAGCGCTGTAGAAATCGTGTTTTATATCCGATCAGTACGAAATTTAACAGAGAGAGTTCTCTTATTACATGAATAAACACTGCCAAATTCGGGGAAAATCGGTTCAGATTAAGATGTAGCCACCATATATATGTTTGACCCGATTTAACATTTAAGCGCTGTAGAAATCGTGTTTTATATCGATCCGTACGAAATTTAACAGAGAGAGTTTTCTTATTACATGAATAAACACTGCCAAATTCGGGGAAAATCGGTTCAGATTTAGATATAGTCCCCATATATATGTTTCACCCGATTTGACATGAAAGCGCTGTAGAAACCGTATTTTACATCCGACCTGTACGAAATTCGGCAGAGAAAGTTATCTTATTACATGAAAAAACACTGCGCAATTCGGGGAAAATCGGTTCAGATTTAGATATAGCCCCCATATATATGTATGTTCCACCCGATTTAACATTTGAGCGCTGTAGAAATCGTGTTTTATATCCGATCAGTACGAAATTTAACAGAGAGAGTTTTCTTATTACATGTATGAACACTGCCAAATTCGGGGAAAATCCGTTCAGATTTAAACATAGTCCCAATATATATGTTACACCCGATTTGACATGTAAGCCCTGTAGAAACCGTGTTTTATATCCGATCAGTACGAAAATCGGCAGAGAGAGTTTGCTTATTACATGTATGAACACTGCCAAATTCTTATCGCAATGCCCATTTTCGCATTGGTAGGTAGGTGTAGGGTATTATATAGTCGGCCCCGCCCGACTTTCTGTCTTTCCTTACTGGTTACTTCTAAAGGTGGGCCATTCAATATTTTAAATTTCAACTACCGATTACTTTGACTTGTGTTTTGAGCTCTTTGGATTATTTTCTGTGGGAGCCATTAAGGATAAATGTTACCCAAAGCATCCAGAGACAATTGATTTCTACCAAAAGTGCTATAACCATAGCACTTTTGATGTATCACACTCCATAGATTTTCATCGAATTTTTTTCTATTTTTTTGGTTTTTTCGTGGCAACAAAAAACTATTTTTTTAAAAAAACTATTTTTTTCTAATTGTTTTAATGACAGTTACAAAACTTCTGTTCCCACATGAAAGTGTCATTACTAAAATTTGTAGTCCTCATAATTTCCTTTAATTTAACGTTATCGAGCATGTACTTCAAATATGGTCCAAATATTAATATTAAAAATAATTTACCATAAATTTACATCTAGATGTAATAAAATCCGCGCGACTTTGGACTTTACTTTCTTTTTGTTTAAATTAGAACATTTGACATGTGACTTAGAACATTTGACCCTACAAAAATACCCTATTTGAATATGATGTATCACACTCTTCCCTTGCGACAGGGTGTTTCAAGTAAGCATATCCAGGAGTCTTAACTCCTCCTCTACAAATGGCCAGTACATTGTGAAACGATGTGACCTACAGTTTAGATGTTCTGTTGTAATTACCCGTAATTTTTGCAAACGACCCCACTGTGCGACCATTTAATGTTTTCCATTTAAGATAAGCTTGAATGGTTGTTTATGTTACATAGAAAAACACTTCATGAAATAAAAATTGCTTGATTGCACACAGTATTGAGTATTGTGTTAACATGCAATGCATTATCCTTGGAAATACTCGTATCTATTGCTGCTACGAGTATCATCGATGCATGTGTTCTTCCGTACATCACTGTGCTGTGCTGCGTGAGTAATATGAGTGCTCGGATGTCCTTCCAATTTGGAGGTCGTGTCCAGCTGAGGGAGCGCAACCAAACTTCATCTCACATATCCGGTTTCTTTTTCTAATGGAAACCAATAAATTAAATTAAGTAACACAGAGCGAAGGCGAAGGAGTATTGCGTCAATATATTACAAAATTGCAGAAAAGCAAATACAATGTTGAGATTGAAAGAATTTTTATTGAGGTTTCACTTGTCTGAGGAGTAGTACTCGTAGGGAAGGGCATGTTTTTATTTCGAAAATGATTGTCATACATTAAATTGTTTATTGTGGCGATTTGTTTTTTTTTTATGTTTTCCTTTTACACTTCCTGCTCTCCCCAGACCTACTTAAGTTTAGTGTATAGATATTAAGGAGTATTGGCTACTCCTATTACTGTTGTACTTACCTGAAATGTCATTTTTGTATCATCCGTCCATTCGAATTGACGATTTTTCTCCAATTCAGCGCCCAGCCAGTAAATCAATTGCGGCGAGTAGTCAATTTGATTGCGGATATTGGATGTTATAAATCTAAGTTTGTTGCAAGATTGTTTTGTTGTCCAGACAGCCGCACATACATACGGAAGAAGGAAATAACAGAAATGATGAAAAGAGGAAGGAACAAAGGTTAATAGTTTGCGGGGGGAAATATACAATTATAAGTACAATACAGAGAAAACCGTTTAGCGACGATTATTCAACAACCGTACAAAATGTGGCTCAATTCAAGGTAATGGATATATGTAAATACATACTCGTATGTCTTTTTTAACCAATCAGTCGATTTTAATAATACCTCACATTCATATAAATGATATTTGTTTCCAACACCCAAATGGAGATGTTTATTATACCAATTTTGCAGTCATCATATTATGGCTGGCAAGATTGTAGAAAATCGGTCCAGATTTATATATAGAAGTCCCGTATCCTATCTATCTACCTATATATAAAGAAGAATGTGTGTTTGTTTGTTGGTTTGTTTGTACCGTATAGACGTCTAAACGGCTGGACCGATCTTCTTGAAATTTTCACAGAATGTACATGTGTGGGGCGTGGTGGAAATAGGGTACCTGAATTTCCGATATATCAAGCGGTCGTGGCCCCGCCCACATAAGACAAATTTTAAAATTGAGATATATTGCACAACTTGTTAGCGAGAGTGCTGTAATTTTGTACATATGTATCTGATGGCAGTCTAGGTGGTTGGTCCAAAAATGGGCGGGATCGGACCAATGGGCGTGGCACCGCCCATATAAGCCAATTTTTAAAAATTATATATTTTGCACAATTTTTTAGCGAGAGTGCTGGAATATTGTGTATATGTATCTGGTGGCAATTTACGTGATTGGTCCAAAAATGGGCGGAATCGGGCCAATGGGCGTGGCCCCGCTCATATAAGCCAAATTTTTAAATTGAGATATCTTGCACAATTTGTTAGAGAGAGAGTGCTGTAATTTTGTGCATATGTATCTGGTGGTAGTCTACATGATTGGTCCAAAAATGGGCGGAATCGGACTAATAAGGGTGGCCCCGCCCATATAATCCAAATTTTGAAATTGATATATCTTACACAATTTTTTAGCGAGAGTGCTGTAATTTGGTGCATATGTATCTGGTGGTAGTCTACGTGATTTGTCCAAAAATGGGCGTGGCACCGCTCATATAAGCCAAATTTTTTAATTAAGATAATTTTCACAATATGTTAGAGAGAGTGTTGCAATTCTGTGTATATGTATCTGGTGGTAGTCTACGTGATTGGTTCAAAAATGTGCGTGATCGGAACAACGGGCGTGGCCCCGCCCATATAAGTCGAATTTTTGAATTGAGAATTTGAATTTGTGCATCTTCCAAAATTTTCTGGCGAGAGTACTGTAATTCAGTACATGTGTATCTGGTGGTAGTCTACCTGATTGGTTTCAAAAAGGGCGGGATCGGACCAATGGGCGTGGCCCCGCTCATATAAGTCAAATTTTGAAATTGAGATATCTTGAACATTTTGTTAGCGAGAGTGCTGTAATTTTGTACATATATATCTGGTGGTAGTCTACGAGACTGTACCAAAAATAACCTGGATTGGACCAAAGGGCGTGGCCCCGCCCATATAAGCCAAATTTTTAAATTGAGATATCTTGCACAATTTGTTAGAGAGAGAGTGCTGTAATTTTGTACATATGTATCTGGTGGTAGTCTACATGATTGGTCCAAAAATGGGCGGAATCGGACTAATAAGCGTGGCCCCGCCCATATAAGTCAAATCTTGAAATTAAGATATCTTGCACAATTTGTAAGCGAGAGTACTGTATTTGTGCATGTGTATCTGGTGGTAGTCTACGTGATTTGACCAAAAATGGGAGGAATCGGATCAATGGGCGTGGCCTCGCCCATAAAAGAAACCTTTTGAAATTGAGGTATTTTGCAAAATCTGTTTGCGAGAGTGCTGTAATATTGTATATATGTGTCTGGGGGAAGCCTATTGGTCTAAAAATGTGCGGGATCAGACCAAAGGGCGTGGCCCCGCCCATATAACACAAATTTGAGCTATCTTGCACAATTTCGTAGTGATAGTACGGTAATTCTGTTTATATGTATCTGGTGGCAGCCTACGTGATTAATTCGAAAATGGGCTGGATCAGACTAATGGGCGTGGCCCCGCCCATGTAAGCCACATTTTGAAATTGAGATATCTTGCACAATTTGTTAGCGAGAGTGCTGTTATTTTATGTATATGTATTTGGTGGCAGGATTCGTAATTGGTTCAAAAATGGACGGGATCGGAAATCTTAATCTTGGGTAACGAAGTGGACCGGGTCCAGCTAGTATCATATATTTTGGAAGATGTTGTTCTAAACAAATTATTCCTAATATTTATAACCTACACCACTCTATGGTTCAGGGTATTATGAGTTTGTGCATTTGTTTGTAACAATCAAGAGGAGAGGATATAGACCGATCGTCTTTGAATCACTTCCTGAGTCGATTCAACCAGATCCGTCTGAAGATGTATCGTTGTAATCAAATGCAGGTCGTATTTGTAGCCCGATTTTGATGGAATTAGCACAGTGCTTTTTGTGGGCCCAAGGATTTGACATTTATGCACTGTATAAGCAACATTTTTTAACCGATCTGAATAAAAATTTATTTATTTACTTTTTCGAAAATTAGGTTGTGCCAACAGATACGGTGAATGGATTGCGCTATCGAGAGATGATTAATGATTTTTTATGGTCGGAGTTGGATGGTATTGATCTGGACAACGTTTACTTTCAACAAGACGGCGCTACGTGCCACACAAGCAACGAAACCATTGCTCTGTTACGGAAAAAGTTTCCGGACCGTGTTATCTCTCGAAGAGGTGATCACAATTGGCCACCGAGATCTGGTGATTTAACACCTTGCGACTTCTTCCTTTGGGGCCACGTGATAGATAAGGTCTGCGCCAACAGCTCAGCGTCGATTCAAGACCTCAAAGATAGAATTCGTGAGGCTATCGAGGACATAGGGCAGCCACTTTGCGATTTGGTTATGGAAAATTTCATGACAAGGATATGGTCCTGTAAGCGTGGTCGTGGTGGCCATTTGGCTGATGTTGTTCTTCATTATTAACGGCATACCTTCCTCTTTATTATGAAATAAACATCCGCCCATTTATCTCAAGAAATGACATTTTTCTTTGAATAGCAAAATAACACCTCTTGTTGGAAAACCCTTTATATTCTATGTTCCTACATATTTGGTATTTAAACGGTATTGAAACTGTACTTTGCGTCCGATCTTTATATTATTTGGCAGAAATGAAGTTTGTGATCCAAGTGATGAAAATCCGTTTAGATTATATAGGGTGATCCAAGTAGAGATACTTTTTTCAATAGACTTTTTTGACAGATCACGTGTGAGTCGTGTCATGCTGTCATGTTATTTTTGTTAAGTATTGTTTGGCATTTCATCATGGAAAGACTTACGCCTGAAAAGTCGAAATGCTCGAACGAGTCATCGAAAATTGGACTCAACGAATGGACCATCTGAGACGTAGCCGCGGCCAACATTTTATAGACATAATCTTCAAAAAATAAATGCCAAAGAATGTTCTTTCAAATGATAATAAACATTCCCCATTCAATTTGAATTTTCTGTGTTTTTTTCTTTAAAAAAGTTGGGAACCTCGAAATGGATCACGCTATATATATACATGTATAGGTTCATCAATTTGTTTCTTCCGACTCTTGATCTATGAAAGAATACTACTCATTTTAAGATTATCGTGTCAGATTTAGTTTATTATAATCAATATCTTCAACTCCCCCTTGCACAGACGAAAATCGTAAATTGTGATATGTTTGAATTGAAAGAAAATATATTTGGAACCAACGTTTTTAAATATTATATGTTGAGAACAAATTTAAAAATCATTTTTAAATCCAAATTCATCCCAATTCATCATCTTTTGTCAATCCATCAATGCAATGCAAATTATCGTTAACAAAGATTATAAAATTAAAATTTTAATCGAATTTTACAAACATATACAATTTCTAAAAAAATGCTCATTGAACTTCTAAAAAACAGAAAACTTGTCTTTAAATTAAGGCATTGATAGATTATCAAAATATTTAAATACAATAGTATTTAAGTATAAATATAGTTCCAACTAAAAAAATATTTAAATGACCCACTAAAACACATTGATGCGCCGCTTTGCATATAGTTCTACATGCAAAATCTTGAATATCTTCAAATTTATGTCATTCAACTAAATATCGTTTATGGGTTTTCGGCGTACTCGAGTGACTTTACATAACCCCAAAAGAAAATAATCCAATGGGGTGAAATTGCACGATCTTGGTGGCCAATTAACAAGATCATTACGTGAAATTATTCCTTCATCTAAAATGTCTTTGAGTAAATAATTGTAGCGTGAGCTATGTGGAATGTGGCTATAAAGGAAACTCATTGGCATTTTTTAGTAAATATTGTTTAAAAAAAAACGAGGCTGAACACCATTTTGAAATTTGTAGTGTCGGTTTAAGACAAATGGGGCTACATGACTATATTTTTCTCCGAATTTTAGGTTGGTGTCATTGACGTGCAGTAAAACTTTAAATTAACCATCATTATTATATGTACTTGAAAGTACAAGTCACGGAATGTTTGGTTTGACATGGGATGAAAGATATAAGGCTTCAAAATATACTCGTATGTTCCATGTCAAAGAACAAAATAAAGAAGACACTTCTAAAAGTATTTTTTGGATGATGTATTTGCCAAAAAGCTTCCTTGTAAAAAATCACTTAATAAGTCAGTCAATTGCAAACGGTTTTTATGAAACTGTTTTCGTTTTGTTCCTTACAAAACATACAATTTATGTGAATTAAATAATTGTGCGGCTATAAATAATTGTGCGGAAAATGTCGAAAAATGTGTTTGTAGGTCAAATAAACATATATTCCTAAATTTTTAAATAAGTCAAGTCTGGCAATATGTCGGAACCGAAAATGTTCCATCGTTTCGATGCTTTCCCTGCATGCCCTGCACTCGTCGTTTTCTGTTAGTCCTATGCGATGAAAATGTGCTTGTAAGCTTGAGTGTCCCGTTAGAACACTAATCATCTTACTAATCTTGATCTTGTTTAGTATCAGAAAACTATTTGTTTTCTTCTCATTTGGGTCACCCCACAGTATCTTTGCAGTTGCTCCTACAGTTGTGCTATTCCACACAGTTTTGTGAGCCATCACTGCCCAGTGCTTCAATTCATCTCACGTGGCTTCGAAAGGTTTACAATTTTCCAAGTTTATTATTTGAAGTTCTCTGCCCTTTAAAGCCAAGCTGTTTGCTCGTTCATTTCCAATCACTCCGTTCCCAGAAATACGCAGTTGACCATGGACTGAGTAATTTTTAGGTTTAGGCTTTTACAGTCTAATACTGTTCTGGATTTGACCGTTTCCGATGTTATTGCTTTGATCGCCATTTGGCTATCTGTGAATATGTTGGCATATTTAGGCTTTGTGGTACTACTGAGCCATTTAACACACTCCGTGATTGCTCGAACTTCTGCTTGAAATACTGTGTTAAGGTCTGGGAGGCGGAAGTAAATTTCGACTTCTGGTTCATCAATAAAAAGTCTCAGAACCGTCCTTCCTCCTAGCCTGGACCCATCAGTGTAGCAGCTGGTTCCCACTGGCGCATGAGCTAGTGTTCCGTTTTCCCAGGAGCGTCTGTCTGGCACGAACGAATCACTGGTAGCTGTAAGCCGCACTTCAGGAATGCGGTCGGAGATTTCCGTTGTTTGAATACGACCGACCAGTGATTGTAATATCTTCTGATGGTACGATTTGTGGTCTCGATTTATCCATTCATCCATCACTTGTAGACGTCTTGCTGTGTGGGCTGCCTCATACTTTATACGGATATCTATTGGTTGGATGTGCAGTATATTCTCCAATGCTCTTGTTGGTGCGGTTCTAATTGCCCCGCTTATGCCTAGACAGCATATACTTTGCACTATTTGCAATTTGTATAATAACCTCGAAATGGATCACCCTATATATAATAATACCCTACACTACAGGGTATTATAAGTTTGGTTCATGGCAGATGTTTGTAACACCTAGAAATACTACAGCTAACCCACCTACAAATATGCCGATAGACTCAGAATTACTAGCTGAGTCGATTTAAACCTGTCCATCTAAAGTTGTCCGTCGAGTACAGACCACAATTTCACTCCGATTGCGCTGAAATTTTGCATTTAAAGGTCTTTCGTACCTGCAAAGATGCCTATTGATATATATTCCATGTACATGCTTCCATATATATGTTTCGTCCGATTCCGATTTGACCCTTTATTCCTTTAGAAGCTATATTTTACATCCAATTGTTTTGAAATTTAGCATGGTAGAGTTTCTTGAGCCATGGACCACCATCGCTCAATCGGTTCAGATTTACATATAGCTCCCATATAAGTTCCATCCGATTTGGCCCAGTAGATCTATAGACGCTGCAGTTTACATCCAATCGTTTTCTAATTTAGCATAGTACAATTTCTCTGGCAGAGTTTATATATCTATAGATTAACATTGCTCCATTTAAAGATAATCTGTTCAGATTTAGCTATAGTTCCCATATATATGTTTTATCCGATTTGGCCCTTTAGCCTTATAGAATCTGTATTTTACATCCAATCGTTTTGAAATTTAACATGGTGGAATCCCATGGTGGAATTTAACATTCTTTATCCACGTACTAACATTGCCAAATTTGAAGAAAAATTGTTCAGATTTACGTACAGACGTACCAAATGTAAATTAAGTAAACAAATTTTAGTTAAGGTATACATTGGATATTTCATTGTTATCCAATCTTACTAGAGTGGTGTAGGGTATCATATTGTCGGCGCCGCCCGACTTTAGCCTTTCCTTATTGGTTTTTGATTGTTTTGAGTTTAGAACAACTATATATATAAATATTTCTACGGAGTAAGCTGAAAAAAGTTGTATAGGTAATCATATACATAATAGGCTCCTCCCGAATTTAGCCCTTAATTAATTATACCCTACACCATACTGTGGTACAGGGTATTATAAGTTTGTTTCATGGCAGATGTTTGTAACACCTGAAAATAACACAGCTAGACCCACCTTAAAGTATAAAGATCGACTTAGAATCACTAGCTGAGTCGATTTAAGCATGTCTGTCCGTCCGTCCGTCCGTCTGTCCATGTAAAGTTGTTCGTCGACTACAGGTCGCAATTTCACTCCGATCGTTCTGAAATTTTGCAGTTTAGAGTATTTCGCAGCTGTTAAGATCGCTATTGAATTTGGTTGAAATCGGTTCAGATTTAGATATAGCTCCCATATATATCTTTCGTCCGATTTGGCCCTTTAGTCCTATAGAAGCTGTATTTTACATCCGATCGTTTTGAAATTTAGAATGGTAGAGTTTCTTTATCCATGAACCAACATTGCGAATTTGAAGAAAATCGGTTAAGATTTAGCTATAGCTCCCATATATATGTTTCGTCCGATTTTGCCCTTTAGTCCTATAGAAGCTGTATTTTACATCCAATCATTTTGAAATGTAGAATGGTAGAGTTTCTTGATCCATGAACCAACACTACCGAATTTGAAGAAAATCGGTTAAGATTTAGCTATAGCTTCCATATATATGTTTCGTCCGATTTGGCCCTTTAGTCCTATAAAAGTTGTATTTTACATCCAATCGTTTTGAAATTTAGAATGGTAGAGTTTCTTGATCCATGAACCAACATTGCCGAATTTGAAGAAAATCGGTTCAGATTTAGCTATAGCCCCCATATATATACATTTCGTCCGATTTGGCCCTTTAGCTCTATAGAAATTGTATTTTACACCCAATATTTTTTAAAATTTAGCATGACAGAGTTTATATATCTATGGATTAACATTGCTCCATTTGAAGAAAATCGGTTCAGATTTAGCTATAGTTCCCATATATGTGTTTTATCCGATTTGGCCCTTTAGCCTTATAGAGTCTGTATTTTACATCCAATCATTTTGAAATTTAACATGGTGTAGTTTCTTTATCCATGTACAAACATTGCCAAATTTGAAGAAAAATTTTTCAGATTTAGATGTAGCTCCCATATATATGTTTCTTCCGATTTGACTACAGAGGCAGAGACGTACCAAATGTAAATTGAGTAAACAAATTTTAGTTGAGGTATACATTGGACATTTCATTGTTATCCAATCTTACTAGAGTGGTGTAGGGTATCATATTGTCGTCGCCGCCCGACTTTAGCCTTTCCTTATTGGTTTTTGTTTGTTTTGAGTTTAGAACAACTATGTATATAAGTATTTCTACGGATTAAGCTGAAAAAAAGTTGTATAGGTAATCATATAATCGGCTCCTCCAGAATTTAGCCTTTAATTAATATTTTTATATACGTATATGTATATGCTGGTATACAAGTTATACGCAGTTAGCACTGTTGAAACTACTAATACATATGTGTGAAATTATAGAAGACTCTGCTAAGTAGAAAAGAGATTTAAAATTCTATTAAATGTTAACCCTTTGTGTGAGAAATAGCAGAAAATATTATCACGTACAAAATATAATGACAATCGGCTACTCCCTTTGACAATTTTCGTGTAAACCAATGAATCACACAGACGTAAGGACAAACCTCAAATGAATTAAAGTGTGTATTAAAACAAATATCCGACAAAGAGACATATGCTCCTAGGATGTGTTAATCTTTTGATATATACCTTCCATTGCTAAGGTGAGGATATAATAAGAAAACGTATGGTGCAATAAATAAATATTTAAAAGATGTTAAAATTTGCTTTTTTATATCCCGTAAAATATAGTTTCCCATCGATCCTATAAATAACTTAGGACCTGCTTTACTTTTGTGATAAATGGGTGGAATTAATTTAAATCGACTTGTAGAGACAGAAATCTATTAATTTTGTTTTCGTGATTCCCCAAGACTACTGAACAGCAATATCTCCTCACAAAAATACCCACAATCATTTAGGGGTAGAATGTTTGATAAACGATTCAATTGCATTTCAATTTCGATTCTAATTGTATTTCTATGCTCACCTGTGTTCGTCTGCCGATGACACTGATGTCAATGAGGCTCCCATGCCACGGCACACTTGCTGTGCTGTGTTCCACTCCACTTCCGGATAGGAGACAAATAAATAGCACGACCCATTGTATGGTTTCAGGCGTTCATTGGAGCATTCAGATGCGGCTGAAAAAATTCAATAAATGCAGAAAATGAAATACTTTAAAAGGCGAGTTTCACATTTCCCAAAAACAAAACATGTTCCCAATGAATAATGTTTTTTTTCTTCGTAATAATATTTATTTTAATTTAATTGAAAAGAAAAATAAACCGAAAACATTGGCAAACATTTTTTCAGCTGCAAAAGTTGAAAAGGATAGAATTTTAAATACACATTCAATCACTAAATGAAAATATTTTACATATTTCTGTAGTCATTTGGGAGATTTTAATTTAATTGAATTTAATATAATATATATTCGTGCATAGTGTTGTAATATATACATATATACATACTCGTATTCTATGCTATTTGTACCTACACATATACACATAAATGTACACATAAACGTAATTGCGGTCTGTAAAATTTGTAATAAATATTTGTACAAATACTCTCAGGTTATAAATAAACTTAAAGTGCAGTATTAGTTAAGTACGTATAAATAGGTGAGTAAATTATATTAAATTTTAAATTAAATACTACTTCTTGTAATGTTGAAAAAATATTTCTTGCATTATTTCTAGTTAAGAGGCAAAAGATTCACTATTTCATATTAGTTTATACAATATTTGCGGATATGCGGATGTGGATACAGATTACACTATGCAACAAAAATAATTTTTTGTGTCCGAGATGTAAAAACTTTTGTTTTTTGTATAGATTAGTTTATGAAACCAGCCAGGGTACCATTTAAATTATAGGAAATTATGAGGGGTAGAAATTTTGAAAACATAATTTTCATGTTAAAGCGGAACATTAGTAACTGTACATATATGCTGATATTGCATATAACGGCTATAAAATTCGCATTTCTGAACAGAATTGTATACAATATTGCTGATATCGTAACAGTTTCTGTTACCAAAAACGATACATACTATATTTTAAGAAAATTGGTTAAGATTTGCATAAATTTCCGATATATTTTTAAAAGGATTTCGACAGATGACATAAACCTGACATAAACGATAAGTGAGACGTCCGGTGTCAATACCGGCTGCAGGGCGTTTGGAGTTTTGCCGGGGCCACATCGGCCTGGAATGTATGCAGAGACTGTTGAGATTTCGACTCTTACCGAAAAATAAAAGAAGTAAGATATTTAAGTCGGGAAAACCGACTAAGGTATACCCTCACTTTGTGAGCAATGTGAATGTGTACTAGACCATTTATTATTTTTTCGGTACTGATTTCCGGGTACTGATTTGGTGCCGATTGGATAACGCTAAGGTCTGCCCAAAGTTGTTTGAAAACACAAAACTCACTTTACAAAAATAAGTAATGCTGACTGCGAAGTCATTAAGAAATTCTGCATTAAACAGCTAAATGAAACACAAATCCGAGCTGATTACAAGGAACTATTACAATTAATAATAATGTTTCTTGGTGGTGTCGGCACCACGCAAGGTTCATGGGAAAAGGCATTTATGCCTTAAAAATATACCTATTTCGAGAGCAGTTTGCATTGACAAAACGAGAGTCCAGTGGGCTACGGAATATATGTATTTTTCTCGTGCGGCTGTATGTCAAAGCGTGGTTTACATGCACAAATACCATACGAGCACCAAATCAAGATATACACTTGTTGAAAGACTCCATCGCATACACAGAAATCGTCGGAGATGTGTCTGAAGCTGTTTTGAAGAAATGGAAAAATCATTTGTGGTATTTGGCCCCAGAATCAATGGCTTTGGCATTTTTCGATTCGGATGTTTCACCCGAAGAGAAACGAAAAATGGTTAGGCATCTGCAATCAACAGAACCCGTCGTAAATCTGGAAAACGATAGAAAATTATCCGACCCGAAACTACTGCTGTGTAATAATTTGAGCGATTTCGTCTCATACAATACCAAACATTTTTTCAGTGCTTTTGGATTGAGTACTGAATTTTTAAAGCATGACCCATCCATTTGGGAAGATTATCAAGATACTCTCGATGTTTGTCGTAATCTGTTTGTTGTTAACGACACTGCTGAACGCGGTGTACAATTTATGAATGATTACAACAGAATACTTACGAAAGACGAAGAACAAAATCAATTTATATTACAGTGCATTGAAGAATATAGTTACGGTTACGGCATCATTTTTGAAGAAATATGGACCGATGATTCCGGTACGTCGGATCGGGAATCGGTCAATGGCAAAAGATAGCTCTTAACGAGAGCTAAAGTATTGCTCATGGGTGTCAAGGTCGTGGGTCGACAGGAAAGCGTTTTTTTTGATTTAAAAAAAAATGGATTTAGCGCAATTGGCGAACGATTAGTTTGATAATAAAACTGAATAATTTGTAAACGTTGTTCAGGCGTAAGTCTTTCCATGATGAAATGCCAAACAATACTTATCAAAAATAACATGACAACATGGCACGACTCATACGTGATCTGTCAAAAAAAGGCTATTGAAAAAAGTATCTCTACTTAGATCACCCTATATATGTACTAATATTATGAGCTATCTTGGCTCTTTTTGTATGGAAGGTAATAAAACGGGTGTGGTGATAACTCATATTTTTAACAGGACTGCAGGGATTTTAAAAACTTTACAATGTCCAAAAGTTTTGAGTATAAATACTACTGCAATGGTATTCACGATATAAACTGTAAACTTTTTATACAAAATGGTACGTTTGTGTGGGAGGTACCAAAAGGTGCGTGCTAATAACGTTCATTTTTCTACAGACTGTAGGTTCTATAAAAACATTATAGTGTACATATAAATTTTAAGTATTTATATGCACTAGTATAAAAATTATAAGCTGTTAACTTTTTGTACAAAATGGTTTCTTTGTGTGGGAGGTCCCAAAAGAGGCATGGCATGGCATGATGAAATGCCAAACAATACTCAACAAAAATAACATGACAGCATGACACGACCCTGACGTGATCTTTCAAAAAAAGGCTATTGAAAAAAGTATCTCTACTTGGATCACCCGTTAGAAGGGGCTTTTTGCAACATTCAGGTAGATGCGATAATTGCAGCGCTTCTTCATTTCTAAGGGTGAACACTTGCTTCATTAGAGTAATTCTAAGCCTGTTCATTAGAAAACGCATAACATCAAGCCTTGGGTCCACAGTCCACTACTCTAACAAGGTTTGTGATCAGAGGGACCCTGCATCCAGGAGTACAGTCTCCACTAATTTGGAACCTAGCGGTGAATGGAATCTTGTATTATTTACAACTTTGTGGTTGTAAGGTCGTGGCATATGCGGACGACGTAGAAAATTCCCAAACGTTCTCAGAGACACCCTACATGTGGGTCTGAACAATTTGGCTAGATGGGCCAGAATCAAAGGTTTGGGTTTCAAACAAGACATAATTCTTTAATAGGAAGACTAAGGTCCCACATGTGGGCTCTTCTCGGACAAATGGAACAGAGCTGGTCTTTTCTGAAAGTGCAAATATTTGGAAATTACTATAGATAGGAAATTGTCATTCAGACTTAATATATTGGAACGTGTAAGGAAAGCCAACGTTGCATTTTATTCCTGCAGGAATGCTGTAGAGTCGCGTTGGGGTCTCTCTCCTAAAATCGTCCACTGGATGTATATAGCAGTAGTTAGCCCAATACTGTTGTACGGCATTGCGGTGGAGGCAACTGAAAAACTATCCATCATCAATCTAATTTCAAAGGTTCAGAAAACTGCCTGCCTATGCAGAAACGAAGTTGTGGGGACTACAGTAACTGAGTCTTTCCAATTCCTACTCCGTATACTGCCCATTGATATTGTGGCGAGAGTAGTTGCCACAAGAGCTGCATTACGATTGAACTCTCTATCAATGTGGAGATATACAACCTACGGCCACGTGGGGATATCACAATGTAGTGCTATGGTAACCGACCGAGTGGACTATATACCAACGGTGTATACCTTCGATAGGAACTTCATCACTAAGATACCTGCCAGAGAGGAAAAGGTTGGCAGAATACTAGAAAACAGAAACCATCTGCAGTACTACACAGATGGTTCGAAGTTTGATGTACACTCAGTCTTGGTATTGCTCACAGACTACCAGATACCTGCAGTGTCAATCAAGCCGAAATAATCGCAATAAGTCGCCAAGTTGCTGAGTCGCTATAGGATCACCAAATAATGGCATTGATATTTACTCGGACAGCCAGGCTGCCATCAATTCTCTGGAGGCCAAATCCCTAAATTCACAAACAGCCCTCGACTGCCGCAGATCTCACAACGAAATGGCTGAGCCGCTCAACAAACACCTCATATGGGTGCCTAGGCATAGGGATATCCCGAGGAACTGCAAGGCCGATGATCTTGATAGGATACGGAAAACATTACAAATTCTTGAAGAATTAGCATATATTGGTGCGCCACTGTGCACATGCAAGCTTTGGCTTAGGCAGGTGGTAATCAGGCAGTCCAATGAAAGATGGACAGAAATCGGCACGTGTAAGGTAGTTGGACAAATCTGGCCAAGATACGGCCTGAGAATGTCAAAATTTCTCCTCGCTCTAGAGAGGAAAAGATTGTCTACCTTATGGTGATTTCGTTTCGGAAAAATAATATCACCACATCATGTTGCGACATGATAACAAATTCCCCCTGCACCCACTGCTAATTTCGCATTTTGCATGCGAACAATCGAACAAAAATCGTGCGGTGAGTAAAACCCATACCTACATTATGGCGTATGGCGTATGTACGCTTTCAATTAGGCTTGGTTCTGAAGTTTGCTTTTTGACGGTGCATCACTCCACACCGTAGACTGGGCTGAGTGGGGAAAATGCGATTTTTTCGCATTTGCGGAGTGTAATAATTTACAAACGAAATCAAAACCCGTTCATAAGGCTGCACAATTTTTACAAACGAACCTAAAAATGCGGTTTCTAGAAGCTGTGGTGGTGAGGAAGAAATTAAGGGCATTGAGTACCTGCTTTGTAATTGTCCCACATTAAGTTTACGACGTCTGGATATACTGGGGTCAATCTTTCTAGGAAGTTTGACAGATATCTTCGGTGGCGAACTTCATACTATTGATAACGTTGTTTATCAAACCGTTTGGTTTTGAATAACCTAAACCTAAGCATAGGGGAAAATAGAAATTGGAATATTATCCTTGGCAAATATGGCCCTTAATGGAATATGTGGTTATTCCAAAAGAAGCAGAGCATGCTGTATATGTTGTATTTGTTCACACAGAACCTATTTCCGTTTTTGGCTTCGATAGCTGTAGGAAATTTTCTATAATGTGATGTCCAGTCTTTATAACTTTAAAGTCTTTGTTCATAACCATCTCAGTGTTACAAATACGTCTTTTTTCAATTTCCTATTTTTTGTAAATTTAAATTTATAGTTTTCTTTTGTTCACACTATAATATGTTATGTCCTCGGCCCATAAACACAATGTGTTGTAATTTTTTTCAATTTCAGAATCGTGTTCTGACATTTATTTATGTAAATCGTTCTGGGAACAAAGTCATCGTGTTGCAAGTGTGACATGCAACAGTCGCATTGTTTTTTTTTTTTATAAAAAAAATTATTAATTTATTGATTACTCGTATTTATTATTTCATTTATCCTTTATTAAGGTTATTGTATTTTGTGTATTCGTATAACTCTTTTTTTTGCATTCAATAATAATAATGTGTAAGTGGGATTCCGGCAATGTTCTGATGTAATTACATGGATGGCACTTCACACACTGACGAACCGAAATGAATGAATAACAATAAAATTAACATTAAAATAACATTTATATTTTTACAGAAATATGAATGTGCATATCAAGAGTATTTACATAATTAAAATTGTGGGTGTGAGTTTTTTTTAATAAATTGTGGTTAAACAGCGAACATCGAAAAACATTTAAAGCTTCACATTCAACATATGCTGGTGTAATATTTTGACATGCGAACAATATTGGTACATAGGCAAATAGAAGAACATGTTTTTTTTTTGTTAAAGTCGACTTGGACACAACATTGACATGAACATGGATATGGCAGAAAAAGACATGTGTAAATTTGGAATATGAATAATTTTCTCAGATACCTACTGTATCCATGGTGGGTGGGAGATTCTCTAAGGATTACGGTTTGCAAAACATATGCGCAAATGTTAGTTTTTTGTGTTACTGGAACTTTCGATATTAAGACTCTACCCAAAATAAAATATATATTTTAAAAATTCAATGATACTCAGTTAGAAATGTAAACGAGCGGGAAATTTTTGCACAGTTACCATGAACGTCATACACTGTCGAAACCGCCTTTAGGTCGTGGTAGACATATGGGTGGCAAATATGTCAGCTACAATCTACTCTGATGGGTGTGAGGTGATAAAACTGTACAACAGTGACAAAAATACACGGACTTGACAGTATAGGTTCGATTCTACAACCGAAGGGTAGTATAACCCTATACTCGTTTTGGCGAAATTGGTGACTAATATTTTTTCATGTTCCTCTAAAGTTTCTGAAAATCAGTGGGCTCCTCGAAAAAGGTGTCATCACTTTTTGCCCAACAACTAGTTCAGACTTGGCGATACCGCTTAACTATATTTCACTATAATGTAGCTAAGAATATGCTGAACAAAGCTTTTTAACATTTTATGCCATTATTCTGAACATTTAATGGAATTTGGCTTTTTTTTGGTCAACTGATAAACGATCCATTACCAACCAATTATCAAAGGTTCAGAGAACTGCCTGCCCAAGCATAAGCGGTGCTTTGAGGACTACAGCGACTGAGTCTGTATAAATCCTACTTCATCTGCTGCCGATTTATATGTGGCGAGAGAAGTTGCCACCAGAGAGGCATTACGATTAAACTGTCTATCAGGCCGAAATAATGTCAGCAAGGGAAGTCGTTAAGTGGCTGAGTCGCAACATGGTGACCAACACTGGCGTTGTCCTTCCCTCGGGAAGCCAGGCAGCCATCAATTCTCTGGATGCCATATCCCTAAATTTACAAACAGTCCTCGACTACTGCAGATATCTTAACGAGATGGCTGAGCAGTTTAACATATAACTCATATAACCGGGGAATTCAAAAACTGATGAACTTGCTTGGCAAGGGACGACATTACAAATTCTCGAAGAATTTGCATATATTGGTGCGCTACTGTCCACATGCCAACTTTGGCTTAGGCTAGATGCAATTAAGCAGTCCAATGAAAGATACGACCTGAGAAGGTCAAAATGTCTTCCCACACTAGAGACTAAAATACTCTATACGTTAATTTCAGTTTTGATGGGACACTGCCTGATTGTCGAGCACGACAAAAGGTTAGGTATTGAGTCGAAAGATTTCTGCGGGAACTGTGGTGATGAGGAAGATGAGTAGAGCATTGAGCACCTGCTATCCAGAGGTCGTCTATATATATTGGGGTCAGCCTTTCTGGTAAGACTGACAGATCTTTCCGATACCGATATTCGTACTATTGATGACATTGTTTATCAAACAGTTTGGTTTCGCTGAGCGGCATTTGAGCCCGTGGTAACACTAGGGACCTATATTGGTCTATGTTAGTTGGTAGCCGGTTGCTACTCCAATCTAAACCTAAACCATATGCAGACGATTCAACCAACCAACTACAACCAAGTGAGCTTTGGTGTCTTTTCTAAGAAACTTGAGCCATCCATTGTAAAAATATGGTCTGGTCACTATAGTCATTACCACGCAGTAATCTTAGCCATTAAGGAGGTATATGAATGGCTGAAAATTAATGTCAGCATCAATATTTTTTCTGATAGTCAGGCTGCTATAAAGATCCTGAACTCAAAATTCACTTGATTTGGGTGCAGGGTCACTGGGAATTACAATGCAAATGAATTTACAAGACTAAGAACGATCTTTCACACTGCAGGAGAAAAACATTGAAAAAAATTGGTCACCAATATAAAAACCGAGCTTACTTTTGGGGAATCTGCTCCTTCATTTACAACTATAAAATAATATGTAGGTGGTAGAGTTTAAACGAGACTGTCTGAACTGACAAGACGTACGAGCTGGACAAAACGTACGAGCGGCCTACCAATTGAGGTGTCCACGCCCGTAATGCTTACGAAATCCAAAAATGGTATTGGACGACCGTCGGTTGAAAGTTCGTGAGTTAGCTGAAGTCATAGGCATGAAGTCAAAATACAATAAAATACATCGCATATTGACGAAAAATTTTATGATGAGAAAGTTGTGCACAAGATGGGTGCCACGTTTGCTTACAATCAAGACAATTCATCAGTTCACACATCCACTATTGCAATGGCCACATCAATTAATTAAGGATCGAATTGCTTCAGCACACACGTTACTAGCGAGATTTAGCTTTTTTTTTTTTTTTTTTTTTTTTTAATTCATTTTTATTTCATAATAATATTTACAAATTATGAGTGTCTCCGCGCCAATAGGCATTATTGGAGACTAGTTGGCAAAAGAAAATTCCATAAAATTACAATTAAGGTTTTAGTATTAATTAAATGGTGGTAGTATTAAAGATATTATTCAATCATTGATATTAAATTGCAATTCAATCTTAATGTTATTTAGAGAAGTGTTTCTAGCCTTTCCAATAAATATGTTTTTATATTTCTTTTGAAACCCGAAATCGTAGCAACATTTTTAAGAGTCTGTGGCAATGCATTGTATTCATGAGGTCCAGCATATTGTATTCTCTGCTTGGTCAATTCAAGTCTGCATCTCGTAGATTTCAGACTTTGTATTTCCCAAATTTGTTGTGTTTTCTTAGTTATGTCGGCTAAATTAGGGACCGTTATAACCGACTCGTGAGACATCAAGGTCAATAACTTATTGGACGGCGCGCTGATAGATTGAAGGTCTTGCGAATCGACATTTTTAGTAGCTGTGGAGACGAAGACTAATTAGTAGAACACCATCTGTGCATGGGCCCCGCTCTTTCTAGAAGGATGTAGGCTACCCTAGCCTATCATTTCAATACAACTATTTATGTGTCTGTGCCCCGCTCTCTCTAAAAGATGAAAGACTACTCTAGGCTCTCATTTCTATGGAGATCTGGGAACTTGGCGGATGTTGAAATGTGCGAACTATTGAGCTTTCTACAGCATTCAAATTGATTAAACGGGTGGGGTTAGGAAAAATCATTTTAACCATGTCCGTCTGTCTGTCTGCCTATTTGTCCGTCTGTCTGTCAATGTAATCTTGTGATCAAAGTGCAAATATGAAGCGATCTTTACGAAAATTGGTACAGAGGCATTTCTTAGACTAGGTCATATCGGTACATGAGTTGATATAGCCCCCATATGCTTATATAAAGGTCCCCACCGATGTCACTTCTTGACACTCTAGAAAACACATTTTTCAATTGATCTGGCTGAAATTTAAAGGGGTTCATCGGTCCATGATTTGGTATAGCCCGCATATGGGAAACATCGGTCCATGTTTTGGGGCGGTCCATGTTTTTGACGCTCTAGAGAATAAATTTTTCTTTGATCTGGCTAATATTTAAGATTTTATACTTTATATTGGAGCTAATTGCCCCTAGTAATGGGGGGTACATTGTTTCATGTTGTCATATTGCCCGCATATAAAGGTCCCTTCCGATTAGACTTCTTTGCATTCTAGGAGACGCATGTTTTAACCAAGCTTTTGTACTTCATATTGAATTAAATCGTCTCTAGGAGTATATCTGTCCATGTTTTGATAAGTATAATCCTCTTACGAAGATCAAGTTTTTAACACATGTGCCTGGAATTTAGAAATGTAGAGTACATTTAACCTGCAACTGTTCATAATGGTTCATCATGCATTTTTTGGCAAACAATGGCGGAGGGTATAATGCAGTCTGTCCCGCCCGACTTAATTCCTACCTTACAGGTTTGAGATAGAAGTTGATTATACTGGTTTCAAACATGTTCATTTAGAATCTGCTATAATATTTGCGCTATCTCCACAATCTTTCGAGATATTTCTAGGGAAGATCGATTAAACTCCGACTTCTGAGAAAACTTTTGATCACAATACATTAACTACTCCCCATAACGATCCTTATTGTGGTCCATTTAATTCAAATTCAAAAAAGTATTAAAAAAACGGATTTGGGCAAAATGACATTTACAGTAATTGTTTATAATTTTTTTCTAAATACATATAAGGCGTGTTTTCGTTACACCATAAGTGCTTAATTTGTATGGGGAGCTAAGCACTTTTAAGCACTATTAGTTCCCGATGAAGTGTGGTGCATGTGTTCATGTCTTAATCGAGTATGATGTTGCCAGATTGGGCACCCTATATTTAGCAATATGGCATCCCATTTTTGGAGAGATTGTTATCAATTATTGTGAATTAACGGGAAGAAGAACAACAAAAATGGGAAATTATTTTAATATTTGCAAAAGAGTGTAAACAATTGAACATAGAATAGTAAATATATGTTTTATAAATACTTTTCACGAATTTTTTGTCTGTTTCGCACTGTTCTTTCTTCGCAACTCATGACACCATTGCTACCAGATAGTGAAAATCCGCCACTTATTGCTTATGTGCCAGTTAGTGGAGGTCAGTTGTTTTCGTTGCAAAGTGCTAAACTAAAAGTGCTATCTTGTAACGAAAACATGCCTATAATTACATAAAAATGTATGAGAATATAAAAATTTTGGGGAACCCTATAAAATATACAGGTGTATGTATACCTGTTCAGTCCCGGGCTAAGCAATTTTTACTAAAAACTTAAAATGCGTTTCTTAAATCATAAAAAATGGCACACGGAAGAAAATATCATTAAGCCGACTATAGCTATATACAACTTCGTGAAAATCAGTTCAAAATCCATGAACATTTTGTAAAAAATAAATATGTATATCTTTTCCAATTTCTTTAAGATTCAAACCACATGTTTGGTGAAAATTTTTTCAAAAAATAAACACTCCTGCTAACTGATAAGAACATTTGATACCATTTTTGTGTAAAAAAAAGTTCGTAATACAATAATACTTATACGTTTTTTTATGCTTACAATAAGGGGAAGTCTACAGAATATCCCCTGCACGAACATGTGAGCACTATCGAATCGTCCCTGCATTTCAAGGAATTCATAATGGTGGCATTTCTTGACATAGAAGGGGCTTTTAACAACATTCACTCAGAAGCAGTAATTGCGGCACTGTCACATCTAAAAGTTAACTCTAGTTTTTGATTAGACTAATTCAAAGTCTGCTCAACAGAAGACGCATAACAGCATGTCTTGAGTCCACAACTCTAACAAGGTTTGTAAACAGAGGCACCCCACAAGGAGGAGTACTGTCTCCACTAATTTTTAGGAATATTTCTAGATAGAAAACTATAATTTAGACTTAACGTATTGGAACGTGTAAGGAAGGCAAACGTCTCCTTATATTCCTGCAAAAAGGCTGTAGGGTCGCGGTGGGGCCTCTTTCCTAAAATCGGCCACTGGATATGTATAGCAGTAGTTCCTCCTATACGGCATTGTGGTATGGTGGACGGCAACTGACAAACTAACCATCACCAACCTACTAACAAAGGTTCAGAGAACAGCCTGCCTAAGCATAAGCGGAGCCTTAATGTCTACAGCGACCGAGTCCCTACAAGCCCTACTCCATATACTGCCGCTTAATATTGTAGCGAGAGAAGTTGCAACCACAGCGGCAATAAGATTAAACTGCCTATCAATGTGGAGGTACAAAAACTACGGTCACATGAGGATATCAAAGTGTAGTGCTATGGTAACCGACCGAGTGGACTATATACCAACTGTGTACACCTTCGAGATAAATTAAATCACTATGATTCCCGCCAGAGATGAATGGGTTGGAAGAATACCAGGTAATAGAAACTATCTCCACTTTTACACGGATGGTTCGAAGCTTGATGAAAAGGTTGGCTTCGGAGTACACTGTGCAGAGCTTAGTTTGGATATAGCTCACAGACTACCAGATATCTGCAGTGTCTATCAAGCCGAAATAATGGCAATATGGGAAGTAGCCAAGTGGCTGAGTCGAAACATAGTAACCAACACTGGCGTTGTCATTTACTTGGACAGCCAGGCTGCCATCAATTCTCTGGAGGCAACATCCCTAAATTCACAAAGAGCCCTCGACTGCCGCAGATCTCTTAACGAGATGGCTGAGCAGTTTAATATACACCTCATATGGGTGCCAGGGCATAGGAATACTGCAAAGCCGATGAACTTGCTAGGAAAGGGACGACATTACAAATTCTCGAAGAATTTGCATATATATGGTGCGCCACTATCCACGTGCAAGCTTTGGCTTAGGCAAGAGGCAATCCAACGAAAGATGCACAAAAATCGGCACCTGCAGGGTAGCTAGACAAATCTGGCCAAGGTATGACCTGAGAAGATCAAAATATCTCCTTGCACTAGAGAGACAAAGATTGTCTACGTTAGTATCAGTTCTGACGGGACACTGCTTGATCGGCGAACACGCCAAAAGATTGGTTATTGACTCTAATGTCTTCTGCAGAAGCTGTGGTGATGAGGAAGAAGTGGAGAGCATTGAGCACTTGCTATGCGACTGCCCCGCTCTGATTAAACGACGACTGGACATACTGGGGTCGGCCTTTCTAGGCAGTCTAACAGATCTTTCCAGTACCGATATTCGTACTATCGATAAATTTGTATAGCAAACAGGTTGGTTTCGATGAGGGGCATTTCAGCCCGTGGTAACACTAGGGACCTAAACTGGTCTATGTGAGCTTGTATGAAAAAATACGGCTGTCACCCTAACCTAAACCTATACGTTTTAAATTATTATGATTTTGACTGTAGATGATAGAATTTTGTCTTTTTATTTGTCTCAATTAGTTTTTCGAAAGTTCCATGACACAAATTAGAATACTTATGTTAGTACCTTTTTAAAATGAAATGATAACAAATGAACAAAATAACAAAAATAAAATAATAAAACACAAATCAAATCAGTTTGAAAGAAATTACACAAACAGAAAATATCTCAATACAGTCACACGCAAAAGATCAGACAGAGAGTGTCAAAAAAAAGTTTTCACAACTCAAAACGAAATGAAGAAACAAATATCTTTTAGATACAACTTACCACGCAACAAATGACTTCCTGGATAGATTTTAGAGTTGCAATTTGAGGTTAAATTATAAGCGGAAGTTGTTGTCGATGTATTTTTTTAGTTGTAGTAGTAGTCGTATCAGTAGCAGTAGTTGTAGTAATAATAATAGTTGAAGTACACAGTTGCAGTAGAAATTTAAATTTAAAAATTGTACAGATTTGGTTGTGTTTTTTTTAATTGTTGTTGTTGGTTATTGTAGAAATATTTGAAGGGTGGTGGCATACAGAGACGGGCAAATACGAACACAATATATTAGGTAGAAAGGTAGCAGAATAGAGTGATAGAGATTTTGAAATTGATTTTAAAGTTAAAATTTATATATTTAAAAGAGAGAAAAAAGAAAATATTAATTTTCGCAGTGGCCGAAATACGAATATTTGTTGATATTCAATTAAATAGTTTCATTCCAATCGAAACGAATTCATAATTAATACAGTTTAATTTGCAGTAAGAGATGTTCAAGGAGTGTGATGAAAGTATGGAGGAGGAGATGGTGAAGAAGAGTTAGTTGTTTAATTATTCATAGACATTCAACCAGACAAATGTAAAAATGTAAATGTGTATTGAATTGTAGTACGTACAAGTGTTAGTTGCTGCGTTTTACTGTTTGTTTGTTTTTGCTTGCTTGCACTTAATTCATCAAAATAATTATTTATTCAATAATGCTTTAACTATGTTTAATTACTACTGATTACACTAGACAACAAAATGGTACAGCTGAATATCGAAGATATATATATATTTATATATATAGAAATATAATATTGGTAAACGTAAAAACATATAAAATCAAGTAGGGCAGTTTTAGTCGAGTAAACCGTCTAGAGATTATCAGAAGTCGCTTGACAATTACGAGGGTTGTTATTTATATTTCGGTTCCTGGCAACACTAGTGTTTCAAGATGCAAAACAGGAACTTCCATTGTTAAGTTTGATATTTTTTAGCATAACTTCACTCCGAACGTTTTGCCATTTGAGCGTGAATTGTTTTGTTTACAGTGTTTTTTTACGATTTTCGGCGTAAATTATCGAGACAAAAGTGTCTCAACCAACTTGTTTCGACTATTGGCGATAAAGCACCATCAAAAACCACTGTAAATCGCTGGTACCAAGAGTTCATTCTCGGACGCAGGATGAATTTCGTGAAGGTCGTCCAACTTCGTTCGTTTGCCGGAAACCATCGATGTTGTGCCTGAACTGATAAAGCAATACCGTGAGTATATCGAGGCATTAGTATGACAAACATCAATAAGATGTTGCATGTTCATTGAAAGATTTGTTCTGGTTGGATTCAACATAATTTGAGGTGTGCTCAAAAAAGTCTCGTGTCGATTTGGAGCACAAAAGTTGAAACAAGTAAGAAAGTTCAGTCGGGTAAACCTACTTATGAATCCCAAAAATATATTTATATTTATTTATTCTATTTTTGTACCCTCCACCATAGGACGGGGGTATACTAACTTTGTCATTCCTTTTGAAACACCTTGAAATGTTGATCTGCGTCCACATGAAGTATATATATTCTCGATCTTCGTGAAATTCTGAGACGATTTAGCCATGTCCGCCTGTCTGTCTGTTGAAATCACGCTACAGTCCGTAATAATAGAGCTAGGTTCATCAAATTTGGAAGAAATACTTCTTATAGTTGCAGGTCGTTTGGGATTGCAAATGGGTCATATCCGTCAATGTTTTGATATAGCTCCCCTATAGAGGTCGCTCCAAAATACGGTTATTGAGCCATAGATACCACATTTTTAAAGCAATTTTGCTGAAACTTTACAGTTTGTATTCTATTTTGACAAGAATTCATCACAATAAAAAGTTTACAAATCGGTTGATATTTTGTTATAGTCACCCTATAGAGGTCGCTCCAGAATAGGCTTATTTAAGCCATAAATATCACATTTTCAAAGCAATTTAGCTGAACGACAGTTGGAACGACCCACCTATGCCAGTGGCACACCCCCTGGAACCCCCTGGGGGTTCCATACATTTGGACTCGATTGGAGCACTCTAAATGGGTCAAAGTGGGATTTTTTCCGGGACATCAGAATTCGTTTTAGAGGTATGGTTCCTTCGGCAAAGTTTCTTATTTTGATCCCTAGAATACGATTTTCACTGAGCAATGGGCGATTTTTAAATCGACCCGCCCTAGTATATATCATTTCGGCGGATATCCGTTTTGGCTCATTTTAAGTCGAATGAGCAATGTCCGTCCGTCCGCCTGTCTGTCTGTCTGATGGCACGATAACTCTCGAAAGGAGTAACCGATTGACTTCAAATTTGGTATGTGGCAACATTTTCTTCTATCTCCGGCTAGGTTCGGAGATGGGCCTTATTGGTCCACTCCTTCTAGTACCTCCCCCACAAAGGGTTAACATTTAGTGAAATATTGATTATTTAATAATTTCTATACTACTTATTTGAATCCTCTGAAATTCTACACATAGTATTAGTTTATTAGTCAATATTACCTCGAGAAAAGTGGGCGAAGTTTCCACGCCCCTTTTGGTACCTCCCAAACAAATGGACTATTTTGAACCAAAAGTTAAAAGCATATAACACTATGACCAGTGTATACAAAGACTTGCAATTTTGTACAGTGTTATGCTTTTATAGGACCTAGAGTCCAGAGAAAAATCGGCGTTATTGCCAAGCTCCTTTTGGTACCTCCCACACAAATGGACCTTTTTGTACCAAAAGTTACCAGTTTATAACTTTAATACCAGTGCATACAAATACTTGAAATTTCGTACAATGCAATGCTTTTATAGTACCTAGGGTCTAGAGAAAAGTAGCCGAAATTGGCAAACCCGTTTTGGCACCTCCCACACAAACGGACCATTTTACACCAAAAGTTACGCTGTAGAGACTGTATTTTATATTCGATTATCCCCAAATACTGTTAAATTTGGGGATAATCGGTTCGGATTTAGATATATCTCCCACATATATGTCCTATCCCACTTAGTATTTAAGCGCTATTGAAACTGTATTTTACGTTCGATCTATATATATTTTGGCAGAAGTTAGGTTTTTGATCCAAGCTAATAAAAATCTCTTTAGCTTATATAGTCACACATCAATGGCTTATATCCCAAAGCTGCTATATTAAAAAAACCTATTTTTTCAGGAGAGCAAAAAAAAAACTGTTGAATTTTATTATTTTGCGAAAATTTTAATATGATATGTATTATGAATTCGAAGGTATATTATAAAGGTGCGTAGTACGTAATTGATATCATGTAAAAATTATCACGAAATAATAAAATTCAGCAGTTTTTTGCTCTCCTGAAAAATTGGATTTTATAATATAGCAGCTTTTGGATATAAGCCATCGATATAATGGGTGATACGAGGGTATACTTATATCATTTGATAAGGCCAATAGTGTAACACATCGAAGGAGTGATCTAAGACCCTAAGCATGTTCGGCGGATATTCGTTTTGGGTCATTTTAAGTCGAATGAGAAATGTCCGTCAGTCCGTCTCTCGGTCTGTCTGCCTGCTGGCTGGTGCGCACGATAACTCTCGAAGGGAGTAACCGTTTGAATTCAAATTTGGTATACGGTAATATTTTTTTTCTATCTCCGGCTAAGTTCGAAGATGGAGCATATTGGTCCACTCCTTCTGGTACCTCCCACACAAAGGGCTAAGATTTAATGAAATATTGATTTTTTAAACTACTAATTAAAATTTTCTGAAATTCCACACGTATTATTTTATTAGTCGCTATCACCTCGAGAAAAATAGGCAAATTTGCCACGCTCCTTTTGGTACCTCCCACACAAAATGGCCAAATCATACCAAATACCACATAAACGCTTACAATTCGGAACAGTGCAATATATTTGAAGTATCTACTGTTTAGCGAAAAATAGGAGTGACAGTTTAATTCGTGTAATTTTTCATATTATAGTACTCACAAAGTGGGGGTATACCTTATTCGGTTTACCCGAAATCTGAAACTTTCTTACTTGTTTTCTAAATTTGTTGCAGCGAAATCGGACAAGTCGTTCTCGAGTTACGTCAAACAAAAGACCCACAAACATGACTAATTCTTCTATATCATATTTATAACTTCTAACTTCAAATCGATATATCTCGATTCCTAGACCTGATCTAGCGAAAAGCCGGGACACGTATAACTTTTTTGACTGATATAACTTTTTTTGGTAGTCGGAACCCCCGCCGATCACTGAGCCCTACCATTTGTCGCACTGTGTAGTTGGTTGTAATTGATCGTTAATCGGTTTACTCGACTGAAATGTTCTTACTTGTTTTTGTACAATTATAGTAAAAAATGAATGGAGATTTTCTTAAATTTTGGCATTTTTTGATACTTTTTTTAATTTGGAATCCACGTAAATACGAGTATTACAAATTAAAATAAAAAATGAGACGAAAAACAATTTTGAATGTTTGAACATTTTATATGCAAAACTTCCAGAAAAAAATTTATTCCACATTGTTGCCTAGTGTTATCTATTTAATGGTGCATTAATAATATATTTTATTGTAGATTATTTATATATGTTTCTGTATCAGTGAGTAGATATTGCATTTAAATATATATTTGCGTATATTATTTAAATACATTTACAATAGTAATGAGGGGTAAAACTGTTTACGAATGAATGAACATTTCGTTAAGAATAATAGTATGTTTAAGTATATTTGTATAATTTTAATATATTTGTAAAAGAAATATGTAGATCATGTTAAATCCTTGGTCACACACACGCACACACACACACTGCTGCAATAAATTGATAATAGTATTGGAATGACATATGATTGGGAGTGCAATTGGCAAATGATGTGTTTTGTAAATGCGCAAACAATGGAACAAAACTAAAATAAAACAGAAAAACGAGGCAATATAATTGAAATAAAATGTAGTCAAAGAGATAATTAAATGAATAATGTAATTTATATTATTGAATTTTAGATTTATCTCTAAGTATATTATAGAAATTTTGTTTTCTGAATCGTAGGAGTTCACATGGATTTAAGAATGCAGTGTAAAATTTTGTTGATTTTTTCTGTGAAAATCGTTTAAGTAAACCAATTTTAAAGTATACCGTATAATTCAGAATCATTTGACCTTCGCTAATTGTGGAATATTAATAAAATAAAAGGAAACGATTTGGTAAGTCGGATGAAAATCATGACTAGTGTGACTCGTATAGTGAATTGAAATAATCTACTTTTAAGATTTATATATGCTCCTATTTAGTTAACATAGTAAAGATTATTTAGTTGGGGGTGAAAACATTTCCTTGAGTCGAGAGATTTTTTACAAAATACACTGGTCGAACAAGAAAAATTATCTTAAAAAATCCAAATCGTTTTAGGTTTCATAAACCACATCTGTTTTCAAAATATAGCGTGATCCATTTCGAGGTTCCCTACTTTTTTAAAGAAAAAACACAGAAAATTCAAATTGAATTCATTTGAAAGAACATTCTTTGGCATTTATTTTTTGAAGATTATGTCTATCAAATGTTGGCCGCGGCTACGTCTCAGATGGTCCATCCGCTGAGTCCAATTTTCGATGACTCGTTCGAGCATTTCGACTGGTAACTGGCGAATGACACGCGTAAACGTTGTTCAGGCGTAAGTCTTTCCATGATGGAATGCCAAACAATACTTAAAAAAATAACATGACAGCATGACACGACTCACACGTGATCTGTCAAAAAAGGCTATTGAAAAAAGTATCTCTACTTGGATCACCCTATACTTTGTGATTTTTTGAAATGTTTTTAAATACAAAAACTAACGCGGTCGTTGTATCCTACCGCACCACACCAAAAATGGTATGAACATTTCTACAAGTACTCACAGATGTACTCATATCAGGTGGAGAAGGGAAAGCGTCATATCCGTCCATCAAAACGGAAGCGCAATGAGCAACGGTGTCTGTTTAGGTCTCGATTCTTTTCTAAAAACAAAAAGACTCACTTAACTGGGCTCATATATGGCTGAAAGAGTCAAAACTTCAGCTGTGTTAACGGCTCGTAATAAATCCAAGATTACCTGTTGAAACCCTGCCAGCGAAAAAAGTAAGGGGCCACAATGTATCCATCAACAGGACGCTCATCAAGCCCTTCAATGAAGTGGCGAAGTAGAATCTAGTGATGGCTGTTATATACAGAAGTAGTGAGGATGGCACCATCCCCAAGGACAAATGGAGCTATGTGCGATCGGCCATTATGGCCCGATACCTCGCTGTCCACAGTGAGATGATGCCGGACACACCTCCAATTTGCAAAGATGAAGGATGGCATCAAGGGATAGTAAAGCTCTTTGCTGTCGGTGATTCCAGATCAGTACACCTGTACAAGGCTGCTTTGAGTCGAGTGGGTGAAGTCTGACTCGACGTCCAGTAAGAACATCCCTAGTAACCCCAGGCCCACAGATGTTGGTCGTTGTGCAGAAGAGCTATAGGTTTAAAATGGGGACTAATCCAAGATGAGGACTAATCCAAGAAGATTTTAGAATCTTTAGTTGGTCGCATTCAAACACCAGAAATCTCCCACCGCATTCCTGAAGTGCGGCTTGCAGCTACCTGTGATACGTTTGTGCCAGACAGACACTCCTGGGAAAATGGAACTTTGGCCCATGTGCTAGTGGGAACCAGCTGCTACACGGACGGGTCCAAGCGAGGAGGAAGGACGGGTCTGGGACTTTTTATTGATGAACCAGAAGTCGAACTTCACTTCCGCCTCCCTGACCATAACACGGAATTTCAAGCAGAAGTTCGAGCAATCACGGAGTGTGTGAACTGGCTCAGTAACACGACAAAGCCTAAATATGCCAACATCTTCACAGATAGCCAAATGGCAATTAAAGTAATAACATCGGAAAGGGTCAAATCCAGAACTGTGTTGGACAGTAACAGAACGATAAATGATTACTCAGCCCATGGTCAATTGCATATTTGCTGGGTACCAGGACACAACGGAGTGATTGGTAATGAACGGGCAAACAGCTTGGCTTCAAAGGGAAGAGAACTTCGAGTAATAAACTTGGAAAATTGGAAACCTTTCGAAGCCACGAAAAATGAGTTGAAGCACTGGGCAGTGATGGCTCACAAAACTGTGTGGAATAGCGCAACAGTAGGAGCAACTACAAAGATACTATGGGGTGAAATAAAAAGAAAACAAGAAGTCTTCTGAAACTAAACAAGATCGATATTAGTGAGATGATGAGTGTTCTAACGGGACATTCAAGCTTACAAGCACATCTTCATCGCATAGGATTGGCGGGAAACGACGAATGCAGGGCATGCAGGGAAAACATCGAAACGATGGAACATTTCCTGTGTCACTGCCCGGCTTTCACACATGCAAGATCCCAACATTTCGGGTACGACATATTACCAGAATTGACTCATCTCAGAGAATATGACTGGAAGATACTGAGAAAATTCGTGTCTAGTACCTATTTTCTGTAACTCTTGAGGTATAAAAAGATCATAAATAAGGAGCGCACAACAGGCCGAACCACTGGCTTAAGTGTATGTCCATGGACATGAGACGTTTAAACGTCTCATCTCTTCCACCTAACCTAACCCCAGAGCTTTCATTTGGGTTACAGAAGAACCATCCAACTCGGCTGATATACTCGAGTATGACAAAGTGACACCTGTGTGTGAAACTTTTTAAAAAAGTCTTCAATTCTAAACTTCTGTACGAACCGAATGACAAAGTCGGTCTGGATAATCTGGGCGAACACATCACTATATCATTTAATTGTTCCCCTGGAGAAGCCTGTCCAAGACTCAGGTACATGGGTAAATCTAAACCCCAATGGTGGCCTTCTGAGTTAAACCCTAGCAAAAAGACCTACAACAAGTTGTTCAACAAGGCCAAATCTACTGGGATCACATATGACCGGGATGCCTATAAAGAGCAACTTTAAATCTATAAGAATGTCCTAAGGAAAGCGTAGAGATGTTCTTGGTACACCTTCTGTGGAGAAGTGGAAAAGGTATCTGGACTGCAAAGTATAAAGGACTGCAAGCGTCGCTAGGTTGTTGACGGACAAAACTAAAGTTAGCTGGGCGATTAACAGCGTTGAGTCCTTGAACCACCTGAACCACACGGTATTACTCCAGCAGAAATGCAGGAAATGTCGAAGTTCATTATTTCTCTTATACATCCCAATTGATGGAGGGATGCTATTGTCGTGTTCAATCCCCAAGGGGGGGGGGGGGGGAATATCGCCCACTAGCCCGAAAGGCTTTTGACCAATTAGCCTATCCTCCTTCCTTCTGAAAGGTCTGGAAAGACTTTTAGATTATTGCATTAGAGAAAACCTGGGTTAAAAACTACTGTCGGGGAACAAGCATGCTTACAACAAGGACAGGTTCAACGTCGCCCTATATTCCTGCAAGAAGGCTGTAGGTCCATTTGATATACATATACTGGTATAGCAGTGGTGGGTCCAATACTCTTTTACGGCATTGTGGTGTGGTGGACGGCAACTGATAAACTATCCATTACCAATCTACAATCAAAGGTTCAGTTAACTACCTGTACATGCATAAGAGGAGCTTTAAGGAATGCATCGACTAATTCTCAACAAGCCCTAATTCATCTACTGCCGATTAATATTGTGGCGAAAGAAGTCGCAACCAGAGCGGCATAAGATTAAACTGCCTATCAATGTGGAGGTACAAAAACTACGGCCACACAAGGATATCACGTTGTAAGGGAACTACGTCACTAGGATTCCAGTCAAAGATAAATGGGAATACTAGGTAACAGTAACCATCTCCACTTTAATACGGACGATTCGTGGTTTATGATAAGATTGGCTTCGGAGTATACTGGCTACAATAAATTCTCTGGATGCCACATCTCTAAATTCACAAACAGCCCTTGACTGCCGCAGATCTCTTAACGAGATGGCTGAGCTGTTTAACATATACCTCATATGGAAACTGCAAAGCCGATGAATTTTCTGGGAAAGGGACAACGTTACAAATTCTCGAAGAATTTGCATATATTGATGCGCCACTGTTCACATGCAAACTTTGGACAAGGCGGGTGCTAATCGGGCAGTCCAATGAAAGATGGGCAGAAATCGGCACCTGTAGGGTTGTTAGACAAATCTGGCCAAAATACGACCTGAGAATGTCAAAATGTCTCCTCGCACTAGAAAGGAAAATATTGTCTATATTAGCATCATTTCTGACGGAACACTGCTTGATCGGCGAATATGCAAGTAGTTTGGGTATTGAGTCCAATGACTTCTGCAGAAGCTGTGGTGATGAGGAAGAAGTGGAGAGCATTGAGTACCTGCTTTGCTACTGCCCCTCATTAGGTAAAGCACGTTTAAATACTACAGGGTCGGCCTTTGTAGTAGGTCTGACAGGCCTTTCCGGTACCGATATTCGTACTATTTTGATAACTTTGTTTATCAAACAGGTTGGTTTCGATGAGGGGCATTTGAGCCCGTGGTAACACGAGGGACCTACATTGCTCTATGTGAGCTGACAAAAACCGGGTGTCACCCTAACCTAAACATTAACATAAATGTTTTTAATTAGAATATGTTAAAATTAGCCAAATGAAAATATTAATTGAAATTCACCAAGTGGGTACAATAGTACGAGGGCGGTCCTAAAATTAGCCGAAGAAAACACAACAAATTTGGGAAAATTGTTCTTTATTTCTCAACATAATCTTCTTTTAGCTCGATACACCTTTTCCAGTGATTTTCAATAGCTTCAACACCCCATTTATAGCAAGAACTGTCTAGCTACTGGAAATAGCCGTTAACCGCTACCTACACCTCTTCATTGTTGACAAATATGTTTCCGCAAAGCCATTATATAAACAAAAAATAATCCGAGGGAGCTAAATATGGCGAACAAGGTGCATGCTGAAGCACTTCCATCTTTAGTTCATTGATTTTGGTCATCGCAGTGGTGGATGGGTGAACTGGTGCATTGTCTTGATTGTGAGCAAACGCGGCACCCATCTTACGTACAGCTTTCTCATCATCACATTTTTTGTCAATATGTGATGTATAGCACTTTTTGAACTGCCTACGACCACAGCTAGCTCACGAACCTTTGACCGACGGTCATCCAATACCATTTTGTGGATTTTTTTAAACATTTCTGGCGTGGACACCTCAATTGGTCGACCACTACGGTGTTCATCTTGGCAGCCCAATATTTTGTAATTGTAAACGAAGGAATAGGCTCACTCAAACTAGAATCTAGCTCGGTCTTAATGAAGGTATTGTTTTGCATATCCGTGATCAAATTTTTCCATGTTTACAAATTCACTAAGATCTTTTACTTTGGAGTGCTTAGCAAAAAGTAAACAAAGTGGCGCCTTGAAACTCAAAACATATGTTTTTAGATTTGTCGCCATTTTTCATGAAAGTTTGTTTTTCAAACTACTATCGCCATCTGTATGGATCTTGTGTATCTCCTCCACAATGGATTGCATTCAATTTTATTACTGGAATAATCTTCGAAGTGGAAAAGAAGAAAGCATTGTAGGGATTTGGTTTTTTGTAAAAAATATTTTAAAAATAAAACGAAAGCTGTAGTGCTTCAGCCAATTTTTTTAGATAATATTTCATCTATGGCCATTATGGATGTTTATGGATTATGTTATAGAAATATGAAGATACGTAGTTGAAAACAGATGTTTCTCCTAAATGATCATAAAGTTAATTTGAATATATTTTTTCCTGCTTTTTTCGACCAGTGCTTCATAAAAAAAACCATAAATTCTCGGGGAAAAATAATTACTTGAGAAGTTATAAGAAATGTGCCTAAATAAAAGAAGAGAGATCAATTGGAATATGTACAGAGAAGAGGAACCTTAGACACTATATATATATGACCTAGGGTTAGTTATAGGGGAGAGTAAAGTTATAAAGAAAAAAACTGAAAAAAAAAGTTTTCAAAATACTCCAAAGGATATATCAGAAGATATGTGTGTCATGTTGCCACAGGACACCATTATAATACTCACTGTTTTCCATGTATGTTTTGGCCTTATAGCCGCCAAAATGATGCGAATAATCCGAGACGAAATGCAAACCCAAATATGAACCCGAAGAAACGTAACGCAATAATTTCAGCTTTGTACTCCAATCGCCACACAAGCGTTTGGGCACGGCCTCCTGGTTGCCCCTCTCCTGGGCGGGGATTTCATTGTTACCAATGGCTGGTGAGGGCGACGAGGTGGGTGGTTGACGATGATGGTGATGGTGCGGCGGCGGATGTTGATAGAATGGATTGCCATGGGGATAGTCGGGTGTTTGTACAACAAAATCATTTCGGGGACTATACAAACTAGAGTAGATTTGCAGAAGTTTCCTATAATTGTTTTCGCCCAGATCATAACCATTGTAGTCGGTGTTCATGGGAGCAAATATCTGATTATCGGAATCAACTTCGGACTGTAGAAGTGGTGCCTGTTGGGCGGCAGAGGAAGAGAGGATTTGGCTGCTGTACGGACTTCGTTTACGAAATGTTCTCAGACTCGGGGAATTCCTATCCATATTGTGTGTGTAACGATGTCGGTTGGAAGAAGTTTTCGTTGGGTTACGTAGCGATTCGGAGAATTTCGGTTCGGTTATCTCCAAATAGTCATAAGTACAACTGAAAGAGTTTGTAGCAGAGATAGGAATATTTTCAAAATTTTGATTTATTTTGCAAATTTTGCAAAGCTCGCAAAGTTTCTTACTTACCCTGGTTCATTTTCTATGACAAGTTCTTCGAATTCGATGACAATGCGATATCCAGCCGGTGCTGTTATTGTTGTAAAACAATTTGCATTGTCTGGATATTGACGTGGAAATGAAGGACTCCAAATGGAAGCTCGTGGATGTTCTTTGCTTAACGATACCGTTTTGTTGCAATCATTTAACCAATTGCGTCTCATGGATTCTAGAAAGAAGGAGGAAGAATAAAGCGTGATGTTAGAAAAGCAGCAAACAACAATAAATATTTTAGAATGACAATGAAATATTTGTAAGTTTCTTTAATGTGTGTGTTTGGAGCAAGTCAGTTACATCTCATTTTCGGTCAAAAATTTCAAAACAAGACTGTAGTCCGATCGTCAATATTAATTGCATTCGAAGACTTAACCAGTTCCGTGCTTCCTTGATCTCCAGTGTTGGTCCTACTATCAGGCAACGTCCACTGTTTTCACGCCAGTTTTTGGCTTCATCACGCGTAATTGTATCAAGGTCATACATACCAAATTTCGGAAATCTTTCACATTGCGTAAAAGATTCAAAACAAGTAAGAAAGTTCAGTCGGGTAACTGACCTTGAGTCCCAAAAAAATATTCGTAAATTTATTTATTTTTTGTTTTAACTAAATTATTATCATTTCAAATTGCATTTAATAACTTTGAAGTGTGTAAAGGTACCAAAAGGGGCGTGCCAATAACGCCAATTTTTCTCTGGACTCTGGCATTATACTGTACACAATTTCAACCATTTGTATGCAATGGTATTAAAGTTATAAGCTGGTAACTTTTAGTACAAAATGGTCCATTTGTGTGGAAGGTACCAAAAGGGGCGTGCCAATAACGCTCATTTTTCTCTGGACTTTAGGTACTGTAAAAGCATTACACTGTACAAAATTTCAAGTTTTTGTATGAACTTGAAAATTTCAAGTTTTTGTATGAACTGATAGTGAAGCCATAAGCAGTTAAATTTTAATGCAAAATGGTCCATTTGTGTGGGAGGTTCCAAAAAGGGAGGGGCCACTTCGCTCATTTTCCTTGCTAGCGACTAACAAACTAATACTATGTGTGCAATTTCAGAAGATTCGAGTAAGTAGTATAGAAGGTATTAAAGAATCAACATTTCACTAAAAGTTAACCCTTTGTGGGGGAGGTACTAGAAGGAGTGGACCAATATGACCCATCTTCGAACTTAGCCGGAGATAGAGGAAAATATTACCGCATACCAAATTTGAAGTCAATCGGTTACTTCTTTCGAGAGTTATCGTGCGCTCCAGCCAGCAGACAGATACACAGACAGACAGACGGACGGACGGACGGACATTGTTTAATTGACTTAAAATGGCCCAAAATGGATTTCCGCCGAACATACTTAGGGTCTTAGGTCACTCCTTCGATGTGTTACACTTTTGGCTAGTAGCAAATGATATATACCCTCCTCTCAAAAGTGAGGGGATAAATATCAATTTTCTATAATCAAAATTGTATTTGTTATAGAAAATTCCATCAAAATATAATATTGTTAGAAAATTTTTTGTTTTGTTTGGCTTATATGTACATATATATATTTCTGGCGCCGTCTGACATTTCCATCGGAAAGTTTGAAATTTTATAGGAGAAACGTACTCAGGACGTTTTGACGTACGACCATCATTTGTGTTGTTTACAGTGACTTGAAAAAATCAATTTGGCAAAAAAAATGGAAATAACTCGTGAACATTTTCGTGCCATCATTTTTAACAACTTTCGACGTAGATTTTCACGACAAAAGTGCATCGATGAACTTAAATCTTTGTATGGCGATGAAGCACCATCCTATAAACTGGTTTAATGAATTCAATCGTGGCCGACGCTCGCTCAAAGACGAAGGTGGTCCAAAAACGTCCGTTGTACCAGAGAACATTGATGCCGTGCGTGAACTGATAATGCAAGATCGTCATGTGACATACCGTGAGATAGAGGCATCCTTGGGCATTTCTTCCTCCAGCATACATTCGATATTGCATGAGCACCTGTCCGTAAAAAAGGTTTGTTCTCGTTGGATCCCGCACAATTTGACAATCGCTCAAAAAAATGCTCGTGTCGATTGGTGCAAAGAAATTTTGAAAAAATACGATCGCGGTGCTTCAAAAGACGTTTATAGGATCGTCACAGTTGACGAATCTTAGATCTATGCGTATGAGCATAGAAACAAAATAGCAATCGACCATGTGGGTCTTCGAAGACGAGCCAAATCCAACGAAAGTTGTTCGTGGAAGAAGCACTTCGAATCAAATGGTCGCCCGTTTCTTCGCCAAAACTGGTCATGTTGCGACTGCTCCGCATGAGCAACGTAGGACGGTATATTCTGAGTGGTACAGCACAATTTGTTGCTTGAAGTCTTCGGAGAAATTCGAAAAACGAACAAGAGAAGACGAATCATTGTGCACCATGACAATGCGAGCTCTCACACATCGGATCAAACCAGCGCCTTTTTGACCGGCCAAAACGTCGAATTGATAGGTCATCAGCCGTACAGCCTTGATTTGACACCCAATGACATATTCTTTTTCACTCACATCAAGAAAAACTACTTGGTCAACGTTTTTCGACACCTAAAGCAGCTGTCGAAGCGTTCAAAAACCATGTTTTGTAGGTGCATTTTCAACACACTGTAACCAAAACAATTCGCGGTCAAATGACAAAATGGTCTGAGTGAAGTTATGCTAAAAAATGTCATACTTTCCAAAGGAAGTTCCAGTTTTCATCTGGCAACACCAGCATTGCCAGGACCGAAATATAAATAGCAAATTAAAAACTGATGGGGTTGTTATACCCTCCACCATAGGATGGTGGTATACTATCTTTGTCATTCCGTTTGCAACACCTTGAAATAATATATATTCTTGATCGTCGTGAAATTCTAAGACGATTTAGTCATATCCGTCTGTCTGTCCGTCCGTCTGTCTCTCTGTTCGTCTGTCTTCCTGTTCGACCGCCTGTCTGTTAAATCACGCTACAGTACGTAATAATAGAGCTAGGTTGCAGGTCGTTTGGGATGGCAAATGGGCCATATCGGTCACTGATTTGATATAGCTCCCCTATAGAGGTCGCTCCAAAATACGGGTTTTGAGCCATATATACCACATTTTTAAAGTAATTTAGCTGAACTTTGCAGCTTGTATTTTAATTTGAAAAGAATTTATATTTATATTTTACAAATCGGTTCATTTTTTGTTACAACCATCGTATAGAGGTCGCTCCAAAATACGCTTATTTAAGCCGCAAATACCACATTTCCTAATCACTTTAACTGAATCTTTGCAGTTTGTATTTTATTTAGGCAATAATTTATCACAACAAACAAATTTAAAATCAGCTTATATTTTGTAATAGCCCACCTATAGATGTCGCTCCCAAAAAGGCTTGTTTAGGCCATAAACACCACATTTTCTAAGCAATTTAGCTGCAACTTTGCAGTTTGTATTCTATTTTGGCAGGAATTTATCTCAATAAACTATATACCAATCAGTTTATATTTTGTTGTAGTCTCCGTGTACAGGTTGCTCTCAAATATGCTAATTTAAGGCATTAATACCACATTTTTCGGAGGAAGTGTTTGGCTAAGAATTTGAAGCCAAAAATTTTGCTAAAAATTGCAGCGTTCGTTTTTGAATAAATAAACAAAAAGGATCGTTCCATGATTTGCTCCATCTCCAAAGATTTTTCCAGTTATAGAATTGGATGCAATCCTTGTTGGAGGGTACACGTATAAGATTCGACATGGCCGATATTAACTCTTTTACTTGTTATACCCTCCACCATAGGATGGGGGGTATATTCATTTTGTCACTCCGTTTGTAACACCTCTAAATATTGATCTGAGACCCCATAAAGTATATATATTCTTAATCGTCTTAAAATTCTAAGACGTGTAATGAACGTTTCCTTGAAAATTATTAAATTTATATGACTACTTTTAAATAAACACTTCTTTAATCACTTTATGTCAAATACTTGCTAATAGTGTAACCTTAATGAAAACAGTTTTAATTCCTTCAGTATAAAGGCGACGTAGTCATGAAAAATACCCTAAATATGGAGAGATTTTTGTCCCCGCTTTAGTAGGATATGGCAACCTACTAGTTAAAAGATTTGACATTCTATGTTTTCATAACATTAACAAATGGTGCTGCCTTAAGCTTCTTGGTTTTTCATCAACCAAGCCAACTTCCTTTCTCTTGAAATCTTTGACCGATCCACATCGCAAAAACCGAAATTTACCTAGTTAAAAGTTTCATAATCCAGTGTCATCTTTCATAAAAGGTACCTAATTTGGAATTGAAAAAGTGTATATTTTATGCACCGAGGTAAATTTTTGTGTAAAATAAAATTAAATACTTGCGTGTGAAATAATTAAGTTTTGGTGTTGTTTAGATCACATTGTGCCACCAACGAAGATTGCAAAATAGTCACCACTTTTCCAAACTTGCTCGTGGAATACCTTCAGTGATAACCGATTTCCTTGGGTTTCGGGGTCCATTAAGGTTTCCACGAGATTCCATTTACTCCCCGGCAAGATAAGCCTATAATACTCCGGTTGTGCTATGTCTGAAGAGAGATCTGATTTTCTTGAATTTAACATCGATAATCTCAAAGATTTCCAAGGAAGTGGACCGCTGAGAAACTCTGGGTGTGATTTGCAAGGAAATTGCTATTGTTTAAGCTTTTGACTAACTAATAGTCTATAAACTATCATCTTCACCAGAATCGTCGAATTATCAACTTGATTGCGAATTAGAGTTTGCTGGCTAACGCACGCGGTAGAAGAAAAAAATCTCTGCATGAGAAGCAGATGAAAAAAATAAGATCATAAAAATCTATTAATAAAACCGGCCACCAGCGCCAGATGTCATAAAAAATCATTCATTATCACCACGGGTAGTTTCTATTACAAGAAACAACCATATCAAAAGACGAATAAGCAGAGGAGCTTGCTGACGCGACATATGGTTACGCTATAAGAACTTGTAATTACCCCATATACGAGTATATTACACAGAAGTTCAGCCTAAGACGGAACTAAATACAAATTAAATTAAGAAATATCATCTTATAACACTCTTAAAACGGATGGACCTATGAGATAGAAACCCTATCCAATTTTAAAATTAGAATTAATTAGCTACTGTAAGTAAGGTGAATTTTGTCGTGTTTGCGTTAAATTTGGTATAATAATCAAAGGGCACAACAACATTTGAAGTGCCAATATCGTCACCCTATAACTTTTCAGAAGTCTTCAACACCATGCATCGACCACTGAGTTGTGGAGGCCTCTACAGTCGACGATCGAAATGTATGTAAGTAAATCTCATTATTATGACGAACATAATTATCTAATTTAACTTCATTAACACGACAAACATCGTTAGGGCATCGAACGTCATACGTGCATACATCTCCGTTGATGTTCGAAGAGCAATGATAGTGGAATACTTGAGTGATATTTTTATGTGTTATACCTCCATTTTTGAGTGTTATGCATTGTTCTCCGATCATCATCAAAATTGAGTATTTCTGTGAGAAGTAGAGATATATGTGCGTATGTATGTATCTTATTGTTTTTTTTTTGCTTGTTTTCAACCGAAGGTTAGAGTAATTATCTTTTGTGACTTCTTCATATCCAAAAATGATTTTCAGAATGTGTCTTGTTATCCCCTACATTTTAGTGGATATATTTATTACATGAATGGGTATTCCATTTCGTCTAAAATAAGGCAAACATATATTAACTTAATGAGTTCCTTTCTTTAATTCACCTTCAATATGTAATGATATTTATAGAATTTATCTAATCAGAATATAGTAAAATTATATAGATATATTTTTTTCTTTTCAATAATTCTAAATATTCTGAATTTTTCGTTAGTATTAGCTTTACTTAACGATTACATGTACAATTGTCAAGACTAATCTTTACTTAATATGTGAATAAAATAATATTATATTATGAATTGGTAAACAACTAAAATTGTTTCCCTACCTCGATGATGAGTGTGAAATAGGTGGATAAATTTTTCTAATAATGGGGTTCTATCAACAACAGGCCAATAGAACCATAGGAATGGGTGGGTTTAGAGGCAAGGCTCTTCGAATAAGAACTGAAGAAGCCGCTAACAATAACCAATTAAATAGACAATATCATTTCATTTCAGGAATTCAATCTGTTTTAGTTACTAACCGCTTTTTGGGCATTTTGGTTATATTTTTTTTGTTAGTAACATTGGTCCATTTTTTTCTTAATTTCATTGTAATAATAATAAAAAAAAAGGGGAGTCTGTATATCATTGGTGTAATGTTAAAAAGGGGAATCGAGGAGGCAGGACACGAACCCCCCTCCTGACTGATTAGCTAGCTTATCAAAGGCTCCCGCAGTCCTAACCTTGTCTTTTCCTTCCATACAAACAAACTGATATTTTCCCTCAAAATATCTATAAACACAGACGTGTTCGTTACATTAATTGGCGCCCAACGTGGGGCCGAAAAGTTAACACCAATCTTTTCGGTTCATTTTCTTTCTTCCGTAGATTTCAATTTTAGCTTTGGAATTTTTCAATGTTTGTTTTCGGGACATTTGCTGTGAATAAGGTACAAAATTTTTACAGGATAATTTTAGTTGCTTGAGGTTATTAAGGATCGAGTAATCTAACCGTTTAATTATTGTATTTCTTTTCCTGTGACCGAAACGACTACAAGCTTTGAAAATTTCAGATTTGTTTTGTGTAGGGTATGGAAATTGGTTTTGTTTAAATTGAGTTATCAGCTCTGTTGTATTCCAGGATTACAGTGGAATGGCGATGGCCGTTCATTGTCCGTAATATTTCAGTTAGGTCAGAAATGGGTATAATCTGATTTAGTTGGTTTATTTCTAGTTATATCTTCGAAATATCTCTACATAAGGCTCCATAGACTGGTTTTGTTGTACAGTATTGTCTAAATGTTAATTTGGTTAATTAAACCGCTATATTTTTTTTTACTCATCATCAGTAGGGAAACATAAGATCGTAAAAATATCTTTTTACTAGCATTCTAAATACACTTATTAGAGTCTTTTCGACTGATTCGTGATTCCGAATTTTCAATCAAAATTATAAGCTTTTCTCATTAGAGAATAAATATATATTTTTGTTCTATTTCAATACGATATTCGATAAAGTCTAAATATTTAATTCTTGAAAAATTTTCTTTTAAAATGTCACTTAATCGTACACCACTTCGGTCTAGTGTACCGGTCACTGTTCCAGACACTGTGGAATTATGTTCCATCTGTGGGGAAGCACTGATGGAAACACAAGAGTGTTTAATGATAAGTGAAAACTCAATGGCATCATCTTCGGAATGCCCGATATGCAAACGATCCTGTCAACTATCAGATCTTCGGAAATATATCTTTCTTAGCAGTAGCTTGCCTATTCAAGACACAGCTGCGGCTGTATGTGGTTATAATATGGATACCACATCTTCAGTTGTAACTGCAACTTCTAAGCCAGCTTTTAGGGGTAAAGGTCGTGGAGCCAAGACTCATTACAATACGAGGAGTCGTGGTCTATTTCAAGAATCCCAAAATTCTACTCATAATACTACTCAGGAAAATCAAATTTTTACACCAGATCGGAATCAGCACCGTACTAATAATGTTCCGACTCCTGCTCTTGGCAATAATACTGCTAATGTAGGAGTTGATTATTCACAAATCAATCGAATGATTGAAGAAAATTTAACTAGATTACTAGGTAATCTCAATATACTTCCACCCCTTAGAGCTAATTTTAATCAGACTCTTGGGAATAACTCTAATTCAAATGTTAACGGAGATGCTGCTCCCATGCAGACTGTTAATACAGCTCCCGTAAACGACAATAATGCGAATCATTTAACGACAACTGCTCCAGGATTGTTGTCTCCTATGCAATCTGCAATGAGTCAGAATGCAAACATAGTTTCTGGTACTCCAAGTTCACTTAGGTTGTCTTTTACCTCAGATAAAATTTCAGCGATAATTCAGGGCTGGAACTTAAAATTCGATGGGTCACAGAATGGATTACATGTAGACGAGTTTTTGTATAGAGTTCAATCACTGACTCTGGACACTTTTAACGGGGACTTTTCAGTCATTTGTAAGAATTTGCAAATTTTATTATCCGGAAAGGCAAAGGACTGGTATTGGCGTTACAGAAAACAGGTTTCGTCGATCCAATGGGAAAGCTTTTGTGAGAGTATTAAGTCTCAATATCGAGATTGTAAAACGGCTTATGACATCCGGGAAGAAATAAGAAACCGCAAGCAAAAACCAGGGGAGACATTTGATGTATTCTTTGACGCTGTTTCTGCTATGATTGACAGACTGCCTTCGCCTATGACAGAAGCCGAGGTTATTGAAATTTTGACGCGAAATCTGCGTCCTGAAATACGCCAAGAAATGTTATATGTTCCGGTGAGGAATATTTCTCATTTAAGAAATCTCGTTCAAATAAGAGAGCATTTTCTAAATGACGAGCATGTTAGGCGTAGTCTTGTAAATCGAACCTCCCAGAATTACTTACCTCGTCGACAGATATCTGAAGTCGATATTCCTCCAGATTTCGGAACCCAATCTGTAGAAACTGAAATGTCCGTAGAAGCTGTTCTACAATACCAAAATAATTATAAATGTTGGAATTGTGATGAGCCTGGTCACCACTGGCAAGATTGCCTAGAAGACAGGCACATTTTTTGTTACGGTTGCGGTGTCAAGAAGGTCTATAAACCTAATTGTGTGAAATGCAATTCTAAGAAAAGTTCAAAAAACTTGAATCCCCCTGTTCCAATAGAGGAACACAAGTAGCCAATGGAAATAATTCCTCGTTACACCCAAATTTGACTAAACCTGATGTGACCTCGGATACTGCTTCTTCACTTCCAAATGCGACAACAAAATCGGATACGACTGGTACAGTAAAGACGATTTTAAAACGACCTCAAGGTAGTGAGAACATAAACTTAGATACTACATATGACGGTAGGCCAATTTTACGCCCTCTGTTACCCTATCACAAAAAATGGGAGAATTATATTGAAAGGCGAAATGCCATTTTTAATGTGTCAACCTTGTCAGTCAAATGCCATAAAAAACCGAAACGCTCCACTTTGAGATTACGACAATATTGGCGATTACGCAAAATTTGTCGCAAGTCGCTAGTCTCCGCCATTATATCTAATCCTACAGACATGCGTTATTACGCGAAAGTCGATTTTTTAAGTTTTTCGGAATTTGGTTTATTAGACACTGGGGCCAATATAAGCTGCATAGGCTCTGATTTAGCATCAGTTGACTTCACCCAGTTTGAAAACTTCACCAAATTCAAATCGTTCGTAAAAACAGCAGATGGTCGACCTCAATCTGTTATAGGGTGGCTTGATGTGAATGTCACTTTTAAGAATCAAAATTCCAAATTAAAATTTTTCATAATACCATCAATTTCACAGAGAGTAATCTTGGGCATTGATTTTTGTAGAGCCTTTAGAATATTTAACGATATTATTGGGTCCGTCGATGTATTTTCTTACAAAGGTTTAAACACCACTTCACCTTTTTTGTCAGGGCTACAAAATACATTTGAGATCACACCCGACTCAAATGACAAAACAAACTACGAAGGAGAAACATTCTACCCTCTGTCCACTTATCAACGGCAACAACTAGATATGGTGATAGATCTATTCCCGAATTTTGCAAAACAAGGATTGGGACGGACTAGCCTCATCAAACATTCGATTGATGTAGGGGATGCCCACCCAATCAAGCAACGTTTCTATCCCGTTTCACCAGCTGTTGAAGAGTTAATGTTCAAAGAGGTAGATAGAATGCTCTCCCTCGGTGTTATTGAGCCCTCAAACTCAGCTTGGAGTTCACCCGTGCGCCTTGTTGTTAAACCTAATAAGGTAAGATTATGTTTAGATGCAAGAAAGGTCAATCTTGTTACCCAAAAAGATGCATATCCTTTACCATCTATAGAAGGTATCTTTGCAAGATTACCCAAAGCCCATTTAATATCAAAACTAGATCTAAAAGACGCCTACTGGCAGATAGCCTTAGATGACGCCTCCAAAGCTCTAACAGCCTTCACTGTCCCGGGTAGGCCCCTTTATCAGTTCGTTGTTATGCCTTTTGGGCTATGCAACGCCCCCCAGACTATGTGTCGGCTGATGGACGAGCTTATTCCGAGTGATCTGCGTAACAGTGTCTTTGGCTATCTCGATGATCTAGTTATTGTATCAGAGAACTTTGAAACTCATTTGGAAATTTTGGTACGAATCGCAGGACAGTTTAAAAAGGCCAATCTGACCCTCAATATTTCGAAAAGTAAATTTTGTGTAACCAAGGTTAACTACCTTGGGTATGTGATTGGAAACGGCGGAATCGCAACAGATCCAGAGAAGGTGAATGCGATTTTGAAGTGGCCGGTACCAAAAAACCTGAAACAAGTGCGTGGTTTTCTTGGACTAGCGGGTTGGTACCGTCGCTTCATTGAAAACTTCTCATCTGTTGTCTTTCCAATCACGGAAGTGTTATCCACAAAGAAAAAGTTCGTTTGGACCAGTGAAGCTGATTCTGCTTTCCAACTAATTAAGTCACTCCTAACAACAGCACCGGTTTTAGCCAATCCCAACTTCAGTAGAAAATTCTACCTTCACTGTGACGCCAGCGATTATGGCATAGGCGCTGTGCTAGTTCAGCTTGATGACGAACAACAAGAACGGCCAATTGCCTATATGAGCCGCAAACTGAACTCAGCACAACGCAATTATAGTGTCACAGAGAGGGAATGCCTTGCTGCTGTTGAGGCTATTAAAAAATTTAGATGCTACATTGAAATGCAAGAATTTGAGGTGGTCACAGACCACTCAAGTCTATTATGGCTAATGCGCCAGCCCAACCTAACTGGGAGATTAGCTCGATGGGTTCTAGCTCTTCAGGCCTATAAATTTAGTATTAGCCATCGTAAAGGTAAGGAGCACATTGTTCCAGATGCCCTTTCACGGATACCAGAGGGTGAAATGTATTCTCTGGAGATAATAGAGCCTGAAGTAGATCTAACGTCTGCTCATTTCGAGGATGATGAATACCAAGAATTGCGAAGAAAAGTTACAGAAAATAGATCGAAATATCCGGACATAAAAGTTATAGACCAGTTTATATACATACGTACCGAACATTATACAGGAGAAGAAAGTCAAGAGCAAGAAGCCTGGAAATTGTGGATCCCAGAACAACTGCGAATCCAAGTGATCTCCAGAGCTCATGACTCACCTATATGTTCACATGGGGGAGTCGTCAAAACTCTAGATCTGATACGAAGAAACTTCTATTGGCCTGGAATGGTGCGTGATGTGCGCAAATATGTTGAAGAATGTGAGGTTTGTAAAACAACTAAACACCCGAACTTCATCATGAAGCCTGTTATGGGGAATCAAGCCACATCCGTCCGCCCATTCCAGCGTTTATATGTTGATCTCCTTGGACCGTATCCTAGGAGCAAAACTGGATTCATAGGTCTACTGATTGTTCTCGACCACCATTCAAAATTTCATTGGTTATGTCCGCTTAAGAAATTTACGGCTTCTGCTATACAAGAATTTCTGGAAAAACATATCTTCCATGTGTATGGAGTTCCAGAAATAATTGTAAGCGATAATGGAAGCCAGTTCAAGGCGAACGAGTTGAATGCATTCTTTACCACTTATGGTGTGACCCATACTTACACGGCTTTTTATTCACCGCAGGCCAATGCCTCGGAGCGTGTAAACCGCTCACTAATCGCTGGAATTAGAGCATATTTAAAATCTGATCATCGCCTCTGGGACGAGAAGCTAAGCGCCATAAGTTGCTCGCTTCGAAATTCATACCACCAGGCGATAAAAATTTCGCCATACCATGCCCTCTTCGGGTTCAACATGATTACTCATGGGTCTTCTTATTCTCTCTTAAGGAACATAAAAATGTTGGATGAACCCAGTGCGAAAATTTCTCGGGCCGACCAGTTACAGACTGTGAGGCAAGATATTCGAAAACATCTTAAAGAGGCCTATGAAAGAAATCAAAAGCACTACAATTTACGTTCTAGAATCCAAACATTCACTATTGGCCAAGAAGTTTTTCGTCGCAATTTTGCGCAAAGCAACTTCGAAAAGCGATTCAATGCTAAATTGTCACCAACTTTCATCAAAGCACGCATTCGAGATAAACTAGGTAATCATTATTATGTACTAGAAGACGTACAAGGAAAGCTTGTTGGCACATTTCACGCCAAAGACATACGATCATGAAACGTTTTATTTTCCAACTAATTCTGTTCCAAAAATCGGCAGAATTATTTGGTTTTGTAATGAACGTTTCCTTGAAAATTATTAAATTTATATGACTACTTTTAAATAAACACTTCTTTAATCACTTTATGTCAAATACTTGCTAATAGTGTAACCTTAATGAAAACAGTTTTAATTCCTTCAGTATAAAGGCGACGTAGTCATGAAAAATACCCTAAATATGGAGAGATTTTTGTCCCCGCTTTAGTAGGATATGGCAACCTACTAGTTAAAAGATTTGACATTCTATGTTTTCATAACATTAACAAATGGTGCTGCCTTAAGCTTCTTGGTTTTTCATCAACCAAGCCAACTTCCTTTCTCTTGAAATCTTTGACCGATCCACATCGCAAAAACCGAAATTTACCTAGTTAAAAGTTTCATAATCCAGTGTCATCTTTCATAAAAGGTACCTAATTTGGAATTGAAAAAGTGTATATTTTATGCACCGAGGTAAATTTTTGTGTAAAATAAAATTAAATACTTGCGTGTGAAATAATTAAGTTTTGGTGTTGTTTAGATCACATTGTGCCACCAACGAAGATTGCAAAATAGTCACCACTTTTCCAAACTTGCTCGTGGAATACCTTCAGTGATAACCGATTTCCTTGGGTTTCGGGGTCCATTAAGGTTTCCACGAGATTCCATTTACTCCCCGGCAAGATAAGCCTATAATACTCCGGTTGTGCTATGTCTGAAGAGAGATCTGATTTTCTTGAATTTAACATCGATAATCTCAAAGATTTCCAAGGAAGTGGACCGCTGAGAAACTCTGGGTGTGATTTGCAAGGAAATTGCTATTGTTTAAGCTTTTGACTAACTAATAGTCTATAAACTATCATCTTCACCAGAATCGTCGAATTATCAACTTGATTGCGAATTAGAGTTTGCTGGCTAACGCACGCGGTAGAAGAAAAAAATCTCTGCATGAGAAGCAGATGAAAAAAATAAGATCATAAAAATCTATTAATAAAACCGGCCACCAGCGCCAGATGTCATAAAAAATCATTCATTATCACCACGGGTAGTTTCTATTACAAGAAACAACCATATCAAAAGACGAATAAGCAGAGGAGCTTGCTGACGCGACATATGGTTACGCTATAAGAACTTGTAATTACCCCATATACGAGTATATTACACAGAAGTTCAGCCTAAGACGGAACTAAATACAAATTAAATTAAGAAATATCATCTTATAACACTCTTAAAACGGATGGACCTATGAGATAGAAACCCTATCCAATTTTAAAATTAGAATTAATTAGCTACTGTAAGTAAGGTGAATTTTGTCGTGTTTGCGTTAAATTTGGTATAATAATCAAAGGGCACAACAACATTTGAAGTGCCAATATCGTCACCCTATAACTTTTCAGAAGTCTTCAACACCATGCATCGACCACTGAGTTGTGGAGGCCTCTACAGTCGACGATCGAAATGTATGTAAGTAAATCTCATTATTATGACGAACATAATTATCTAATTTAACTTCATTAACACGACAAACATCGTTAGGGCATCGAACGTCATACGTGCATACATCTCCGTTGATGTTCGAAGAGCAATGATAGTGGAATACTTGAGTGATATTTTTATGTGTTATACCTCCATTTTTGAGTGTTATGCATTGTTCTCCGATCATCATCAAAATTGAGTATTTCTGTGAGAAGTAGAGATATATGTGCGTATGTATGTATCTTATTGTTTTTTTTTTTGCTTGTTTTCAACCGAAGGTTAGAGTAATTATCTTTTGTGACTTCTTCATATCCAAAAATGATTTTCAGAATGTGTCTTGTTATCCCCTACATTTTAGTGGATATATTTATTACATGAATGGGTATTCCATTTCGTCTGAAATAAGGCAAACATATATTAACTTAATGAGTTCCTTTCTTTAATTCACCTTCAATATGTAATGATATTTATAGAATTTATCTAATCAGAATATAGTAAAATTATATAGATATATTTTTTTCTTTTCAATAATTCTAAATATTCTGAATTTTTCGTTAGTATTAGCTTTACTTAACGATTACATGTACAATTGTCAAGACTAATCTTTACTTAATATGTGAATAAAATAATATTATATTATGAATTGGTAAACAACTAAAATTGTTTCCCTACCTCGATGATGAGTGTGAAATAGGTGGATAAATTTTTCTAATAATGGGGTTCTATCAACAACAGGCCAATAGAACCATAGGAATGGGTGGGTTTAGAGGCAAGGCTCTTCGAATAAGAACTGAAGAAGCCGCTAACAATAACCAATTAAATAGACAATATCATTTCATTTCAGGAATTCAATCTGTTTTAGTTACTAACCGCTTTTTGGGCATTTTGGTTATATTTTTTTTGTTAGTAACATTGGTCCATTTTTTTCTTAATTTCATTGTAATAATAATAAAAAAAAGGGGAGTCTGTATATCATTGGTGTAATGTTAAAAAGGGGAATCGAGGAGGCAGGACACGAACCCCCCTCCTGACTGATTAGCTAGCTTATCAAAGGCTCCCGCAGTCCTAACCTTGTCTTTTCCTTCCATACAAACAAACTGATATTTTCCCTCAAAATATCTATAAACACAGACGTGTTCGTTACAGACGATATAGCCATGTCCGCCTGTCCGGCTGTCCGTCCGTTCGTCTGTTGTAATCACGCTACAATCTATAATACTTGAGCTAGGTGGCTGAAATTTGGTATAGATACTTCTTATAGCTGCAGGTAACTTGGGATTGAAAATGGGCGATATCGGTCCATATTTAGATATAGCTCCCATATATAGCATCTAACTTGTTGTGATTCCTACTGTTTTTTTTTGGTGTTTTTCGGTGTTATTTTCTTTAGGTTTGAGTTATTTTGTGTGGTCACATGCTATCCATGGTGGAGGGTATATAAGATTCGGCATGGCCGCTTTTACTTGTTTTATTTTTTATTTCCGATATTTAATTTGTCTTCGTCTTCGACAATCGACGAAATGTGTTCTATGAAAATAAGATTTCGACGAAATGTGTTCTATGAAAATAAAATTTCGACGAAATGTGTTCTATGAAAATAAAATTTCGACAAAATGTGTTTTATGAAAATAAAATTTCGACGAAATGTGTTCTATGAAAATAAAATTTCGACGAAACGTGTTCTATGAAAATAAAATTTCGACGAAATGTGTTCTATAAAAATACGATTTCGACGAAATGTGTTCTATGAAAATAAAATTTTGACGAAATGTGTTCTATAAAAATAAAACTTCGGCGAAATGTGTTCTATGAAAACAAAATTTCGACGAGAAAGTAGAATTTCGACGAAACGTGTTCTATGAAAATAAAATTTCGACGAAATGTGTTCTATAAAAATACGATTTCGACGAAATGTGTTCTATGAAAATAAAATTTTGACGAAATGTGTTCTATAAAAATAAAACTTCGGCGAAATGTGTTCTATGAAAACAAAATTTCGACGAAATTTTCTAAAGAAACCCAATTTCTATAAAATAACAATTTAGATAACATTTTATAGAAAAATGCAATTTTATTGACTTCGGCAAAATTTACTATTTGTTTTATTTTGTAAATATTACTGGGTTTAGAAAAAAAACTTATCAGAATTAATGTCTGTGCCGAATGAGATGTACAACGGTATGATGTTTCTATGTGCAAATATACTGAAAATTAAAATTAAACTCCCTCTCTTACTTACCATCATCCATGGCCCTCTCACATATCAGATAATTATTGGCACTGCAGTCACGATCATTCCACATATAGCGATTAGTTACCGGACTTCGGTTGGATTGGATACCTGGCGGAGTGCGAAAATAACGCCGCAGTTCAATGCAATCTTGACTGCTTAAACCATCGTCATTGGGTTGTTTGTTGTAGTGGCCATGCTGGGACCAGCCAGGAAACCAATCTGTGTGTTCATCAAAACAAATGCTTAATAAATCTCCGCAAATATCTACTACAACTACACATCCTATGAACTTACTGGTATATTGAAAGAGCAGTCCGTCGCTCCATCGAAAGTCTCCCTCATAGCTTTTATCCGAACCACCCACCCAGTAGGCATTCTCATCCTTATAACCTGGACTTTTGTTCAGCAATTCGTTGATCGTCTGTTGCTGTTGCTCATTGCGTATTGAGGCCAAGTGACCGCCCAGTTTGGAGCAGTATTTCTCGCCCTCATGCCAGGACATGGCCAACTCAATGGTGGCTATGCAAAATTGCTGCATGGAAATCCAACCAAAGGCACAATTGGAGACTATATTCTTAAGAGGTCGGGCCTGATACGAGAGATATATTGCAGGCATATTCGATTTATCGCCACTGCCACTCGTCACCGGTTGATTGTTCTTCGTCGTCGTTGTAGCGGGTGAACGAAAAAGATGCACACTCACGATATTGCTGGAGGATTCCAGAATGAATCCACGTAGGTGACGGGTGTCGTTGACACAGTGCGACCACTTGGATGAGTGATCACTTTCGAAGACTTTTATCACCACGCCCACACAATTGGCGGCGGAGCCCGAAAAAGCCATTTGTAGATTGGCTTTACTCACGGCCAGAAACCCAAATGAATCCAAACCTAAATTGGCAAATGTCTTCTTTTGATTCTGCTCTGCTGTGTGGGGGGAGGACAATTTTCGATTGTTGGTATAATTTACATTGGCTTCTTTGAACAGTGGCATGGCCGGAGAATAGGCTCCATAGTTCTGTCCACTGTGCATCGTTAGGTTGATGACTTGTGCCGCAATGGTCGTGCCTTGGCTAGAAAATATCGTATACAGCTCGTCGCCATCGTCAGGATGGGAGGATGATGCACTGTCACCTTCATTCACTAGCTGGGGCATGGGCAAGATATCACTGTCATTGTTTGTGACCATGCGCAACAGCACTCGATTGCCGTAAGGCAAGTGTATGCGAAAGTAACACTCCAAGGTGTCCTTCATGCTGGGCCGTATATAGTATTCGCCCGTCCGGTTGCTGCTGCTCACATTGTAGCAATAATCGACTAATTTAAAACTTAAACTAAACATTGGATTCCTATAGAACTGTACGGAAGTGTCGTCTCTTACATTGAAGTGATAGACGCGATCGCTGTTGTCCAACTCTTCCAGTTTGCCACAGAGCACCTTGTGGTGATTGAAGCGGACAAAGCCGCCACTGGCACAGGGCACATTGAGGCGCTGCAGCTCTACCAACATTCCGGGCGGTGGATTTGTGTCATCCAAAGCGTTGAGTTGCTTAAATTTAGGAAAATGAACTGTACAATCTATGCAGTATAAAGGCAATACGGTGTAGTCCAATGTACCCATAGAAGTTTCACGTAACATTAGATGGCAGTCTAAAGGAAGAACATTTTGTTAAGGAATCAAAGAAATGAACAATTGAATTATGTACGCAGGTTAAAGATATAGTAATAACATTGTTAATTTGTGTACTTTTTATAGGGACCACACTAGTATTTGCTAAAAAATTTGTATTTACCTTTGCGTATTTGAAATTGAAAAGTTTTTCTATAAACCACTATTTGTGCTTCGTCGACGGTGGCAGCAGCTTCATTGTCATGTTCGTCATTTTTGCCATTGGTATAGCCACTCCCATTTCGGATGTTTTCGCTGATCTTTCCCGTTTGTATGCGAAAAAATACTCTGAAAGTGAATTGTAAACAGTTTCAGCTTTGTTAGTTGAGGGATGAAGAGAAAAAAAAACTAAAAATGTAGGATCTTATGAAAACCCGTTAACGTTTTACAGTATATGTTTATTTTGAAAACCAGTTTATCATCATCAAATATTTGGTCATCATAAACATATAGAAGACTTCATTCGAGCAAAACGACTGAAGTCTACCCTCACATTTACAGGGTTGGTTAAAAACAACCGATCGTTCTTTTCACGAGTTATCGTGTGCGTAGGGGTGTAATGGTAGATAGCATCCTCGTAGTGAACCCTGGACAACGCCAAAATATCTACCAAGTATTGGTTTCACTTATCTAATGGGGATATGCTCGTCGAGCATGCGGATGAGGAGTTCGTTAGCACCCCTTTTGTGTTGGAAGTTAATCTATCGGCTATCAATTGCGATAAGAATTATACAGATTAAACTCCAACACGCAAAAGCAGCCTCAACGGCTTTATTGCTGCACCTGTCCACAGGTGTAGTAGACATCGTCCTGATACAGGAACCCTTTTTAGAAGGAGGGGAGGTATGTGGTATCAGGACACCCAATTATAGGTTGCCTTTGAAGGTACTTCAAGAACCTGCCAGGAAGGATATTTTGCTCTTAATTAATTTAAGTGGTAAAGACCAAACCGCTGCTAAAGTATATAGATATTGGTAATCCCAACTGGTTAGACTCCAGTTCCTTGCCTAATGAAGATGCAGTGATTCAGGAAAGATTTGGAAGAAGCAACGTCTGATCAGAGAGAGCTGATAATTGGCTCAGACATGAACGCTAGGGGTGGGTCACTTCTTGACTTTATTTTAATTACCAACCAAACTATTTCTAACAAAGGCAATAAAGCGACTATTACAAATAAAGATAGACGGGAAGTACTCGACACCACGTTCTGTACTGACTCACTGTCGGACAAAATTATTGGTTGGAATGTACTGGACGACCACTCGTTGTCAGAGTACCATTATAGAGTTCAAACTCACTGAAAATGTATCTAAACTTGCCGTCCACAGAAATGTAAATTCGCATAGCCGCAAATAACGTTGTAAACGACATAAATAAAATTGTTAAAAATTCGTAAAAAAGGTTTTAAAAATAGCAGACACTTTCAAAATTTCCTTTTTTTTGCTCATTATAGATATAAGTGCATTAAAAAATCTATTTAATACATTTTTTTTATAAATTTTATGTAATTTAATAAATTACAAATTATTTTTGTTCACACGTTTTTAATGGCGCTTACAACGTTCACATCTAAGGGTGAACACTAACTTGATTAGACTACTTCAGTGTTTGCTCATCAGAATACGTATAATAGCAAGTCTTGGGTCCACGACTCTAAAAAAGGTTTGTAAACAGAGGACCCAACAAGCATTTATAGGGTTGGTTAAAACAACCGATCGTTCCTTTCCACCGCTATGAATGTCTACAACTTTCCCATCCCATTAAATTTTAGGTGATAACGGTGATATCGAGCACCTCTTGTCTTTTCTAGTAATGAAGGTAGGTTCATGTCCTCTATTAAAAATCACACGGCTGTGTCATGTGCCACATAAAAGGGGCAAACTAATCATGGAATGTTTTTAAGACCAGGCTTGCTGCCACTATGTAATTTCTACTATAAGAAGGATACACATTTCGGTTGTTTTTGGTAAGTAGATAGGCTCTAGGTCTGTCATTGCCCTTAAGATTTCCTAACATGCCTTGAATCTTAGTTCATATTAAATTTGTTTATACAACAATTCATTAAATTTATGATATTGACATGATAAGCAATTTTTTATATCATTACAACGCATATATGTACATACATACATATATTGTTCATGGATTTGCCATTTTTAAAAACATTGACACAACTTACCTAAACTCAATGATGTCGTCCTGTTCGCAGAGCTCGTTTAACCACCACAAACCACTGGTTTCGGAACTAATGCCGCCTGCAGCATTAGTATGGCTCTTGACAGTTCCTTGCCATTTGTTATCCGGACAAGTTTCCAGATTCTCATCCGCCATTGTGGCACGTCGTTGTTTTGCTGACGAGGATAATGACGGCTCTCGCTGTGGATGCTGATGCTGTGGAGCTGTTGGTGATGTTGTGGCATCATTAGGCGATGCACCGCCAGATACAACCGATAACAGGGATCTCTTATAGTTTGGGGAAGATGACGATGACGTGGATGCGAATGCGGACGATGGCGATGACAAGCCACTGCCGTAATGTCTTATGTTGTTTGTGTTGCTATTACTGTTTCTGCTGCTGCTGCCGCTCTGATAGTTTCTGTTGTTGTTTTTGTTCGTGTTGGCCTTGTGCTGCTCCCGTTTCAACTTGGAGGCATTACGTACTTTGGCGAAATCTTTAAAGAAGATATTCGTGGGAATATGTCCAATATATTCCACATCATCGTCCGATATTCCACCGGATGAGTCTGCAGGTTCCACGTCTTCGGCAGATACGGACGACAAGGATGATGAGGTGTATTCAGCATCAGTGTCTGCATGACTGGGCATTTTCCCCGTCGTCCCTCCGGTTCCTTTGGCGGCAGCAATGCTATTCTTCAGTTGACGTTTTCCATTTTGTTGCTGTGATGTGGCGAACCATGAAATTGGCAACTTGTTGCCCGAGGATTCACTTACAAAGCTGCCGCGTTCCTGGGCGTTCAACAGCGATACGGTCTCAACGAAGAAATCCCCCGTGTAATGCATTGTCGGATTTAGTTTATCCGGCGTTGCCGTTTGTTGGCTTCTTTTTGCCGATGCACTGTTGGATGATGCTGAGGCTGAGGCCGTTGAAGACGATGACTGGGTGTGGGCTTGTGATGGTAATGTTCTTTTTAACGCCACCGGTGTCATTGTAAGATGTACTGTGTAAATAGAAATGAAAAAGAGAACAAATACATTTTGTAGAATATTCATTCAGAATTTATTTTGGTTTCTGAAATATTTTTATATAATATTTAAATAAAGTTCTTGACGGCTTGTGTTATCTATTTATTTATAATATTAATGTAGGTGTGTTTAAAGGTACTCAACACAAGATTGTCAGACAGAAAGTATATATTTCGAAAGATTATTTTTATACCCAACACAACATGTAGTATAGGATATTATAGGTGTTAGTTTTGGGAAGATGCTTGTTATGCCTAAAATAATACTGGAGCTAAATTCATCATTCATTATGATGGATTCTAAGAATAATAATAATATAATCGATACCTTCATTCCATAGTATGTTTAGTCTATAGGATGGGACATTGCATTTTCAAGTCTTATATATTCCAAATTATATTCTGTCAGCCCAATCAAAAGTTATTCACAAAATAGTAAAGGTCATTCGATTTGCATTATAAAGATATTTCATACATATTTAAAAATTGCATAAAACTTTGATTGTCTCTCCTCAAAAACTACCTGTTTGTACTTAGCATGTTTTGGAATGTTGTTATCAAATTGAACAATCGCAATTCAATAGGAATTATTTTTATACCCTCACTTTAGTGTGACGAGGGTATATATCATTTGCTACGGAAAAAAGTGTAACACATCGAAGGAGTAACCTAAGACCCTAAGTATGTTCGGAGGAAATCCGTTTTGGGTCATTTTAAGTCGAATGAGCAATGTCCGTCCGTCTGTCTGTCTGTCTGTGTGTATGTCTGTCTGCTGGCTGGTGCGCACGATAACTCTCGAAAGGAGTAACTGATTGACTTCAAATTTGGTATGTGGTAATATTTTTTTCTATCTCCGGCTAAGTTCGAAGATGGGCCATATTGGTCCATTCCTTCTAGTAGCTCCCCCACAAAGGGTTAAAATGTTGTGAAATATTGATTCTTTAATAACTACTATACTACTTATTCTAATCTTCTGAAATTCCACACATAGTATTTGTTTATTCGTCGCTATCAACTCGAGAAAAATGGGCGAAGTTGCCACGTCCCTTTAGGTACCTCCCACACAAATGCACCGTTTTGCACCAAAAATTAACAGCTTATAACATTAATAACGGTGTATAAAAATACTTGAAATTTTGCACAGTGTTATGCTTTTATATTGCCTACAGTCCAGAGAAAAATTGGCGTTGTTGCCACGCCCCTTTTGGTACCTCCCATACAAAGGTACCATTTTGCACCAAAAGTTAACAGCTTATAACATTAATACAAGTGTATAATAATACTTGCAATTTTGTACAGTGTAATGTTTTTATAGTGCCTATAGTCCTGTGAAAAATGGGCGTTATCGCCACGGCCCTTTTTGTACCTCCCACACAAAATGGCCAAATCATACCACAATTTAATATCTCATAACGTTTATACCAGTGCACATAAACGCTTATAATTCGGCGCAGTGCAATGAATTTAAAGTATCTACTGTTCAGCGAAAAATAGGTGTATTTGTTAAACCCCTTCTGGTAGCTCCCACACAAATTGACAGAATAATTCGTGTAATATTCTATATTACATTACTCACAAATTGACGGAATAATTCGTGTAATATTCAATATTACATTACTCACAAAGTGAGGGTATACCTTAGTCGGTTTACCCGACTGAAACTTTCTTACTTGTTTAAACTGAAACATAGCAATATGAGTTTTTTTGTACACGAAACCCTTCACACAGTAATTCTGCCGTTTCTTCACCAGGCAACCAAACTTGGCATGTTTGTAGAAGAGGCACAAGAGAAGTTATGTTTTGGGTTTGCGGTGGTATACAGGGCGGAGCTGCAAGGCCTCAATGTTGGCCACCTCGGGTGAATAAAATGTTTAGGCGCGTGTATGTTTCGTCTTTTTCATCCGATTCATACATTTTTTTGTGAGTATTCTAGTAAACGATGTCTACAAAAGACTACACGCTGAAAAAAATCGCTTCTGTAGTATATTTTCCCAAACATATTCGGCTTGAAACATATATATGTTTAGGGTACACTCTAAACATATAATATTTGGTACACACAAAAGTTGTGTATTTGGGAAGATATTGTTCTAAACAAATATTTGTTAACATCCCAATGTGACTGTTATTTCGAAACAAATATTTATTTGCATTTAAGTATTCATAAAATACATAAATTGTGTTAAATTTTTCAGTAATTCAAAGTTAAATTTTTAGAAATTTTTAATGTTCGTAAAAATAATAAATAATAATAATTGAAATCGTATATTAAAGTACTTAGAGGATTAACAACTAATGATGGCTATTTAAAACAGAAGTTAATGCTGCATATGGAATCATAACTGGGAGGTACAATTCGAAACCAAGGAAAAATTAAAACTAAAATTCGAAAAAGTCAGCAAAAGTTTTGGAAAACTTTTTTTAATAAGATATATTTGGAAAATATCTTAAATAATAATTTTAATTGTATTTAAACACATATTTTATTTGAGAGATTTAGTATGCAAATACAATTTGTTGTAATATATTAATATATGCGTTCCAAATATATTTTATTGATTTTCAAATAAAATGTATTTTCTAAGAAATATATAATATTTAAAAATTTGTGTTCCAAACCACTCGAAGTTATATTTTCAAAAATATCAGATTTTTTGTCATTTTTTTAGGAGAAAGGTATACTCGTATGTCGTATTTTTGAGTTTTAAAAGAAGCTACTTTAAAAAATTATAACATATTTACTATCATCTTAAAGGAAACTTTCCAGATAATGTTCGGGTCAGAAATATTCACTGGTATTGTTACCAAGCTTCTCCAATCGCAAAGCTAAAATGTTAAAACTTTTGGCATATTTATATGTGGTAAGGTGATGTAAGATGAACGGCAATGGAATCTGAAACCCGGCTTTTAGTATAGTAGATATAGGGGAAAATCCAAAAAATCCCATGTTTGGGGATTTTTAAAATTATTACGGGAATTGTGGGATTGGCTTTTGAAAATATAATAATTTACGAATTACATTCGACATGTGATGTGAAGGCCTATTTTGAAAAAAACTGTAGTATATATTAAATTGCAATATTTTGGCATCAAATAGCTAATTTTCTTGCACGGCTGTGGAGTCGGAGTCGCCGTTGTTTTTGCAAATTTCATGAAATTATGCTTTCAAATGCATTGATTATTTTTTTATTTTATTTTTATTATTTTTGTACTTATTTTTTATGTACATACATATCAATCGAAATTTTTTATCGCGAATTTTGCAAAATGATCTAATCATTTTGCAAAATTGATCTAGGAGTTGACTCCGACTCCGGCTATGACTCCGAGACCGATTTTATAAAATATACTGAATCAATTAAATTCCGGAACAAACATATTCATTCATATGTGTGTCCATTCATATATTTATACAAAATATTTAAAAAATATACAATGTATTTATTGGAAAGTATAATTTAATGAAAGCAGCAAAAACAACGCCGACTTCGGATCCACAGCCCTGGTTTGTTGTCTATCCAGAAAAGATAATGAGAAAGGAATCGGTATGTAACCGTTTCCAAGAAAAGGATCTAGAAAAAATAAACTTTACAATTCCCTAGAATCTTTAAATATATAAATAAATCTTTAATATTCTGCAGGAAGCGTCCTTTAAGTCGAATATACATAAATATGTTATAATTTCTTTTTATACCCTACACCACTCTTGGTACAGGGTATTATAAGTTTATTTCACGGCAAATGTTTGTAACACCTGACAATAACACAACTAGACCCACCTTAAAGTATACCGATCGACTCAGAATCACTAGCTGAGTCGATTTAACCATGTCTGTCCGTCCGTCTGTCCATGTAAAGTTGTTCGTCGACTACAGGTCGCAATTTCACTCCGATCGTTCTGAAATTTTGCAGTTTAGAGTATTTCGCAGCTGTTAAGATCGCTGTTGAATTTGGAGAAAATCGGTTAAGATTTAGCTATAGCTCCCATATATATGTTTCGTCCGATTTTGCTCTTTAGTCCTGTAGAAGCTGTATTTTAAATCCAATCATTATTTTGAAATTTAGAATGGTATACCATAGAGATTTAGCTATAGCTCCCATATATATGTTTCATTCGATTTGGCTCTTTAGATCCAATCGTTTTTATACCCTACACCACACTGTGATATAGGGTATAAAAACTGTGTTATTTAAGTATAAAATGTCCCAAAAGTAAATTTATGTAAACAATTTATACATGAATTACAAAATTTGTATATCAGATTTATTCAATATTACAAGAGTGGTGTAGGGTATTATATAGTCAGCCCCGCCCGACTTTAGCCTTTCCTTACTGGTTATAAATTTCTCTGTATCTCCAAAATATTACAAATTACTTTTCGCAATAAAATACAAAAAATTGTCTATATTTGAAAATATAAATTAGTATGGCCATTAGTGGGGCACCAGGCAACGAAGTCGACCAAAATTATCATCGGCGGCGCATGGAAAAATATGAATCGGCGGCGGCGGCTGATCGATGGTGCGTAAATGTCATTCTACGGCAGAAACAGATTAGTAATTCGTCCATAACTTTAACAAATATTGAGTCTCCAAAAATAACTGTTTTGGATTTATGAGATTCTGTTGAATATTCTTTGTAAAATATCGAAGGTGGAGCAATGTATTTAAATTAAAAAGTCAACAAACTTTTGAAAAAAAAAAATGCCAACAAAAAACACTTAAAAATGCACAATTATGTTTTTTTCAAACGACGTAAAATTCGTAAAAATCGGTTCAGCCATCCAAAAGCATTTAAAAATTCGTAAAACTCAAGATTTTAATGTGTAGCACGGCTTTATCGAGCATATACTTCACAAAATATGGTCCAAATACTAAAGACACCTTCCAAGAAAATTTACCATATTTTTTTTTTAATATTTTTATACCCTACACCACACTGTGGTACAGGGTATTATGACTTTGTGCATTTGTTTGTAACACCCAAAAGGAGAAGAGATAGACCCATTGTTTATTATACCGATCGACTTGTAATCACTTTCTGAGTCGATTTAGCAATGTCCGTCTGTCTGTCTGTCTGTAGACGTATTCTTGTAATCAAAGTACAGGTCGCAATTATGGTCCGATCTCAACGAAGCTTTGCACATATCTTTTTTTAGGCCCAAGGACGATCCCTATTGAATTTGGTTAAAATCGGTTCAGATTTACATATAGCTCCCATATATATGTACCTCCGATTTGGCATATATGCACTGTATAAGCAACATTTTGTAACCGATTTGTACAAAAATTGACGGAGAGTAGTCTCGTGATACACTTAGATACAATACAAAATTTGGGGGAAATCGGTTTAGATTTATATATAGCCCCCATATATATGTTGCACCCGATTTGACATGTAAGCGCTGTAGAAACTGTATTTTATATCCAATCAGTGCGAAATTCGGCAGAAAGAGGTTTCTTATTACATGAAGGAATACTGCCAAATTCGGAGAAAATCGGTTCAGATTTAGATATAGCTCCCATATATATGTTACCCCCGATTTGAAATTCAATAGCTGTAGAAACTGTATTTATATCCGATCACAGCGAAATTCGGCAGAAAGAGGTTTCTTATTACACGAAGGAATACTGTCAAATTTGGAGAAAATCGGTTCAGATTTAGATATAGCCCCCATATATATGTTAGCACCGATTTGACGTTCAAGCGCTGTAGTGACTGTATTTTATATCCGATCAGTACGAAATTCGACAGAAAGAGGTTTATATTTTGACATGAATGAGTATTCAGGGAAAATCGATTCAGATTTATATATAAGCTCCATATATATGTTCCTCCTGATTTGGTTACAAAGCGCTATAGAAGTTGTACTTTACTTCCGATCATTACAAAATTCTCCAGAAATATGTTTCTCAATATAGGAACGAATATTGCTTAATTTAGCGATTATCGGTTCAGAATTAGATATATCCGCATATATATGTTCTTACCCATTTACCAATTATTCCAAATTATTATCGCAATAACCCTTATCGCATTGTTAGGGAGGTGTAGGGTATTATATAGTCGGCCCCGCCCGACTTTCTGCCTTTCCTTACTGGTTTCCTTTTTGGAACTCCAAATTACACCAGAAAATGTTATGCAGAGCTCTTCGACAAATATTTTGTTGCATTGTGTCATTATTATGTATTATATAATCAAATCAAACCTTTTTCGGACGCGACACATTTTTGGGATATTTTGTAAGGTTGGAACCAGGGCTGTGGAGTCGGAGTCGGGAAAATTTGCCTGGAGTCGGAGTCGAAAAATTATGTTCGACTCCGAGATGGATTGTGCAAAATGTATCATTTATGCGATAGAACTTTTGAACCCAAAAATTTTTGGGAAAACTATTTTAGTACAAAAGAGAATAAAATATTGGAAGCTTTTAACCAAATATTTTTGTATGCCTGTATAAATATCTATAAAGTTAACCAAACTATCGAGTTTTTATGTAAAACTGTTTTAGGAAAGCTCTGATTATATTTAGCTAACAAAATAAGTATTTTTTCAAGACTATACACTAGGCCAGGTCGATTTGTGGGGAGGCAAAAAAAGTCGTCATTTCTCAGTGAAAATCGTATTCTAGCGATCAAAATAAGAAACTTTGCCGAAGGAACCATACCTCTAAAACGAATTCTGATGTCCCGGAATTTGGTTCGAACTTTTGGGTAGGGGTAAATTTTGAAAAATCCCACTTTGACGCATTTAGAGTGCTCCAATCGAGTCCAAATGTATGACCGACCCCCACTAACTTTGGAGGCCCGACCCACCCATGCCGGTGGCACACCCCCTGGAACCCCTGGGGGTTCCATACATTTGGACTCGATTGGAGCACTCTAAATGGGTCAAAGTGGGATTTTTTCCGGGATATCAGAATTCGTTTTAGAGGTATGGTTCCTTCGGCCAAGTTTCTTATTTTGATCCCTAGAATACGATTTCCACTGAGCAATGGGTTATTTTTAAATCGACCCGCCCTACTATACACTATGTATTCCTAAGCGAGTACAAAACAAGTAAGGAAAGGCCGGGCGAAGACAACTATATGATACCGTACAACAACTTGCTAGAGCAGAATAAGCTCAGATATTGTTAATATAAATATCAGATAATTACCTTATAAATCTAAATCAAAACAGAATTAGTTAAAATTCGACAACATGCATTCTTGGATAAATTAATTCTACCCTACTAAATTTCAAAATGATTGAATGAGAAATACAGCTTCCATAGCGTTACAAGGTCAAATCTAAACAAAACATTTTTATCTGGGGGTAATATCCGTCTGAACCGATTTTCACCAATTTTAATAGGTTTCCGCCCTAGTGTGAACGAGTTCTTATTGCCAAATTTTAGCAGGATCGTAGAGAAATTTTGACTTGTACTTAACGAACAACTTAAGATGCACAGACGGACAGTAATTATGAGTATAGCGGTGTATTTTTTACAAATCTGCTGCAGCATTTTTTACAAATCTGCCAAAAAAAATTATAACCCCCTGTACCATACTAAGGTGTAGGGTATAATAACTAACAAATAAAACTTTTTACAAATCTGCCAAAAAAAATTATAACCCCCTGTACCATACTATGGTGTAGGTTATAATAACTAACTGCCTGAAGAGAACACAATCTCCAAAAGTTGCGGTATATTAAAACAGAGGAAGTGATTGATGACAATTTTATCATGATTTCATGTTGATAGAATTGTCATATTAGTTGCAACTTGCAAGACAATCGTCGATAAATAAATAATACAATTTTATTTAATTACTGGTATTGAATACCTACTATTTTGTGTTTTTTTTATCAAAGCTATATCTTATTTTCAATAACATGAACTCACGTCTTAGTAGAAATATAATTTTAGAAATTTATGTTATTTAACTGTCGGAGCTGGAGTCGGAGTCGAATGATTTTAAAATTCGGCTCCGGGAGTCGGAGTCGGAGTCGAGTAGTTTTGGCTCGACTCCACAGCCCTGGTCGGAACAAGATTTGCTATATAACTCGTAATAAAATTTCAAACAAAATTTGCCAAAACACAATTTTACTTATGACAATGAAATTCGAAGTCTGTCTCTGAATCTGAATCTTTAATAAATTACAAAATATGGCAAAATTCTGTTTTTTGTTAAAAGAAAATCTCAATTCAAATATAAATGTATGTACATTAGGGTGATGACTTTTTGATTTTTTTTTCTCAAAAATTATTTCCTGTTGCACGAATGAATGAAGTTTTACCTATTAATGACTAAAATAACGTTTATTCCATTTAAATATTGAAAAAGGTCACGTACAAATCACTTTGAAATGATATTTTGGTGAAAAAAATATATTTTTTTTAAATCATATAAATCCAAAGCGGGAAAAAAGTGTCAAGTCTTATAACTTTCACGAAAAGCCACATAACTTATGAACAAAATGATAGATCATAGAAATCGATGAACATCTTTCGTTTTTATTTACAATTTAGTGAAGGTATCTCATTTTGAATCGAATGTATGTCTTTGGAATAAACGTTGAAGACTTTTTTAGGATTCTCAGTTTTTCTGATTTTTTTTACAGAAACCACATTTATGAGCGGTTATTATTATGAAAGTTTCGAAAAAATTAAAAAATTGCCCAAAATGCTGATAAATAAAAATTTTAAAATCATTTTGTGTGTGAGGTTTTTTTTTTTATCGAATCACCTTATATGTAAGATTTTATTTAATCTTAAAAAAAAACTCATCTAAATATTATACAGGGAAACGAGGTTGTATAAAAGTCATCACCCTAATGCACACACGTGAGTGTAGGATTTAAAACAAATACATATTTCCAATTGAATTTCGAGTTTTCGGCTGAGAGTTATTGTGGCGTATGAGTTATTGTAGCGAATTAGTCATAACGAAATAACGCATACGTCACCTTGCACAGTATGACTTAAATTCTTAAACATTTCTATTGTGTTTTTGTACCCAACCTCCACCAAAGGTTGGTGGGTATATACATTTTGTCACTCCGTTTGTAACACCACTAAATATTTATATGAGATCCCATATACTAGTATATACATACATAATTAATCGCCGTAAAATTCTAAGACGATTTAGCCATGTCCGTCCGTCTGTCTATCCGTCTGTTATAATCACGCTACAGTGTACAATAATTGAGCTAGATGACATAAATGTGGTATAGATAATTCTTATAGCAGCAGGTAACTTGTGATTGTAAATGTGCAATATCGGTCCATTTTTTGATATAGCATCTCGCCGATTTGACTTCGTAAAGTCATGGAGATCATAAATGTCAAATTATCGGGTTGAAAACTGGTAACTGGGTTTTATTTATGAAAGGAATCCGTCACACGAACATTCACATGCGATCCATGGTGGAGGGTATATAAGATTCGGCAAGGCCGAACATAATCGGTCTTTACTTGTTTAATACAAATCTCGCTGCTACTTTTAAAAACTCCTGTTAGGATTTTAATGTACATTTATTTGTCGTATTATATTTATATATTTTGGGGGTTAGTTTAATTGCAGATTTAGAGAGTAATTTTTACCACATATCTCCTCTAGGACTTAAATATTATACTGATTTGTAGAGAAAACAAGTATGAAAGTTTTAGTCGGGTAAACCGACTAAGGTATACCCTAATTTTTTGAGTAATGTAATATTAAACATTACACTAACTAATCTGTCAATTTGTGTGGGATGTACCAGAAGAGGTTTAACAAATACACCTATTTTTCGGTAAACAGTATTTTCTTTAAATAAATTGCAATGTGCCGATCTATTTGCGTTTATGTGCACTGGTATGTTAACGGTACGAGATATTCAATTTTGGTATGATTTGGTCATTTTGTGTGGGAGGTACAAAAGGGTTACATGTTAACCCTTTGTGTGGGAGGTACCAGAAGGAGTGGACCAATATGGTCCACCTTCGAACTTAGCCGAAGATAGAAAAAAATATTACCATATACCAAATTTGAAGTCAATCGGTTACTCCTTCCAGCCAGCAGACAGACAGACGGACGGACGGATATTTCTCATTCGACTTAAAATGACCCAAAACGAATATCCGCCGAACATACTTAGGGTTTTAGATCACTCCTTCGATGTGTTTCGCTTTTGGCCCGTAGCAAATGATATATACCCTCGTATCACTAAAGTGAGCGTATATATATCAATATTTTAAATTCCCGTTGCCACAAATTTCTACTAATAAAGGATCCAGATATTTTTTAAGGGTTTTCATCTTCGCATCAACTTTCAAATATTACCGCGACATACATATTTCCAGTATTTCCTTTTGCCGATTTTTGAGTCTCACTGAAGCGCACCCAATGGGCAAATCATTGAAATACCAAACGCATAAAGGCCATGGGAGCGAATTGTCATTACACTTTAAAATGTTAATGACGATGTCATTCACGTAAATGCCTGGCACATCCTTTCGCGTCACCTCACATTTGGTCACGTCCGGATGCAGAATTTCACACCACAACAGCGGAGACTCGTGGACTTTTTGCCACTGACACAGACGACGACTACATATTTTCCCAGCACGACATCAGGCAGCGACCAAACCACAAAAAACGCCTTATTATGCAACGAGATTTGAATCGTTTTTATTTGTTGAAGTGAAATGGCTGCAGTAGCAGTGGGAGACGATGGATGGGGTTTTTTGCATTTTACTTTGAAACTGTGACACAGCACGAAAGTGCAAATTGCAAGTTGAGTGAAGGATTTTGCAAATGACAAAAGTTTTGCAAATTTTGCTCTTCGTCTTCAGTTTGAGGATTTTTTTTTGTTTGCCAAAAATGTATTTGGACTTTATTAGGGAGGAGGACTCATTTCCAGGCGTAGTAGTTTAGAATCAAATGCATGGATGACTCTTAGAAATTCTAAGGGGAATGTAGTGTAGTGAGTTATTCGTGCAAAAAATGTACACTGTGCAGCAAACAAGGAAACATTTTCCAAAATCTCATCCGATTAAACCGAAGATTACCTTTAACATCGGAGAATTATTATATTTTCTCAATGTATTGTTAGACTATTGCCATTACAAATGTAGTCTAATATAGCAAATATTAATACTTAAGGATTGATATAGAAGTTATTGGTAATTCATTTTCATACACGCTGAAAAAAAATCGCCTCTGTAGTATATTGTCCCAAACATATTCTGCTTGAAACATATATATTTTTAGGGTGCACTCCAAATATATAATATTTGACACATACAAATATTATATGTTTGGGAGGATGTTGTTCTAAACAAAACTATGTTTACATCCTAATATTTTTTATTTGGATATGTTATTTTCCAAACAAAGATCTATTTGCGTGAATATATATCTATTCTTTAATTGTTTTAAGTTTTCAGCAATTGAAAGGTAATTTTTAGAAATTTTTAATGTTAGTAAAATTTCTTTACAATTGAAAATAATGACTTGGAATAGTTAGAAAATAAAAATAAGTGGTTTCAAATAGAAGTTAATGCTAAGTATGCTATTTTTAATAGGAATGCATAATTCGAAAACACTGAAAAAATTAAAACTAAAATTCGAAAAATGCAGCAAAGTTTTGAAAAGGTTTTTTTTAATAAAATATATTTGAAAATATTCATAAACAATATTTTTTTTGTATTTAAAGACATATTTTATTTGAGAAAATAGGTTCGCAAATATATTTTATTCTAATATATTAACATATGGATTCTGAATACATTTTATTGATTTTCAAATAAAATTGATTTGCTCGAAAATATATAATATTTAAATATTTGTGTTCCAAGTATATTTTCTTTCGATTCAAACATATCAAAAAAGGCGATTTTGCCCCGTGTATGAATTTTCCAATTTGTGTGGGGAATACCAGAAGTGACTGTTATGACAGGACTATAGGCATTGCAAATACATACATTACACAGTACCCAAAGGAAGAAGAGGTGACAGACTCTTGTTTTATTACACCGATCGGTCTAGATTCACTTTCTGAGTCGATCAAGCTATGTCAGTCTGTCTGTACGGACATGTATCCTTTTCTTAAAGTACCGGTCGCAATTATTGCCTGATCGTGATACGATTTGGCACGTATATATTGTTTTGTTTAAGTACGAATCATATTGATAATCGGTTCAGACCTCAGTTAGGTCCATATATGAGGACGGCCCCAAAATTAGCCGACCTAACAAAGACAACACAACAAATTTGGAAAAAAATTCTTTATTTCTCAACATGATCTCCTTTAAGCTCATACACTTTTTCCCAGCTACATTCAATATCTTCCATACACTGTTTGTAAGAAGAACTGTCTAGCTCATTAAAATAGACAGAATCCACCCGCTGAAAAAAAACGCTTCTGTAGTATATTATCCCCAATACGTTCCGCTTGAAACATACATATGTTTAGGGTACACTCCAAATATATAAATAATATGATTGGGAGTATATATAAATAATATTATATGCTTGGGAGTATATTTTTCCAAACAAAACTATGTTTCCATCAAAATATTTTTTTATTTGGAACTAATATTTCCGAAAAAGATTAATATGTTTTTAAGAATTTTGGCAATGTTTCAAAAATATGAGAAAAAAATGATTTTTTTTTTAAAAAACACATTTTCCTGGTACATAAAAAAATCGAAAAGAATATTTCATAACATTTTTAAAAAGCCAACATGCTAACGAAGAAAACACTGTCTATTTGATGGATAGATGTAAAAGTTATGAGCCATTTTGTAAATGTTAGGGAAATTCACAAAAATCTTGTTTCATATTTTTTCGTTTTTAAATGATGTTTTTGCGACATATAAGAGACAGTGCACTTGCATTTTTTTATGAGGATTGATGTCAGACATTATAAAATTATAGAGAGGGCGAGGTTTTATGGCCGTTCGTAAAATATTGGGTGTCTACTTTCGAAGCAAACTATATGTCAGCTACAGGTACAGCAACTTATGAACCTTAAACCCGGAATTTACGAATAAATAATTTATTAATAAATTAGTGTAATTCAGCGCCTTAAAGAGATAAGTCGATTTTCTGAAAAATATCACAAAGTTATATTTCGAAGTATGAGTAAAAGGCAAAGAACTTTTTAATGTGTAAATGATCCCGACAATTTCTGCTACATCTGCGGAAAATATGTAATTAAAAAAATCGACGTGCGTTTAGTAAAATAATAGAAGAAATATATGTATAATATTTTGGTATACGAGTTAAAAATATGACCGAACCGTTGACACCTAGTATTTTGTGTAATTCGTGCCATGTCAATCGTACTCGATGGACTAGTGGAAGAATGCGGTAAGTACTTTACAATTAATGTATTACAATGTTCTGTGGAATAAAACGTTTTAATTTTAGACTTCACGTGCAATTTGGAATGCCAATGGTTTGGAGACAACCATTCATACACAATACGGACTGCTATTTTTGTCTAAGTTAATAGATTGTCCAAGTATAGCTAACAGCCTAATAACGGAAACATCATCAAGTTCTACAGAGTACGAGTACTCAACTCTGAGCGATTCAAGTTTGAGTCAGAAGTCATCGCTTTTAACTCAGTTTCAACTCATTGATCTAGTGAGAGATTTGGAACTGACCAAATATAAGGCAGAACTACTTGCATCTGGGTTGAAACAGTACAATATTTTGGCCCCAGATGTTAACATATCATATTATAGAGTCCGTGATATACCTTACAAACAATTTTATACAACTGTGGATAACAGATGCTTTTGCAAGGACATTCCCGGATTGTTCGAGGAACTTAGAAAATCGATGCATCGGGTAAAACGGCTTACGAATCCCCGAACCTTCAGTACCAAAAAATATTCGTTACTTTATTTTTATTTTGCTAAATTATTATTAATTTAAATTGCATTTAATAACTTTGAAGTAAGCACTGGTATTAAAGTTTTAAGCTGTTAACTTTAGGTGCAAAATAGTCCATTTGTGTGGGAGGTACTAAAGGGGCGTGACAATGACGTCCATTTTTCACTATAAAAGCTGTATTTATATAGAATAGTATTAAAGTTATAATCTGTTAACTTTTGATGGAAAATGGTCCATTTGTGTGGGTTGTACCAAAAAGTGCGTGGCAACTTCTCGAGGTAATAGCGACTAATAATAAATACTATGTGTGGAATTTCAGAAGATTCGAAAATGTAGTATATAATTTATTAAAGATTCAATATTTGACTAAAAGTTTACCCTTTGTGGGGGAGGTACTAGAAGGAGTGCACCAATACGGCCCAGATGGAGAAAAATATTACCGTATACCAATTTTGAAACCGATCGGTTTATCCTTTCACGAGTTATCATGCCCACCAGCCAGCAGACAGACAGACAGACGGGTGGACGGGCATTGCACATGACTTAAAATTACCCGAATCAAATTTCCACCAAACATACTTGGGGTCCTAAGAGTCACCCCTTCGATGTGTTAATTTATAAAAAAAAACAAATTATGTCTTTTTTATAGTTAAACACGCATAATTGCTTAATTTGATTTTATAAAGAGTGGTTTAATTGTAAGGGCCGATGTTGAATGTGAACCACACCTAAACGTCAACTTTTTTCTGTATTTCATTTGACATTTTCCAATTTCAGACTAACTCAATTTGAACCATGGTTAGATACCCAATCGAGCAATGCGTTAAAGTTTTTTAAGTCTTTTACGAAAAATGCATTTCGTGCACTTCGTGATGTTTTTTTGCTCAGCACAATCGACCAAATGTGTCCACAATCGTGAGAATTGTGCGCAAATTTCAGCAAACCGGGTCTGTAGGAGTTGTGAAAACACCTGTGCATGCTCGCCCAGTTCGTTTGGTGCGGCTTATGGGCTGGCGACATCGTCGGGCCATACTTCTTCGAAATGAGGCCGGTCAGGCAGTTACTGTGAATGGTGTTCCCTATCGTGATATTATAACGAACTTTTTATGGCCCGAATTGGAAGATATGGATATGAACAATATGTGGTTTCAACAGGACGGTGCCACTTGCCACACAGCTAACGAAACAATGGCTCTTTTGCGCAACAAATTCAATGGCCGTGTTATCTCACGACGTGGCGATGTTAATTGGCCGCCAAGATCATGTGATTTGACACCGTTGGACTTCTTTCTTTGGGGTAATTTAAAAGAAAATGTGTACGTCGATAAGCCAGAAACAATTCAAGAGCTAAAGAATGAGATAATTCGGCACATTAACAGCATAGAACCGTAATTATGCCTCAGCGTCATTGAAAAGGTGTGCCGCCGAGGTCGCGGCGGCCGTTTGGCCGATATTTTGTTCCATACATAATTGAACCATACCAATATTATCATAATAAAAAGAAATGACAATAATTTCCTAAATAATTTGTGTTTTATTCAAAATCAACATCGGCCCTTAAAATTTAACCACCCTTTATAATTATGTGTTATTATGCATGGGTATTACTCTGAAAATACAATTTTTTTAACACCTAAATATTTATTTTATGACAATGACTGCTCCTTCCTTTTTCATTGTTGATTTTTATACCCTACACCACACTGTGGTACAGGGTATTATAACTTTGTGCATTTGTTTGTAACACCCAAAAGGAGAAGAAATAGACTCATCGTTTATTATACCGATCGACTTAGAATCACTTTCTGAGTTGATTTAGCTATGTCCGTCTGTCCGTCTGTCTGTCCGTCTGTGCATGTATTCTTGTAATCAAAGTACAGGTCGCAATTATGGTCCGATCTCGACGAAACTTTACACATATCTTTTTTTTGGCCCAAGGACGATCCCTGTAAGCGCTGTAAAAACTTTATTTTATATCCGATCAGTGCGAAATTCGGCAAAGAGAGGTTTCTTATTACACGAAGGAATACTGCTAAATTCGGAGAAAATCGGTTCAGATTTAGATATAGCCCCCATATATATGTTACCCCCGATTTGACATGTAAACGCTGTAAAAACTGTATTTTATATCCGATCAGTGCAAAATTTGGCAGAACGAGGTTTCTTATTACATGAAGGAATACTGCCAAATTCGAAGAAAATCGGTTCGGATTTAGATATAGTCCCCATATGTATGTAACCCGGTTTCACATGTAAGCGCTGTAAAAACTGTATTTTATATCCGATCAGTATGAAATTCGTCAGAAAGAGGTTTCCTATTATATGAATGGACTCTTTTAAATTTGGAAGAAATCGGTTCAGATTTAGATATAGCCCCCATATATACGTTACCCCCGATTTGACATGTGAGCGCTGTAAAAATGTTATTTTATATCCGATCAGTGCGAAAGTCGGCAAAAAAGAGGTTTCTTTCTACATGAAGGAATACTGCCAAATTCGGAGAAACTCGGTTTAGATATAACACCCATATATATGTTACCCACGATTTGACCTGTAAGCGCTGTAAAAACTGTATTTTATATCCGAAATTCGGCAGAAAGAGGTTTCTTATTACATGAAGGAATACTGCCAAATTCGGAGAAAATCGGTTCAGAATTAGATATAGCTCCCATATATATGTTAACCCCGATTTGACATGTAAGCGCTGTAGAGACTGTATTTTTTATCCGATCAGTACGAAATTCGACAGAAGGAGGTCTTTTTACATGAATGAGTATTCAGGGAAGATCGGTTCAGATTTATATTAAAGCTCCATATATATGTTCCTCCTGATTTGGTATCAAACCGCTATAGAAGTTGTATTTTACTTCCGATCATTAAAATTTTCCAGAAAGATGTTTCTCAATTAAGGAACGAATATTGCTTAATTTAGCCATTACCATTTCAGAATTAGATAATATATTTCTACCCATTTACCAATTATTCCAAATTATTATGGCAATGACCCTTGTCGCATTGTTAGGGAGGTGTATGGTATTATATTGTCGGCCCCGGCCGACTTTCTGCCTTTCCTTACTGGTTTATTAATAAAGAAAATCGATAAAAAGGGCGTATCTTGATTTTGTTGTTCTTTAACAGCGACACGAAAAACCGAATAAAACCAAACAAATTCTTTGACTAGACTTATGGTATTTTTACAATACCTATAAATCTTTTATTTGCAGCTATAGCCCCCGAATATAAAAAAAACAAGGTGCAATTGACGGATTTCTACCAGAAGAGACGGAAAACGCAATAATGACAAAAATCAAGATACGCCCTTTTTATATTAAGCCATCAAAATGTTTTTTCCAGCAGAATTTGTTATACTTTTTTATTATACAAAAAAAACGGTTGCAGGGTTTTTCGTTCAGCGACTTTTTAAAAATCTAAATAAACCGTCCACCGATTTTTTTGTTTAAATATATTTTTTTATCACTTTAATTGAAATATCTTCGCGCGCCGTTTTTCTTCGATTGTGAGCAAACGCGGCACCCATCTTGCACTCAGCTTTCTCATCTTCACATTTTCGGTCAATATACAATGTATAGCACTTTTTGAAATGCCTATCATTTCAGCTAGCTTATGAACTTGCTAAGAAAATGATGCCATTACAAATTCTCCAAGAATTTGCATATATTGGCTTAGGCAAGAGGCAATCAGGCAGTCGGACGGACAGAAATCGGTAGGGTAGGTAGACAAATCTGACCAATATACGAACTGAGAAGGTCAAAATGTCTCCTCGCACTAGGAGAGGCTAAAACTGTCTACGTTAGTGTCGGTTCTGACGGCACACTGCCTGATAGGCGAACACGGCACAAGGTTATGAATTGAGTCCAATGACTTCTGCAGGATCTGTGGTAATGAGGAAAACGTGGAAATTATTGAACACCTGCTTTGCTGGGATCGGTCTTTCTAGGAAGCCTGACAGATCTTTCCGGCATCAATATTCGTGCTATTGATAACTTTCTTTATCAAACAGATTGGTTTCGATGAGGTGCATCTGAGCCCGTGGTATCACTAGGGACTTACATTGGTCTATGTGAGCTAGCTAAGCTGGGTGCCACCCTAACCTATACCTAAACCTAGGGTATATAAGGTCTCAAATACCTATTATGTTTTGCTGAACATATCTGAAAATACCGTTTATTTTTGTAAATAAAAAATAATTTAAAATTGTTTTATTTTTTTATGATGACAAGTGTTGCCAACTAGTGTTGATGCGTCAGATTACAGTTTGAAAAAGCTCAATTCTCTCCCAAAGTTTTGTTTATTTTTGCTCAGAGCTATGTGTAATTCATTCACTGGCCATCAATTTGGAACTTTTTCTCTCTCCATATTTTACTGCAACGACAACAATTGCATTACATGCACTTCGCCAAGGTTGTATTTGTGTCCATACAAAGTATATATGTACTTGTCTCTTTTGCTGACACTCGGCTTTTGGTCCTCGCATTTGATGTGGTAATTGTCCATGGGCCTTAATGACGACCAAACTTTTTCCATTTAGGCTTAACAACTTTTTGCATTTGAAAATCAGTTTTATGCAATTCAAAGTTTTGCATTTAATGTTTCTCAATTGTGGCTGAAGGCAAACATTTGTTGCACATCCGTATCACCAAAACAATCCCGAAATTACCACCCATCCCCAACGACCAAGTATGTTTGAAACGTACAGTACTCTTCAAATAGATTGTAATTAAACGCTTATTTAACGAAAAGATGGTGATCTCAACCACAAACTTTAGGGAGAAAGTGGGTTTTTCGGGGGGTTTAAACTTTTTAATTGTATTTTATATGAGAGCACATAGATAGTACATACTACAAAAATCAGATAGCCCACACTGGCGGAATTAGTTAAGTGGAAAAAATTCTTAGCAGGCAATCCGATTAAGTAAAGAACTTGTGTCTCATACTCATGGTCATAAAATATGCCACTTTGTGTTTCAAAGTTTTAAATGTGGTCATACAAAAGTTTTTAAATTCTGCGATTCTAAACTTTCTTGAAAAAAAAACGCAAAATTGATTCTTTTTTAATATTTAGATAAGTTCTTTAAGTATGATCTGTTAAATAGTCACCGTAGGATGCGGTGACTATATAACTCCGTTTGTAACACCTCTAAATATTGATCTGAGACCCCATAAAGTATCGGGTCCGTCAATAAGAGCGCTACAAAAGTTTTTTTAAATAAAACAAAAACCGTTTTGGATATCAATGAAATTCTTTATTCCTGTGAAAGTACGTTCGATTATGTATGAAACTCGATTTCTTTTGCATGGCCACCACGGGCAGGCTTGCAGAAGTCCAGACGCTGAACGCTGAATCGGCCGATACTGCTGCAATTTCACGTTCGTTCACGTTCATCAATCGTCGCTGGCTTGTTGGCATAGACCATAGACTTGACGTAGCCCCACAGAAAATAGTCTAACGGCGTCAAATCGCACGACCGAGGCGGCCAATCGACTGGACCATTTCGTGAGATAACACGTTCTCCAAACTTGGTTTCCAATAAATTGATTGTGGCATTCGTGGTGTGGCTTGTGGCGCCGTCCTGTTGGAACCACATGTCCTCCAAGTTCATATCATCCAATTGGGGCCAAAAATATTCGGTTATCATTGAACGGTAGTGATTCCCGTGCCGGTCTTGATCATCACGGAAGAAGTGCGACCCAATGACGCCGCCGGCCCATAAACCGCACCAAACCGTAATTTTTTCGGGATGCAATGATGACTCATGGATTACGTGTGGATTGCTGTCTGACCAATAACGCATATTTTGTTTATTGAAGAAGCCATTCAGCCAGAAATGAGCCTCATCGCTGAAGATGATTTTTGACTCCGAATTTCGGTAGTAAATTTTAATAATTTCGACTCGTTGTTGGCTCGTATATCTTTCCATCATGAAATGGCAAACCTTACTGAAGAGAAATGTCAAAAGAGCGGCAAAAAATATGGCGTCGTTTGCTGTCCCTGTCGGTCTACTTTTGTAGCGTCGCTTTGAAAAACCCTTTATATGTATATACGAGTATTCTTAATCGTCGTAAAATTCTAAGATGATTTAGCCATGTCCGTCTGTTGTAATCATGCTACAGTCCGTAATAATAGAGGGTTGGTCAAATTTGCTATACTTTTTATACTTTTTATAGTTGCAAGTTGTTTGGGATTGCAAATAGGCCATATCGGTCAATGTTTTGATATAGCTCCCCTATAGAAGTCGCTCCAAAATACGGCTTCTGAGCCATAGATACCACTTTGCAGTTTGTATTATATTTTGACAAAAATTCATCACAGGAAAAATTTTACAAATCGGTTCATATCTTGTTATAGTCTACCTAAAGAGGTCGCTCCAAAATATACGTATTTAAGCCATAAATAAAACATTTTCTGGACATTTAACCTGAATCTTTTCAGTTTGTATTTAATTATGACAATAATTGTTGCAAAAATTGCTAATTTTGTCCTTGGCATTTTTAATAGTATAAACGTCTGAAATTCATTTCTATGTTCTTCGGGTGTACCGCTGTGGTGCACTTAACAATCATGGATACTTATTTGAAGATTGAAGTCTTGTACGCGAAGAACGTGGCACTTTTGTCTCAGCAATGATTGTCAAGGCACACCCAGTGCGGGGTACAGATATGGCGGAAGTGTATATGAAAAAAAAAAGAATTTTTAACGCTCTATTCCGAAATCGGAGGGCCGTCATTTTATTTTGATGATTGTGCAAATTATGCACATTGCTAAAATTATATTTCCACAAAAATAATGTTCGTATGAAAATTTTACCTGGTCGATTTTTGGATTTTTTGGATTCGCTATGTTTATCCGAATAATGAAGCTACAGCGAATATTTTGTCATAGACTGATAGAAATGCTAATGTTCTAAGATTGTAATTTTAGTTTTCCTAATTCCGCTGAAAATTGCATTTTATAAATTTTTTTTTAAATTTCAGTTTGGAACCGCCATAACTTTCGCGGCCTTTGATGAAATTTATTCACAACAACGGTTTTGGCATGTTTATATTTTTATCTTCGTCTGTTGTAAAAGCCGTTGATGTGCTCGCCACAAAAATCTTAAAAAAAAAACATTACTTCAAAATTAAAAAATGTTGATATTTGCCCATATATAGATTTAAAAATTTGTGATCCAAATATATTTTTTTCGTTTCAAATATACCAAAAAAGCCAATTTTGCCCCTGTATAGCTCTGTTACCTCCCACACAAAATGTCCAAATCATACCCAAATGGAATAGATCATAACTTTAAAATACAAGTACACGTAAACGCTTACAATGCGGAGCTATGTATTTGAAGTATCTACTGTTCAGAGAAGAATATGTGTATTTCTTAAACTCCTTCTGGTACCTCCCACAAAATTGACAGATAAATTCGTTTAATATTCCATACCACATTACTCACAAACTGAGGGTATACCTAAGTCGTTTTCCCCGACTGAATCTTCCTTACCTGTTTTTAATATAACTTCTAATGGCCATAACTTTTGTCTTAATATGGTTTATTGTATAGAAATATTACGAGTATTTCGGCATAAAGAAACTATTATTTTTGTTCTTAGAGATTAAAGCCCAAGGTCATTGAATATCTAACAACAAAAATTATAGTGAAAAATTACGGTCGATTGACAAAAATCGAAGTAAAAATTAAAGTTAGTCATACGAGTATAGAAATGTTTGTTGTTAGATCTTTAATGATCTTGAGCTTGCATATTTAACAACAATTATAATTTCTAAATGACGAAATAATCGTAATATTTCTATACAATAAACCATATTAAGACAAAAGTTATATTAAAAACAAGTAAGTAAGTTTCAGTCGTGTAAACCAACTAAGGTATACCCTGACTTTGTGAATAATGTGATATGGAATATTACACGAAATAATCTGTCAATTGTGTGGGAGGTACCAGAAGGGGTTTAAGAAATACACGAGAGATGTACAACTTCCACATAACTTCTGTGATAATCATCTAAATATTTACATATTCGGTATTTTAGACAACATATCCAATAAATATGGACTGAGAAAGTATGAAAGTTGTTTTCACCGCACCGTTTTTGTTATCTTCCACCCGAAGAATGTAATATATTCCATATTACATTACTCACAAAGTGAGGGTATATGTATACCTCAGTCGATTTAATTTTTTTCACTGATCTTTGAACAATGGGCGCTCCAGCAGCATTAAACTGATATTTTACCATTTCTTGGGGAGGTACCAGAAGGGGTATGCCCAGATCCGAAATATGACACCCTAATGCTTTCTCCTACCAATTGCATTACAAACTGTTCAATATTTTCTCGGTTGTCTTTCATACGAGTACATTGGGTACTGTCTTCAAATATAATTAGTCGTGAAATACAAGTTTTTCTCACGTCTCTATCTCTATTTTATTTTTTTTCTCACTCTCTCGTCTTGTTCAATTGCACACTTGATGAGTTTTTTTTGAAGCATCCTTGTCACTTTTTGTATTCATCCATAAGAGACAGCTGTTGATTGAACATAATCGATATGTCTGTCTGGGAAATGCCTGTGTGTGTGTGTGCAAGTGTGAGTGAGTGCTTGAAATAGTTATATTCGCCCGTTGTTAAAGGGCTTTTTCAATAAAACGATGAGAACGTAAAGAGTCACTTCTCAATTATGTAAATAATTTGCTGCTGCTCTCAGACCCCACCCCGCACAACCTATCGTCTGCCTCATAATAACTGCCTAAGGATGCCACTTACGTCAGTGACAGTGAAACGATGAGCTTTGTTCCAGTACTGTTTGTGTTCGAATAAATTTACATATACATAAATAGAGAAAACAGTACTAACATAGTCCGTCCAAGTATCAGTCGCAATTGTCGGGGCGGTGGCAGGGCGGGGTTCTTTAACATTTGTTTGTTTGCTTGTCTGTGATCAGTTTTGAGTCCCTGTGACTATACGTTGTGTTTGTGTGTGTCTGTGTTTGTATATATTTATGCGATGTCTGTCAATCGGTCTTTTCCGCATTTCCCTGAGCACTGTGTCACAGAGACTATAGGGTAAATATGTTGATATCCTTTGTGCCATCGATTTCCATAATGTTGTTTACTGTCTTGTCTATTTATTTCACAAAACTGAATCTATTTTTCAAAAAAAAAAAAAATAGATAAATAAAAAGGCAGTAAACAAAAGCCATCCGGCGTTAAATATAATAAAACAAGAGCCAATACACAGTGTTGGAAAATAAAACTAAAGCCAACGAAAAAGTCACAGGCAAATTATGTGGCATTTAAAAGTGACTTCTCATTCTTAAGCCAGGAAAAGATAAAACAGATAAAAATAATTACAGACCTATATCTCGAACTAATTGTATTTATAAAATATTCGAGAGAATTGTAAATAAACGTCTGGTATGGTATTTAGAAATAAATAAAGTACTACATAAATATAAACCAATCAATGTTTAGGCTAAATAGGAGTACCTATAAAATGTACACTCCGATTCTGTTTTAATGTTTTCCGATTTGAATGAAATTTTGTGGACATGTAGGCGTATGACCAAATAGTATTAATCTAAAATATGACTGCATTCTGATGACTACAACTGCAGCTGTATGCATTTTAATTTAGGCGATTTTAATGGGTAATCCTTTTTTGCAGAAACTTTATTCTGATATTGAAATTCAAAGTCAAACTATTAATTTCCAAATATCAAAAAAGTGAGGTTAAGAGATTCTACTTAAATTTTTTCAGAAGAATGCTATTTTAGCGTACTAACGATGGAGAAAACTTTGGAGAGGTGTTTTTCCTAGTTTCCGAGATATTTTAATTTTAACAGAAGAGCCTTGAATTTGTTCCATAGACGAGAATCACATATGGTCACCGATTTTGATGAAACTAGGTGGAAATGTTAAGTATGATGATCTAATAAAAAAATCTTGAAGAATATGGGAGATATCCACATTTAAACATTTGAAATTGGACAATAAATGTGGAAATGTGCTCATAACTGTCGTTTTACGAGAGATATTTAAAAATGTAAAACACCTAAAGCTATTATGCAACCGCAAAAAAAATTCTGTACAAAGTCTGCAAGGCCTGGAAGTTGGAGGCTGTTGAGGTTTCGTCTCTTACAGAATAACAACAAGAGTCACTTGACTGGGCAAAAGGCGTCATAGATGCTTTTAAAGCCTATGAGTTGGCTGAATGAGTCACAAATTCGGCTGTGTTAACGGCTAATAAAGTCAAAAGAATCAGATAACCTCATGAACCCCTGCCTTCAAAAAAGGCAAGAGGCCCTAATATCACCATCAACAGGACGCCCAAGTAAAGGCTGTTGTAGACAGAAGTCGTGAGGATGGATCCATCCTCAAGGACAAATTGATCCATGTGCAATCAGCCATTATGGCTCATTACCTCGATGTCCGTAGAGACATCTAGTCTGCTACGATGCAATCCTGGTCTGCCGACCCATAATTGGAGATATAGCAAGGTGGGTGAGGCGGATGGAAAAAAGCGGCAGGTCAATTTGATCCTTAACGCTGAATCCACCTCCCATATACAACGTGCAAGTGCACACCTGCAATATGGTTTGAGACTATAGTCTTGAAGGTATACACACCTGCAATATGGTTTGAGACTATAGTCTTGAAGGTATACAAGCAGGATATACCTCCCACTGCGGAAGGTCTGTCTTCCACCGTGGTTTACATAAGGATATCTGGAAGTGGGTAGATACGCACGACGCTTATAACGTCCTTTTCTGAGGACAAAAGCACTACTTCGGACACTGAGGTGTTGAGAGGAGTCTCGGGACTCATTGACGCATCTGGCGTGGACATGATCCTCGATGATATGGACGAAGAGTTCGATACCACCCTTGTCGGGATGGATGTTAATCTGTTCAATACCAATGATGGTAAGAATTCTACAGATTAACCTCCATCACGCTAAATCAAGCTCAGCTGCTCTATTGCTGCGCCTGACTTTATTCTAATTACCAACGTAACTATTTGTAACATTGGCAATAAACCGACTTTTACAATTAAATACAGATAAGAAGTAATCGACGTAAGGTTTGCTACTGACCGGGTGTCAGACAAAATTATTGGGTGGAATGTACTGGACGACCACTCATTCTCAGATCACTTTTATATAGAGTTCAAACTCGCTGAAAAAGAGCCTAAACCTGCTGTCCACAGAAATGTGAGGAAGACAAAGTATGAGAGTAAGACCTGTATGAGAAGAATTTTAAAAAGGTCCTCAACTCTAAACTTCTTTATGAACCGAATGACAAAGACGGTCTGGATAATCTGGTCGAGCATATCACCACATCATTCAATAGTTCCCTTGAAGACGCCTGTCCAAAAACAAGGTACAAGAGTAAAACTTAACCTCAATGGTGGACTTCTGAGCTATTGGCTAGGAAAACGACCTTCAACAAGCTATTCAACAGAGTGAAATCTACTAGGGTCGGTAATGATTGGGATGCCTATAAATAGCAACTCAAGATCTAAAAGAAGGAGATAAGGAAGGCGCAAAGACGCTCTTGGTATATCTTCTGTGGCGAAGTGGAAAAGGTTCCCGACACCGCAAGGCTGAGGAATATACTATCCGGTTTACCCTCTACCGTGGGTTATTAACAGGATGCGGAAAATAAATGGACAAAAAACAGGGAGCAGTAGCTTAATGTACTGTTCGACACACATTTCCCGGGGAACTCACTAACAGAACCCGAGGATCAGCGGGACCAACAAGCGACTGCGAGCGTCGCTAGCTTGTTGACTGAGAGATCCAGAATAAGCTAAGCTTTTTACCCTTCAAGTCACCAGGACCAGGCGGCGTCACTCCAACAGAAATGCAGAAAATATTAAAGTATATTATCCACTGGCTGCAGAAAATGTACGTAGGCTGTATCAGGCTTTAATACATTCCGAATCGAAGGACGGATACCAACGTGGTATTCATACCCAAAGCGGGAAAGATATCGCACACTAGGCCAAAAGACTATACACCAATTAGCCTATCCTCCTTCCTTGAAAGGTCTGGAAAGACTTTTAGATTATTTCATTAGGAAAAACCTGTATACAAAACTCCTGTCGGGGAACCAACATGCTTACAATGCATTTCCTGCATTTCAACTAATTCACCATGGTGAAATTTTTTGACATAGAAGGGGCTATCAACAACATTCACTCAGATGCGGTAAATGCGGCGCTGTTATATCTAAGGGTGAACTCTAGCTTGATTGGACTAATTCAAAGCCTGCTTAGCAGAAGACGCATAACAGCAAGTCCTGGGTCCACAACTCTAAAAATGTTTGTAAACAGAGGGACCCCACAAGGAGAAGTTCTGCCTCCACTTATTTGGGACCAAGCGTAGAATGAAATCCTGCTAAAACGTTGTGGCTGCAAGGTGGTAGCATATGCGGACGACGTGGCAGTCGCAGTGAGTGGAAATTTGAAAACGTCCTTAGAGAAATCCTACAGGTGGCTCTGAACAAGTTGGCTAGATGGGAAAGAAGCAGCGGTTTGGGCATTAACCCAAACGAGACAGAATTGGTTCTCTTTACTAGGATGAATAATGTCCCACATGTGGACCCTCCACCTCGGATAAATGGGATAGATCTAGTCTTTTCTGAAAGTGCAAAATTTTTAGGAATAATTCTAGATAGAAAACTGTTATTTAAACTTAACGTATTGGAACGTGTAAAGAAGGCCAACGTCGCCTTATATTCATGTAAAAAGGCTGTAGGGTCGCGATGGGGCCTCTCTCCTAAAATCGTCCACTGGATATATATAGCAGTAGTTCGTCCAATACTGTTATACGGCATTGTGGTATGGTGGACGGCAACAGACAAACTAACCATCACCAACCTACTAACAAAGGTTTAGAGAACAGCCTGCCTGAGCATAAGCAGAGCCTTAAGGACTGCAGCGACCGAGTCTCTACAGGCCTTACTCCATATACTGCCGATTATTATTGTGGCGAGAGAATTTGCAACCAAAGCGGCAATAAGATTAAACTGCCTATCAATGTGGAGGTACAAAAACTACGGTCACATGAGGATATCAAAATGTAGTGCTATGGTAACCGACCGAGTGGACACCTTCGAGAGAAATTACATCACTATGATTCCCGCCAGAGATAAATGGGTTGGCAGAATACCAGGTAATAGAAACCATCTCCACTTTTACACGGATGGTTCGAAGCTTGATGAAAAGGTTGGCTTCGGAGTACACTGTCCAGAGCTTAGTTTGGATAAAGCTCACAGACTACCAGATACCTGTAGTATCTATCAAGCCGAAATAATGGCAATATGGGAGGTAGCCAAATGGCTGACCAACACTGGCATTGTCATTTACTCGGACAGCCAGGCTGCTATCAATTCTCTGGAGGCAACATCCCTAAATTCACAAAGAGCCCTCGACTGCCGTAGATCTCTTAACGGGATGGCTGAGCAGTTTAATATACACCTCTTATGGGTGCCTGGGTATAGGGATATCCCGGGGAACTGCAAAGCCGATGAACTTGCTAGGAAAGGGACGACATTACAAATTCTCGAAGAATTTGCATATATTGGTGCGCCACTATCCACATGCAAGCTTTGGCTTAGGCAAGAGGCAATCAGGCAGTCCAACGAAATATGGACAGAAATCGGCACCTGTAGGGTAGCTAAACAAATCTCTTCAAGATATGATGTAAGAAGGTCAAAATATCTCTTCGCACTAGAGATGAAAAGGCTGTCTTCTGAGTGACATTTCTGATGGGACACTTATCGGCTAATACGGCAAAAGATAAGGTATTGAGTCCAATGAATTCTGTAGGAGCTGTCTTGGTAAGGATAAGGTGGAGAGCATTTACCAACCGCATTGTTTGTTGCGGTTTATGGACCAGAGCCACCATTGGACCGTACTTCTTCAAATATAATGATGACCGCAACGTTACGGTCAATAAAACAGGTAACTTTTCGAACATTAAGGATTTCTTTTTTAGCAGGACGATGCCACATTTCACGCGACATCTGGAATCAATTGAAAGGCTAGTTTGGTGAGCAATTATTCTGTCGTTTTGGTACTGCCTATTGGCCGCCTCGTCGTGCAATTTGATCCCACTAGACTATTTTTATGTGGGCACGTGAAGTTTCTCCAAACACGATTGCTGCCTTGGAAAACAACATTACGCATGTCATTAGTGAGATACCGACCGAAATGTAAGAAAAGGTTGGTAAGATTTGACTTTTAGAATAGACCACATGAAGCGTAGCCGTGGGAAACATTTGCATGAAGTAATTATAAAAAAGAAAATAACAGGCATTGAAAAATCCAATTAAATATTTGAACTTTTTATTTTGAAAGTGGCGTAAACGCCTCCTTGATTAACCATTGAAAAAAGGAGGTTAATAAAAGCAAATGCAAAAATTGTTACTTAATACAGAAACATTCAAGTCTTGCGACGAACTGAATGTAAATAATTTATTTATATTGTTCACATAGCCTTATAGCGATACTACTATTGGTTTAAAAGCAGAATGGCGTTTACGCCACTTTCAAAATAAACAGTTCATTTCATTCACTTGTACAAGTTTTCGGCGTTTTCATTAATTTTCAAACACCAAACGCATAAATAATCTCCCTTTAGTGGGATATTTGCTAAAAGTTACTATAAAAAAAAAAATACCTCAATATAAAATGTTGATAAAAAATATTTATCGATATGGACTTGGTCACTTTATCCTGTACACTTTAGATACTTTCCTCTCGGAACTCTGCTTGTTTGTTTACTTTTGCAGCAAATTGAAATGAGTTTTTTATAATCAGATCATTTGTGGCCTGAAGAGCACCAGCATCAGAAGACTGGAAATGTTTTATGTTCATGCATTCTATGGTCTGCGTCCGGCGTTACGCTTGCTGTGTTAAAAACTCATCATTCTTTGGTAATGGTTTTTGTAAATGCACATTCATTATGGCGATTGTTATATGTAGAAGTTTATTCCATTATAGAAATCACCCATTAAATGACGGCCAGATAAACACAAGCGTTGAGGCAACCGCGAAATGATAAAAAAAAATAGCTGTTATACATAGTACATGCTTACAATAATTGTTGCTTGTAATGGGTAGGTGCTTGCGGCAGTTGGTTGTTTTATGTTCCTTTTTAAAATACTTTATTTTTTGTGGTAACATTTAATACAGACTTATAAAATAAATTTAATTTTTTTCCTATAAGAACCTAACATAAGAAAAAAATTATCTCCGACAGAAGAACATTTTTTGTATCAGTCACAATTGATTAAGGTTAGGTCAAATAATACAATGGGATAATTGAAATATGTATGTCGGAGATTTTCGTTGTTTTACGTTATACTACTTTGTCATTGGTGTCCACTGCACTACAGAGGCGTATGTTATTATTGATCTAATCACCAGTGTTTTATATTTGGACATATTCCCCTCGACCAACATATGTGGGCCTTGGTAACTGTTTCTTCAATATGATATTTTCAATTCAGCTTCTGATCGAAGATTACTCCCAAGTATTTTACCTTTTTATATATGGCAATTTCCTTATCCAGGAATCGAGGCACGGTAAAAGGCTGGATCATTGTTTTCCTTGTAAATAGCCATATTTATGATTTGTCGGTGTTAAAGTTTATTACCTTTGATTATGAAAGCCTTGAGGCCTTCTTGTGGATTTTCCTGGGAAGTCATTGAGTGAGCCCAGGAAGCCGCTGGCTTTATGAACGTACTACGAAATATTCTAAAATCCACTTGATATGTTCAGAAAGCCGATAGCTCATGAACAAATTCACGCATGACATAATTATTTATGAATGTTCACTTTCTTGACTTAAAAAGGTTGACTAAGTATCCTGAGAACTAATGTACGATGAAGGATAAAGGAAAACCTAGTGTAGTCATCACAGGGGAAGTAGCTTAAGCCTTTGGATCTTTCCAATAATGCATCTGTATGACATGTTGGTAAGAGGGTTGATTTACGTTTTCTCGCTCATTGCCTTAGAGCATTAAGTAGTGTCTTACGATACCTTTTTACAGACATTTACTACGACGAGCTCTTGAAAGTGTTAAATTTAGATACTTGGATAGGTAACCCTGAAGTCGTAGAAACCAGTTATGCCAAATGCACATCAAAGCAGGAACATGTTTAACCATCTATTTTTCGTTATCGTAGCTACCGCAGAGTGTCGTAGATTAATAGCGATTTCATTTCTGGACAAAATTGCAGCATTTTCTTTGCCCTTTTCCCGAAAACTGCACTTCTCTAAAACATTTTGGAAATTTTAAAATTGGAGTAATGTTAAATTCTAGTTAATTAAAACGTGCAAATATTTTCTACTATTTCACGTTGACGGGGCAACATTTTTTCAGAAACGAAATCGCCTTAAGTCGTCTTACATGTTATCTTACAGGAAAGTGTCCAGTCAGTAGACGATCTTCTTGATACATCCAACATATTGTGGGCAGGTTTGTTTTGAGATTTTACATGACTTTGTCAGGTTCCACTTGTATTTAGCCTTTGCTAGGTGATGCTTCTTTTGGCTGAACCTATTGGTGTTGGTACTGACCCCGGAAGGACGTTATCCGAAGCAGACCCTGACCCTTGCAAGTTCATCTATTCGTTTATTCCAGTAGATGTAAAGGAATCCATACGAGAGCTACCGCGTTCGACCGACTTAGTTTTGAAATTACATGACAGAGGAACTTATATGACCTTCTCAGCAGGTGTACCTAAACGGCAAGGAGGTGCCAGATGAAAGCAGATAACAAGTGTTCCTTGACATAAATGGCGCTAGTAACAATGATGACGTAGAATATGAACTTACTAAGTGTACAAGTTACATATTAGGTAATGAAATTGTTAATTGGAGAGGCACAACTCTGAAACAGTTTTATCGCTTCGCTGAAGTATATCTTTGGGCACTAGATCATTATATATGCGGCGTAGTGAACAAACTTAGTTAGGCCCAAATTTGCAAGTCAACAAACATTGACGAAACGTCGGGAAGAAAATGAAATAAAAAGGAATTTTTATTTAACTTTAAACTAGGTCTTAATAGCTTAAACTAGTTAAATATTTAAATGCCTGATCACTGTAGTGTTTACCTGGCAGAAATCTTAACTGTTACAGAGGTAGCGGAATTGCTGAAAATTAATGTGCTGACCAAAGTCGGTATTTTCTCTGATAGTCCGGTTGCTATCAAGTCCCTGGAAACTATATTGAATTCCTGAATTCAAAAAATTCGGTTAACTGTCGCAGATCTCTTAACGTGGTATGTCCAGTGAACTATAAGACAGAAGAACTTGCAAGACTAGGAACTACCTTACACGCACCAAGCGACATGGAACATGTAGGCATGCCTCTAGCAACCTGCAAGCTCCTCTTGAGAGATATTGCACTTACGCTAACAAATGACAGGTGGCCACTAGTCAGGAACTGCATACATTCGAGTCTGAGTTGGCCCGGCCTAGACTCCAAGCGCACCAAAGCACTGCTGTCTTTGTCGAGAACGTACGTCTCACTTATCGTGTCTGTCATGACAGGTCACTGTCTTATTGGTCGGCACGCAGAGAGATTGTATATCTCGCATAATGACTTTTGCAGAAGCTTAGGAGACGAAGAGGAGGAGGAATCAATAGAACACCTTCTGCGTCTGCGCCCGCTCTGTCTAGAAGGCGACATACAGCCTTGGGCTCTTATTTCTTAAAGGAGTTAGCTAACTTGGCTCACGTTAGACTCCTCAAACTTTTGAGCTTTTAAAACCAATCAAATAAGTTCAACAGGAGGGGCTAGGGATAATTTGTGTTTTCCCTTACGTCCTTGTGGTAACAAAATGGACTGGATAGTCTAAGAAAGGCTGCCATTCTATTGTATTGTTCTTCGAACACTGTTGGCAATCAGATGGTTAGGTACCACTGAGAATTAACCGTCCTACGATTCACTTAAGGCACTGTAGCCCTCATAATTAGGTAAAATTTAACGCTAATACCGGCTCTATCGGGCTTGTACTTAAAAAAATATAGTCCAGATTAGGGATGTAACGAAAGTGACTTTAGCGAAAGCGAATGCGAATACTGAAATATATTTCTTCCGAATACGAATAGGAAAATATACATTTTTGCGAAAGCGAATGCGAATAATAGTTTGACCCTTTAGTACCAACAAAATTAAGGAACTGAAGTGACACATTTTCAGGATATTCAAGTTTTTTTTTTTTTTTTCAATTCAGTTATTCGTTATAATATTCACAATTTTTTCCTAAGTAGGTATATTACAATAAATTTAAAGAGTTTAAGGATATTTCCTTTTTCTGCTTAGACAATAATTAATATTCAAGTATTAAGAATATTTTCCATATTTTTACCTTCTGTTACCACAAGGACAAACATATTTTTTCAACTGTTTTGAAGAGAAGTGGCAGAGGTTTTCAATTGTATTAATATCTTCAAACTGTGTGAAGCGAATAAGAAGATATAACACTTTTAACAGATGGAAGCGAATACTTAAATATATTGCGAATGCGAATATTCGTTACATTCCTAGTCCAGATACTAAGGGTTAGAGAGGAGACGTTTCAACGTCTCGTGTCCATGGAAATATACTTAAGTCAGTGGTTTGGTCCGTTGTGCGATCCTTATTTATGATGTTTTTACACGAGTTACAGAAAATCGGTACTAGACACGAGTTTCCTCAGTATATTCCAATCATATCCTCTGACATGAGTGAGATCTTGTAGCACTAAGTGTGTCGAATCCTAAGTGTCAGAATCTTGCATGTGCGAAAGTTGTGCATTAGCACAGAAAATGTTTCATCGTTTCGATGTTTTACCTGTATTCGTCGTTGTTTGCTGGTCCAATGCGATGCAGATGTGCTTGTAAGCTTGGGTGTCCCTTTAGAACACTCTTTGTTTTACTAATTTCGATCTTGTTTAGATTCAGAAAACTACTTGTTTTCTTCTCATTTGGGTCAGCCCACAATAACTTCGCAGTTTCTCCCACTGTTTCGCTATCCCACGCCAATTTGTGAGCCATCACTGCCCAGTGATTCAACTCATCGTTTTTTAAGTTTACTCCTCGAAGTTCTTTGCTCTTTGAGGCATTTCCAACAACTCAGATGTGTCCTGGCACTCAGAAGATACGTAATTGACTGATAAAGATACTTAGAATGAATGATAATGATAAATGATTACTCAGCCCAAAAGATACGCAATTGTATGAGTAATCATATATAATTTTTATACAGTCCAACATTTTCTGTAGCTTCTTATATAGGCATCCCTGTTATTAGCGACTCAAGTAGATTTGGCTTTGTTGAATAGCTTGTTGCATTGTGGTATAGTTTTACCTTTGTACCTTATTTTTGGACAGGCTTCTTCAAGGGAACTATTGAATGATGTAGTGATGTGATCGATCAGATTATCCAGACCAACTAGGTCATTCGGTTCGTACAGAAGTTTAGAGTTGAGGACTTTTTTAAAATTCTTCTCATACAGGTGCCACTTTGTCAGCGAGTTTGTACTCTATATAATGGTGATCTGAGAATCAGTGTTCGGAATAAAACAGTACGTCGTCGAAAGGTTCGTTCAGAGAACGAACGCAGCTACTACGATAACGTACGGTTCTCCAGGGCTTGCTGCATTCGATCAGGATTGCACCTCCTGCGTGCGGTAGGCTTCAGAGTCCAGAGACCGCGTTTGTTTTTGTGTTTGTTGTATATTAAGTTTACAATTTGTGTTATCCATATATTTCCCACTAGTGTAGGGGAGATATATGTCCACCACAACATATTACGAACGCCAAGGTATCAGCAAAGCTTCGTACGAATACATTCGATTGCTCCTGATTGCGAGGTCGCATAGCACCCTGCTGTTAGGAGTTTGTTTTTAAGTAAAACCATAACATGGCAGATCATTTATCGTTACCCATGGTGCACTAATAGGAAGCGATCTACCATTACACCCACGCGGTATAATGATTCGTATGCCAGGTAAATATCTGACAGGATCAGCGAACTCATGTAGAGCTCTATATGATTTCACCATATGATTAGACTAAGCCTTGTTTGCTCGGTGTTGGCCCTTCACGGACAGGTAAAATCCTGAAGATTTCAGAACTCTATTATTGATACGTTTAAACGTAAAGCTCTCATAGGGTTAACTGATCTAGAAAAGAAACGTCAATGACAATATTGCAGCCCAGAACTCTATAAGTAACAGTTCTGGTAGAACTGCCTCGATAAATTACAATCTAGAATTGATTAACACAGGACAAATGTATTAAGTTAATGAGTGGGACTGATGATCATGTGATTCCCTATCGGGGAATTGAGGACAGCTTTGTTATTTGGTCCTGCCTGCTCTTCATTTCCCATGTAATTAACAGGTGAGGATTATATTCACACTGTATTTAGTGGTTTTTGCGTCCATTTTCCCCATATTTTTGCTAATTAAAAATTGTTAAATATCTTCTGAGCTATAATTTCGTTACTAGAGCTACAAAGAGCTCAAATACCCACCCATTGATTCACACCTTTTGTATCTTATTTGGCATGGAATAACTTACATACTCTGTTACCACATCAAACCATAAGACTAAAGGATTATTTTCCCCAATTTATGACAACACTTGTTGAACTAACGATTCCACCAATTCAATCGAACCCAACAAATGTACTGAGAGCTTTGCATTTGGGAACAAGCAACTGCTGACATATACATACATGTAAAACCGCAGATTTAATCGCTATTTTTCGTTCTCGTTATTGACTTTTAGGACAGACCAGACCATCCATTCATGCAAATCTAACATCATACCATTTGCCGCTGGTGTATGAGCTTAGCCCGTATTGAGTGTTACAAAGCAATTTTGCAATGTCCAACTATGAAAATATTTTTTTTTTTGGTTTGCATCGAAATTTGCCCTGTGCTGCACCTTTCCCAAACGACATCCTGTTGAAATATACCATGTTACAGCAGCAACAAACTGCCGGAAATGAAAGGATTTTCTAGCCAACCACAGTCGTCAGCATTCGGGGATCGGATTGTTGTAATTGAGTTGAAATTAACTTTGAATTCACTTACCTTTGTAGAGGAGGCCACAGTTTATGCCAAATGCGGTGGAGCTATCAAAGATGTCGTGTTGCAAATGCAGTGCAATTTGCCAGTCATGTGGCCACGTTAGGGTGGATGATGATGTGGTGCTGGTACTGCTGCTATTGACAATAGTTGCCGTTATGTCAATGTCATCCTTATCGTTGGTATCAATCACTGTGGCCTCATAGAGAAAATCATCGAGTTCTGAGCGACAAGAAGTTTGTTTGTTGGTTCCTATTGTTGCCGAAGCTGATGAGGGTCTCCCACTGCTTTGCTCCTCCACTTCATCGATCTCCATCTCCTGGTGTTCGGTATATGGTGATGACATGACGAGTATGCCATCATCGTCTGGATGTTCCTGCGATTTCTCATCGCTGGTGGAGGATTTTGGGGGAGGCGACTCTGTCAGCTGGTCCTCCTCTGACTGTTCTGCGTATTCGACAGGAGCATTTTTTGTATTGCTTTCCTCCTGCAGCTGTTGATGTACGGGTTTATTTCCCACCTCAAGCTGCGATTTAGCTAATTGAAAATTAATTGCATCTTCTTCAGCTGAAGTGCGGGTCGGTGATGATGCGGAGGAGGAGGATGCGGTCTGTCTAAAGTCTTCTAAGCTGTGATGCTTGTGTTCGACTTCGTTATTCTGGTCGCCGTTACCGGTACTCTCGCTATTGTGTGGACGATCATTATTGTGTTTGTTATCAGGATATGCCTCAGTCGATGTTGCAGTGATGTTGTTGGAGGAGGCTTCCTCGTCATTATCTTCCTCAGTTTTGCCATCTCCAGCTGGGTCATCATCCTCAACACTATTGTAGGTATTGTTATTGTTATTGCTATTTGGGTTGTTGCTGTTGTTGTTTGTGGCTTCTTCTTCGTCACTTTGTTGCTCGTTGTAAGCCTTTAATGTTGCTGTTGCTGTTTCTACTGCCACAGGTGGTCCCGGTGAACGTCCTGGCGCTGGGTCACTGTTCATGTGTCCCACTGTCTGTATTGCGTAGAGCCCGAAAACTAAAAGGCAAATGACTAATTTCCTCATTATCACTGCAACAACTACAGTTTGTTGTCAGATTCACTTCGTTTGACGAGGGACAATGTGTTGCTGTTGCTGCGGCTGCTGCTGCTTCAGTTGGTAATGGTGGTATTGGCGATGGTGCTAAAGGTGGCGGCAATGGTGGTCCGGTTTGTTTTAATAGGATTTCCATAGACTCTTCTTTTTTTGGGCTAGCTAAAATCCTTTTAAAAGTCCACTACAATTGTGGTAACCTTTGCTTCCGTTACAGTTAAAATTCTCGTCGTCGTCGTTGTTGTTGTGCGGCTCAGTGTTGGTAACGTGTCTCGAGCTGACTTTTGTTTTCCTCTTCGTTGCAGCCCTAAACTGTGAGGCAATTGAGTTGTGTCCTCCTTTATTCTTGTCGAGAATTTTCGTATTTGTTGTCGTGACAAAAGCGTTTATGCCTTTTGTACTTGTAACCACAATGTTGGGTGTTATCCTTACAATTGTTTGGCTGACTGTACGTAGTGTTGTCATTATTCGATTAAGCCTTTGGCGCGTTTTGTAGTTAATTTCCCTTAATTATTTGCATCACTACAGACATCCTTGATTCAGCTGAAAAGAGGAATTAAAGGAAAGTTTAAATAAATTACTAAATTATACCGATTATTTTCATACATATTTTCAATCAGCTTGGTTTAGTGATTACATGGCGGATGTTGTTATTATCTTATATTCTAATTGAGAAATTCCTATAACCTGTCTCTGATATATTTGAGAACGTCTTGATATCGGCTTCCGCCCGGGAAAACAGATGTGGGTGAAATATAGGAAGACAGAATTGCTGCTTTTTATTCATATATTGGATGGCCCCAAAGGCAATAAATATAAACAAGCCCATTTGTACTTATATTTAAGATAATTTACATAATAAGTATTGAGTAAAATTACATATATTGTTTTTGTACTTTGTATGTATTATGCAGATTGAATGAAACAAAAAAATAAAATTCATTTAGTTTAAGTATGAAATGATCTCATCTCAATGATTCATTATTTTTGGCGCCATCTAAATGCAATTATCTTTACTGTTATGACACTATTTTTCACTGTAGACATAAATCTGATGTTGACTATCCGTAGTAACCTAGATTAGGCTAGATTAGGGTAGTAGCCTAATCTATGTAGGCATAGACCAATGTAGGTCCCTAGGGATACCACGGCACAGATGCCCCTCATCGAAACAAAGTTGTTTGACAAGTTATTAATAATACAAAGTTATTAATATTAATAACACGAATATGGGTAGAGAGGAAAGATCTGTCAGAACTCCTACAAAGGCCGACCCTAGTATATCCAGACGTCATTTACTCAAATCTTCCTCATCACTACTGGTCCTGTAGAAGTCATTGGACTCAATGCTTAACCTTCTGGTGATCAGACATGTTCAGTACTCACACTAACGTTGACAGTTTTTTCCTCTCGGCCAGATTTTTTAGCTAAACTACAGGTGCCGATTTCTGTCCATCTCTCATTGGACTGCCTAACTGCTTCTTGCCTAAGCCAAAGCTTGCATGTGAACAGTGGCGAACCAATATAAACAAATTCTTCTTGAATTTGTAGTGTCTTTCCGTTCTTAACAAGTTTATCGGCTTTGCAGTTCACCGGGATATCTCTATGCCCAGTACTCATATGAGAATATATAGATACCTCCATTCTAAACTATGCTATGTCTCCTAAGCAAGTTATTATGGAGATGGCATTTTTAATTTCTAAATACTCCAAATTACATTCAGTCAAAATTTGGTGTTTATCCGTCAACCCAATCAAAAGTTATTCACAAACCATTGCAGGTCATTCGTTTTCCATCAACCAAGGCCCCAACACGACCCAACAGCTTTACTGCAGGAGTATAAGGCGACATTGACCTTCCTTACACGTTCAAGTCTGAATGACAATTTCTTATCTGGAATTATTTCTAGATATTTTGCACTTTCAGAAAAGACTAGTTTTGTTCCATTTATCCAAGGAGGGTCCACAATGCCAAATTTTATCAAATCAAAAACTGTTTAAAATATGTGTTTTTTTGATATATTTGAATTAAAAAGACAAAATGTTAGAAAATAAATTTTTGAATATTCGCTAATTTTAAAGTAATATTCGTTACATTCCTGATGTGTACCACTTTGATATTCCTCCATTTATTAGGAATACGAGTATGCTGGTACAGCCTTCATACATTTTCTCAAGCCAGAGGATAATGTACTTAAACATTTTCTGCATTTATGCTGGTTACTCCGTCTGGCCCAAGTGATGTATAATAGTCGCTTACTTCTTTCGAGAATTATCGTGCGTTAATGTCATAAATAACACAGTATAGCATTTTCAGCTCATTAATTTGGGATTCAATTCTGAGAATTGGACGTGAAAGTAGCCCCAAAAATAAGAACTTCAGCATCATTCGTTTAGTCATGTTGGCGCAATTACTAATTTAATGGCCATACGATTTTTTATGCTCAAGGCGGATTTTTAGCACTTTTTCGTTATTTTTTTTTTTGGTACACCGTACGGAATATCTCTTTTGTGTCTGCAGCAACGAATGTTCTGTTTTATACGTATACGTATAGTATACTCGTACGCATAAGTATTTTTCAATATTTTGCTGACAGATATTTTATGACTTTGTGGGAATTTTTGAGGCACTGTATACATTTTTTTCGGGTAGATTTGTTTCGCATTTTATCTCCTATTTAATATCTACAACTTTGCTTCAGACTCCAAAGAGATATTCCGTAAGGTATACCGAGAAAAATTTTCCAAAAAGTACAAAAAACCCACCTCGCCATACGAGTTTATTGCTACTCGTATGGCCATTAAATTACACTATGCAGCAAAAATTGTGTCCAAGGGAGTGCAATTAGGTGTCACAAACACGAACAAAATATTTAAAAATTTTGTCATGGTAAATTTTTTTTTTATTGTTTTTTTAATTCCAGCTTTCATGTAGTGTACATTCAGTATTTGGACCATAATTTTTCGTTGCATATGATTGAGCAGTGTTATGCCTCAAATTAAAGGGAAATAACGCTTTCACGTAGAATCTTTGGTTTACTAACAGTCGTCAAAAATATGAGAAAAAATAAAAAAAAAACAATAAAAAATAAAAAATAGAAAAAATCGACAAAATATTTTATCACATTTTTAAAAAGCCAGCATGCTAACAAAGAAAACAATGTCTATTTGAAAAAATCTGATAGACGTAAAAGTTATGAGCCAATTTGTAAATGTTAGGGAAATTCAAAAAAATCTTGTTTCATATTTTTCCGTTTTTAAATGATGTTTTTGCTTATATTGAATTCGCCATATGTGAGAGAGACATATAAGAGACATTGCACTTGCATTTTATTTTATGAGGATTGATGACAGATATTATAAAATTATAGAGAGGACGAGGTTTTATGGCCGTTCGTAACCCTCCATAAAACATGATATGCAATGTGAGAGCTATATTGGATGAGATCCGTTCAGATAGAGGGTCATTCAACAATATGTGTGGTTTTTTATTTATGAGATTTCCATTCAGTTACGCCTTTTAGGGGCATGGGCATCCCAGTCGTATATACAGGTAGTAAAAATATATGTACGCAATACAAAGTAGTACGCGGCAGTCTTGAAAATATTGGCTGTGTACTTTCGAAAGAACTATGTTTATGTCAGCTACAGGTACTGCAACTTATGAACCTTAAACCCGGAATTGATGAATGAAATTTCTTATTAATAAATTAGTGTAATTCAGCGCCTTAAAGGGATAAGTCGATATTAGTAGAACAATAGAAGAAATATATGTGTAATATTTTCGTATACGAGTTAAAAATATGAACGAACCGTGGACACCTAGTATTTTGTGTAATTCGTGCCATGTAAATCTTACTCGATGGACTAGTGGAAGAATGCGGTAAGTACTTTAAAACAAGTAAGAAAGTTCAGTCGGGTAAACCGACTTATGAATCCCCTCACCTTGAGTCCCAAACAAATATTAGTAAATTTATTTAATTGTTTGTTTTAATTAAATTATTATCAATTTAAATTGCATTTAATAACTTTAAAGTATGTACTGGTATTAAAGATATAAGCTTTTAACTTTTGGTGTAAACTGGTTCATTTATGTGGGAGGTACCAAAAGGATGGTGCCAATTACCGCCACTTTTCTCTAGAATCTAGGTAATAAAAAAGCATTGCATTGTACAAAATTTCAAGCATTGTTTGCACTGGTATTAAAGGTTAAAGCCGTTAATTTTTGGTACCAAAAGGTCCATTTGTGTTGGAGGTACCAAAAGGGGCGGGCCAATAACGCCCATTTCTCAAAGCAATAGTAACTAATAAACTAATACTATGTGTAGAATTTCAGAGGATTCAAATTAGTAGTATAGACGTTATTAAATAATCAATATTTCACTAAATGTTAACCCTTTTGTGGGGGAGGTACTAGAAGAAGTGGCCCATCTTCGAACTTAGCCGGAGAGAAAAAAATATTACCACATACCAAATTAACGGCCGTTTTCAGGTAGCTCCGTTAAATGTTAACTGGTACTTTAACGACCCGTTATGAAAAAAATGTTTTCAAGGAGCTCCGTTAAAATTTAACTGACAGTTTTAACTGAAAATAAGTCGTTATATTTAACCGAAATATTTTCACCAGTTAAATGCTTAACCGGGGAAAAATATGAATGAATTGTAAAAAAAATAAATAAAAATATTTGAAAAAAAGCTACATTTGAAAAGAGCTATGTATACCTTCTCTCTGTGAGTAGCGTAATATTGAATATGCTACATTGTGGGAACCAGAAAGATCAATAATCGTTGCAAAGTTACCTAGCATACGGAATACGAAAATAATTATGTAGATGATTTCTACAGAAGTCATGGGGAAAATGGTTATGAATGAATCTGTCACATTGTTTGGAGGTACCAGAAGAGGATCAAATAATGTAACTTTTGCGCTGAACTGTGGATACTTCTAAGAAATTGCACTATTCCGAATTATAAGTGTGTTGTGCATTGATTTGGCCATCTTGTATCTACTGGTATTGAAGCTGCTAACTCTTTGTAAATATGGTTACTTTTTGTGGGAAGCATCTCTAGGAGATATAGACATAGAAGCTATTACAATGTGTGGACTAACGGAAGATTCGTGTGGCTAGTATTGGAAATATTAGAGAATCAGTATTTAAATAAATTGTAGCGGTATGATCTAGAAGGATTGGACAATAGGGCACGTTTTTGAACTGAGATAAATAAATTGTGGTATTACCCACATATCAAATGTGAAGTCAACCGGCTACTCCTTTCGAAAGTTAAATTTCGCATCTGCCACACAGACATACGGATGTAAGGCACTGTTCAAATTAATTAAAATGTCCTAAAAAGTATTTTCGCCGATACCTAGGTCATTCCTTCGATGTGTTATACTTTTGTTCCATAGCATAATAGTAAAATAACAAAATACTGGTATCCTCCTCCACTAAATTTCATCTCCAGAGAAATGTCCGAAATGGGCTTGTCGCTTCTGGTACCTTCCACACAAAGAAGTAAAATCATATTACAACTGAATAACTCAAAATTTAATGCAATTACACGCTTTCTTAAATTTGTTAACACAAATATTGTGCACGATTTTCAGAAATTACAAAGAAAAACATAAAAATGTCAAAAATATTTTAGGAGTCATTCACAATAGTTATTAACATCAAGTTATCTAACGGAACCTTCCTGAAAATGAAATGTTGAACGGACCGTTTAAAATGTTCGATAGACTAACTGTCTGTTAGCTAACTTTTTCAATAAAAATAACTAACGGAGCTACCTGAAAACGGCCGTTAAAGTCAATCGGTTACTCCTTTCGAGAGTTATCGTTCTCACCAGCCAGCAGACAGACAGACGGACGGACAGTGCTCATTCGACTTAAAATGACTCAAAACGGATATCCGCCGAACATACTTAGTGTCTTAGGTCACTCATTCGATCTGTTACACTTTTGGTTCGTAGCAAATGATATATACCCTCCTCTCTAAGGTGAGGGGATAATTAATGTATTACAATGTTTTGTGGAATAAAACGTTTTAATTGTAGACTTCACGTGCAATTTGGAATGCCAATGATTTGGAGAAAACCATTCATTCACGATACGGACTGCTATATTAGTCAAAGTTAATAGATTGGAGTAGGAAATGTCCAAGCTAACAGCCTAATTACGGAAACATCATCAAGTTCAACTGAGTACTCAACTCTGTGCGATTCAAGTTTGAGTCAGAAGTCATCGCTTTTAACTAAGTTTCAACTTATTGATCTAGTGAGAGATTTGGAACTGACCAAAGATAAGGCAGAACTACTTGCATCTCGGATGAAACAGTACAATATTTTTGCCCAGATGTTAACATATTATATTATAGAGTCCGTGATATACCTTACAAACAATTCTATACAACTGTGGATAACATTTGCTTTTGCAAGGACATTCCTGGATTGTTCGAGGAACTTAATCAAACATACAATTCAAAGGAATAGCGGTTACTTGTTGACAGCAGTAAGGATAGTTTGGAAGCAGTACTTGTACTCAACGGAAATCAGAAACCGTCGATTCCCAGGGCGCATGCTGTCAACACTAAGGAATCATACGAAACAATGGCTAAATTGATAAAATATGAACATGACTGGAAAATTTGTTGCGATTTAAATGTAGTTGCTATGTTATGCCTCTGGGATAGCCGATATTTTGCCACCACTGCATATTAAGCTGGGACTCTTTAACAATTTTGTAAAAGTCTTAAGGACAGATGGCAATTAACTCTCATATTTAAAAAGTTAATTTAAAAATCTTTCTTTTCAAAGAAGGCGTTTTTGATGGGCCTAAAATAAGGAAACTGATGAAAGATGTACATTTCGAATCATATTTGACGTCGGATGAAATTGCAGCATGTAGGTCGTTTAAACTTGTAGTTTCAAATTTCTTTGGATCCAATAAAAGCCCGCAATATGAAACAATGTTAAATGATTTGTTAAAAAATTATGAAAAAATTGGTAAGAAATATATTTTTCTAAATATATGTATATAACTCATATGTATGTATTCTTCTAACTTAGTTTTCGCTTTATGTATTCCAACAGGTGTAAATATGTCCCTTCAAATTCATTTCTTGCATTCTCATTTATACTTTTTCCCCGAGAATATTGGCGACGTAAGTGACGAATATGGCGAAAGGTTTCACCAAGAATTGAAGTCCATCGAGCGGCGTTACCAAGAGCACTGGGATGAAAAAATGATGGGAGATTATATTTGGTTCCTCATTAGAGAAACCGATTCCGAAATCTACAAACGTCAACAAAGAACTCACAATTACTTCTAATGAAACTTGTACATGTAAATAAACTCAAATGTACATAATATAAACAAAGGAACAAATAAAATCGCTATTTAAACAGAAATTAAAAAAAGATTTTTTGAAGTTCTCTTACCTCTTCAAATAGGCATTATTTTCTTCGCTAGGATGCAAACTTTTAAAAAATAATATAAAGATTTTTTTTTCGATTTTTTTCTATTTTTTAGGTTTTTTTCGCCCCAGGATTTTTTTTTTTTAAAAAAATCTCCTTTTTCCATTTTGCTTAATGACTGTTACTAAACCACTGTTTCTAAGTGAAAGAGATATTTCCAACATTGGTATCCCATATAAATAGCTTCAATTTAACTTATAAGTCGACCTTATCGGGCATATACTCAAAAAATTATAGTGCAAATACTAAGGGTACCTTCGACGATAATAGTATTATTAATAAAAAAATTTCTAAAAAAATGTATCCATGAAAAATTTTTGGTTTTGATTTTATATAATAGTATGCCACAATCTATATAAAAAAATAATTTTTAGGTCTGGGACACAAAAAATTGTTTTTGTTGCATAGTGTAGCCAAATGGCTATCAAGGCAATAACGTCTAGAGCATTTGATTTGACCCGCGCACTGGTGTGGTGGCGCCTATAGTTACAACCTATTTTCGCAACGCTTTTGGCTATCAGATATTGGAAACATCGATTTATGGAAATATTTTTAATATACTAGCTGACCCCAGCAGACTTTGTCCTGCCCGTACTGTTTGGGATGTATTGGTTTTTTCATTGACATTTCATTAAAAAATTCATACATCCCGAGTTTCAGAAAAAAATCATCAATATATTGACCATAGGTCCAATGCAGCGCCATCTACCGGTTAGAATCAAACATACAAACTTTTAGCAATACAAACTACTTTTTGGGATGACAACCACCCATCCATCTGCCTAAAAGGCATTGTCTATCGCAAAAACTTTTCTGCCCTCTCCGGTTTCTCCAAACCTTCAATTCTTTATAGGACTAGCACAACGGACCTTTCGCTCTCCGAAAGGTCCATTGTGAAAGGTAACACTACGTGTTACCGCCACTGCCTGATTTCTATTGTGAATAGCACTAGCAAATCTATAACTTTTTTATATTTGTCAAATTAATGTTTGTTTACTTGTCATAAAATTTTAATTGCCTTCCACTCGGGCTAATAAGAATCGAGGCTAACAATCCTGTTTGGGAACCATTACTAATTATATCATTAACTTACTTGTTCCTGTTCCGAATGTAATAACATGCTCTGTGTTTCCATACCAAAAAGTTTGTATTACAAGTTAATTAATTTACATGTGTAGTATTATGTTCCTAATAAAAATCATTGCAGGAATTTTAACATTCAAGTATAAGGCAATAAAAATACCAATTTATGCTATAAATATCTGGAGTTTATACCTGGTGTCCACAATCTATTTGGAAATAGAGGGCTGGGGTTGATTCCCCTAACACTACGCGTCTTTTAACCTAACCTAACCTAAGGCAAACTACACATACATTTTCAGTTTTAGTCCAATCGCTCCGGAAATGCTAATTTTGCAAATTACTTTATCGCGGTGAAAATAATTCTAAAACACAAGTGACCCCAAATTGAATATGTTGTTCAATTTTCAGCCCATTCGCTTTTAAGGATTTGGAGATAATGCGTTACTAAAAAATGTACCAAAGATTTTATATATAAAGAAGATATAATAATTTAGGCCATCTCATTCACTATAAGTAAAATTATTTCCCATTAACATAAAGCCTACGAAACGGTAAATTGTCAGTTCAGAGCGTTAGCAAATTTATTTGTGCTTCAATATTTAAACATTAACCTAACCCCTTATGGGGGAGGTACTTGTTTTTTGTTTGTAAGAATCATGTTTTTTTAATTTTAATTTGGAAGCCCAAATTGAATCACCGTTTACAGGGACATTGTAAATTCATATTAAAATAAACACACTACGAAAACTATTGCTATTGCATATTGATTTACAACAGAGATTAATTTAAAATCACCCTGAATCATTGAAATCATTTGAACCTGATTCAGACGGCAATTAGCCTTGATGCTACTGCCTCCACCCACACGCCTTCTCTCTACTACTTTCTCCTTTTCCGTTGTCAGGAAATACCATGTGCCATACCAAAAGTGCCAGCTGTCATTTCATGTCATTAGTGTTGCATTGGGCATGCATGGAGCATCTCAAATTTCAAATTGCTTTCCAAGTACTTGACCATTAAAATGTTCACATTTCAATGTTGGCGTAATTTAATGAACATTTGCTGTTATTAAGTATTTCCAGGATCTCCAATACAGCGATTGAAATATGGTAAAATTGTAGATCAGAGCAGTTTGTATTGCTGTAATGCAATTAAGGATATCAGCATTAATTTGGAAAAGTAGCAAGTAAAAACGGCCTTAAGTTCGACCATGCCGTATCTTATATAACATCCACCATGGATCGCATTTTATAGTATAATAAAGAAAATTGGAAATTATATAAAATATTAAAATAGGGGAAGACAATTTAAATTTGTGGTCTCCGTGGCGTTAAGTATTCAAATCGGGGAGATTATAAAATTAATTATAATTACATTATGTGTGCACAAAAATGTATCCTCGATGAAAATACCGCATAATTTTGAACCGCCAATTCGAATGACATTAGCCGTTTTTTTCTGTGGCAAAGAAGTTAGTAAATTCAAACACAATTTTAGTATAGATAACTTCGGATATATGTTCCATTTCAAAGAATGAAGGAAAGGAGACACTTTACGAATTATTTCTCCCACCACACCCCCGCTCATCCCCTTACCACCGAAAATCTCCCACCCAAAATAATGTTGTATCAAAAGTCATAGAACTCGATGGGTGATGTATTTGACAAAAAGATTCCTAGTAAAAGTTACTTACTCAATACACTATTATGGCAATCAAATGGTTTTTTAAATACATCGTATATATTTGTCATGCATTGAGTTTTGTGTGGTGTTGAAATGTACCTTTCTTCTCAATTGTTTAAAGAAAATCTATAAATACGATATATTTAAAAAACCATTGGGTTGCCATAAAAGTGTAGTGTGGGAGCCTATACTGATTTTTTACAAGGTTTTTTTGTCGCATACATCTCCCAAAAAATCCATCGATTTCCACGACTTTTAATAAGTCATTATTTTTGGAGGGGGTTTTTCAGTGATAAGGGGGTGAACGGGGGTGTCAGGTGTTTTGGAGAAATACTTCTTGAAGTGTCTCCTTTCTTAGTTGCTATTACTTGATATATTGATTTTTTTACAAGGAATATTTTTGTCGAATACATTACCCCAAAAATCCATCGATTTATATGACTTTTGATATGTCATTATTTTTGAAGGGAGTTTTTCAGGGGCACAGTGATGAGAGGGGCAATCGGACGATTTGAGAAAAATACTTCTTGAAGTGTCTCAGTTATTTTGTTCTTTGACATGGACCATCTATTCAAGGCTTTCTATACTGAAATTGTGTTTGAATTTACTAACCTCTTTGCAAACTTTGTGTATACATATCTCGAAAACGCGATGTCTCAGGAAAAACTGTTAATGCAATTTGATTTAACGTGTCGAAATTATTAAGGTAAGTTGTTTTCATCGAGGATAAATTTTTAAAGTGAATTTTCCACACACAGTCTTATTATAATGAGCGCAGTAATGTTATTCATACGACAACTATGTCGCATTAATTACATTCATTATAATTATTATTAAGTTATTCATACGACACGAACCAAAAGAAAAAAGTGCCCAAAATAAAGTTTCAGACAAAATATTCACGATACGATAAAATTCGAATTGGAGCTAAACCAGAAAAACACAAATGGCATTTTGTTTCACTATCAGAAACTGAAGTGAAAATGGTGGCAACTTTCGATGACCCCGAAAATGTTGTACTGTGTTATACCCTACACCATTCTGTGGTGTAGGGTATAATAAAGCAAACTTATATTACCCTGTATTATAAGTTTGCTTTGTGATATTTGTAAAACATTAAAGTACTACAGCTAAAGCCACCCTAATGTATACCTGTTATTTAGACTTAAGGAAGGCCAACGTCGCCTTAAATTCCTGCAAAAAGGCTGTAGGGTCGCTTTGTGGCCTCTCTCCTAAAATCGTCCACTGGATATATATAGCAGAAGTTCGTCCAATACTGTTATATGGTATTGTGGTATGGCGGACGGTAACTGACAAACTAACCATCACCAACCTACTAACAAAGGTTCAGAAAACTGCCTGCCTGAGCATAACCGGAGTCTTAAGGACTACACTCACCGAGTCTCTACAAGCCCTGCTCCATATACTGCCGATTAATATTGTGGCGAGAGAAGTTGCAACCAATGCGACAATAAGATTAAACTGCCTATCAATGTGGAAGTACAAAAACTACGGTCACATGATGATATCAAAGTGTAGTGCTGTGGTAACCGACCGAGTGGACTATATACCAACTGTGTACACCTTCGAGAGAAATTACATCACTATGATTCCCGCCAGAGATGAATGGGTTGGCAGAATACCAGGTAATAGAAACCATCTCCACTTTTCGACGGATGGTTCGAAGCTTGATGAAAAGGTTGGCTTCGGAGTACAATGTGATGAACTTAGTTTGGCTATAGCTCACAGACGACCAGATACCTGCAGTTTCTATCAAGCCGATATAATGGCAATATGGGAAGTCCCCAAGTGACTGAGTCGCAACCAACACTGGCGTTGTCATTTACTCGGACAGCCAGGCTGCCATCAATTCTCTGGAGGCAACATCCCTAAATTCACAAACAGCCCTCGACTGCCGCAGATCTCTTAACGAGATGGCTGAGCAGTTTAATATACACCTCATATGGGTGCCTGGGCATAGGGATATCCCGGGGAACTGCAAAGCCGATGAACTTGCTAGGAAAGTGACGACATTACAAATTCTCGAAGAATTTGCATATATTCGTGCGCCACTATCCACGTGCAAGCTTTGGCTTAGGCAAGAGGCAATCAGGCAGTCCAACGAAAGATGGACAGAAATCGGCACCTGCAGGGTAGCAAGACAAATCTAGCCAAGGTATGACCTGAGAGGATCAAAATATCTCCCCGCTCTAGAGAGGCAAAGATTGCCTACGTAAGTATCAGTTCTGACGGGACATTGCTTGGTCGGCGAACACGCCAAAAGATTGGGTATTGACTCTAATGACTTCTGCAGAAGCTGTGGAGATGAGGAAGAAGTGGAGAGCATTGAGCACTTGCTATGCGACTGCCCCGCTCTGAGTAAACGACGACTGGACATACTGGGGTCGGCCTTTCTAGGCAGCCTAACAGACCTTTCCAGCACCGATATTCGTACTATCGATAAATTTGTATATCAAACAGGTTGGTTTCTATGAGGGGCATTTCAGCCCGTGGTAACACTAGGGACCTAAACTGGTCTATGTGAGCTTGTAAAAAAATATGGCTGTCAACCTAACCTAACCTATCCTAAAGTATACCGATCGGCTTAGAATCACTAGCTGAGTCGATTTATCGACACAAAAGTAAGGTCCAATGATTCCTCCTGACCAAAACCAGACTGTCACTTTTAATGGGTGCAAAGGTGACTGATGAATAATTTGAGGGGTTTCCATTGCCCAGAACCGACTATTCTGTTTATTCATATATCCATTCAAATGAAAATGTGCCTCGTCACTCATTATGATTTTTTCATGAAAATCGGGGTTGTCATGTTTTAACGATTAAAACACGTTGGTTTATCGAATATTTTTTCATAATAAATTTGCCACGTCTCTACTTCACGACTGCCAAATATGAACTGTCAAGACTAATGTTTACCAAAATGGCGGCAAAACAAAGTAGTATACCTTCCCGGCGGACACTTGTATATGTACCTAAGATTTCGCATCTATAGCGCTATAGACACTGCATTTTAAATCCGATAACTCTGGAATTAGGCACGATAGTTTTCCTTATGCCTAAGACAAACGGCATTATATTTGAAGAAGATCGGTTCGGAATTATAAATGGTGGTCCAAACATAATGCACGATATTAATTGCGGGTCACACTTTAATGTCAACTAACCTAACCTTAATTTGACATTTATTTGTTTCAGTGTTTGACAAATTCAATCATGGAGAGGTACACAATTGAGTAGCGCGTTAAGATTGTTGAAGCCTTTTACAATGGACAATGGTTTCAATGGACGTTCAAATCAAAATGTATTTCATGCACTTCGTAATTTTTTTGGTCAGCCTAATCGGCCAAATGTGTCCACAATCGGAAGAATTGTGCGCAAATTTCAGCAAACCGGGCAAATGAAAATGGTGGCATTTGCCAGACAGCCAACGAAACAATGGCTTTCATGCACGAGAAATTCAATGGCCGTGATATCTCACGTAGTGGTAATGTTAATTGGCCGCCACGATCATGTGATTTGTCACCGTTGGACTTCTTTCTTTGAGGATATTTGAAAGAAATGTGTACGTCACTAAGCCTAGAACAATTCAAGAGCTAAATGATGAGGTAATTCGTTTTATTTACAATTATTATCGTGTGTTTTGGTTGGACCACCCTTAATATAGCAGCCCCCATATCAGAGCAGTGTCGGTATCGGTACAGCAGCCCTCTTTTACATCTTACAATTTTTAAATTAGGGAAAGCGGAGATTCTGGACCCAAGGGCGGACACTGCTTAATTAGAAGAAAATCGGTTTAGTTTTAGAAATAGCCCCCATATGCTCCCGATGAAGATTCTCACCGCTATAGAATTCAAATTCCTCATCAGATCTACGTAAAATTTTGTGCACAACACTTTCTTCGATTAAGAACGATGAAAATGTTTGAATTTTGATGAAAATGTTTCAGATTTAGATAAAGCCGCAGTATATATCTATATCTCAATTTTGCACCCAAGCACTATAAAATCTGCATTATTCCATAGATCTTAAAATTTATTTGATATGGGTTTAGCGAATCTCTAAAGTTATTGAATTTGAAGAAATTCGTTCCAGCTTTGCATTGTAACCTCCGCCCCTAACCCGATTTTGAATATAAGTGCTATAAGTGCACTTTGGGAGAAAGCACTACCATTATTTCGCATCTATAGCGCTATAGACACTGCATTTTAAATCCGATAACTCTGGAATTAGGCACGATAGTTTTCCTTATGCCTAAGACAAACGGCATTATATTTGAAGAAGATCGGTTCGGAATTATAAATGGTGGTCCAAACATAATGCACGATATTAATTGCGGGTCACACTTTAATGTCAACTAACCTAACCTTAATTTGACATTTATTTGTTTCAGTGTTTGACAAATTCAATCATGGAGAGGTACACAATTGAGTAGCGCGTTAAGATTGTTGAAGCCTTTTACAATGGACAATGGTTTCAATGGACGTTCAAATCAAAATGTATTTCATGCACTTCGTAATTTTTTTGGTCAGCCTAATCGGCCAAATGTGTCCACAATCGGAAGAATTGTGCGCAAATTTCAGCAAACCGGGCAAATGAAAATGGTGGCATTTGCCAGACAGCCAACGAAACAATGGCTTTCATGCACGAGAAATTCAATGGCCGTGATATCTCACGTAGTGGTAATGTTAATTGGCCGCCACGATCATGTGATTTGTCACCGTTGGACTTCTTTCTTTGAGGATATTTGAAAGAAATGTGTACGTCACTAAGCCTAGAACAATTCAAGAGCTAAATGATGAGGTAATTCGTTTTATTTACAATTATTATCGTGTGTTTTGGTTGGACCACCCTTAATATAGCAGCCCCCATATCAGAGCAGTGTCGGTATCGGTACAGCAGCCCTCTTTTACATCTTACAATTTTTAAATTAGGGAAAGCGGAGATTCTGGACCCAAGGGCGGACACTGCTTAATTAGAAGAAAATCGGTTTAGTTTTAGAAATAGCCCCCATATGCTCCCGATGAAGATTCTCACCGCTATAGAATTCAAATTCCTCATCAGATCTACGTAAAATTTTGTGCACAACACTTTCTTCGATTAAGAACGATGAAAATGTTTGAATTTTGATGAAAATGTTTCAGATTTAGATAAAGCCGCAGTATATATCTATATCTCAATTTTGCACCCAAGCACTATAAAATCTGCATTATTCCATAGATCTTAAAATTTATTTGATATGGGTTTAGCGAATCTCTAAAGTTATTGAATTTGAAGAAATTCGTTCCAGCTTTGCATTGTAACCTCCGCCCCTAACCCGATTTTGAATATAAGTGCTATAAGTGCACTTTGGGAGAAAGCACTACCATTAGAATATTGATAAAATTTGGCAATATTTCGGATAATTCTGCTCTGATAGGGTGATGTAGGGTATCACATAATCTGCTCCGCTAGACTTTAGAACTTCCTTACTCGTTTTTATACCCTACACCACACTGTGGCACAGGGTATTAATTTTGTGCATTTATTTGTAACACCTAAAAGGAGATGAGATAGACCCATCGTTTATTATACCAATCGACTCAGAACCACTTTCTGCGTCGATTTAGCAATGTCTGTCTATCTGTTCATGTATTCTTGTAATCAAAGAAAAGGTCACAATTATGGTCCGATCTCAACGAAACTTTACACATATCTTTCTTAATATGTGATATATATCGTTCGATCGATCTAGTTTATTGTAATCAACATCTTCAACTCCTCCTTGGAATGAGTCTTGATGAGCATTTTGAGCTAAGAACTTTGTTAACTGAAACTAAACTAAACGAAATAATTCCAAATTATTATCGAAATGCCCTTTTTGCATTGCTAGGGAGGTGTAGGGTATTATATAGTCGGCCCCGCCTGACTTTCTGTCTTTCCTCACTGGTTTATATCCGATCAGTAAGATATTTCTTAACTTAGGAACAAATATTTGCTAAATTTTGGAGAAAATCGGTTTAGATTTAGATATAGAACATGGCAGAAAGGGGGGTTTTGATTCAAGCTGATGAAAATATGTTTATAGTCCCATCTAGCTGTTCCATACTTGATCTATGGAAGAATACATATGCTTATCGTTTCAGATATACTTTGTTATGATCAATATATTCAAATTCTGCTTGGAATAAGCCATGATGAGAGGTGGAGCTATGTACTAGCTTAACTGAAACGAAACCAATTATACAATTCTTACCGAAATCTGACAGTACTTTGGCTATACACGCTGAAAAAAAATCGCTTCTGTAGTATATTGTCCCAAACATATTCGGCTTGAAGCATATATATGTTTATGGTACACTCTAAATATATAATATTTGGTACACACAAAAATTATATATTTGGGAAGATGTTGTTCTAAACAAATCCTTGTTTTCACCCTAATACCTTTTATTTGGGATTTTAATTCCGAAACAAAAATGTATTTAAATTTAAGTATTCCGAAAATATCGAAGCATAATTGTGTTAAGTTTTTCAGTATTTTAATGATAATTTTTTAGAAATTTTTAGTTGAAATCGTATAATTTTTGATAACATTAATTTACTCGAAGGATTGAAAAAAATGCTGACATGAAATACCCAGAAATTTAAAATGAGTCCCTTAAAACAGAATGCAATGCTGATAATGGTACTTTTGACTGGGAGAAATAATTCGAAACGAAGGAAAAATTAAAAATTAAATTAGAAAAATTCACCAAAGTTTTGAAAATCTTTCTTAAATTATATATATTTGAAGATATTCCTAAACAATAATTTTATTGGTATATAAATACATATTTTATTTGAGAAAATTAGTTTGCAAATATATTTTGTTGTAATATATTAATACATGCGTTCCAAGTAAATTTTATTGATTTTCAAATAAAATTTATTTACTCAGAAATATAAAACATTTAAAAATTTGTATTCCAAATATATTTTCTTTCGATTCAAACATATCAAAAAAGGCGATTTTGCCCCGTGTATGTTTGACTTAGAAAATAGAATTAGTTTGGCGAAGAAAATAGTGAAAAATGGGAAATTGTTTCTTCAAGCGTATGATATAACTTTCAACAATGATGAATTTTACTGAAGAATTGCCTAAATTACCCAATTAAGCGAAGCCATTTGATGATTCTTTATTGCCCTATTTTATCACAAGCAAAGGACAAAAGACAAACAAGAACATCGTCATCAGGATAATTTTAGTGTCCTAATGGCCACATTAAATAGACCTATTAAAAGTCCTGCGAAACACTCTCGTACCTCATACATCAATTCCGCTAATTCTATAGAAAAAGGCAGCTATTAACCCTTGGATTGTTATGATAGTTGAGATATGTACATATATATGAGTATAGAAATGTACTTTTGTGTGAAAAGCAAATATGTATAACCAATATTCACTGACTAGTGTATTAAGCTTTCGTTATAGGTAATTATTGTTTGTATATAATTTAGTAAAATTATTACAATTTATTTCGAAAATTAAAAAGAATTAAATGTTGTTTATTATTTAAGTCATTTTACCAGACAGCGTTCTCATTATTGCATGATATTCTTGTGATAAAAACGTGAGTATGAGCTTGTTGTTGCTACGAATGTCTCACCAAGAGACAATAAAATAGTTTAAATGTTCCTTTTTTTGCTTCTCTTCTGGTAGTTTTTGTACAGGTATATGACATTTTCGATTTTTATACCCTACACCACACTGTGGTACAGGGTATTATAAATTTGTGCATTTGTTTGTAACTCCCAAAGAGAGAAGAAATATACACATCGTTAATTATACCGATTGGCTTAGAATCACTTTCTGAGTTTATTAAGCTATGTCCGTCTGTGCATGTATTCTTGTAATCAAAGTACAGGTCACAGTTATAGTCCGATTTGAACGAAACTTTACACATATCTTTTTTTGCCCAAGGCCGATCCCTATTAAATTTGGTTAAAATCGGTTATCACCGTGCGACAAATTACAAGGGCAACAATTTAGGTACGAGTACAATAATCTTTACACCTATTACAATGTGAATAACAACAATATACTTATACATATACATACGCTGAAATAATCGCTTCTTTAGTATACTTTAGTATACATACCGCTTCTTTAGTATACATATCGATGGCTAAAATTCCAAAGGTGCTATATATAGATTTTTGAAAATGAGATTTTAATGCCAAGTGCTTCTGCTTGGCATGATTGACCTATTTTTCCTGTCGATTTTTACCCGCTGATAACAATTCTGTATTAAAAATTTTTGCATAATACACACTTTTAGAAAAAACGCGGAAGAAAATTTGATGCATTTTGTAAGCCGTGTAACACTCATAAACCTTCCTCAGCGAAAGTTGAGATGCCTACTGTGAAGAGTGGACTCTACTTCGTAAAGTGTATTGCAAAATAGTTAAAAGGAATGACGTCTTTAAAGAGAAAATTTAGAATCCTAAAATATATAGTATTACCTAAGGTACGCTACAACACGAGAAAATGAATTCATTTTAAAACCAGTAAGGAAATGCTAAAGTCGGGCGGTGCCGACTATTTAATACCCTACACCACTCTCGTAATATTGAATAACTCTGATATATAAATTTTGTAATTCATGTATAAATTGTTTACATAAATTTACTTTTTTGACATTTTATACTTAAATAATACCCTGTACCACAGTGTGGTGTAGGGTATAAAAACGATTGGATCTAAAGAGCCAAATCGGATGAAACATATATATGGGAGCTATAGCTAAATCTTTACCGATTTTGTTCAAATTCGGCAGTGTTGGTTCATGGATCAAGAAACTCTACCATTCTAAATTTCAAAACGATTGGATGTAAAATACAGCTTCTAGAGAACTAAAGGGCCAAATCGGACGAAACATATATATGGGAGCTATAGCTAAATCTTAACCGATTTTGTTCAAATTCGGCAGTGTTGGTTCATGGATCAAGAAACTCTACCATTCTAAATTTCAAAACGATTGGATGTAAAATACAGCTTTTATAGGACTAAAGGGCCAAATCGGACGAAACATATATATGGGAGCTATAGCTAAATCTTAACCGATTTTGTTCAAATTCGGCAGTGTTGGTTCATGGATCAAGAAACTCTACCATTCTAAATTTCAAAACGATTGGATGTAAAATACAGCTTCTAGAGAACTAAAGGGCCAAATCGGACGAAACATATATATGGGAGCTATAGCTAAATCTTAACCGATTTTCTTCAAATTCGGTAGTGTTAGTTCATGGATCAAAAAAGTCTACAATTCTAATTTTCAAAATGATTGGATGTAAAATACAGCTTCTACAGGACAAAAGAGCAAAATCGGACGAAACATATATATGGGAGCTATAGCTAAATCTTAACCGATTTTCTTCAAATTCGGCAATGTTGGTTCATGGATCAAGAATCTCTACCATTCTAAATTTCAAAATGATTGGATGTAAAATACAGCTTCTATAGGACTAAAGGGCCAAATCGGACGAAACATATATATATGGGAGCTATAGCTAAATCTTAACCGATTTTTTTCACATTCGGCAATGTTGGTTCATGGATCAAGAAACTATACCATTCTAAATTTCAAAACGATTGGATGTAAAATACAGCTTCTATAACGAAAGATATATATGGGAGCTATAGCTAAATCTTAACCGATTTTCTTCAAATTCGGCAATGTTGGTTCATGGATCAAGAAACTCTACCATTCTAAATTTCAAAACGATCGGATGTAAAATACAGTTTCTATAGGACTAAAGGGCCAAATCGGACGAAACATATATATGGGAGCTATAGCTAAATCTTAACCGATTTTTTTCACATTCGGCAATGTTGGTTCATGGATCAAGAAACTATACCATTCTAAATTTCAAAACGATTGGATGTAAAATACAGCTTCTATAAAACTAAAGGGCCAAATCGGACGAAAGATACATATGGGAGCTATATCTAAATCTGAACCGATTTCAACCAAATTCAATAGCGATCTTAACAGCCGCGAAATACTCTGAACTGCAAAATTTCAGAACGATCGGAGTGAAATTGCGACCTGTAGTCGACGAACAACTTTACATGGACAGACGGACGGACGGACGGACATCGTTAAATCGACTCAGCTAGTGATTCTGAGTGGATCGGTATACTTTAAGGTGGGTCTAGCTGTGTTATTTTCAGGTGTTACAAACATCTGCCGTGAAACAAACTTATAATACCCTGTACCACAGTGTAGTGTAGGGTATAAAAATGTTAATCGAAAAATAGTTAGAGTAAAAGTTTTATTATGAATTGCAAGTTTTACTTAAAACATTATAAATCTGAATGCATTTTCAATGCATTTCAGATGTACAAAACATCTAAACTATTTGATATGGGCATCGCATATGGGCAACATCTAAGTGTATAACGCAGAAATGGTAGAAAACACTATTTATACCCTACACCACACTGTGGTACAGGGTATTATAAGTTTGTTTCACGGCAGATGTTTTGTAACACCTGAAAATAACACAGCTAGACCCACCTTAAAGTATACCGATCGACTCAGAATCACTAGCTGAGTCGATTTAACGATGTCCGTCCGTCCGTCTGTCCATGTAAACTTGTTCGTCGACTACAGGTCGCAATTTCACTCCGATCGTTCTGAAATTTTGCAGTTTAGAGTACGTCGCGGCTGTTAAGATCGCTATTGAATTTGGTTGAAATCGGTTCAGATTTAGATATAGCTCCCATATATATCTTTCGTCCGATTTGGCCCTTTAGTCCTATAGAAGCTGTATTTTACATCCAATCATTTTGAAATTTAGAATGGTAGAGTTTCTTGATCCATGAACCAATACTACCGAATTTGAAGAAAATCGGTTAAGATTTAGCTATAGCTCCCATATATATGTTTCGTCCGATTTTGCTCTTTAGTCCTGAAGAAGCTGTATTTTACATCCAATCATTTTGAAATTTAGAATGGTAGAGTTTCTTGATTCATGAACCAACATTGCCGAATTTGAAGAAAATCGGTAAAGATTTAGCTATAGCTCCCATTTGGCCATTTAGTCCTATAAAAGCTGTATTTTACATCCAATCGTTTTGACATTTAGAATGGTGGAGTTTCTTGATCCATGAACCAACATTGCCGAATTTAAAGAAAATCGGTTAAGATTTAGCTATAGCTCCCATATATATGTTTCGTCCGATTTTGCTCTTTAGTCCTGAAGAAGCCGTATTTTACATCCAATCATTTTGAAATTTAGAATGGTAGAGTTTCTTGATTCATGAACCAACATTGCCGAATTTGAAGAAAATCGGTAAAGATTTAGCTATAGCTCCCATATATATGTTTCATCCGATTTGGCTCTTTAGATCCAATCGTTTTTATACCCTACACCACCCTGTGGTACAGGGTATTATTTAAGTATAAAATGTCCCAAAAGTAAATTTATGTTAACAATTTATACATGAATTACAAAATGTATATATCAGAGTTATTCAATATTACGAGAGTGGTGTAGGGTATTATATAGTCGGCACCGCCCGACTATAGCCTTTCCTTACTGGTTTTAAATTACATTTGCAAAAATATTGCAAAAAATCATTTTTGTCTTTACATTGTATCTAGGAACACTCGCTATTTTCAACGTATATAAGGTTTTTATACAGAATCTCTTCTTTCATTTGGCTACCCATACATTATTGCAAATTTTCCGCGAATATAGCCCTACCAATAGCCAATTATTTACTACACGCTGAAAAAAAGTCGCTTCTGTAGTATATTGTCCCAAACATATTCGGCTTGAAACATATATATGTTTAGGGTACACTCTAAACATATAATATTGGGTACACACAAAAAGTATATAGTTTTGAGAAAATTTTATTGTAAACAAATCCTTGCTTACATCCCAATATGTTTTTATTTGGGACTATCATTTCCGAAACAAATATTTATTTGCACTTAGGAATTCAGAAAATACGTCAATTGCGTTAAATTTTTACTTATTCAAAGTCATTGTTTAGAAATTTTTAATGTTCGTAAAAATAATAAAATAATAATAATTGAAATCGTATAATCTTGGATCAAAATAAATTACGTGGAGGATTGACAAGATATGATGACTTGGAAATCTAACTCAGAAATTTGAAACTATTGATTTAAGGAGAAGTTAACGCTGCATATGGCATTGTAACTGGGAGGTACAATTCGAAACTAAGGAAAAATTTAACCTGAAATTTCAAAAAGTCAGCAAAAGTTTTGAAAATCTTTTTTTAAATAAAAACTATTTGGATACATTCCTAAACAATAATTTTATTTGTATTTAAACACATATTTTATTTGAGAAATTTAGTTTGCTAATACATTTTGTTGTAATATATTAATATATGCGTTGCAAATATATTTTGTTGATTTTCAAAAAAAAATTATTTTCTCAGAAATATATAATATTTAAAAAATTGTGTTACAAATATATTTCCTTTCGATTCAAATATATCATAAAACGCTGTTTTGCCCCGTGTATCTAATCATTGACATTTTGGCGTTTAGTTTCAAAATATCTTTTAATTTGAATTGTTTTCAACATATTTGATTTTCAATATAAATTTAAATTCGAACGAAAGTTGCTATACTTACAAATTCCACAAAACATAGACAATTTACGAAGGAAAAAAGTGCTATATTTCAGAACTTCGCGTAAAATGGACTATATTAATTTTTTTTGTTTGTAGCACATAGTAGCAATATGTAGAACATATCGTAGAACAAAAATTCGCTGAAACTCAAATAATGTGACAATAAAACAGTTTTTTTGCTCTCCTGAAAAATTTGTTTTTTTTTAATATAGACACAAATGAATTTAAGCTATCGATATGCGGCTTGAAAGATATATATTTTTAAGGTAAACTAAAAATATAATAAAATTTAATATTTGACAATATGTTGCTGTAAACATATCTTTGTTTCCTTTCTAATATTTTTTTAGGTGGGACTATTATTTCAGAAAAAATTGTAAAAAAAACTTTATAGCTGAAACCGTATAATATTGGAAAACAATAAATTATTGAAGGATTGATAACAAATTAAGACTTGGAATATTTAGAAATTCAAAATGGGTGCTTTAAAATAGAAGTTAATGCTGCATATGCCATTTTTAATTCGCAATCAAGGAAAAATTAAAACTGAAGTTCGAAAAAATAACTTTGCAGGCTTGTGGAATTTAAATAATGTTATTCCGTTAAATAAATTTAAATAATTGTTAACCGTTAATGATAGAAGGGTGACATTTTAATATGTGGTGTACCAGTTAGAGTCAGATTCATAGAACCACAACTGTGAAAGGGTGCCCCGACTTGTATATATATATATTCTTGGACATAATTCCCACAATTGGTTGGGCGTAATGTTCGCAGAGCGTTCTCGGACATAACACACAAACATCCAATGTATATTGGGACTTCTGTCCTTAACAAACCGCGATCATAACACCCAAAGTAATGAAAATTCACCTCAACTGGTTGTTTTTATTAACAAAATGCAACGCCACTTGTGAAGGATACAATTTGACATCATGCCAAAATCGCCTCGAAGTCCACGAGTTTCATAAATTTATTTAAATATTACTCATTTATGACTGACTTTTGATGTGGCAAAGTAACAGCACGGAAAAATGTTATCAAAAAATATCGAAGAAGATATGTATTTACTACACATTATTTTTGCTCCCATCCATCGCCAAATGAATCTAAAGAAATATTGATCTTAATGATCGTCACTATATGATGGATGAGACTTTTTCGGTGGTCCCAAGCTGTGGATACAAATCGCGCATTTTTTAAAATCGCTTGATTTTTTTCGTTAGTTTCGCTTTTTGTCCTAGTTGCAATGAATATTTTTTTAAAATGCGCGATTTAAAAAAAATCTTCTAGGCGTTTTCTATGTTCTTCAAATTTTATATCATCTACATATACGAATACATTTATATCGTCTAAAAATACATTTATGTTAATTACTTATTTCTAGGTTTTTTAAAAAAACTTCGCCTTTGGTCCTGAGTTCAATGATTTTATTTAAATCGCGCGATTTAAATAAATATTAACATTTTTAAAAATCGCGCGAGTTTTTAAAAAATATTCGCCATCGGTCCTAACTTCAATGAAACATTTTTTAAATAGCGCGATTAAAAAATTCTCCTGCGTCATTTTCTTTGTTCTTCAAATTTTATATTTTTCCTCTTTGACAAATACATTAATATTAATTACTTATTTTGTGGGTTTTCCCTCATATGAGTATATCCTACAGTTTATAGACTCAAACATTTTCAAACTTTAAGTACAAACTTTAAGAAACCTAGGGGTAGAGAAATTAATAAAAAATGTTTAGAAAGTGATACATACACTAACATTATGTCCATTATGCAGGCAGATTGTAGGAAGCGCTGAAGAATTTCACATTTAAATTAATTTATGCTCATATAGAGCAATATATAAGTATATCTTCAAATGTATTATATTTTATATTGCTGATATTTACTCCTTTACATGAATTAAATTATACATTCGGCATAAACTTTTATTCCCCTAAATGATAAAAAACATATTTTTTTATGTAAATTTAATAAAGGGGAATAACTCCCGGACATAAGTCCCAAAAATTTTGGTGTTATGTCCTAGAATATATGCGGACATAACTCCGTTGGAAATTATTTCACGGCACCCTTTGAAAGATACCCTTCGTCCTTGGAATAGCAGGAATTTTCCCCTTTCATTTGATGTGCATATTTATCAATTCACATTGTGATAAGTGCTAAGACAAATATTTCAAAAATGTTATCCTAGAAATTTGAAAAACCGGTAAGAAAAGACAGAAAGTCGAGCGGCCGCCCTAGCAATGCGAAAAGGGGCATTGCGATAATAATTTGGAATATTTGGGTTTGTTTCAAAGTACTTAGATAAACCTCCTCATCAAGGTTTATTCCAACAGGTAGTTGAAGATATTGATCATAATAAACTAGATCTCATAATATAACCCTAATATAGGGTGATCCAAGTAGAGATATTTTTTCAATAGCCTTTTTTTGACAGATAACGTGTGAGTCGTGTCATGCTGTCATGTTATTATACCCTACAACACACTGTGGTACAGGGTATTATAAGTTTGTTTCACGGCAGATGTTTGTAACACCTAAAAATAGCACAGTTAGACCCACCTTAAAGTATACCGATCGACTCAGAATCACTAGTTGAGTCGATTTAGCGATGTCCGTCCGTCCGTTAGTCCGTCCGTCCGTCCGTCCGTCCGTCTGTTCATGTAAAGTGGTTCGTCGACTACAGGTCGCAATTTCACTCCGATCGTTCTGAAATTTTGCAGTTTAGAGTATTTCGCGGCTGTTAAGATCGCTATTGAATTTGGTTGAAATCGGTTCAGATTTAGATATAGCTCCCATATATATCTTTCGCCCGATTTGGCCCTTTAGTCCTATAGAAGCTGTATTTTACATCCAATCGTTTTGAAATTTAGAATGGTAGAGTTTCTTGATCCATGAACCAACATTGCCGAATTTGAAGAAAATCGGTTAAGATTTAGCTATAGCTCCCATATATATGTTTCGTCCGATTTGGCCCTTTAGTCCTATAGAAGCTTTATTTTACATCCAATCATTTTGAAATTTAGAATGGTAGAGTTTCTTGATCCATGAACCAACACTGCCGAATTTGAAGAAAATCGGTAAAGATTTAGCTATAGCTCCCATATATATGCTCTTTAGATCCAATCGTTTTTATACCCTACACCACACTGTGGTACAGGGTATTATTTAAGTATAAAATGTCCCAAAAGTAAATTTATGTAAACAATTTATACATGAATTACAAAATGTATATATCAGAGTTATTCAATATTACGAGAGTGGTGTAGGGTATTATATAGTCGGCACCGCCCGACTTTAGCCTTTCCTTACTGGTTTAAATGGTAGTTTGTGTATTCTTTTTTTTTTTGTTGCCTACAACTCTTATTTAATATTGTGAACCGATTTTCCAATGAGAACAGTTATTTCCAAAGAACATGTGAGTAGCATTACAATCTTAGGGAATATAATAAAATATATCGTTGGCTTATATCCAAAAGTGGCTATACTCGTATTAAAACACCCAATTTTTCAAGACAGCAGAGAAGCTATTGCATTTTATTATTTCGCTATAATTTCTATATGTTATGAATTATGTATACGAACGTATATAATATGTATATAAAATTCAACAGTTTTTTTGCTCTCCTGATATATCCAATTTTGGATATAAGAAAATAAGTGGGATTCTTTTTCGCCCAACTTATTGCATCAAATTTATTCATTTATATAAGAACTTTTTATAAAAATATGCTTGTCTGCTCACTTTTCTGTCCATTAATCATTTGAGTTTTCGAAATTTTCCAGCACTTGCCACAAACAATGTAATATGTGTCTGACGACTCTTATGTTAAAAATATGATCTCATAATCATAAAAATTTATGTGTCTTAAAAATAAGTATCACGGCAAATGGCAAAGAGAAAAGGTCATTACTTTTGATGATTGATGTACGTGGTTGCGTGCAAAAAATTCAAAGAAAGAAGAAAAATACGACAAACACATATTTTTCTTACGGAGTGAGATGAGGTCATTTAATAAATGATCGAATCACGTCGTGTTGGCAAAAGAGTGCTTTGCTGCAAAGCAAGAAAATATACGTATGGATTTTCCAATCGACTTTAATGTTAAAACCTAATAGAGTTTTGTCTTGTCTCAAGAACATTTTATGTATATGGAGATTTGAAGAATTGTAAAATATGACCCCTTACGCGACTCCCTGGGGAATTTGTAGTAATGTTACTTATTACTTGGCTCTAACTGGAAATTGGCAAATGTTGAGTGTGGCTGAATGTGGGCTTGTTTTTACAAATATTCAAACATTAATCTCCACGATACAAAGCAGACGAACAGAAATCGATTTAGTTGAATTTTAAATTCATTATATCTATTAATATGTAAATTTCAGCTAAGGATAAAGAATTAATAATGTTTGGAATTGGTTTCAAGACAAAAACAATAACACTAGTTTACAAAATTTTTGGCGAACTGCTGTCAATAACATTATTTTTGTGTAATCTGGTGTCATAACCGCGAAAAAATATTAAACAAAAGTTTATAATAATTTGTTAAAATCTCGATTTTCTTGGTTGTTTCCTTTAGTATTTGGATCATACAGATGTTGACAATAACAGTTTCACGTAAAACAGAAGTTAAGTAACTGTCGATAAAACAGTTAGAAAAAAAATTATTATCTTTAAAAAACCGCTTTTGTTTGGCAAGAAAAAAACCATAAAATTTGCAAACATGTTGAAAAGGGAAACATTGCATATTTGAAGAAAATCTTTGGATAAATGTATAAGTTAGAGCCTTTTTGTTAATATACTAACAATATTTGAAAATTGTTAATAACAGAAAATCAACTTAACAGTATAAACGGATATTCTAATTTTGTACTTACTTATTTAGCTACAAAAATATGCATCGATTTTCTTCGGAATTGGCGTGTTCATGACCGATTTTATTCATGACCGATCAGACTTTACGATGAAATAATACAAATATAAAATTTCTTGTCGAGGTTTTATATAAAAAAAATATTACAGCTTTCTCAAAACAAGTAAGAACGATCAGTCGGGTGAACCAACTTACGAATCGGCTCAACTTCTGTCCCAAAAAATATTCGTAAATTTATTTATTTTGATTAAATTATTATCAATTTAAATTGAATTTAATAACTTTAAAGCATCTACAGGTATTAAAGCTATAAGCTCTTAACTGTGGTGCAAATGACGCCTGCTAATGACGCGCATTTTTCACAGGACTGTAGGTCTTATAAAAACATTACACACTACAACATTTCAAGTATTTGTGCGCAATGGTATTAAAGTTATACTCGGTTAACTTTTGGGGCAAAATGGTCCTTTTCTGTGGGAGGTACGAAAAGGGTCGTGCCAATAACGTCCACTTTTCACTGGACTCTAGGTACTATAAAAGCATTACACTGCACAAACTTTCAAGTATTTTTATGCACTGGTATTAAATATATATATTAGGGCGGGTTGATTTGTATGGATGAAAAAAAAATTAAAAATCGTATAGCCAAAACGTAATCTACATTAACTTCTAAGAAAATTCTCCAAAAGAAACCATGGGTCTAAAATCAAAAACTAAACCGCGCCTCTCGACTTGAAAATTTTTTTTCCTCTTCTTTCGCTAAAATTATTTTCTTTTTTTTTTTTTGAAATATATTATGTTTTATTATACCCCCACTTTAGCGATACGAGGGTATATATCATTTGCTACAGCCAAAAGTGTAACACATCGAAGGAGTGACATAAGACCCAAAGTATGTTAGCGGATATCCGTTTAAGGTCGTTTTAAGTCGAATGAGCAATGTCCGTCCGTTTGTATGTCTGTCAAACGGAGTAACCGATTGACTTCAAATTTGGTATGTGGTAATATTTTTTTTTATCTCCGGCTAAGTTCGAAGATGGGCCATATTTGTCCACTCCTTCTAGTACCTCCCCCACAAAGTGTTAATATTAAGTGAATTATTGATTATTGAATAACTTCAATACTACTTATTTGAATCCTCTGAAATTCTACACATAATATTATTTTATTAGTCACTATCACCTCAATTTCAACATTTTGTGAGGGAGGTACTTGAAGGAGTGGACCAATAAGGCCCATCTGCGAACTTAGCCTGAGATAAAATAAAAATATCGCCCAAAATCATGTATGTCATATCGCCCAAACAAAAATCAATGTTAGTTGCGGTTGTAGAAAAAATTGGTTTTTGGGCAAATAATTTTTTGTGTTTTTTTGCCCACAAAAAAGTTATGTCATAACACCCAAAGTATACAGACAAATTTATTCTCGAATGTCCATTACACTACTTAAAGTAAAATGTATCATGAGCATTTTTTGTAAAACAACTTTCGTATCGTCGGAATGCCAAAAGACGGCTACGCGGAACAAGGCGATCTGCGGTAGGCGGCCTTCGGCCGGGATTACAAATTTTCTCCTCTGGTCTATGTCAAAAGACGGCTACGCAAACAGTCTGTGCGTGGAGTCTATGGGCATAACCTAGAGGAGAAAATCTTTAAGCCCTGCCGAAGGCCTGCCACGCCCAGTCTGATTGGTCCGCGTAGCCGTCTTTTGATATACCCCAGAGTAGACAATCTTTAACCACGGCCGAAGTCCGGCCGCGCAAATATACTTTGATCCGCGTAGCCGTTTTCGAACATATCCCGACCTTCGGCCGGGGTTAAAGAGGTGAGACAAATCAATCTGTGTCACCGCTACATGATGAAGGGTATTATTACAGTTCTTTTGTTACGCTATGCTTTTTAACATTTTATATTTATTAAAATGTCATATCGCCCAAAAACAGATTGGGCTTTATGACATTGCATTTGGGCGATATGACATTTCCACATAACCAATTTGGGCGATATGATATACATGGTTTTGGGCGATATGACATTGGGCTATATGACGCTAGGTTGATAAAATTTGGTAGAAATATTTCTTATAGTTGCAGGTTGTTTGGGATTGCGAATGGGCCATATCGGTCAATGTTTTGACATAGCACCCCTATAGAGGTCGCTCCAAAATACGGTTTTTGAGCCATAGATACCACATTTTCAAAGCAATGTAGCAGAAACTTTGCAGTTTGTATTATATTTTGTTATATTTACCCTATAGAGGTCGCTCCAAAATATACGTATTGAGGCCTTAAATACCATATTTTCTAAGCATTTTAACTGAATCTTTGCAGTTTGTATTTAATTAAAACAAGAATTCATTGTAGTAAAAATTTGTTAAATCAATTTATCAATTTATTTATATTTGATGTCGCTCCCAAAAAGATTTATTTAAGCCATAAACACCACATTTTCTAAAAAATTTGGCTACACTTTGCAGTTTATATTCTATTTTGGCAAAGAATTCATCCCAAATAAATGTATACAAATAAAATTTTATTTTTTTGTAGTCCCCGTGTAGATGTAGCTCTCACAAAAGCTATGTTAAGCCATAAATACCACATTTTTCAGGTGAAGAGTTTGGCTAAAGAATTTCCGGCCTACAAATTGCAGCGTTCGTTTTTTTTAACAATTTACTCAAACAAAAAGGATCGTTTCATGATTTGCTCCATATCCAAAGTTTTTTCCAGTACTAAAATGAATGCAATCCATGGTGGAGGGTATGTAAGATTCGGCATGGTCGAACTTAACGCTTTTACTTGTTCTAAATACAATAGTTACATAGTTATATGGATGGGAAAAAGGGGACGTTTGGCCAAAATTCAACACATTCCAACTCGGACAGTCCTTAAGTGATCTCTTTGAAATTTCGTGTCATAACTACTATCCAATGGGACTAAACTTCATTTCGATTAGAAGCCATCGATTTTCAAAACGGACTCTCTTGAATTGAAATCGCCCCATATGTAAGCCCCAAATATGGTTTATTCCGATTTTGAATGTAAGTATTTCCATAAGCCATATTTTCTAACTGATGTTTATAATATTTGGTAGGGGGTATTTCCTAATCTAATAGCGATTTCGTTTGTGCAAAAAACTGCAACAATTTCGTTGCCCTTTTCCTGAAAACTGGAGTTTTATAACACTTTTTGGAATTTTGATATATGAGCTAAGTTTATTTCGAGGAACTAGACCAGTTCCAACTAAAAACGGCAAATATTTTTCAGAATTTTGTGTCGACGGGGCAACAATTTTTTCAGAATCGAAATCAGCATAAGAATGAACACTGCTAGTTATGCGATAATGGTTTCCGATTATTCTCCGTTAAAAAGTTGTTCCGCTATTGACATTTTTCAAATTCATCAAACGTGTTTTCGTGCTTCATTCTAGTGTATGGCATACAAGTATAATTTATTGGCATAAGACAATTTTAGTTACTATTTCTTCTTCAATTTACCAATTAGTTCAAATATATTTTCCAATTTGAATTGTTTTTCAGCGCAAACATTTTCAGTATACACATACGAGTACATATAGAGTTTACAAAATAGTTCAGTTATACATATTAAGATGTTCCACCTCTTCCAATTTTGCTAGCTTATAACATTTTTTGTTATTAATGATTTTGATTTTCCGCACTCAAAAAAATGTATTTCCTAAATTTTAGTAAAATCCATACTCCAATTTAGTTCAATGTTTTTATTCATATTGAGTTAATTTTTTCTTAAAACTGGGAAATTTTATTAAGTACTACCAAATTTTATTTTTTTGGGGGATATGCAGAATAGTTCGTTAACTACAAATGAGGACATATTTTTACTAAAATAATATTTCTTGAAAAAAGTTCGAATATACATATATTTATCAAATTTAAACATATGCGGTTGACACCCAACATAGACATAAGGAAATTATGAACTAATAATGGAAAGCATGATTTTTAGGAAATTTTAACTAAAAATAATCATGAATCCTTATTTCGAGTCCATGAATTTGAACTCAAAATTAGGAAAACATACTAAAATCAAGGAAAAATTAACTATTTTCGGACTATGTTGTAGTGTTAAAAACACAAAAAATTCTGTCCTTTTTCGTTCCGCAAATTTTATTTTTTCGCAAATCGTTACTTGCAGAAACTTAAATTTATGGAGAAAAATTAAAAATGTTACGCCCGGGACAAGAGTCGAACCGACAACCTTATGATAGTGAGCCAGACACACTATATATCGAGCTACGTCCCTCTTTTGGGATTGATATGAAAATGTCATTCATAACAAAATTTCTTCGTCGCCTATAAATATAGTATATGGCAACTCTATTTATCATTCTATGATGGCAATCCTTTTATCAAATTCAAGTGTACATAAAAATACATTGTTTCGAAAATTTTGGGTTATATACATAATTGTATTTAAAAACAAATTTTTCATAAAAATTTAAGTGTCTACGTAGCTCAGTTGGTAAACATGTGGTTCAGAAAACGGAAGGTTCTGGGATCGAATCGCATTCGGAGGTAAAAGTTTATATACATAATGTTTAATGTTTAATAAAATAAATTTCAATTCCTAAAATAAAGCAGAAGAGAGAAATCCAAATCGCAAAAAAATCATGGACTAAAAAGTCGAAGAAAAATTTTAATTTTTCTTTTCTTTTTGCATAAATTTAATTAAATTTTCCTAAATTTGAGTAAAAATTTACTTGCAATAAGGACAAAAGAATTTGCATAATTTCAAGTCAGAATTTGCTAGTATTGAGTTAATTTTCCCTATTTTAATTTCAATAATTACTTAAAGGAAGTACGAGTTAACTAGAAATAAGTTAAAAATATTTCATAATTGTGAGGAAATGTATGAACTTGATATAAGGAAAAATAGCTTTAGCGAAATACGAAGTTCAATATTCCTACTGTTAAGTTCATTTTAACTTGCTCTAGGGTTCACTCTTTTTTGAGTGCGTGTCTTCGTAATCATGACCAGTCACAAACACCCACGCATACAGGAATAATAGGTCAAAGGTCACAGAGATGAGTGCTACTACCGTACTGCATCCGTTGTCAGGCAATATAATTTATAACCTTTGGTGGAAACACAAAAACATTTGACCTTTACTTTTTCGGTTATTTTTCCGCGGGAAGAGAGAGAGAGATACGGTACAAACAAATGTATTGAAATCAAGTGAACAAAAACAACTGACAAAAGGTAAAATCACAAAACAATGCTAAATTCTTCTCCATCATCTACAGACCTTTATTGGGGAGCAAAAACAACTCACGGTAAATTGCAAATTTTTTCAACTTGTTCCAAACAATAATGACACTTTTAGTTTAACTTTGTTTTTTTTTTTCATCTTTTTGTTGATTTGAAAGAGGTCCTTTCAAACTTTGTATACTTATGTATTATGTTCAAAAGGATTTTATGCATCAATTTATATAAATAACTGAACAATAAAATTATTGTATAGTAATTTTTCGTAAAGAATATTTTTCTCAAAGACATCAGATAAAAATGTCGGCGCTTTGTATGACGTTTGACATATCGATACCTCCATTCTAAAACATGCTTAGTCGACTTAGCATGTTTTTTGTGAGATTGCATTTTTAATCTCTAAATATTCCAAAATAGTACAGATCAATCGATTTCCGTTAAAAAGGAATTCACAAAAATTTAAACAAATCACAAACCTTTGATCCTGAAAAACTATCTTTTTGCACTTGGGATAGTTTAGAATGGATGTATCGATATATGATAATATTTGATTGCAAGGGTTCCCTTTATTTCGTTAATTAGACGGAAGCATGTATTCCGAAATCTTACACTTCAAAATCACAACCGAGATAACTAACCTTTCTGACTCCGCAGCAAACTTTGTATATTGCGAGTAATGTAATATGAAACTTCGGCTGGGAGATGCCAGAAGATTCTAAATAATTTGTTCATCCTTTGTCAGCCTATAGTCATTGAAAATGTTGTCTAAAATGCAAATGATTGCTGCAGAAGTTATGGGAGTGGTAGCATTGCACTGCACAAAATTTTATGTTTTTATATGCAATGGTATTGTAGTTATAAACTGTTAACTTTTTGTACAAAATGGTCTCTTTGTAAGGAAGTACCATTTTTCTCAAGGTGATAGAAACGGATATACTATTATTATGTGTGGAATTATAGATGATGATTCCAGTAAGTAGTATAGAATTTACACTATGCAATAAAACAAATTGTGTCAGAGAACTAAAAACTATAGATTCCGGCACACCATACTAGATTCAGGTACACTTATTTTATATTTTTTGATGTACTTATATAACCTCGATAAAGCCGGGATGCCATTTAAATTAAAAAAAAAAACATAAGGGCTAGAAATGCTGAAAACATCAACAATTAGAAAAAATTTTTTTTTTAAAGTAGCTTTTTGCTTGCACGAAAAAAACCATAAAAAATAGAAAATAAAACCCCAAAAAATGGTTTGTTCCATTTTTTACAGCTAGAATCCCAACGAAGACAATGCCTATTTGCAAAAAGTCTATTGATAATTGTATAAATTATGACCCATATTGTAATAATAGTGGAATTCCAAAAAATATTTTTTTCATGTTTTTAATTTTTGTTTGGAATGTAGTAAAAGGGGCGTGGCAATAACGCCGTTACTCCTATTGAGAGTTATAATGCGCTCCAGCGAGACAGACAGACGCACGGACATTGCTCAAATGACTATAAATATTCCAAAACTGATTTCCGCCGAACGTACTTAGGATCATACGTAGCAAATGTTGTATAACCCCCTGCACTAAAATGAGGGTATACAAAATTCTAAGCAGACGGATATCTAATAACACAATAAAATATTTAAAAATTATTATATTTCAACGATTTTTTTGTAGTTTGTGGGTGTGACATCTGAAATGGAGAGATTGTTAGATAAATCTCACAATTGACCAAATAAATTCGATAATATAAAAAATTGATTTTTCGTTGTTTTTCTCCTTTATCAACTATACTACACACTGTTCTCCGGTTTCTTCGACCTTCTTAATAAGCAGCCGACGCATGCAAGCATCAAGGCCGCATCAAACTAATACGCTGCGCCTTAAGAAAGATTAGTCAAATCTGGATGGGTGCGGCACTGGATGTTGTACAAAAGCAGCACATCCTATCTCGACCCGGGCATGGATTACGGCTACACCAATTGAAGGTCTGCAATCCCAGTCTTCCAACTGGCAACTGGAAGGTTGTTCCATTGAGTAAGGCGGATAGATCCCGAAGGCACGCAGTATATATAACGAAGGGTAGGATGTCTCTAAGAGTAATTGAAATCTTTCCTCTAACTACTATCGCGAAGTCATCTGCATAGGCAAATACCCTAATACTAATCTTCTCCAGAGAAAGTAGAATATTGTCCATGGAGGGATTCCATGGCAGTTCCATGGCGGTGTGTCATACGGATTCAATAAACGAGCCTAAAGTGTACAACAAAGGTGGTGATTCTCTACCAGATAACGCTGGTGATATCTGATGATGAACCTACCTCTTTACACGAGTCCAACCTGCATCAGGTAGAATCTAGTATTTCGACATTTTCGGACGTGCTTGGGTGCGTCGAGAAGCACTTCGTAAGAAGAATCCAGAATGCGGAACATGGTTCGCCTTTGCCTGTCTGCCTCTCAGTCTTGTTGATGCGAACGATAACTTTCGACAGGATGAACGGATTGACTTCAAATTTGGTATGTGTCAATATTTTTATACCCTCCACCGTAGAATAGAAACACCTTCAAATATTGATATGCGACCCCATAAAGTATACATATTCTTGATCGTCGTAAAATTCTAACAAGGGCACGTTATTGCCACGCCCCTTTTGGTACCTCCTAAACTAAATAGCCAAAATAGAAATTATTTTTTTTTATGAATATCCCGATATTTGCAATATGGGTCATAATTTATATATTTATCCATACACAGGATGCTAGCTTTCAAAAAACGGAAACAACAAAATTTTTGCGACTTTTTTTCTATTTTTTTTTGTTTTTTTCATGCCAACGTTTATTTTGGAAAAAAAAATTCCTAATAGTTTTAACGATAGTTACTAAACTTCTGTAAGTAATATTTAACTCCCCGGCAACCCTGGGGGTTGATAACAATATTCAAATTATCATTCTGATTAAAAGATGCATTTCAGTTATATATTTCTTATATCTGATAGATCAGTTGAGAATGGTTATATCATAGCACGTGGGATCTCTAAACGAGACGGATGAACAGCTCAATATTCACCCGATTTGGGTACCGGGACACAGGGACATACCAGGGAACTACAAATTAGATAAACTAGCAAGACTAGGAACCATCATGAACGCTGCATGAAAACTGGAATATGTGGACATGCCTCTAGTGACCAGCAAGATCTTTTTGGGAGAAAGTGCCCCTACGTCAATAAATGACAGATGGTCACTAGTCAGAAACTGCATGCATTCCAGACTGATGTGGCCCAGCCAAAACTGCTCACTCAGTAACGCCCTGAACTGCTGTCGTTTCATCACATAGGATGAAAGACTAAATGTTTTTCGAATTTATCTTATTTTCTTATTTATCCATATTAATTTAGTTTAACAAACAAAAGAGTTCTCTTCCACTTCCACTTAGTTGAAAGAAATTGTTGTAGAAATATTTGCCAACATTTTCATTAACTCAAGACTGTTCACTTTTTTTGCTCAGCACGTATTCTCGTCTCTCCAATTCAATTACAATTTATTTGCAAAAACTAAAAACTATACACTTCAATTATTTAGTAAATATTTATCTTCCATTCCTGCTTGTTGCTACAAAAATCCCTTGGACCCTGTAGAGATGAGCGGAGGGGTATGGATGATGCAAAAGTTTTCTTTTTTTATTTATATACGAAAAAATACTTTGAAATGTTCAGAAATTGCTTACATATAATCGAGAATACTTCAATTTAAAAATTATAAGGAATGGTACGCAGGATGCTATGGAAATTAATGGAAAAAACTGAAAACAGCTTTCTTTAGAAATTCAATTATTTTTTTAAGAAACGAAAGATTTTTACGATCGTATACCGCATTGCAGTCGGAAGTTGGAACTTAGGAAATTATTCCACAAACTAAATATGGAGGTAAGTGCAAATTTTGGGCCTATTTTTTATAAAGAGTGATTCAGGCACTCATTGCCCCAATCAAGAAAATAACTGGAAATGAAAATAAAGCCCAAATCTTTCGAATATGTTTATAAAAATGCACGACTGTTACATATTTCAAATCATGTCCGACTGAGTTTGATAGATGTCCTGGGTTATTGACATAGACCTAAGACTTCAGAATGACCAGCAATAACAAGGCAAGAGTGCTGAAATCACAGGCATATGTTGCGAACAATTATTCAAATTGTTCGCAACATATGCCTAAGAAAAGAAGAGCTAAAAACATTGGGCAATTTAAAATATAAAACTCGAATATTTGCTTGTATGAAATGATAAAGGTTGTATGATCCGGGCTTCGCGATTAGAGAAAATGCGGCTAAATTTAGAAATTTACATAAGAAATACTGTAATGGGGAATGCTGACAACAATCTGAGCGGAGTTGGAGTCGTAGAATGAGTAAACATTTCTTTCTCGACTGCGACCTAGAAAATAATATAAGCAATTATAATTTGTTTCAAAAAATATATGGCTGTGAACAGAATTGTTTATATATCCTACCCGAAATTGTACTGGTGCAAATTGTACCCGTGACAGCTGCATTAAGTAGAGGGATCTGTTCGCAGGTTGTCAATTTTATATGAAAACAACCGGTGACTTTACCATGGTTTATAAGTAATGGCAGTTCTGCACCCACTTTGTAACTTATCCAAGTACTGGTCTATAAGAATACAGTACCAGACCGTTGAATGTCAGACAACACAGAATAAGTTAAATTGGAAACCAAACAAATGTTTACTTTTCAATTGTAGAATTTCGAAAACTGAACCCAACCAACTGATCGTCAACTAAGGAGTAGATAAACCCACTAAGGTGTAGATAACTAAATTTGTTGTCAACTAAGGAGTAGATAACCCAACTGGTCATCAACTATGGAGTAGATAACCCAATTTGTCGTGAACTTAGGCGTAGATAACCCAAGTGGTCGTCAAATAAAGAGTAGATTACCCAATTGGTTAATTAATCTACAAATGAGTAAATAATCCGACAGGTAGATAACTCAACTGGTCATCAACTAGGAAATATATATCCCAACAGATCCTCAAATAAGCAGAAACTCAACTGGACATCAACTATGGAGTATATAACCTAACTGGTCATGAACTAAGGAGTAGATAACCCAACTGGTCATCATTTAAGGAGTAGATAATCCAGCCAGGTCGTCGACTAAAGAGTAAATAACCCAACTGGTATTTTACTACTGGTAATTTACTAAGAAGAAGCTAACGCAAATGGTCTTCTACTAACAAGTAGATAACCCAACAGGTCGTCCACTGAGGAGAAGAGAGCTCACCTAGTCATCAACTAAGGAGTAGATAACCCAACTAGTCGTCAAATAAGGATGATACATCTGATCTTCAATTAGGGAGTACATAACCCAACGGATCGTCAAGTACGGAGTAGATAATCTAACAGGTCCTCAACTAAAGAGAAAATAACTCAATAACTCTACTAGTGAGCAGATACCCCACAGGTCGACATCTAAGGAGGAGATAACCCATCTAAGGAGTAGATAACTCATCTAGTCATCGACTAAGGAGTAGATAACTCAACTGGTCGTCAAATAAGGATTAGATAACCCAACTGGTCATCATTTAAGGAGTAGATAATCCCACTGTTCGTCGACTAAACAGTTAATAACCCAACTGGTATTTTATTACGAATTAGATAAATAAACTTGTCATCTACTAAGGAGTATCAGATGCAACTGGTCATCTACTAGTAAGTAGATAACCCAACAGGTCGTCAACTAAGGAGCAGATAACTCAACTGGTCGTCATCTTAGAAGTAGGTAAAAAAAACAGGTCATCAAGCAGATAGCCCAACTGGTCATCAAATAGGGAGTTGAGAACTAAACGAATCAACTAAGGAGTTGATAACTCTACTGGTCGTCGACTTAAGGGTAATTAACCCAACCGATATTTTATTAAGTATTATACAACTAAACTGGTCATCTACTAACGAGAACATATAATGCAACTGGGCATTTACTAGTAAGTAGATAACGCAGCAGGTCGTCACCTAAGGAGTAGATAACCCCACTGGTCGTCAACTAAGGAGTAACTAAACCAATTGCTCGTAAAAAAAGGATTAGATAACCCAACTGGTAATTAACTAGGGAGAAGATAACTCAACTGGTCGTCAAATATGGAGTAGATAACTGAACTGGTCGTCAACTAATAAGGAGTAGATAACTCAACTGGTCGTCAACTAATAAGGAGTAGATAACTCAACTGGTCGTCAACTATATAATCCATCTGGTCGTCAACTAAAGAGTAGATAACCCAACTGGTCTTCAACTAAAGAGTAGATAACCCAACTGGTCATCAACTAGCAACTAGATTACCCTACTGGTATTTTCCTAGTGAGTAGATAACTCAACTTGTTGTCAAATAAGGAATGGATAACTCATCTGGCCTTCAACTAAAGAGTAGGATAAACCAACTGCCTGTCAAATAAGAATTATTTCGTGGTACATGTCATTAAATGTTATTTAACTTTTATCAAAATTTTATATTTGTATGTTTCTGCGTCTAATGAATGGTCTGGAGGGTCCAAACTTAAAACTTGAGCTCGATAACTCCTTCGCTGCAACTCTTCTATAGAGCTGACGGCTGAGTTCATACTGTAAGCGATGTTGTAATATGGCGCTAAAAAGTACTGCTTGCGTTTTCTTCTGTGATGGCTCGAAACATTTCAGAGTGGGAGCGAAGCTAGAAGCGACAAAGTATGTTGTGAAATGGTTTGTAGCACGTATAGCACCGCTTATATCGTTGACTCTGCCATCAGCCTAAGTGTGCCAATTTCCATATCATTAATTTGACTGGCTACAAAATCGCTAAATAATTTAAATTTTTCGAAATTCTCCCACTGTTCATTGGATCTTTCTGCTAGAACCACATGTCGTTCGCGTTGAATTAGTTATCATTGATCTGTACCTCTCGTCGTTGACTGCGATAGACTAGCTAACGTAATTTTCGTATAGGTAAGTACCAATGATAACGCAGGCTATAATTTCTCATTAATAAGTTACTTTTTGGTGGAGGCATTACCACCTAATGTCCGATGTGGGAAGGCAAAGAACAATTATTCCCATAGGAATGATAGTAGATGAAAACTCATTAATCAGTTACTTTTTTGTGGAGGCATTACCATCTAATGTCCGATATGTGAACGCAAGGAACAAATATTTCCATAGGAATGATAGTAGATGAAAATTCATATAACGAACTTTAGAATTATATCTTTTAAACGATTTTTGTGGCTTTGTATTAGCCGGAAAGAGCTCTAAAATGTTGTTTCTGTTGAAAGGAACTTTGGACAAGAAATGGAGCTCAACAAATGCGACTTGTTTCTAAATATGATTGGTAGACCAAAATTCGGTCCTTCATTCGATTAAGTTCGATCAGATGGATCTTGTACGGGTGCAGATCCAATTCTGGATGCAAAATTTGCAAGGTTAAACTTTACGAAAGCCCAAGTTCTTTTGCACATTGAGTAATCATACGCCACCTTTTCGGACAGCGGAGATCTCATGACAGATCAGACGTTTTATCGTTCGAGTTTAACTGATTGTTTATACATTTTGGACCAAATGTTGGATAGTGGGCTTTGAAAGTTGGTGACAATATATTATAAACAATATGTCAAATATATTGTCGCCAACAAAGTAACATAGCACCCCACAGACTATCAACATCTTCAAGTCCTTATTGGAAAACCCTTTAAATATTTATTACAATCCCTTGCGTAGAATATTGTGTAATCGACCGCCCAATAATTCAATTTTCGATTCAGTGTTTAAATACTAGTTTTATTGTATAATACTTCAGTTTTCACAAACCTCCACTCTTGATCTTGTGCAATTTTTCCATTAAAATATTTCCAAAATTTATAGAGTCATTTATTTTGATAAATGCCTTTAAATATGCTAAAGAAACTTTTGAATTGTTCTGCAACGTTTGTAGCAATCTGTGCTTGTGCATTGATTTTACAATTAAGTTTTGGTAACTTTGTTTCTGCATTGCAGTTTGCTTATAACTAAAAATAGATTATAGTTATAACGAAAAGGTATAAAAATTCGACAGGAAAGCATTGTTTATTTCGATAAATCGATCAAAATATAATAAAATGTTTGGTAATTCTTAAATTTATATCTACCAACGCTAGAGGAAATATATAGCAACAGATTAAAAAAAACATTTGTTATTGAAAAACTGATTTCAAACAGACTTCACTAATCGAGCTTAGCAATGAGACTAGTGTTGACTATACTACATAGTGGTGAAAGTAGAGAACTTTCAGAGGGCTTGGAATTGCACTAGTTTACAAAATTGTTGTCGAACGAATGTACATAACATTTTCTGGTGTAATTTGGTATGCTAAACTCGAAAAAAATATTTGTGGTATTTTTTTTTACCAATGTAAATTTTTTCCAAAAATATTAAAAAATAGAAGAAAACAAATTGTAAAAACTATATTGTTTCACATTTTAAAAACTGGCATGCTAACAAAGCAAACATAATAAATGTATAAGTTATAACCAATATTGTAAAAGCATGACAAATTCAAAACCAGTTAGGAAAGACAGAAAGTCGGGCGGGGCCAACTATATAATACCCTACACCTTTCTAACAATGCAAGAAGGGCATTACGATAATAATTTGAAATAATTGATGTCGTTTCAGTTGCAATGCGCAGTATTCTTTCATAGACATAATCTAAAGAGATTTTATTCAACTTGGATCAAAAATCATATATCTTCCAAAATATGTAAAGATCGGACGTAAAATACAGTTTCAATAGCTTCTAAATACTAAGGAGGAATCAATATATGGGCAAATATCAAAATTTTTTAATTTTTAAGTAATTTTTTTTTTCAAGATTTTTTTTTGGCGAGAACTTCAACGGCTTTTACAACAGACGAAGATAAAAATATAAACATGCAAGAACCGTTGTTATGAATAAATTTCATCAAAGACCGCGAAAGTTATGGCGGTTCCAAATCGAAATTTAAAAAAAATTGTATAAAATGCAATTTTCAGCGGAATTCGGAAAACTAAAATTACAATCTTAGAACATTAGCATTTCTATCAGCCTATGACAAAATATTCGCTGTAGCTTCATTATTCAGATAAATATAGCGAATCCAAAAATCGACCAGGTAAAATTTTCATACGAACATTATTTTTGTGGAAATATAATTTTTGCTATGTGCCTAATATGCACAATCATCAAAATAAAATGACGGCCCTGCGATTTCGAAATAGAGCGTTAAAAATCCTTTTATTTCATATACACTTCCGCCATATCTATACCCCGCACTGGGTGTGCATTGACGATCATTGCTGAGACAAAAGTGTCACGTTCTTCGCGTACAAGACTTCAATCTTCAAATTAGTATCCATGATTGTTAAGTGCACCACAGCAGTACGCCCGAAGAACATAGAAATTAATTTCAGACGTTTATACTATTAAAAATGCCAAGGAAAAAATTTGCCATTTTTGCAAAACTTTAAAAAAGTGAATAAAATTTCAGCGATTCATTATTTTGTTACGGCCCCCTAATTTTTGGATTCACCAGGTCAAAAGCCATCTGGGATAATTAATTCAGCTCAACCTATACATAACTGTCGATGTGCTCCGCGAAATACACTATAAAAAAAATCACACAAGTTTAACAAAGGTTTGGGAAGCTATAGCGGTGGTTCCAATAAGAGCACATCAACGACATCTATATAGATTTATAGGTATTTCAAGCCGCTATAACCGCTTCTTTAGTGTTATTTCATTAAATCGAGGGCCGCGCTGACCGCGGTCAAAAACCAAAAATAACATTTAAAATAGTATTTTTATACTTTTTTGCGGAAAGATCTCACATGAACAGTGCTCACGAAAAATTATTCCTCCATGTGTCCCTCGTGTTTTTTGTAACTGACCAGTAACTTCAGAATAAATAGTTTGGCCACAACTTATAAAAGAACATTACCATACATTACCCCTGTGTTAAAAAAATTTTGATATTTGCCCATATATACATGGAAGCTATATCTAAATCTGAACCGATTTCCCACAAATTAGCAGTAATCGATCTTTTTGCCAAATTTTTTATGTTCGGAAGTAAAGTACAACTTCTATAGAGCTTTGATACCAAATCGGGATGATCATATATATGGGGGCTACAGATAACTCTTAGCCGATCTTTCCCGAATTGGGCAGTGTTCATTCAAGTAATAAGAAACCTCTTTCTGCCGAATTTCGTATTGACCGGATGTAAAATACAGATTCTACAGCGCTTACATATCACACTGAGGGTAGCGTATATATGGGGGCTACAGCTAAATCTGAACCGATTTCCCCCAAATTTGGCAGTATTCATTTATGTAATAAGAAAACTCTTTTAGCTCAATTTCGTACTGATTGGATATAAAATACAGTTTCTACGACCCTTTCTACGAGCTATATGTAAATCTTAACCAATTGTAACCAAATTCAATAGGGATCTTCCTTGGACCAAAAGGAAAATATGTGCAAAGTTTCGTCGAGATCGGCTGTAATTGCGACCTGTACTTTGATTACAAGAATACATCTACAGACAGACGGACAGACACGTCTAAATCGGGGGACTATGGGGACTATATCGAAATATGAAACGATTTTCAGAACCCAAATTGGGCAGTGTTATAGCAAATATATAATAGCAAAGCTTTTCCTGCCGAATTTCTTACCGATTGGATGTAAAATAAAGTTTATAACATGTAAAATCGGCGTAACATATATATGGAGGCTATATCTAAATCTGAACCGATTTTCCTCCAAATTAGTATTGTCTCTATGTGTTTCAAGTGACTACTCTCTGTCACTTTTTATACAGACCGAATAAAAAATGTTGCTTAAACAGTGCATATATGCCAAATCGGAGGTACATATAAAAGACAGCTATATGCAAATCTGATTAGAAGAATACATGCACAGTCGGGTATAGTTAAATCAACTCAGAAAGTGAGTCTAAGTTGATCGGTGTAATAAACGACGGGTCTATCTCACCTCCTTTTGGAGTTACAAACAAATGCAAAAAGTTATAATACCCCCGTTGTTGTACTGATCCGTCGTAGCGAACGGACGTGTTTAGCACAGAGCGGATAGTTGAAATATATTACGCAGTACCTATTACGCAATCGCAAAAAATTCAAATCTGTACAAAGTCTGGTAGGCCTACATCGTAGTATCTATTACGGGCTAATACAGACCAAACAATTCGTTGACGGGGATGCCTTCGCGTTCCGATGGAGCGGGGTTCCCCAATCGTCCTACTGTCCGTCCGTTGGTGTTGGCCAAAGCCGACCACACCAAAAATGGTGAAAATTTCCCTCCAGTACTCACAACAGGTGGTACGGTGAGGGGAAAACCCCATGTCCGACCGTCAAAACGGAAGCACAATGAGCACCGGATAGCGCTCAGAGTTTTTACGAATTTGGAGGCTGTTGAGGTTTCGGCTCTTACCGAAAAACAAAAAGAGTCACTTACCTGGGCTAAAGGCGTCATAGATGCTTCTAAGGCCAATCAGCCGGCTGTAAGAGCCACAAATTCAGCTGTGTTAACGGCTAATAAAGTCAAAAGAATCAGATCACCTGATGGCTGTTATAGACAGAAGTAGTGAGGATGGATCCATCCTCAAGGACAAATGGAGCCATGTGCAATCTGCCATTATGGCTCATTACCTCGATGTCCGTAGAGAAATGCCGGTCAAACCACCAATCTGCAACGATGCAGGATGGCATCAGGGGAGAGTAAAGCTCTTATATTTCGGTGATGCCAGATCAGTAGACCTTATAAGGCTGCTCTGAGTCGAGCGGATGAGGTGTGGCCGGGTGCCCAGTTGGATGTTGTCGAAAAAACAACATCCCTGGTCACCCAAGGGTAAAACTAAACCCAATGGTGGACTTCTGTGCTAACGGCTATGAAAAAGTCCTGCAACAAGCTATTCAACAAGGCTAAATCTACTGGGGTCGCTAATGTTCGGGATGCCTATAAAGAACAACTCAAGATCTATAAGAAGGAGCTTAGAAAGGCGCAAAGACGCTCTTGGTACACATTCTGTGGCGAAGTGGAAAAGGTCTCCGACGCCGCAAGGCTGAGGAAAATACTATCAGCTTCACCCTGTACAGTGGGTTACTTGCAGGATGAGGCAAATAATTGGACCAAAAACAGCGAGCAGTCGCTCAATGTACTGCTCGACACACATTTCCCGGGGAACTCTCTACAGAACCAGAGAATCAGCAGAACCAACAAGTGGACTGCGAGCGTCGCTAGCTTGTTGACTGGGAGATCCATAATAAGCTGGGCTATTAATAGATTTAAGCCCTGGTCAAGTCACCTGGACCAGACGGCATCACTCCAGCAGAAATGCAGAAAATGTTGAAGTACATTATCCCCTGGCTGGAGAAAATTTATGTAGGCTGTATCAGGCTTTCATACATCCCGAATCGATGGAGGGATACCAAAGTGGTATTCATAACTAAAGCGGGGAAGATATCACACACTAGGCCAATGCAGTAATTGCGGCACTGTCACATCTAAAAGTTAACTCTAGTTTAATTAGACTAATTCAAAGTCTGCTCAACAGAAGACGCATAACAGCATGTCTTGGGTCCACAACTCTAACAAGGTTTGTAAACAGAGGGACCCCACAAGGAGGAGTATGTACTGTCTCCACTAACCTAGCGGTGAATGAAATTCTGCTAGATCTAGAAAGTTGTGGCTGCAAGGTCGTGGCATATGCGGACGACGTGGCAATCGCAGTGAGTGGCAAATTCGAAAACGTCCTCCGAGCAATTCTACAGGTGGCTCTGAACAAATTGGCTAGATGGGCCAGAAGCAGCGGTTTAGGCGTAAACCCAAACAAGACAGAATTGGTTCTCTTTACTAGGATGAATAATGTCCGTGGACCCTCCACCTCGGATAAATGGAACAGATCTAGTCTTTTCTGAAAGTGTAAAATTTTTAGGAATAATTCTAGATAGAAAACTGTTATTTAGACTTAACGTATTGGAACGTGTAAAGAAGGCCAACGTCGCCTTATATTCCTGCAAAAAGGCTGTAGGGTCGCGGTGGGGCCTCTCTCCTAAAATTGTCCACTTGATATATATAGCAGTAGTTAGTCATATACAGTTATACGGCATTGTGGTATGGTGGACGGCAACTGACAAACTAACCATCACCAACCTACTAACAAAGGTTCAGAGAACAGCCTGCCTGAGCATAAGCGGAGCCTTAAGGACTACAGCGACCGAGTCTCTACAAGCCCTACTCCATATGCTGCCGATTAATATTGTGGCGAGAGAAGTTGCAACCAAAGCGGCAAATAAGATAAAACTGGCTATCAATGTGGAGGTACAAAAACTACGGTCACATGAGGATATCAAAGTGTAGTGCTATGGTAACCGACCGAGTGAACTATATACCAACTGTGTACATCTTCGAGAGAAATTACATCACTATGATTCCCGCCAGAGTTGAATGGGTTGGAAAAATACCAGGTATTAGAAACCATCTCCACTTTTACACGGATGGTTCGATGCTTGATGAAAAGGTTGGCGGAGTACACTGTGCAGAGCTTAGTTTGGATATAGCTCACAGACTACCAGATACCTGTAGTGTCTATCAAGCCGAAATAATGGCAATATGGGAAGTAGCCAAGTGGCTGAGTCGAAACATAGTAACCAACACTGACGTTGTCATTTACTCGGACAGCCAGGCTGCCATCAATTCTCTGGAGGCAACATCCCTAAATTCACAAACAGCCCTCGACTGCAGCAGATCTCTTAACGAGATGGCTGAGCAGTTTAATATACATACACCTCATATGGGTGCTTGGGATATCCCGGGGAACTGCAAAGCCGATGAACTTGCTAGGAAAGGGACGACATTACAAATTCTCGAAGAATTTGCATATATTGGTGCGCCACTATCCACGTGCAAGCTTTGGCTTAGGCAAGAGGCAATCAGGCAGTCCAACGAAAGATGGACATAAATCGGCACCTATGGGGTAGCTAGACAAATCTGGCCAAGGTATGACCTGAGAAGATCAAAATATCTCCTCGCACTAGAGAGGCAAAGATTGTTTACGTTAGTATCAGTTCTGACGGGACACTGCTTGATCGGCGAACACGCCAAAAGATTGGGCATTGACTCTAATGACTTCTGCAGAAGCTGTGGAGATGAGGAAAAAGTGGAGAGCATTGAGCACTTGCTATGCGAATTCCCCGCTCTGAGTAAACGACGACGTGTGTATCATGTCGGTTTATTCGTCTGAGATTTTCCTACTTCTTTCTCCATTACTTGTAATCCTAAAAATCCTACTTGTAAAATTCCATTCATTTCTGCACAAAAAAAACTCTTCTACTCACAGAATACAAAATGTTCAGTGCAAAGTAAACACTACATCAAAAGCACAAACTTCTTAATTTAAAGAAAACATTTACGAAAACTCACAAAACTCATGGCTTTGTTTTGATTTCACTGATTCTTCTTCGGTAACATTTAGCCAAAATACAATGTCTTTCATTCCCTGCTTTGCCTGCGGACTGAAACTAGAATCTTCATAGACAGAAAGAAAAAACAAAACAAAACACCGTCAGTGTCTGTGTGCACTTTGCAGTGTGTCCTTGTTGTCCTTGTAATACACTTTGACGTTGTGGGAAGAAGGGTGTTCAACAAAAAATGGGGATGCTGATGGTGTAGGTGGGCGGTGGATAGTGGTATCTCGCTAAACCCTGAACATATTTTGCTCGTCCTTCGAACACAAGGAAAATGCCGACGCCAGTAACTGAAACTAAGCAGAACGGTGAAATCGTCAGCAGAGCAAAAGGATAGCGAACAAAATAAGTCATTTTCTACAGGATTTCCACATTTCACTTTATATATTTTGTTTATTCTATTTATAAATAAAACACCGCATATTTGTGGAAGTGAGGAGGAAATGAGGCGGAGCTAGTTGGAGGGCCGAAATAATGGTAATAAGAGATGCAAAATACTTGAGAATAAAACATGAATCGAGTATATTAAGTCCTTAATACACTCGAAATATGTAAAACAAAGCTAAAGATGGGCGGATATGTGAAGGAGAGTGGCAGCAAAGAGGAAGTTTGAAATGATATGAAATTTAACATATTTTGCAGAACACTAAATATTGTATTGTTCACGGGGGTTTCTAATTCAGATGAAAATAAAACAAATGAAAATTTTACCTAATAAGAAGATATATTTATTTAAATCTAAAATATGCATATATTTTTATCAATTTAAGTAATTTCCTATTGTGAGGTACTTTTTGGGGCTTTGTATATTTCAAGCAGAATATGTTTGGGACAATATATACAGAAGCGATTTTGTTTCAGCGTGTAGATGACTACATTTCCTAAGAATTGTAGATACAATATGTTTCATCGGATTTTATAAAAACAGAGATCTGGGTAAAGATTTTTTCACTAAAATTTAAGTGTTTTGGACACAATTGTATGTAAATGCCGTAATTCAATGCTTATCTCGGTATGTCTGTGTGTATGCAAATTGTATTGAAACAAAAATAGATCCATTAAGAATTTGTTATTGGAATGGAAACGGATTAAGCCAACACAAAAAAGAAGTAGACAATTTTCTTCGAAGTCAAAGTATAGACATGCTATTAGTCTCTGAGACACATTCTACCACATGAAATTGTTTTATAATACATTTTTATTAAACATACGATATACTGGGGTGTTTAGCCCAATGGGAGAGCCTGTGGTGGTACAGCTGTAATTGTAAAGGGTTTTTCAATAAGGGTGATATGATTTCTTAGATAAAAACACACTTATTGTTAAGGAAATTCAAAAGTTTTTTATTTAATGTGAAGTATAATCAATACAATTAAGTTCTAAATAAAACGTCATTCAAATGGCCTCCACGACTTCTTCTGCAGGAACGAATTCGATGAACCCAATTTACGAGCACTTTTTCCACTAAATCAAGTCAATCAAGTGAATGGCACGTTCAATATTGACTTGTAAAGCTTGAAGAGAGTCTGGTTTATTTCGAAAGACCAATGACCTCAACTAACCCCACAAGAAATAGTCTAATGGTGTTAAATCACAACTTCTTGGTGGCCATTCAATATCACAATTTCTTGAAATAATCGAATCTTGAAACTTTTCTCGCAACAATTCAATTGTTTCATTTGCTGTGTGGCACGTAGCCACAATCGGTCAATGGCAAAAAGAAAGCTCTTAGCGAAAGCTAAAATATTGCGCATGGGTATCAAGGTCGACTGGAAAGTGGTTTTTTTGGATTTTAAAAAATGGACTTAGCGCACGAAAACTTGCAATTGGAGAACGATTATTTTGATAATAAAACTGAATAATTTGTAAACGTTGTTTTTGCGTATATCTCTACATGATAAAATTGAAAAAACCCTACTGAATACAATGAAAAATAAATGACAGATCATGACATATTATAAATGGCCGAAACGTCACTTCAAAATCATATTATCACTGTTGGAAAACCCGTTACAAATCAAAGTGTAACACTATCCTTAGCCTGAATATAGGAGCGATCATATTCAAACTACTTCAATCGCAAACACAGGTACAAATATCGTAATATTCATTTATTGTCACATAAGGCGCAATATTAGCAATCATAAATTTATTTATTTTATAGATTTTTTCCACCCTTGGAACCAAATTTTTGATAAAAGGAGATTATAAGCCAAGCACACATTTTGGGGACTCTCGACTCACCATACCTAAAGGTACAAGTGACAAAATTTTTTTTGATATGTTTGAATCATAAAAAGCAAGTAAGAAATTTTAGTCGGGTAAACCGACTAATGAATCCCCTCACCTTGAGTCTCAAAAAATATTAGTAAATTTATGTATTTTTTGGTTTTATTTAAATTATTATCAATTTAAAATGCATTTAATAACTTTAAAGTATGTACTGGTATTAAAGTTAAAAGCTGTTTACTTTTGGTACAAAATAGACCATCTGTGTGAGAGGTACCAAAAGGGGCGTCCCAATAACGGTCACTTTTCTCTGGACTCTAGGTACTATAAAAGCATTACACTGTACAAATTTCAAGTATATATATGCACTGGCTTTAAAAGTTAATAGCTGTTAACATTTGGTACAAAAAGGTCCATTTGTGTAGGAAGTACCAAAAGGGGCGGGCCAATAACGCCCATTTTTCTCTGGACCCTAGCTACTATAAAGGCATTACACTGTACAAAATTTTAAGTATTTGTATGTACTGGTATTAATGTTATAAGCTTGTAACTTTTGGTAAGAAATGGTCCATTTTTGTGGGAGGTACCAAAAGGAGCATGGCAACAATGACCATTTTTCACTGTATTGTAGGTACTATTAAACCATTACACTGTATAAAATTTCAAGTCTTTGTACGCACTGTACAAATACAGTTAAAAGCTATTAACTTTTGGTTCAAAATTGACCATTTTATGTGGGAGGTACCAAAAGGGGAGTGGCAACTTCGCCCATTTTTCTCGAGGTAATAGTGGCTAATAAAATAATAATATGTGTAGAATTTCGGAGAATTCAAATAAGTAGTACAGAAGTTATTAAATAATCAATATTTCACTAAATATTAACCATTTGTGGGGGACTTACTTGGTCCATCTTCGAACTTAGCCGGAGATAGAAGAAAATATTTGATATTGTGCGCACCAGCCAGCAGAAAGACAGACAGACGGATAAACATTTGTAGAAATACTACTTATAGTTGCAGGTTGTTTGGGATTGCAAATGGGCTATATCAGTCATTGCTTTTATTTAGCTCCCCTATAGAGGTCGCTCCAAAATACGGTTTTTGAGCCATAGATACCATATTTTTAAAGCAATTTAGCAGACACTTTGCAGTTTGTATTCTATTTTGACCAGAATTCATCACATCAAAAATTTACAAAATCGGTGCATATTTTGTTATAGTAACCCTATAGAGGTCGCTCCAAAATATACATATTTAATCCATAAATACCACATTATCTAAGTATTTTAACTAAATCTTTGCACTTTGTATTTAATTAAGAATAGAATTCATCGCAATAAATTTTTTTAAAATCAGTTATACCTATAGATCTCGCTCCCAAAAAGGCTTATTTAAGCCATAAACACTAGATTTTCTAGGAATTTAGCTGAAACTTTGGAATATTTTTTCTATTTTTGCAAGAATTCATCTCAAAAAATTTATACAAATCAGATTTTATTTTGTTGTAATCTCCATAAATATCACATTTTTCTAGTGAAGAGTTTGTCTAAAGAATTTGCGGTCTAAAATTTAGTTAAAAATTGCAACTTACGTTTTTTTAATAATTTAGTTAAACAAAAAGGATCGTTTCATGATTTGCTTCATATCCAAAGATTTTTCCAGTAATAAAATTTAATACAATCCATGGTGGAGGGAATCTATGAGACAGCATGGCCGAACTTAACGCTTTTACTTGTTTAAATATTAAATATAAGTATTTCTGGGTAAATATTTTTTATACCCTACACCACACTGTGGTACAGGGTATTATGACTTTGTGCATTTGTTTGTAACACCCAAAAGGAGAAGAGATAGACCCATTGTTTATTATACCGATCGACTTGTAATCATTTTCTGAGTCGATTTAGGTCTGTCCGTCTGTAGACGTATTCTTGTAATCAAAGTACAGGTCGCAATTATGGTCCGATCTCAACGAAACTTTGCACATATCTTTTTTTAGGCCCAAGGACGATCCCTATTGAATTTGGTTAAAATCGGTTCAGATTTACATATAGCTCCCAGATTTACATATAGCTCCGATTTGGCATATACGCACGGTATAAGCCACATTTTGTAACCGATTTGTACAAAAATTGACAGAGAGTAGTCTCGTGATACACTTAGATACAATACAAAATTTGGGGGAAATCGGTTCAGATTTATATATAGCCCCCATATATATGTTGCACCCTATTTGACATGTAAGCGCTGTAGAAACTGTATTTTATATCCGATCAGTACGAAATTCGACAGAAAGAGGTTTCTATTTTACATGAATGAGTATTCAGGGAAAATCGATTCAGATTTATATATAAGCTCCATATATATGTTCCTCCTGATTTGGTTACAAAGCGCTATAGAAGTTGTACTTTACTTCCGATTTTTACAAAATTCTCCAGAAAGATGTTTCTCAATTTAGGACGACTTTCTGCCTTTCCTTACTGGTTTTTTTGAAAATCTATAAAAATTATTTGGATTATCGTATTAAGTACAACAAAATATATTTTCTCCAATAAAATATGTGTGTAGGTACAAATAAAACCAGTAAGGAAAGACTATAAGTCGGACAGGGCAGTCTATACATAACCCTACACCTCCCTAAAAATGCGGTAATAATTTCCAATAATTGGTTTCGTTTCACTTAACAAAGTACTTAGCCTGCTCATCAAGGCTTATTCCAAGGAGGAGTTAAAAATGTTAATCATCATAAACTATATCTCAAACGATAATCTTAAAATGCGCAGTATTTTGTCATAGATCATGAATCGGAAGGAAAAATTTGATGGGGCTATACTTAATGTAAACAGCTTTTCATCAACTTGGAACAAACACTTAATTTCTGCCAAATAATATAAAGATCGGACGCAAAATACATTTTCAATAGCGCTTAAATATTTAATAGGCTGGAACATAGTACAGGGTTTTCCCACAAGAAGTGTTATTTTGAATCGCCCGGTATTTCGGTAGCTGCCACTTTTGAAGATTTTATTCTTTCACATCTGACAAGTAGAAACTACGCCATTACTAAAAATGGAACGATACACGATCATCGAACGATCGAACAAAAAACGATACGAACGATACAAAATTATCTTGACTGATGGGCCCATTTCCACCTCGGTGGCTACGTCAACAAGCAAAATTGTCGCAACTGGGGCTCGGAAAACCCAAGAGTTGCTGTTGAGAAGCCTCGCGATTCTCAACTTGTGACTGTTTGGTGCGGTTTATGGTCCGGCGGGGTCATTGGACCTTACTTTTTCGAAAATGAGGTTGGATCAACAGTTACGGTGAATGGATTGCGCTATCGAGAGATGATTAATGATTTTTTATGGTCGGAGTTGGATGGTATTGATCTGGACAACATTTACTTTCAACAAGACGGCGCTACGCGCCACACAAGCAACGAAACCATTGCTCTGTTACGGGCAAAGTTTCCGGACCGTGTTATCTCTCGAAGAGGTGATCACAATTGGCCACCGACATCTTGTGATTTAACACCTTGCGACTTCTTCCTTTGGGGCCACATGAAAGATAAGGTCTACGCCAAGAGCCCAGCGTCGATTCAAGACCTCAAAGATAGAATTCGTGAGGCTATCGAGGACATGGGACAGGCACTTTGCGATTTGGTTATGGAAAATTTCATGAAAAGGATATGGTCCTGTAAGCGTGGTCGTGGTGGCCATTTGGCTGATGTTGTTTTTCATCATTAACGGCATACCTTCCTCTTTATAAGGAAATAAACATCCGAACATTTGTCTCATATATTACACTTTTCATTAAATACCAAAATAACACCTCTTGTTGGAAAACCCTTTATATATGTGGCTATATCTAAATCTGAACCGATTTTCCCCAACTTAAGCAGTATTAGTTTCTAAATTAAGAAACTTCTTTCTGTCAATTGTTGCAATATCGAAAGTAAAGTAAAAAATGGGGCTATATCTAAATCTGAACCGATTTTCCACTCTGGCGAATTTTGTACTGATAGGATATAATATACGGTTTCTCTATCGATCTTAACCGATTTTCCCAAAATTTTCCAGTATTCATTTCCGTAATAAGAAACCCTTTTTACCGAACGATTTTAATCAAATTCAATAGGGATAGTTCTTGGGCCAAAAAAATAATATGTCCTAAGATCGGTCCATAATTGCGACCTGTACTTTGATTACAAAAATATGCACAGACGGATAGCTAAATAAACTCAGAAAGTGATTCTAAGTCGATCGTGTTAGAAACAAAAGCACAAAGTTATTATACCCTGTGTCACAGAGTGGTGTAGGGTATAATTAATGATTAAGAATTTGTCCAAATATATTCTTTTAAAAAGATTTTCAAAAGTTTTCAGATCTTTATACCCTACGCCTATTATGTGTTTGTGCATTTGTTTGTAACATTCAAAAGGATACGAGATATATAGCTTATAATACCTATTGACTAGGAAAAACATCCTCAGCCGATTAAATTATGTCCGCCCGTCCGTCTGTAGATGTATCGTTGTAATCAAAGTGCAGATCGTATTTATGGTCCGATTGTGACGAAATTTTACACGGTGCTCTGTTTTGCCCCATGAACGATCCCTATTGAAATTGGTCAAAAACGGTTCAGATTTACATATAGCTCCCATATATATTTACCTCCGATGAGATATATATTCACTGTAAATGCAAAATTTTTTAACCGATTTGAATACAAATTTAAATCAGCAGTGTTTTATATCCAATCAGTACGAAATTCGACAGAGAGGTTTCTTATTGCTTAAATGAACACGCCCAAATTTGTGGAAAATCGGTTCAGATTTAGATATAGCCAATCATAAATATATTCCCCCGATTTGGTATCAAAGCGCTATAGAAGTTGTACTTTATTTTCTATCATTGCAACATTTATGCAGAAAGAAGTTTCCTTATTTAGGAACTAATACTGCCTAAATTATGACTAATCGGCTCAGATTTAGATATAACCACATAAATACTGTGTGCCTTTCCATTTTAGCATTTAACCGCTATTAAAACTGTATTTTACGTCCGATCTGTATATAATTTGACAGAAATTGGGTTTTTGATCCAGGTTGATGAAAATCTGTTTAGATTATGTATAGTCCCAATTTTTCATCTATAAAAGAATAATGCGCATTTTAAGATTGGAATAAGCCGTTGTTAACTGAAACGAAACCAAATATTCCAAATTATTATCGCAATGCCCCTTATCGCATTGTAAGGGAGGTGTAGGATATTATATAGTCGGCCCCGCCCGACTTTTCAATCTTTCCTTACTGGTTCGATTTAATTTTTCATTGATTTCTAGTTATACGTTATAACTTCAAATGACATAATTAGCAATAACATTTGTTTAAAAGCACTAATTTTTAATTTCCATTTATTCCCAGTCGTACAAGTATCATTATGTAAGATTATACGATTTCAATTATAAAAGAATTTTACGAACATTTAAAATTTCTTAAAAAAATTAACGATGGATTACTGAAAAATATAAAACTTGTCTTAAAACAAGTATGAAAGTTTCAGTCGGGTAAAGCGACTAAGGTGCTCGCTTACTTTGTGAGTAATGTAATATGGACAAGTAAGAAAGTTCAGTGGGAATAACGTAAATTTATTTATTTTTTTGTTTTAATTAAATTTTTAACCCTTTGTGGGGGAGGTACTAGAAGGAGTGGACACATATGACCCATCATTGAACTTAGCTGGACATAGAGAAAAATATGACCGCATACTAAATTTGAAGTTAATCGGTTAATCCTTTCGAGAGTTATCGTTCGTACCAATCAGACACACAGCCAGATAGACGAACGGACGGACATTGCTCAAATCACTTAAAATGACCCAAATCGAATTTCCGCCAAACATACTGGGGGTCTTAGGTCACTCTTTCGATGTGTTACACTATTGGCTCATAGCAAATGATATATACCCTCCTCTCTAAGGTTAGAGGATATTTATCACATACAAAATTTTAAGTGAGTCGGCCACTCTTTTCGAGAGTTATTGAATGCGACAGCCAGGCAGGCAGACGGACTTTGCTCAAATGACTCAAAATATCCTAAAATATATTTTCGCCCAAGTGTGGGCCTTGTGTCACTCCTTTGTTGTGTTAACCTTTTTTTCGTGGCAAATGATATCAATTCTCCTCCACTAATGTGAGATATTCGGTACCTCACAATATCTGTTAGTATCTACTGTTCAGTGAAAAACAGAGGTATTCGCCCAGCCACTTCTAGCACACTCCCCTCCCACAAATTGACAGATTATTTCGAAAACAACATTTTCATAACTTCCGCGGAAATCTTCTACATTTTGTCATATTTTGTATTTTAGACAACATTTCCAATGACCATAGAGTGACAAATTTTTTTCAACGTTCTGGCATCTCCCAGCCATATTACATTACGCACAAAGTGAGGGGTTTCCTTTTTCGGTTTATTATACCCTACACCACACTGTGGTACAGGGTATTATAACTTTGTGCATTTGTTTGTAACACCCAAAAGGAGAAGAAATAGACCCATCGTTTATTATACCGATCGACTTAGATTCACTTTCTGAGTTGATTTAGCTATGTCCGTCTGTCCGTCTGTGCATGTATTCTTCTAATCAAAGTACAGGTCGCAATTTTGGTCCGATCTCGACGAAACTTTACACATATCTTTTTTTTTGGCCCAAGGACGATCCCTATAGAATTTGGTTAAAATCGGTTCAGATTTAGATATAGCCCCCATATATATGTTAGCCCCGATATGACATGTAAGCGCTGTAAAAACTTTATTTTATATCCGATCGGTATAAAATTCGGCAGAAAGAGGTTTCTCATTATATGGATGAACACTATTAAATTTGGAAGAAATCGGTTCAGATTTAGATATAGCCCCCATATATACGTTACCCCCGATTTGACATGTAAGCGCTGTAAAAATGTTATTTTATATCCGATCAGTGCGAAATTCGGCAGAAAGAGGTTTCTTATTACATGAATGAATACTGCCAAATTCGGAGAAAATCGGTTCGGATTTAGATATAGCCCCCATATATATGTTACCCCCGATTTCATATGTAAGCGCTGTAAAAACTGTATTTTATATCCGATTAGTATGAAATTCGTCAGAAAGAGGTTTCCTATTATATGAATGTACACTTTTAAATTTGGAAGAAATCGGTTCAGATTTAGATATAGCCCCCATATATACGTTACCCCCGATTTGACATGTGAGCGCTGTAAAAATGTTATTTTATATCCGATCAGTGCGAACGTCGGCAAAAAGAGGTTTCTTTCTACATAAGGAATACTGCCAAATTCGGAGAAACTCGGTTTAGATTCAGATATAACACCCATATATATGTTACCCCCGATTTGACCAGTAAACGCTGTAAAAACTGTATTTTATATCCGATCAGTGCTAAATTCGGAAGAAAGTGGTTTCTTATTACTCGAAGGAATACTGCCAAATTCGGAGAAAATCGGTCCAGATTTAGATATAGCCCCCATATATATGTATCCCCCGATTTGACATGTAAGCGCTGTAGAGACTGTATTTTATATCCGATCAGTACGAAATTCGACAGAAAGAGGTCTTTTTACATGAATGAGTATTCAGGGAAAATCGGTTCAGATTTATATCTAACCTCCATATATATGTTCCTCCTGATTTGGTATCAAAGCGCTATAGAAGTTGTACTTTACTTCCGATCATTAAAATTTTCCAGAAAAATGTTTCTCAATTTAGGAACGAATATTGCTTAATTTAGTGATTATCGGTTCAGAATTAGATAATATGTTCCTACCCATTTATCAAATATTCCAAATTATTATGGCAATGACCCTTATCGCATTGTTATGGAGGTGTATGGTATTACATAGTCGACCCCGCCCGACTTTCTGCCTTTCCTTACTGGTTTTTTGACTGAAATTGTTATAGGTATTTGTTTAATCTAAGAATATTGCAGCTCACTATCTTCCCATAGAATCCCAAAGCCCTAAAAGCTTAAACAATTTGAATTCTGTAATTTCATTCTTTCCTGCGTATTCATCATTTATATTATTCCTCCTGCGCCAAGCCACGTGATGCTGCGCCACCCCTTCCGGCTACATTTAAATTGTATTCTTTTATCGCATTCAAAGTCGTCTCTCACTCATTCATCGGAACTGAAGAACATTTCTCCTTGACGAAATGAAAACAAACTAAACGAAAAAACTCATTATTATTTTATAATGTATTCCATTTTTTCATCCTCCTACTTTTCCATATTCTATGCAATGCACCCGGCGAATAGCTTGTGTGCTCAACAACAGCAACATAAGTGCTGCAACAGAGCAACATCAGGAGCAGAAATTCGTCCTTTTTTGCTGTTCTTCGCTATAAAGTCTTTTAATCATCTTCATTAATTTAGCAAAAAAAAACGCTACGCTCAAACCACCATATCGCCAGCATCAATGGAGCTAATTTTCTGTACAATTTTTGTAGCTTAAGTTTTGTGCGTAGGAGCAAAGAGAGCGCAATCTAACCTCGACAAACCAACCATCTCCCCATGGTCGACGGTTGAGTCGACATCTTCCGCAACATCTTTTCTCCTTTGTTTGGCGTAATTAGTTGCAATGTTCTCAGATTATTATTTTAAGCGTTGAAATTGTTATGAGACTGACAATGCTAATGCTCTCGCCTGTAGTTTTCACATTTTGTGGTAGAACTACAGAGCAATTTTGAATGTCAGGAAAGTAGTCGCGTTAATTGGCTCGCGGAAATTATTTATGATGTTACAACAGCTTCTTCTAAACTGATTCAAAATAGTTTCAAGATATATTTAAAAAAATATCATTTAAGTGCATTTTGAAAATCTATAGCAACTTTTTTGTCGAATACATCACCCAAAAAATACATCGATATCTACGACTTTTGATATATCATTATGTTTGGAGAGGGATTTTCAGGGTTAAGGGGATGAGCGGGAGTGTCGGGTGTTTTGGGAGTAATACTTCCTGGGTTGTCCCCTTTATTTTTTTCCTCGACATGAAATATCTATTCCGAATCCTTCTTTACAAAAACTGTGTCTAACTTCCTTGAGTACCCAGCAAACTATGTGGATAATGCCATTCGATTTAGCGGGTCGAAATTATGCCGGTTAAATTAATTTTATTGAGTGTCTCCTTTATTTTGTTCTTTGAAATATAACATCTTTTCCGAATCCTTCTTTACAAAAACTGTGTCTAACTTCCTTGAGTACCCAGCAAACTATGTGGATAATGCCATTCGATTTAGCGGGTCGAAATTATGCCGGTTAAATTAATTTTATTGAGTGGGATTATCAGAAGTCAATGGAAAAGTAATCTAAAATATGGATTCTGAAGACGGTTACAATTATGTTAGAATCACTTTGTCTGTTCGAAAGGGTGGGTAGTAGAGTGATCAAAAAACTGTTTTTTTTAATAAAAAACTGGGGGACGGTTAATTTCAATAACCGGTTTCACCGGTTTTTTTGCTTAATAAAAAAGTATAAAATTAATGCTTGAAAAAGATTTTCTTCCTTAATAAACTAATAAAGAAGGGATAAATTCGACTATATGATATCCTACACCACACTATCGGGCAGAATAAGTAGAAATGTTGTCAAGATTTAGCAATATTATTTTCTTAGTAATAATAATCTGTCAAAAAATTATTATACCCTCACTTTAGTGTGACGAGGGTATACAGGGTTGCCCATATTCGACGGACCCATCTGGCAACGCCATAACTTTTGACAGGGATGTCAGATCGCTTAATGACATACCGCGTTTGAAGCGTCAGTCCAAGCAGATTTTTACCATGGAACAATACACGCCACGCGAGCGCTCTGAAATAGTTGAAATTTACATTCAACAGAAGAAGTCAATTGTGAAAACTCAAAAAACAAAATTATCATGTCCGATGAAGCCCATTTCACATTGAATGGGACCGTAAATAAGCAAAATTGCCGTATTTACGCCACTGAAAATCCTCAGGAGATTCAAGAATTGCCTCTTCATGACGAAAAAGTCACAGTTTGGTGCGGCGTTAGTGCGAAAACGGTCATTGGGCCGTTTTTCTTCCAAAACGAAAATGGCCATGCTGTTACCATCAACCAGGAGCGTTATCGCGACATGATGACCAATTTTGTGATGCCAATTATTCGTCGAAAGCGTATGAGGCAGTTCTGGTTTCAACAAGACGGCGCTCCACCGCACACAAGTCGCATAACAATCGATTTTCTGAAGAATTTGTTTCCGGGCCGTTTGATGTCGAAAAGTGGTGATTTGGACTGGCCACCGCGTTCGCCCGATTTGACGCCGCCTGACTTCTTCTTGTGGGGATATTTGAAGTCAAAGGTTTACGTTAACAAGCCAAGGACCGTAGAAGAGCTCAAGGACAACATTCGTGAAGAAATAGCCGCTATTCCGGCCGAAATGTTGGCGAAAACGATGGAAAATGCTGCAAAAAGGGCACAATACGCCATCAACGCCAGAGGCGGCCATTTGAGAGATATCATATTCAAAAATTGATGTAAACAAATCTGCTTGGAACAAATTAAATGATTAAGATTGCCAACCGCCAAATTTTTATTTTTTTCTTTGATTTTTTTTAAAAAAACATGGGTCCGTCGAATATGGGCAACCCTGTATATCATTTGCTACGAAAAAAAGTGTAACACATCGAAGGAGTGATCTAAGACCCTAAGTATGTTCGGCGGATATTCGTTTTGGGCCATTTTAAGACGAATGAGCAATGTCCGTCCGTCTGTCTGTCTGTCTGTCTGTCTGTCTGTCTATCTGTCTGTCTGTCTGTGTGTCTGCTGGCTGGTGCGCACGATAACTCTCGAAAGGAGTAACCGATTGACTTCAAATTTGGTACGTGGTAATATTTTTTTCTATCTCCGGCTAAGTTCGAAGATGGGCCATATTGGTCCACTCCTTCTAGTACCTCCCCCACAAAGTGTTAAAATGTTGTGAAATATTGAATCTTTAATAACTGATATTATACGTATTCGAATCTTCTGAAATTCCACACATAGTATTAGTTTGTTAGTCGCTATCAACTCGAGGAAAATGGGCGAAATTGCCACGCCCCTTTTGGTACCTCCCACACAAATGCACCATTTTGCACTAAAAGTTAAAAGCTTATAACAATAATACCAGTGTTTAGAAATACTTGAAATTTTGTACAGTGTAATGCTTTTATAGTGCCTACAGTCCAGTGAAAAATGGACGTTATTGCCGCGCCCCTTTTGGTACCTCCCAAACAAATGCATCATTTTGCAAAAAAACAGCTTATAACATTAATACCAGTGTATAAAAATACTTGAAATTTTGTACAGGGTAATGTTTTTATAGTGCCTACAGTCCATTGAAAAATGGGCGTTATTGTCACGCCCCTTTTGGTACCTCTCCCACAAAGGTACCATTTTGCACCAAAAGTTAACAGTTTATAACATTAATATCAGTGTATACAATTACTTGAAATTTTGTACAGTGTAATGCTTTTATAATGCCTATAGTCCAGTGAAAAATGAGCGTTATCACCACGCCCCTTTTTGTACCTCCCACACAAAATGGCCAAATTATACCACAATTTAATATCTCAACGTCCATATAAACGGTTACAATTCGACACAGTGCAATGTATTTAAAGTATCTACTGTTCAGCGAAATATAGGTGTATTTCTTAAACCCCTTCTGGTACCTCCTACAAAAATTGACAGAATAATTTGTGTAATATTCAATATTACATTACTCACAAAGTGAGGGTATACCTTAGTCGGTTTACCCGACTGAAACTTTCTTACTTGTTAAGATATAACATTTTCAAACATTGCTACGCCTAATTTTTCCCACACACACTTATCCGATCCCGTTCATTTTTAGTGAAGTTTTAGTTAATAGCTCGGATAACGTATGAACCAAATTTCGTTCTTCTACGATCAATACTTTATGAGATATTCAAATTTTAAATAATGCCACGCTCACTTTTAACCCCGCCCAGTTTTTATTTGTTAAGATACATCTGAGGCTAATCTAATAATGACTCCAATAACTGACTAAACAAATATTGTTCTTCTACGATAAATAGTTTATGACATATTCTTAATTTAAATATTGCCACGCCCTCTTATTCAATCCGCCCACTTTTGGTGAAAGTACTAATATTAAACCTAATAACTAACTATCCATATTTCGTTCTTCTATGGTCAATAGTTTCCGAAATATTTCATTTTCAAACATTGCTACGCTCACTTTTGCCACACCCACTTATCCCGATCCGTCCATTTTTATTGAAATTTTGGATAATAGCTCGAATAACGTATGTACCAAATTTCGTTCTTCCACGATCAATACTTTCTGAGATATTTACATTTTAAATAATGCCACGCCCACTTTTGACCCCGCCCACTTTTTTATTTTTTAAGTACCATCAGCTTTCATATAAAATAAACATTTTTATAATCGGTCCAGTAGTTATTGCGTGATGGCGTTACAAAGAATTTGTCTACGTTTTTATATGTACTCGTATATAGAGATGTTAAAAAAGGCGGATTATATAGCCTTGGATGCGTAATCGGTATATAGTTTTATATTGGCTATATCTTAATAATATCCGATAGTCTTAAAATTTACCAAATAACGTTCTTGGTTGAAGAAACTGATATCTGCAAAATTTTATAAAGTTATCTTTCGTTCATTCCATGTCAAACCGAACGATTTTTAGAAAAAAAGTTGGTCGACCTTTCCGATTGTCTTGAAAATTTTCATATGCGTTTTACAATGGAAAATAATCATCTTGTAGTTGGCGAGAAAAAAAACTAATTTTTACTAAAAAATGTCAATGAATTTACTTTATAAACTATGAAAAATATTGAAACCACAAAATAAACAGAATCATTAAAAAAAAATAATTTCGATTTCGGACATTTTTAAGTAAAACTGCTCTTATATAGAAACAGAACCAGATTCAAATTTGCAGGATCAGCCCGGATTAAAAAGAACTACATTCCTACAGAAATTTCATATATCTATGTTGGTGTTTTTGTCGTCCAGTACGCAAATCAAAATTTAAGAGAACAAATGCATAATGTTATATGCGAAAATTAGCGAATTTTGGCTTATATCTAGAATGTCATAGTTAAGTCCTATAGGAAGAGCTCTAATTTGTATACATCAAAAAAGGCATTTTAAAACAAGTAAGGAAAGGCAGAAAGTCGGGCGGGGCCGACTATATAATACCCTACACCTCCCTAACAATGCGATAAGGGTCATTGCGATAATAATTTGGAATAATTGGTAATTGAGTAAGAATATATATATATGTGGATATATCTAATTCTGAACCGATAATCGCTAAATTAAGCAATTTTCGTTCCTAAATTGAGAAACATCTTTCTGGAGAATTTTGTAATGATCGGAAGTAAAGTACAACTTCTATAGCGCTTTGTAACCAAATCAGGAGGAACATATATATGGAGGTTATATATTAATCTGAATCGATTTTCCCTGAATACTCATTCATGTAAAATATAAACTTCTTTCTGACGAGTTTCGTACTAATCGAATATAAAATGCAGTCTATACAGCGCTTAGATGTCAAATCGGGGCTAACATATATATGGGGGCTATATCTAAATCTGAACCGATTTTCTCCGAATTTGGCAGTATTCCTTCATGTAATAACAAACCTCTTTCTGCCGAATTTCGTACTGATCGGATATAAAATACAGTTTCTACAGGGTGTAACATATAAATCGGGTGTAACATTTATATGGGGGCTATATCTAAATCTAAACCGATTTCCCCCAAATTTTGTATTGTCTCTAAGTGTATCACGAGACTACTCTCTGCCAATTTTTGTACAAATCGGTTCAAAAATGTTGTTTATACAGTGCATATATGCCAAATCGGAGGTACATATATATGGTAGCTATATGTAAATCTGAACCGATTTTAACCAAATTCAATAGGGCCTAATAAAGATATGTGCAAAGTTTCGTTGCGATCGGACCATAATTGCGACCTGTACTTTGATTACAAGAATACATCTACAGACAGACAGACGGACATAGCTAAATCGACTCAGAAAGTGATTACAAGTCGATCGGTATAATAAACAATGGGTCTATCTCTTCTCCTTTTGGGTGTTACAAACAAATGCACAAAGTCATAATACCCTGTACCACAGTGTGGTGTAGGGTATAAATATGACAAATGTAATATTCACATCAAAGGATTTATTTAAGAAATATTTTTTTAAATAGAACGGGGCTGAACACCATCTTGAATTTTCTGGGTTCGTTTAGAATATATGAGGCTACATAAAAACCCAATTTTCGAGCACTTTTTCCACTAAATCAAGTCGTATGTCATAAATGACACGTTCAATATTGACTTGTAGAGCTTGAAGAGAGTCTGGTTTATTTCGATGTTTTTATACCCTACACCACACTGTGGTACAGGGTATTATAACTTTGTTGGTTAAAATCGGTTCAGATTTAGATATAGCCCCCATGTATATGTTAGCCCCGATTTGACATATAAGCGCTGTAAAAAGTGTATTTTTAATCCGATCAATACGAAATTCGGCAGAAAGAGGTTTCTTATTGCATTAATTAATTCTGCAGTAAAAAGTGTATTTTTAATCCGATCAGTGTGAAATTCGGCAGAAAGAGGTTTCTTATTACATGAAGGAATACTGCCAAATTCGGAGAAAATCGGTTCAGATTTAGATATTACCCCCATATATATGTTACCCCCGATTTTACATGTAAGCGCTGTAAAAAGTGTATTTGTAATCCGATCAGTGTGAAATTCGACAGAAAGAGGTTTCTTATTACATGAAGGATTACTGCCAAATTCGGAGAAAATTGGTTCAGATTTAGATATAGCCCCCATATATATGTTACCCCGATTTGACATGTAAGCGCTGTAAAAAGTGTATTTTTAATCCGATCAGTACGAAATTCGGCAGAAAGAGGTTTCTTATTACATGAATTAATACTACCAAATTTGAGGGAAATCGGTTGAGATTTAGATATAGCCCACATACATACATATGTTAAACCCGATTTGACATGTAAGCGCTGTAGAAACTGTATTTTATATCCGATCAGTAAAAAAATTGGCAGAAAGAGGTTTCTCATTACGTGAATTAACACTGCCAAATTTGAGGGAAATCGGTTCAGATTTAGATATAGCCTCCATATATATGTTACTCCCGATTTGACATGTAAATGCTGTAGAAACTGTATTTTATATCCGATCAGTGCGAAATTCGGCAGAAAGATGTTTCTTATTACTCGAAGGAATACTGCCAAATTCGGAGAAAATCGGTTCAGATTTAGATATAGCCCCCATACATATGTTACCCCCGATTTGACATGTAAATGCTGTAGAAACTGTATTTTATATACGATCAGTGCGAAATTCGGCAGAAAGAGGTTTCTTATTACTCGAAGGAATACTGCCAAATACGGAGAAAATCGGTTCAGATTTAGATATAGCCCCCATATATATGTTACCACCGATTTGACATGTAAGCGCTGTAGAGACTGTATTTTATATCCGATCAGTACGAAATTCTACAGAAAGAGGTATTTTTACATGAATGAGTATTCAGGGAAAATCGGTTCAGATTTATATATAACCTCCATATACATGTTCCTCCTGATTTGGTATCAAAGCGCTATAGAAGTTGTACTTTTCTTCCGATCATTAATATTTACCGGAAATATGTTTCTCAATTTAGGAACAAATATTGCTTAATATAGCGATTATCGGCTCAGAATTAGATAATTTGTTGCTGCCGACTTACCAATTATTCCAAATTAGTATCGCAATGACCTTTATCGCATTGTTAGGGAGGTGTAGGGTATTATATAGTCGGCCCCGCCCGACTTTCTGCCTTTCCTTACTGGTTTGGATTTGAAAAAAAATGGACTTAGCATCACTTTCAAATGTGAACGGAAAGTTTATTTTTGCTTAACGGTAAGTCGGATCGGGAATTGGTCAATGGCAAAAAGATATCTCTTAACGAGAGCTTAAATATTGCTCGTAGGTGTCAAGGGCGTAGGTCGACTGGAAAGTGTTTATTATACCCTACACCACACTGTGGTACAGGGTATTATAACTTTGTGCATTTGTTTGTAACACCCACAAGGAGCAGAATTTGTTTGTAACACCCAAAAGGAGAAGAAAAAGACCCATCGTTTATTATACCGATAGACTGAGAATCACTTTCTGAGTTGATTTAGCTATGTCCGTCGGTCTGTCTGTCCGTCTGTCTGTGCATGTATTCTTGTAATCAAAGTACAGGTCGCAATTATGGTCCGATCTCGACAAAACTTTACACATATATTTTATTTGGCCCAAGGACGATTCCTATTGAATTTGGTTGAAATCGGTTCAGATTTAGATATAGCCCCCATATATATGTTACCCCAGATTGGACATGTAAGCGCTGTAAAAACTTTATTTTATATCCGATTAGTCTGAAATTCGGCAGAAAGAGGTTTCTTATTATATGAATGAACACTGTTAAATTTGGAAGAAATCGGTTCAGATTTAGATATAGCCCCCATATATACGTTACCCCCGATTTGACATGTAAGCGCTGTAAAAATGTTATTTTATATCCGATCAGTGCGAACTTCGGCAAAAAGATGTTTCCTTCTACGTGAAGAAATACTGCCAAATTCGGAGAAAATCGGTTCAGATTTAGATATATCCCCCATATATATGTTACCCCCGATTGGGCATGTAAGCGCTGTAGAGACTGTATTTTGTATCCGATCAGTACGAAATTCGACAGAAAGAGGTCTTTTTACATGAATGAGTATTCGGGGAAAATTGGTTCAGATTTATATATAATATCCATGACGAAATTGTAAACACTACTAAATTCAATGAAAAACAAATGCCACATCATGACATATTACAAATGGCCGAAACGTCACTTCAAAATAATATCATTGCTATTGGAAAACCCGTTATATTTTTCACAGTGTGTTAATTTTTGGTCTTTGGTGTGTTCTGACACATAAAGTAATATTTTATGGCCTACATTTGTGTAGAACATTTCATCCCAGCCCTCCCCAAATTTAAGGGGTTTTTTATACTTTGTTAAAATAGGGCCAAAATTTACAGTTATGTGAGTGAGCTAGAGGGTTAATATGTTCCACAAAAATATTGGTCTTACTATTTTCTACAAAGTTGCTGTACATACCCAAAACAAAAAAAAATAGTTTTAGAGTTACAAAATAATGAAATACTAACATTTTTAAGGTACAATATGGTCTTTTTGAGCTATTAAGGGTGCCTAGACACGCTCAGATTGTATTGATTTGTTCACAAAAGCTGTTCCGATTTACCGTGGCTACAATTTTTCCAAATATTGTTAGTGAAAAATGACCAGTCCCTGTAAGTTATGCGAAAAAAAGAGAAAACAAAATTTTAACATTATTGCCAAATATAGTTTAGAGATATCACCAAGCCTTAATTAGTTGTTGTACAAAAGCGGATGACACCTTTTTCGAAAGGCCAACTTACTCATAGCGGTCATATTTAGCTATGAGTAATTATGTCTGTCCGTCGGTCTGGCTGATGCGCACGATATATCTCGAAAAGTGTGAATAATAGACTTAAATTCGTATAAGACTGCCATTACAGTAATTACAGTTCAGCCCAAAATTTGCATATTTTTCAAGACCCTTTTGGGACCTACACAAAAATGTACACATTCAAATGAATATAATTTCCCTTTAACTTCTGTTGCAGTCAACTCTCTGTCTTCGAGTTCTATATTTATACCCTACACCACACTGTGGTACAGGGTATTATAACTTTGTGCATTTGTTTGTAACACCCAAAAGGAGAAGAAATAGACACATCGTTTATTAAATTCGGCAGAAAAAGTTTCTTATTACATGAAGGAATACTGCCAAATTCGGAGAAAATCGGTTCGGATTTAGATATAGCCCCCATATATATGTTACCCCCCATTTCACATGTAAGCGCTGTAAAAACTGTATTTTATATCCCATCAGTCTGAAAATCGTCAAAAAGAGGTTTCCTATTATATGAATGAACACTTTTAAATTTGGAAGAAATCGGTTCAGATTTAGATATAGCCCCCATATATACGTTACCCCCGATTTGACATGTGAGCGCTGTAAAAATGTTATTTTATATCCGATCAGTGCAAAAAGAGGTTTCTTTCTACATGAAGGAATACTGCCAAATTCGGAGAAACTCGGTTTAGATTTAGATATAACACCCATATATATGTTACCCCCGATTTGACCTGTAAGCGCTGGAAAAACTGTATTTTATATCCGATCAGTGCGAAATTCGGCAGAAAGAGGTTTCTTATTACATGAAGGAATACAGCCAAATTCGGAGAAAATCGGTTTAGATTTAAATATAGCTCCCATATATAAGTTTCCCCCTGATTTGACATGTAAGCGCTGTAGAGACTGTATTTTTTATCCGATCAGTACGAAATTCGACAGAAGGAGGTCTTTTAACATGAATGAGTATTCAGGGAAGATCGGTTCAGATTTATATTAAAACTCCATATATATGTTCCTCCTAATTTGGTATCAAACCGCTATAGAAGTTGTATTTTACTTCCGATCATTAAAATTTTCCAGAAAGATGTTTCTCAAGATGTTTCTCAAACGAATATTGCTTAATTTAGGGATTATCGCTTCAGAATTAGATAATATGTTTCTACCCATTTACCAATTATTCCAAACTATTATGGCAATGACCTTTATCGCATTGTTAGGGAGGTGTAGGGTATTATATAGTCGGCCCCGCCCGACTTTCTGCCTTTCCTTACTGCTTTAAATTAAATTTGCAATGGTCTTACAAAAAATAAGCAAAAAATGTCAAAAATTCTCCTGGTATATATCCACATAAAATACCATATTCACTATTATATTACTCTGCATGCAAATCGTCGTTTTAACCGACATAGATAGCCTTATTTTAAATATCAAAAACTTACCCTTAGTCGGTATCCAACAAATGTTACAGGTTAAAAATATAAACAATCTGCAATTAAATCGATTTTAAATTATTAAATAGCTGCTAATTTCCAAAGAAATTAATTATACAAAACAAAAAAAAAACGTTTTAGGTTAAATTTTAAATGGAATTTTTCGCTCATGCTATTATCTTGTTTTTGTTTGTTTATAATTTTTTTTTTGCATATGTTCTGTTTTCTATCGAAATTTTGGGAAAGTGCGTTTTTTGTTGTTGTACCAAAAACCAAATGAAATGGATTCAACCACAGATCAAATGTTTTCGTTCAATTGTCTGAAATAAAAACAAAATTGTAAAATGTCGCTGGCATATGGCATCAAAGGGTTCTTGCTGTGGTGCACAGTGGGTGACATCATCGTCATTCTAGTGAAAGTGCTACACTGAATTTTGCGATATACGCTTCAGGTATTTTATGTTCTCAAATGTTGAAAACGTAATGAACATTTTTTTCTTCAAAGATTTGGAGAAAAAACGCCTATATTTATTTTTTTTAAATTAAAATTTTTAATGGGTCTGGAACATACACAAAATGAGATATGCTTAAGATTCCAAAAAATACTCCCAGTGTATTAGTATATTTTTCCAATCAGTACTTTTAATAAATCATCGAAAACTCAAAACTATTTGCAGAACACAATTGTCGCTTTCTCTACACGGCCTATTCGAATTTTATCGTGTCGAAAATGATGGGAGATGCCGAAGACTGAGCTGGTATCATTTTCTAATATTTAGCAATATCTTCCACTGTGCTGCAGCAAATGTTTACTAAGTGCTTTTGAATAAACAAAGGACACAACGCTAACGACCATTTCTGGAATGGATTGCAAACAGAACGAGAGATAGCATCAATTGTAAATTGTCATTCGCACATATGCATACATTAGAGCAGGTCGGTTGGAATAAAAAAAGGAAAAAGATTTGTGTTAAATTTTAATAAAACGTCAAATATTTATGTTTCGGTCACATGAAGCACGAAAAGTTTCGCTTTCTAAGCTCATAATAAAAGCCTTAGGAAAAGGTTGTCTCTGACAACTTTTCATTAGGAAACAGTGGTCTCTGACGACTTTTCCTTAGTAAAAGGTGGTCTCTGGCTTTTCTTTGGGAAAAGTTGGTATCCGACTACTTTTCCTTAGGAAACAGTGGTCTCTGACGACTTTTCCTTTGAAAAAGGTGATCTCTGATAACTTTTCCTTAGGAAAAGGTGGTCTCTGACAAACTTTTTCTTAGAAAAAGGTGGTCTCTGACAACTTTTCCTTAGGAAAAGGTGGTCTCTGACAACTCTTCCTTATGAAAAGGTGGTCTCTGACAACTTTTCCTTAGGAAAAGGTGGTCTCTGACAACTTTTCCTTAGGAAAAGGTGGTCTCTGACAACTATTCCTTAGGAAAAGGTGGTCTCTGACAACTTTTCCTTAGGAAAAGGTGGTCTCTGACAACTTTTCCTTAGGAAAAGGTGGTCTCTGACAACTTTTCCTTAGGAAAAGGTGGTCTCTGACAACTTTTCCTTAGGAAAAGGTGGTCTCTGACATCTTTTCCTTAGGAAAAAGGTGGTCTCTGACAACTTTTCCTTAGGAAAATGTGGTCTCTGACAACTTTTCCTTAGGAAAAGGTGGTCTCTGACAACTTTTCCTTAGGAAAAGGTGGTCTCTGACAACTTTTCCTTAGGAAAAGGTGGTCTCTGACAACTTTTCCTTAGGAAAAGGTGGTCTCTGACAACTTTTCCTTAGGAAAAGGTGGTCTCTGACAACTTTTCCTTAGGAAAAGGTGGACGGACGGACGGACAGACGGACATGGCTAAATCGTCTTAGAATTTTACGAAGATTTAGAATATATATACTTTAGAAGTGGCGCCGTCTTGTTGAAACCAAATGTCGCCGATATCACAAGCTTAAATTTCGGGCATCAAACAGTCGGTTATCGTGGCAGGCCATTGACGGTTTCGTTCATTTATGAAGAAATATGGACCGATGATTCCACCGGCCCACAAACCACACCAAACCGTTGTTTTTTCTGGATGAAGTGGCAGCTCTTGAATCTCTTCAGGTTGCTCTTCGTCCCAAATGCGGCAATTTTCCTTGTTTACATACCCATTGAGCCAGAAATGGGCATCATCGCTGAACAAAATTTGGCTCGAAAACGTCGGATCTTCTTGGAACTTTTCAAGAGCCCATAGAGCGAAGCGATGTCGCTTGGGAAGGTCGGGCGGCTTCAGTTCTTGTACAAGCTGTATTTTGTATGCTTTTAATTTAAGATCTCGACGTAAAATGCGCCAAGTCGTTCCATACGTCAGACCGAGTTGCTGCGAACGGCGCCGAATCGACTCTCCGCGGTCTTCGTGTACACTCTCAGCTACGGCCGCTACATTTTCTTCACTGCGTGCTGGACGTGGTATATTCGGTCGAATATTATCCAATAACGAATGCTGGGTCTCAAGATGGGTGATGGTGTTGCGAATAGTACGCTCAGTAGGCCGGTTATGTTGACCATAAGTTGAGCGAAGTGCACGAAACACATTCCTCACAGAACGTGCATTTTCGTAATAAAGTTGAACGATTTGTAAACGTTGTTCAGGCGTAAGTCTTTTCATGATGAAATGCCAAACAATACTTAACAAAAAAAGGCTATTGAAAAAAGTATATCTACTTGGATCACCCGTTATATATACATAATAATGCGAAACCAAGAAAAAGTTTTGAAAACATTTTTTAAATAAAATATATTTGTAGAAATTCCTGAACAATGATTTCATTTGTATTTAAACATATAATATTCATTAATTGTTGTACCAAATATATATATATATATATATTTACACAGAACTCTTAAGGTGGTTTGCAATTTGGTAATGTGAGTTCATTTATAGTTGGGGAGATGTGACAGTTGAGAAATGGAAAAAGACTGCATAAAATGGATTAACATAGGGGAGTCATATATCGATCTATATTCGGCCTGTAATTGTGGAATTGATTTGTATTCAATAAATCCTTTCTTTAATCTATGTAGCCAGTTTCCTTGAAACAATGAAATCCCTTCATTAATTCAAACTAATTTTCTTAATATTTAACAATTTGTTCGAATGTGTACGCACAGAGTACGCAGCAAAAGCAACAACATAGGCAGCCCGATCAACAGAGAAATAACTACACGCACAACCGAAATCGGCTAATGAAATTGCAGAAGAACTTTGTTATAAAGAGTGGTGAAACCATAATGCACGATGTTAATTGCAAGTCACACCTTAACGTCAGCGTTAAGATTTTTGAAACCTTTTGTAATGCACGTCATTACGTGATTATTTTGATCAGCATAATCGACCAAATGTGTCCACAATCGGGAGAATGGTGCTAAGTCGACTTAGCATGTTTTAGAATGGAGGTATCGATTTCTTGCTGAGTCGACGATCCTTCGCCAACCTGGTATTGGGTTGTTCCGACTAATAAAATTAAAGATGTTTGGGAGCTTATTTCCAAACACGATATAAATACATATATTTTATTTGAATGTTAATATGTATTTTTAAATATACTGGTAGTTCCGTCTCAACTGCCACACCTCAAAAAATAGATCTTTTTCAATTTGTAAGTAATTGTTTCCCATTTAAACAAAAATTGCGAAGATCAAAGTTTAGACAAATTAAATTTTTGCCTTTGTTATAGGTTTTTTAAGGTATTTTTAATGCAACATTCACTTAGTAGCCACTTTCTAAATGTTCATGGTTGTATAAAACATGTTTTCTTGACTCACTAAATAAACTTCGGCGGCTGAATTTCAGCCAATGTGGTCCGCTAAAATCGGCGGCGGCGTCGGCTGGAAAAAATAGATTTACTCCGCGTCGGCGTCATAGTCTGGTTGGACTTCTTCTTTGGGGATATTTAAAAGAAAAAGTGTACGTCAATAAGCCAAGAATAATTCAAGAGCTAAAGGATGAGATAATTCGGCACCTTAACGGCATTGAATAGATCCTTCTATCATAATAAAAAATATTAAGAAAATTCTTTGAAATTTTTTGTTTATTTACATTTAACATCGTGCGTTTTGGGTTGGACCAGCTTTAAATTTCGTAAAATTGTCTTTAAAGTTCTCCATATCTTTAGCGAAATTCTAAGAATGTTTCATAAATATGTATAATACTTATAGAAAATTCATGAAGAATGATTCTTAGATATAATAAATCTATAATTTTCCAGTTACATTTCACATTGTCCTACATTTTTTTGTCGACTTAGTCCATTGTTTATTGTATACGGTGAAAATATCGGCAATTAAGCCGAAAGGACGAACAAAAACACTACAGCATAATGATTGAAATTGCAAAAGGACACATTTGACGTTTGTGGTCAACACTTGTGGACACTGTCCTTGCGTATTATGCCTCCTGATGTGTATGTTTGGTCAAGGACAGTAATTCAATTATACAACACTTAACGGCCAAATGAACGAAACGTAAAAAAGCCGAATTTTAAATATGAAAATCAATTACTTAAACTATAAAATGCAGAGAACAACACTTTATGTCAGTATACCAAAAATAAATGAAATTTCAATATAAGTACAGTAAAGGAATTACACATGACATTAAAATTCATTTAATCGTATGCTTGCAGTTATCTTCACAATTAAAATACAATAAAGTCAAGCAAAATTGAAGAAAGAAATTAATTTTACAGGAGACTTACTATGCAAGTCAGTACCGAAAAAATCTCTGAAGGGAAAAATATACAACTGGGGCAACTTCTTTTAAAAAGAGAATGAAAGCCAAATTGTTTAGAAAATGTGACATCTTCGGCTTAACCAAAAAGTTTAAAATTTCTTGTGCAGGATTATAGTACAGTCGTGTACGTCTGTAACTAAAGGTAGTAGTAATAAGGAACATTTATTTGAAAAAAAATTTCGATAACATAATTGTGTTAAGTTTTTCATAAAATCAAAATTAGTTTTCTTAGAAATTGTTAAGGTTTGTAAAAATAGTTTATGATTGAAATCGTATAATATTGGATAACAATAAATTACTTGAGGGATGGACAACATATGATGACTTGCAATACTTAGAAATTTAAAATGATTGCTTTAAAACTGAAGTTAATGTGGCATATAGTATTTTTAACGAAAGCAAGGAAAAATTAAAACTGAAATTAGAAAAAGTCAGCAAAGTTTTGAAAATATTTTTAAATAATATATATGCGGACTGAAATTAGAAAAAGTCAGCAAAGTCTTGAAAATATTTTTAAATAATATATATGCGGAGAAATTCCTAAACAATCATTTTATTTGTATTTATAAACATATTTTATTTAAAACCAGTAAGGAAAGGCAGAAAGTCGGGCGGGGCCGACTATATAATACCCTACACCTCCCTAACAATGCGATAAGGGTCATTGCGATAATAATTTGGAATAATTGGTAAATGGGTAGAAATTTAGAACATATTTCTGGAAAATTTTAATGATCGGAAGTAAATTACAACTTCTATAGCGCTTTGATACCAAATCAGGAGAAACATATATATGGATGTTATATATAAATCTGAACCAATTTTCCCCGAATACTCATTCATGTAAAAAGACCTCTTTCTGTCGAATTTCGTACTGATCGGATACAAAATACAGTCTCTACAGCGCTTACATGCCCAATCGGGGTTAACATATTTATGGGGGCTATATCTAAATCTGAACCGATTTTCTCCGAATTTGGCAGTATTTCTTCACGTAGAAGGAAACATCTTTTTGCCGAAGTTAGCCCTGATCGGATATAAAATAACATTTTTACAGCGCTTACATGTCAAATCGGGGGTAACGTTTATATGGGGGCTATATCTAAATCTGAACCGATTTCTTCCAAATTTAACAGTGTTCATTCAAATAATAGGAAACCTCTTTCTGCCGAATTTCATACTGATCGGATATAAAGTACAGTTTTTACAGCGCTTACATGTCAAATCGGGGGTAACGTATATATGAGGGCTATATCTAAATCTGAACCGATTTCTTCCAAATCTAACAGTGTTCATTCATATAATGAGAAACCTCTTTCTGCCGAATTTCATACTGATCGGATATAAAATAACATTTTTACAGCGCTTACACTTTAAATCGGGGGTAACGTATATATGGGGGCTATATGTAAATCTGAACCGATTTCTTCCAAATTTAACAGTGTTCATTCATATAATCAGAAACCTCTTTCTGCCGAATTTCAGACTAATCGGATATAAAATAAAGTTTTTACAGCGCTTACATGTCAAATCTGGGGTAACATATATATGGGGGCTATATCTAAATCTGAACCGATTTTAACCAAAGTCAATAGGGATCGTCCTTGGGCCAAATAAAATATATGTGTAAAGTTTTGTCGAGATCGGACCATAATTGCGACCTGTACTTTGATTACAAGAATAATGCACAGACAGACGGACAGACAGACAGACGGACATAGCTAAATCATCTCAGAAAGTGATTCTAAGTCGATCGGTATAATAAACGATGGGTCTATTTCTTCTCCTGTTGGGTGTTACAAACAAATGCACAAAGTTATAATACCCTGTACCACAGTGTGGTGTAGGGTATAAAAACACTTAATATTTTTGAATATATTTGAATAAAAAACAGTTTTAAGATACATCACTGCATAACATTTTCAAATTAGTCGCAGTAAAATATTCCTTCAGGTTTCGCTGAAATCAGTGTTTGATTTGTTTGCTTTGAAAACGACTTCTGTTTTTGTCGCATACGAATGTTTGGTTTTTTGTAATTATCTTGAAAACGAATTGCCCAAAATCTGCCTTAACACCAATTATAGTGGTTTGGCATATGTTTTTTATACCCTCCACCATAGAATGGGGGGTATATTTATTTTGTCATTCCGTTTGTAACACCTCTAAATATTGATCTGAGACCCCATAAAGTATATATATTCTTAATCGTCGTAAAATTCTAAGACGATTTTTGTCCATCCGTCCGTCTGTTGTATACACGCTACAGTCCGCAATGATAGAGCTAGGTTGATCAAATTTGGTAGAAATATTTCTTATAATTGCGGATTGTTTTGGATTGCAAATGGGCCATATCGGTCAATGTTTTGATATAGCTCCCCTATAGAGGTTGCTCCAAAATACCGGTTTTGAGCCATAGATACACATTTTCAAAGGAATTTAGCAGAAGCTTTGCAGTTTGTATTATATTTTGACAAGAATTCATCACAGCAAAAATTTTACAAATCGGTTCATATTTTGTTATAGTCACCCTATAGAGGTCGCTCCAAAATATATGTAGTTAAGCCATAAATACCATATTTTCTAAGCACTTTAACTGCATCTTTGCAGTCTGGATATAGCTCACAGACTACCAGATATCTGCAGTGTCTATCAAGCAGAAATAATGGCAATATGGGAAGTCGCCAAGTGGCTGGGTCACAACATAGTAACCAACACTGGCGTTGTCATTTACTCGGACAGCCAGGCTGCCATCAATTCTCTGGAGGCAACATCCCTAAATTCACAAACAGCCCTCGACTGCCGCAGATCTCTTAACGAGATGGCTGAGCAGTTTAATATACACCGTATATGGGTGCCTGGGCATAGAGATATCCCGGGAACTGCAAAGCCGATGAACTTGCTAGGGAAGGGACGACATTACAAATTCTCGAAGAATTTGCATATATTGGTGCGCCACTATCCACGTGCAAGCTTTGGCTTAGGCAAGAGGCAATCAGGCAGTCCAACGAAAGATGGACAGAAATCGGCACCTGCAGGGTAGCTAGACCAATCTGGCCAAGGTATGACCTGAGAAGGTCAAAATATCTCCTCGCACTAGAGAGGAAACGATTGTCTACGTTAGTACAGGTTCTGACGGGACACTGCTTGATCGGCGAACACGCCAAAAGATTGGGTATTGACTCCAATGACTTCTGCCGAAGCTGTGGAGATGAGAAAAAGTGGAGAGCATTGAGCACTTGCTTTGCGACTGTTCCGCTTTGAGTAAAAGACGACTGGACATACTGGGGTCGGCCATTTTAGGCAGCCTAACAGATCTTTCCAGTACTGATATTCGTACTATCGATACATTTATATATCAAACAGGTTGGTTTCGATGAGGGCCATTTCAGCCCGTGGTAACACTAGGGACCTAAACTGGTCTATGTAAGCTTGTAAAAAAAATACGGCTGCCACCCTAACCTAAACCTAAACCTAAAGTACCTAGAGTCCAGAGAAAAGTTAGCGTTATTGGCACGCCCCTTTTGGTACCTCCCACACAAATGAACCATTTTGTACAAAAAGTAAACAGCTTTTAAGTTTAATACCAGAACATAATTTAAAGTTATTAAATGCAATTTAAATTGATCATAATTTAATTAGAGCAAAAAAAAATATAAATAAATTTACGATTAATCGTTTGGGACTCAAGATGAGGGGATTCATAAGTCGGTTTACCCGACTGAACTTTCTTACTTGTTAATATTTGCTTCAACAAAAAGAATGTTTCGAAGATTTGCTCCATATCCAAAGATTTTTCGGGTAAATAAATTGAATGCAATCCATGATGGAGGTTATATAAGATTCGACATGGCCGCACTTAACGTTTTTTACTTATTTGAAATGAATTTGTATAGAATAGAATCATACCGCTCCATGGTTTGTTTTTTCCACTTTATTAAAAGTTTTTTTTTCGTTACACAATTGTCTTGCAGACAGTTCAGGGCACATAATATTCGGCCCGGTTGAAGTAATTTTTTTTTTGTGGAAAACACGCACTTTTTGTATATTTTTAAATTTAACTTATTCACCGAAATTAAGATTTATTAATTCATTTTTGGTATATTGCTAATTGTAATTAATTTTTGTTGTTGCATTGTGTAATTAATTATTGCAAATAACAACAAATGTTTAAATAACGCAGTAGGACTTTACTTTTAAAATTTGCGTTTTTTCTCATTCTAATTTTCACGTAATTTCTTTCCACTTCTTTGTCGCACCGCACTTGAGTTGAATCTGAGAACAATGACTTTTTCGTGTGACACCACAACATTCCATTTCGAATTTGAACTTTTCATTTCACTTAAAAGCAAATCAAGTGATTTATGGCCATTTTTAGTATCCGATTCATACACACACCGATATGTGCACATACACCATTTCACATAAACTCATACAAATAAACATTAAAATTCTCGTTTCATGTTCATTCTGCATCAAGAAAATGAACAGTAAGACAAGGCAAAGAGGAGAATAGAACGAGAACGGGAAAGAAAATCCTGCAATTTGTCATTTCCGCATAACAATTGAATACTTTTGGCATTTGTATATACTCGAATGCGGTCCAAAGTAGAACTAATGGAATGACCAATGCTCCATAATTTACAATATCCAAGGAGAAATGCCAAATGATCTATAGGAGTATATTTGTACACTTGGGAGGGATACTGTATTTGTGTGTGAGTGTGGGGGCTTGTTTAATGGTATGTGTAGCTTTTGTAAACCATAAAAGAAAATACGAAGAAAATAAAGTTAAAAGGACAATTTTTTAAAGTCATTGTTGCACACAATGAACTCGAATATTTGTCGTCGTACAGAAACGCAATTCTCATCGCTAGGTGAAATATTTATTTGCAGATGGTGGTCTTGGTCGTGGTCTCGGTTCATTGGCGATTGTGCTTGTAAAAGACTATCAGATGGGCACTGTAAATCTTGGATAAAACCCATTAAATTTTGTAACCCAACTAAAATTTTCAATGCTATTTTTGGTATTGACAGGTGGGCATATTCGTATACATATCTACATACCGAAAGTACTTATATAACTCATCGAACCAAAAACCTAATACTTTGGAATATTGTCCGTCTGTCTGTCTGATTGACTGGGTTGTGTGACGATGACTATCAAATAGAGCCACAGAATGATTTTGAAAAGAATTTTTAGCATAAGTTTACATTTTCCCCTGATTTCGAAACAATGCCATAGGCAACAAAAGTTTTGTTGTTTGCGTTTTACGTTATGCTGAACAAAAATCGTTTCTGTAGTGTATTGACCCAAACATATTCTGCTTGAAACATATATATGTTTATATATATAATATTTGGCACAAACAAATATTGCAAGCACATATTTTATTTGCCAAAATTAGTTTGCAAATATACTTTGTTGTAATATATTAATTCCAAATATATATATTTTTTTGATTTTCAAATATTGTTTTGTATTTGCTCAGGAATATATAATATTCCAAAAGAAGATATTTAATTCAAGCATATCAATAAAACATATCAAATCAATAAAAAATGCGATTTTGCCCCGTGTACGAATTAAATTTTAATGGAATTTTCAAAATCTTAAAATTAAACAAAAAAATAACTCTGAATTATCAGCATAAGTTTTCTATTTTTAGGAAATATTCTTACAGAATATGAATAAAAGTATATGAGCATATAGAGTATATTTTTGGCAAATATTCCTTCTAAAATGTCGAATACATAATTGCAAATTTGGAAGTAATACATCTAAATAAAATCAAGTAAGAAAATTCCAATCGAGTAAACCGGTAAACCTGTAAGGCGTACATACCCTAACTTTGTGAGTAACGGAATATTGTACTTTGTGTGGGAGGCAGACAGTTGGACACAATTTACGCAGTCTATAATACAGTGCAACAAATGTTTTTCCGAGACCTAATAACTTTTTTGTTTAGATTGAGGAAAATTATAGTAGTAGTGGTAGGTTTTTTTTCTGGCACGAAAAAATCATTAAAAATAGAAAAAAACGATAAAATTATTTAATTTTGCAATTGCCACGCCCCCTTTGGTACCTTCCAAACAAAAATTGCCAAAATAAACAAGTAAGAATGTTTCAATCGGGTAAACCAACTAAGGTATACCCTCACTTTGTGAGTAATGTAATATATAACACTAGCTGACCCCAGCAGTCGTTGTCCTGCCCGTCCTGTTTGGGATATATTGGTTTGTTATTCATTGATATTTCAATCAAAAAAGGATACATCACGAGTTTTAGGAAAAAAATATCAAAAAAAAAATGTATATTGGCCATATGTTCACTACAGCGGCTTCTAGCGGTTAACATCATATATACAAACAATATCAAGACAAACCACACATACATTTTAAGTTTCAGCTCAATCGCTCTGGAAATAACTTGACCACTCCGAAATTTATCGAGGTGAAAATAATTTTTAAACACAAGTGACCCCAAACTGAATATATTGTATAATTTTAAGGCCAATTCGCTTTATGGTTTCGGAGATCATGCGTTACTAACAAACGTACAAAGGATTTTATATATAAAGATTACACTAATTAATCTGTCAATTTGTGTGGGAGGTACCAGAAGGGGTTGAACAAATACACACATTTTTCTGTAAACAGTATTTTTTTCAAATACAATTCACTGTGCTATAAGCGTTTATGTGCACTGGTATATTAACGTTACGAGCTATTCAATTTTGGTATGATTTGGTCATTTTGTTTGGGAGGTACAAAAAGGGGCGTGGTGATAACGTCCACTATTCACAGGACTGTAGAGACTATAACAGCATTACACTGCACACAATTTCAAGTATTTGTATTCACTGCTATTAAAGTTATAAGCCGTCAACTTTTGGTATAAAACGGTCCAGTTGTGTGGGAGGTACCAAAAGGGGCTGTACAATAATGCCCATTTTTTACTGGATATAGGGGCTACAAAAATATGATACTGTACCAAATTTCAAGTATTTTTATGCACTTGTATTAAAGTTTAAGCAGTTTAATTTTGATGCAAAAAGGTCCATGGGTCATAATTTATACATTTATCCATAGATTTTTTTGCAATAGGCTTCGTTTTCTTCGTTAGGATGCTAGCTCTAAAAAAATGGAACAACATTTTTCTGCGAGTTTTTCTATTTTTTAATTGTTTTAATTTTACCACAAACTATATAAAAAAAAGTTTTTAGGTCTCGGACAAAAAAATTTTGTTGTTGCATAGTGTATAAGTTATTAAAGGCATTTTGGACCATAACCTCTTATGTTTTAATAATTTTTTGTATTTGTATTACACAGACCACAAAGAGGGTCGGTATGGCAGGAGAGTAATTTACATATTGTGATCGAAAAAACATAAAATATTAAATTAAAAATATAGGGCGATAGAAAAATGGGGACATAGAACAAAAATATGAAAATTATTTCCCGTAAATCAGAGTTACATCGATTTACCCTATCAATATCTCAAAAACTAGATGAGATAGAAAAAAAATATCGCAGATTCTGAAAGAGCACGCTTGAAAACATAGCGTTGGACAAAAATAGCATTAAGTCGACGATAGATAAAAGAAAATGTGTGTTAGTTTATTTGTTGGTTAGTTTGATCCATATAGAAGCCTAAACGGCTGGACCGATCTTCTTGAAATTTTCACCGAATGTAAATGTGTAGGGCGTGGTCCCGCCCATATAAACAAAATTTTAATATAGAGATATTTTGTGCAATTTGTTAGCGAGAGTGCTGTAATTTTGTGTATATGGTTAAAGTCTACGTAATTTTTCCATAGATGGGCTGGATCTGACCAAATGAGCCATGTTTTGAAATTTATATATCCTGCACAATTTGTTAGCGAGAGCGCTGTAATTTTGTGTATATGTATTTGCTGACAGTCTACGTCATTGGTCCAAAAAACACGGGATCGAAAATCTAAAATCTGGGGAACGGGTCCAGTTAGTTATATATTTGTGAACAGACACATTTTATTTGAAAATCAAGATATTCTATTTGGAACGCATATATTAATATATTAGAACAAAATATATTTGCGAACTGACTTTCACATATACAATATGGCTTTAACCCGTTTTTAAAACTGCTGACTTTTTCGAATTTTAGTTTAAATATTTCCTAGATATTCAGCATTAGGTTTTGTTTCACAGAACTAATTTCTATTCCCTCACCTTAGTAAAGAGGGTATATGTACCATTTGCTACGAGCTAAAAGTGTAACCCATCGAAGGAGTGGCCTAAGCCCCAAGTATGTTTTACGGAAATTCGATTTTGGTAATTTAAAGTCATTTGAGCAATATCCGTACGTCCGTCTGTCTGTCGGCTGGCTGATGCGCACGATAACTCTCGAAAGGTTTAACCGATTGACTTCAAATTTGGTATGCGGAAATATTTATCTAGATCTTGGACTATGTTCAAAGATGGACCATATTGGTCCACTCCTCCTAGTAGCTCCCCCACAAAGGGTGAAATATTGATAATTCAGTAACTTTTCTACTACATACTTGAATCTTGTGAAATTCCACACATAGTATTAGTTTATTAGTCGCTAACACCTCAAGAAAAATGGGCAAATTTGCTACGTCCCTTTTGGTACCTCCCACTCAAATGGACCATTTTGCACCAAAAATTACCTGCTTAAAACTTTAATATCAGTTCATACAAATACTTGCAATTTTGTACAGTGTAATGCTTTTATATTACCTTTAGTTCTGTGAAAAATGGGCGTCGTTGACACGCCCGTTTGGTAGCTCCTTCACAAATGCACAATCCTGCACAAAAAATAACTGTTATAACTTTAATACCATTGTATACAAATACTTGAAATTTCGTACAGTGTAATGCTTTATAGCATCTACAGTCCAGTGAAAAATAGGCGTCATTGGCACGCCCCTATTCTATTGGTGCCTCCAACACAAATTATATACTTAAAGATTATATTAATGCAATTTAAATTGATAATTTAATTAAAAAAAAAATAAATAAATTTACGTACACTTTTTGCTACAGAAGGTGAGGGGATTCGTAAGTCGGAACTTTCTTACTTGTTAATTTATAAATAATCCAATTTATCACTCTTTGTCAATCCATTAATGCAATTTATCGCTTCGAAAGATATGTTGATTTAAATTTTAATCGGATTTTACAAACATATAAAGTTTCCAAAAATTTGCACTTTGAACTTCTGAACAAGTAAGAAAGTTTCAGTCGGGTAAACCGACTAAGGTATACCCTCACTTTGTGAGTAATGTAATATATAACATTACACCAATAAATCTGTCAATTTGTGTGGGAGGTACCAGAAGGGGTTTTCCAAATACACATATTTTTCGGTAAACAGTACATTCTTAAATACATTGCATTGTGCTGAACTATAAGCGTTTGTGTGCACTGGTATCTTAAAGTTACGAGCTATGTAATTTTGGTATGATTTGGTCATTTCGTGTGGGAGGTACAAAAAGGGGCGGGGTGATAACGCCCACTTTTTACGGGACTATATACACTACAACAGCATTACACTGTACAAAATTTCAAGTATTTGTATGCACTGGTATTAAAGTTACAAGCCGTTTACTTTGGTACGAAACGGGCCATTTGTGTGGGCGGTACCAAAAGGGGCTGTACAATGATGCCCATTTTTTACCGGACTATAGGCGCTACAAAAACATTATACTGTAGAAAATTTCAAGCATTTTTATGCACTTGTATTAAAGTTATAAGCAGTTAAATTTTGATGCAAAATGATCCATTTGTGTGGGAGGTACCAAAAGGGGCATGCCAACTTCACCCATTTTTCTCGAGTTAATAGCGACGAATATACTAATATTATGTGCAGAATTTCAAAAGATTCGAATAAGTAGTATAGAAGTTATTAAAGAATCAATATTTCACTAAATTTTAACCCTTTGTGTGGGAGGTACCAGAAGGAGTAGACCAATATGGCCCATCTTCGAACTCATCCGGAGATAGATCAAAATATTACCACATACCAAATTTGAAGTCAATCGGTTACTCCTTTCGAGAGTTATCGTGCGCACCAGCCAGCAGACACACAGACAGACAGACAGACAGACAGACGGACGGACATTGCTCATTCGACTTAAAATGACCCAAAACGGATTTCCTCCGAACATACTTAGGGTCTTAGATCACTCCTTCGGTGTGTTACACTTTTTTCCGTAGCAAATGATATATACCCTCGTCACACTAAAGTGAGGGTATAAAAACAGAAAACATGTCTTTTAATGCATTGATAAATTGTCAAAATATTTAAATACAATAGTATTTAAGTATAAATATAGTTCCAAACAAAAAAATATTTGGGTGAAAACATACTTTTGTTTAGAACAACATCCTCCCAAAGATGTAATATTTGTTTGTCAAAAATTATATATTTGGAGTGTACCCTAAACATATGTATGTTTCAAGCGAATAATGTTTGAGACAATATACTACATAAGCGATTTTTTCAGCGTGTATGAACCTTTGTGGGGGAGTTATTTGAAGGAGTAGACCAACATAGTCCATCTTTGACCTAAGCCTGATATAGAAAATATGTTATGACTTGCGCACCAGCCAGACAGACAGACGGGCAGACTGAGAGACATTGCTCAAATGGCATATAGTGCCCCAAAAGGGATTTCCGTCAAATAGTCTTGGGGTCTCTTAGGTCACTCCTTCGATGTGTCACACTTTTGCGCCGCAGAAACCGGTATGTACTCTCGTTCACAATAGTACGTGTATAAAACCGGATTTTGTTGAAATTCTCTTACTTCTACTATTTATACATACACGCTGAAAAAAATCCATTCTGTAGTATATTGTTCCAAACATATTCTGCCGGAAACATACATACGTTTAGAATACACTCCAAATATATGATATTTGACACGCATAAATATTATATGTTTGGGAGAGGTTGTTTTAAACAAAAGTATGTTTTCTTCCGTATATTTTTTTTTATTTGGAACTAATATTATCGAAACAAAGATTAATTTGTATTTAAGTATCAAAGCTTTAATTTAAAGGCAAGAAGTTCCAAGTGATTTTTTTTAGAAATTTCATATGATTGTAAAATTACATAAAATTTTAAATTGTATAATCTTTCGTAGCTATAATTTGCGTTGATAGATTGACAAAACGTGATGAATTGGAATATTTATAAAGTAAAAATGTATGCTGCAAAACCAAATATAATGCTGATTACGACATTTTTAACTTTAAAAAATATTTTAACTAAAATTCGAAAAAGACAGCAAAGTTTTAAAAATCCTTTTTAATAAATTTTATTTGGAAAACTTCTTAAGCAATAACTTTGGTTGTGTTTAAACACATATTTTATTTGTGAAAGTCAGTTCGCAAATATATTGTGTTCTAATACATATATTAATATATGCGTTCCAAACAAAATTTCTTGATTTTCAAATAAAATTTATTTGTTCAAAAACATATAATATTTAAAAATTTTGGTTCCAAATATATTTTCTTTCAATTCAAACATATCGAAAATGGCGATTTTCCTCCGTGTAGATTTTTCAAACAGGCATTGTTTTCTTCGTTGGGATGCCAAAAAAAAATCATTTTTGTTCTAATTGTACTAGAGAAAGTTTCCAAACTTCCGTTTCTACTTAAAGTGACATTTCAGTAGCCATAGCCCTCATAATTTCCTTTAATTTACAAGTTAGCCCTGCTTTGTCAAACTTATATTCGTACTTCAAAACATATTATCCAAATATTAAAGCCTACTATCAAGAAAATCGGAATTTAAAAAAATTATATACTAATTTAAATTTAAATTTTTTTTTTAATATTTTTTGCGTTTATTACACCAGAAATTGTATTGCACAGCCCTTCGACAACAATTCTGTAAACTAGTGTAAACTATAGTTATCGAAAGGTCACTCCTTTCAAAAGTCACCGTATGAAGCAGCCAATAGACGGACATTGCTCAAACGACTTAAAATGACCTAAAATGGATTTCCGCTGAACATACATACATAGGGTCTTAGGTCACTCTATCCTTGTGTTACACTTCCTTTGTAGTAAATGATATATACAATGCTCCACAAAAGTGAGTATTTTGTATGTATTTATGATTCCATTTTGTCCTAAACACAAACTCACGTTAAAATTACTTTGTTGTCTATTGAATGCTACATTTTTACATCCAGACAAGTGAATAACTTAAATCTGCTATAGGATTTATAGATTACTACATGTTTGTCTAAGTGCGAATCCGTATATGAGTCTTATATCCCCTTACCATATTCCTGCAAAGAGATATAGTCGAACATTGTTATGAATGAGCCGGAAAGGACATCTGCTTTCAATAGACTTATTGTACATAATCTTATACAAATATTGCAACAGGATACACTTACTCTATAGGGATTTGTAAGAATATATATATACATATGAGTTTAACTATAAAACTTTTGAAAATCACAGAATGTACACAATGATCTGAAAACTTGCGATTCCCATGTGAAATATGTGTAACAAATCTTAAAACTTGTTATGGCATTGTTAATACGATATTCGGCTTATGAAATATATCCAATATTAGAATTGCCATAAAAAATTATTTTATTATCAATAACTAGCGGATAGCCGGCATGTGCTGCTATGCTAAACCAGTAAGGAAAGACAGAAAGTCGGGCAGGCCGACTATAAAATACCCTACACCTCCCTAATAATACAAAAATAGGCACTGCGATCACAATTTGGAATAATTGGTTTCTTTTCATCTAACAAAGTACTTAGATCCACCTCCTCATCAATGCTTAGGAAGAGTTGATGATGTTTATCATAATAGACTTGATCTGAAACGATACCCTTACAATGCGCAGTATTCTATCATAGACTATGAATCGGATGGAACAAATTGATAGGCCTATAGATAATCTAAACAGATTGTCATCAACTTGGATCAAAAACCTTATTTCTGCCAAAAAAATATAAAGGAGCATTTCCATGTTAAATGATCACAGTATTTTCGGTTCAAGTCGCGGATTTTGATGAAACTTGGTACAATAGTTGTAATAAGTGTTGTCAATAAACCATGCAAAACGAAATTATTTTGCAAAAAAAATAAAAAAACCGGTCTACTACGAAGATTTTAAAATTTTCGAAATTGTTAATTTTGAGGAATACTGGGTTTATTAAAAAAATTATATCTTTTTATCGGCAAAAGCTATCACTATGGGACTTTTTGCAAAATGTTAGTAATTATTTGCACTCCTAACGAAAAATAGAAAAATAAATTTAGAAATAATTTATTTTCTAATTTTTTTCAAAAAATTTATTAAAATTTATTTAAAAAAAGAATCCCCTTTTTATTTTTTTTTTTATATTTTAGACCAAATTGTCCTCTACAATATAGCCAATTTCCACGATGGCCTTTTTTATCTTTCTCGAGAAATAATTAAAAGTACATAACTTTTTAAATAGCCTACATATTTAAGCGACGTTGGTACCGGATGAGAGGTTTAAAGCTCTGCTTATGGCTAAATAAAAAATAATTTGGTTTCGATGCCATGGACCAAATAATAGCATGCTTTTCTTACTGACTTCAAAATGTTTAAATTCAACGTTCCAGAAAAAGTAGAAGGCCACGTCTAATTACCCTAAAACCTATTTACAATGTACTCTAATGCCTAATGCAGAATTAGCATCAATTACAAAACCCAACTTCAACATTAAGCATGCCTTTAAAGAAAAGCTATGAAAAAAGTAAACATTTTCTACTTTTTGCAAAGATCGCCCTTGAGCGAACTTAAGGACATTTTTAAGATTTGTTTCGTTGTGGTACAGAACCGTTGGCATCATGACACAACTTTTGTGTTACTCAAAAGTGATCAATGGTAATTTTTTGCGTTTCAATCCGGCCTATTGAACATTTTAGAAAATACTAGGACAAACCTGTCATAAAGATTTAATTATTTCTCGAGAAAGACAAAAAAGGCCATCGTGGAAATTGGCTATATTGTAGAGGACAATTTGGCCTAAAATATAAAAAATAAAATTTAAAAATAAAAAGGGGATTTTTTTTTAATAAATTTTAATAAATTTTTTTGATAAAAATTAGAAAATAAATTATTTTTAAATTTATTTCTCTATTTTTCATTAGGAGTGCAAATAATTACTAACATTTTGCAAAAAGTCCCATATTGATAGCTTTTGCCTATAAAAAGATATAATTTTTTTAATAAACCCAGTATTCTTCAAAATTAACAATTTCGAAAATTTTAAAATCTTCATAGTAGACCGGTTTTTTATATTTTTTTCAAAATAATTTGCATGGTTCATTGACAACACTTATTACAACCATTGTACCAAGTTTCATCAAAATCCGTGACTTGAGCCGAAAATACTGTGATCACTTAACATGGAAATGCTCAAAGATCAGGCGTAAAATACAGATTTTAACAATTTAAGCAGTATTAGTTGCTAAATTAAGAAGCTTCTTTCTACCAAATGTTGCAATGATCGAATGTTAAGTACAACTTCTATAGTGCTGTGATACCTAATCGAGGTAACATATATATAAGGGTCATATCTAAATCGGAACCGACTTTCCCCGAATTTGGCAGTGTTCATTCAAGTAATAATAAAACTCTCTCTGCCGAATTTTGATTTGATCGGATATAAAATACGGTTTCTACAGCGCTTATGCGGGTGGGGGCTATATCTAAATCTGAACAGATTTTCCTCAAATTTAGCATTATCTCTATGTGTATCAAATATCTCTTTGTGTAAATTCTTATACAGATCGGTTAACACATTTTACTTATACAGTGCGGACGGACGGACGGACAGATAGACATGGTTAAATGGACTCAGGAATTTGTTTATTCATTAACGTTTTTATATTATAACTAGCGGATACCCGGTGCACTTTGTAGCCCCCAAATAGAGACACTGGAAGTGTTACGTATAATAATCTCGACACCCAGAAATATAGTTTTACATAAATTAAAAGACTACTAAATTTTTCAAGCAATTGTACATTCTCATCGTATGGATGTTATCGCCTTAGAAGTTCAATTTTCAATAAGGGAAGCATGTGGGCGGGGTCATGACCACATTCCCGATATCGGATCACACATAGTGATGTAGCATACATGCTGTGCCAAATTTCTCGAGGGTTGATCCAATATTTTCCCAGATATTTCGTCTGAAAGAGTGGAGTCATATGGGCGGGGAAACGCCCACTTTTTAGTGGTATAAAACGATCATCACATTATTACCTTACTCAATAGTTATGATGTAATACATTTTTAACTAATGCTACGTCTAGCTTTTCCACACCCAATAATCCGATCCAAACCATTTTTGTTGAAGTTCCATACGATAACTCTACTAACGTATGTTCCAAATTTCGATTTTCTACGATCAACATATTATGAAACATTCGAATTGTAAATATTGCCACGCCCACTTATTGTATCACATTTCGCGCCCACGATGCACACATTCTGAGATGTTTGAATTTAAATAATGCACGCCCACTTTTTCCAAAACCATCTAGGACCAAATAGCTTTCAACCACAAGAAACCATTTTAAAATCACTCCAGTGGTTTCCACGTCTATAAAGCACATACTAACATTTGTATTCCCTTCACCATAGGATGAGGGTTCATTTTGTCACTCCGTTCATAACACCTCTAAATATTGATCTAAGACCATGTAAAGTATATATATATTCCTAATCGTCTTAAAATGCTAAGACGATTTTGCCATGTCCGTCTGTTGTAATCACAGATTTAGGAAATTACACCCAAATCAAGAAAACAGAATGAAATAACAATAAACCCCAAAAAACTAAGAAATTTTCTCTTCCTAAATCTGGGGAGTACGCATTAATACACGTATACAAACATATTTTCTAATTATAAATCTATTCATGTGCGGTCGGCCTACGGCCTGCGGCCTTCGGCCTCTGTTTAAGACTTTCTCCTATGGACAGTATCCAAAGTTGGCAACGTGGAGCAAATCTTTTATGCGTAGCCTCTCCTGTTTCTAAATTAATAGATGAAAATAAGCCCCAAAAAGCAGACAAGAAATGAAAGTAAACCCCAAAAAGCAGTCAAAAATGAAATTAAGCCCCAAATAAAATTGTTGTTGTTTGATATGTTATTTTTTTGGGGCCCATATTCATAAAAATAGTGGGGTGTATTTTCCTGGGGCCCAATTTCATTCCGCCTAATAATAATACTTCTTATAGCTGCAGGTAACTTGGGATTGTAAATGGGGGCGTTACGAACTAAGTCCCCAATGAACTTAGTCCTTAAAACAAAAATTAACTAAGTCCCCAAAAGTTTATACTTGAAGACAACAACAACTATTTTGGGGACTTATTTAATTTTTGGGAATTTATTTCATTACTAAAATTGGGTAATAAATTCATAATGAAATAACTCACCAAATTGAGAGAATGAAATAAATTCCCAAAACAAATTTTGGGGGCTAGTTCATTTTCTTACACTGTTGTAATGTGGAACACAATCACCCATCTGCATTTTTTAGTCATTAACAAAATTTACCTAAATAAAAAAAATATATTTCCTACAAAACAGACATTCCTGATAGACAAAACTTTTAAGATTATTCCTAATGGATGCTTTAAGCAATTAAGTATACAATTTTACCTATACCTATTTTCTATTAGAGTTTTCCAGTATTTTTTGTTATGATGAGCAAGAAATGCAATGAATGTTATAAAGCGCTCTTTCAATATATTAATTACAACGAATTTAATTTGAAACCAACTATATGGAAAACCAACTATGAGCCGGGTTTGAGAAAGCTTTCATTTTTTCCTACGAGAAAAACAGTCATTGTATATTCCTTTATTAGGAATAATGTTTTATCTCAATCTGCCCTACGAGTATGAGGCAGATTGAGATATTAAAGAATATAATAGCTTTAACCTGCATTGTATACTATTTATAGGGATTACTTAAAAGTCCGGTAAAAATATATCATTACTTGAAGGACAGTGAAATCGTTGGAGGCGAACATTTTTTAATTATATTTATATATGTTTTATTAGAAATTATGTTTTTGCTTGAAAGTAAGATTCACAAGGATCACTCAAACTAAATAGCGCACGATTTGTCATAAAGAATGTTCGTCTCCGACGCCTTTACTGTCCTTCAAGTAATGATTTCTTTTTACCGGACTTTTAAGTAATCCCTATAAATAGTATACAATGCAGGTTAAAGCTAATATATTCTTTAATATCTTAATTATATAAATACAGGTTGGAGAGCGGTAATTTGCTTATTTGGGAAAGAAATAAAAAAGTTATGAACCGACATTTGCCAGATACACTATTTAAAAACATGTAATTTATAAATTCCCTTACTGTTCATTATAATTAAAATATAATATAAATTCTAAGGAAAATTACCGCGCGCCACCCTGTACAAACATTCAAATGGTAAAGTTTATTACTCTTTAGCTTTTTGGTATTGATATTGAAACATTTATTTCCTTATTAGGTTTAATTTTTGACAGGCTGTTAGATGAAACAGAAATCTTTATTGGAATATATTAGGTCTTCAAAAATTTGGTGTTTCTAATGTCGATTTCGATTCTGAAAAAGTGCAGCATTTTCTCTGTCATTTTCCCGACGACTGCACTTTTCTAATTTTGAGTTAAATTAAATTCGAAGGACTACAAATATTTTTTAGTATGTCACATCGACGGGGTAACATTTTTTTCAGAAACGAAATCTTTATACGGGTTCGCAAAACTACAATTGCCCGTATTGCTACAAAAACGTGGCGGAGGCTCTTTACAAGTATACACGTAATGCATTGCATAATTTTTTTTAATAAATTGTTTAAAAATAAAATTTGGGACATTATTCATTTTCGAATTAATTTTTGTAATTGAAAATAATTGGGGTTTTAATTTATTTCCATTTTGGGGCCTTATTTCATTGTATTGGGGATTTGGTACACTTTAAATGTTGAGGTTTTATTTCATAATGAATTAGGTCCCCAAATTTGGGGACTTAGTTCATTTATGTTTTGGGCACTAAGTTCATTGGGGACTTAGTTCGTACCGCCGAAAATTGGCAATCCATATTTTGATATAGCCCCCATATATAGCATATGTCCGATTTCACTTATTAACGCCAAAGAGACCACGAATGTCAACTGGTCGGGCTGAAAATTTGTAACTGGGGTTTATTTATACCCGGAAACCTTCACTCGAATCGGGCTGATATTTGGTAATATGACATTATTTGTGCCCGAAACCAGTTACATGATATCCATGGCGGAGGGTATATAAGAATCGGCATGGCCGAACTTAACGCTTTGTTCAATTTGTATAGCCTCCACCATAGGATGGTGGTATATTCATTTTGTCAATCCGTTTGTAACATCTCTAAATATTGATCTGACACCCCGTAAAGTATATACATTACTAATCGTCTTAAAATTCTAAGACGATCTAGCCATGTCCGAAAAAATTGACTCCGTACATAGTTATGTCCCGATTTTGAATCTAAGCATATAAAATGCTATTTGTTCGACATGAGGAAAACAACATTGATAAATGCAGCATTTTCTCATATTCTGGTCCTTCCTTGGACCTTTCTGGATATTATATAATGTATCTATACCTCTATTGTTTCCCCAAGATCTTGGCTTTATTTCTTGATTATAATGATTTGCAATAAAAATATGAGGCACAGAAAAACTGTTCATTGAATTTTGAATTTCTAAATATTCCAAATTATATTCAATCAATATTTGCTGTTTATCCATTACTAGCGGACCCGGCGAACTTCGCCTCGCCCCAATTTAACGCCTTCAGATAAACTCCAGAGTGATAATAAAACACAGATAGTTAAAATTTTAATGCGATTTGTTTAAAAGGAATCGAAATCAGTAGAGAGCGATGTGATAAACAACAAACAACGAAGACAGAAGACAGGCAACGTCCAGATGACCGTGCGAAAAACAGGGAAATTCGAGATTAATTCCACAGACTTCCTACGATTTGTCTTGAGATTTATTGATTGTCATCGTAAAAGCCAATCGTACAGGGAACTGAATCCGCTTGAATTGGAATGAAAGATCAGTTGGAATAATCGGAATTCGTGGGATAAGGACTTCCTCTCCTTTGAATTTTCCCTTGATGATCGTCGCCTGAATCACATTGTCCATCAGTTTCATAGTGGACAACCGCGAACTATGCACAATTTTGGATGATTCAGATTCCGCAACATGATTGTGATCGATTCCACCTTCAGCTGTAAATTATGCGGCGGAGCTCCTGGCACATCAAGCGAGTTCGATTTTACTTTGAATAATAAAATTCATGCTATCGACGTCCTTATTCTTCGCTGCTAATATTGCCCGTTCACTAATCTAATCGAGATTTGGAAACACTTTGGTGATGAGTTCCTCGTTCGACGATGTGAACTCGCAAAAATTTGCCGGGAACAATATCAATGCAGTGGAAACATCAACAGTAATTTGGCCATTGCCAAGCGCCAACAGTTGTTTCGAGAATTCAAGAGCCGATGAGTCGTTCTGCAACGCGACTCTCATGTTCGTGGTCAATTTCAACTTCTTGACATGCCGCCACAAAGACCACGATTTCAGGCATGCATTAATTTCATCGGCAGTAGATTTCGGGATGACGGGAAGCGTTTGACGAAAATCTCCGGAGAGCAATATCATAGACTCACCAAATTGTCGTTTGTCGATGTGATACGCGAAATCAGTGTAACAATACGCAAAACTCGAATGAATTGCAGCAAGAAAAATAGCACATACTCGTACATATGTTTAATAGAAACTAGAAAATTAATAAAAAAAATTGGATTCAAAAAGAGAGTAGTAGATAGGAACAGTAGGAATCTCGCAAGAAATAGCAATTTCCCCAATTTTCCGACTTTTCCGGAGGGTTTTCCCAAAATTTTCTTTCGTAACAACCTTCTACGAATAAAAATTGAGCCAAATCGCTCCAGCCGTTCTGACGTGATGCCATTACACAGATGGACCGTTTCATTTTTATATTTATACCCTCACTTTAGTGTGACGAGGGTATATATCATTTGCTACGGAAAAAAGTGTAACACGTCGAAGGAGTGACCTAAGACCCCAAGTATGTTCGGAGGAAATCCGTTTTGGGTCATTTTAAGTCGAATGAGCAATGTCCGTCCGTCTGTCTGTCTGTCTGTCTGTCTGTCTGTCTGTCTGTCTGTGTGTCTGCTGGCTGGTGCGCACGATAACTCTCGAAAGGAGTAACCGATTGACCTCAAATTTGGTATGTGGTAATATTTTTTTCTATCTCCGGCTAAGTTCGAAGATGGGCCATAGTGGTCCACTCCTTCTAGTACCTCCCCCAAAAAGGGTTAAAATGTTGTGAAACATTGATTCTTTAATAACTGCTATACTACTTATTCGAATCTTTTGAAATTTCACACATAGTATTAGCTTATTAGTCGCTATCAACTCGAGAAAAATGGGCGAAGTCGCCACGTCCCTTTTGGTACCTCCCACACAAATGCACCATTTTGCACCAAAACTTAACAGCGTATAACATTAATAACAGTGTATAAAAATACTTGAAATTTAGTACAGTATTATGCTTTTATATTGCCTACAGTTCAGGCAAAAATGGGTGTTGTTGCCACGCCCATTTTGGTACCTCCCACACAAAGGTACCTTTTTGCACCAAAAGTTAAGAGCTTATAACATAAAAACCAGTGTATAAAAATACTTGAATTTTTTTTACAGTGTAATGTTTTTATAGTGTATATAGCCCTGTGAAAAATGGGCGCTATTGCCACGCCCCTTTTTGTACCTCCCACACAAATTGACAGAATAATTCAAGTAATATTCAATATTACATTACTCACAAAGTGAGGGTATACCTTAGTCGGTTTACCCGACTGAAACTTTCTTACTTGTTTTATATATATATATAGATATATAGATATAGGAATTCAACACAAATTTAATAATGTGTGCTTACTCGTACTTTTTTTGCTCCACCCTATAGTAATAATAATACTGCCTGCATCTGTTAAAGTCTCTGTGTATAACAGGGCTTACAACAATGTAATACGTAACGCCTACAAACATGTGTCTATTAAGATTATCTGCATTATAATGTTTGTGATTCACTTTTAATGGAGCCAAGTTGCTGCCTTCAAAGTACACAGTGGCAATTTTGACATGGTTTGGCATTTACCGAGCATAAGTTTCAGACAGACAGCTGGTAGACACGGACGGACGGTTAGTGGGGAGACGGGCGACAGAGACCAAGGTAAGGACGTTTATCTTTTATGTGGGCGCCATAAATGGATGATTTGCACAAGAAGCCGACGCTGTGTCTGACACACCTGGGGCCGAGTCATTTACATTTGTTCTTCCGCTACTTTTGTAGACAAGTTTTTCTTTGTTTCCCCGAGAACTTGGCTTTATTTCTCGATTATAATGATTTGCCATAGAAAAATGAGGCACAGAAAAAGTATTCAATTGCGATTTAGTAAATGAAATTCTAAGAATTGCAAATGCAAAAGTTTTAAATGCTGCAACCCATTCATTTTCTTTCAATTTGACAATGTAGCAATTTCCTTCAACATCAACAAAGAAAAAAAAACGAAATGTAGCACAAAAGCCAATCCTCGAAACTACTGTGACAGCCAAGGCATAGCTTTTTTCCTGCATCCTTCCATTGCGGCCGTGGCTGTGAATGGTGGTGAACAATGGCCGTGAAATATGACACTTAAAACGAGGTACGAGTATTATGTATGAAATGCGAGGCTTTACTAAATACTACTTTTCTTGGCTGCATCCCCTTTGGCATCCTACTAAGTGTTCTTTCATTACTGCTCAGTTTCTATTTCTTTTCAAACCTTTACGTTGGCGCAAGCAGCCCGTAATCCACGAAAAATGTCTGCATTCTTGGCGTCATGCAAATGCACCGTCACTGTCATGGAGTGGTGTAACATATCCCACCAACCGAGAACAATATGGCGTCACTAAAATTGGCCAACATCTGTTTTTTTTTGCATTTTCTTTTTTTAAGTTAAATCGTCTCATTATTCATTCCCTTCACATTTTTTCATTCACTTTTTGTTTAGTGTACTGTGAGAACAGAAATATGTTTGTAAATTATTTTCGAAGAAAGTTGGTGGATTACAATTATTTAGATGTAATTCTGTTATATAATTCTAGAGTAGGGCGCATAGGTTTTTATTAATCGACATAGATTAGTATAACAAGTAATAGAATATCAACTGAATTAGTATTTAGAATAGGTCATAAAAAAGCGAGCGGAAAAAATGTCCTGTCTTTCCTAGACTATTCCCCACCTACGTCGGAATTACAACGTCTGGTGAGGGAATCCAAACACACAAGTAATGAGTTGTTAGCTGGATGTGACGCCAACTCCCATCATATCGCTTGGGGTAGTACCAATAAAAGGGGACACGTCCTTATCGAATTTTTGAATACAAATGACCTCATAACTCTTAACATAGGAAACACTGCGACCTTTGTTAACAAAATTAGGGAAGAAGTATTATATATAACGATATGTTCAGAAAATCTTATTGATGAGATCCATGAGTGGAGAGTTTCGGATGAACACTCCTATTCAGATCACCGTTATATAAGGTTTAAAATTGCACGGTCACCGCCAAACCCAATAAGTTTCCGTAATAAGGCTAAGACCGACTGGAATAATTTCGGAAATCTACTTAGAAATCGATTGGGGAAGCCTACACGCGATGTGAAGAAGATTACCGAGGCTCTTGTAAAATCATTCGAAGATAGTTGCCCACTTCGAGAAAGGAAATCTGCTTATAGAAACCCTGGATGACAGGACAAATTCGCTCGATTGGCAAAGATGTCCGCAGGCTTTACAACAGAGCTCGATGTAAAAAACAATCAGTATATTGGGACGACTACCACAGAAGACTCAAAGAATACAATAAAATCATTAGATCGGCGAAACGTAACTCCTGGAGGCTTTTCTGTGAACAGGTAGACAGTGTTAACAGCATGTCTAAAATGAAAAAGTTCCTCTCAAAAGCTCATGTCCAAACCGAAACACTGGTGGATGACACGGGTAAAAGGATGGAAACTATAGAGGATACCGTAAGGCTCTTGATGAAAACCCATTTTCCGACTGGTAATGCTGGACCGACAGAGGAACAGTTACAGAATGAAAATGTATTACAACAAGTACCTATTACGGATATAACAGATGGTATGGATAAAGAAGCGATAAAAAGTTTCTCTCTCTTTAAGGCTGCGGGACCGGATGGAATATTTCCAGCACTTCTGCAGAATGAGGTGGATCTGGTATTAACTCATCTGGCTGGAGTGTTCACTCCTAGCAAAATCTTGATAAGTACCTGCCATTATTCCCTGCATTACCAAATAATGACATCTCATTATTCGCTTCATTACTTTCGGCTTATTAATAATGACTTAACAATAATAACAGAAATAAGTGACTTTTTGTTATAAAAATCATTTTGGCAAATTTTAATATAATGCAACTTTGCCTATATGTTATTGTACAAGATTTATTTATTTTTCAAAATAATACGTGCATATTTGAATCAAAATACCATAAATATTTACGTATATCGTATGATTTTAGAAGAATTCTTCACATGGGTCTTTGGTTTCAGAAATTCGAATCTGGCATGAGGAAACTGTTTGCTTCGAGAAATATGCTGACAATATGCAAAAATCACTTTAAATGCCCATCTCTACATATCTACTACTTATTTTATAACTTATTGGTAATGCATTATCCAAGTACTTAAAATCGTGAAAATATAAGCACATATTTATGTGGTGTGCCTATGCTACAAATAAGTACTTGTTATGCTACTTAATTGTATGCTTTTGGGAAGTACTTTCTTCCAATGACATCCCCATGTTAAAATAATGAGAAAAGTGGCTAAATAATAAGTACTTACCATTATCGAACTTTGCTTACTCGTCGGATTATTAGCCTAACCCATTCTTATACCCCAAAAAAACTGGCAGGAATCTAGGGTGGTCTTCATACCAAAGCCTGGCAAGGCGAGTTATACGACCCCAAAGGCTTATCGACCCATTAGCCTTACTTCTTTCCTGTTAAAAACAATGGAGCGAATAATTGAAGTCAAAAGTAAAATAGCGGATGACAGGCTAAAATTCAAACAACACGCCTATGTCAAAGGAAGATCAGTGGAAACAGCTCTGCATGAGGTAGTGCACCACATAGAAGAGTGCTTCAGTAAAGAAATGTATACACTTGCTATTTGCATAGACATTGAGGGCGCATTTAACGATGTACAGACCGATACACTTATCCAGTCCTTAGACGAGTTTCAGGTTGACCGGGCGCTGAAAAACTGGATCAACAATATGCTAAGGAATAGGTGGATTATACAAATAATCATGTGACATAAAAATTAGAGATAAGGTAAATCGTGGTATACCTCAGGGGTGCATTCTATCGCCTTTTCTACGGGTTACGAGTCGTAACCCATTTTTACAGCGCTTACATGTCAAATCGGGCGTAACGTATATATGGGGGTTATATCTAAATCTGAACCGATTTCTTCCAAATTTAACAGTGTTCATTCATATAATAAGAAACCTCTTTCTGCCGAATTTCATACTGATCGGATATAAAATATAGTTTTTACAGCGCTTACATGTCAAATCGGGGCTAACATATATATGGGGGCTATATCTAAATCTGAACCGATTCAATAGGGATCGTCCTTGGGCCAAAAAAAAGATATGTGTAAAGTTTCGTCCAGTTCGGACCATAATTGCGACCTGTACTTTGATTACAAGAATACATGCACAGACAGACGGACAGACAGACGAACAGACGGACATAGCTAAATCACCTCAGAAAGTTTTTCTAAGTCCATCGGTATAATAAACGATGAGTCTATTTCTTCTCCTTTTGAGTGTTATAAAACAAATGCACAAAGTTATAATACCTGTACCACAGTGTGGTGCAGGGTATAAAAATTTCATTGTTTGCATACAGAGGCAAAAATTCTGTAATTAATATAAATGGTATATAGGTATAAATCGAACGAAAGCACAATAAATCATGTATGATCAGGCTAAAATCAAGTATAAGTTAGGCTTAAATCAAGAACTGATCAGGCTTAAGTCAAGTATTATCATGCTTAAATCAAGCATTCGGCAGGCTTAATTCAATCAAAATGTTCTTTATTGAAGCCCGTTTCGCATTCAAATCAATCCCATAAAATTCTTAAATCAATCGCTTTATGCTTGAAATACGAATATTTCGGCTAAAAATCAAGCCTAATCAGGCAAATGAGCGTTAAAATTAAGAACTCAGGGCTTAAAAAACCATACTAGATTCAAGTATTTTGTACTTGGTTTAAGAAAAACCGTACTTGCCATACTTTTGACACCGCTTGATTCAAATACGGATTACTCAATTTTTTCTTCCTGTGTAGTAATACAATATCCGTCGAAGTGATATAATATTAATAGGCAAAATGAACAAAGTTGTGATGGCTCTTTTGGTATCTCCCTCTCATGGTAACTTAAATACCAGTACATAAAATAACGTGAAATTTTGTGAGATGTAATGCCTTTACAGTACCAGGAGTCCAGGGTGTTCCCGCTTTATGTGGGAACACCTTTTAGTAAGAACTTCTCCGTCGGGTAAACCGTCTATGTTATACCATCACTTTGTGAGCAATATAAATATGCACTGGTATATGTATATGTATTATGAGCTATACAATTTTGTATGTGTGGCTTTTTTAGTATGTGAGGTACTAAAACGGAGGTGGTGATAACTCCCATTTTTAACAGGACTGTAGGAATTGTAAAAACTTTACACTGTACAAAAAATTTAAGTAATAATATGCATTGGTATTCACGATATAATCTGCTAACTTTTTATACAATTCGAATAATTCTATTTGAAATTAGTTTTCTGAAACTAAACTTGATCGAGATTAGTAAGATGATGAGTGTTCTAATGGAACACTCAAGCATACAGGCACATCTTCATCGCATAGGACTAGCAGAAAACGACGAGTGCAGGACATGCAGGGAAAACATCGAAACGATGGAACATTTTCTGTGTCACTGCCCAGCTTTCACACATGCAAGATCCCGATATTTCGGTTACGACATATTGCCAGACTTGACTCCTCTCAGAGGATATGACTGGAAGATACTGAGAAAATACGTGTCTAGTACCGATTTTCTGTGACCCGTGGGGTATACAAATCGTAAATAAGGAGCGCACAACAGGCCGAACCACTGGCTTAAGTGTATGTCCATGGACATGACACGTTTAAACGTCTCCTCTATTCAACCTCACCTATTTGATATTCGAAAAAGATCAATTGAAATTCGAAAAACATCAATTGAAATTCGAAACACATCACTTGATATTCGAAACACATCACTTGATATTCGAAACACATCAATTGAAATTCGAAACACATCAATTGAAATTCGAAACACATCAATTGAAGTTCGAAAAACATCAATTGAAATTCGAAACACAGCAATTGAAATTCGAAACACATCATTTGAAATTCGAAAAACATCAAATGAAATTCGAAACTCATCGAAACACATCAATTGAAATTCGAAACACATCAATTGAAGTTCGAACAAGTAAGAAAGTTTCAGTCGGGTAAACCGACTAAGGTATACCCTCGCTTTGTGAGTAATGTAATATTGATTATTACACAAATTATTCTGTCAATTTTTGTGGGAGGTACCAGAAGGGGTTTAAGAAATACACCTATATTTCGCTGAACAGTAGATACTTTAAATACATTGCACTGTGCCGAATTGTAACCGTTTATATGGACTGGTATATTAACGTTGAGATATTAAATTGTGGTATAATTTGGCCATTTTGTGTGGGAGGTACAAAAAGGGGCGTGGTGATAACGCTCATTCTTCACTGGACTATAGGCATTATAAAAGCATTACACTGTACAAAATTTCAAGTAATTGTATACACTGATATTAATGTTATAAACTGTTAACTTTTGGTGCAAAATGGTGCCTTTGTGGGAGAGGTAACAAAAGGGGCGTGACAATAACGCCCATTTTTCACTGGACTGTAGGCACTATAAACGCATTACACTGTACAAAATTTCAAGTATTTCTAAACACTTGTATTAATGTTATAAGCTTTTAACTTTTAGTGCAAAATGGTGCATTTGTGTGGAAGATATCAAAACGGGCGTGGCAATTTCGCCCATTTTCCTCGAGTTGATAGCGACTAACAAACTGATACTATGTATGGAATTTCAGAAGATTCGAATACGTATAATAGCAGTTATTAACGAATCAATATTTCACAACATTTTAACCCTTTGTGGGGGAGGTACCAGAAGGAGTAGACCAATATGGTCCATCTTCGAACTTAGCCGGAGATAGAAAAAAATATTACCACATACGAAATTTGAAGTCAATCGGTTACTCCTTTCGAGAGTTATCGTGCGCACCAGCCAGCAGACACACAGACAGACAGACGGACGGACATTGCTCATTCGACTTAAAATGACCCAAAACGGATTTCCGCCGAACATACTTGGGGTCTTAGGTCACTCCTTCGATGTGTTACACCTTTTTCCGTAGCAAATGATATATACCCTCGTCACACTAAAGTGAGGGTATAAAAACATCAATTGAAATTCGAAACACAGCAATTGAAATTCGAAACACATCATTTGAAATTCGAAAAACATCAAATGAAATTCGAAACTCATCAGTTGAAATTCGAATAACATCAATTGAAATTCGAAACTCATCATTTGAAATTCGAAAAATGTAAACAAAATCAATGCTGTATATTAGTTGAGGTAGCATTTAAGTGATTAAATTTGTCTGTTTTAAACCTTTAATATTAAAAGATTTAAATATGTTTTGTTTCAACTAATTTTGAATAAGTATTTATAAAAGATAAGATAATCTATATGTTTTCTGTTCGTCACATTCTAAGATTTAGACAAGAAAAAAATATTTAAATAAATTCTACCCAATCCAATGTACAGATTTGTTTACATTTTCGAATTTCAATTGATGTATTTCGAATTTCAATTGATGTATTTCGAATTTCAATTGGTGTATTACAAATTTCAAATGGAATAATTCGAATTTCAATTGATGTATTTCGAATTTCAATTGATGTGTTTCGAACTTCAATTGATGTGTTTCGAATTTTAATTGATGTTTTTCGAATTTCAATTGATGTTTTTCCAATTCCAATTGATGTGTTTCGAAATTCAATTGATTTTATTCGAATTTCAATTGATATTTTTCGAATTTTAAATGGAATCTTCAAATTTCAATAGACTTTTTCGAATTTCAAATGGAATCTTCGAATTTCAATTGATCTTATCCGAAATTGAATTGATTTTTTTCGAATTACTGTTAAAAATGGTGTAGTATTATAGTTGTAAGTTGTTAACTTTTCGTACAAAATGGTTCCTTTGTGTGGGAGGTACGAAACGGGGCATGGCAATAACGCCCGTTTTTCACTGGATATTAGGTACTATAAAGTTCGAACTATGCCTGAGATGGAATAAAATATTACCACAATCTAAAAGTTCGAACTATGCCTGAGATGGAATAAAATATTACCACATTCTAAATTTGAAGTAAATCGGATACTCCTTTCGAGAGTTATCGTGCGTACCAGCAGACTGATTGACGGACGGACATTGCTCAAATGACCCAAACGGATTTTCGCCAAACACACTTGGGGTCTTATGTCATTTCTTCGATGTGTTACACTTTTGGCCCGTGTTAAGGGTGTATATACATATGGCTCTTTTGGTATCTCCAAAACAATATTGCCAAATCATACCAAAATTGAATAGCTCATAACTTTTATACTAGTGCATATAAAGAAGTACTTACAACGTCTTTGAAGTATCTACTGCTCTGCACAAAATGAGTATATATGCCAAATCTCATTCTGATACCACCGCCCAAATTGACAGATTCATTCGAACACAACTTTCTAAAAACTTTTGTAGCAATCATCTAAATTGTTTCATATTCAGCGTTAAGGACAAATTTTGCAATGGCTACTGATGGAACAAAATGTTGTTTGACTCCACTTAAATTGTCTTATTTGTTTTCATAAAATTCGAAATCCTTTTGCGATATACCGAAGTTTTAAAATAAAAAATAATAAATTGCCAAAATTATAGCATTTTGAAATGGTAACACATCTCTCTATTTAAAGTTCTGCAATTTGTACATGAAAATGTTTCTGGCTTTAGGTTGTCCCATGCCCTGTTGTAGTTTTCAATTGAAGTGCATTGCTGCTCTTGTTTCAATATTCAGAGCCTGAAAATTGCATGAGTTACTTATTGTTGATACACCGACTCGTTTGCATGTGCACTTCGTGCTTTGGCAGGACAAATAAATCCATGCAAATGTTTTTACATTAGGGTGGTTGTAATTTTTTAGTTTTCCCTTTTTAGGGAAAATTATTGAAATTAAATATTTTAGTAATTCTATACCAGACAGACCTATAACTTTCGAGAACTGATAAAAAATAAAATGGCGGTATGGATTTATTTTATTTAAACCATTTACAAAAAAAATTTTAATTTGCGATAAATTAAATATATTTGAATAACTTTAAACACGACAGACCGACCAATATTTTTTGAGAACTGATAAAAAATAAAATGACTGCATATTTATTTTATTTAAAAAAATCCTAGATACAAAAGAAACCATCCCTATTATTTTACATGTCATCCTTTTGAGTATGAAAAATATTCTGTGTGCCAAAACAGAGCCCGTTCGTTTGAATGAATGTTCGTGTAAAATTGTTTGTATGTACAGTGTTGGCATATACAGATTAAAACCAATTTACTTATTTTACAACAGAGCTTAGCAAAGTGGCACAAATAAACACTGATGAATGTAGTTTTCAAACATTTATAAGTGACTCACTTACATTTGAGGTGAACCCTCATTTAAAATATGTATTGTCATAAAATTGATACTATTTGAAATTGTCTTTGCTATTTGTACTGACATCACTGTAGTTTACCTTGTAATGCCTGTCATGCAAATCGTTTGTGTTGATAAAAATCTACCTGTTCGATTCGATAAACCATTAATCCTGTTTGGTAACATTTAATATGAAGAGAGATAAAACCATTTAGATTAAGTGCTCTATACTCGTATTTCAGTTATAGTTACAATTTCAATAAATCAATAAAAATTTAGATGTGCATTGCAGCTCTGGACATTTGTTGGAATATGTATATAGAATACGTCATCGCTGGTACTAAGAAGGATGGTGTTTGTTGAGTTTATGGATTGGTCTCTTAAGAACACTGTGTAATAAAATCAGAGAAATTTATCACAGAGAACATATAATGAATTTTTCTGGATTTTTAATATTTTTAAATGAACATTAAACTTGGGACAAACAAGTATATTCAGTTTCCCCTATTTTTTATGAACTATGATATTTTTTTAAATTACACTTTGCGACTGCCAAAATCTGCGGGGTTCTAGCACTTCCACGTGGAAACAGAAGTTTAGTAACTGTCGTTAAAACTGCACTATGCAACAAATTTTTTTTGTATCCGAGACTTAAAAACTTTTATTTGTATAGATTAAAGCTTTATAGAATTATCCTAATATTTTTTATTATTATAGAAGGATTTATGATAATTATGTGTGAAACAAAATATCGGGTCAAATGCTCGCCACGGATTCGGTGGCATACCTCTATCCGATGGTCCATATTTCCAATGACTCTGACACATAATTGAGGCTCAATGTCGTTATTGTTCCGAATTATCTCATCCTTTAGCCCTTGAATTGTTCTTGGCTAATTGACGTACACTTTTTATTTTAAATATCCCGAAAGAAAGAATCAAACGGTGTCAAATCACATGATAACACGGCCATTGAATTTCTCCCGCAAAAGAGCCATCCTGTTGAAACCACATATCGTCCAGGTCCATATCTATTTACGGTAACTGCTTGGCCAACCTCATTTTCGAAAAGGGCAGCTCAATGACGCCGCCAGCCCATAAACCGCACCAAACAGTCACTCTTTGTGGATGCATTGGCTTTTAAAAAGTCTCTCGTGGATTCTCATTTGCCCATGCGGCAATTCTGCTTGTTGACGAATCTACTGAGGTGAAAGTGTGCCTCGTCGATAAAGATGATTTTCTTTGTAAAGCCACCATTCACGTCTGTCTGTTGAGCCAACCATTCGGCTTATTTACGACACTTGAATATGTTAGCTTGTAAATTTAAATCTTTATTCAAAATTAGCATCAGTGATGTTCGTGAAATGTCCAATTGTTGGACGAGTCCATGTTGACTTCTCTTCTTTTGCCACATTATCGCAAACAGCGTCAATGCTTTCCGCAGAACTAACTGGGCGAGCATGCACAGGTGTTTTACATCTCTTAGTATTTGGACCATATAGTATAAGCTCGATAAAGCCGGTATACAATTTAGATTAACGAGGAAAAAAGTCTATAAATAATTGTATATTTTATGACCCATATAGTAAAAATAGGGAAATTCAAAAAAATACTTTTTCATATATTGTTGATATATTTTGTTGATATTTCATTCCCAATTATTATATTTATTATAAGCTGTTATCTTTTGGCGCAAAATGCTGCATTTGTGTGGGAGGTACCAAAAGGGGCGTGGCAATCTCGCCCATTTTTCTCGAGGTGATAGAAACTTAAAACTGAATTGAAAGAAAATATACTTGGAAACGATTTTTTTAAATATTATATATTTGTTAACAAATAAATTTTATTTGAAATCAAGAAATTTTGTTTGGAACGCATATGTTAATATTTTAGAACATAATTTATTTGCAACCTGAATTTCACAAATAAAATATGTGTTTACACACAAACAAGGTCCTATAAAAGCTGTATTTTACATCCAATCGTTTTGAAATTTAGAATGGTAGAGTTTCTTGATCCATGAACCAACACTACCGAATTTAAAGAAAACCGGTTAAGATTTAGCTATAGCTCCCATATATATGTTTCGTCCGATTTGGCCCTTTAGTTCTATAGAAGCTGTATTTTACATCCAATCATTTTGAAATTTAGAATGGTAGAGTTTCTTGATCCATGAACCAACACTACCGAATTTGAAGAAAATCGGTTAAGATTTAGCTATAGATCCCATATATATGTTTCATCCGATTTGGCTCTTTAGTCCTGTAGAAGCTGTATTTTACATCCAATCGTTTTTATACCCTACACCACACTGTGGTACAGGGTATTATTTAAGTATAAAATGACTCAAAAGTAAATTTATGTAAACAATTTGTACATGAATTACAAAATGTATATTTCAGAGTTATTCAATATTACGAGAGTGGTGTAGGGTATTATATAGTTGGCCCCGCCCGACTTTAGCCTTTCCTTACTGGTTAAATAATCCATATTTCACTAAATGTTAACCGTTTGTGGGTGAGGTACTAGAAGGAGTGGACCAATATGGCCCATCTTAGCCGGAGATAGAGAAAACCAGTAAGGAAAGGCTAAAGTCGGGCAGGGCCCACTATATAATACCCTACACCACTCTCGTAATATTGAATAACTCTGATATATAAATTTTGTAATTCATGTATAAATTGTTTACATAAATTTACTTTTGGGACATTTTATACTTAAATAATACCCTGTAACATAGTGTGGTGTAGGGTATAAAACCGATTGGATCTAAAGAGCCAAATCGGATGAAACATATATATGGGATCTATAGCTAAATCTTAACCGATTTTCTTCAAATTCGGCAATGTTTGTTCATGGATCAAGAAACTCTACCATTCTAAATTTCAAAACGATTGGATGTAAAATACAGCTTCTATAGAACTAAAGCGCCAAATCGGACGAAACATATATTTGGAAGCTATAGCTAAATCTTAACCGATTTTCTTCAAATTCGGTAGTGTTGGTACATGGCTCAAGAAACTCTACCATTCTAAATTTCAAAATGATTGGATGTCAAATACAGCTTCTACAGGACTAAAGAGCAAAATCGGACGAAACATATATATGGGAGCTATAGCTAAATCTTAACCGATTTTCTTTAAATTCGGTAGTGTTGGTTCATGGATCAAGAAACTCTACCATTCTAAATTTCAAAATGATTGGATGTCAAATACAGCTTCTACAGGACTAAAGAGCAAAATCGGACGAAACATATATATGGGAGCTATAGCTAAATCTTAACCGATTTTCTTTAAATTCGGTAGTGTTGGTTCATGGATCAAGAAACTTTACCATTCTAAATTTCAAAACGATTGGATGTAAAACACAGCTGCTATAGGACTAAAGGGCCAAATCGGACGAAAGATATATATGGGAGTTATATCTAAATCTGAACCGATTTTCTTCAAATTCGGTAGTGTTGGTTCATGAATCAAGAAACTCTACCATTCTAAATTTCAAAACGATTGGATGTAAAACACAGCTGCTATAGGACTAAAGGGCCAAATCGGACGAGAGATATATATGGGAGCTATATCTAAATCTGAACCGATTTTCTTCAAATTCGGTAGTGTTGGTTCATGAATCAAGAAACTCTACCATTCTAAATTTCAAAACGATTGGATGTAAAACACAGCTGCTATAGGACTAAAGGGCCAAATCGGACGAAACATATATATGGGAGCTATAGCTTAATCCTAACCGATTTTCTTCAAATTCGGTAGTGTTGGTTCATGGATCAAGAAACTCTACCATTCTAAATTTCAAAACGATTGGATGTAAAACACAGCTGCTATAGGACTAATGGGCCAAATCGGACGAAAGATATATATGGAGCTATATCTAAATCTGAACCGATTTCAACCAACTTCAATAGGGATCTTTACAGCTGCGAAATACTCTAAACTGCAAAATTTCAGAACGATCGGAGTGAAATTGCGACCTGTAGTCGACGAACAACTTTACATGGACAGACGGACTGACGGACAGACATGGTTAAATCGATTCAGCTAGTGATTCTGAGTCGATCGGTATACTTTATGGTGGGTCTAGCTGTGTTATTTTCAGGTCTTACAAACATCTGCCGTGAAACAAACTTATAATACCCTGTACCACAGTGTGGTGTAGGGCATAAATATTACCGCATATCAAATTTGAAGTCAATCGATTACTCCTTTCGAGAGTTAGGTTCTTAGGTCACTCCTTCCATGTGTTACACTTTTGGTCCGTAGCAAATGATATATACCCTCGTATCACTAAAGTGAGGGTATAAATATGACCTTGCTTTAAATATTTTTTTAATATTACGTTGCTTTACAAGTTCAACACTATTCTGAATGACAAAAAAATTCAGATTTGACGTGGTCTCAACCTAATAAATTTTCAGAAAGATAATGCTTCAATCTTTGCCTCTAAGCGATGAAAAACATGGTTTTCGGACAAACTATCAAAATTGTAACAAGGTAACGCTCATTCCGCTTAAAATTACCCACATTGGATATCCGCCGAACATACATATGAGCCAGAATATCGACCTATGTAGTTTATTTTTGGCTAAAATGTTTATAAGCAGTAAAATAAGAACTCGCCAGCATTTTTTTTTTAAATTTGTTTTGAAAACTTTTATGGGCATTTTAATTTTTGAAAAATTAGTTTTTGTGTTTTACGAAATTTGTAATTGCTCTCGATCGGCTGAACCGATTTTTGCAAAGTTAACCTTAATGGAAATTTTTTTAAAAAAAAAAATTACGATATTTTTTTTTTTTTTAATTCCTTTGTTGAAAAAAGTTGCTCTCCCTTCGATTTTCACAGAATATTCGTCGCACTGTCACAAATCCAGAACATTTGTAAAAGTTATGAACGAAATACCATGACCGAAATACCGTGTCATTTAACTATAGACTAGCTAATATCAACGGATTCAAAAACTGCTTATCACTAGTGTCATGGCCATCATTTAGTATTGATTTACATACAGATTTATCTTACTTTTACTCTGTCTTACACAACTGTTTCTATTCTTTTATTCCAACCTTTATGAAAAGTATGTCTCGCTCTGGACCGGCGTGGTTTACTAAAGAGTTGAGATACCTTAGCAATTTTCAAAATTAAATACATAAAAAATTCCAACGTAGTGGCTCGTCGGTTGATTACATAAAATACTCCGTAGCAAAATCTAGATTTAATAACATGAACTATATTTGTTATAACAATTACTTAAATAAAATGAGATGTAAACTGAAATCAAATCCGAAAGATTTCTATAAATTCGTTAACAGTAAAAGAAAAACTGTTGGATTTCCAAGCACTATGAAATATGGTGACTTGGAATCATCCGTAGACTCAGGAATTGTGGACCTTTTCGCGAAAACTACTTATACTAAAACCAGTAAGGAAAGGCTAAAGTCGGGCGGTGCCGACTATATAATACCCTACACCACTCTCGTAATATTGAATAACTCTGATATATAAATTTTGTAATTCATGTATAAATTGTTTACATAAATTTATTTTGGGACATTTTATACTTAAATAATACCCTGTACCACAGTGTGGTGTAGGGTATAAAAACGATTGGATCTAAAGAGCCAAATCGGATGAAACATATATATGGGAGCTATAGCTAAATCTTAACCGATTTTCTTCAAATTCGGTAGTGTTGGTTCATGGTTCAAGAAACTCTACCACTCTAAATTTCAACACGATTGGATGTAAAATACAGCTTTTATAGGACTAAAGGGCCAAATCGGACGAAACATATATATGGGAGCTATAGCTAAATCTTAACCGATTTTCTTCAAATTCGGCAATGTTGGTTCATGGATCAAGAAACTCTACCATTCTAAACTTCAAAACGATCGGATGTAAAATACAGCTTCTATAGGACTAAAGGGCCAAATCGGACGAAACATATTTATGGGAGCTATAGCTAAATCTTAACCGATTTTCTTCAAATTCGGCAATGTTGGTTCATGGATCAAGAAACTCTACCATTCTAAATTTCAAAACGATCGGATGTAAAATACAGCTTCTATAGGACTAAAGGACCAAATCGGACGAAAGATATATATGGGAGCTATATCTAAATCTGAACCGATTTTCTTCAAATTCGGCAGTGTTGGTTCATGGATCAAGAAACTCTACCATTCTAAATTTCAAAACGATTGGAAGTAAAATACAACTTCTATAGGACTAAAGGGCCAAATCGGACGATTGATATATATGGGACCTATATCTAAATCTGAACCGATTTCAACCAAATTCAATAGCGATCTTAATAGCCGCGAAATACTCTAAACTGCAAAATTTCAGAACGATCGGAGTGAAATTGCGACCTGTAGTCGACGAACAACTTTACATGGACGGACGGACGGACGGACGGACGGACATCGTTAAATCGACTCAGCTAGTGATTCTGAGTCGATCGGTATACTTTAAGGTGGGTCTAGCTGTGTTATTTTAAGGTGTTACAAACATCTGCCGTGAAACAAGCTTATAATACCCTGTACCACAGTGTGGTGTAGGGTATAAACATCCTGCCCTTTACTGATTACCCGTATAACATTTCCTCATTTAATATTTTTTACAAATTTCATTATCATATAGTTTAAAGGCAGAGAGTTTACTATCTCTGCCTTTAAACTATTCTCCAGGTCCGGATAGAATCCCGAATTTCATATTACGCGAATGTGCCTATGAGTTATACATACCCCTTACTAACAACTTTAATAAATCTCTATCTTCTGGTATATTCCCTCCCGTATGGAAAGAAAGTTTTATTATTCCTTTGTACAAAAAATGCTCTAGAATTAATATCGAAAATTACAGAGGTATCGCAAAACTTAGTGCTATACCCAAACTTTTTGAGAAATTAATCTCTGATAGACTCTCTCATTCACTGAGCAATATCTTATCGGACGTTCAACATGGTTTTGTAAAGGGTAGGTCCACGTTTCACACATATTTTCTTCATTCTCACAGAAAAAACAGACTGATGTTATTTATACTGATTTCATCAAGGCTTTTGACACCGTAAATCATGATCTCTTATTGTGCAAGCTTAAATTAATTGGGTTTCCTCATGGCTTAATCCGTTGGATATCTTCGTATTTAAAAGGTAGGACTCAGAGAGTATTTTTTAAAGGTATTCTGTCTCGTATCATTTATGTAACTTCGGGTGTTCCACAAGCTAGTCACTAAGGTCCTGTTCTGTTCAATCTATATCTTAATGATCGACGGAAGATATGGTAAACTATTCTAAGATATTAATGTATGCAGATGATGTCAAGTTGTTTCTATCCTTTAACTCAGTTCCTTGTATAAATTCTCTACGAGATGATCTTTTGCGTTTGCCAGATTGGTGTAACAGAAACTTTATGTCGCTAAATTTGAAAAAAAATCAAGAAAATGTCTTTCTCTCGTTCAATAATCTCTCAGACTAATTACTCTATAGGCAATTACACCCTTGAGAATGTTGATAATTTCAATGATGTAGGTGTTTTACTTGACCCCAAACTTGAATTTAACTTACACATTGAATCGTGTGTGACAAAAGCTATGAGTTTATTAGGATTTATCAAACGATGGTCTAAGGAATTTAACGACCCATATTTGGCTAAACAACTTTTCACATCTCTTGTTAGGCCTACATTGGAATATGCTTCGGTTTTATGGTCCCCTCATTATAGCATTTGGGATCGATAGGATTGAGTCAGTACAAAAACAATTCCTACTTTTTGCATTACGTGGTCTTGGCTGGAGCGACCCTCTAGATTTGCCACCTTTCTTCAATCGCCTGAAACTGATTGATCTTCCTTCCCTTGAGAAAAGAAGGTTTATGTTAGGTATTGTGTTTATAGTTAAATTGATTAATGGAGAAATAAATTCACATTATTTAGTTAGCGAATTACGCTTTAACATTCCTGCTCGTTCGACTCGTAATTTTATTCCTCTAAAAATTGATTTTTGTAGATTTAATTATGAACAATTCAATCCTCTAAACTCACTTCGCAGAAACTTTAACTCGGTTTACTCGCTCTTCTCAACTTCTGACTCTATTTCAATGATACAACGCATAGTAATTGAATCTATTCTTTAACTATTTTTCTTTTTTATTGATCGTACGTTATCTCGCGCTATATTAAAAGACGGTTGCCAGTCCAGTTTCCTGCTACCTCCTGTTCCTGCTACCTCCTGTTCCTGCTACGTTCTGTTTCCTGCTATGTTTCTGATCCTGCTTCGTTCCTGTTTTGTTATGTTCCTGTCTGTTTTCTGAAATTTTCGGTTCCTGCTATGCTTCGTCCCTGCTATATTATGTTCCAGTCACATCCATTTCAGTAACGCTCTGGTCCTGCTGTGCTCCTGCTACTTTCTGTTCCTGCCATGCTCGGTTTCTACTAAACCACGTTCCTGTAACTCTCTGTCCCTGCTGTGCTCCTGTCCTGTTATGCTCTGTTCCTTATACGTTCTATTCCTGCAACTCCCAGTTTCCTGTTGTGATCTCTTCCTGGTATACTCTTTTTCCTGAAACACTCTGTCGTTTGTTTGTTTTTTTTTAATTTCCTGTTATTCCTATTTCCTCTTATTTGTATACCCTCACTTTAGTGTGACGAGGGTATATATCATTTGCTACGGAAAAAAGTGTAACACATCGAAGGAGTGATCTAAGACCCTAAGTATGTTCGGAGGAAATCCGTTTTGGGTCATTTTAAGTCGAATGAGCAATGTCCGTCCGTCTGTCTGTCTGTCTGTCTGTCTGTGTGTCTGCTGGCTGGTGCGCACGATAACTCTCGAAAGGAGTAACCGATTGACCTCAAATTTGGTATGTGGTAATATTTTTTTCTATCTCCGGCTAAGTTCGAAGATGGGCCATATTGGTCCACTCCTTCTAGTACCTCCCCCACAAATGGTTAAAATGTTGTGAAATATTGATTCTTTAATAAATGCTATACTACTTATTCGAATCTTTTGAAATTCCACACATAGTATTAGCTTATTAGTCGCTATCAACTCGAGAAAAATGGGCGAAGTCGCCACGTCCCTTTTGGTACCTCCCACACAATGGCACCATTTGCACAAAAAGTCAACAGTTTATAACATTAATAACAGTGTATAAAAATACTTGAAATTGTGTACAGTATTATGCTTTTATATTGCCTACAGTCCTGGGAAAAATGGGTGTTGTTGCTACGCCCCTTTTGGTACCTCCCACACAAAGGTACCTTTTTGCACCAAAAGTTAACAGCTTATAACATTAAAACCAGTGTATAAAAATACTTGAAATTTTGTACAGTGTAATGTTTTTATAGTGCCTATAGCCCTGTTACCGCCACACCCCTTTTTGTACCTCCCACACAAAATGGCCAAATCATACCACAATTTAATATCTCATAACGTTTATACCAGTGCACATAAACGCTTATAATTCGGCGTAGTGCAATGAATTTAAAGTATCTACTGTTCAGCGAAAAATAGGTGTATTTGTTAAACCCCTTCTGGTAGCTCCCACACAAATTGACAGAATAGTTCGTGTAATATTCTATATTACATTACTCACAAAGTGACACAAATTGACAGAATAATTCGAGTAATATTCAATATTACATTACTCACAAAGTGAGGGTATACCTTAGTCGGTTTACCCGACTGAAACTTTCTTACTTGTTTATATGTATATATATTGCTATATCTACGGCTGCTATTAGCTAAGAATAAATAAATAAATAAATTAAAATAAAGACTACTCTGACAATTTTCTGTTTTGTCTGTTTTTGCAAAACACTGCAGAGTGGTACGAATTCAAAAAGGGGAAATAATTCGACCGTTTCTTAACCAAACAACCGATTGCGACCAAACATGGAATGGTAGATGAGGAGGTGTTAGAGAAGTTAAGTTTTATAGTTAGGCCCCCTATGTCAGACAGGGGCGGAGCTAGAGGGCCTCAAAGATGGCCACATCGGGTGAAGAAAATGTTCAAGCGCAAGTAACTTGTGTTTCTCTTCCAAAAAATTTTTACACCTAAGAATTATCTAGTATAGCTAAAATTTAATTTTTAATTTTTTCTCTTACCGTGTGCTAGTATTTTGTAAAAAACGGAGCACAATATGCTCCGATTTCATCCGTATCAACATGCCTGGATGGGCATTAAAATTTTCTATATGACAAAAAAAATGTTTCGATATACCCAATAGTACAAATAGGTACGAGTATGACCACTTGAAGTTATATTTTCAAAATCGAGGGGAGAGAAATTTTTTCTACAAAGGTTTTTTCAAAAACCCTTCGAGTGCAATTACAAATTTCGAAAAACACAAAACTAAATTTTTTCAAAAATTAAAATGTATAAAAAAACGATAGCGAGATCTTATTTTACCTACTTGTAACTGCTTATAAACATTTTAACCCAAAATAAACTAAATAGGTCGATATTAAATATTGTGACCCATATGGCCTTAGGTCTTCGATGTGTTATACTTTTGGCTCGTAGCAAATGAAACAACCCACGTATCTCTAAAAAAACATAAAAAATAGAAAAAATCGCATTACAATACAAAGTAAATTTGTATTTTAATTTAACGGTCTAGGCAAAAACCGGGCTACAAAGACCAAATGGCTAGATTTTGCAGCGACACACCAGAGCCTCTGGTGGGAATCGAACCCACAACCCCCAAACTCGAAGGCAAGCACGCTACCAATTCCAATTTTTGAAAGCTAGCTTTTTAACGAAGAACGCAATGCCTATTTGATGAAAATCTATGGATAAATGTAGAAATTATAGCAACTTTGGTTTTCTTAAAGCCCCACTATTGTGAACGCTGGTATATATCAGTTGCTTGGGGCGAAAAGTGTAACACATCGAAGGAGTGACCTAAGAGGCCCCATGAATATTTGGCGAAAATCCGTTTTGGGTCATGTTAAGACATTTGAGCAATGTTCGTCAGCATGTCCGCCTGTCTGTCTGGATGGTGCGCACGATAACTTCCGACCGAAGTAACCTATTGCCTCTAAATTGTTAATATTTTTTCCTAAGTCTAAGATCAAAAATGGACCTCCCCACGAAGAGTCAAAATTTAATCGTATTAGGTCGCTATTATCTCGGGAAAAATGGGCGTAGTTGTCACGACCCTTGGTACATCCCACACAAATGGACCATGTAGCACAAAAAGTTAACGGCTTATAACTTTGATTCCAGTCCATACAAATACTTAAAATTTTGTGGAGTGTATCGCTTTTAGAGAACCTACAGTTCCGTAAAAAAGGCCGTTATCACCACGCCCCTTTTGGTACCTCCAATAGTTAGGTAAGGAAGGGTGATGCATTTCTGCACCTCCACTCGGAAACCATTTTTGACACATTGTAATTCCCTACTTTTTGGTCTATTTTATGAAATAAATGATGATATAAGTCAAATAGGAAATGTGAAGTGGGAGAGGTTAAAAGGAAGAAAGGAAAGAATAGGAAAGAGGTCGTAATACATTTACATCCAAATACTTAAGGTATCTTCCATGGAAATTAGAATTTCTAAGAAAAATTTAAAAAAAACTTTTCCAAAAACAAATTTCTGTTTTGGTTCCATATAACAGTATACCGCAATCTACTCAAGAACATTTTTCGGTCTCCGACAGAATTTTTTTTATTGCCTAGTGAAATCTACAGTTTTGTAAAACCTCAAAGTACATTTAAGTCGAAACAAAACTACTTATTTATTGAATATTACAATATTACTTTTCCGACTGTTCATATTCCAATTATATCATTTGAAAAAATGTCATAATGCAATTTTCTCATATCCTTTCATTCCCTTTGTTCTTGCAACTTTCTTTATTTTCTTCTTCCTCAAATTTTTCTAGCTGATAAAAAGTTTAAAATTGAGTTTAAGAATTTCCATTGTCCTTTTACCAATTACGCATGTTTTTGGTTCCTCTCTCTCGCTTCCCCGCACTTTTGCCATTCCGGTTGAAAGAAAATGTTGTGAAAACTTAATATTGTTGTCTTTCATGTATATTCTTGCATCATTTCACGACATATGCATAGATAACTTTCCATTCGCAGCCATGTGTGTGGCAAGTGGCAGCAACTAAGTTTCATGAAATCATATGAAAAAATTTACTTCCAGGATTACAATGTCCTTATAGAGCTTCTTGCCAAAATGCATACTGCGTAATAAACCATGTCTGGTTGCAAACATTGCCAATCATTTGTTGTCTCTTTTTGGTCGCATTATCTGTTAAACATTAAAGATTATAGACGGAAAGAGTCAAAAAAGCAAAGTCAAAAATTGTAACATTAAATGAATGCAATAAGTGTAAAGACTGACGTATGAAATATTCGACGGATATAAGAGGGAAAAAAGATTTCAAAACTCTAAGCGTTGCACATTGGGAGGGATTAAAGAAGGGGAATAATTCCACCATTTCCTAACCAAACAACCGATACCAACAAAACTTGACACGATTGTAGACGAGATATTCGAGAATTTAAGTTTTAAATTTGGTCCACAAGGGTGGAGCTAGATGGCCTCAAATTTGGACACCATCTATCTTTGTCGTCTTTTTCGAAAATGCACTTTATTACGAAAATGCACGTTCTGTGAGGAGTGTGTTTCGTGCACTTCGCTCAACTTATGGTCAAAATAATCGGCCTACTGAGCGTACTATTCGCAGCATCATAACCCATCTTCAGACCCAGCATTCATTATTGGATAATATCACTATGCAACAAAATTTTTGTCCAAGGGATGTGGATAACAGCTTCTGTTGCAATTAGGTGACACAAACACGAAAAAAATATTAAAAAAATTATTTATGGAAAAATTTTTTTTTAAATTTTTTTTTTTAAATTCCATCTTTCATGGAAAGTGCCTTCAGTATTTGGACCATAATTTTTCAAGTATAAGCCTGATTGAGCCGTGTTATGCCTCAAATGAAAAAATATGAAACAAGATTTTTTGAATTTCCCTAACATTTACAAAATGGCTCATAACATTTACATCTATCCATAGATTTTTTTCAAATAGGCATTATTTTCTTCGCTAGGATGCAAACTTTTAACAAATAAAATAAAATATTTTTTAGATTTTTTATGTTTTTTTTTGTCCCAGGATTTTTTTTAAAAATCTACTTTTTCCAATTTGTTTGATGACTGTTACTAAACCACTGTTTCTAAGTGAAAGAGATATTTCCAACATTGGTAGCCCACATTAATAGCTTCAATTTAACGTATAAGTCGACCTGATCGGGCATATACTCCAAAAATTATAGTGCAAATACTAAGGGTACCTTCGACGATAATAGTATTTTTAATAAACATTTTTTAAAAAAAATGTATACATAAAAAAATTTTAGGTTTCGATTTTATATAACAGTATGCCACAAGCTATACAAAAAATTAATTTTTAGGTCTAGGACACAAAAAAAATTTTTTTTTCTTGCATAGTGTATTCGACCGATAGACCACGTCCAGCACGCAGTGAAGAAAATGTGGCGGCCGTAGCTGAGAGTGTACACGAAGACCGTGGAGAGTCGATTCGGCGCCGTTCGCAGTAACTCGGACTGACGTATGGAACGACTTGGCGCATTTTACTTTGAGATCTTAAATTGAAAGCATACAAAATACAGCTTGTACAAGAACTGAAGCCGCCCGCTCTTGAAAAGTTCCAAGAAGAACCGACGTTTTCGAGCCAAATTTTGTTCAGCGATGAGGCCCATTTCTGGCTCAAAGGGTATGTAAACAAGCAAAATTGCCGCATTTGGGACGAAGAGCAACCTGAAGAGATTCAAGAGCTGCCACTTCGTCCAGAAAAAACAACGGTTTGGTGTGGTTTGTGGGCCGGTGGAATCATCGGTCCATATTTCTTCAAAAATGATGCCGGTAAGAACGTAACCGTCAATGGCGACCGATATCGTGCCATGATAACCGACTATTTGATGCCTAAAATTGAAGCCCGTGATCTCGGCGACATTTGGATTCAACAAGACCACTTCCCACACATCGCATCAATCAATGGATTTAATGAGAGAACACTTCGGTGAGCAGATAATTTCACGTGTTGGGCTGGTCGATTGGCCACCAAGATCGAATGATATCACACCGTTAGACCTTTTCCTGTGGGGATATGTAAAGTCTAAAGTTTATGCGGACAAACCCACTTCGATTCAGGCCTTGGAGCAAAACATCACGCGTGTCATTCGCCAGTTACCAGTCGAAATGCTCGAACGAGTCATCGAAATTTGGACTCAACGGATGGACCATCTGAGACGTAGCCGCGACCAACATTTGATAGACATAGTGGGCGAAAGTGGGCGTTATTGGCACGGCCCTTTTGGTGCCTCCCACACAAATGGACTATTTTGCACCAAAAGTAAGCAGCTTATAACTTTAATACCAGTTCATACTTTAAATTTATTTAAATCATTATTAAATGCATTTTAAATTGATATTAATTTAATTAAAACAAAAAAGTAAATAAATGTACAAATATTTTTTTGGGCATAAAGGTGAGGGGATTCTTAAGTCGGTTTACCCGACTAAACTTCCTTACTTGTTTTATCGTACGAGTATATAGTAATCTTTATTGTTAATGCAAAAAAGTTCATATGAATGAAATCGGTGTATGTTTATGGTAATACTATATACAAATAAAAAAATTTATTGTCTATCCAGAAAAGTTAACGAGAAAGAAATCGATATACATCCGACTCTAATATACACTAATTAAAGGATCGTGAAAAAAATTTTAAAAAAATTTCAAAAGCAGGCGGATACGAGGGTTGTGATTTTTTTTTCGGCTCCAACAATAAAAAACTATAACACTGTGCTGGAAATGGACACTTCAAAAAAGTAACAGAAATGAGACCCTGTGGATATACCTATTTCGATATTGCTGAATCCAGTAGTGCCAGCTGTTTTTCTAAGTTAGCTCTTGTTTTCGCGATATTGGACCTCAAAGTTTGCAAGAAAATCAAAGAGGTAAGTTATTTTGAAGGTGATTTTGAAGTGGAAGGCTTCGGAAAACACGCTTCATTACAAAGAACGAACTAAAGGAAACCCTTCGAGAATTATTTCTCTAAAAATAGTCAATCACGCTTCTCACCCCTTTACCTCTGAAAAAGTGCAATCAAACCATATGTCAAACGTCATACAAATCGTCGACATTTTTACTTTGTGGCTTTGAGAAAAATATTCCTCGCGAAAAATTACTATGAGTCTCCTTTCAACATATTTATGAAAAATGAACAGGTTGTATAATTTAGCAGGCTTTATTACTTACCTTTGAAATTTCCATTGACACTAACCAAAAAATAATTTACAAAATTTTAAGAAAAAAATGTATTACAAATATTTTCTGCTATGAGCAGAAAAATGCAGAAATCTGCTTAATTCTCGTAAAAAAGTTGAGAAAGGACTTATAGTATTTTTTCGCGAGGAATATTTTTCTCGACGATGCCTACTAAAAATGTCGACGATATATATGATTTTTCACAAATGATATGATTTTATTGCGCTTTTTCGGGGGTAAGGGTGTGAGAAGCGTGGACGACTGTATTGAGAGAAATAATTCTCCAAATGTTCCCTTTATTTTGTTCTTTGGACTGAAGCGTACATTCCGAAGTCATCTACTTCAAAATCACCAAAGAGATATGTAACCTCTCTGATTTGCCAACAAACTTTGTAGTAGAATATCGCGAAAACAGAAGCTAACATAGAAAAACGGCTAATGCCACTGGCCGAAATAGGTCTATCCATAGCGTCTCCTTTCTGTTACATTTTTGGACTAGCACAGTGTAATTTATCATGGGAAATTCTTTTATTGTTTTTCAAAATATTCTCAATACACTTTTGCATGCGCTCAAACCAATTTTCGAAGCACTTTTTCCGTTTCAGCAGTTGATTCGGGCGTCGAAAAACGTTGACAACACAGTTTTTTCTTGTTGGCAAACAGATGGTTGTGTACCACTCAGAATTGGCCGTTCTAAGTTCCACTAAAGGTACTGGGCCACGTGACCAGTTATACCGAAAAAAAAGCGATCATTTGCTTCTTCCACGAACAACTTTTGTTGGATTTGGCTCGACTTGGTCCATTGCTGTTTGTTTTCGGGCTCATATGCATAACCCCAATTAGTAAAAAAGTTTTTTTTTAAAATAATTTTTTTGCTGGCGCCTATAAAACCGTGGAAAATATAAAAAAATGCACAAATTTATTTTGTTCCAGTTTTTGAATGCTAGTATCCTAAGAAAACAGTGCCAATTTCAACAAATCTATGGATAAGTGTATAAATTATGAACTATATTGTAAAAGAAAGGAAAATTCAAAAAAATCATTTTACATATTTTTTATTTTGGTCATTTTGTTTAAGAGGTATCAAAAGGGGCGTGAAAATAACGCCCATTTTTTAATATACTATGGGTACTATAAAAACATTAGATTGTACAAAATGTAACTTTTTGTGCAAAATGTGTGGAAACTCCGCTCATTTTTCTCAAGGTGATAGCGACCAACAAATTAATACTATTTATGGAATTATGGAAGATTCTGGGTAGTATTATAGCAGTTATGACATAATCAATATTTAACTAAATTCTGAAAATTCGCGGTCGAGGTACTCGAATGAGTGGACCAACGTAGTCCATGTTTGATCTTAGACCTGGAAATAAAAATATTAGCAAATTAAGAGGCAATTGGTTACATCTGTCGGAAGTTATCGTGCGCACCAGCCAGACAGACAGACGAGCATGCTGATGGACATTGCTCAAATGACATAAAATGACCCAAACGGATTTCCGCCAAATATTACTTTTGACCCGCAGAAACTGATCAGTTATATACCCTCGTTCACTCTAATGGGGGTATAAAAACCGGATTATGTTGGTATGTTATATTCTATAATTTCCATAGATATTTTTCAAGTAGGCGTTGTTTCCTTCGTTACGAAGCTAGCTTTCAACAATTGGAGCAAACAAATGTGTTGCGAATTTTTTCTTTTTTGATGGTTTTTTAGTGCCAGCAAAAAACTATTCTAAAAAAAATAAATGATTTAACTGCAGTTAACTTCTGTTTCCACGAGAGAGTGTCAGTTTTAATATTTGTAGTCTTCATAATTTCCTTTAATTTAATGGTAATTTTAAAGACATTTTTTTTTAAAAGAAAAAATTACACCAGAAAATGTTATGCTCGTATTTTTTTCGATTGTGATCAAATTTAGCACAGTGCTTTTTTGACCACAGGACGATCCCTATTGAACTTTATGAAAATCGGTTCAGATTTAGATATAGGCCTCATATATATGTTACTTCCGATTTGACATGTATGCTCTGGAGAAACTGTATCTTATATCCAATCAGTACGCCTTCGGCAGAAAGAGGATTCTCATTACAGAAATAAGCACTGCCAAATTTGCGAAAACCGGTTCAGATTTAGATATATGTAGACCCCATATATATGTTACCCCTGATTTGAGGTGTTAGCGCTGTAGAACTGTATTGTATATCCGATTAGTACGAAATTAGACAGAAAGAGGTATCCTATTACATGGAAGAACACTGTCAAATTCGGGGAAAATCGGTTCAAATTTGTTTATATCCCCTATATAAAAATTAAATCTAGAGATCAGCAGTTCTATAACAAGCCATGAAAAGTGGAAATCGGACCAAAATTGTGGAAATTGTTTCCGATTTTTTAAAAATGTTTAATAAAATCGAGAAAAAAGTGACTTTACATTGCAATTTTTTAATGGAAGTCACGTCGCCCAATAAATTAGGGTCCAGATTTTAATGTCCAGTGGTGAATTCGTAACAGTAATAAAAATTGACAATTTTATTAAGGGAAAACCAGATTTTTAGAGGTTATTTCAACCGCAAATATACCCTAAAAAACGAAATATATTGCTAATATACTTAAAACAAACCAGATTTTCATATAAGCTTTGATCAACGCGAACTTTTTTCTCGTCCTCACAAAAGAAGCCAATATATTATATAGTCGTCCCCGCCCGACTTTCTGCCTTTGATTATTGTTTTTCCTTGCAATTATTACAATGTGAATTAATAAATATGTATAACAAATAAAAGGGGAGAAGTCCTGATATTCACTAAAAATTTTAGAATAATTTTCCAAGGTCGAAGGGTATTCAAAAATTTCCTTTTAAACTTTTAACTTTGAAATTCAAAGTAGTGGGTCTAAAAATATAATGCATGTTACTACACTCTAACTGACACAAGACATACATACTAAAATTTGAGCCTTCTATCGTTAACTGTTAAGGAATAACAATTAGTTAAATTCCACAGTCTGCATAACATCACAGTACAGCATTTTCCAGTTTATTGATTTGGGACTCAATTCTGAGAATTGGACGTGAAAACGGCCAAAAATATGGCCATACGAATTTCTTTGGTTAAAGTGGATTTGTAGCACTTTATCTATACATATTTCTCGGTATACCGTACGGAATATCTTTTTTGGGTCTGAAGCAAAGTTGTAATTATTGAATAGGAAAAAAGAAAACGCGGACTGTGGAATTTAGAAACATTTTAATCCTTAACACTTAATGATAGAAAACTGAAATTTTAGTATTGTGTTGTGTCAGAGTTCTATAACATTATTCTTTTCCAGATATTTAGATCCACTATATATATATATTTCTCGGTATACCGTACGGAATATCTCTATTGCGTCTGAAGCAAAGTTGTAGATATTGAATAGGAAAAAATGGAATGGAATATAGAAAAATTTTAATTCTTAACAGTTAATGATAGAAAACTGAAATTTTAGTATTGTGTTTTTCCAGATATTCCGATACACTACTTTGAAGGATATTCAAGGATAAACGTTTAAAAGGACATTTTCTAAACCTTCGTTCTTGAAAAATTATCCTAAAAATTTTAATGAATAGCTGGAAATTTCTCCTTTTATGTGATACGTATACTTATCAATTCACATTGTAATAAGTGCGATGAAAAATATTTCAAAAATGTTATCCTTGAAATTTTAAAAGTCTAGTACAAAGGACAAAAGTTTGCAGTTTTGTTACCTATGGTCTCATGTTTCACTTGCATATAGTTTCGTTCATAGGTGAAAAGTTCTGTCGCGCGGTGTTATAATGTTGACATAATATTTCTGTCCTAGTGATAAGAAATACAAAATTTCTCTAAACTTACTTTTGCAAAGCATAGGCGAAATTTTCTTTTAATTATGTTGACGACATTTGACTCACAGAATTGTGTGTACAGATTATGTACTCGCACGCCTGATTCAAATCGCTGTTAGTCACTGTGATACTGTCTAAAAGTTCATTTGTTCGTCCGACGCAAATGGGTTTTTCGTTTAATTTCCAGCTTACCTTGTTCAATGTCGCCCCTGATCTAAACACTTAGCCATGAAGTGCATTACACTGTCAACGATATGAGCCATTGTAAAAGCAACTACAGGAAGAAGAACAAGAACTAGGTGAGGAATCTAACCACATCCCACTCACTCTCTCCTCGTTTCTCTGTGAAAGGGCGAGGGAACATTCACACCGTAAAAAATGTCAAATGAATATTGTTGCATTTTTGTTATTAGTAATGACCACCGTTGATATTAACGTTCCTGCCGTTCACATTTTTAATGAATGAACAGTCCCTTTTGAATATAGGCACTCGGACTTTTTAACGCACTATTTTCGAATCGGAATGGTCGGATGTCAATCAGCCAATTCTGTATGAAGTATACATTAAAACGAATTTTTGTTATTACATAGTGTAATTAATGCAGAAAAGTTCAAAATTATAGCTACACTGTTTTTCGAATTAATTGAGGAATACAACATTTATAAATATGATGATATCTGATTGTTACAACGAAACTGTTCTCTCAGTGTAGGGGCAACAATGTACGTATGTTTATAAGAGAAGGAGGCTGGTGGAGGCCTGAGAATGGTACTCGGGCCGGAAATATGTTAATGTTAAACCTACAAATGCCACAACATGCTTTAAAGTGATTTACGTAATGTATTCGGTTTAGTAGCAGCGCTCACACATCCACACTTACTCAGTCACATATATTCGCTCCTACTCTCACGCTCATATAAAAGCTACAACAGAGACAACAAAATTGTACAAGTACAAGTAGCATTATGTAGATGCCATACATATGAGTGAGTATTTAATACATTTGAGGCTGACAGCCAACCTCTCCTCTCTTCTTCAGTGCCTTTCCACAATTGTTTTGACTGGGCTGGGCTGTTGCTATTGTTGTTGGTGATTTTGTTATGTTATGTTGATTTTTTCCGGGACAGGTGGGTGGACGGGTGTAGGTGTGTGTGTGGCGTCCACTAAGGAGTGCATGTTGCTTGTACGCGTTTGGTTGTGGCTGAGGCGCATGTTGAATTTTGCAACAGAATAAGTCTGTTTTGAATAACTGGCCAGGTTTCGGTTGACGTATAACTAATAAGTTGATACATTGGTTTATAATACGTATACGTCCCCACGACTTACATAGATCAATTTTAGTGTGAAATAATCAACTTCATTGGTTCAACCCACCTCATTTCGCTGGGATTACTCATCCGTCCACAGTGCCTGATCTACCATATAGGCTTATTGGTCTGAAGCCCCGGAGGGGGAGGCACAAAATGAGCGCAAAATTATTGGGAAATTACAGAACTGCTGTTTAATAATTCTCTGCAATGAAAACTATTTCTGGTTGTGACAAAGTTGCACCGATAGGGCCAAAAATACTCGTAACTATGTATAATTGGTGAATTCGCAGTTGACTTTGACAATTTTCTCGAGATTTCCGCAATTATTTCAAATGTAAAAATTAGTTGCTCATATTAAATCTATTGTATTCAAAATTGTTGCATCCTGAACAAAATTAATCAAAGTAATATTTCCAATTGCCGATTTTCCCTAGGTCAACTTTGACTACAATGAGTTTGTAGAAAATGCCAGAAAACAGCCACTGTGTTAATCTTAGAAAAGTCTTTGCACGATGATCACAGTAAAATTGTGTAAGGAATATTTTTGCAAAACTTTGCGAAGAAGCTCATTTTTGGTTGAATGGGTACGTAAATAAGCAAAATTCTCGCCTTAGGAGTGAAGATATTCCACAAGCTTTTGTCCAACCTTAATTACTTCCACATAAAATTACCGGTTGGTGCGCTTTATGCGCTGGCGGAGTTGTTGTTGTTGTAGTAGCTTGGAGACGCTGAGTTGATAATCCTTAAGTCTGTTTCTATTACAGACTTCGTTCCGGCATATATCCGATTATCGCGGGAGCCTTATGTTGTTTTCATCCACTCAATGTTGTCCGGTTGTAAATTAACATTCGTCTGTTAATAAAATTCTCCACTAGAAGCGCTGTTGTTGTAGTGGTAGTGCGCCCGGTGAGTTGTTTTTAGCTGCAGAAACTCGAATTATGATGAAAACATGAAATGTTGATGTTAAATATTTCCGGTGCCATGGCTGGGAGTTGAACCCAGCACCTTCGGGATCCAAGTCTCATGCACTAACCACTAAGCTACCGAAGGCCACGCATTGGCCGAGTCATTAGTCCCTATGTCTTCAAAAACTATGATGTGCAGAATGTTACTGTTAACGGCGATTGGCACAGAGAAATGATGAACGAGAAATTTCACGTAATGGTCCTGATAATTTATCGAAATATATCCGCGCAAATGGTGCGAAAATTGGAGTTCTAGATTACGTCATGTACCGCCAGGCCTGGCGACCACATGACTTTGGTCAGCATAAAATTATCTAATAAAGACATTTTCATTGATATACAAAATATTTTTCTTTGCTGACTTTTTATTTAAATTCTTGGAATATATACAAAAATAACATATCCAGTGGCGAACTATTCCTCCACCGAACAATAGCCCTCAATGGGTAATGCAAACCCTTCAGTGGTCAAACTCGTCGAACGACGGACTTGATTATTAATGTCATTTTTCAAAAAGGTTCCAATTTAATCTAAAACAAGTAAGAAAGTTCAGTCGGGCAAACCGACTTAAAAATCCTCTCACCATGAGTCCCAAAAAATATTAGTAAATTTAATTACTTTTTGTTTTAATTAAATTATTATTAATTTAAATCGCATTTAACAACTTTAAAGTATGTACTGGTATTACAGTTATAAACTGGTACCAAATGGAGCGTGGTAACAATGCCCATTTTTCGCTGCATTGTAGGCACTATTAAACCATTACACTGTTCAAAATTTTAGGTCTTTGTATGCACTGGAAATAAAGTTATAAGCTGGTAACTTTTGGTACAAAATGGTCCATTTGTGTCGGAGGTTCCAAAAGGAGCGTGGCAATAATGGCCATTTCACACGTTAATGTAGGTACTATTAAACCACTACACTGTACAAAATTTCAGGTCGTTGTATGCAATGTTAATAAAGTTATAAGCTATTAACTTTTGGTTTAAAATTTTCCATTTGTGTGGGAGGTACCAAAAGGGGAGTGGCATCTTCGCCCATTTTTCTCAAGGTAATAGTGAGTAATAAACTAATACTTTGTGCAGAATTTCAGAGGATTCAAATAAGTTATATAGAAGTTATTAAATAATCAATATTTCACTAAATGTTAACCCTTTGTGGGGGAGGTACTAGAAGGAGAGGACCAATATATCCTATCTTTAAACTTAGCTGGAGATAGAAGAAAATATTACCACATACCAAATTTGAAGTCAATCGGTTACTTCTTTCGAGAGTACACGTGCGCGCCAGCCACCAAACAGACAGACGGACGGACATTGCTCATTCGACTTAAAATGACCAAAAACGGATATCCGCCGAACATACTTAGGGCCTTAGGTCACTCCTTCGATGTGTTAAACTTTTGGCTCGCAGCAAATTATATACATATACCCTCCTCTCAAAGGTGAGGGTATAACAAAATGATTACATCTGTGATAAAAACACAGACGTTGGGTTTTAAAATTAAGAAACTAAAAATTCGGAGGGAAAAATGAAAATTTGTTTTGCGAGGTTTTATTGCTATTGAAGAAAAATAATATATATCTGTGAGGATTTCCGGAGATTTTCCTAAATGTATCGAAAATTTCGAATAAAACCAGTAAGGAAGTAGGGGCCGCCTATATAATACCCTACACCTCCGACGAAAAGGAGCATTACGATAATAATTTGGAATTATTGGTTTCGTTTCAGTTAACAAAGTACTTAGCTCCAACCCCTCATCAAGGCTGATTACAGAAGGAGTTGAATATGTTGATCATAATAAAGTAGATCTGAAACGATAATCTTAAAATGACCAGTATTCTTTCATAGATCAAGAATCAAAAGGAAAAAATACGTGGGACTATATATAATCTAAACAGATTTTCATCAACTTGGATCATAAACTTCATTTCTGCCAATTTATATAAAGTTTAATAGCGCTTAATACTAAAGAGGCAGGAACATATATATGTGGTTATAACTAAATTTGAACTGATTATCCCCCAAATGAAGCAGTATTCCCCAATTAGTCCAGTGTTAATTCGTGTAAAAAGAAATCTCTTTCTGCCGGGTTTCGTACTGATCGAACATAAAATAGAGTTTCTATAGCGCTTACAAATAAAATGGGGGTAACATATATATGGGGCTATATCTTAATCTGTACCGATTTTCCCCAACATTTTTTCCAATCTTCATTTCCATACTTAAAGTTTATGTTGGATACGAAAAACGTACCTAATACATATACATTTTCATGGTATAATTGTAGAATACTTCGAAGCCTTATCTAATGCATTTAATAAGTATTTCTCAGATATAAAAACGTATCCTTGGCAAAGTAAATTATCCCCCAAATGAAGCAGTATTCCCCAATTAGTCCAGTGTTAATTCGTGTAAAAAGAAATCTCTTTCTGCCGGGTTTCGTACTGATCGAACACAAAATAGAGTTTCTATAGCGCTTACAAATAAAATGGGGGTAACATATATATGGGGCTATATCTTAATCTGTACCGATTTTCCCCAACATTTTTTCCAATCTTCATTTCCATACTTAAAGTTTATGTTGGATACGAAAAACGTACCTAATACATATACATTTTCATGGTATAATTGTAGAATACTTCGAAGCCTTATCTAATGCATTTAATAAGTATTTCTCAGATATAAAAACGTATCCTTGGCAAAGTAAATTATTAAAAGGGCTTAACAACAAATTATTTCTTTTTTCATAATTAAAAATGTCTGTTTCATACAATTTTCAAAAAGAAAAACAAAAATAAAAACAGGTTATAAATCATGTTTGTGTGAATTTATGTATTATGTTTCGTTTCCAGAAATCCAGAAAATCCCAGCATTCATTTAGTTTTTTGGCTCTTCTGTAAAAAAAAAACATTTTGTTCCCCTGCTGGTGGGGGCATGGCAATTTTTTCTGTACTGTGTGTAGCCGCGAGGCAAAATGGTTGGGAAGCCCTGCCATAAAGTATATATATGTATATTGTTAATCGCCGTAAAATTCCAAGACGATTTAGCCATGGCCTGTTCTTAACCAAGTTTTTCTCCCGTACATATACCTCTTATAGCTGCATGTATGTAATTTTGATTGAAAAATTGACAATATCGGGTGATTTTTATCCCCTTACCTTAGAGAGAAGGGTATATATCATTTGATACAAGCCAAAAGTGTAACACATTGAAGGGATGACGTAAGACCCCAGGTATGTTTGGTGTAAATTCGATTTGCGTCATTTTAAGTCATTTGAGCAATGTTCGTCCGTCTGTCTGTCCTTCTGCCTGTCTGTCTGCTGGCTGGTGCGCACGATAACTCTCGAAAGGAGTAACCGATTAACTTCAAATTTGGTATGCGGTAATATTTTTCTCTGTATATACTGCTTACTAGAATCTTCTGAAATTCCACACATAGAATTAGTTTATTAGTCGCTAGCACCTCAAAAAAAGTGGGCGATATTGCCACACCTCCTTTTGGTACCTCCCACACAAATAGACTATTTTGCACCAAATGTTAACTGATTATAGCTTTAGTATCAGTTCATACAAATACTTGACATTTTGTACAGTGTAAAGCTGTTTTAGTACCTAGAGTCCAGAGAAATATGGGCGTTACTGTCACGCCCATTTTGGTACCTCACACACAAATAACTTCAATACCAGTACATATTTTAAAGTTATAAAATGAATTTGAAATTTTATTAAAACAAAAAAAAATACATGAATATTTTTTGGGACTCACAGTAAGGGGATTCATAAGTCGGGTTACCCGACCGAACTTTCTCACTTGTTTGATACAGCTTCCTTATATAGCATCAGTCCGATTTGACTTTATAAAACATGATTTTTAGATGATTTGTGAAAATTGCGTTAAATAGGAATTTTTAACTATGAAAAATGAAATATTTTTGAATTTCGTTAATAAATTCGCCATTATTGATAGCAGGTCGCTAAAAATTTTTCAGGATGTGTATTTCATATACTAAGTCGGCCCCGCCCGACTTTAACCTTTCTTTACTTGTTTCAAACCGCTAAAACTCCATATATGTATGTATAACTTCAAAACTCGTTACTCCATAGATAGTTGTTTTTTCGAAACTATTTTTGTTTGGTTTTAAAGGATTTTGCTAAACTAAAACTTGAAATTATAAATACATAATTCCAGCACTAAGTATGCCATGCAATTTTTCTCCAGATTGCTCAATGGCATAACGGGATGTATGCCATGAAACTTTCAAATGAAACTGTTATGCGTGAAATTTAATACAGAAAAAAAATTACTTTTTACTTTATGAATTTTTTCGCTTGTTCCCCATGAATTCCTTGTGGTGGATGGATGGTTATGCCGTCCTACTTATGCTGCATCAGTAGCATATTTCCAACTCCAGCAACGTAATTCTGTAGCAGCAGCCAAGAGGAAACAGAAAAAGCCACACCGACATACATGCTTGGGAAAACTTTTGAAAAGTTGTATTCCTCTTTAGCCGGATAGCGACATCCACAGACGTTAAGGTGAAGGTGGAGGGAATGAAGGATAATAGTGGTACACGTGTTGGTATTTTTGGTGGTGGACTGCAGAATAGAAAGGGGAAAAGCCTTTCTTGGCGACAGCAACAGATTTTCCACACTGCAGATTTTTTGCAAATAAAAATGACGCTTCAAGTGTGCAAAGACACTCTGGCGTATGTTACGAGTAAAAATTCATAAATTTCAAATGGGGTGACCCATTGAACACACATACGAAACATACGCACGCACGAAAGCAAAGGTGAACGATATATTAAAAAGTGACAGTATATTAGGCGTAATGGTTCCCCCCGGGCCAAGGTAAATAGGCTTTATTAGCACATAATTCATGGGCACGACCCGTAAAGCACTCGCAAGGTCTTATGTTATGTATCGTTAAAATTTAATACATATTTGCGTGTGGCAGAGATTAAAAGTCCAAGGGACAAAAAAAATTCAGGGTCAAATTTTAGTTTATACTTGTTTGGAATATGTATAAGCCGAGACACTGGCTCTGTGGCAGATACTATTAAACGACGGGCATAATAAACTCAAAATGAGTTCCGTACCATTAAAGGGTTATGGTTATAAGCGAAATGGGTGTATAGACAACCACTTTTTAAAAATTAATTAAAGTAAAGATGCATTAAAAACAAGTAAGAAAATGTCAGTCGGGTAAACCTCATTGTTCGAGTAATGTAAAGCTGATATCGTCGGATAAACTATAGGGTGGGCCATTTAAAATTTTAAATTTGAACTACCAATTACTTTGACTTGTGATTTGAGCCCTTTGGATTGTTTTCTGTGGTGAGCCATTTTAGCATAAATGTTACGCAAAGCATCCAGAGACAATTGAAGCTTTGAAACATGAAATCGAGTGGCCATTGAAGAGATTCGACCCAAAACAATCGAAAATGTACTGAAAAATTGGGTTGATCGGATGAGGTACTTCCGAGCCAGTCGTGGTAGTCATATCGCTCACTCACTTCAAGAGTGACATATCTCCAAATTTAAAATTTTTGAGGTTGCCTTACAAAAATCCAAATTTTGTAAATGTCCATAAATTAATCTCAGATAAATTTTGAGTGATTCAAGGGTATTTAAACATCTTATTTTATGTTACTTATCTTTTTATGCAGACTTAATGTTACACATCTTGGCAATTTTCAATTTTAAGTTATGTCACTCTTGAAGTGAGTGAGCGATATGAATGATATTGTGTTCCATTATTAAACGGCAAAGTACACCTTTCCAATAAAACCTGAAATTTGAAAAAATTATCAGTACAGATTCAAATTATAAATTTAAATGGCCCGCCCGTACCGGAGGCCACCCCTAAAATTTCTAATTGCAGAGCCAGTCGTGGTAGTCATATGAATGATATGACTACCACAAAGTTCAACCTTTCCAATAAAACCAAAAATTTTAAAAAATTATCAGTAAATTTTATTTCATAGCCGATTTAAATTTAAAATTTTAAATAGCCCACCCTTTATTAATATGCGTAGAATTACAGAAGATTCGGATAAGTAGTATACAAGTTAAAAAAGAAGTACAGTTACATCTGTGGATGGATTGAAAGGATTAGGTAATGTTTGGGAAGGTCTCCAGCTTGTTTAGTAGGCCTGATAGGAGACCTTATATCTCATGCATTCCGCCGCCGGGACAAATATTTATTTGTACACGGGGCAAAGTCGCCTTTTTTGATATGCTTGAATCGAAAGAAAATTTATTTCGTCATCAGAAATATTTCGTCAACAGGAAAAGCAAAAAAATAATTGAAATGAATAATGTTGTCGTTGGAAAAACGGGGTTTTCAGGATAATACCTAAACATAATGATGTATATATATATTCACACAACCATGATTTACAACCTGTTTCTGAAAATTGCGTGAAATAGGAATTTTTAACTATGAAAAGAGATATAATTTGTTGTTATGCCCTTTTGAATTTCATGTATAATTTCGTCATTTTGGATTGTAGGTCGCTAAAAATTTGTCAGGATATGTAATTTGATGCAGTGTGCCGAAACCCACCAAAAACTGAATTTCCATTTGTCTTGTTGATACGCCCTTTTTCATTTCTGATGACGATTTGAAACACAAATTTTTAAATATCCGATCGTGCAGAGTCTGTCGCACCTGAAAAGGACCCCTATTGAAATTGGTTGAAATCTGTTCAGATTTATATATAGCTTCCATATATATTTTTCGTCCAATTAGGCTCTTTAGTCCTATAGAGACTGCAGTTTACATCCAATCGGTTTGAAATGTAACATGGTAGAGTTTCTTAATCCATGGACCAACATTGTACCAACGAATTTGAAAATCAGTTCAGATTTAGTTATAGCACCCATGTATATATGCATCATCCGATTTGGCTGCTGATGCAGATACGTGCCAAATTTAAATTGGTCATATATTTCTCCACACTGAAAATGTCTGTGTTTATTTAGAATCGATTTAAGTATATGCCTATATTTTTATCCCCTCACCTTAGAGAGGAGGGTATATATCATTTGCTACGAGCCAAAAGTGTAACACATGGAAGGAGTGACCTAAAACCTTAAGAATGTTCGGCGGATATCCGTCCGTCTGTCTATCTGTCTGTCTGCTGGCTGGTGCGCACGATAACTCTCGAAAGGAGTAACCGATTGACTTCAAATTTAGTATGTGGTAATATTTTCATCTATCTCCGGCCAAGTTTGCAGATGGGCCATATTAATCCACACCTCCCCCACAAATGGTTAACATTTAGTGAAATATTGATTATTTAATAACTTCTATACTACTTATTTGAATCCTCTGAAATTCTACACATGGTATTAGTTTATTAGTCACTATTACCTCGAGAAAAAACGGGCGAAGTTTCCACTCCCCTTCTGGTACCTTCCACACAAATGGACAATTTTGAAGCAAAAGTTAATAGCTTATAACTTTATTACCAGTGCATACAAAGACTTGACATTTTGTACATTAAAATGGTTTAGAAGTACCTACAATACAGTGAAAAATGGGCGTTATTGGCACGCCCCTTTTGGTACTTCCCACACAAATGGAAATTTTTGTACCAAAAGTTAACAGCTTTTACTTTAATACCAGTGCATACAAATAGTTGCAATTTCGTACAGTGCAATCCTTTTATAGTACCAAGAGTCTAGAGAAAAATTGTCGTTATAGTCACGTCCCTTTTGGACCACACAAATGGACCATTTTACACCAAAAGTTAACAGCTAAAAACTTTAATACCAGTACATACATTAAAGTTATTAAATGCAATTTAAATAGATAATAAAAAATAGATAAATTTACTAATATTTTTTGGGACTCAAGGTGAAGGGATTCATTAGTCGGTTTACCCGACTGAACTTTCTTACTTGTTTCTAAATTTTAGGTTGGTAAACACCAAGTAAAAAACAGAAGAAGAAAAATAAAAAAATTAAATTAAGTTCGTGGCGGTCTGTAGCCAAGACCGACGGCGAAAAGCACTTGCAATTAACTTTAAAATAATCGGATTCGTCATCGTAATTTTTTTACGAAAATCGTTCGGTTTGATATGGAATGAACGATATACGAGAACTGAACCAAAGTCCGTCCGAAGTCATAATTAACATTATAGGTAGACATGATGCGTCACGATTGCATTTTCGGGTAGAGTCGACTATAAGATACCCTTCATCATCGTAATGGAGCACATATTGTGCTATAAATCTCGAATAATTTCCAATTATAAAACGTATATTAGATGCAAAATTTAGAGATACATACATATACATATGGTGGATTGATCTGGATGAAACTTGCACCAAGTTTAGAATTATTGGATAGTAGTTATGAAAAAAAAATTCAACGAGATTGGTTAGGTTAGGTTGAAAGGGACGCCCGACAGAATACAACTGACGAGTTCACTCGGGGCCGACAATTCGGTCCATTGTGTTTTCCGTGAGCAGAATAGAAGAATAGAAGAAATAGTTGGAGGTTGACAGACTAGGAAGAGGGAGAGAAGATGTAGGAAGAGGGAGAGAAGATCTAGTGACTCGTGTTTTCGTTTGTCTTTGTGGCTTTACTAAACCAGAGAGATTTTCTGATGAATTTGAGAAGGGGTTTGAGCGGTGCATCTGCTAGGTCGTCTAGGTTTTCGAAGAGCCTGTGCCCTAAATAGGCCAAACGGTAGTCTTGCAGTCCTTTGCATGAGCATAGCAGGTGCTGTACTGACTCCTCCTCTTCTTCATCCAACCAGCTTCTACAGAAGTCTTCGTAAGGAAGCTTCATGCGTGCAGCCACATTGCCTATCACGCAGTGCCCAGATTGGTTAAGGACTGTTTGAGTTAGATGGTGTAGAATTTTGATATTGGCCAAGCGGCCCTTTTTCCATCAATATAACTAATTACATGATCTTTTTTTTGATAGCTTTTTGATCAATCTTTTTTAAGAAATAAAAAAAATCCCAAAAAATATTTTTTGTGAAGTTTTTGCTACATTAAAACTTGTTTTGACATTTTTGCCCAAAAACTATAAATTTTCTCTTTTTTTGCTCAAACGAAAGTTTAGGTCATTTCCTTTAATAGCTTTGTGGTCTATTAGAGGGGTGAGACTTGTTTATCTATAAAAATAAAGATTAAAATCTAAAAATAATTGTCAACCATATATTTCAGCATAATTGTTGCAGGAGAGCTTTAAATAAGTAATCTTAAATTAAGCCTTCATCTTCTTCCAATATAATTTCTTGATCCCATCAGCGGTTCCAATGATATCTTAAAGAAGATAAATAAACACCCAATAATTTAGAGATATTTATTTCTCTTAACAACGTTATTATATTTTTACTTCTTTTATCGTAAAGTCTCATCGGTCATCACTAAAATGAGTGTTTAGTGTGATTTTAAATGTTTTTATTTAAAAAAATATTAAACTTTTCTCAAAAATAGGATTTTTTCACAATATCTTGTAGTATATGTTTGAAACCGCTGCACAGTGGGGTATTTGGTGTATGGAAATAGGAAACCGAAGTGTCAGGTAATGCTGCCGCCTTAGAATAGGACTTTGGATCACTTGGCTTGTTTCCAAGCCAAGGTTTAGATCCTCGTGTATTTGTCGTATTAGTTGTAATTGTAAAGTTATCAGTTATTGTAGTGTAGTTAAGTATAATCACTACTGTAGGCCAGAAACATGTCCACCACAGCATAGCCCCCGGTATTTGTATACTTTAACAGCAGTGAGGTTTTTGGTCCAAGTTGATAAATTCGTTTGTTCCGATTCTTGATCTATGAAAGAATACTGCTCGCTTTAAGGTTGTCGTTTCAGATCTAGTTTATTATGATGCGTAACAAGTGACCCGAAATTAGAGAAAAAATATTCATCTAGCTTCGAAATCAAAGGATTCAAGATTAAAAAATCATTGATAGATTTTTTGTAAATCGGTGTTTTTCACAAATAAGTGAAGTCGAGTCAGGTATTTTTTAATTAATTTGCACAAATGTACTGACTTATCCTTATAAGTTTTAAATAAATATGTTTTTTTTACTACTTTATACAAAATTTACAAGTGCTACTCTCATAAGGAATGTCCTAGAAACCAAGACTTGTTTACGCTCCCCTGAACATATGGATTTTTTGACATAAGTGGTCAAATGTGAAAACAACATAAATGCGGGTTTTCCATTCGTTTAAGGCAGGATCCACCACTGTTGCAGCATGTTCTTATACACTGAAGCATATTGTGCGTACAAATATTTTTAATCTGCAGAATAAGATAAAACTCAATTCATCCAACTTTAAAATACTTCTCGATTTTCATGTTTCAGTCTTTAAACCCACAAGCTTAACCTCCAGGATACACCACAACCACAGCCTTGAAGTGTATGTATGTGTGTGTTTGTCATGTTATTAGCACTTTTGCCGCAGCATGCTAAATTTATAGTTTTCAAAGTTCTTAACAAAAGCTATGCATGCATAAACTATTCCCAACGAAACCGTACAATTAATCATAAAATATGCTGAAGTTTTTTTGTTTTTTTTATTTTGTAAAATAATATAGCATTTATCTCCTTCACACAAAAACGAAGAGAGGATAATTTATATTCCAGATGGAAGATGAATAAGAAAAAAATATGAATAGGAGAATTAAACGTATTCAATCACAAATCATTTTATCATTTCACTTACTTGGCCGAGATGAAGACACTGATAATAAATAATCCACTTGGATGTCCTGCAAAAGAAAAAAAGGAAAAAGAAAGCTTATTATACTGGTATATTATTAAAATTTTAAAGTACTATATAAATCTTTAGAGATTCACTAGTGAATATGAAAATAGTAAATTAATCAAATAAATATTCACTTAAACCAATGGATAAAATTGTGATATTCCTAATTAAATTCGTGTATTGATTACTCGATTTTATTCTTATCGTTCGAGTATCGAAATAGGACAAGGTGTCCTCAACTTCCCAGCTGCCGAATAAGTTTACTTTCTCTTTTTGCTTTTTCCAAAGCAATAACTTTCTTTAAGACGTGACACATTGGAAGTAAAGGAGAAATACTCCGCTTAAGAACTTTATGGTTATGCGCAGCACGTAAAAATGGCACAGACATATACATACATATATATCTTATTTTCCTCCCCCGAAAGGGTCTTAGCCTTTGACGCGATTGGCAGTGAGTTTTGAATTGTTTCTCTTTGCAAAAGGAATTTCAATATTATCTTGTACCTAAAATTCCAAAAAAAAGTAAGAAAGTTCAGTCGGGTAAAACTACTAATGAATCTCCTCACCTTGAGTCTCAAAAACATATTAGTAAATTTATTTATTTTTTTGTTTTATTTAAATTATTATCAATTTAAATTGCATTTAATAACCTTAAAGAATTTACTGGTATAAAAGTTAAAAGCTGTTTACTTTTAGTACAAAATGGCCCATTTGTGTGAGAGGTGCCAAAAGCGGCGTCCCAATGACGGTCACTTTTCTGTACTATAAAAGCATTACACTGTACAAAATTTCAAATATTTATATTTACTGGTATTAAAGTCATAAGCTATTAACTTTTGGTTCAAAATTTTGCATTTGTGTGGGAGGTACCAAAAGGGGAGTGGCAACTTCGCCCATTTTTCTTGAGGTAATAGTGACTAGTAAACTAATACTATGTGTAGAATTTCAGAGGATTCAAATAAGTAGTATAGAAGTTATTAAATAATCAATATTTCACTAAATGTTAACCCTTTGTGGGGGAGGTACTAGAAGGAGTAGACCAATATGGGCTATCTTCGAACTTAGCCGGAGATAGAAAAAACAAGTAAGAAAGTTTCAGTCGGGTAAACCGACTAAGGTATACCCTCACTTTGTGAGTAATGTAATATTGAATATTACTCGAATAATTCTGTCAATTTGTGTGGGAGGTACCAGAAGGGGTTTATCAAATACACCTTTTTCTCGCTGAACATTAGATACTTTAAATTCATTGCACTGTGCCGACTTATAAGCATTTATGTGCACTGGTATAAACGTTATGAGACATTAAATTGTGGTATGATTTGGGCATTTTGTGTGGGAGGTACAAAAAGGGGAGTGGCAATAACGCCCATTTTCTACAGGGCTATAGACACTATAAAAACATTACACTGTACAAAATTTCAAGTATTTTTATACACTGGTTTTAATGTTATAAGCTGTTAACTTTTGGTGCAAAAAGGTACCTTTGTGTGGAAGGTACCAAAAGGGGCGTGGCAACAACACCCATTTTTCCCTGGACTGTAGGCAATATAAAAGCATAATACAGTGCAAAATTTCAAGTATTTTTGTACACTGTTATTAATGTTATAAGCTGTTAACTTTTGGTGCAAAATGGTGCATTTGTGTGGGAGGTACCAAAAGGGACGTGGCGACTTCGCCCATTTTTCTCGAGTTGATAGCGACTTATACTATGTGTGGAATTTCAAAAGTTGCGAATAAGTAGTATAGCAGTTATTAAAGAATCAATATTTCACAACATTTTAACCCTTTGTGGGGGAGGTACTAGAATGAGTGGACCAATATGGCTCATCTTCGAACTTAGCTGGAGATAGAAAAAAATATTACCACATACCAAATTTGAGGTCAATCGGTTACTCCTTTCGAGAGTTATCGTGCGCACCAGCCAGCAGACAGACAGACAGACAGACAGACAGACAGACAGACGGACATTGCTCATTCGACTTAAAATGACCCAAAACGGATTTCCTCCGAACATACTTGGGGTCTTAGGTCACTCCTTCGACGTGTTACACTTTTTTCCGTAGCAAATGATATATACCCTCGTCACACTAAAGTGAGTGTATAAATATTACGACATACCAAATTTGAAGTCAATCGGTTACTCCTTTCGAGAGTTATCGCGCGCACCAGCCAGCAGACAGACAGACGGACATTGCACATTCGACTTAAAAGGACCCAAAACGGATATCCGCCGAACATACTTAGGGTCTTAGGTCACTATTTCGATGTGTTACACTTTTGGTTCATACCAAATGATCCTCCTCTCTAAGGTGAGGGGATAAATATGTTGTATAACAAATGCATTCAAATTAGGTACAATTGCATATTCAGTACATGAGTGTCACATCTCAAAATCCGAAATTTCACCTAAGAACAAAGGTAATTTTCCATATGAAAATTGTCAAAAACTCAAATGGAATGAAATTCATGTTTAAATATGAGAAAAAAATACTCGTGTCATCATCTAGGAATCTGTCGTAACTCCAAAAAGTTAATAGATTTTGAAGTAATGGAGGCTTTTGCCTCGAAAAGTTTAAAGGAATTTTCATTGGACAAAAAGTGTATAATATTTATGTCTTCCCAATTTCCAAGGAAAATTGAGAAAGTATCGACTGACATTCAAATTAAACAAAATCTGATATTGAGTTTGAAATTCTGAGAGCATCAGTTGGAATTCTTCTTTCTATACAAGAGCCGAATAAGAAAAAAATAATTTAATCGAGAAAACCGTCAAGGTGCGACTATACCCATACTTTGTGAATCTATATCCAAGTAATTGTGTGCACAGGTATTAAAGTTATAACAAGTTAACTTTTGGGGCAAAATGGTCCATTTGTGTGGGAGGTACCAAAAGGGGTGGCGATACTTCGCCCATTTTTCTCAAGATGATAGTGATGGAAATATTATTATGAGATAAATTACAGATGATTCAGATAGGTAGTATAAAAGTTATTAGATAATAAATATGTATTTAACTAAATTTTAACCCTTTGTGAGGGACGTACTAGAAGGAGTGGACCAATATGGTCCATCTTCGAACTTAGCCTGAGATAGAAAATAATACTATCATGTAAAAAAATTTAAGAAAACCCGTTATCGCTTTCGAGAGCTATCGTGCGCTCCAGCCAGAAGGACATTGTTGAAATGATTTAAAATGTCCTAAAACGGATAACCGCCGAACATACTTAGGGTTTTAAGTCGTCGTGTACTCAAAGCGGGACTGTCGCACAGCACGTGTTCAGTGCTTTCCACTTCTTCCTCAACTCCACAGCTTTTGCAGAAGTCATTGGAGTCAATACCCAATCTTCTTGCGTGTTGGCAGATCAGGCAGTGTCCCGTCAGAACTGATACTAACGTAGACGACCTTTTCCTCTCTAGTGCGAGGAAATATTTTGACCTTCTCAGTTCATACCTTGGCCAGATTTTTCTAGCTACACTACAGGAGCCGAATTCTATCCATCTTTCGTTGGACTGCCTGATTGCCTCTTGCATAAGCCAAAGCTGGCACGTGGAGAGATGCGCAAATTCTTCGAGAATTTGTAATGTCGTCCCTTCTTTGGTCAGTTCATTGGCATTACAGTTCCCCTGGATATCCCTATGCCCAGGCATCCACATGAGGTGTCTATTAAACTGCACAGCCATCTTGTTAAGAGATCTGTTGAGCAGGCTTTGAATTAGTCTAATCAAGCTAGAGTTCACCTGTAGATGCGACGGCGCCGCAATTACCGCATCTGAGTGAATGTTGTTAAAGCTCCTTCTATGTGAAGAAGTGCCACCATGGTGAATTCGTTGAATTGTAGGGAAGATTCGATAGAGCTCACAAGTTGGTGCCGGACTGATTCTGCAGATTTTCCCTAATTGTAAGCATGTTGGTTCCCCGACAGGTTTTCCCTAATGAAATAATCTAAAAGTCTTTCCAGGCCTTTCAATAGGAAGGATGATGAGCTAATTGGTCTGAAGTCTTTTGGCCCAGTGGTATTCATACCCGTTTTGGGTATGAATACCACTTTGGTATCCCTCCATCGATTCGACAATGATACATAATTACATAATTACATTTTGCAATTAATAATTACATTTTTCATTTGTTCCCCGACACTGTCCTAGTATCTTGTGAATATCGGATCAGAATATGTACCGTGCATTAACTATTCTGAAGTGGCACAATTTGCTATATGATGAGAAAACAATCGATCCGATATACCCAATAAGACAACAGTTATGCACAATTGAATTTATATTTCAAAAAAATTTGGCTTTTTTTAATTATTTGGAGAACAAATTATATGTCTTATTTTGTTGGGGAAAAAAAGTATATCGGTAGCTTATATCCATTTGTTGCTATACTCGTATTAAAAAATCCAATTTTTCAGGAGATCAAAAAACCTGTTTTATTGTCAAATTATTTAAGCTTCAGCGAATTTTTCTTCTACGATATGTTATACATATTGCTACTATGTGCTGCAAACAAACAAAATCTGAATATAATCCATTATACGCGAAAATCTGAAATATAGACCTTTTTTATACCCTCACTTTAGTGTGACGAGGGTATATAATATTTGCTACGGACAAAAAGTGTAACGTGACAGAAATTCGATTTGGTTCATTCTAATTCATTTGAGCAATGTTTGTCCGTCCGTCTGTCCGTCTGTCCGTCTGTTTGTCTGTCTACTGACTGGTGCGCACGATAACTTTCGAAAGGCTTAACCGATTGACTTCATATTTGGTATGCCGTAATATTTTTCGGTATCTCCGGTTAAGTTCGAAGATGGATCATAGTGGTCCACTCCTTCTGGTACCTTCCCCACAAAGCGTTAACATTCAGTGAATTATTGATCCTTTAATAACTTCTATAATACTTACTCGAATCTCCTAAAATAGTATTAGTTTATTAGTCGCTAACACCGCAAGAAAATGGTTGCCACGTCCCTTTTGGTACCTCCCACACAAATGGACCATTTTGCACAAAAGTTAACAGCTGATATCTTTAATACCAGTGCATACAAATACTTGAAAATGTATACTTATACATTGTAATGGTTTTATAGTATCTATAGTCTAGAGAAAAGAGGGCGTTATAGTCATGACCCTTTTGGTACCATCCACACAAATATATCATTTTGCACCAAAGGTTAACAGCTTATAACTTTAATACTAGTACACACTTTAAATGTTTATTAAATGCAATGACGTGTTTACAGCAAACATTTTATGCTTTTGAGTGCAGAATCCTAAAATACATAATATTACCTAAAATGCGCTATAAAACAAAAAAATGAATTCACTTTAAAAAAATTAAATCGAAAAATACTTAGAGATTTTTTTGAATTGCGAGTTTTATTCAAAACGTTGTAATGTTGAATGCATTTTGAATGCGATACCTCCATTCTACACTATGCTAAATGCATGTAGTTTTTCAGGAGAGGCGATCAAAGTTTCATGATTTTTTTAAATTTGTGTGAATTCCTTTATAGTGCAAATCGAATGACCTGTACTGTTTTTTGAATAACTTTTAATTGGGGTGACGGTTAAACACCAAATTTTGACTGAATTTAATTTGGAATATTTAGAAATTAAAAATGTGATGTCCCTAAAAACATGCTTGACATGCAACGACTCAGCATATTTTTGGAATGGAGGTATCGATATGAAAAAAAAAACAAGTTTATGTGTGATATCTAAAAAACGTCTAAACTATTTATCTTGATATGGTTATCGCAGAAAAGGTAGAAAACACTATGTTCAAATTACATTAAAAATTTGCAAAAACATTGCAAAGAATCGCGAATTGAATTTTTTTTAAATACCGTAAAGTGGATAGTACAGAAAAGATAGAAAACACTATGTTGAAGTCACATTAAACTATTTCCAAAAAAAAGCGAAATGCAATTTGATAAAAGAAAAGCATATAATACTATATAACACCCTACACCTCCCTAACAATGCGAAAATGGGCATTGCGATAAGAATTTGGCAGTTCATACATGTAAAAAAAAACTTCCTCTGCCGAATTTTGTACTGATCGGATATAAAACACGGTTTCTACAGTGCTTACATGTCAAATCGGGTGAAACATACATATGGGGACTATATCTAAATCTGAAAGGATTTTCCCGGAATTTGGTAGTGTTCATTCATGTAATCAGTTAATTCTCTCTGCCGATATAAAATTAGGTATCTACAGCGCTTACATGTCAAATCGGGTGTAACATATACATATATGGGGACTATATCAAAATCTGAACCGATTTTTCCAGAATTGGCTGTGTTCATTCATGTAATATGAGAACTCTCTCTGCCAAATTTCGTACTTATCTGATATAAAATACAGTTTCTACAACGCTTACAAATCGGGAGTAACATATATATAGAGGTTATATCTAAATCTCAACCGATTTTGACCAATTGCAACAGGGTCCTTGGGCCAAGAAAGAGCACTGTATGACATTTATCACAATAGGACCATAAATACGACCTGCACTTTGATCACAAGAATACATGGACAGACAGACGGACATGGCTAAATCGACTCAAAAAGTGATTCTATGTCGATCGGTATTATAAACTATGGTTCTATTTCTTGAGCAAAAAAATTGCGTATGGCCATTAAATTATTATTTGAGTCAACTTGACTAAACGAATGATGCAGAAGTTCTTATTTTTAGGGCTACTTTCACTTCCAATTCTCAGAATTGAGTTCCAAATCAATTAGCTGAAAAATACTGTACTGTGTAATTAACCAATTTTGCTCCACTGTACAATATTTAATCGTTTTTGGTCCACAGTACCACTAAAAGTATGTATTTAGAAACCAGTAAGGAAAGGCAGAAAGTCGGGCGGGGCCGACTATATAATACCCTACACCTCCCTAACAATGCTATAAGGGTCATTGCCATAATAATTTGGAATAATTGGTAAATGGGTAGAAACATATTATCTAATTCTGAAACGATAATCGCTAAATTAAGCAATATTCGTTCCTAAAGTGAGAAACATCTTTCTGGAAAATTTTAATGATCGGAAGTAAAATACAACTTCTATAGCGGTTTGATACCAAATCAGGAGGAACATATATATGGAGCTTTAATATAAATCTGAACCCATCTTCCCTGAATACTTATTCATGTAAAAAGACCTCCTTCTGTCGAATTTCGTACTGATCGGATATAAAATACAGTCTCTACAGCGCTTACATGTCAAATCGGGGGTAACATACATATGGGAGCTTAATCTAAATCTGAACCGATTTTCTCCGAATTTGTAATAAGCTCACATGTCAAATCGGGAGTAACGTATATATGGGGGATATACCTAAATCTTAACCGATTTCTTCCAAATCTAAAAGTGTTCATTCATATAATAGGAAACCTCTTTCTGACGAATTTCATACTGATCGGATATAAAATACAGTTTTTACAGCGCTTACATGTGAAATCGGGGGTAACATATATATGGGGGATATATCTAAATCCGAACCGATTTTCTCCGAATTTGGCAGTATTCCTTCATGTAATAAGAAACCTCTTTCTGCCGAATTTCGCACTGATCGGATATAAAATACAGTTTTTACAGCGATTACATGTCAAATCGGGGGTAACATATATATGGGGGCTATATCTAAATCTGATTCGATTTTCTCCGAATTTAGCAGTATTCCTTTATGTAATAGAAAACCTCTCTTTGCCGAATTTCGCACTGATCGGATATAAAATAACATTTTTACAGCGCTTACATGTGAAATCGGGGGTAGCGTTTATATAGGGGCTATATCTAAATCTGAACCGATTTCTTCCAAATTTAACAGTGTTCATTCAAATAATAGGAAACCTCTTTCTGCCGAATTTCATACTGATCGGATATAAAATAACATTTTTACAGCGCTTACACTTTAAATCGGGGGTAACGTATATATGGGGGCTATATCTAAATCTAAACCGATTTCTTCCAAATTTAACAGTGTTCCTTCAAATAATAGGAAACCTCTTTCTGCCGAATTTCATACTGATCGGATATAAAATAACATTTTTACAGCGCTTACACTTGAAATCGGGGGTAACGTATATATGGGGGCTATATCTAAATGTGAACCGATTTCTTCCAAATTTAACAGTGTTCATTCATATAATAAGAAACCTCTTTCTGCCGAATTTCATACTGATCGGATATAAAATAACATTTTTACAGTGCTTACACTTCAAATCGGGGGTAACGTATATATGGGGGCTATATCTAAATCTGAACCGATTTATTCCAAATTTAACAGTGTTCATTCATATGATAAGAAACCTCTTTCTGCCGAATTTCAGACTGATCGGATATAAAATAAAGTTTTTAAAGCGCTTACATGTCAAATCTGGGGTAACATATATATGGGGGGAATATCTAAATCTGAACCGATTTTAACCAAATTCAATAGGGATCGTCCTTGGGCCAAATAAAACATATCTGTAAAGTTTCGTCGAGATCGGACCATAATTGCGACCTGTACTTTGATTACAAGAATACATGCACAGACGGACAGACGGACAGACAGACGGACAGACGGACAGACGGACAGACGGACAGACAGACGGACAGACGGACATAGCTAAATCAACTCAGAAAGTAATTCTAAGTCGATCGGTATAATAAACGATGGGTATATTTCTTCTCCTTTTGTGTGTTACAAACAAATGCATTAAGTTATAATACCCTGTACCACAGTGTGATGTAGGGTATAAAAATATAAAAACATAGTTTATTTTGCAAGAGCTATATTTGGCGTATTTAATCCTTTTTGTCCCCCATCTTCACCATGTTTAACTTGTTACCCCACCTTGCCATACTTAACTTATTTTAAGTATGGCAACTTTTTAACTTTTTCCCTCCATTGTACCATATTTAAGTTTTTTGCTTCACTGTAACATATTTATCCATATTTTTGCTCACAGTACAGAATTTAACGCTTTTTGCCCCCACTGTACCACATTTAAGCCTATGTTGCCCATTGTATCATATGTAACACCTTTTTGTCGTGCCGTACCACAATTCGGACAAATCGATCGGAAAATGTGTACATCTTCTTACCCTCTGCATTAATTCGATTTGCGTCATTATATCCTCACTTTAGTGATACGAGGGTATATATCATTTGCTACGAGCCAAAAGTGTAACACATCGAAGGAGTGACCTAAGACCCTAAGTATGTTCGGCGGAAATCCATATTGGGTTATTTTAAGTCATTTGAACAATGTCCGTTCGTCCGTCCGTCTGTCTGCTGGCTGGTGCGCACGATAACTCTCGAAAGGAGTAACCGATTGACTTCAAATTTGGTATGCGGTAATATTTTTCTCTACCTCCGGCTAAGTTCGAAAATGGGCCATATCGGTCCACTCCTTCTAGTACCTCCCCCACAAAGGGTTAACTTTAAGTGAAATAATGATTCGTTAATACCATCTATACAACTTACTGGAATCTTCTGAAATTGCACACATAGTATAAGCTTGTTAGTCGCTAACACGTCAAGAAAAATGGGCGAAGTGGCCACTCCATTTTTGGTACCTCCCACACAAATGGACCATTTTGCACCAAAAGTTAACTGCTTATGGCTTTAATACCAGTGCATATAAATACATGAAAATTGTTACAGTGTAATGCTTTTATAGTACCTAGAGTCCACAGGCGTTATTGACACGCCCCTTTTGGTACCTCCCACACAAATGGACCTTTTTGTACCAAAAGTTAACAGCTTTTAACTTTAATACCAAATACTTAATATTTCGTACAGTGTAATGCTTTAATAGTAGCTAGAGTCTAGAGAAAAGTGGCACGCTTTTGGTACTAAAATTGACTATAATTTAATTAAAGCAAAAAAAATTACGAATATTTTTTGAGACTCAAGGTGAGGGGATTCATAAGTCGGTTTACCCGACTGAACTTTCTTACTTGTTTACACAAAAATTCGCTCATGACCAAATCACTTACACTTTCCTAAGTATACACACTATTTGGAATATTAATAAAGTACCAAAATATTCACATATCCATCCATTTACGATAACAGAGTCAATGTGAAATACGAAGTGTCGGACAGCAATAGTTATCCAAAGTCCTAATTAGCACTCTACCAATGTAGAACAGAATGTAACAAAAGGAAGCACAAATTGTCGAAGTAATTGAATCATGGTCACCATGAGACACCATAGACCCCAGGGAAAGTAATATCAGAAGTTCAGCAACAATCCAACATTTTTAATCATTTCGTGGAAGTCCAGTCGATGGTGTCGCAACGTGACTGAAACGCTACAATCAAAGTAAATAGTATATCTCCCAACTACGCGTAGTACGCTTAGCTACACCCACTACGCAGACACTCGTCTTCTCGTACTGGCGTTCGGAAGCTGTTATTCTTCAATAAGCATTCATTAGAAATGTTATGTGTTAATTGGTATTCGTCCTGGGGGGGTTAAACCTTCAACGAATATGCGATAGATATATTAGGTATAAGGCTTTTGTTACTATTTTTTTAACTCTTACAAATATATGTCAGAGTGTGATAAGATTTTACTAGAATGTAAGCTAAGTACTATCACCTTGATAAGGGTTACTAAAGTTTTCTGAATTTTTGTATCGATTTTTTAATAACACTGTGTTCGAAGTGGGGACTTTCAAAATATAAAGGAAATGATATGGGAGTTTTTGTAATCAAAGTACAGGTAGCAATTATTGTCCGAACGACATGAACATATTTCACATATTTCGTACTAGGCCCAAGGACAAATTCTATTGAAGATATGCCATATAAGTATAAGTAAAGGGTTTTCCAACAAGAGGTGTTATTTTGATATTCAAAGAAAAATTCAATTTTTTAAGATAAACGATCGGATGTTTATTTCATAATAAAGAGCAAGGTATGCCGTTAATAATGAAAAACAACATCAGCCAAATGGCCACCACGACCAGGCTTACAGGACCATATCCTTTTCATGAAATGTTCCATAACGCAAAGTGGCTGCCCTATGTCCTCGATAGCCTCACGAATTCTATCTTTGAGGTCTTGAATCGACGCTGGGCTGTTGGCGTAGACCTTATCTTTCACGTGGCCCCAAAGGAAGAAGTCGCAAGGTGTTAAATCACAAGATCTCGGTGTCCAATTGTGATCACCTCTTCGAGAGATAACACGGTCCGGAAACTTTTCCCGCAACAGAGCAATGGTTTCGTTCCTTGTGTGGCACTTAACACAATTTTAGATTAAAAAGCAGTTTCGTGATCACGACATCAAAGTGACTAAGAGACTTATTAAAATTTTTTTTCTCAAACCATCAGTAATTGCTTTCGGTGTAGTTCTTCATATTTTACACGCCCTACGCGGTAATATCAGGAGCAATTTGATATTCCAAAAAAGTTTTTTTTTTACAAAAATTTTTTTTACAAAATTTTGCACAATAATTCTACTAGTGGGGGAATTTTTTTTGTCGTTTTTAGTTTTTCCAAATTCATTGTAGTTTTTGTGTAACAGATCTCCGAAGTAACCTATTTCAAGGATTTTTCTCAAAATTACTAATTGTTAAAATAGCCATATCTTCTTAACCGCTTCACGCATTTTAAAGATCTTAATACTAATGAAAAGCTCTGTTTCTCTTCTTCACATTTATCATGGAAGGTGGTAAAATTATGGAAAATATCATTCAATATTATATTTTTTTTTTGTAAATTTTTATATATAATTTTAGATCCGTCTGCTGGACTAGTGTGAATTCAAAACGGCTTGACCGATTGATGTTATTATCCACGTGAGTATGCGTAACTGTACCTGGATCCGATAGTTGGCGCTGTATTCAAGTTATTAACAAATTCCGCGTTTGTGGATTTCGAGGTGATAGCGACTAATAAGCTGATACTATGTGTGGATTTTCGGAAGATTCAAATAAGTAGTATAGAAGTTATTAAATAATAAAAATTTCACTAAATGTTAACCTTTATTGGCAAGAGTGAACAAATATGGATCATTTTCAATCGGTTACTCTTTTCGAGAGTAATCGTGCACTCTGGCACCAGACAGACGGACGGACGGACATTGCTCATTCGATTTAAAATGACCCAAAACGAATACAACATACGTAGGAACATACTTGGGGCCTAAGGTCACTCTTTCGATGTGTTACACTTTTGGCCCGTAGCAAATGATATATACCTCGTTACACAAAAGTGAGAGTATAAAAAAAAATACAAATTGATTATAAACCAGTTAGGAAAGAAAGAAATTCGGGCAGAACCGACTATATAATAACCTAGACCTCCCTAACAATGCGAAAATGAGCATTGCGATAATAATTTGGAATAATTTGATTCGTTTCAGTTAACAAAGTACTTAGCGCCACCGTCAAGGTTCATTTCAAGGAGGAGTTGAAGATGTTGATCATAATAAAATAGGTCTGAAACGATATTCTTAAAATGCGCACTTTCTTCCATATATCAAAAATTAGAAGGAACAAATAAATGGGACTATACATAACACAGTGCGACAAAATAAACTCAAGTTGAGAAGCAAATGTCGCGATACTATTTTTCCTGTAGGTCTTGTCGAGTAAAACACGAATCTTTTTTTGGAATTCCCCGGACACCCCCAAAATCCGGATTTACGGTAAAAAACCGATTTTCTTGCACTTTTTCACTTGAATGCCTTTAACTTTGTTAATTATTAACCGATTTTCAATCTCTACAAGAATTTGGAAAGAAGAGAATTAGACCTTTCGAACGATGTATATTATGTTTAATTGAAGCCGTATAAATATAGGTTTATTTGTCATACAATTTTTTTTAATTTTTGTCCGTCATTTTCTAGTTAAGGCAATGTTTTTACAAATTATATTGTGAGATAACCATACGAATAATTAATGTACGTATATAGTTAATTTTATATAAGTTATATTTTATAAGAAAAACAATGCAACCAGTCTCTTAAAAATCCGTTTGCAATTGACCGAGTTATTAAAGTTTCATTAAAACTAACTGTGTACATAAGTACTAGTTTTGACGAAAATGTCCGTCAATTGTAAACGGATTTTTAAGAGACTGGTTGCATTTTTTTCCATACAAAAAATACTATATATGTAAATTAAATATTCGTACGGTTATCTCACAATATATTTGGTAAAAACTAGAAAATGACGGACAGAAATGAAAAAATGTGTTTGTAGGACAAATAAACCTATATTCCTTCATTATTTTTGAGATTGAATATCGGCGAATAATTAACAAAGTTATAGCCGTTCAAGTGAAAAAGGCAAAAAAAAATCGGTTTTTTACCCGTAAATCCGGATTTTGGGGGTGTCCGGCAAATTTCGAAGAACAAACGTTGGTCTACTCGGCAAGACCTACAAGAAAAATAGTAACGCGGTTTTTGGTTTTTGGACTGTCGCACTGTGTAATCTAAACAGATTTTCATCAACTTGGATCAAAACCTCATTTCTGCCAAATAGTATAAAGATCGGACGTAAAATAAATAGGCAGGAACGTGGTATGAATGTGGCCATATCAAAATCTGAACCGATTATCCCAAATTTAAGTAGTATCAGTACCTAAATTAAGAAATTTCTTTCTGACAATTGTTGCAATGATCGTAAGAAAAGTACAACTTCTATAGAGCATTGATATCAAGTCTGGGGGAACATATGTTTGGGGGCTTATCTAAATCTAAACCGATTTTCCCCGAATTTGGCGTTGTTCATTCATGTCATAAGAAAACTCTATCTGCCGAATTTCCTACTGATCGAATATACGTAGAATACGGTTTCTACAGCGCATACATATCAAATCGGTGCGTCATATATATAGGGGATATATCTGAATTTTCCAAAAATTCTGAATTCTGAAATCTGAATTTTTCAAAAATTTTGCATTGTACATTCGTGAAATAAGATACCTTATAGTGCCGAATTTCGTGCTGATTGGGTATAAAATACAGTTTTAACAGCGCTTAGATGTATGGTAACATATATATGGGGCCTATATCTAAACCTGAACCGATTTTCCTCAAATTTAGTATTATCTGTATGTGTATCAAAATACTTCTTTGTGTTAATTTTTATGCAGATCGGTTAAAATTTTTGCTTATACAGTGCATACGAGTATATGTTATAACGGGGGTATATACTTATATGAGAGCTATATGTAAATCTGAACGGATATTGACCAATTTAATTAGGGACCCATGGTCCAGGTCCATGGACTAAAAAGAGTACTGCAATAAATATCATCACAATCGGACCATAAGCACGACCTGCAGTTTGATTACAACGTTACCTTACATCTACAGACGGACGGACAGACAGACGAACGTGGTTAAATCGACTCTGGAAGTGATTGGTCTATCTCTTCTCCTTTCGGGTGTTACAAGAGCACAAACTCATAATACCCTGGACCACAGTGTGGTGTAGGGTATAAAAAATAAGTCCTACGCCTAATACACAGTGTGAGTATAAAATGTGCTAGTCAAATGTTTTGAAATACAAGTATATGACAACTTTAGTTTCTTCCATATCAAATCTGCCCTATGGCGTTTTTTGTAACTAATAAGAATTTCTGTGTATTCGAGTCATTGTTGTTGTTACAAAAGTCCTTTATTTGTTCATCGTGTATCGAGCAAACTTAGTATGAAAACTATCGGAGTAGAAATGTTCGTATGTACATATGTGCTGTTGGAAATTTGTGTGACGACATGGAAAGGGTTAACAAATAGGCACCGCAAATATATGATAGTTGAATCGAAATAAACAGTTTACCTAATATGTTCTATCTAATATAATTTTCGGAGTTTTGATGCAGATTTTTTAAATATTTTTTTAATTTATTAACTTGGAAATGCTTTTTTTACCAAATGCTCCCTGCAATATACTACGACTACCTCTCTTATAACCCTCATTCAGAGAATGTGTTGATAATAGGTGTTCATAGACCACAATATTAATTTGTTGCTAATTGCAATTGCTTGAAGAAGAGTACCTCCATCATGGTCAGTCAGTATTGGTTGCTGGGAAAGTTTTCTCTCTTTCTCGGTATGAATGTAATGTTCTTCAGAATTGTATTCCTTTAACAACTTCTACAAAGTAAATAATTACTTTGGACACATTTGTACGAAACATTGCCAGACCACACCAAATGTTACATTCCATTCGTGTGCACATGAAATGGCAAATTGTGTACAATTGCATGTCCAGTAAATTAGTTCAATTAAACGATTTAAGAGGAAACACCAATACAGACTAACTACAGAGTACTAATAACGAATTATGGTTTTGAGAACTTGGCAAATTGCATATATTCACACAAAATATCCATTTATTATTATGTTTCCAAATGAATGCATCACTTAGGGGTAAACTAATATTTTAAAAATCATTCATCAATTTGTAATATTGCAGTTGAAAAATATTTCAAATAAAAATATTATATGATACGAGTACGTATACTACACCAGAATAATAAGAAATGTAGTTGCTCTATATCTAAAGAGGAAAGTATAAACACAACACAATTATAGATATATAAAACGTAGAACTATTTTTTGTAACGGCATCAAGCAAATACTAATGGTCCGATTTTAAAAATGTTTTTTTATATAAGAGCTTCTTGGCCACAGCTGGTTCTTAAAAAATTAAAACAAGTTAGAAAGATAAGCCGACTTATAAATCCCCTCACCGTCAATCCAAAAAAATATTCTTAAATATATTTTTTTGGACTCTAGGTACTATAAATGCATTACGCTGTACAAAATTCCAAGTATTTGTATGGACTAATATTAAAGCTAAAAGCAGTTAACTTTTGATGTAAAATGGTCAACTTGTGTGACAGGCACAAAAATGTGCGTGGCAACTTCGCCCATTTTTCTTGAAGTGTTAGCGAGTAACAAATTAATACTATGTATGCGATTTCAGAGGATTGGAGTATGTAGTATATAAGTTGTTAAAGAATTAATATTTCACTAAATGTTAACCCTTTGTGGGGGAGGTACAAGAAGGAGTGGACCAAAACATCCCATCTTCGAGCTAAGCCGGAGATAGAGAGAAATATTACGTCACACAAATTTTGAAGTCAATCGGTTACTTCTTTCGAGAGCTATCGAGTGCACCAGCCAGCGGACAGACAGATGGACGGACATTGCTCAAATAACTTTAAATAACGCAAATCGAATTTCCGTCAAACATACTTGGCGTCTTAGGTCACTCCTTCGATGTGTTACACTTTTGGCTCGTATCAAATGATATATACCCTCATCTCTAAGGATGAGGGCATAATTAAAAAAATTGGGCAGGGTCAAAAATGGGCATGGCATTACTTAAAAATTTAACAAGTAAGAAATTTCAGTCCAGTAAACCGACTTATGAATCACCTTTAGGTCCCATAAAAATATTTGTAAATTTATTTATTTTTTTGTTTTAATTAAATTATTATCGATTTAAATTGCATTAAATAACTTTGGAATATGTACTGGTATTAAAATGGTCCATTTGTGAGGGAGGTACCAACAAAATGTTTGTCCAATGGATGTGGATAACAGTTTCTGGTGCAATTAGGTGTCACAAATACGAAAAAAAAATTTTTTATTGTAAATTTTTTTAAACATTTTTATACCCTACACCACACTGTGGTACAGGGTATTATAAGTTTGTTTCACGGCAGATGTTTGTAACACCTGAAAATAACACAGCTAGACCCACCTTAAATTATACCGATCGACTCAGAATCACTAGCTGAGTCGATTTAACGATGTCTGTCCGTCCGTCCGTCTGTCCATGTAAAGTTGTTCGTCGACTACAGGTCGCAATTTCACTCCGATCGTTCTGAAATTTTGCAATTTAGAGTATTTCGCGGCTGTTAAGATCGCTATTGAATTTGGTTGAAATCGGTTCAGATTTAGATATAGCTCCCATATATATCTTTCGTCCGATTTGGCCCTTTAGTCCTATAGAAGCTGTATTTTACATCCAATCGTTTTGAAATTTAGAATGATAGAGTTTCTTGATCCATGAACCAACATTGCCGAATTTGAAGAAAATCGGTTAAGATTCAGCTATAGCTCCCATACATATGTTTCGTCCGATTTGGCCCTTTAGTCCTATAGAAGTTGTATTTTACATCCGATCGTTTTGAAATTTAGAATGGTAGAGTTTCTTGATCATTGAACCAACATTGCCTAATTTGAAGAAAATCGGTTAAGATTTAGCTATAGCTCCCATATATATGTTTTGTCCGATTTTGCTCTTTAGTCCTGTAGAAGCTGTATTTTACATCCAATCATTTTGAAATTTAGAATGGTACAGGGTATTATTTAAGTATAAAATGTCCCAAAAGTAAATTTATGTAAACAATTTATACATGAATTACAAAATTTATATATCAGAGTTATTCAATATTACGAGAGTGGTGTAGGGTATTATATAGTCGGCCCCGCCCGACTTTAGCCTTTCCTTACTGTTTTTTTTTTTAAATTTCAGCTTCCATGGAAAGGACATTCAGTATTTTTTCAAGTATAAGCCTGATTGAGCCGTGTTATGCCTCAAACTAAAGGGAATTATGAGGGCTACATATGCGGGCTATACTGCAACTTATGAACCTTAAACCCGGAATTTATGAATGAAATTTCTTAATAATAAATTAGTGTAATTCAGCGCCTTAAAGAGATAAGTCGATTTTCCGAAAAATATTACAAAGTTATATTTCGAAGTATGAGTAAAAGGCAAAGAACTTTTCAATGTGTAAATGATCCCGACAATTTCTGCTACATCAGCGGAAAATATGTAATTAAAAAAATCGACGTGCGTTTTGTAAAATAATAGAAGAAATATATGTGTAATATTTTGGTATACGAGTTAAAAATATGAACGAACAGTGGACACCTAGTATTTTGTGTAATTCGTGCCATCTTACTCTTATGACTCGATGGACTAGTGGAAGAATGCGGTAAGTACTTTATAATTAATGTATTACAATGTTTTGTGGAATACAACGTTTAAATTTTAGACTTCACGTGCAATTTGGAATGCCAATGATTTGGAGACAACCATTCATTCACGACACGGACTGCTATTTTTGTCTAAGTTAATAGATTGGAGTAGGAAGTGTCCAAGTATAACTAACAGCCTAATAACGGAAACATCATCAAGTTCAACTGAGTATTCAACTCTGAGCGATTCAAGTTTGAGTCAGAAGTCATCGCTTTTAACTCAGTTTCAACTCATTGATCTAGTGATGGTTTTGGAACTGACCTAAGATAAGGCAGAACTACTTGCATCTGGGATGAAACAGTGCAATATTTTGGCCCCAGATGTTAACATATGATATTATAGAGTCCGTGATATACCTTACAAACAATTTTATACAACTGTGGATAACAGATGCTTTTGCAAGAACATTCCCGGATTGTTCGAGGAACTTAATCAAACATACAATTCAAAGGAATGGCGGTTACTTGTTGACAGCAGTAAAGAAAGTTTGAAAGCAGTACTTTTACGCAACGGAAATCAGAAACCATCGATTCCCATTGCTCATGCTGTCAACACTAAGGAATCTTACGAAACAATGGCTAAATTGATAGAATACATAAAATATGAACATGACTGGAAAATTTTTTGCGATTTAAACTGGCTATATCGGCTATGCCTCTGGGATAGCTGATATTTTGCCACCACGGCATATTAAGCTGGGGCTCTTTAAAAATTTTGTAAAAGCCTTACGGAAAGATGGCAATTCACTCTCATATTTAAAAAGTTTATTTAAAAGTCTTTCTTTTCAAAAAATCGAAGAAGGAGTTTTTGATGGGCCTAGAATAAGAAAACTGATGAAAGATGTGAATTTCGAATCATATTTGACGACGGATGAAATTGCAGCATGGAGGTCGTTTAAGCTTGTAGTTTTAAATTTCCTGGGTCCAATAAAAGCCCGCAATATGAAACAATAATTAATGATTTGTTAAAAAATAATAAAGAAATTGGTTAGAAATATATTTTTTTATATTTATGTATATAACGCATATGTATGTATTCTTCCAACTTATTTTTCGCTTTATGTATTCCAACAGGTGTAAATATGTCTCTCAAAATTCATTTCGTGCATTCTCATTTAAACATTTTCCTTGAGAATCTTGGCGATGTAAGTGACGAACATGGCGAAAGGTTTCACCAAGAATTGAAGTCCATCGAGCGGCGTTGCCAAGGGCACTGGGATGAAAGAATGACGAAATCTACAAACGTCAACAAAGAACTCACAATTACTTCTAATGAAACTTGTTCATGTAAATAAACTCAAAAATATACTTAATATAAATAAAAGTAATAAATAAAGTAGGCATTATTTTCTTCGCTAGGATGCAAACTTTTAAAAAATAAAATAAAATATTTTTTTTTTATGTCTTTTTTGCCCAAGGATTTTTTTTTGAAAAAAATCTACTTTTTCCAATTTGTTTAATGGCTGTTACTAAACCACTGTTTGAAAGAGATATTTCCAATATTGGTAGCCCACATTAATAGCTTCAATTTAACGTATACCTGATCGACCTGATCGGGCATATACTCCAAAAATTATAGTGCAAATTCTAAGGGTAACTTCGACGATAATAGTATTTTTAATAAAAATTTTTTTAAAAAAAAATGTATCCATAAAAAAATTTTGGTTTTGATTTTATATAACAGTATGCCACAATCTATACAAAAAAAAATAATTTTTAGGTCTAGGACACAAAAAAAATTTTTTTTTGTTGCGTAGTGTTATAGTTTTATAAAAGCATTACACTGTACAAAATTGCAAGTATTTGTATGAACTGATATTAAAGATATAAGCAATTAACTTTTTGTGGAAAATGGTCCTTTAGTGATGGTGTTCGGCATTAATTCTGGTTGGATTTCGTAAGCCCACAAACCAAGATCCATCCGCAAGATCCATCCAAATCTTCCATAAAGTAGATGGACACAGCTCTAATTGCTGCGCGCGATGGCGGATGGATGGATGGATTATCCACTAGAGTAAACGTGGTGCGAAACCGATCCATGGATGCTGGAATTATCGACTTACGCGTACCGAACCATTATTTTGGTAATAAATTTGCACGATTTGCAAACGTTGTTTCGGAGTAAGTCTATCTATTATGAAATGGCAAACCAAACAGAGAATAAATTAAGTGACAGCTGTCAAAAAGACCAAAAAAAGTAATGCCAGATTGAACCACACGTCGACAAAAAACACCAAATACGTTGTTGGAGCCAATATTAGTAAATTTTGCAAAAGTGGGCGTCATAAGATCAGCGGGCATTGCATTATTTAAAGAAAGGATATCTGGGGAACGGGAATATGGGCGAGATCAAATAATTGGGCGGGAACAAATCAGTGGGTGTAAGATTCTTTACGGACATAATGTCTCAGAAACTATTAATTGCAGAACAATTTAATTTACTGTGGATTACTGTTAGTAGGTTCTATGGAAATAACTTCAACAGAAATGGGAGGGTAAATGAATGTTATAATAACCATATGTCTATCATACCGACAATTTGCATTTGGCGTACATTCTTATGCATTCATTCTTTGGTGTACGTCAAAATATATTATTCACATCCCTATTGCATTGTGTTTTTATACCCTACACCACACTGTTGTACAAGTTATTATAACTTTGTGCATTTGTTTGTAACAACCAAAAGGAGAAGAAATACACCCATCGCTTATTATACCGATCGGCTTAGAATCACTTTCTGAGTTGATTTGTCTGTCTGTCTGTGCATGTATTCTTGTAATGAAAGTACAGGTCGCAATTATGGTCCAATCTCGACGAAACTTTATACATATCTTTTTTTGGCCCAAGGACGATCCCTATAGAATTTGGTTAAAATTGGTTCAGATTGAGAAATAGCCCCCCATATATATGTTACCCCCGATTTGACATGTAAGCGCTGTAAAACTGTATTTTATATCCGATCAGTATGAAATTCGGCAGAAAGAGGTTTCCTATTATACACGCTGAAAAAAAATCGCTTCAGTAGTATATTGTCCCAAACATATTCGGCTTGAATTATACATATGTTTAGGGTACACTCCAAATATATAATATTTGACATACACAAATATTATATGTTTGGGAGGATATTGTTCTAAACAAAAATATGTTCCCATTCTAATATTTTTTTATTTGGAACTAGTATTTTGTATTTATGTATTTTGGCAATGTATCAATGCCTTAACTTAAAAACAAGTTTTCTGTTTTTCAGATGTTCAAAGAGCACTTTTTTTATAAATTGTATATGTTAGCAAAATTTAATTAAAACATAAATTGTATAATCTTTCGTAAATATAAATTGCATTGATGAACTGAAAAAAAAAATTTCATAAAATCTAAGAATGGTTCCAAATACGTCATTTCTTTTTAAAATAAGTACATTTTGTACTTAAAATATAGATAATTTCAATAATATTAAGTAATTTACTTAATTTTAATTACAAAATGTACTTATTTTGAAGACTAAGGACGTCTTTGGAGCATTTCTTTAATGTTATGACACATTTTTTTCAGTTTTGATTGACAAAATGTGATGAATTGGAATACTTATAAATTAAAATTTATTGATGTAAAACAACAGCTAATGCTGCTAAAGTAATTTTTAACTATAATCTAGGAAAAAATAACTCAAATTCGAAACATTCAGCAAAGTTAAAAAATCATTATACCCTACACCACACTGTGGTACAGGGTATTATAAGTTTGTTTCACGGCAGATGTTTGTAACACCTGAAAATAACACAGCTAGACCCACCTTAAAGTATACCGATCGACACAGAATCACTAGATGAGTCGATTTAACGATGTCTGTCCCTCCGTCCGTCCGTCCGTCCGTCCGTCTGTCCATGTAAAGTTGTTCGTCGACTACAGGTCGCAATTTCACTCCGATAGTTCTGAAATTTTGCAGTTTAGAGTATTTCGCGGCTGTTAAGATCGCTATTGAATTTGGTTGAAATCGGTTCAGATTTAGATATTGCTCCCATATATATCTTTCGTCCGATTTGGCCCTTTAGTCCCATAGAAGCTGTATTTTACATCCAATCGTTTTGAAATTTAGAATGGTAGAGTTTCTTGATCCATGAACCAACATTGCCGAATTTGAAGAAAATCGGTTAAGATTTAGCTATAGCTCCCATATATATGTTTCGTCCGATTTGGCCTTTTAGTCCTATAGAAGCTGTATTTTACATCCAATCATTTTGAAATTTAGAATGGTAGAGTTTCTTGATCCATGAACCAACACTACCGAATTTGAAGAAAATTGGTGAAGGTTAAGCTATAGCTCCCATATATATGTTTCGTCCGATTTTGCTCTTTGTCCTGTAGAAGCTGTATTTTACATCCAATCATTTTGAAATTTAGAATGGTAGAGTTTCTTGATCCATGAACCAACACTACCGAATTTGAAGAAAATCGGTTAAGATTTAGCTATAGCTCCCATATATATGCTTCGTCCGATTTGGCCATTTAGTTCTATAGAAGCTATATTTTACATCCAATCGTTTTGAAATTTAGAATGGTAGAGTTTCTTGATCCATGAACCAACATTGCCGAATTTGAAGAAAATCGGTAAAGATTTAGCTATAGCTCCCATATATATGTTTTATCCGATTTGGCTCTTTAGATCCAATCGTTTTTATACCCTACACCACACTGTGGTACAGGGTATTATTTAAGTATAAAATGTCCCAAAAGTAAATTTATGTAAACAATTTATACATGAATTACAAAATTTATATATCAGAGTTATTCAATATTGCGAGAGTGGTGTAGGGTATTATATAGTCGGCCCCGCCCGACTTTAGCCTTTCCTTACGGGTTTTTAAATAAAATATATTGTTCTAATATATTAATATATGCGTTCCAAACAAAGTTTCGTGATTTTCAAATAATATTTGTTTGTTAACAAATATATAATATTTAAAAAATTCGTTTCCAAATATATTTTCTTTCAATTCAAACATATCAAAAATTACGATTTTCCTCCGTGTATGAATGAACACCTTTCAATTTGGAAGAAATCGAAACAGATTTAGATATAGCCCCCATATGTACGTTATTCCCGATTTGACATGTAAGCGCTGTAAAAATGTTATTTTTTATCCGATCAGTGCGAAAGTTGGCAAAACGAGGTATCTTTCTACATGAAGGAATACTGTCAAATTCGTAGAAAATGGGTTGAGATTTAGATATAGCCCCCATAAAAATGTAACCCCCGATTTGACATCAAGGCTCTGTAGAGACTGTATTTTATATCAAATCAGTACGAAATTCGACAGAAAGAGGTATTTTTACATGAATGAATATTCAGGGAAAATCGGTTCAGATTTATATATAACCTACATATGATTTGGTATCAAAGCGCTATAGAAGTTGTACTAAACTTCGGATCATTAAAATTTTCCAGAAAGATGTTTCTCAATTTAGGAACGAATATTGCTTAATTTAGTGATTATCGGTTCAGAATTAGATAATATGTTCCTACCCATTTACCAATTATTCCAAATTATTACCGCAATGATCCTTATCGCAAGTTAGCCCGACTTTCTGCCTTTCCTTACTGTTTTTTTTTATTTTCATATTGCATAATGTTACGTAAAAGTGGTATACAAAACAATGATAAATCAGAGCGCAGAAAAACACTGTACCAGAAAACAAATCGTTAAAACTGTTGAATAATGTCAGGAAAATTTGCAATTAATAGTTTATTTGAAAAAAAATCGTTAATAGATAATAACATTTTGTTAACTACATAGTTCAGCATATGTTCAGCAAAGATAAATTAAATTAATGATGTTAATATTATAATAAAATTATAATATTAATAATCATAAGGGGTAATCCTTAGGATTCAAGGTCACCGCCTGAAGGTGTTGAACAAGAACAAATGTAGCTTTAACAAAAACAAAATAAATATTTTGCAAACATTAACCCATCCGTCAATCATCCTAACTGCAATAACATGCCATCGTAATGTACGATATTCCAATGAGGTTGCTGAAATAATAATCCTCTTGACAAAACCAAAGGCAAGCTGATTCATTTTTCACCAAACACTAATCGTTATTTATTATGACCGACAGCCAGACAACAGATAGAGAGGAGGTCAACTGGAAAAAAACCAGGAACATTCCTGTCATGTTAACCAACCCCTAACCTCCCACCTAATAATAGGGTATTGTGTGCAGAGCTCTTTATCATCATCTGTGGAATCAGAGGCTTTGTAATAGCCCCCATCACCACCGATGGCTAAGCCAACATCATTATCCGCATAATTATCATCAGCAGCAGCTGTAACCATATTTTGTCCTTTGAAAGCAGTTCCATGCAAATCATCCATGTTTGTTCATAGATTAACTGCCAGTAGTTGTTGGTGGTGGTTAGTCATTGTTGGTTATTACAGAGATTACCAATCATTTTGGCCATACACCCTCATACACACAAACCTTTATATACTTTTAGTCTGCTACAACATGTAGTCATCCAGTTTATTACGCTCATAGAGCACACAGGAAGAAAAATTCTGTTAACCACACGCTGAAAAAAAATCGCTTCTGTTGTACATTGTACCAAACATATTCGGCTTGAAACATATATATGTTTAGGGTAGACTCTAAGCATGTAATATTTGGTACATACAAAAATTGTGTATTTGGGAAGATGTTGTTCTAAACAAATATTTGTTTACATCCCAATGTGACTGCTATTTGTGACACAAATATTTATTTGCATTTACATATTCATAAAATATATAAATTGTAAAATTTTTCAGTAATTCAAAGTTAAATTTTTAGAACTTTTTAATGTTCGTAAAAAAAATATTAATTGAAATCATATAAGCTTGGAATACTCAGAAATTTTAAATGATTGCTTTAAAACAGAAGGTAATGCTGCATATGGTATCATAACATGGAGGTACAATTGGAAACCAAGGAAAAATTTAAACTGAAATTTGAAAAACTCAGCAAAAGTTTTGGAAATCTTTTTTAAATAAAATATATTTGGAAAAATTCCTAAATAATAATTTTATTTGAGATATTTTATTTGAGAAATTTAGTTTGCAAATATAATTTGTTGTAATATATTTATATATGCGTTCCAAATATATCTTATTGATTTTCAAAAAGAGAGTATCTCAGTTTAAATCATAACGATTACAGACCGAAATAATAACGGGCAACCGATATTTTCAAATAAAATTTATTTGCTAAGAAATATAAAATATTTAAAAATTTGTGTTCCAAATATATTTTCTTTCTCAAACATATCAAAAAAGGCGATTTAGCCCCGTGCAAGCTTTCGAGTCACATAGGTTCATGTTTTGATAAGTTCCGCTATAGAGGTTGCTCTCAAATATTTTCGAACCAAATTAGCTGAAACTTTTCAGTTTCAGTTTTTTTTCTAAAGTAATAATGCATCATACATTGTTATAGCTCTCCTGCAGAGGTCTATCATAAATATATTTACGTATACGCCACGTTTTGCTTTAATGTTGCACGTTCGAATCGTTCAGATTTTTCGATCAGAACTAACGTTGCGAAAGAGATTTTTTTATGGTGAATTGTAAAAAAGTAAAATATTGAACAATATAACTAGTTCGATAGTCGTTATATTTAGGACGCTCTTAAATATCTTCGGTTAAGCCGTAGATGATAAATTTAAAAAAAAAATCCTAAAACTTTGAATCATTCATTTTTATACCCTACACGGATAGAAACAATTAGTTTCGAAAAAGAAATTTTAGACGACTACATTTCTGGCTTACGAAGTCTGAAATTTTGGTCAGAACAAAAACTTGTTTACGCAAAATAAGTTTCTGTCACATCAAACGAAATTGCAGTTCCTGCAAACGAAAATTGTATTATGAGTTTGTGCATTTGTTTGTAACACCTAAAAGGAGAAAAGATAGATCCATCGTTTAATATACGGATCGACTTAGAATCAATGCCTGGGTTGATTTAACCATGTCAGTTTGTTCGTCCGCCTGTCTGTCCATCCGTCCGTCTGTAGATATATGTATCGTTGTAATCAAAGTAAGGTCGTATTTATAGTCCGTTTGTGATGAAATTTAGCACCGTGCCCTTTATTCGCCTAATGGCGATCCCTGTTGAAATTAGATTTACGGTTCACATTTACATATACATAGCTCCAATAAATACACAGAAAAAATTAAAGATCAAAAACACCCTTAATCTTTGGCATAGCTACGTTTTGTACATAAAATTAAGAAAATGTACTTAAAATTAATGAAATTATCTATATTTTAAGTACAAAATTTACTTATTTTAATGATTACAGACGTCTTTGGCGCAAATCTTTAATTTTATGACAACCTTTTTTTAGTGTATTTACCTCCGATTTGACATAGTATATACACTGTATAAACAAAATTTGTTAACCGATCTAAATAAAAATTGACACAAGTTTGAGGAAAACCGGTTCAAATTTAGATATAGTCCCCATAACCCTGTATATGTTATATCCGTTTTGACAAGTAAGCGCTGTAGAAACCGTATTTTATATCCGATCATTACGAAATTCGGCAGAGAGTGTTTTCTTATTACATGAACTAATACTGCCAAATTCGCGGAAAATCGGTTCAGATTTAAATATAGCCCACATATATATGTTCCCCCCGATTTGGTATCATAGCGCTATTTCTTACGATATTGCACCATTTGGCAGAAAGAAGTTTCTTAATTTGAGGATAATCGTTTCAGATTTAGATGCAGTCACATATACTCGTATACTTTGCTCCGGCATATTGAGTATTTATTTCAGGAAAGTACTTGAATACTTTTTGCTCTGTGTATTCATTCCTTACCATAAGGATGGAAATGTTTCGGTTTGAGTGCAAATATGTATGGCTTTGTGCTACGTCATCATAATTGTAATGACCATAATCAGTCAGTATGGACCTGAACATACCACTTCACGTTTCGCCGATATACATGTCATGGATATCCTTATTCGTTTTCGTAAATGCAGTGAATGTGTGTCCGTCCATTCAACAGAATCCTGGCAATTTTTCACCAGATAAATGATGATTATTTCAATTTGCAATTTGAGTGTGTTCCTTTGTGCCATTTGAAGTGCATGTTCTCTTATTACACAGAATATATAAAACATATTTTATAAGCATCTGATGTGTATGTGAGTATGTAATATCCCTCAATAGCCTTAAATATAGTAATTTTCCAGTGCAATTCAAGATACAAATAAAAAAATTGAAGTAATTACTTACACTTAAAGGGGTTTATAGAAATGTTTTTTTGTTCATATCTTTTCACTATATTTTAATTTCACACATGCAAATCAACATTCAGCATTTTCAAAAATTGCTATACACATATACATACTTTTTATTAAAATTCGTATTAATTTTAATTTATTCTTTAGTGTGGCGAAAAATTGTCGACTTTGCGGCTTCCGTGACTTGCGACAAAATTTTAATGAGATTGTTGAGATGACTGAAACCGCAGAAAACTGCTCGTTTTTTTGTTTTATGATTCTGCGGATTTTGTGCAGATGTCATAGCACAAAAACTGCAGCAAAGAAGGAATGCACTCGAAATGACGGTGGAAAACTTATTACATTTTTAAGAAGCTTTAAAGGAATTTTACCACAATGATTCGAGTTTTTTTGCGGTCCCAAAATTAGCCGACACAACTAAAACCAGTAAGGAAAGGCTAAAGTCGGGCGGTGCCGACTATATAATACCCTACACCACTCTCATAATATTGAATAACTCTGATGTATAAATTTTGTAATTCATGTATAAATTGTTTACATAAATTTAATTTTGGGACATTTTATACTTAAATAATACCCTGTACCACAGTGTGATGTAGGGTATAAAAACGATTGGATCTACAGAGCCAAATCGGATGAAACATATATATGGGAGCTATAGCTAAATCTTTACCGATTTTCTTCAAATTCGGCAATGTTGGTTCATGGATCAAGAAACTCTACCATTCTAAATTTCAAAACGATCGGATGTAAAATACAGCTTCTATAGGACTAAAGGGCCAAATCGGACGAAACATATATATGGGAGCTATAGCTAAATCTTAACCGATTTTCTTTAAATTCGGCAATGATGGTTCATGAATCAAGACACTCTACCATTCTAAATTTCAAAACGATTGGATGTAAAATACAGCTTTTATAGGACTAAATGACCACATCGGACGAAACATATATATGGGAGCTATAGCTAAATCTTAACCGATTTTCTTCAAATTCGGCAATGTTGGTTCATCGATCAAGAAACTCTACCATTCTAAATTTCAAAACGATTGGATGTAAAATACAGCTTCTATAGGACTAAAGGTGCCAAATCGGACGAAACATATATATGGGAGCTATAGCTAAATCTTAACCGATTTTCTTCAAATTCGGCAATGTTGGTTCATGGATCAAGAAACTCTACCATTCTAAATTTCAAAACGATTGGATGTAAAATACAGCTTCTATAGGACTAAAGGGCCAAATCGGACGAAAGATATATATGGGAGCTATATCTAAATCTGAACCGATTTCAACCAAATTCAATAGCGATCTTAACAGCCGAGATATATATGGGAGCTATATCTAAATCTGAACCGATTTCAACCAAATTCAATAGCGATCTTAACAGCCGCGAAATACTCTAAACTGCAAAATTTCAGAACGATCGGAGTGAAATTGCGACCTGTAGTCGACGAACAACTTTACATGGACAGACGGACGGACGGACGGACGGACGGACATCGTTAAATCGACTCAGCTAGTGATTCTGAATCGATCGGTATACTTTAAGGTGGGTCTAGCTGTGTTATTTTCAGGTGTTACAAACATCTGCCGTGAAACAAACTTATAATACCCTGTACCACAGTGTGGTGTAGGGTATAAAAACAAAACAAATTTGGGAAAAATGTTCTTCATTTCTCAACTTAATCTCCATTTAGCTCGATACACCATTTCCAGCGACATGCAATAGAAGAGCTGCTTATAATATTTTTTGTGTCCCAGTCCTACTGTTCTAAAAAAAAAAAACAAAATATATTTTATGGTAAAATTTTGGGTGAGCCATTTAAAATTTTAAATTTGAACTACCGATTACTTTGACTTGTGATTTGAGCCTTTTGGATTATTTTTTGTGGGGAGCCATGTTACGCAGAGCATTCAGAGACAATTGAAGCGTTGAAACATGAAATCGATGTTACCATTGAAGAGATTCGACACGAAACAATCGAAAATGTACTAACAAATATCGGATGAGGTATTACCGAGCCAGTCGTGGTAGTCAGATCATCATTATATAGAGTACAAAAAAGCACCTAAACCTGTCGTCCAAAGAAATGTGAGGGAAACAAAGTGGCACCTGTATGAGAAGAATTTAAAAAAGTCCTCAACTCTAATCTTCTGTACGCACCGAATGACCAGAACATCTTTCAATAGATCCATTGAAGAAGCCAGTCCAAAACCATGGTACAAGGTTAATACTAAACTACTCGTACAATGGTGAATTTCTGAGCTAGAGGCCAGGAAAAATACCTGCAACAATCTATTCACTAAGGTCAAATATACTGGGGTCACTAACGACTAGGATGCCTATGAAGAACAGCTCAAAATGTATAAGTAGATCTTAGGAAAGTTCAAAGGTTTTAGACGACGCAAGGTTTTGGGGCCACAACTCAGCGATATTTGTAAACCGGGGGCTCAACAAGGAGGAGTACTGTGCCCACTAATCTGGAATCTAACAGTTTAGCCGTGGTATATTCCACAATCGCAGTAAACGGCAAATTCTCCAATCTTCTCAGAGACATTATACAGGTGGCTCTGAACAGATTGACCAGAAGCAATGGTTTGAGCGTTAATCTCAACAAGGCAGAATTGGTTACATTTACTAGGAAGTATACGCTTCTACATGTGGACCCGCCTCGGCTAACTGGAACTAAGCTTTAATTTACTGAAATTGCTAAATTTCTAAGTAAGTTATAAGTAAGGAAATTGTCCTTCAGATGTATTGGGATGGGTAATGAAGGCCAACGTCGCTTTATATTCCTATAGTAAAGCTGAGGGGACACGTTTGAGCCTCTCTTCTAAAATCATCAATTGGATATACAAGTACATATCAGTAGTTCCCTCATATGACCGGATGTTGATGGAATTCTATCTTTTCCTACCTTAGTCAACAAAATACTCGGTGCCAACGTTCAATGATCTAGGACCACTACTTATAGTCTTTGCACACAAATGTGTAAACCAATCCCACTGTGTAACGAGTCAATAATTTGAATAGTAAGCAATTTCTATTCTCGAAATAAACACATGGAAACCGTAAAATGTCTAGACACAACGCATCAATGCACTTTAATGTGATCCAGTTTTATTTCTTTATAAATTATGACCCACACTGTAAAAATAGGCAAATTCAAAAAAAATACATTTTCATATTTTTTATTTTGGCAATTTTCTTTTTGAGGTGCCAAGAGAGGCGGGGCAAGAGCGCCCATTTTTAAATAAACTATGGGTACTTTAAAAAAATATAAAAAGTTTGTATGTGCAGGAATCCCAGATATAGGCCGTTAATTTTATGCAAAATATGTACCAAAAGGGGCGTGATAATAACACCCATTTCTCAAGGGAATACAGGTACTGTAAAGGCATCCATAAAACTTTAAGTACTTATATGGACTGAATCAATGTTATAAGTCGTTAAGTTTTACTGCAAAATGGTCCATTTGTATGGGAGGTACATAAAGGGCAGTGGCAATAACGCCAATTTTTCACAAGATGATAGCGACCAAGAAACTAATACTATGTATGGATTTGTGAAAGATTCTGAGTAGTAGTACGCTGAGCAAAATCGCCTTTTTGATATGTTTGAATAGACAGAAAATTTATTTGGAACACAAATTTTTAAGTATTAAATATTTTTGAGCAAACAAATTTAATTTGAAAATCAACAAAATTTATTTGGAACGCATATATTTATATATAACAACAAAATATATTTGGAAACTAGTTTTCTCAAATAAAATATGTGTTTACACAGAAACAATGTTTTTGTTTAAGAAATTTCCAAATATATTTTATTTAAAAAAGATTTCTTAAACTTTGCTGACTTTTTCGAGTTTTAGTAAGTTTTTCCTAGATTTCGTGTTAAACTTTATAGTTGTACCCTACACCACACTGTGAGGACTTTGTACATTTGTTTGTAAAGCCCAAAAGTTTATTATACCGATCGTCATAGAATCAATTTTTGAGTCGATTTAGCCATGTCCGTCTGTCTGTCCATGTATTCTTGTAATCAAAGTGCAGGTCATATTTATGGTCCGATTGTGATGAAATTTAGCACAGTGCTCCCTATTGAAATTAGTCAAAATCGGATCAGATTTAGATATAGCCACCATATATATGTTACCGCCGATTTGACATGTAAGCGCTGTAGAAACTGTATTTTATATCCGATCAGTACGAAATTCGGCAGAAAGAGGTTTCTTATTACATGAAGGAATACTGCCAAATTCGGAGAAAATCGGTTCAGATTTAGATATAGCCCCCATATATATGTTATCCCCGATTTGAAATTCAAGCACTGTAGAAACTGTATTTTATATCCGATCAGAGCGAAATTCGGCAGAAAGAGGTTACTTATTACATGAAGGAATACTGCCAAATTCGAAGAAAATCGGTTCAGATTTAGATATAGCCCTCATATATATGTTACCCCCGATTTGAAATTCAAGCGCTGTAGAAACTGTAAAGAGGTTTCTTATTACATGAAGGAATGCTGCCAAATTCGGAGAAAATCGGTTCAGATTTAGATATAGGCCCCATATACATGTTACCCCCGATTTGAAATTCAAGCGCTGTAGAAACTGTATTTTATATCCGATCACAGCAAAATTCGGCAGAAAGAGGTTTCTTGTTACATGAAGGAATACTGTTAAATTCGGAGATTTCGATATAGCCCCCATATATATGTTAGCCCCGATTTGACATCTAATCGCTGTAGAGACTGTATTTTATATTCGATCAGTACGAAATTCGATAGAAAGAGGTTTCTATTTTACATGAATGAGTATTCAGGGAAAATCGATTCAGATTAATATTTAACCTCCATATATATGTTCCTCCTGATTTGGTTACAAAGCGCTATAGAATTTGTACTTTACTTCCGATCATTACAAAATTCTCCAGAAAGATGTTTCTCGATTTAGGAACGAATATTGCTTAATTTAGCGATTATCGGTTCAGAATTAGATACAATCACATATATATGTTCTTACTCAATTACCAATTATTCCAAATTATTATCGCAATCACCTTATCGTATTGTTAGGAAGGTGTAGGGTATTATATAGTCGGCTTCGCCCGACTTTCTGCCTTTCCTTACTGGTTAGTAATGGCGTAGTTTCTACTTGTCAAATGTCAAAGAATAAAAGCTTCAAAAGTGACAGCTACCGAAATACCGGGTGATTCAAAATAACACGTCTTTTTGGAAAACCCTGTATAATATTTGTTTGTGTCAAATATTACATATTTGGAGTGTACCCTAAACATATATATTTTTGAAGCTGAATATGTTCGAGATAGTATTATACAGACGCTATTTTTTTCAGCACTTCATATGACTGCCGCGGCTGGCCTTGCAGTAGCCCATTATGTGTTGACCGAATTTGTCAACACATTTTCGATTATGTGGCAGTCTATGGCTACAATTTCGTGTTTCAAGTCATGAATCGTCTCTGGATGGTTGACGTAGCTCATATCCTTAGCGGCTCCCCCAAAACTAGTCCAACGGAGTCAATTCACTGCTGCGAGGCTGCTGCCGTTCAAAAAGCAATCGTTTTGAAATTTAGAATGGTAGAGTTTCTTGATCCATCAACCAACATTGCCGAATTTGAAGAAAATCGGTTAAGATTTAGCTATAGCTCCCATATATATGTTTCATCCGATTTGGCTCTTTAGTCCTGTAGAAGCTGTATTTTACATTCAATCGTTTTTATACCCTACACCACACTGTGGTGTAAATTTATGTAAACAATTTATACATGAATTACAAAATTTATATTTCAGAGTTATTCAATATTACGAGAGTGGTGTAGGGTATTATATAGTCGGCCCCGCCCGACTTTAGCCTTTCCTTACTGGTTTTACTCTGGTACAGATAATTTTGGCCATTAAAGTAATCAGTCCATTGTGTCTATAGCACGAAAATTCTCACTTGAAACTTCTTTTTATTGAGGAAAATGAATTTGATTGAATTTTGTTTTCTATTCAAAACAATTACATATCCTATTGATATACTTCTCTCAATTTTAATATTTCATAGTTGTAAAACTCCAATATTGTAAACTATTCAGCCAATCCTACCTTATTCTTGCTGGAAATGTTTCTTGTAAAAAACCCTTAATTAAAAACCCTTTCCATTCAATCATCCACTTTTTATTAGAATTAATTTTTACACATCCATAATGCAGTGATCCTTTAATACACTATACATAGAAAGTTTTACTAAGTGAAAACCCAAGAGAGCAAGGCCTAACAAATCCTTTTTTCATAACTAAAGTTTCCAGAAAGTATAAATTGTTACAGAGAATATATATATATATAATACATTTTGATCCGCTCTCCATAAGTGGCCGTAGTAGGAACAAGTTTATAACTTTTATTACAAAATAAATGTGTTTTATGTTCTCTTATGTGTGCCTTTGTGATACGCTATTAGTTACATTACATTAGCTTAAACAAAAATATAGAGATGTTTTTCCCCATTGAATAACTAATCTTATTTGGTTTAGGAGCGAATAAAAAAGTTTATTATATGTTATACGATGACTAAATGACACAAATGCATATTTAGTTTTGAATTTAAGATGAGGTAGGAGGAAAACCTCAAGAGTGTAAATCGACTGAAGTATACTCTTATTTTCATAGATAGGTTAGGTTTAGGTTACGGAGGCAGCAGTTTTTTTTTGTCAGCTTACATAGACCTGTTTCTAGTGTTAACACGGGCTGAAATGCCCATCATCGAAACCAAACTGTCTGATATATAAATTTGTGGATAGTACCAATTCTGTTAGATCTGTTAGACTGCCTAGAAAGGCCAACCCCAGTATGTCCAGTCGTCGTTTACTCAAAGCCACGACTCAAGTGCTCAATGCTCTCCACTTCTTCCGCATCTCCACAGCTTCTGCAGAAGTCAATCGTAGACAATCTTTTCCTCTGTAGTGTGAGGAGATATTTTGACCTTCTCAGGTCTTACCTTGGCTAGATTTGTCTAGCTAGCCTACAGGAGCCGATTTCTGTCAATCTTTCGTTGGACTGCCTGATTGCCTCTTGCCTTAGCCAAAGCTTGCACGTGGATAGTGGCGCACCAACATATGCAAAATTCTTCGAGTATTTGTAATACCGTCCCTTTCCTGGCAAGTTCATCGGCTTTGCAGTTTCCCGGGATATGCCTAGGCGCCCATATGAGGTGTATATTAAGCTGCTCCGCCATCACGTTAAGAGATCTGCGGCAGTCGAGGGCAGTTTGTGAATTTAGGGATGTGGCCTGAAGAGACTTAATGGCAGCCTGGCTCTCTGAGTAATTCAACGCCAGTGATGGTTACTATGTTGCGACTCAGCCATTTGGCGACTTCCCATATTGCCATTATTTCGGCTTGATAGACACTGCAGGTCTCTGGTAGTCTGTGAGCTATATCCAGACTAAGTCCTTCACAGTGTACTCCGAAGCCAACCATTTCATCAAGCTTCGAAACATCCGTATAGAAGTGGAGATGGTTTTTATCACCTGGTATTCTGTCAACCCATTCATCTCTGCTTGGTATCATAGTAATGAAGGCCCTCTTCAAGGAGTACACCGTTGGCGTAAAGTCCACTCGGTAGGTTACCATAGCACTACACTTTGATATCCTCATGTGACCGTAGTTCGTGTACCTCTACATTGATAGGCAGTTTCTGGTTGCAACTTCTCTCGCCACAGTATTAATCGTCAGTATATGTAGTAGGGCTTGTAGAGACTCAGTCGCTGTAGACGTTAGGGCTCAGCTTATGCACTGGCAGGCACTTCTCTGAACCTTTGATACTTGGTTGGTAATCAATAGTTTGTTAGTTGCCGTCCACCATATCACAATGCCGTATAACAGTATTGGACGAATAACTGCTATATATATCCAATGGACTACTTTAGGAGAGAGGCCCCACCGCGACTCTACAGCCTTCCTGTACGAATATATTGGACGTTGGCCTTCCTTACACGTTCCAGGACGTTAAGTCTGAATAACAGTTCCCTATCTTCAATTATTCATAAAAATTTTGCACTTTCATAAAAGAATAGATCTGTTCCATTTATCCGAGGAAGAGGGTTCACATGTGGAACATTATTCGTCCTAGTTAAGAGAACCAGCTCTGTCTTGTTTGGCTTAACGCTCAAACCGCTGCTGCTGGCCCATCTAGCCAACTTGTTCAGAGCCATCTGTAGGATGTCTCCGAGGACGTTTTCGAATTTGCCACTCACTGCGAATGCCACGTCGTCCACATAAGCTACGACCTTGCAGCCACAACGTTCTAGGTCTAGCAGGATTTCATTCACCGCTAGGTTCCAAATTAGTGGATACAGTACTCCTCCTTGTGGGGTCCCTCTGTTTACAAACCTTGTTAGAGTTGTGGACCCAAGACATGCCTTTATGCCTCTTCTGCTGAGCAGGCTTTGAATTAGTCTAATCAAGCTAGTAATCAAGTTCATCTTTAGATGCGGTAGTGCCGCAATTACTGCATCAGAGTGAAAGTTGTTAAAAGCTCCTTCTATGTCAAGAAATGCCACCATGGGGAATACCTAAAATGTAGGGACAATTCGATAGTGCTCACAAGTTCGTGCAGTGCTGATGAAATAATATAAAAGTCTTTCCAGACCTTTCAATAGGCTAATTGGTCTGAAGTCTTTTGGCCTAGTGTGCGACATCTTTCCCACTTTGGATATGAATACCACTTTGGTATCCCTCCATCGATTCGGGATGTATGAAAGCATGATTCTGCCTACATAAGTTTTCTCCAGCCATAGGATTATGTACTTATACTTTGACATTTTCTGCATTTCTGCTGGAGTGATGCCGTCTGGTCCATGTGACTTGAAGGGCTCAAATCTGTTAATAGCTCAGCTTATTCTGAATCTCTCAGTCAACAAGCTAGCGACGCTCGCAGTCCACTCGCACTCTTGTTGGTCCTGCTGATCTTCGGGTTCAGGAAATGTGTGTCGAGCAGTACATTAACCGACTGCTCGCTGTTTTTAGTCCAGTTGTTTGCCTCACCCTGCAAAAAACCCACTCTACAGGGTGACGCTGATAATATCCCCCACAGCCTTGCAGCGTCGGAGTCCTTTTCCACTTCGCCACAGAAGGGGTACGTCTTTGCGACTTCCTAACTACTTCTTTGTTTTGACGGTCGGACATGACGTTTTTCCCTAACCGTACCACCTGTTGTGGGCCCAGCTTATTCTGGATCTCTCACTCTTGTTGGTCCTGGTGATCTTATATAAGTATGTAGATTATTTTTTTTTCAAGACAATTTTCCTTATTCCGAAATCATTGCTCATTTCTTTAATTTTAGAAAATATTTGTTCCTGCATACTATTGCAAATGATATTTAATTATTTCTTACAAAGTACGTGAGTTATTCATTTCTTTATTTATTTTAATTTTTTGTTTTAATAACGGACAATCTTTCCTAGAATTGTTTTGTTTCGTCCTTTATCCTTGTCATGCAGAGTGAATGCAATTGTGGCCTCACGGGAGGAGTGAAGGAAGAACTTGGAGTGAAATGCAACACCAAACAAAAATTCCCAACACCTAGAAATATCTATGGAAAAAAGGCAAACAAGTAAACACAAAAATTCCACCGACAACTATTTGCAGTCAGTCAGGTATGTCGGAGTACAGAAAATCTAAATGAGTTGGTGGGAAAACCTTGTACATTTTCCGAGAAGACTAAGTCTGCTGAATTCGCTTAGCAGTATTATGTTAACCTAGAACGGGTGGGCGGATTGGACGAGTGATGACTTGCTATGCCAATGTTTAAACTCGCAATTCTTAATTAATTTAGGTGAGGTGCTTCATATAAGTATGCAGATGTGTTAAGAGAAGTGCAGTTCATTTATTTCATATTACCTCATTCTTTATATAGCCTGAGATGATGGGACCGTATACCAGTACATTATATCGCCACTAGTGTTTCGAACTAAAAGATCTTTAAATTTAAGTGTGTACATTATATAGCTAAAAGTTAACACACCCACAGATTCACTTACATATGTGTTAGTTAATATAAAGGGGTATCCAATTAGGGCTGGAGACTCCAACCAATTTCGGTGGGCTCTACTGATTAACCTCCCCTTTCTGGTTAGAGCTAACTTACAATTAAATTTTTTAAAATTCATACGATTTCATAACTGTAGGTTAGCTCTAACTGTAGTACAACCGGAGGTGGTGAAATTGACCGTAAGAGCTGCAACCAAAACTCCTTAACAATATCTCATTCTATAGCTCTATAGCTCAAAACACATCTGAGTAATTCCATGTGAAGTGATCGCACAAATTTTGGCTCTTTTCTAATGGATAATTAACAGATCGTGATACATTTGATTTTTTTTCGATTTCTGAGTAATTCCTTGTGAAGTAATCACACAACTTTTGGCTCTTTTCTCCGATATTGATGCAATTTTCCACGTATGTACCTTGAAGTTTTATTATCAAAATAATCGTTCGCCAATGCGCTAAGTCCATTTTTTAAATCCAAAAAAAACTTTCCAGTCGACCCACGACCTTGACACCCATGAGCAATATTTTAGCTCTCGTTAAGAGCTATGTTTTTGCCATTGACCGATTCCCGATCCGACATACCGGAATCATCGGTCCATATTTCTTCAGAAATGATGCCGTAACCGTCAATGGCGACCGTTATCGTGCCATGATAACCGACTATGTGATGCTTGAAATTGAAGCGCGTGATCTCGGCGTGATCTTGATTGATGCGACACATCGCATCAATCAATGGATTTATTGAGAGAACACTTCGGTGAGCAGATAATTTAACGTTTTGGGACGGTCGATTGGCCACCAAGATCGTGTGCTATCACACCGTTAGACTTTTTCCTGTGGGGATATGTAAAGTCTAAAGTTTATGCAGACAAACCCGCATCGATTCAGGCCTTGGAGCAAAACATCACGCGTGTCATTCGCCAGTTACCAGTCGAAATGCTCGAACGAGTCATCGAAAATTGGACTCAACGGATGGACCATTTGAGACGTAGCCGCGGCCAACATTTGATAGACATAATCTTCATAAACATTCCCCATTCAATTTGAATTTTCTGTGTTGTCTCCAAATGGATCATACAAGCAAAAATTTTTTTACAAGTTTTTTATTTTTCATTAGCATATACTTAATCGACCATTGATGCGTTATTGAAACACCCTATATCTCGGAATCTATAAAACCTAGGCGCGCAATTCGATTTATTGATCAGGATTGCCTCAATAGCCTACATTCCAAATTTCGTGAAGTTATCTCAACGGAATCGGGTAATGGTAGAAAATGGGTTAAAGACGGAGCGGACTTTGTTATCATGAAAAATGAAAAAAAATTTATAAACTTAAGGCAGTGCTGACTTTAAAAAAAGTCGACTCTGTATGTTAATTTATTGACTGTTGTCATTATATTAAAGAATACTTCTTAAATAGACCCTGAAAAAATATTTCCTACTTCAATCTGACTGAATTTTTTACAAATGCAAAATCTACTGCAACATCTTCGTATGTTTCATGGAACAAGTGTTTGTAATAATTTTTCTAATATATTTCTGACATTTTATATTACCAGAAGCTGTAGGTGCAAAGCATGGTGATTTTCGTGATTTAAAAAATATACTACAGATCAAAAGTGGTTACGATGAAATTCGAAAAATTAATTCAATGGTGATAATTAATGAATTTATATACCGACGTCCTTTACAATAATTATGACGATTTCGTTTCTGCAAAAAAGTGCAACATTTTCGTAGCCCTTTTCCTGAAAACATTTTGTAATTTAAAATATGAGCTAAATTAAATTCGTGGGACTACATTAGTTTTACCTAAAAAGGGCAAATATTTTTCCTATTTTCGCATAGACGGGGCAATTTCAAAATCGAAAACACCATTAGAATAATCAGAAATAAATTTTACTTTACTCCAATTTCAAAATAAAAACATTTTTTGTTTTTTCTTTATAATATTGATCATACTTTTAAAAAACTTGTCTGCATTAATGTTTTGTTCAAACTTATTCATCATTTAGATCTCGTAATTTAAGTAATTGTTTTGTTAATAATACTATCAACTAGCAAATGTTTATTTTAAATTTCAAAACGATTGGATGTAAAATACAGCTTCTATAGAACTAAAGGGCCAAATCGGACGAAACATATATATGGGAGCTATAGCTAAATCTTAACCGATTTTCTTCAAATTCTATAGTGTTGGTTCATGGATCAAGAAACTCTACCATTCTAAATTTCAAAATGATTGGATGTAAAATACAGCTTCTACAGGACTAAAGAGCAAAATCGGACGAAACATATATATGGGAGCTATAGCTAAAATAGGGATATTTACAGCTGCGAAATACTCTAAACTGCAAAATTTCAGAACGATCGGAGTGAAATTGCGAACTGTAGTCAACGAACAACTTTACATGGACAGACGGACAGACATGGTTAAATCGACTCAGCTAGTGGTTCTGACTCGATCGGTATACTTTAAGGTGGGTCTAGCTGCCGTGAAACAAACTTATAATACCCTGAAACAAACTTATAATACCCTGTATAGAAGAATTAGAAATGTGAAATGTATCAATAAATTATTATTAATAAAAGCAAAATGGTTTGTGAAATAGGTTAAATTTGACATATTTGGTGATAGCTTTAATTGAAAAAAATTATGTTGCAGGTTCAATAGAGATTTATTAGGTGACGGATTAAATTTTGACAATTGTATCACGGTAATTGAGGCTATTGGACGGTTCTTAATGGTAGAGTTTATTGATCTATCGGCCAACATGGCCGAATTTGAAGAAAATCGGTTAAGATTAAGATATAGCTCCCATATATATGTTTCGTCCGTGTTGGTCCTTGTAGAAGCTGTATTTTTCATCCAATTGTTCTAAAGTTTAGCATGATAGAGTTTCTTGATCCATAGACCAACATTGCTGAATTTGAAAAAATCGGTTAAAATTTAGTTATAGCTCCCATATATATTCGCATGTTTCATCCGATTTGGCTTAATTTTGTAAACAAATTTGAGTTGAAGTATACATTGGATATTTTATTGGGATCATTCCCATTTTGTCTGTGTTTTCGTTTTTCCGCGATGCGAAAGGGAGTCAGTCTGTAGCATATATTTGCCAATAAAACGGATGTACAAGAGGTAGTATACAATTTAATTGTTTTGTGAGAAATAGTTAATATGGCTCTAAAGCAATGCAATAAATTCCCATAGTAACCTGGTAGTAACTTCGTTTGCAATTATTTAAAATAAATTGGGGTTTAGAACAGCAACTAAATAACTTTGCTACACAAACACTTTTTCATTCAGCCTTTCGACAAGCGTTAAATAAACGTTAAACACCTGAAAACGTATACAAATACACACAAACACACACACCACAAGCGACTGAGTGAGAGGCTCCGTGAATGAAATCCTTATGTTTACTCTCTGAATTGAGAATCCTGGCACGTTGTTTTCGAAAAGTTAAAATTTAAATTTGTAAAACAAATTTTCTGACATTTTGACACGAAGAAATCCAACAGATAGGATGGAAGGAAGGGATTGGGAAGTGTATGTATATCGAATTTCCAAAAAAGTAGAGGATTCTATTTAAATGCTCCAAAAACACCGCACCAGACACCCACTTTGCGATGCCGCGATGTGTAACTGGGGTGTCAAAATGAAACAGACTCACGCAATTTCTTCATATTTTCTAAAATGGCTTAATCACCGTATTATGTACTTATATTTTTAGAAATTTGATTTGGCATATCTTCTTTAGCAGACAGATAGAGAGAGTGAGAGTCAGACAGACACCTGTGTAAATACTTTAGAAGTGGGAGAATGTTCAAATGTTACACTTAGATAAGTAAATAGAGGAGGAATTGGGTTAACGAAACAGGCCTTTGGAAGGCCCTTAAGGAAACCTGTAATCAATACATTTGTTTTTTTTTAAACAATACCGAATGATCGGAATTTTTAATAACGACGCACTATGGCCGGAAATCGAATATTGTGACCAAAATTAAAATTTTATGGCACATGTAATATTGAAAAAATGATTACGCCAATCCTGTTGAGTACATATTCAGTATATTGTACCCAAAATATAAACAAAATATCCTAATATTTAGATGACCAAATTGCCGGTCCAAAGATATGCATACACGGGGCAAAATCGCCGTTTTTGATATGTTTAAATCGAAAGAAAATATATTTGGAACACAAATTTTTAAATATTATATATTTATGAGCAAATACATTTTATTTGAAAATCAATAAAATTTATTTGGAACGCATATATTAATATATTACAACAAAATATATTTGCAAACTAAATTTCTCAAATAAAATATATGTTTAAATACCAATAAAATTTTTGTTTAGGAATTTCTCCAAATATATTTTATTTACAAATTTTTCAAAACATTTTGCTGACCTTTTTGGAATTTTAGTTTTAATTTTTCCTTGGTTTCGAAGTGTACCTCGCAGTTATGATACCATGTGCAGCATTAACTTATGTTCTAAATCACTTCAAATTTCTGATTATTCCAAGCCATCATTAGTTGTCAATTCTCCAAGTGATTTATTTCGATATAAGATTTCAATTATTATTAATTATTCTTTTACAAACATTAACAATTTCTAAAAAATTACTTTGAATTACTGAAGAATTTAAAACAACTCAGGTATTTTCTGAATACAAAAATGAAAATAAATATGTGTTTCTGAAATAATAGTCCCAAATAAAAATATACTTAGATGTAAGCAAAGATTTGTTACAATATCTTCCCAAATATATAAGTTTTGCGAGTACCAAAAATTATATGTTTAGAGTGTACCCTATACATATATATGTTTCAAGCCGCATATTTTCGGGACAATATACTACAGAATCGATTTTTTTTCAGCGTGTATATTTGAACCTGCATTTATAGTACAGTTTGCGGAAATTTGAAATGCTGAGAAGATAGAAATGAAAAACAAATTGGACCAAAATACACATCAACTTAAGACATGCTATGTATGAAATCATAAATAGACGCTTGAAATATTTGTTTGTTTTCGTTGTTAAAAGTTACATGAAAATGCAGGTCTTTTGTTGGCAAAAAAATTTTTTTTTTATATTACGTCACTAAAATTTTTTTCTTCGATGAGGTCTTCTGTAATATTCTGTAAAGATTTCACTTGCGCCTTCTATGCACTTTGGGCGCTATATCGTATTTTCAAATTTAAGTGAGTTGACTTGCTAAATTAGTTTGGACTTTTTAAATTATGCATCTATTATTACGATGCATCTATTATTTTACGACGCTTTTATTGAAAAACTAATAAAATTATAAAAATTAAAAAAAAATACGCTATATGAATAAAGGGTACTTTATTTGCCTTCATTCCAAATTTCATCAAAATCCAATTTGTAGATTTTACATCATTTTGGCCACAATTTCACATTCCGACCATAGTGCGACGGAAACTCGATTTATATTTAAAGAATATAAGAAACATAATTTTTGTTGTTAAAATAAATATAATATATCCTTAATCGTCCTAAAATTATAAGAAGAATTAGCCATGTCCGTCTGTCCGTCTGTTGTAATCACGCTACAGTCCGTAATAATAGAGCTAGGTTGATCAAATTTTGTAGGAATAGCTCATATATTTGCAGGTTATTTGGGATTACAAATGGGCCATATCGGTCAATGTTTTGATATGGCTCTCCTAAAGAGGTCGCTCCAAAATATGGGTTTTGTGCCATAAAGCAAATTAGCAGAAACTTTGCAGTTTGTATTCAATTTTGAAAATAAATTATCGCAGCAAAAATTTTATAAATCGGTTCATATTTTGCTATAGTCACCCTATAGAGGTCGCTCCAAAATATACGTATTGAAGCCATAAATACCATTTTTTCTAAGTCTTTTAACTGGATCTTTGCAAATTGTATTTAATAACGACAAGAATTCATCGCAATAAATATTTTTAAATCAGTTCATATTTTGTTATAGACCACCTACGGATGTGGCTCTCAAAAAGGCTTATATAAGCCAGAAACACCACATTTTAAAAGAAATTTTGCTGAAACTTTGCAATTTATATTATATTTTGGCAAGAATTCATCTCAATAAAATTTATAAAAATAAAAGTGTATTTTGTTGTGTATTTTAAACCATAAATACCACATTTTTCAGGTGAAGAGTTTGGCTAAAGAATTTGCGGCCTAAAAATTGCAGCGTTCGTTATTTTTTTAATAATGTACTTAAACAAAAGGGATCGTTTCATGATTTGCTCCATATCCAAAGATATTTCCAGTAATCAAAATTGAATGCAATACAAGGTGGAGGGTATATAAGATTCGACATGGCCGAACTTAACGTTTCTACCTGTTTTTAAATGAAAAAGTCTACCAGATCACTTGAGAAATGTGGCCATTCTGTCGCTAAGAAAATTAACTCAGAGAACCTTCATATAGAGTAGACCATTTATTATTTTTTCGGTACTGATTTCCGGGCTGATTTTCCATTTGACCTACAAACCTCCAATAAAAAATTTGGTGCCGATTGGATAACGCTAAGGTCTGCCCAAAGTTGTTTGAAAACACAAAACTCAATTTACATGAACAAAATTTGGGTTTTTATCAAATGTCACATGTTCAAGTAATTAAAAAATATTTTATTAGCATGAAAAGTTTTTAAATGATCTTTGAATAAAATTTTCTTTCTTACAAGTCGTAAACAATCAAAATCGACCGAGAAACGAAAAAGTTACAGCAGTTTTCATTTGAATTTTAGGTCATGACAGGGCATGCATGCACACCGACATGGCATCTATGCAATCACTATAAAAAAATTGATCATGCTTGTGCATGCATGAAAAAAACAACGGATTTGCATGGTAGTTGATTTTTCGCATCAGTCTGACATTTTTCTACTGGTCAAATAAGAAAACATAAGCAGAACTTTGCAGTGCGCTATACGGCCATGCAACAAGGTCGTTTACAGAACGCGCTCTGCCTCCAGCCTAAGTGAATTGAGAAAGGGACAGCTTCGCACAAAATTTAATTTTAGTCATATTCTTATTTGTCTCCAGACCGACCACATCCAAAATGGTTACTAGATCCAGTGATAAAATTCGCACCATAGAATCAGTTCGGCATGCATCACATACAATATCTGGAGCCAAACTGCCTTCAAACAGACAGATATTTCATGATGTGATAACTGTAATGTATAATGCTGCGACACCTCTGACCACTGTTGCTGAGCTTTTGATTAATCGATCTACACATCAAAATTTTTGGGCGCCCCCAAAATCCCTGCTGGTACTGGAGAAAAGATGGTCAAAGTCGTTCATGATACACTCATCAAATACAGGTCAAAACACTTGATCGTGCATTTTGTTGCAGAACAAATTAGATCGAAAATTAATCAAGTTCCCATGTTCTCATCACATGATGGAGATAGTATTAAAACATGAAACATGTTTGAGGTTAAACTTCGGCGACTTGTGGTCCTGTAGAGACTATTTTTAATCGTTTTGCTGCCGTTTGGGTAAGTCTCGACCACAAATCGTTTAAAAACGGACTCGAAGATCCAACTGTACGCTCAAAAATAAGTAATGCTGACTGCGAAGTCATTAAGAAATTCTGCATTAAACAGCTAAATGAAACACAAATCCGAGCTGATTACAAGGAACTATTACAATTAACAATAATGTTTCTTGGTGGTGTCAGCGATAACTTCCGAACACCTGGTCCAACATCCCACGCAAGGTTCATGGGAAAAGGCATTTATGCCTTAAAAATATACCTATTTCTAGAGCAGTTTGCATTGACAAAACGAGTGTCCAGTGGGCGTGGTTTACATGCAAAATGCCATACGAGCACCAAATCAAGATATACACTTGTTGAAAGACAAGATGTGTCTAAGCGGTTTTGAAGAAATGGAAAAATCATTTGTGGTATTTAGCCCTAGAATCAATGGCTTTGGCATTTTTCGATTCGGATGTTTCACTCGAAGAGTAACGAAAAATGGTTAGGCATCTGCTATCAACAGAGCCCGTCGTAAATCTGGAAAACGATCGAAAATTCTCCGATCCGTAACTATTGCTGTGTAATAATTTGAGCGATTTCGTCTCATACAAAACCAAACATTTTTTCGGTGCTTTTGGATTGAGTACTGAATTTTTAAAGTTTTTTGGGAAGATTATCAAGATGTTTGTCGTAATCTGTTTGTTGTTAACGACACTGCTGAACGCGGTGTACAATTTATGAATGATTACAACAGAATACTTACGAAAGACGAAGAACAAAATCAATTTATATTACAGTGCATTGAAGAATATCGTAGAAAATGTCCCTCTCATGTTTTTTTTTGTTTTTTTCACCGATCTTAATATTTAAAAACTATTTATTATTTAATAATACAAAGAAATGTAATTTTACTTATTTAAACATACGATTTTTGAATAAAAAAAATATTTGTTCTAAATTTTGAATGAACTTTGGGCAGACCCTAGGGATATCCGATCGGCACAAAAATTTTTATGGAAGTCTTGTAGGCCAAATGGAAACTTTCGGTCCGGAAATCAAAGATCAAAGCAACTTTCACTTTTTGCATCATGTGCTATAAACGGTCTGATATATAGGCCTATATCAAAACGTTGACCGAGAGGACAATATAGCAGGTTTCAAGTTTTAGATGGATCCGATGTAAAATACGACTTCTATTAAACAAAGAAATCAAAGCAGAAAATTTTATTTTAAAGAACTTTGTTTCATTAACTTTGGCCTAAAGTATGGCACAAGATTTACATCTGGTGCCTCTTAGTTGCCTTCTTTCAAAAAAGGCCTTTTCTCAGATCTCCAATAAATCATCATTACCCAATTCTGCAAGATAATCACACTAAGTGTCTATACATGTAAACAAATACGAGTACCTTACCCCCCCTCATTCTCGCCACGCATAAAATGTTTCCACCGAAATAAATTTGCCAATAGAGAAGGTAAATATCATGTCTTAAATCCTTGTTATAAGAACACCCTCAGGCAATACAACTGATGAAGCTATGGAGTAAAATTATTGAGGAAAATGTCAAAAGTCGTTTCCAAATAAATTCGTAATACCTTTTGCGTTCAATTAAAATGTTAAAGTTCAGGTAATGGCTGTATGCAGACTGCTGTTAATGCTTTAATGAATGCTTGCCGCCATTTTGGCCAAATTCTTCCCACTTGTTCCTGTTTACACATTACTCTTAAAAAATCAATTTACAATATTTTAAATTTCTGTAAAAAATACGATATTTTTAGTATCTTAGTTCTTTGCCTTTTAATGACTTTTACAAAGTATATAATCAGAATATTGGCAAAATACTATCAACCATCCAGCCTATCTATATATATAAAAGAAAGTGATGTTAGTTACTACGCTTATAACTCGAGAACTCCTGGACCGATTTCGGTGATTAGCACCAGGTCTCCGGCCAAATAAGAAGAATACACAAGAAAATTTTGGAAAAAAGTCGGAAAATTGGGAAAATCGAAAATTGCTATTTCTTGCGAGATTCCTACTGTTCCTATCTACTACTCTCTTTTTGAATCCAATTTTTTTTATTAATTTTCTATTAAACAAAAAAGTTTTCTATTAAACATATGTACGAGTATGTGCTATTTTTCTTGCTGCAATTCATTCGAGTTTTGCGTATTGTTACACTGATTTCGCGTATCACATCGACAAACGGTACAAGCATTACGATCAATTAAAATTCAACGCGATATTTATCAGTTCGAAAATTTTTTCAGATAATAAGTTTGAGTATAAGAGGTAAGGTTATCTTATTGGATTGCGGGCACTGCAAAATCATAATTTCGGATGAATGCACGATGGCGCATAAACGAGCTCTGGAGGCAGTTGACCGAACGATGAAGGATTTACGACGTGATTTGAGACAATTTGGTGAGTCTATGATATTGCTCTCCGGAGATTTTCGTCAAACGCTTCCCGTCATCCCGAAATCTACTGCCGATGAAATTAATGCATGCCTGAAATCGTGGTCTTTGTGGCGGCATGTCAAGAAGTTGAAATTGACCACGAACATGAGAGTCGCGTTGCAGAACGACTCATCGGCTCTTGAATTCTCGAAACAACTGTTGGCGCTTGGCAATGGCCAAATTACTGTTGATGTTTCCACTGCATTGATATTGTTCCCGGCAAATTTTTGCGAGTTCACATCGTCGAACGAGGAACTCATCACCAAAGTGTTTCCAAATCTCGATTAGATTAGTGAACGGGCAATATTAGCAGCGAAGAATAAGGACGTCGATAGCATGAATTTTATTATTCAAAGTAAAATCGAACTCGCTTGATGTGCCAGGAGCTCCGCCGCATAATTTACAGCTGAAGGTGGAATCGATCATAATCATGTTGCGGAATCTGAATCATCCGAAATTGTGCATAGTTCGCGGTTGTCCATTATGAAACTGATGGACAATGTGATTCAGGCGACGATCATCAAGGGAAAATTCAAAGGAGAGGAAGTCCTTATCCCACAAATTCCGATTATTCCAACTGATCTTTCATTCCAATTCAAGCGGATTCAGTTCCCTGTACGATTGGCTTTTACGATGACAATCAATAAATCTCAAGACAAATCGTAGGAAGTCTGTGGAATTAGTCTAGAATTTCCCTGTTTTTCGCACGGTCATCTGTACGTTGCCTGTCTTCTGTCTTCGTTGTTTGTTGTTTATCACATCGCTCTCTACTGATTTCGATTCCTTTTAAACAAATCGCATTAAAATTTTAACTATCTGTGTTTTATTATCACTCTGGAGTTTATCTGAAGGCGTTAAATTGGGGCGAGGCGAAGTTCGCCGGGTCCGCTAGTCCATTATAAATGTCAGGTTTAAACCTGAGCTGTACTTTAGTCTGCACATATGTTGAATTAAATTCAAATGAAAGGCAAATTTAAATGTCTGGCATGAGTTCATTATTTAGCCTTCCTCTTTATGCGGTGACATCTCATGAATCGAATGATTTAATGTGCGAATATCTCTTCTTTTGCCTAGACGAGAACGTAAAATTTTCGGTGCTTAATTGAGGATGACTCTGCTACAAGAATTACATGGGAACAGATAGACCAAAACCCATAAATTAAAAGAGGTACTTCGATTGTCTATTTTCCGACAAGTGATTTTCGACGGCGGAATGAAATTGGGCCCCAGGAAAATACACCCCACTATTTTTATGAATATGAGCCCCAAATAAAATTGTTGTTGTTTGATATGTTATTTTTTGGGGCCCATATTCATAAAAATAGTGGGGTGTATTTTCCTGGGGCCCAATTCCATTCCGCCGTCGAAAATCACTTGTCGGAATTTTTTTAATTTTTTGACTGCTTTTTGGGGTTTACTTTCATTTCTTGTCTTCTTTTTGGGGCTTATTTTTATCTATTAAAAGATTTGCTCCACGCATAAAAGATTTGCTCCACCTTGCCAACTTTGGATCCTGTCCATAGGAGAAAGCCTTAAACAGAGGCCGCAGGCCGTAGGCCGGCCGCACAGGAAATACCCTCACTTTAGTGTGACGAGGGTATATATCATTTGCTACGGAAAAAAGTGTAACACATGGAAGGAGTGATCTAAGACCCTAAGTATGTTCGGAGGAAATCCGTTTTGGGTCATTTTAAGTCGAATGAGCAATGTCCGTCCGTCTGTCTGTCTGTCTGTCTGTCTGTCTGTCTGTCTGTCTGTCTGTCTGTCTGTCTGTCTGTCTGTCTGTCTGCCTGTCTGTCTGTCTGTCTGTGTGTCTGCTGGCTGGTGCGCACGATAACTCTCGAAAGGAGTAACCGATTGACTTCAAATTTGGTATGTGGTAATATTTTGATCTATCTCCGGATGAGTTCGTAGATGGGCCATATTGGTCTACTCCTTCTGGTACCTCCCACACAAAGGGTTAAAATTTAGTGAAATATTGATTCTTTAATAACTTCTATACTACTTATTCGAATCTTTTGAAATTCTGCACATAATATTAGTATATTAGTCGCTATTAACTCGAGAAAAATGGGTGGAGTTGGCATGCCCGTTTTGGTACCTCCCACACAAATGGACCATTTCGCATCAAAATTTAACTGCTTATAACTTTAATACAAGTGCATAAAAATGCTTGAAATTTTCTACAGTATAATGTTTTTGTAGCGCCTATAGTCGGGTAAAAAATGGGCATTATTGTACAGCCCCTTTTGGTACCTCCCACACAAATGGACCGTTTCGTACCAAAAGTAAACGGCTTGTAACTTTAATACCAGTGCATACAAATACTTGAAATTTTGTACAGTGTAATGCTGTTATAGTGCCTATAGTCCTGTAAAAAGTGGGCGTTATCACCCCGCCCCTTTTTGTACCTCCCACACAAAATGACCAAATCATACCAAAATTACATAGCTCGTAACTTCAATATACCAGTGCACATAAACGCTTATAGTTCAGCACAATGCAATGTATTTAAGAATGTACTGTTTACCGAAAAATATGTGTATTTGGAAAACCCCTTCTGGTACCTCCCACACAAATTGACAGATTTATTGGTGTAATGTTATATATTACATTACTCACAAAGTGAGGGTATACCTTAGTCGGTTTACCCGACTGAAACTTTCTTACTTGTTAGAAAATATGTTTGTATACGTGTATTAATGCGTACGCCCCAGATTTAGGAAGAGCAATTTTCTTAGTTTTTTTGGGTTTATTTTCATTTCATGCTGTTTTCTTGATTGGGGTGTAATTTCCTAAATCAGTTTTTGTAACGAAAAGCCTCAAAATTTTAAATTAAACAGCACATGTATGTTTTTGAAAGTTTCCATGAGAGAATTTTAACGGTTTGTATCGATATAATAATCCATTTGTAATGTAGTGACACAGTGATATATGCTGTCTTATATAGATAACTAAACAAGGGATCATCACCGAAATGTGTCACAATATGTAATCGAAGATGAGAAACATTATGGCATTAATATCTCAGTTTGAGCATAAATCGAGTTATGCTGTTATACCTTGTGACCACAGAATTAATGTATATACTGATTTTCAAGGAGATGCGAAATCAACAATTTTATGACCAGCCTGGGGTAAAATCTTCTATTATAAACCATTAGATTTTCCGAGATTCATTTCTTGCGATCTCTTGACCTATTATGCAGTAAGTTTTCACACATATCGTCAAGAGTGTGGATGGAATTACATCCTACTCGGACAAACAAAATTTGAACTATTGGGATCAAAATCATTTTATTCTTTCTCATATTTGAAGTGTCGATTAAGAGATAAAAACTAATATCATCCTATTTTGTCCTAGATATAAAACTTTTAATAGACTGAGGAATACTATTTTATGAAACCAAAACAAATCTTTTTATTTTTATTTATTTTCATGTAATTTAACTTTAGTATTGGAACAATTTTTTGAAGTATCCGCTCGATAATGTCGGGATACCATTTAGATTAAAGGAAATTATGAAGATCTAGAAATGCTGGCAACATCAATTCCAGGTAGAAACGGCAGTTTAGTAACATTCGTATAAACAATTAGAAAAAAAAATATATTAAAACAAAAACTTTTTTTGCTGGCACGACAAAAACCATAAAAAACAGAAAAATTGAGCTGAAGATCAAAGAGTTCCTAATAACTCAGTTTGAGCATAAATCGAGTTATGCTGTTATACCTTGTGACCACAGAATTAATCTATGTATATACAATAACATAACAATTTTATGTCCAGCCTGGTGTAAAATCTTATATTATAACAACATTACCTATTAAATCGATGCAATAGTTAGTAAACCATTAGATTTTCCGAGATTCATTTCTTGCGATCTCTTGACCTATTATGCAGTAAATTTTCACATATATCGTCAAGAGTGTGGATGGAATAACATCCTACTCGGATTAACAAAATTTGAACTGTTGGGATCAAATCATTTTATTCTTTCTAATATTTGAAGTGTCGATTAAGAGATAAAAACTAATATCATCCTACTTTGTCCTAGATCTAAAACTTTTAATAGACTGAGGAATACTATTTTATGAAACCAAAACAAATTTTTTTATTTTTATTTATTTTCATGTAATTTACCTTTAGTATTCGAACCATTTTTTTGAAGTATCCGCTCGATAATGTCGGGATACCATTTAGATTGAAGGAGATCTAGAAATGCTGAAGATATAGAAATGCTGGCAACATCAATTCCAGGTAGAAACGGCAGTCTAGTAACATTCGTATAAACAATTAGAAAAAAATTATATTTAAAAAAAAAATCGTTTTTTGCTGGCACGACAAACACCATAAAAAACAGAAAACTTGAGCTGAAGATCAAAGAGTTCCTTCTAAATAATGGAAGGTGTTTTGAATAGTCAAGTGAAAAAGAAAACACCTTGAAATGCAAGGCCAATCAATGCTTGACGCGTTTCGTTGGGGGTTAGTCAACTCTTCGGATGCAGTAATATTAGGCGTGTTTTCGTTACACCATAAGTGCTTAATTTGTATGGGGAGCTAAGCACTGTTAGTTCCCGATGAAGTTTGGTGCTTGTGTTCCTGTCTTAATCGAGTATGATGTTGCCAGATTGGGCACCCTATATTTAGCAATATGGCATCCCATTTTTGGAGAGATTGTTATAAATTATTGTGAATTAACGGGAAGAAAAAGAACAAAAATGGGAAATTATTGTAATATTTTCAAAAAGTGTGTAAACAATTGAACATAGAATAGTAAATATATGTTTTATAAATACTTTTCACGAATTTTTTGTCTGTTTCGCACTGTTCTTTCTTCGCAACTCATAACACCATTGCTACCAGATAGTGAAAATCCGCCACTTATTGCTTATGTGCCAGTTAGTGGAAGTCAGCTGTTTTCGTTGCAAAGTGCTAAACTAAAATTGCTAGCTTGTAACGAAAACATGCCTATTGTTTTTGGCCTGCGGTCCTCTTGTCATTACATCACTTATACGAAAATTATACCAAATTTACATATAGGAATTACTTTCAATTGCCTGCCGCCGTAGTTATTTTTTTTGCAAAAATTCTTTGGATAAATGTATAAATTATGACCCATACTGTAAAAATAGGAAAATTCCAAAAAATTAATATTGATCATAATATTTTGTTTGAGAGGTTCCCAAAGGGGCTGTTACACGCCCCTCTAAATATTGATCTGAGACCCCATAAAGTATATATATATTATTTATCGTCGTAAAATTCTAAGACGATTTAACCATGTCCGTCTGTCCGTCCGTCTGCTGTAATCACGCCATATCGGTCAATGTTTTGATATAGCTCCCCTATAGAGGTCGCTCCAAAATACGGTTTTTGAGCCATAGATACCAACATTTTTAAAGCAATTTAGCTGAAACTTTTCAGTTTGTATTCTATTTTGGCAAGACTTCATCTCAATAAAATGTATACAAGTAAAATTTTATTTTAACAAAGGGGCGTAGCAACTTCATCTATTTTCCTCAAAATAATAGCGACCGAGAAACTGTGTGGAATTGTGAAGGATTCTGAGTAGTAGTATAGAAGTTATGAGATACATAATTTTTCAATACATTTTGACCCTTCGTGGGAGAAGTACTCAAAGGAGTGGACCAATATAATGCATATTTAACACTAGCCTAAGATAGAAAAAATATTGACATATACCAAATTTGATTCGTGCGCACGAACCAGACAGACGGACATGCTGACGGACCATAAATGACATACATGACTTAAAATAGCCCAAAACGGATTTCGGTCAAATATTCGTGGGGTCTCTAAGGTCACTCCATTGATGTGTTACACTTTTCGCCTGCAGCAACTGATACAACAAGGGTATAGTTCACTACAGTGGGGTATAAGAACCGAATTATGTTGAAATTCAAATAGGCAATGCTTTCTTCGTTGCGATGATAGCTTTAAAAAATTGAAAAAAAAAAAACAAATTAGTTGCAATTTTTTTATTTTGTATGGTTTTTTCGTGCCAGAAAAAAACTATTTTTAAACTTCCGTTACCAAGTGAAAGCTTTACTAAATTAATGGTAATTATAAGGACTACATATAATTTCCATTTATTTAAAGTGTTTCCCGACTTTATTGAGCATATACTTCAAAAAATATGGTCCAAATGCTAAAGACACCTTCCAAGAAAATGGGAATTTTAAATAATTTAAAAAAAATTATACCTTAATATTTTTTTAATATTTTTTCGTGGACACCTTATTACACCAGTAAATGTTATGTATATACAGCCTTTCTCCAACAATTTAGTGGCATAGTGTTCTAATTCCCAGTTTGTGGTATGTGCAGTAGATAACAAAAATATGTTCATAACGTTTACGTTCTTGAGAGCATCTTGTACTATTTTCAGGAATTTATTGGACTTTCAAATAGACTGAACGTAAATTTTTAATAAAATTTTTATGATAAAATAGACAAAGCTATTTGTGAAACAAAGACGAAAGAAGAATACTTATACCTATCTTTTACTATAGTCAATTTTTTGTTTTTGAGTTTTTGGGTTCTGTTTTTGATTCAATAACAAAAATAATACTAAAGTTTCAATAACACTTGAACTAACTACGGCCCACATATACAGGGTGGCTGATATGTAATGCAACAAAGTAAAGCGCTATATTTTTTTAATTTTTTTTAAATTTTATTGTTCAAAAGCAAAAAATGTGATGAGTGCGATTCCTGTTGGAATGTCCATGGTCTGCGCCCGAAATGTTTGTCTGCCCAGGGCTTTAATACTGTCTTTATGACATTTTTCTGATAATATTCGGCATTTATTTTGACCCCATGGTCGATGAATACGAGCGGGGGGCGACCATCGGCCGTTACGGCGGCCCACACCATTACCATTGGCGGCGTGAGAAACAAAAGATTTATTGACATTTAAATGCTGGAGGGCTCTAACGATAGCCACTTGTGTTTTTCCACCCAAATATAAAGCAATTACACTATCACGCTTGAATTCCGTCACGAATAACTTTTTTCTGAATGCAATAGATCAAAATGCTTTTGTAAGCTTATAAACAATAAAATGAACTTTCACTGAAATAAATCTGTCAGCTATCAGACTAGCGGTTTAGAAATGATAGCAACCTGATGTTGGTTGCAATACATATCCGCCACCCTGTATATATGGCTATCAAAAGTAGCCTATATGCAGGGTGTCTTTTTTGGACGTGTGGTTTTCAATCTGGCAATCCTTTTTTCGGAGTTGGTCTTTTTGGCAGCTGACACTTGATTAATGGTCAGTTTCGTTTGCCATTTCATAATGAATATACCTAATTCGGAACAACGTTTGAAAATATTGCAAATTTATTACCAAAATAATGGTAATAAATTTTCCGATTTCCACAAAAAATTTTGTTCAGCAATGAAGCTCACTTTTGGATGAATGAGTTCGTTAATAAACAAAATTGTCGCATTTGGAGTAATGATAATACACAAGCCATTGTTCAGACGCCGTTACATGCACAAAAGGTAAGTTTTTGGTGTGCTCTATGGGCACAGGGAATCATTGGTCCATATTTCTTCAAAAATGATGCCGGCCATAATGCTACTGTCTATGGGGAACGTTATAGAGCCATGATTAATGACTTTTTCGTGCCTGAATTGGGGGATGTTGATGTGGACGACCTTTGGTTCCAACAAGATCGCGTCGTGGGCCTGTCGCGTGGCCTCCAGGATCGTGCGATTTAACACCGCTGAACTATTTTTTATGGGGTTATGTAATGTCGCTTGTCTACGTAGATAAGCCCGACATGATTGACGCCTTGGAAAAAAAATTTCGGCGCGATATTTCCGATACAGCCCCAAATGCTGCAAAAGTGTTTCTCTGCTGCACGCAAAGAAAAAATTCGTTTCTGCGAAACGAAATATTAGACAACTAGAATGCTCGTTTACGACGACTGAAATTTCGCTTACGCGGTATAACTTTCTGTCACAACAAACGAAATTTCAGTTCCGGCAAACGAGAATTGTAGTTGTCTAATATTTCGTTTCGCAGAAACGAATTTTTTCATTGCGTGTGTAATTTATTCGAGCCAGCCGCGGCGGTCTCTTGCCCGAAATCATTTTTAAAACATAATGGAAAACCTTATCTTTATAATAAAGCTAAATTATTGACCATAACATTAAACTGTATGCGTTTTATTTCTTCTTGAAAACCACACGTCTAAAAAAACACTCTTTATAACGTTCTTTTCTATACGCGTACAATTATCCATCAAGTGGTAAATAAACATATCGCTCACTCACTTCAAGAGTGACATAACTCAAAATTGAAAATTGCCAAGATGTGTAACTTTAGGTCCGTATAAAAAGATAAGTAACATGAAATAAGATGTTAAAAAACGCTTGAATAATCCGAAATATGGTTGTTTACTTATAGACCAAATCTCACTGAGATTAATTTATGGACATTTGCAAAATTCGCATTTTTGTAAGGCTACCTCAAAAATTTAAAATTTTGAGTTATGTCACTCTTGAAGTTAGTGAGCGATATGCAAAACTAACTTATTATAGGGTCAGAATATTTATTATCGACCTATGTATTTTTGGCTAAAATGTTTATAAGCAGCTACAAATAGGTAAAATAAGATCTCGCTATTATTATTTATAAAAAAAATTTGCAAAACATTTTATTGGCATTTTAATTTTTTAAAAAATTACACGCGCGTGAACATTTTCTTTACCCGATGTGGCCAACTCTAGCTCCGCCCCTGTCTGACATGGGGAGCCCAAATATAGCAACATTGACCCAATAAAAAGCATTACAAAGCTTATTTTTGTGGTAGCTAGAATTTGGATCAGATTCCAAATTGTACAGTTTTGATGTTGCCTTCTAATTGGAGTTATTATTAGAAATCTTCAAGCTTACGAAGTTTGGATCACTAGTATCCTATATATCTAATGTCTGTAGGTTTATCAATCTGTATGCTATATAAAGGGTCCGCCAAATAACTTTTTTTTTTGAAAATGCTATAATAAAAACTACTGAATATTTTTTTAAATTTCTTTTTTTATTTGAAAGTATAATCCTTCCGGTTAATAATGGAAAATAATTTCATTCAAATGGATGTCTCGGCTGGCCATGCAGTAGCCTACACGATCGGTCCAATTTTTAAGCACATTATCGATTGTGTGCAGCTCTATTTCACCAATGGCTTCACGAATATTGTCCTTTAAAGCGTCAATTGTCTCTGGCTTGTCGGCGTAACACTTATCTTTGAGGGCACCCCACAAATAATAGTCCAACGGTGTCAAACTGTAGCTCCGAGGTGGCCAAACGACATCAGCTCTGCGGCTGATAATGCGATCTTCAAAAACAGTGCGCAAAACATCGAGTGTAGCTTCGGCTGTGTGGCACGTAGCGCCGTCCTGTTGAAACCAAATGTTGCCAATATCCTCCTCTTCAATTTTTGTGAACAAAAATTCGTTCAACCGTACGCAAATTTCGCACACATTCTGCAACATTACCATGATTTTCAAAGTAATGTCGCAATATTTCCCAGCGTTGTTCAAGCGTAAACACAACCATATTCGTTCAGCGGAAGGATAAAACTAATTATCTGTCAAATCAGACATGAGCTAAATGTTACCATTCACGAAATAAGCACTAGTTGAAAAAAACGTTAGAATGTCTGTCTGTATGTTTATCAACCCAACAATTGTGAACCTACCTTAATATTATTGTTTAAATGTTTTACATTTTGCTTAGAGATTTGTAAAGATTTTCGAATATTTTATGAAGAATTTACATTTTAGCATAATTTTCATAATTATTTAAGATTAGGTTGTTTGGCTACTTTTAGACTATTTTTTACCCAACAAAACCACAGCATAAGACAAACATAAATTCAATTGCATACAGACATTCGGCCTATCCTCCAGGCAACGTATCCTTTATAGAATAAATCCCATAAATCGAAAACAACCTTTCTTGAAATCTTTTTCCTTTTTAGTCTGTGTTTAACATATCTTTCGTAGAACATTTTATGGCAAAGCTAATATTTTCTTGGAGTTTATGCCTTCCTTGTTTGCGCTGTATTTCCCCTCAAAGAGATTAAAATGCTCTTAAGGAAATTATTTCGCCTACTCGTGCAGTTCGTTGAAAATGTTGTAACTTTCAAATTTAAAAAGGCGGAAAACTATTTGTTCCTTCCTCTTTATTATTATTATCCTTTTCCGGGTTTTTGTTTTACTTTTAAGGCTTTAACGAGTCTCATCTTTTTTTTTTTGCTGACAATGGCTGGTCGTGGTGTTCGTTTGTTGCGAACGCTTAAGAAGATTTATGTGTCTTCTTCTTAGTTTATATTATGACTGGAATCCTCTCATGGTTAATAAGAAGATTTGTCCTGGAAACAGTTTATAGTTGATATGGATTTTTGTATTTATTATTTATCTACGAGTATTTGTTTTGTATTCTTTAGAACAATTTAAATGAAACAAAGGAAAACTTTCTGATTAATGACTTAGTTTGTTTACAATTTTACACAATCACGCTATTGTTTGTTATTTATTGAAAAGTTTCATTAATAATTCTTTTTGTACCCTCCATAATAGGAAGGGGGTATATTAATTTTGTCACTCCGTTTGTAACACCTCTAAATATTGATCTGAGACCCCATAAAGTATATATATTCTTAATCGTCTTAAAATTCTAAGACGATTTAGCCATGTCCGTCTGTCCGTCCGTCCGTCCGTCTGTTGTAATCACGCTACAATATATAATACTTGAGCTAGGTGGCTGAAATTTGGTATAGATACTTCTTATAGCTGCAGGTAACTTGGGATTGAAAATGGGCGATATCGGCCCATATTTAGATATAGCTCCCATATATAGCATCTAACTTGTTGTGATTCCTACTGTCATATACTATATTTATACCCTACACCACACTGTGGTACAGGGTATTATAAGTTTGTTTCACGGCAGATGTTTGTAACACCTGAAAATAACACAGCTAGACCCACCTTAAAGTATACCGATCGGCTCAGAATCACTAGCTGAGTCGATTTAACGATGTTTGTCTGTTCGTCCGTCCGTCTGTCCATTTAAAGTTGTTCATCGACTACAGGTCGCAATTTCACTCCGATCGTTCTGAAATTTTGCAGTTTAGAGTATTTTGCGGCTGTTAAGATCGCTATTGAATGGTTGAAATCGGTTCAGATTTATATATAGCTCCCATATATATCTTTCGTCCGATTTGGCCCTCTAGTCCTATAGAAGCTGTATTTTAAATCCAATCGTTTTGAAATTTAGAATGGTAGAGTTTCTTGATCCATGAACCAACATTGCCGAATTTGAATAAAATCGGTTAAGATTTAGATATAGCTCCCATATATATGTTTCGTCCGATTTGGCCATTTAGTCCTATAAAAGCTGTATTTTACATCCAATCGTTTTGAAATTTAGAATGGTAGAGTTTCTTTCATGAACCAACATTGCCGAATTTGAATAAAATCGGTTAAGATTTAGCTATAGCTCCCATACATATATTTCATCCGATTTGGCTCTTTAGATCCAATCGTTTTTATACCCTACACCACACTGTGGTACAGGGTATTATTTAAGTATAAAATGTCCCAAAAGTAAATTTATGTAAACAATTTATACATGAATTATAAAATTTATATATCAGAGTTATTCAATATTACGAGAGTGGTGTAGGGTATTATATTGTCGGCACCGCCCGACTTTAGCATTTCCTTACTGTTTTTTTGTGTGTTTTTCGGTGTTATTTTCTTTAGGTTTGAGTTATTTTGTGAAGTCACATGCTATCCACGGTTGAGGGTATATAAGATTCGGCATGGCCGAACTTAACGCTTTTACTTGTTAATGGCTAATACGAGTATTAAATTATATATTATTAGATGTTAATACAAGGTATGAAGAGAAAATAAGCAATAACACTATCCAACAAAATGTTTGTCGAATGTCTGTGCATTACATTTTCCGGTGTAATGTGGTGTCCTAAATACAAAACAATTAAAATAAAAAAAACTTTTTTGAAGAAATTATTTTTAAATTCCGATTTTATTGGAAGATGCCTTTAGTATTTGGACCATGTTTTTTATACCCTACACCACACTGTGGTACAAGGTATAATAAATTTATGCATTTGTTTGTAACACCCAAAAGGAGAAGAAAAAGACCCATCGTTTATTATTCCGATAGACTCAGAATCACTTTCTGAGTTGATTTAACAATGACCATCCGTTTTTCGGTCCGTCTGTCCATCCGTCTTTCTGTCTGCCTGTGCATGTATTCTTGTAATCAAAGTACAGGTCGCAATTATGGACCGACCTCAACGAAACTTTGCACATATCTTTCTTTTGCTACAAATACGAACCCTATTTAACTTAGTTCAAATTGGTTCAGATTTACATATAGCTCTCATATATAGGTATGTACCTCCGATTTGGCATGTATGCACCGTATAAGCAACATTGTTTTAAACGATGTGTACAAAAAGTGACAACGAGAACTCTCTTGAATTTGAGAAAAATCTCATCAGATTTAGATGTAGCCACCCCTTTATATATATGTTAACTCCGATTTGATATTTATACGCTGTAGAAACTTTATTTTATATCCGGTCAGTACGATATTCTTCAGAAAGAGGTTTTTATCACATGAATGAACACTGCCAAATTTGGAGAAAATCAGTTAAGATTTAGATATAGTCCCTGTATATACGTTACCCCCATTTTGACATGTAAGCGCTATAGAAACTGTATTTTTACCCCACACCACACTATGGTCCAGGATATTACGAGTTTGTGCATTTGTTTATAATACCTAAAGGAGAAGAGATAGACCCATCGTTTATTATACCGATCGACTTTGAATCACTTCCTGAGTCGATTTAACAACGTCCGTCTGTAGATCGTTGTGATTAAAGTACAGGTCGTATGTTTAGTCCGATTGTAATGAAACTCAGCACAGTGCTCTACTTCTACGTGAAAGATATACATATTTTCAGCATTTGTAGCCATTTGTTTTTGACCTCTGGAAAATTTCCCGAAAATCGATTCAAATGTATATACGAGCTCCCATATCAATTATGAACATCCCGATTTGGCATTTACGCGGTATGGAAGCCACAACTTAAAGTAAGAAATAACCAAAAAAGTTTTTAGCGACTAAATCTGAAATAGTTTCTACATATTACTTAGCTATTAGGGACTAATGGAGAAAACAGATTTTTAGGCAAATGACCAACTCTGTAACAGATATATATTTTGGAGATCCATTATAGTCGGATACAGAAATTTTAAAATCTAAAAACGTCCTTGCGTCTCGTCTTTTAGTCAAACTTATGACAACCAAACTTACATTTACTCGAATTGTAGAATCACTGCAGAAATTATCTGAAAATAAATGAAATTCAAAACGATTATAATTGGACTACATTAGAAATATATTGTAAAAATTGTATTATAAACATTATAAGTATAATTGGCAATTTTTATAAAATTAATTGTAATAGGTATGAAACTTTATACATTTAGATCATTTGGCATAAAATGAATCCTAAATGAAACATCCTAAAGAATGTTGTCGAAGAAAGAACGAGCCAAACACATTTCCTGATACTGTTACCAAGCTTTTCCAAACTGCACCATATTCTTAATGGTCGTAAAATTCTAAGATGATTTAGCCATGGCCATCCGTCCGTCTGTTTTAATCACGATACTTTCGACAATAATTGAGCTAGATAACCGAAATTTACCATAGATACTTTTTATAGCTGGAGGTAACTTGGGATTGAAAATGGACAATACCAGTCATTTTTATACCCTCCACCATAGGATGGGGGGTATATTCATTTTGTCACTCCGTTTTTAATACCTCTAAATATTGATCTGAGACCCCTATAAAGTATATATATATTATAAATCTTTGTTAAATTCTAAGACGATTTAGCCATGTCCGTCTGTTGTAATCACGTAATAAAAGAGCTAGGTTGATTAAAATTGGTAGAAATATTTTTTATATTTGCAAGATTTTTGGGATTGCAAATGGGCTATATCGGTGAAGGTTTTGATAAAGCACCCCTTAGGTTACTCCAAAATACGGTTTTTGAGCCATAGGTATCCCATTTTAAAGCAATTTAACAGAAATTTTGCAGTTTGTATTCTATTTTGACAGGATATCAACACAGCAATAATTTTACAAATCGGTTCACATTTTGTTATAGGCACCCTATAGAGGTCGCTCCAAAATAAACGTATTTAGGCAATAACTACCACATTTTCGAAGCCTTTTAATTGAATCTGTGCAGTTTGAGTTTAATTAAGACAAGATTCATCGCAGCACATTTTTATACCCTACACCACACTGTGGTACAGGGTATTATAAGTTTGTTTCATGGCAGATGTTTGTAACACCTGAAAATAACACAGCTTGACCCACCTTAAAGTATACCGATCGACTCAGAATCACTAGCTGAGTCGATTAAGCCATGTCTGTCCGTCCGTCCGTCTGTCCATGTAAAGTTGTTCGTCGACTACAGGTCGCAATTTCACTCCGATCGTTCTGAAATTTTGCAGTTTAGAGTATTTCGCAGCTGTAAAGATCCCTATTGAATTTGGTTGAAATCGGTTCAGATTTAGATATAGCTCCCATATATATCTTTCGTCCGATTTGGCCCTTTAGTCCTATAGAAGCTGTATTTTACATCCAATCGTTTTGAAATTTAGAATGGTAGAGTTTCTTGATCCTTGAACCAACATTGCCGAATTTGAAGAAAATCGGTTAAGATTTAGCTATAGCTCCCATATATATGTTTCGTCCGATTTTGCTCTTTAGTCCTGTAGAAGCTGTATTTTACATCCAATAATTTTGAAATTTAGAATGGTAGAGTTTCTTGATCCATGAACCAACACTACCGAATTTAAAGAAAATCGGTTACGATTTAGCTATAGCTCCCATATATATGTTTCGTCCGATTTGGCCCTTTAGTCCTATAAAAGCTGTATTTTACATCCAATCGTTTTGAAATTTTGAATGGTAGAGTTTCTTGATCCATGAACCAACACTGCCGAATTTGAAGAAAATTTGTTAAGACTTAGCTATAGCTCCCATATATATGTTTCATCCGATTTGGCTCTTTAGTCCAGTAGAAGCTGTATTTTACTTCCAATTGTTGTTATACCCTACACCACACTGTGGTACGGGGTATTATTTAAGTATAAAATGTCCCAAAAGTAAATGTATGTAAACAATTTATACCTGAATTACAAAATTTATATTTCAGAGTTATTCAATATTCCGAGAGTGGTGTAGGGTATTATATAGTCGGCCCCGCCCGACTTTAGCCTTTCCTTACTGGTTTTTAAATCAGTTCATATTTTGTTATAGTCCACCTACAGATTTCGCTCCCCAAAAAGGCTTATTTAAGACATAAACATCACATTTTCTATGAAATTTAGCTGAAACTTTGCAATTTGTATTCTATTTTGGCAATAATTCATCTCCATAATATTTGTACAAATCAAAGCTTTTGTTTTTTAAAAATTTGCTTAAACAAAAAGGATCATTTTATGATTTGCTCAATATCCAAAGATTTTTCCATTAATACAATTGAATGCAATCCATGTTGGATCCGGCATGACCAATCTTAACGCTTTTACTTGTTATGATATAGCCCCCATATATAATTACACCTTCTCCCCGATTTGACTTCTTAAAGTCATGAAGACCACAAATGTCTACTGATCGTGTTGAACATTTTTAACTGGAGTTTATTTATACACGGAATCCTTCACACGAACAACGGTAGTCATACGTCCATATATTGATATAGCCCCCATACAAAGGTCCATCTAGATTTGAAATCGTAACGCCACAAAAACCTCAAATTTCAAAGAATTGGGCTGAAATTGTGTATAATTGTACCCTCCACCGGGATGGTGGGTATATTCATTTTGTCACCCAGTTTGTAACACCTCTCAATATTGATCTGAGACCCCATATAGTATATATATTATTAATCGTCGTAAAATTCTAAGATGATTTTACCATGTCCGTCCGTCCGTCTGTTGTAATTACGCTACAATCTAAAATACTTGAGGTATGTGGTTGAAATTTGGTACATATACTTCTTATATCTGCAGGTATGTTGGGATTGAAAATGAACAATATCGGTCCTTTTTTATATAGTCCGCATATATAGCATATCTCCGATTTGACTTCTTAACGCCACAGAGATCACAAATTTCAACTGATCGAGCTGAAAATTGGTTGCTGGTGTTTATTTATACCCGGAATCCTTCACACGAACATCGGTAGTCATACGTCCATGTTTTGATATAGCCCCCATATAAAGGTCGAACGAATTGGTCTGATATTTGGTAAAATGATTTATGTTGTATCCGAAACCATTCGCACGCGATCCATGCTGGAGGGTATATAAGATTCAGCATGGCCGAAGTTAATCCGCCTTTGCTTGTTTTATCTCAGGCTATGTTCGAAGATGGGCCATATTGGTCCATTCCTTCTAGTACCTCGCTAACAAAGGGTTAACATTAAGAGAAATATTTAATCTTTAATAACTGCTACCGAATCTTCTTTGATTCCACACATAGTAATTGTTTATCTGTCGCTATGATCTTGAGAGAAATGGGCGAAGTGGCTCCGGCCCTTTTGGTACCTCCCACACAGATGGACAATTTTGTATAAAAAGTTTACTGCTAGCATATTTAATACATAAAAATACTTGAAATTTTGTTCATGCTTTTATAGTAAATACAGTTTGGAAAAAATTGACATTATTATCATGCCCCTTTTGGTACCTCCCACACAAATCTGGCAAATCATACCAAAATTTAATGGCTCCTAACGTTAAGACCAGTGCACATAAATGCTTACAATTCGGTACAGTGAAATGTTTTTGAAGTATCTACCGTTCTGCGCAAAATACGCGTATACATCCAACCATATCTGCAACCCCCACAGAAATTGTCAGATTCATTGAAACACAACATTGTCATAATTTCTGCAGTAATCATCTAAATCTTTTCATAGACTAACAAAGAATAATAATTTGTTTTCAACCTTCTGGCATCTCCCAGCCCTTGTACCATATTACATTACTCACAAAGTGGGGTATATATATATATTAGATGACTTTTCCAATGGCTATACTCGTATCCTGCAAATGGGTGAGCAAAATGAGAAAAATGATGCCACCGTTCTGGCATCTCCTACACGAAGAGAGGGTATTAAGTATAAGTCGAGTACTCGACTGAAATTTCCATATTATTTTTTGTAACACATATTATAAGGTAAAGGTAGATTATCCAAGGATATAAATAAACATATTTCTGTACTCTTGTGAAAAGAAGATCCCACATAAATAGTTATTATATTAATTTTACTGATTCGTATTTGTTCAGTTTAATTAGTCAGGGTAATACAGTCAGCATTTTCCATCAAATAACTGATTCAATTTTCTCCTACTCAAAATGGTCTATGAAAAATGTCCTGCCTTGCATATTGCTATCCTAGCAAATGTAAGCCATTCACTCTACAAATTACACCCTCTACTGCTATCTTCATCAAATCACATCTCCTACTTTTTGTTGCCTTCTATAAAGTGACTCCAACAATGTTGAAAATGTATGCAGTGTCCATAAATTTTTGTGAAAAATTGATTGGAAGACATTCATAATCTGAGCAGTTTCTCAGGTCGTTTCCGGCTGCAAATGGGCTTTCGATACGATGAGTCCTTAATCGCTTGGGCAATATTTCGTTTTAAGGGGAGCATAAACGATAAAGAGCTCAAAAAGATTGAGTCCCACAAAACAGACCCCTATTGAATGCTAATTTTTCTTTAACAATTTATGAATGGTGATGTTGAATAATTTCATTGGAAATAACAGGAAAAATTGTAGAACGCAATTGGAAAGTCCAAAAGCCAAATTTCGGTCGACAATTAAGCAATCGAGCATTGCTACTAATTGAAGTTCAAATAGGATTGCTGTTAAATGACTACCAAAAACAAGTAAGAAAGTTTCAGTCGGGTAAACCGACTAAGGTATTCCCTCACTTTGTGAGTAATGTAATATGGAATATTAAACGAATTATTCTGTCAATTTGTGTGGGAGGTACCAGAAGGTTTTTAACAAATGCACATATTTTTCGCTGAATAGTAGGTACTTTAAATACATTGCACTGTGCCGAATTATAAGCGTTTATATGCAGTGGTATATTAACGTTATCAGATATTAAATTTGGTATGATTTGGCCATTTTGTGTGGGAGGTACGAAAAGGGGCGTGGTGATGACGCCCATTTTTTACAGGGCTATAGGTACTTCAAAAGTGTTACCCTGGTCAAAATGTTGTTGAATTTTCGTGCATTGGTACTCACGCTGTAAGCTCTTAACTTTTGGTGCAAAATGGTACCGTTGTGTGGGAGGCACAAAAAGGGGCGTGGCAATAACGTCCATTTTTTACAGGGCTATAGACACTATAAAAGCATTACCCTGTACAAAATTTCAAGTATTTTTATACACTAGTATTCATGTTATAAGCTGTTAACTCTTGGTGTGGGAGGTGCCAAAAGGGGCGCAGCAACATGGCCCATTTTTCTCGAGTTGATAGCGACTAATAAACTAATGCTATGTGTGGAATTTCAGAAAATTCGAATAAACAGTATAGCAGTTATTAAAGATGCAATATTTCACAACATTTTAACCCTTTGTGGGGGAGGTACTATAAGGAGTGGACCAATATGGCCCATCTTCGAACTTAGCCGGAGATAGAAAAAAGTATTACCACGTACCAAATTTGAAGTCAATCGGTTACTCCTTTCGAGAGTTATCGTGCGCACCAGCCAGCAGACAGACAGACAAACGGACGGACATTGCTCGAATGACCCAAAACGAATACATATCCGCCGAACATACTTAGGGTCTTAGATCACTCCTTCGATGTGTTACACTTTTTTTCGTAGCAAATGATATATACCCTCGTCACACTAAAGTGAGGGTATAAAAAGTTGAAAGAATGTTGAAAAGTTGAAAGGAAATATTTAGGCAAAAATAAACTTTATTTAAGAACAAAAAAAATCAAACTCGTTTCTTTAGAATAATGAAACGACAAAGATATGTTTTCTTATGCGTGTATAGGGTGGGCCTTTTAAAATTTTAAATTTGAATTACCGATTGCATTGATTTGTGATTTGAGCCCTTTGGATTATTTTCTGTGGGAAGCCATTAAGGACAAATGTTTCGCAAAACATCCAGTGACAGTTGATGCGTTGAAACATGAAATCGAAGTTGCCACTGAAGAGATTCGACCCGAAACAATCGAAAACGTACTGAAAAATTGGTTTGATTGGACGAGGTACTGCCGAGTAGTCATATGAATGATATTGTGTTCCATTATTAAATGATAAAGTTCAACCTTTCCAAGTAAACCAGGAATTTGAAAAATTATCAGTACTTTATTATTAACAGCCGATTCAAATTTAAAATTTTAAATGGCCCAAACTGTATTTATGAAACAGTTACATAGACAAATATTGTCCTCGATCTGCTTAGCATATAAATTTGAAAAAAGTAACTTCAACATAAATATTTAGAGTTGCACTATAAAATTTATTACTAAAATAAGGAAAAATGTACTGTACCTAAGAAAAATTTAGCATGACAAGGCACTAAAGTTTTCTAGTTTCTACTTTTCTTTGAAACTAACAAATCTTTTGTACTCTCAATGCTGGAAGTATTATTCGAACCACTTAGCTAACGGTTTCTTAAATTCTGCAAGTATTTTATAAAATTCAAGGAAAACATTAATCATGAAACAGGTTTACTTAAATCAATCTTAAATAAGATTTTCTCCAGAACTAAACCTAAGGTAAAATAGAAAAAATTAACTAATGACACTATGCAACAAAAATTTTGTTTGTGTGCCAGACCTAAAAACTTTGTTTTGCGTAGATTTAGGCATACTATTTTATCAAACCAAAACAAAAAACTATTGTAAAGTGTTTTAATACTTTTTTTTTAATTTTTCAATTTTCGTGGAAGATACCTTTAGTATTTATACCATATTTTGTTAAGAATAACCCCGAAAGGGCCGTGATACCCTTAAATAAAAATAATTATGAGGGCAACAAATGTTGGGAATGTGGGAAGTAAATTACGAATATTTTTTGGAACTGGAGGTGAGGGGATTCTAAAGTCGGTTTACCCGACTGAACTTTCTTACTTGTTTCTTTTTTAAGATGCTAGCTTTCAAAAATTGGAACAAACACATTTTTGCTATTTTTTATGTTTTTTTCGTGCCAACAAAAAACTATTTTTTGTGAAAAAATCAACTTTTTATACACAAACCACACTGTGATCCAGGGTATTATGAGTTTGTGCATTTGTTTGGAACATGCAAAAGGAGAAGTGATAGACCTATCGTTTATTATACCGATGGACTTGGAATCACTTCCTGAGTCGATTGAACCATGTCCGTCCATCCGTCTGTAGATGTATCGCTGTAATCAAAGTGCGGGTCGTATTTATGGTCCGATTATAATGCAATTTAGCACAGCGCTCTTTTATAGCTCAGGGACGATCCCAATTGGCGAAAATCAGGTTTATATTTTCCTCCGATTTGAGTTATAAGGGCTATAGAAGGTGCACCAGTACGAGGTAGAAATTGGCAGAGACAAACCTCTTCACCCATTAATAAAGACTACTACATTTAATGGAAATCGGTTCAGATTTAGATATAGCCCCTATATATACTCGTATGTTCGTTCCAAATTGGCTTCTAAGGTCTTTAGAAGGTGTATTTTACACCATATAGAGACAAAAAGTGGCAGAGGCAAGTCTCTTCACCTATTAATAAACACTAGTAATGTAGTTAAAGTCGGTTCAGATTTAGATATAGCCACCATATATATGTTCCTCCCGATTTAGCTTCTAAGGCCCTTAGAAGGTGTATTTTACACCAGATCGCGGTAAAATTTGGCAGAGATAAGTCTCTGGATTTTATTTAACCCGCTTTTCAATGGTGAATAGAATAAAGCAGAATGGCGTTTACGTCACTTTCAAAATAAACAGTTCATATACATTTTTGATCTTAATCTAAAATAAATAAATAACTCCCCTCTACAAAATATATATTGACGGGAAATAAAATACGGATGTAATTGAATGAATCATATACATATGTATATTTGTACTACACCTAAATGTGAACCGATTTTCTTTGAATAATAATAAACGATGGTTCTATCTCTTCTCTTTTTGGGTGTTACAAACAAATGCACAATGTTATAATACCCTGTACTATAGTGGTAAAGGGTATAATTAATTCCCATAATTTCTGTTCAAATATTTAATTGTAACCTACACCACACTGTGGTGCAGGATATTATATCTTTGTGCATTTGGAGAAGAGATAAACCCATTGTTTATTATACCGATCGACTTAGAATCACTTTCTGAATCGATTTAACTGTGTCCGTCTGTGCATGTATTCTTGTAATCAAAGTACAGGTCGCAAATATAGCCCGATCTCAACGAAACATTGCGCAAATCTTTATTTTGGCCCAAGGAATCCCAATTGAAATTGGTAAAAATCGGTTCATATTTATTATCCCATATATATTAGCTCCGATTTGGTATCTATGTATATACTATATAAGAAACATTTGTTAACCGATCTGTATAAAATTTGGCAGAAAGAAGTTATTGACGTACAGCAGACAATACTAAATTTGAAGAAAATTAGTTTTTATATAGTTATGTATACGTATATATATTTCTTCCGATTCGGCCCTTTACACTGGGCAAAATCGCCTTTTTGATATGATTGAATCGAAAGGAAATATATTTGTAACACAAATTTTTAAATATTATATATTTCTGAGCAAATAAATTTTATTTGAAAATCAATAAAATATATTTGGAACGCATATATCAATATATGTGGAATGGAAAACAAACCTTTGTTTACGAGTACTTCCCAATATGTTTTTATTTGGGACTATTATTTCAGAAACAAATATTAATTTGCAGTTAAGAATTCAGAAAATACGTTAGTTGTATTAATTTTTTTACTAATTCAAAGGTTATTTTTTTTAGAAATTTTTAATGTTCGTAAAAATATAAATAAAAATAATTTAAATCGTATAATCATGTATCAAAATAAATTACTTGGAGGATTGACATAAAATGATGACTTGGAATACTAACTCAGAAATTTGTAATAATTGATTTAAACAGAAGTTAATGCTGCATATGGTATTGTAACTGGGAGGTACAATTCGAAACTAAGGAAAAATTTAAACTGAAATTCTAAAAAGTCAGCAATAGTTTTGAAAATCTTTTTTAAATAAAATATATTTGGAGAAATTCCTAAACAATAATTTTATTTGTACTTATACACATACTTTATTTGAGAAATTTAGTTTGCAAATATATTTTGTTGTAATATGTTAATAAATGCGTTGCAAATATCAAATAAAATTTATTTGCTCAGAAATATATAATATTTAAAAGTTTGTGTTCCAAATATATTTTCTTTCGATTTAAACATATCAAAAAATGCGATTTTGCCCCGTCTATTTCGGACTATAACAAAATACGAACCGATTTGTAAAATTTTTCTGTGATGAATTCTTCTTAAAATAGAAAACAAACGGAAAAGTTTCTGCTTAATTGCTTTAAAAATGTGGTATCAATGGCTCGGAAACCATATTTTGGAGCGATCTCTATGGGGGAGATATATCAAAACATTGACCGATATGGCCCATTTGCAAACCCTAAGAACCTGCAACTATAAGAAGTATTTCTACAAAATTAGATCAACCTAGATCTATTATTATGGACTGTAGCGTGATTACAACAGACGGACCTACAAACGAAAATGGCTAAATCTTAAATTGTACGGCCATTAATAAGGGTACCCTTTATTTCGTTATTTGGAATAAAGCGTGTATTCAGAAGCCTTCCACTCCAAAATTACCTCTATGATTTCCTTGCAAACTTTTTGGTGCAATATCGCGGAAACAAGAGGTAACCTAGAAAAACATCTAGGATCACTGGATTCAGCAATGTCGTAATAGGTATATTCATAGGTTCTCATTTCTGTTACATTTTTAATGTGTCCATTTCGAGCACAGTTATACATGTTATATATACTTTATGCGGTCTCTGATCAATATTTAGAGGTGTTACAAACAGAGAGACAAAATGAATATACCCCCGATCCTCTGGTGGAGTCTATAAAAATGCACAGTTTACCCGGCTTTATTTGAACGCTTATTACCATTTGCTAAACGTGATTTCCTTTTTATACCCTCCACCATAGGATGGGGGGTATATTCAAATCGGTTCATATATTGTTATAGTCACCCTATAGATGTCGCTCCAAATATACGTATTTAAGCCATAATAAATCACCCTATAGAGGTCGCTTCAAAATATACGCCTTTAACCCATAAATACCATAATTTCTAAGCATTTTAACTCAATCTTTGCAGTTTGTATTTAATTAAGGCAAGAATTCATCGCAGTAAAAATGTTAAATCAGTTCATATTTTGTTATAGTCCACGTATAGATGGCTCCCAAAATGGCTTATTTAAGCCATAAAGACCACATTTTCTAAGAAATTTAGCTGAAACCAGTTAGCAGTTTATATTATATATATTTTGGCAAGAATTTGAATTTTATTGAGATGGGCCAAGTACTTTGATTGATATAACGTTTTTTACAAAGAGACGAGGCTCCGCCCACTTTTCCCAAAAAACAATTAATTTATGTTCCAATGACTGACATACCAAGAGGCTTTCTTCTAGCTCTTATAATTCAGGATATAATGCTAAAAACGAAGTTTTTACCCGACCTTCCTTTGGTCCTTGTATGGGGAAAATCATTAATCCTTGACCGATTTTGAACAAGTGCAATACCAACCGTTGCAGGACAATAACACATGTTTCTGCAAAATTTCAGCCAGCTAGTCAGCCATCTGAGCTGTTGTCTGCTTTCCACAGATAGACGGACACGGCTAGATCGTCTTCGAATTTGAAGGCGATTTCCGGCGGCTAAGAATTCATTTTAGACCCATGGTTTCTTAGAGAAATATTCTTTAATTTTTTTCACCTATTCAATTTGACCCCCCCTAATATACTTACTCGTATTTCTATTTTGGAACTACTACTTATGTGGGAATTTCATTCTCGGCACTGTTAGCTGTACAGTTAAATATTAATTGTATTAATTAATTAAATTACACTTGGGGATAAAGTGGCATAAAAGCGTAGGTGATTGGTGGAAAACGATGGAGAGAGATATTGATAGAAGACCAGAGGAGTAGGGGAGCGATAGAGTGAATAGGAGGGGTAGGTAGGCACATATGCAATATTCGAGACTTCATTAGCATTTTACCTTCACCTGTAATTACTTTCAACTTACGAGTATAATATATATAATATAGCGTGCAGTACCTTGCTTGTGTACTCAAAAGGTGCTGGAAAAAAGAGAATAAAGTCTAGGTGAATACATTTACATATATGTACATACATATACCCATTTATGTGTATAGGGTTTCTTCATCAGTGCTATATATGAACCATTGAGAGCCATACTGACTTAAGTCAGCCAACAAACCGACAGCCAAACAGAATTTTCAGGTTGGGAGGTAAATTGTTGATGATATTATAAAGGATTTTCCAACAAGAGGTGTTATTTTGGTATTCAAAGAAAAATGCCATTTTTGAGACAATTATTTCATAATAACGAGGAAGGTATGCCGTTAATAATGAAAAACAACATCAGCCAAATGGTCACCACAACCACGCTTACAGGACCATATCCTTTTCATGAAACTTTCCATAACCAAATCGCAAAGTGGCTGCCCTATGTCCACGATAGCCTCGCGAATTCTATCTTTGTGGTCTTGAATCGACGCTCTTGTTGAAAGTAAACGTTGTGCAGATCAATTCCATCCAACTCCGACCATAAAAAATCATTAATTATCTCTCGATAGTGCAATCCATTCACCGTAACTATTGATCCAACCTCATTTTCGAAAAAGTAAGGTCCAATGACCCCGCCGGACCATAAACCGCACCAAACAGTCACACGTTGAGGATGGAGAGGCTTCTCAACAATAACTCTTGGGTTTTCCGAGCCCCAGATGCGATAATTTTGCTTGTTAACGTAGCCACCGAGTTGGAAATGGGCCTCATCAAAAATGCTTTAGTTTTGCGAACTGTGACTGCAAGTTTTCACCCCCAAAATATCATAATTCAGAATATAACAAAGTCGACTTAAATAATATATACCCTCATAGCACTAAAGTGAGGGCATAACCAGTAAGGAAAGACTAAAGTCGGGCGGGGCCGACTGTATAATTCCCAACACCATTGTTTGTCAACCAACCAGAATTTCTCTGCATTTTTGCAGTTCAAATAGAGAAAATTTTTAATTTCTAGGTACATAGGTCAAAAGGCGTACGATCTATACCGCCAAGAAGTCAAATTCAGCTGTGACTTTCACAAGAGGATTATATCTAAATTTGGTAGAAATATTAAGTATGGTTGCATGTTGTTTAGGATTGCAAATCGGTCATATCGGTCAATGTTTTGATATAGCTCCCCTATAGAGGTCGCTCAAAAATACGGGTTTTGAGTCATAGATAGCACATTTTTAAAGCAATTTAGCAGAAACTTTGCAGTTTTTATTCTATTTGACAAGAAATCAGCACAGCAAAAATGTTACAAATTGGTTCATATTGTGTTACATATATCGTAGTCATCCTATAGAGGTCGCTCCCAAAAAGTCTTATTTAAGCCATAAACACCATATTTTCTAAGCATTTTAGCTGAATATTTGCAGTTTGTATTTAATTAAGACAAGAATTCATCGCAGTCAAAATTGTTTAAATCAGTTCATATTTTATTATAGTCCAGCTATAGATGAAGCTCCCAAGAAGGCTTATTGAAGTCATAAACACCGCATTTTCTATGAAATGTAGCTGAAACTTTGAAGCTTGTATATTTCTATTTCAGGTTAAGTTCAGAAAAAAAGAGAAAAACAGGAGAAGTTACCACGCTCCATTTTGTACATCCCACACAATGGGACCATTTTGCACAAAAAGTTGACTTTGATTGCAGTGCATACAAATTCTTAAAATTTTCCGCGATGTAATGCTTTTATAGGTTAGGTTATATATATAGACTTTTTTCAAGCTTTTAGAAAATGTAAAAAATATATTTGTGCGACTTTTTTCTATTGTTTTTTTTCTATTGTTAATGGTTTTTCGCACCATCAAAAGCTATTTTTTTAATACAATTGTAGCGCCCATAATTTCTCAAATTTAACGCGTATCCCGGCTCCATCGGGCATATACTTCAAAAATACGGTTCAAATACTAAAGGTTTTGAGGTTTTGGTTAGGGTGGCAGCCGTATTTTTTTACAAGCTCACATAGATCAGTTTAGGTCCCGAGTGTTACCACGTGCTGAAATGCCCCTCATCGAAACCAACCTGTTTGATATAAAAATGTATCGATAGTACGAATATCGGTACTGGAAAGATCTGTTAGGCTGCCTAGAAAAGCCGACCCCAGTATGTCCAGTCGTCGTTTACTCAGAGCGGGGCAGTCGCATAGCAAGTGCTCAATGCCCTCCACTTTTTCCTCATCTCCACAGCTTCTGCAGAAGTCATTGGAGTCAATACCCAATCTTTTGGCTTGTTCGCCGATCAAGCAGTGTCCCTTCAGAACTGATACTAACGTAGACAATCTTTGCCTCTCTAGTGCGAGGAGATATTTTGATCTTCTCAGGTCATACCTTGGCCAGATTTGTCTAGCTACCCTGCAGGTGCCGATTTCTGTCCATCTATCGTTGGACTGCCTGATTGCCTCTTGCCTAAGCCAAACCTTGAACGTGGATAGAGGAGCACCAATATATGCAAATTCTTCGAGAATTTGTAATGTCGTCCCTTTCCCAGCAAGTTCATCAGCTTTGCAGTTCCCCGGTATATCCCTATGCCCAGGCAGCCATATGAGGTGTAGATTAAACTGCTCAGCCATTCGTTAAGAGATCTGCGGCAGTAGAGGGCTGTTTGTGAATTAAGTGATGTTGCCTCCAAACAATTGATAGCAGCCTGGCGACTCAGCCACTTGGCGACTTCCCATATTGACACTGCAGGTATCTGGTAGTCTGTGAGCTATATCCAAACTATGTTCTTCACTCCGAAGTCAACCCTTTTATCAAACTTCGAACCATCAGTGTAAAAGTGGAGATGGTTTCTATTACCTGGTATTCTGCCAACCCATTCATCTCTGGCGGGAATCATAGTGATGTAATTTCTCTCGAAGGTGCACACAGTTGGTATATAGTCCACTCTGTTGGTTACCATAGCACTATACTTTGATATCCACATGTGACCGTGGTCACCTCCACATTGATAGCCAGTTTAGTCTTATTACCGCTTTGGTTGCAACTTCTCTCGCCACAATATTAATCGGAAGTATATGGAGTAGAGCTTGTAGAGACTTGGTCGCTGTAGTCCGTAAGGCTCCGCCTATGCTCAGGCAGGCAGTTCTCTGAACCTTTGTTAGTAGGTTGGTGATGGTTATGTGTCAGTTGCAGTACTAAAGGTAACTTCCATGAAAATTTTAATTGAAAAAAATTTCCATTAAAACGTTTTTCGTGTTTAGGAAACTAAATTACTCCAGAAAATGTTATGCACAGCCCTTCAATAAAATTGTTGTACACTAGTGCTAGCATTCCTCTCACATTCGCATATATTCTCAAGTTAACTAAAAAAATAAAAAGTGGGTCGAATAGTGGACCGGAGAGTAAATGGCTGGACATGTCTTGCAGCTGAATTCAAATCGAAAACATATCCTTATTAACCTGAACAAAAGTTGTACAGGAAAATAACATTCTTAAGTGAAATGCCTTTATATACCAAAAATATTCGACGTATACAAACGTATAAGTGTATGTATATGTAAGTGGATATGCCAACGATATGTACAGACCTTTACTTACGCACAGTAATTCCTAAACACTAAAGAGAAGGTCCTGTTAGTAGGACTATAATGAGTGACAGCTTGCTACCCTATAAACGGAAAGCTATTGTCAAAACATATGATACAATGAGCACGAGCTGTCATGTCTTCATTTTCTTAGAAAACCTAAAAAAGACAGCAGACTTTTGGTGCGAAATGGTTCATTTGTGTGGAATGAAATGGTTCATTTGTGTGGATTGGACCAATATGGCACATCTTCATTCTTAGCCGGATATAGAGAAAAGTATTATACCATACCAAATTTGAATTCAATCGGTCTTCTGCGATAAATAATTTCACAGATATTCAAAATTTAATATCACCACGCCCTTTTATTCAAACCCTTCCAACATGAAATATTAAATTTTAAAACATTGCAACGACCCCTTTTGCCACACCCGCTTATCTATTCCCGTCCATTTTTGTTGATGTTTTAAATAATAGCTCGAGTCGTGTCATGCTGTCATGTTATTTTTGTTAAGTATTGCTGGGCATTTCATCATGGAAAGATTTACGCCTGTATTACGAAAATTCACGTACTGTGAGGATTGTGTTTCGTGCACTTCGCTCAACTTATGGTCAACACAATGGTGTTGTTTGTGGGCCGGTGGAATCATCGGTCCATATTTCTTCAAAAATGATACCGGTGAGAACGTAACCGTCAATGGCGAACGTTATCGTGCCATGATAACCGACTATTTGATGGCTGAAATTGAAGCTCGTGATCTCGGCGACATATGTTTTCAACAAGACGTCGCCACTTCCCACTTATTGAGAGAACACTTCGGTGAGCAGATAATTTCACGTTTTGGGCCGGTCGATTGGCCACCAAGATCGTTTGATATCACACCGTTAGACTTTTTCCTGTGGGGATATGTAAAGTCTAAAGTTTATGCGGACAAACCCGCTTCGATTCAGGCCTTGGAGCAAAACATGACGTGTCATTCGTCAGTTGCCAGTCGAAATGCTCGAACGAGTCATCGAAAATTGGACTCAACGGATGGACCATCTGAGATGTAGCCGCGGCCAACATTTGATAGACATAATCTTCAAAAAATAAATGCCAAAGAATGTTCTTTCAAATGATAATAAACATTCCCCATTCAATTTGAATTTTCTGTGTTTTTTTCTTTAAAAAAGTTGGGAACCTCGAAATGGGTCGCGCTATATATAACAGGAGGCGCAAAAGTAACCATTCGAGCGTATGTTAGACGCGATTGGCGGTCAGCAGCTAACAGCTGATGCACCGTCTGGACTTTGTACGGAAACATCTTCAAATCTTGTACCAAAATTCGCTCTAGAGACCGTCGACTGATACCCATTTGCGTGGCACGTCGTCTGGTCGATGTCAACGGCGCTTCCATGACATCCTCGGCTACAGCAGCAATATTCTCTGCAGAACGGCTACTCCGGGGTCTGCCACGCCTGGCAGCACCTCGTGTTGTGCCAGTCTCTTCGAGGCGAGCGGCTAAACGTCGCAGTGTTTCAACAGTAGGCGTTGGACGGCCAGGAAATCTGCGACGAAATTCACGTTGTGCCACAGTCACCGACCGATTATTAAATAGTCAGCAATATTCCGCGTTCTGGAGCAGTGTAGCGTAACATTGTTTATTAACGTGTATTTCGCATGTGTTTACTACACAAATGTCAAAACAGAACTGACATTAGGGGCCAATAGCAAAATTTAAAGCATTTTTTGATAGGAGGATTACATTTGCGCCACCTTGTACATGGTTTTCCAGCAAGAGGTGTTATTTAGAATCACCCGGTATTTCGGTAGCTGTCACTTTTGAAGCTTTTATTCTTTGACATTTGACAAGTAGAAACTACGCCATTACTAACCAGTAAGGAAAGGCTAAAGTCGGGCGGGCCGACTATATAATTCCCTACACCACTCTCGTAATATTGAATAAATCAGATATATAAATTTTGTAATTCATGTATAAATTGTTTACATAAATTTAGTTTTGGGACATTTTATACTTAAATAATACCCTGTACCACAGTGTGGTGTAGGGTATAAAAACGATTGGATCTAAAGAGCCAAATCGGATGAAACATATATATGGGAGCTATAGCTAAATCTTAACCGATTTTCTTCAAATTCGGTAGTGTTGATTCATGGATCAAGAAACTCTACCATTCTAAATATCAAAACGATTGGATGTAAAATACAGCTTCTATAGGACTAAAGGGCCAAATCGGACGAAAGATATATATGGGAGCTATATCTAAATCTGAACCGATTTCAACCAAATTCAATAGGGATCTTTACAGCTGCGATATACTCTAAACTGTAGTCGACGAACAACTTTACATGGACAGACGGACGGACAGACATGGTTAAATCGACTCAGCTAGTGATTCTGAGTCGATCGGTATACTTTAAGGTGGGTCTAGCTGTGTTATTTTCAGGTGTTACAAACATCTGCCGTGAAACAAACTTATAATACCCTGTACCACGGTGTGGTGTAGGGTATAAAAATGGAACTATACACGACTCAACAACGCACTGAAATTATTAAATTTCGAAAAATCGAAAATCATCTTGACTGATGAGGCCCATTTCCACCTCGGTAGCTACGTCAACAAGCAAAATTGCCGCATCTGGGGCTCCGAAAACCCAAGAGTTATTGTTGAGAAGCCTCTCCATCCTCAACGTGTGACTGTTTGGTGCGGTTTATGGTCCGGCGGGGTCCTTGGACCTTACTTTTTCGAAAATGAGGTTGGATCAACAGTTACGGTGAATGGATTGCGCTATCGAGAGATGAATAATGATTTTTTATGGTCGGAGTTGGATGGAATTGATCTGGACAACGTTTACTTTCAACAAGACGGCGCTACGTGCCACACAAGCAACGAAACCATTGCTCTGTTAAGGGAAAAGTTTCCGGACCGTGTTATCTCTCGACGAGATGATAACAATTGGCCACCGAGATCTTGTGATTCAACACCTTGCGACTTCTTCCTTTGGAGCCACGTGAAAAATAAGGTCTACGCCAACAGCCCAGCGTCGATTCAAGACCTCAAAGATAGAATTCGTGAGGCTATCGAGGACATAGGGCAGCCACTTTGCGATTTGGTTATGGAAAATTTCAGCCATTTGGCTGATGTTGTTTTTTATTATTAACGTCATACCTTCTTCTTTATTATGAGATAAACATCCGATCATTTATCTCAAAAAATTGCATTTTTCTTTGAATACCAAAATAACACCTCTTGTTGGAAAACCTTTTATATACCTTCTTTCTTTCATGGTCAATAGTTTTTGATCTATAAATCTTTAAATTATTCACATGCCCACTAATTCAGTCCCACCCATTTTGTGAAGATGTTGTCCTGACTTCCCTAACTCATAAACCAATAAGTGACTCCACTATTGTTTGCTAACAAATGCACAGATAACCATTATACTACTAACGGTTGTAGGTTGAATAGAGTACATTTCTCAATTCCATACACATATGTTAAAAAACATTATCTTCAAAACACGGACTGATATATTCTAGTTTCACTAGAAACGATCAATTCAGTATGAAGTACAAAAGCTTAAATTTCCGCATGATGTGTTTAAAAATGCGTTCCCTAGAACACCAAGAAGTCTAATGGGAAGGGATCTTTGTATGGGAATAATATCAAATATGGACAAAAGTTTCCCATTTCCACTAGGAACGATTAAGTGCAATTTAAAGTATAATTTTTTACATTTCAGCCAGATTGAAAAATGCGTTCTCTAGAGCGTCAGGAAGGGATGTCGGTGCTGACCTTAATATGAGGGCTATACCAACACATGGACAAAACGTACCTCATTCTTACTAGTTAAATCCTATCGCTCTATAAGCTTACTATCGATACTTTCAAAAATGTTTGAGTCCATTCTCATGAAGAAAATCACACCTCATATAATTTCTCACAATATTATACCTGACCATCAATTTGGTTTTAGAAAAAGTTATAATACTATAGCACAGGTACAGCGTATCGTAACCTGCATCAAAAGAGCTTTTGAGAATAAAGAATACTGTTTGGCGTTATTCATAGATATTTCCCAAGCATTGGACAAAGTCTGGCACGAAGGACTTTTGTACAAAATATGCGACCTTCTGCCAATCAACACGCATAAACTGTTCAGGAGTTATTCGACTAACCGGTCTTTTCAAGTTAAATCAAATGGCATTTTTTCTAGCCCTAAGAAAATAAATGCCGGTGTCCCACAGAGGAGCATTCTTGGCCCTATACTGTACGCTATTCCTACGGCAGATATGCCCATAACCAACTTTACGCACACGTCTACTTTTGCGGACGATACTGCTTTCGTCAGTACTCACAAAAACCCTTCAGTTGGGTCCGATCAACTGCATTCTCATGTCCGAGCTTAGAAGAATGGTTAAAAAATGGAGAATAATGGTGAATGCCTCAAAGTGTACTCATGTTACTTTTACCCTACGAAGGGATACAAGTCCTCCAATTTCTATTTTCAATTCACAGATTCCCCAAAAGGATCATGTAAAATATCTTGGAATCCATTTAGATCGGCGTTTGACGTGGTCGCGCCACATATATTCTAAAGTAACTCAAATAAAACTCGAAACTAATCAACTTCAGTGGCTTATCAGCTAAAGATCTGCCCTAGATCCAGAGTATAAAGTTCTTTTATACAAAACGGTATTGAAGCCCATTTGGACATATGGTATCCAACTCTGGGGTACAGCGTGCGCTTCAAATGTATGCAAATTACAAAGAAGACAATCGAATATTCTTCGTTTAATTACAGGTGCACCATGGTATATATGAAACGCTAACATCCATAATGATCTCAACATCCCAACAGTAAAAGAGGAAATTGAAAAATAAAATATGTGTTCTCTAGAGTGTCAACAAATGACATCGGTTCGTACCTTTGTATGGGGGATATATCAAAACATGGATTGATATACTCCATTTTCAATAGGGATCGTGTCTAGTCTAAGGAATCCCTCTGTACCAATTTTCGTTAAGTATTGTTTTATATTTACGACCCGCACTTTGATCACAAGAAAATATGGACAGATATGTGGGTCTATCTCTTTGATTTTAAGCGTAACAAAGATATGCCCAAAGTCATAATACCCTGTATCACAGTGTGGCGTCGGGTATAATAATTCGGTTCAAGTGTAACCACATTCAAGTGTAACCAAAATTTGTTGTAGGGTGTTATAGCTGAATGATGTCGGTAAATTGCTGTCTGTAGGTTGAGGCTATAGTTAAGACAATTTCTAAATATCAATTTAATACACTTTTTCCCATGTTGTCGCAATGTATAATTCCGAAATACTACCTCAAAGGCAAAATTTCCAATTGTGTTGCACGACTTCAATATTCCTGGGTGCTACAAACGATATGTTTGACATAAAATACTTACCATACAATGATAACGTGACCTGAAACACGTGCGGTCGTGCATAGCTATTTCATGCATATGCCAATGAAGCAAGAAACAATGCTCTCCACATTTCCTCAGTTCGGCGTTTCCTCTTTCACAAAACGGCGGAAGTTTATACAGACACAGAAGCACACGCACGTACAAAAAACACAAACACACGTGCACCTCTACTCAATCACCCAAAACATGGAGCCCCCATTAAACGAAAGAGAAACAAGAGAAATGTGTTTGAAGAAAATATCGATTTGCTTTTCTATTTGTAAACTCTGTTCTCCTTAAAGCAGTGGAAGGCAAGAATGCTCCAAAGTTGTATAAAAGTTAGAACAATTGAGTGGAAAAAACCTTTTGAAAGTTCAAACCGGCATAGCCGAGAAACGTTTGAAGTCGACCAGAAGTCATTCACTCACATAACCACATAGTCATATGTACATATGTGTGCGGCCAATAAGGTGGGTCAAAAAATACACACAGGTTATGGATTTCTTTAATTTTTCATAATATTATCAATTAGTAATTTTCGAATTTTGAAAAGTCTCTTTCACTGGTTTGTGGGAGTTCGTTTATTAAGTTATCAGAAAATAAATATAATTATATTCAAACTTTTCCTATAATACAGGGTGGGCCAAAATGAGCCAAGGGGTGTGAATTCCTTATCACTTTTTTATTATATTTTTTTAATTTATTTTTCAGTATATTAAAAAGGACTGGGGAATTTAAAATTGAACAGTACACAATTGAACGAACACGAATACGAGAAGCAGAAAATGGCTACAACTTGCAAGATATAATTTTTCATTATTAAATCAACAAGTAAGAATGTTCAGTCGAGTAAACCGACTTAAGAATCCCCTCACCTTCAGTCCCAAAAAATTATTCGTAAATTAATTTATATTTTGGTTTTAATTAATAATCATCAGTTTAAATTGCATTTAATAACTTTAAAGTTTGTACTGGTATTAAAGTTATAAGCAAAATGATCCATTTGTGTAAGAGGTACCAAAATGGGCGTGACAACTTCGCCCATTTTTTTCTTAAGGTGTTACCGAATAATAAACTAATACTATGTGTGGAATTCCAGAAGATTCGAGTAAGTAGAATATAAGTTCTTAAAGAATCAATATTTCACTCAACATTAATCCTATATGGGGGAGGTACTAGAAGGAGTGTACCAATATGGCCCATCTTCGAACTTAGCGGGAGATAGAGAAAAATATTACCGCATACCAAATTTGAAGTCGATCGGTTATTCCTTTCGAGAGTTATCGTGCGCTCCAGCCAGCATACAGACACACAGACAGACGGACGGAAGGACATTGCTTAAACGACTTAAAATAAACCAAAACTATTTTCCGCCAAACATACTTGGGGTCTTAGGTCACTCCTTCGATGTGTTACACTTTTGGCTCGCAGCAACTAGTATATACCCTCCGCTTTAAGGTGAGGAGATAAAAATATTCTCCGTCGAGGTGATGAATGGAGTTCGTCGTGGTGATGAATGGGATTCCTTGTGATGACGTATGGGATTCGTCGTGGTGATGAATGGGATTCGTCGTGGTGATGATTGGGAATCGTCTGTTGGCAAATAAATTACTTGATAAGATTAAGATTTGATTAAAAATATCAGAAGTAATGAATACTTCTCGTTCGTTTGCTTTAAGCCTTTACTGATAAGAACTGCGTTTCGAACGGAATAATAACAACTGAACCTGCCAAAACAGTCAAGTAATTTTATTTTCCATACCGTTTTTAATGATCTAAAACCAGAAAAATATTCATTGAAATTTTTAAAATTTAAATAGTCGGAAACATTAATTCATCGTGGCGATGAATAGAGTTCGTCGTGGTTATGAATGGGATTCGTCGTGGTGATGAATGGAGTTCGTCGTCGTGATGAATGGGATTTGTCGTGGTGATGAATAGTATTCGTCGTGGTAATGAACTCGATTCATCGTAGGGATGAAATGTGATCATCCTGAGGACGAATGTTTTTGGAAACAGAGATTCGTCATAGTGACGAACCACTGGCTTATGTCCATGTCTCATGTCCATGGACATGAGACGTTTAAACGTTTCCTCTCTTCAACCTAACCTAACCTAGTACTCTGTGCGACACTTTGCATACGAGTAAATTTAGAATAATTGGGAACCATAAATAACACCGTGGATATCTGCGGGAATTACATTGTAATATATTCCCAAAAAGCACTTTAGCTATTATTTCATTTGAGTAGTCCACTCTAATGTCCAGGGAAGGCCATAGGAAATTGCACAACATGTTGTTGTTAATGTTGTCTTATCTTAAAACATTTTATTTCTTGTTCAAATGTCTACTTTGAAAGCTCCCAATGTACAATAGTGGCATGTGGAAGAATAACAAGGATGTTATAGCCAAATATCTAAAATGCTTTCAAGAAGCTATAAAACAAGTTCTTAATATGGTTGCACAGCACCACAACAATCATATGTTTATAGCCACCAATGTTGAGTGGAAGTATATAGAATTTATTTTATTCCAATTGAATTCGTAAAATATTCAACTAAAATCAAATAAAGTTTATTATTAAACAAGTAAGAACGGTAGTATGTTCGGTTAAGTCGAATCTTACGATAAACGATATACCTTCCACCATAAATTGCATTCAATTAAGAAAAATGTGCTATCCGTGGCTTATAGAATCATGTATGGATGTATAGACTTTTCTTGCCATCGTTGGGAAGAATTCTTGTAAAAAAAATTTCAGAATGCATAGATTCAACCAAATTTCAACAAATGTGGCTAATATCAAATAAATATTTCGGGTTTTCCATTAAGGACATAAAATTAACTTAGCCAGAGCCCAATCGGAGAAGTTTCGGCATTTCAAATGTTCATGTGGCTTTAGTTCTTGAGTCTGTTTGATCTTACAAGGATGAAGGCCAAGATCTTTTAGCAAAATACGCCACAGTGTGGTTTGATAGATGCTTAATTCCTGAGAACGACGTAGAATCGACTGATTTGGCTGAGATATTTTCGTCGCTCCGAGCGGTACGGCATTTCTTTGGTGCCGGAAGATCGAAAAGTAAAAATTTGGATTTATCCACTATAGCACGCACAGCCTGTCGGGTGGCAGGATGATTACGGACGAAAATTGGAATAAGCGCTCTTAATGTTTCGACCACCGAATCAGAATTGAATTTTTAATGATTTCCAAACGTTGCACGTAAGTGAACTTTACCATGATGCAAATGTTGACTTCTACTAACGTTTTGACACTGAAAGATCATTAAAAATGTTTGAGGGTGCGTTGACATATAGATACGAAATTGTTGTGTCCCTATTAGAAAACCCTTTATATAAATAAATAAAAAACACAAACCCTATCTTTGATTCAGACACAAGATAGATATTCCGTACGGTTTACCGAGAAAAAATAGAAAAAGTGCTAAAAATCCATCTTGAGAAGAAAAAAATCGTATGGCCATTAAATTATTAATTGAGCCAACTTGACTAAACGAATGTAGCAAAAGTTCTTATTTTTGGGGCTACTTTCACGTCCAATTCTCAGAATTGAGTCCCAAAATCATGTGTTGTACAGTGTTATGATAATAAAACTCATTGATTTGCCAAACAACATTTTTTTGACAAATCACGCGTTAAGTGGTAAAAACTTAATACCGAAACACACAAATAGCGAATAAAATACCGTTATTACGTATTTACAACTGAGACAGAATTTCTACAAATGTTTAATAAATTGTCAGACGTTTGTCAGGTGTGAAACAATGATACTAAAAACTGTATGTTTATCCAATGCGTATGTCTATCTGTCTGGCAGGTGTATCTCTCGAAATGAATTTTAGTAGTAATATTATCGAAGGTCATATTGGTATACTCCTTTTGCTACCTTCCAATTAATTAAATATTATATGAATATTTTGGCGAAAGAATTCTACTGTACAACATTGATTTTTTTACCCGCATCTTACAGTGAGGAGTGTACATATCATTTGCAACGAACCAAACGTGTAACACATCAAATGAGTGACCAAAGATCCTAAGTATGTTCGGCGGAAGTCCGTTTTAGGACATTTTAAGTAATTTGAGCAATGTCCGTCCGTCTGTCCGTCTAGCTGGAGCGCACGATAACGCTCGCAAGGAGTAACGAACTGACTTCAAATTTGGTATATGATAATAGCTTTTTTCTATCTCGGGCTAAGTTCAAAGATGGGTCACATTGGTCCACTCCTTCTAGTACATTCCTCACAAAGGGTTAACATTTTGCGAAATACTGATTCCATAATAACTTATATACTACTTATCCGAATCATCTGTAATTTCTCACATAGTAATTGTTTATCTGTCGCTATCACCTTGAGAAAAATGGGTGAAGTGTCATCACCCCTTTGGGTAACTCTCTCACACAAAGGGGCCATTTTTTTTACCAAAATTTTACTGCTCATATATTAAATACCACTGCATGTAAATACTTGTAATTTTGTGCAGTGTAATGATTTTATAGTATCTAGAGTCCAGTGAAAAGTGGGCGTTATTGGCAAGCCCATTTTGATACTTCTCACATAAATAGACTATTTTGCACCTGAAGTTAACAGTTTATAACTTTAATACCACAGCATACTTAAAGTTATTAAATTCAATTTTAATCGATAATAATTTAATTAAAACAAAAAATTATAAATAAATTTATGAATATTTTGTGGGACTGAAGGTGAGGGGATTCGTAAGTCGGTTTGCCCGACTTAACTATTTTACTTGTTTTACCCTCCACCATAGGATGGGGTGTATATTCATTTTGTCACTCTGTTTGTAACACCTCTAAATATTGATCTGAGACCCCAAAAAGTATATATATTCTTAATCGAAGTAAAATTCTAAGTCGATTTAGACATATCCGTCCGTCCGTCTGTTCTAATAATGCTACAGTCCGTAATACTAGAGCTAGGTTGATCAAATGTTGTAAAAATACTTTTTAAATTTGTAGGTTGTTTGGGATTGCAAAAGGGCCATATTGGTCAATGTTTTGATATACATAGCTCCTTTATATAGGTCGATCCAAAATACGGTTTTTGAGCCATAGATACCACATTTTTAAAGCAATTTAGCAGAAACTTTGCAGTTTGTATTCTATTTTAACAATAGTTCATCACAGTAAAAAATTTACAAATCGGTTCATATTTTGTTATAGTCACCCTATAGAGGTTGCTCAACGATATACGTATTTATGCCATAAATATCACATTTTCTAAGCCTTTTAACTGAATCTTTGCGTTTTCTATTTAAAGAGGACAAGAATAAATCGCAGCACATTTTTTTAAATCTGTTCATTATGTATTATAGTCCACCTATAGATGTCGCTCCCAAAAATGCTTATTTAAGCCATAAACACCACATTTTCTAAGACATTTTACAGCTAAAACTTTGCAGTCTGTATTCTATTTTGGCCAGAATACGTCTCCATAAAATGTATACAAATCAAATTTAATGTTGTGTAGTCCCCGTGAAGATGTAGCTTTCAAAAATGAAATTTTAAGCCATAAAGACCACATTTTTCAGGTGAAGAGTTTGGCAAAGGAATGTGGGGCCTAAAATTGCAGCGTTCGTTTTTTTTAAGTTTGCTTTAACAAAAAGGATCGCTTCATGATTTGCTCCATATCCAAAGATTTCTCCAGTAAAAAAATTTAATGAAATCCATGCTTGGGGATATATAAGATTCGACATGGCCGAACTTAACGCTTTTACCAGTTTTACTATCAGATATGCCTTTGTAGCTTTAGCGAAGCGAGGATATATATCGTTTGCTACGGGCCAAATGCTTAACACATCGAAGCAGAAACTAAGACCCCATGTATGTGAAACATTGATTATCTCATAACTTCTACACTACTACTCAGAATCTTTCAAAATCCCTCACGAAGTTGCCACGCCCCTTTTGGAGCCTCTCACACAAATGAACCGATTTGCCCAAAAAGTTAACGGCTTATAACTTTGATTCCAGTCCATACAAATATCTGATATTTTGTGAAGTGTAATGCTTTTAGAGTACCAATAGTCCCGGGCAAAATGGGAGTTATTTCCATGCCCCTTTTGGTACCTTCTATACAAATGGACCATTTTGCACAAAAAGTTAATGACTTATAACTTCGGTTCCTGCGCATACAATCATTTGAAATTCTGTAGAGTGTAATGTTTACACTGTACCCATAGTATATAAAGAAATGGGCGTTATTGCCACACCCTTTTTTGAACGTCCAAAACAAAATTGCCAACATAAAAAATATGAAAATTTTTTTTAGTATACCCATTTCTATAAAACGGCTCATAATTGATACATTTATCCATAATTTATACGGGCCAAAAGTGTAACACATAGGAGGAGTTCTCCAAGGACCCAAGTATGTTTGCTGGAAATTTGATTTGGGCCATTCTAAGTCATCTGAGCAATGTTTATCCGTCCATCTGTCTGTATGTCTGTCTGCTGGCTGGTGTGCACGACGGATTAACTTCAAATTTGGTATGCGGTAATATTTTGCTCTATCTCCGGCTAAGTTCGATGGTGATCTATATAGGTCCACTCCTTCTAGTACCTCTTCCACAAAGGGTTAAGAATTAATGAAATATTGATCCCTCACTTCTATACTACTTATTCGAATCATCAAAATCTGGAAATTTTTTATGTTTTTTTTCTAATTGCTTTAACGACACTCATTAAACCACTACTTCAATGTGAAAGTGATCTTCCCAACATTTGTTGCACCCATCATTTTCTTTAATTTATATCATGGTATCATGGCTCTCGGGTTTCGAAAAATTTGGTCCAAATATTAAATGTATCTTCCATGAAATTTGGAACTTAAATAAAAATTGTTTAAAAAAACTACCATAAAAATGTTTTTGTTTTGGTTTCAAAAATAGTATGCCTCAATCTACAAAAAAAATTTAGGTCTTGGACAAAAACAAATTTTGTTTCATAGTTCTATTAGTTGAAAATAAATATATTGATGATTTGAATGTTGTCTATAAATAATAATATCTGCCCGTAATATAGTATATTTACATATATACATATACATATTCATATGTGAATGTTTTTGTTAATGCATTACTAAGTAACTAAAATAGTATTCAATCTTTAACCACAAATCCTCATTCAAACTTATTCCCATTTTCCTAAGAGTTAATGGATACTTTTACATACATCACAAACTTCTGCTTCTGCTTTAATGTTCGCTTCAGATTAATGTCTCATCACATGGCTAACGTTTTGGGGGCAATTATTTTCCAAATAGATAAAATAGAGAGTATAAGCGAATAGTCTGCACATCCAATACTTCGAGTGGGCAAATATGTGGTTTATCTTCAAAGCCAAAACTAAGAAAAGCATTCCATTTTAACCAAAAAAAAAGCTTTTAGGATTATTTCAAATGTTGGGCTCACAAGGACCAACAACAACGAACATAAAGAAATCTTAACTATTCAAACCCTAACCTGTGTAGAACTTTTGCATTCACTCACTCACTCAACCTTCCATTTATCTTTCCGACCTGCCTACATTCTGCGCTGCAGAACGTAAAAGGTCTATCCATTTGGCATGGAACATGACATAAAATCAAGCTTATCTTTGAATTTGATTGTCTTTCCGGTGTCTTACCTTGAATGTGTCAGCAAAACAAATCACCTGAATATCCGTTCAGAAGCACATGTGGTATTTTCAAATCCAATTCCAAAGCTGCAGCTAAGGGGAATACACACATATCGTTCATTCCAAGTCAAATTGAACAATTGTTCGAAAAAAATCTGTTCGACATTCCCGATTGTCTCGAAAATTTGCATATGCATTTTACTATGGAAATGAATCATCTTGTAGTTGACGAGTAAAAAAAATCAATTTTTTTCAGATGTTATAATCATCTGAAATCTGAAAGTTTTGGGAAAATATCAGAAAAACTGTATTTTGGAAGTTTACTTAGCTTAAGGGTTTTCCAAAAAGAGGTGTTATTTTGGTATTCCAATAAAAGTTCAATTTATTTCATAATAAAGAGGAAGGTATGCCGTTAATAATGAAAAACAACATCAGCCACCACGACCACGCTTACAGGACCATATCCTTTTCATGAAATTTTCCATAACCAAATCGCAATGTGCCTGTCCCACGTCCTCGATAGCCTTACGAATTCTATCTTTGAGGTCTTGAATCGACGCTGGGCTGATGGCGTAGACCTTATCTTTCACGTGGCCCAAAGGAAGAAGTCGCAAGGTGTTAAATCACAAGATCTCGGTGGCTAGTTGTGATCACCTCTTCGAGAGATAACACGGTCCGGAATCTTTTCCCGTAACAGAGCAATGGTTTCGTTGCTTGTGTGGCACGTAGCGCCGCTTGTTGAAAGTAAACGTTGTCCAGATCAATACCATCTAACTCCGACCATAAAAAATCATTAATCATCTCTCGATAGCGAAATCCATTCACCGTAACTGTTGATCCAACCTCATTTTCCAAAAAGTAAGGTCCAATGACCCTGCCGGTACGTAAACCGCCATAATAAAGTCATGTAGCCCCATATGTCCTAAACTGATCTTGCAAATTTCAAGATGGTGTTCAGCCTCGTTATTTTTATCCCCTCACCTTAGAGAGGAGCGTATATATCATTTGCTACGAGCCAAAAGTGTAACACATCGAAGGAGTGACCTAACGCCCTAAGTATGTTCGGCGAAAACCCGTTTTGGGTCATTTTAAGTCATTTGAGCAATGTCCGTCCGTCCGTCTGTCTGTCTGATGGCTGGTGCGCACGATAACTCTCGAAAGGAGTAACCGATTGAGTTCATATTTGATATGCGATAATATTTTGCTCTATCTCCGGCTAAGTTCGAAGATGGGCCATATTGGTCCACTCCTCCAGATTCTTTAATACCTTCTCACTACCTTTTGGGACTCAAGGTGAGGGGATTCATAAGTCGGTTTACCCGACTGAACTTTCTTACTTGTTTCAAACAATATTTACTAAAAAATGCCAGTCAGTTTCCTTTATAAACAATGCTTTAGGGCCTGTTTCTGTAACTTTTTTTCGTTCGTCTACTGCGAACGATCAAAAATCACTCAATTATTCCGAGAAATCTATAAATCACAGAAGTTTATAATTCGTTGTGTCTGTAGAAAATCATGTAAAAAGCTTGTTCCTAAAATATTTCTAACCTGCGTTTTATAGAATTCAAGTAATAGCTGAGAGAATTTTGATCGTTCGCCGTATACGAACGAAAATAAGTTACAGAAACAGGCCCTTAGTTTTCATAATGATAGTCATAAACATGTGGTCGCGAACGTACGCGATATAGAAGTCAACTTTGGCTGAATCTAGTAAAAAGCTAAAATCTGCGAAATGGAGCGGAATATTCTAAAGCTATTAATATAATATTAATAGAGGATTAATGTATTAAAAAGGATTAATGCAGCTTTCTGTCAAGAATTTACACAATAAATTATATCTATTGGTATTTTCCGTTTTGGCTTATGTACCGTTCGCGCACGTACGATTTTTCCACATGTTTTAACCGTTCTTATTAATTGATTGTAATAGAGACATTTTTAGAAAGATTGCAACCAGAAATAAAAATGTCTTTAAAATTAGCTTAAAATGAAAACAATTCAATTTTTCAGTTTTTAGGCCAATTTCGTCATGAAAACAACTGAGATATGATATGAAAACATTTTATTTTAAAAATCTAGAAATTTTTTGTTAATTTTTTATAACTATTGGCAATAATCATTCATCGATCATTATCAACATTTTATTTTTCGGCACTGGTTTAACTTTCGGCGGAAATGCCCATATATATGTTTGTGCTTTCCTGGTCCAGTATGCAAATTAAAATTTAAGAGGACAAATACATAACGATATATGCAAACATTGGCGCATTTTCGCCTATATCTAGGTTGTCCTAGTCAATACCCTTAAGAAGAGCTCTAATTTGTATAAATTAACAAACGCGCTTTAAAATATAACAAATGCAAAATTTGCATCTCAGGAATTTTATAATAAAAGTTTTTTTTAAAAAAACGAGGCTGAACACCATCGTAAAACTTTCAGAAGAATTTATGGGGCTACATAACTATATTTTTCACATAATTTGAAATTGGAGACATTGATGTGTGAAATGTAAATAAAATTTGCATATGCATCGGATGCATTTAAAAATGTTAAGGACGTGAAAATTAATCCTTGCTATATAAAGAACAACTTACGAACTTTAAAATAAGCCTTCATTTGAAAAATCCGTCCCCGCTTTCCGGAAATACAGGGTGGCTGATATGTATTGCAACCAAATTCAGGTTGCTATCATTTCTAAACCGCTAGTCTGATAGCTGACAGATTTATTTCAGTGACAGTTCATTTTATTGTTTACAAGCTTACAAAAGCATTTTGATCTATTGCATTCAGAAAAAAAGTTATTCGTGATGGAATTCAAGCGTGATAGTGTGATTGCTTTATATTTTGGTGGAAAAACAGAAGTGGCTATCGTTAGAGCCCTCCAGCATTTAAATGAGAATAAATCTTTTGTTTCTCGTACCATTGCTCGTTACCGTGATACTGGCAGTGTTGCATCGCGTCCAAAAAGTGGACGAAAAAAAACGGTAACAACACCAGAAATTATCCGAAAAGTGACGGCCAGATATGATCGAAATCCACGCCGCAGTGGTAGAAAAATTGCTCGTGAGCTGAACATATCGCGAGAACGGATACAACACATATTAAAAAATGAGCTTGGACTAAAGCCATTAAAGTTCCAAAAAGTGCAAGAGCTCACCGATGCACAAAAAAAGTTAGACTGGAAAGAGCCTTTTCCTTTCCTTTGCTTCGCTTGCACGAAAGTGGCCAGTTACCGAATTTGGTTTTCTCCGATGAGAAGCCATTCCAAATTGAGCAGTTTGTGAACAAACAAAATGATCGGGTTTACTTGCCAAAGAGGTCAGCTGAAAATTTACATCTTCGATTGGCCACCAGAACTCAAGCGCCGCCGATGGTAATGGTGTGGGCCGCCGTAACGGCCGATGGGGTCAAAATAAATGCCGAATATTATCGGGAAAATGTCCTAAAGACAGTATTGAAGCCCTGGGCAGACAAACATTTCGGCCGCAGACCAACAGGACTCAGTACCATCGCAATCAGCACGCGTCAACCACGAATGGCTTAAAAAGGAGGTTCCTCAATTCACTTCTACCGCACAATAGCCACCAAGATCTCCGGATCTCAATCCGTTGGACTTTTGCGCCTGGGGCATTTTAGGGAGTAAGGTTCGCACTAAAAAATACCAAAGTATCGATCATCTCAAGACGGCGCTTCTCCGGGAATGGGCCAAAATAGCGCAGAGCCACTTTCGTGCAGCGTGTGATGGCTTTGTCGGCCGTTTGAAGGCCATAATTCGTGCCAAAGGTGGCCAATTTGAACAAATCTAAACTGTTTCTAAAATTTTATGATATTTCCGACATTTTTTGCTTTTGAACAATAAAATTAAAAAAAAATTAAAACAATATGGCGCTTTACTTTGTTGCATTACATACCAGCCACCCTGTAACTCGAAATGAACGCCTTTTGAGAACATTTTCCTACACGGTGCAAAATCGCCTTTTTGATATATTTGAATCTAAAGAAAATATATTTAGAACACAAATTTTTAAATATTATGTATTTCTAAAAAAAAAAAATTTGTTTGAAAATCTAAGAAATTAATAATTGATTGAGCTCAAGGTCCTGTTTTGTTGTTATTTATTTTTTCATATTTTATTTATTATTGCCGATATTTCGCAATTCTTTGAATTGCATCTTCAGGGCTGATATGTAAATATACTTAGTCAAACCTAAAAACTAGCGTAGATTCACCACCATCGTCAGTTGTTATTATTGCACAAATCAATAAAGTATATTTGGAACTCGTATATTAATATGTTACAACATATAATATTTGCAAACTAAGTTTCTCAATTAAAATATGTGTTTGAATACAAATAAAACTATTGTTTAGGAATTTCTCCAAATATATTATATTAAAAAAAGATTTTCGAAACTTTTGTTGAATTTTTCGTTTTAATTTTTTTTGGTTTCGAATTGAACCTCCCAGTTATGATACCAAACGCAGCATTAACTTTTGTTTTAAATCAATCATTTAAAATTTCTGAGTATTTCAAGCCATCATTAGTTGTCAATCCTCCAAGTAATATATTTCGATCCAAGATTATACGATTTCATTTATTATTATTTATTATTTTTACCAAATGAAAAATTTATAAAGAATTTACTTTGAATTACTGAAAATTTAACACAAGTTAGGTATTTTCTGAATACTCAAATGCAAATAAATATTTGTTTAGGAAAAAATAGTCCAAAGTAAACACATATTGGGATGTAAACATAGATTTGTTTAGAACAACATCTTTCCAAATATATAATTTTTTGTGTACCAAACATTTATATGTTTCAAGCCAAATATGTTTGGGACAATTTACTACAGAAGTGATTTTTTTCCGCGTGTATTTTCTCAGATTTCAGATGGTAATAACGTCTGGAAAAAATTGTTTTTTTTACGAACTATAAAATGTTTTACTTTGAGCATAGAATCGACATGCAATTCTTTTCCAAATTTTTGATATGTTTGAATTTAAAGAAAATATATTTAGAACCAAAAATTTTAAATATTATAAATTGTTATGTCCCTATTAGAAAACCCGATATATCAAAGCTTGGTTTGGATGCACTAATGCTATAAGCGCACCAAATCAAGATCTTACTTTTATTCAAGCTACGATAAGATATTCGGAAACTGACAAAGAAATTTCGTCAGCATTTCTTAAAAAAAATAGAAATCACTTGTGGTATATTGCTGAAGAAACAGTAGCTCTAGCCTTCTGTGATTTAAATGTTCCTTTTGAAGAAAAACGTTAAATGGTTCTAAAACTTAAATCCAGGGAACCTACTGTAAAATTAAAGAATGGTCGAACTTACTCAAATTTGTTGGACTTTCAGAAATACTCAAAGTACTTCCTTATTGGGTTTGGTTTATCTCAGAAATTTCTAGAGTTTGAGCCTTCACTTTGAGAAACGTCATGTGAATTTGAATATGGTTGGACATTCTGTAGGGATTTATTCGATGTAAATTATACTGCTGAAAGTGGCATAAAATTTATTCAAGATTATCGAATCGAATACTAATTAATGATGAAGACACAAATATCCTTCGAATAAAAAATCTGATTTAGTACAATTAAATAATACGTTTTAATAAACATTAGTAACACAAAAATTCATTAATTAATTATAAAGTTAATTTTAACAAATATTAATTACAAAAAACCTCAATTTTTGGATTCTTCACTAAAATCAAATTATTCTCGAAACAATTATTACCCTCACTTTGTGAGTAATGTAATATATAACATTACACTACCCTGTAGGAAATGCCATTAGTAAAATTGTAGTGATTTACTTGTGACATTGTCAGTAGTACTACAGACAAAATGTGCCCCTGCCCATGTAATCTCCTATAGACATTTAACATTAGCTGTCATTGAAAAACCACCAGTAGACATTTGAACCAAAGATTCAGCAGTAAATGTTAAATGTCAAAGTAAACCATATGTAGACATTTGCACCAAAGATTTACTAGTAAATGTTAAATGTCAAAGTTAACCATATGTTGACTTTTGGAACAAAGATTCACTAGTAAATGTTAAATGTCAAAGTAATTCATATAGAGACATTTGAACCAAAGATTCAGTAGTAAACTTTAGTGACCCTGGTCTACATCTTTATAAAGGTGGGCGCAGTACACTTAAACACATATATTTATATGCCCACTTTCTTCGAGGCTGGCTAAACCTTTTATTCATTTAATTAACAAAAAATAATAAATACTGGAATGTACATAAAATTGACAATAGTTTCTCCAAACACTTCCTTGAAGGAGTTGTTTCCATGTACCGCTGCTTTAACTTCTCCCGCAACGTCAATTTCTGAACGCCAAAATCTTCCAAATTCTCCACAAAATCTTCACTTTCTCCCACAATATGCATTTCGCTGTTTTCTTGCTCACATTGCAAACTTCTATTTTTATATGATATTGTTTGTTTTTTTACAAGCCTTTTATAACTTCTTTTTCTCATTTTTTTATTTTTATAAAATAATTGTAATCATCTTTTTAACACACAAAAATTATTTTCACAAAACTTCCTTGACAGAAGAAAATAAAGGAATAAAAAAAGAACAACTGTCAAAAAATCTCTACCTGCTGACTGCGCATTCTGCAGGCAGCTATTATAATGCGCAGTCAAACAAAAAAGACAAGCAATGACAATGTCGCCATAAATACTGTACAACAGTTGTCTGTAAAGTATTTCTACTCGCGCATAAAAGTAAAGTTGTAGACTTTTTACCTTGTTCAATTGTCACTATAGAACAAGTGGTGACATAGAGACATATGTTGCTTGGCTGACTGCAGGGTAATTAATCTGTTAATTTGTGTGGGAGGTACCAGAAGGGGTTTAACAAATACACCTATTTTTCGGTAAACAGTATTTTCTTAAAATACATTGCACTGTGCCGAACTACAAGCGTTTATGTGCACTAATTTATTAACGATACGAGATATTCAATTTTGGTATGATTTGGTCATCTTGTGTGGGAGGTACAATAAGGGGCGTGGTGATAACGCCCACTTTTCAGAGGACTGTAGGCACTAAGACAGCATTGCACTGTACAAAATTTCAAGTATTTGTACACGCTGAAAAAAAATCGCTCCTGTAATATATTGTCCCAAACATATTCGGCTTGAAACATATATATCTTTAGGATACACTATAAACATATAATATTTGGTACACACAAGAATTATATATTTGGGAAGATGTTGTTCTAAACAAATCGTTGTTTGCATCCCAATGTGTTTATTTTGGACAATTTTTTCCGAAACAAATATTTATTTTCATTTAAGTATTCAGAAAATATCTAAATTGTGTTAAATTTTTCAGTAATTCAAAGTTAATTTTGTCAAAAATTTTAACGTCTTAAATATAAAAAATAATAATAATTGAAATCATATAATCTTGGATCGAAATATATACTTGGAGGATTGACAACCAATGATGGCTTGGAATACTCAGAAATTTTAAATGATTGGTTTAAAACATAAGAAATTGCTGCATTTGGTATCATAACTGCGAGGTTCAAACCAAAAAAAAAAAACAAAAACAAAATTTAAATTCGAAAAATTCAACAAAAGTTTCGAAAATCTTTTTTAAATAAAATATATTTGGAGAAATTCCTAAACAATCATTTTATTTGTATTCAAATACATATTTTATTTGAGAAATTTAGTTTGCAAATATTATATGTTGTAACATATTAATATACGAGTTCCAAATATATTTTATTGATTTTCAAATAAAATGTATTTGCTCAGAAATATATAATATTTAAAAATTAGTGTTCCAAATATATTTTCTTTCTATTCAAACATATCAAAAAAGGCGATTTTGCCCCGTGTATGCACTGGTATTAAAGTTATAAGCCGTTAACTTTTGATATAAAACGGTCTATTTGTGTGGGAGGTACCAAAAGGGGCTGTACAATAATGTCCATTTTTTACCCAACTATATGTGCTACAAAAACATTATACTGTACCAAATTTCAAGTATTTGTATGCACTTCTATTAAAGTTATAGGCAGTTCAATTTTGATGCAAAATGAACCATTTGTGGGGGAGGTACCAAAATGGACGTTGAAACAGCACCCATTTTTCTCGAGGTGATAGCTACTAATAAAATAATACAATGTGCGGAATTTCAGAAGATTCTAATAAGTAGTATAGATGTTATTAAAGAATCAATATTTCACTAAATGTTAACCCTTTGTGTGGGAGGTACCAGAAGGAGGGGACCAATATGGCCCATCTTCGAACATAGACGGAGATAGAAAAAAATATTACCACATGCCAAATTTAAAGTCAATCGGTTACTCCTTTTGAGAGTTATCGTCCGCACCAGCCAGCAGACAAACAGACAGACAGATGGACATTTCTCATTCGACTTAAAATGACCCAAAACGGATAACCGCCGAACATACTTAGGGTCTTAGGTCACTCCTTCGATGTGTTACACTTTTGGTTCGTAGCAAATGATATATACCCTCGTATCACGAAAGTGAGGGTATAAAAAGGTGAATTTTTCGATTTGTTTACATATACTATGCAAAGAGCTTTAATTCGTAATTGTATTTAAACAAGATATCAACAATAAACCTTTGCTTTAATAACACTATGCAACAAAATTTTTGTCCAAGGGAAGTGGATAACAGTTTCTGGTGCACATAACGTTTGCTGAATGAAATCGCAACAAATTTTACAACACTGGGTGCAAACAAATAGTACATCTGTCAACAAGGTACCGTTATTTTTCGTTTACCACGTGTCTTGTGATAGTGCTAGTTGATTTTGGTTGAAATTTGTCATTTATTTTGTCCGCAATGTCGATAAATGAAGAACAACGTCGAAAAACCATTTGCAATTTTTTCGACAATCATCCTGATTGGAGGAAATCCGACATCGTTTCTCATTTTGTAGAGCAGGGACAAAATCGAAGTTCAGTATATAGAACACTGGCTATATATGAGGAAAGAAAAACAACAGAAAGGAAGCGCGGTTCTGGAAAAAAGTGCAACCTGAGCGACTCATCAATGAGATGTCGACTTCGAAAAATTACCGATGGCAAAGTCGCTAAATCGTATAGGGAGCTTGGGAAAAAGTTTCAATGTGACGGAAAAACGGTTAAAAAGTATCTGAGTGATATGGGAATTCAGAGAAAGTCCAGAAAGAACAAGGCAAGAGCGTCAGAAGCTCAAGAAGTGACCCAAAAATCTCGACTTAAAAGTTTGGTAAAAAATACATTCAAGGCCAAGAGGGACATTGTATGCATCATGGACGACGAGTCATATTTCACGTTGGATGGAAATGAATGGCAAGGAAAACATTTTTTGAAGGAAAAAAGCCCGTAGACGATGGAGTAAAGTTTGTGGAGCATACAAAGTTCCCTAAAAAAGTTTTGTGGTGGCTTGCAATCAGTCAGCATGGAATGTCAGAACCAGTATTTTTTGAGTCTGGTTTGGCCGTTAATTCCGAAAGATATATCAACTACTGTTTACCAAAAGTGAAAGAATTTATAAGTAAGAAGCATAGAAACTTTAATGTAATATTTTGGCCCGACTTAGCATCAAGTCATTATGCCAAGAAGACGTTGGAAGCCATGGACACACTTCAGATTCCATATGTATGCAAAGATGAAAATCCACCCAATGTCCCCCACTTACGTCCAATTGAGGATTTTTGGGCAAATTTAAAACGAAAGGTATATGCAAACAACTTCAGACCCAAAACCACCAAGAATTTGATTCAAAAAATTCGAAAGGAGCTAAAAAACATCCCAACATCGACATTTTCAACAGCCATGGAGAAAGTTCCTCAAAATTGCCGAAAAGCTGCTCGAATGGGGCCAAATATATTTTTACATTAAACTAATACAATGTATTATCCGCAATAAAAATTGAAATAACTTTTTTGTTTTTGTTTAAAAAAAATATGAAGAATTTTATTTTGTTGCGATTTCATTCCGCATACGTTAAGTGTCACAAACACGAAAAAAATTTTTATGGTAAATTTTTTTTTAATTTTTTTTTTTAAATTCCAGCTTTCATGGAAATTACATTCAGTATTTGGACCATAATTTTTCAAGTATAAGCCTGATTGAGCCGTGTTATGCCTCAAATTAAAGGGAATATGCTGAAAATATCGCTTTCACGTAGAATCGTTGATTTTAGTAACAGGCGTCAAAAATATGAGGAAAAACGATTTGTTTAAAAAAAAACACTTTTTCCTGGTACAATAAAAAAAAACATAAAAAATAGAAACCAGTAAGGAAAGGCAGAAAGTCGGGCGGGGCCGACAATATAATACCCTACACCTCCCTAACAAAGCGACAATTATCATTGCCATAATAATTTGGAATAATTGGTAAATGGGTAGAAACATATTATCTAATTCTGAAACGATAATCGCTAAATTAAGCAATATTCGTTCCTAAATTGAGAAACATCTTTCTGGAAAATTTTAATGATCGGAAGTAAAAAACAACTTCTATAGCGTTGTGATACCAAATCAGGAGGAACATATATATGGAGCTTTAATATAAATCTGAACCGATCTTCCCTGAATACTTATTCATGTAAAAAGACCTCCTTCTGTCGAATTTCGTACTGATCGGATATAAAATACAGTCTCTACAGCGCTTACATATCAAATCGGGGGTAACATATATATGGGAGCTATATCTAAATCTGAACCGATTTTCTCCGAATTTGGCAGTATTCCTTCATGTAATAAGAAACCTCTTTCTGCCGAATTTCGAACTGATCGGATATAAAAAACAGTTTTTACAGCGCTTACAGGTCAAATCGGGGGTAACATATATATGGGTGTTATATCTAAATCTAAACCAAATTTCTCCGAATTTGGCAGTATTCCTTCATGTAGAAAGAAATTTCTTTTTGCCGACTTTCGCACTGATCGGATATAAAATAACATTTTGACAGCGCTCACATGTCAAATCGGGGGTAACGATTTCTTCCAAATTTAAAAGTGTTCATTCATATAATAGGAAACCTCTTTCTGACGAATTTCATACTGATCGGATATAAAATACAGTTTTTACAGCGCTTACATGTGAAATCGGGGGTAAGATATATATGGGGGCTATATCTAAATCCAAACCGATTTTCTCCGAATTTGGCAGTATTCCTTCATGTAATAAGAAACCTCTTTCTCCCGAATTTCGCACTGATCGGATGTAAAATACAGTTTTTACAGCGCTTACATGTCAAATGGGGGGTAACATATATATGGGGGCTATATCTAAATTTGAACCGATTTTCTCCGAATTTAGCAGTATTCCTTCATGTAATAAGAAACCTCTCTTTGCCGAATTTTGCACTGATCGGATATAAAATAACATTTTTACGACGCTTACATGTCAAATCGGGGGTAACGTATATATGGGGGCTATATCTAAATCTGAACCGATTTCTTCCAAATTTAACAGTGTTCATTCATATAATAAGAAACTTCTTTCTGCCGAATTTCATACTGATCGGATATCAAATAAAGTTTTTACAGCGCTTACATGTCAAATCGGGGCTAACATATATATGGGGGCTATATCTAAATCTGAACCGATTTTAACCAAATTCAATAGGGGTCGTCCTTGGGCCAAAAAAAAGATATGTGTAAAGTTTCGTCGAGATCGGACCATAATTGCGACCTGTACTTTGATTACAAGAATACATGCACAGACAGACAGACGGACATAGCTAAATCAACTCAGAAAGTTATTCTAAGTCGATCGGTATAATAAACGATGGGTCTATTTCTTCTCCTTTTGGGTGTTACAAACAAATGCACAAAGTTATAATACCCTGTACCACAGTGTGGTGTAGGGTATAAAAAGCCAGCATGCTAAAGAAGAAAGCACTGTCTATTTGGATCTATGGATGGATGTAAAAGTTATGAGCCATTTTGTAAATGTTAGGGAAATTCAAAAAAATCTTGTTTCATATTTTTGGTTTTAAAATGATGTTTTTGCGTATATTGAATTCGACATATGCGAGAGAGACATATAAGAGACATTGCACTTGCATTTTATTTTATGAGGATTGATGTCAGACATTATAAAATTATAGAGAGGACGAGGCCTTAAAGAGATAAGTCGATTTTCTGAAAAATATTATAAAGTTATATTTCAAAGTATGAGTAAACGGCAAAGAACTTTTCAATGTGTAAATGATCACGACAATTTCTGCTACATCTGTCGAAAATATGATATTAAAAAAAATTGACGTGCGTTTAGTAAAATAATAAAAGAAATATATGTGCAATATTTTGGTATACGAGTTAAAAATATGAACGAAACGTGGACACCTAGTACTTTGTGTAATTCGTGCCATGTAAATCTGACTCGGAAGCATGCGGTAAGTACTTTAGAATTAATGTATTACAATGTTTTGTGGAATAAAACGTTTTAATTTTAGACTTCACGTGGAATTTGGAATGCCAATGATTTGGAGACAAGCATTCATTCACGATACGGACTGCTATTTTGAAATAGATTGGAGTAGGTAGTGTCCAAGTATAGCTAACAGCCTAATAACGGAAACATCATCAAGTTCAACTGCGTACTCAAGTTTGAGTCAGAAGTTATCGCTTTTAACTCAGTTTCAACTCATCGATCTAGTGAGAGATTTGGAACTGACAAAATATAAGGCAGAACTACTTGCATCTGGGATGAAACAGTACAATATTTTGGCCCCAGATGTTAACATATCATATTATAGAGTCCGTGCTATACCTTACAAACAATTTTATACAACTGTGGATAACAGATGCTTTTGCCAGGACATTCCCGGATTGTTCGAGGAACTTAATCAAACATACTATTCAAAGGAATGGCGGTTACTTGTTGACAGCAGTAAAGAAAGTTTGAAAGCAGTACTTTTACACAACGGAAATCAGAAACCGTCGATTCCCATTGCTCATGCTGTCAACACTAAGGAATAAATATGAACATGACTGGAAAATTTGTTGCGATTTAAAAGTAGTTGGTATGTTATGCCTCTGGGATAGCCAATATTTTGCCACCACTGCATATTAAGCTGGGGCTCATTAAAAAATTTGTAAAAGCCTTAAGGAAAGATGGCAATTCACTCTCATATTTAAAAAGTTTATTTAAAAGTCTTTCTTTTCAAAAAATCGAAGAAGAATGGCCTGTTTCTGTAACTTATTTTCGTTCGTCTACGGCGAACGATCAAAATTCTCTCAGCTATTACTTGAATTCTATATTTTAGGAACAAGCTTTTTACATGATTTTCTACAGACACAACGAATTATAAACTTCTGTGATTTATAGATTTCTCGGAATAATTGAGTGATTTTTGATCGTTCGCAGTAGACGAACGAAAAAAAGTTACAGAAACAGGCCCGAAGTTTTTGATGGGCCTAAAATAAGGAAACTGATGATAGATGTGAATTTCGAATCATATTTGACGTCGGATGAAGTTGCAGCATGGAGGTCGTTTAAGCTTGTAGTTTCAAATTCCTTGGATCCAATAAAAGCCGGCAATATGAAACAATGATTAATGATTTGTTAAAAAATTATGAAAAAATTGGTTAGAAATATATTTTTTTAATATTTATGTATATAACACATATGTATTCTTCCAACTTAGTTTTCGCTTTATGTATTCCAACAGGTGTAAATATGTCCCTTCAAATTCATTTCTTGCATTCTCATTTATACTTTTTCCCCGAGAATCTTGGCGACGTAAGTGACGAATATGGCGAAAGGTTTCACCAAGAATTGAAGTCCATCGAGCGGCGTTACCAAGGGCACTGGGATGAAAGAATGATGGGAGATTATATTTGGTTCCTCATTAGAGAAACCGATTCCGAAATCTACAAACGTCAACAAAGAACTCACAATTACTTCTAATGAAACTTGTACATGTAAATAAACTCAAATGTACATAATATAAACAAAGGAAAAAATAAAATCGCTATTTAAACAGAAATTAAAAAAAAAGATTTTTTGAAGTTCTCTTACCTCTTCAAATAGGCTATGATGCAAACTTTTAAAAAATAAAATAAAGAATTTTATTTCCATTTTGTATGTTTTTTTTCGTCCCAATATTTTTTTTGGAAAAAAATCTACTTTTTCCAATTTGTTTAATGACTGTTGCTAAACCACTGTTTCTAAGTGAAAGAGATATTTCCAACATTGGTAGCCCACATTAATAGCTTCAATTTATACTCCAAATGTACAATAAGAGAATTATATTGAATGAGATGAGGTTTATGAAGTTTCCGTTCAATTATCCCCTTTTAGGGCATTAATGGAATCCCAAGGAATTTCCTATTAAAATTATATAACCCCACGAAACAGAAAGTAGGTTTCTATGTTAGAATCAAAATATATTTCAGATACAGGTACTGTAATCTACGTAACTATGTTCTTTAAAGTCGCATCCACGAATGAGTTTTGTTTCATTTGTTATTCAACTTCTTAAAGTGGATGTCGATTTTGTAAAAATTGTAAACTATGAGTAAATAGCAAAGAACTTTTATAGTACCTATGGTACTTTTATAGTACTTCCCACACAAAATCGACGGTTCGTACCAAACTTGAAGGAATCATAACGTTAATACCAATATACTCGTACATAAACGCTTATAATTTGGCAATGCCTTTGAAGGCATCGCTCCGGCATCTCCCAGCGTTGTACAATTTTACATTACTCACAAAATTAGGGTATAGTTAAGTCGGTTTACTAAACAGCAATCTTACTTGTTTTTAAGTTTATAAACCAAAAATTCATTGAACAAAACGGTCACTGCTTTAGAACAAAATAGTTTCTGTCTTCATGTTGTGCAAATTTTAAAATTTTATATGACCCAATTCTAGATAGCGCCATTTTCTAGAGCGTAATTTGCAGCCAGATTTTTTTTCTCTTATTATTGCACTTTTTACTTGAGCCACCTCTGAACTCATTTAATTTTGCAAAGTAGTACTACATATGCCTCACCATTAGATAGCAATCTCTTGGCAGCACAGAACAATTCAAGGTCGTCAGCAGTTGGCAGGAAAATGCAACAATTTTTGGGTCGTCCTTTGCGTCAAAGGCATTAGCCAAAATATCAAGTCTTGTATTTCGTTTTATTTTTCATTTTCCCTTTCACATTTTTTTTGGCAAAACATCCTAAGCATATGTTTGTCTTTGGACTGCAGGACGGAAGCTTGTGTCACATCCAAGAGTTGAGACAGACAGAGGAACCGACTGATAAGACAAAATATGTGTGCGCCATTAAATCATGGCCAAAAGCGATGCCATGACAGAAGAAGACAGGACAAGGCTGATGTTATTGTACCGTCTGGCAGTTCCATTCCAAATTCGATACACGTGTTTAATTGACGACGTCGGTGTTAAATTGCATAAATAAGTGATGGCTTTAGCCGACATTTTATTTTTATTTGCCATACGGCAAAAGCAAATGTTTTGCTATTTGTTTATTTATTTTTCCTGTACTTCTTATTTTTGTTTTCTTTTTGGCAGCAGGTATGTTTTAAGCCAAAACATTTCCGTTTCCTCTTTTTGCCAAAAGAAAAAAATACTAGTAGGTTTATTCTTACATACTTGTCAGATTGTTTTTTGTTGTTGTATTAGTAATCGAATCCGGTTTCCTTAAAGTCCTCGCCCCTCCTGCGGTATATGGGAGTTTAATGTATTTTTCTCCTGGGAAACGAAGAACCGATAAAAAGTGCTTCCGTCTTTGTTTAGCATAAACGTGTATAGGAAAATTTGCAAAATATTTCATGGCCATCGGACGCCTTTTGAGGTAACGACTCGTGCCTCGGACATACGGAAGAGGGAGAGAGAGTGCACTTTGAACTTTTGGAAAATATTGGAATTTTGGCATGTTCGTATATTACCTTGTCATGGGGGGGGTGGATATTTCATCATGATTGTTGGAAGGAATGCCGTAAAAAATTCGAGGTAAAAAAACAATTTCTGAATAATTATAAACTCAAGTAAAATAATTTGTTTTAGCAATAAAAATGTTTTAGATAACTACACGGAGACTGAACATTCTATTGCTGAAACTGAAAATTACTCCTCTCAAAAGAATTTTTGAAGTTGTCTTATATTTAGGATTTTTGATGCATACACCTTTTTGTATTTTAACAACAATTCCAGAAATTCACATTGATTAGAATTAATTGTCAGAAATATTTATGCTGAAAAATCGTTCCTGTAGTATATAGTCCCAAACATACACATACATATCGCTCACTCACTTCAAGAGTGACATAACTCAAAATGGAAAATTGCCAAGATGTGTATCTTTAAGTCCGTATAAAAATATAAGTAACATGAAATAAGATGTTTAAATATGCTTGAATAATCCGAAATATGGTTGTTTACTTATAGACCAAATTTCGCTGAGATTAATTTATGGACATTTGCAAAATCCGGATTTTTGTAAGGCAACCTCAAAAATTTTCAATTTTGAGTTATGTCACTCTTGAAGTGAGTGAGCGATATGTACTTATATAGATATATTTAGGGTACACTAGAAATAAAGGGTCCGCCATCTAACGTTTTTTTTCAACCAGTGCTTATTTCGCGAATGGTAACACTTAGCTCATGTCTTATTTGACAAATAATTTGTTTTATCCTTCCGCTGAACGAAATTGGTTATACGCTTGAACAACGCTGGGAAATATTGCGACATTACTTTGAAAATTTTGATTTAAAATTTTTTTTTTTCATTTTTGATTTTCATTTCATTTTGATTTTTTCATTTTGATCTTGGCGGGTATGTAAACAAGCAAAATTGTCGCATTTGGGGCACAGAAAACCCGCACGCATACATACATTGAAAAGCCGATACACCCAAAACGAGTCACTGTTGGGTGCGGATTTTGGTCCAGAGGCATAATTGGGCCATTTTTCTTCGAAAATGAGCAAGGAGTGGCCGTTACAGTCAATGGCGATCGTTATCGGGCCATGTTGAACGAATTTTTGTTCACAAAAATTGAAGAGGAGGATATTGGCAACATTTGGTTTCAACAGGACGGCGCTACGTGCCACACAGCCGAAGCTACACTCGATGTTTTGCGCCCTGTTTTTGAAGATCGCATAATCAGCGGCAGAGCTGATGTCGTTTGGCCACCTCGGAGCTGCGATTTGACACCGTTGGACTATTATTTGTGGGGTGCCCTCAAAGATAAGTGTTACGCCACAAGCCAGAGACAATTGACGCTTTAAAGGACAATACTCGTGAAGCCATTGGTGAAATACAGCTGCACACAATCGATAATGTGCTTAAAAATTGGACCGATCGTGTAGGCTACTGCATGGCCAGCCGAGGCAGCCATTTGAATGAAATTATTTTCCATTATAAACCGGAAGGAATGTACTTTCAAATAAAAAAAAAAATTGAGAAAATATTCAGTAGTTTTTTTTATAGCTTTTTCAAAAAAAAAGTTATTTGGCGGACCCTTTATATGATATTTGAATTACGAGTAAACAACTAAAGTATTTTTGGGAAAATGTTGCTCTAAACATATCGCTCACTCACTTCAAGAGTGACATAATTCAAAACAGACAAATTTTGAGGTTGCCTTACAAAAATCCGAATTTTTCAAATGTTCATAAATTAATCTCAGCGAAATTTGGTCTATAAGTAAACAACCATATTTCGGATTATTCACGCTTATTTAAACATCTTATTTCATGTTACTTATCTTTTTATACGGACTTAAAGTTACACATCTTGGCAATTTTCAATTTTGAGTTATATCACTCTTGAAGTGAGTGAGCCTTATATTCGTTGGCATCTTAATATATTTTATTTCGAAACAAAGTTTTGTTCATATCCAATTACTAAATTTTTAAAAAATAAAATTTTCTAAATAATTCTTATGTAAAGCGTCATTTACTTTGTTCAAATTTTTTAAATCTAGCAAGCTATCGAAGAAAACAATGGCTATTTGAAGAAAATCTAAGGATACATGTAGGAATTATAGCACTGTTGAAAGAAATTTATTAATTTTTATACTGAGTATCATTAACTACGGGCATTATTAGAGTACCTATAGTCCCGTGAAAAATGGGCATTACAAATACTCGTACAAATGGACTATTTTGCACCAAAAATTAACTGCTTAAAACTTCGATTACTGCACATACAAACACTTGAAACTTTTTACAGTGTAATGCCTTTATAGTACCCATAGTATATAAAAAATGGGGGTTACTGCCACGCCCCTTTTGGTACCTCCCAAAAAAGTGTCAAAAATAAAAAAAATTAATAATAATTTTTCGAATTTCCCTTACTTTCACAAAATGGGTCATAATTTATACATTTATCCATAGCCATATTGCAAACAGATATTGTTTTTTTTTGTTAGGATGCTAACATAAAAAAATGAAACAAACAACTTCCCAGCAAAATCTTGGTAAGTACCTGTCATTATTCCCTGCATTACCAAATAATGACATCTCATTATTCGCTGCATTACTTTCGGCTTATTAATAATGACTTACCAATAATAACAGAAATAAGCGATTTTTGGTTTCAAAATCATTGTAGCAAATTTTAATATAATGCAATTTTGGCTATATGTGGGTTATTGTACAAGATTTATTTATATTTCAACATGTTTTCAAACAATACGTGCAGATTTGAATGAAAATACCAGAAATTCGAATCTGGCATGAGGAAATTGTTTGTTTCGAGAAATATGCGCGACAATATGGCCATTTCTACATATCTACTACTTATTTTATAACTTATTGGTAGTGCATTATTCAAGTACATAAAATCGAGCTACAAATAAGTACTTATTATGCTACTTTTTTGTATGCTTTTGGGAAGTACTTTCCTCCAATGACATCCCCATGTTAAAATAATGAGAAAAGTGGCTAAATAATAAGTACTTACCATTATCGAACTTTGCTTACTCGTCGGATTATTTGGTAATGAGAAATTTTGCTGGGTTTTTATGGTTTCTTTTACGTCAGCAAAAACGATTTTTTGGAAAATAAAAACAATTTTTTCTAATTGTTGTATCGACAGTTACTAATCTTACATATCTATGTGAAAGTGATGTTCTCAGCATTTCTAGCCCTCACTAATTCCATGTATATATATAAATGGTATCCCGGCTTGATCGACCTTGGACTTAAAAAAATATGGCCCAAAAACTAAAGGTAACTTCCAAGAAAATTGGAAATTTAGAAAAAAAAATTTAAAAAAAAACTTTAACATAAAAAAAATTTGGTTTTGGTTTTATAAAATAGTATGCCTCAATCTATACACAAAAGTGTAACCCATTCGGTTCAAAAGATATGATTTTTGCAACGAAAAAACACAAATGGCGCCACTCTGCGACGTTGGCGATGCAGAAATGGAAGAGAGAAATTATTATAATTACTAGCAGGCATCCGTTGCTTTGCATGTGAATATTTATAATAAAAGCAATTTGATTATCTTTTATCTTTGCGGTTTTTTAGAGCTCATTCCTAAAGGCTCGACATTGTAGTACATGATCAAGTAACAATACAAAATAATAAGTCGATCTGGTTGTTCTACTTGTCCATTATTAACGTTTCTGGTGAATTGACCCCTAATCCTATCACGACCACTTTTGGTGAAACTACTAATATGGACTCCAATAACTTATAACCCAAATATCACTCTTCAACGGTCAACAGTTTGCGAGATATTGAATTTTAAATATTGCTATGCCCACTTTTGCTACACCCGCCAATACGATCCCGTCTATTTTTTGTCAAGTTTTCAATAATAATTCCGCTGCAGTACATACCAAATTTCGTTTTTCTACGAAGAATACTTTCTGAGATTTTCAAATTTAAATAATGTCACGCCCTTTTATATAGACCCGCCCACTTTTTATGATTGTACTAATATTGACCAGAATAACTAACTACAGATCCAAATTTAGTTATACTATGGTCAAAAGTTTTCGAGATATTACATGTTGAAACATTTATACGCCTACTTTTGCCACACCCACTTAACCGCTCTCGTCCATTTTTGTTGAAGTTGTAGTTAATATCTCGACTAACGCATGTACCAAATTTCGTCTTTATAAATATATACCCTCGTATCACTAAAGTGAGGGTATAAAAAGGGGTTATTAAAATTAAATTTTTTTAATTAGAAAGTTCGACAAGGTCTAAAGCAATAATTTCATGCCAACATTTTTTATTTTTTTTTATTTTTAATTTTTTTATTAAATCACAACAACGGATGCTCTCTCTCCGACACTTGACACAAATCGTCTCCGAAGAAAAATGTCATTGGGATCCAGTGATGTTTATTCCAATTGAGTTGCAAGACAACGTTTCCAACTTAAACATTATGTCTGAACAAATTTTTGTAACTGTATCTGCTGGATCAAAATAAAGGAGATTTACTAACATTTATACTGATGTTTCCAGACACAACAACCAATTGGGGTTTGGTGGCTTTGCAGAAGAGCTTGAGCGATCCAAAGTAAAAATGGCTACCTGATCGTTGTAATATTTACAAAGCAGAAATCTTAGATATCACAGAGCTGGCAGAATAACAGAATAGTTGAGCATTTATGTTCTGACTAAAGTCAGTAAAAGTATTTTCTCTGATAGTGAGGCTGCCATAAAATCCGTGAAAACTGTATTACTGAATTCAAAAACTGCGGTGGATTGCCGCAGAAGCTAGGATCGGCCTAAACTCAAAACGCACCGCCGTTGTTGTCGGGACCGGACGTCTCACTTATCGAGTCCGTCATGTCGGCTCACTGCTCTATTGGACGGTACGAAGAGAGACTAAAAGCCTTGAGAAGTAACTTGCAAAGACGTAGAGGTGTAGGAATCAATCTTTATATATAAAATCCTTTGTACGTTTGTTAGTAACGCATGATCTCCGAAACCATAAAAGCCAATGGGCTGAAAATTTAACAATATATTCGGTTTGGGGTCATTTGTGTTTTAGAATTATTTTCACCGCGATAAATTGCAGAGTGGTCAAGTTATTTGCAAAATTCGCATTTCCAGAGCGATTTGACTGAAATTTAATGTGTATGTGTGGTTTGTCTTGATAATAGTTTTTATGTATGTCTCCGGTAGATGGCGCTGTAGTGGACATATGGTCAATATATTTTTTGATGATTTTTTCCTGAAACTCGGGATGTATGATTGTTTTAATGAAATATCAATGAATCACAAACCAATACATCCCAAACAGGACGGGCAGGAAAGCGTCTGCTGGGGTCGGCTAGTATACCATATTATGTGTCCGTGCCCGCTCTCCCTTTATATCTAGATGGCGGCAGGCTACCCTAGGATCTCACTTTTTGGGGTAACATCGCAGGCTTAGCTGAGGTTTAAAACTGCCAACTGCTAAAGAAATCATCGAAAGGGGCTAGGAGAAACTTTTATTTTTCTGTACGTCCCTGTGGTAGCACATTGGATCAGATAGTCTGTGTGAGCCTGTCAAACAGGCTGCCACTCCTAGCATTTTACAACGACCTAGAATGCTTATACATATATATAATGTTTTAGGTCTCAGATTAGGTTTAGGTCTCAGATACATTTTTTAATTTGTTCCAAGGAAATGACAAGTTTTAATGATTACACATCAAGCGTCGATGCTTCAAGTTCTTCGAAATTTTTAAATCAATCAACATGTCACCGTGGTATTTCACTGTTCTCAGAGCGGGAAAAATATACTCAAGAATACGCTGAAAGACTCAAGAGCCAAATGGAACACAAACTTGAGGAGGAACGGTGCGGCTTCAGACCGAATCGTGGAACTCAAAATTTAATATTCACAATGCGAAAAATAGCAAAAAAAAAACAGTAAGGAAAGGCAAAAGTCGGGCGGTACCAATTTACATTTGGTACGTCTCCTCTGCCTCTGTATCCAAATCGGACGGAAGATATTTTTATGAAAGCTTTAACAAAATCTGAACCGATTTTTTTCATATTCGGCAATGTTGGCCCATGTATCAATGAACTCTACCATGCTATATTTCAAAAAAATTAGATGTAAAAAAATTAGATATATATATATATGGGAGCTATATCTATATCTGCACCGATTTTCTTCAAACTCGGCAATGTTGGTCCACGGATCAATAAACTCTACCACGCTAAATTTTAAAACAATTGGATGAAAAATACCGCTTCTATATGGTAAAAGGTCAATACGGACGAAACTAATACATATATGAGATATGGCAAAATCTAAACCCCTTATCTTCAAATTCGGCAAAGTTGGTCCATATATACTCTACCATGCTAAATTTCAAACAATTGGATGTAAAATACAGCTTCTATAAGGCAAAAGTCCAAATCGGACGAAACTGAACCGATTTCTTTCAAATTCGGCGATGTGGATCCATAGATAAATAACTCTACCATGCTTCGCAAAATTGCAAAACAATTGGGTGTAAAATACAGTTTCTATAGGACTAATGGGCCAAACCGGACGAAACATATATATGGGGGCTATAGCTAAATCTGAATCAACTATTTTCAAATTCGGCAATGTTGGTCCATGTATTAAAAACTTCTACCATGCTAAATTTCAAAACGATTGGATGTAAACAACAGCGTTGATAGGTCTAATGGGCCAAATCGGACGAAACATATATATGAGAGCTATATATAAATGTAAACCGATTTTCTTCAAATTGATCAATGTTGCTCCAGTGATAAAGAAACTCTACCATGCTACATTTCAAAATAATTAGATTTTAAATACAGCTTCTATAGGGCTAAATTGTCAAATCGGACGAAACATATATATGGGAGCTATATTTAACTACAAACCGATTTTCTTCAAATTCAATATGCTTCTTAACAGGTACGAAAGACTACTGACTGCAAAGTTTCAGCACGATCGGAAAAAAATTGCGACCTGTACTCATCGGACAACTTTAGATGGACGGACGGTTAATGGTTAAAAAGACTCAGCTAGTAATTCCGAGTCGATCGGTATACTTTAAGGTGGGTCTAGCTTTAGTATTTCTAGGTGTTACAAACATCTGTCACAAACAAACTTATATTACCCTGTACCACAGTGTGGTGTAGAGTATAACTATAGAATTTAACAAGAAAATTCATTGCTGTTTTATAGACCTGGAGAAGGTTTTCAATAAAGTAAAATGGCAAGAAATCTGGGAGGCGCTTCAAAGAAGGGACATCAACAATAATCTGATAAGAAGAATTAAAAGTTTTTACGAGATATGCCGAAAAAACGTGAGAACCTGAAACACTACTTCTGATAAGTTCATTAAAACTCAAAGTGTCTGAGCCCATACTTGTTCATAATATTGATGGATGTAGTAACAAAAAAGTGTAAAGAATCAGTCACCCCAATGACGTTGAGAAATTGGAACATGCAACGCGTGAATGTCTCAATTCTGTCATATTCTGATGAATCTCTCCAACGAAAGGTAAACAACTTAGCAGAGGAAATGTCTAGAAGAGCCCTCCGTATAAATACCAACAAAACAGAAACAATGATAATAAGTAACAATGACCAGCAGCAAATACATATACATAGGATCTGAATTCCTAAAGCAAGTGAAACATTTCTGCTATTTAGGTGTTATTATAAGTGAAGTCGGATAAGTCGATAAGGACCTGAATCGAAGAATATCACCAACTTTCAATCTGTACTTTTCGCTGAACAAACATTTCATTGGTAAGAGAGAAGTAATAGTGGGTACAAAACTAGCTGTATATAATTCTAAATATGTACCAACTCTCACTTACGGATGCAAATCCTGGGTCCTTACAACAAAAAACCAGAACAAAATTCAGGCAGCAGAAATATTTACCTTCGCCGCGTAGCAGGAAAAACTCGAAGAGACAGAAGACGAAACGACACTATACGAGCCAATGTAGCAATACAGTCGCTAAACCATAAGATCGAGCGTAACTAACTAAGATGGATTGGACATGTTGCCAGAATGTCAGAAGCCCGCCTGCCAAAGAGAGTGTTTAAAGCAAGGCCTAATGATACAAGAATCAGAGGAAGGCGAAGTCTTCTTGGCATTGCAAGTTAGAAAGATGTCCGGAATGTATATGTATGTATGTCTAACAAGTGAAGAATATCATATCGTCGATTCTGCCGAATGTTTTAACTCACCTTCTTTATACTGTAACTTAGAAAAGCGTACGTAATCTCCTATCTGGATCACATCTTTCCTAGAGTTTATTAAAACGAATTCTTATTCGAATTCTCAGAATATACTTCTTTTGTTTTTAATATTATTTTTACAATCACTTTCGATAAATCTCTGAAAAATTACAGATAATCCTACAATAGATTTATATTTTTATTTTTCACCGTATGCGAGCTTCGTTGCCAGTAAAAATGTGCGATTCACAATTGAAAATCCTCACAAATGCCAAACAATTTCATTTCCAATTATTTGTTGAAATTCTGGCAACACGAAAGTCCTGAGATAATATATTGGGATGAGATGAGATGTGTTTACCTGCGAAATTGACAAGACCTCCCGACCACACATCTCCGCGTCATCCATGAAACAATGTTAAGTTTTTCAATTTTCTTTTGTTAACAAATTGAACATAAATAAATAAATTCTGGGTATAAATGTGAAAGTATGTACGTATGTTTGAGTGCAAGTCCTTAAACATTTATAGGAACACACAAACGAACAACCGATAGCGACATTTATGAACATACATAGATGAGGTGAATAGACGTTAAACGTTTGTGGTATCTATCACAAGGATACTGAGAAAGTATCCTAAGGCTATATCACCAAAGAGAATCCCAATATAACATCATAATCATCATCAGCAACCACTACAACTACAAGAAGAACAACGTCAGCAAAAACAGCAATAGTAATAATTTCCGTCGTCTCCTTTTTCGGTTTCTATACCGTTTTTCTATGTGTGAATATCCTTGACACCAAAATACACATGAACTGAACTCTAGAAACTGTTGACGGTGTTACCTTCGGAAATACTTGCCAAGAGCTACATTCTCAACTTGTACTCCCACACACACAGACAACACATCCATCCCTACACACTGTCTAAAACTACATATTTGTTTTTCCGTTTTCTTTTTTTATGGTTAGGGTATTATAGCTGGGGTTTACACACTGTCATCGGTGGATATGACCCAATAAAAATCTTTGAACTGAAACACATCAATGACAAAACAACGCTTTTGCTACAAAACTTTACAATTCCAGCTAAAGTACGACTGGGTATGTGTCGATGTACATTCGTTGGATCAACTTTATCGCCGAAATTGCACGGGGTTATTGGGAATTATTTCTGTATTGAGGGTCCGGAAGATATCAATGAAAGGCTGCAAAAACATTTTTTTATCTTGACTTAAGTTAGCTTTTTAGGATTCTATAACCCGGTAACATAAACTACCATTAACATCGTTGGTCTAACAATTAAGGTTCTAGCACGGAGAGAAAAATCTGTCCTTCATTTAAAGAGTTGATAAGGACATCTTTGGCTCAAATCTTTAAATTAGGGCCAGTTTATCCTTCTGTGGGAAGATATCATACATAAGGCCAAAGGACTTCAGGCCAACTAGTTTATCATCGTTCCTATAAAAAAGTCTAGAAATGCTCTTATATTCTTTCATTAGAGAAAACCTGGATATAAAACTCTTGACGGGAAACTAACATGCTTACAACAAGAGCAAATTTACAGTATCATCCCTGCATGGACTTATAGGCACTATCGAATCGACCCTACATTTCAAAGTATTCACTATGATGGCCTGTCTTGATATTGAAAGGGCTTTTAATAACATTCACTCAGATGCAGTTATTACGGCATATATGTTGATATGACTAATTTAGCGTTCGCTCACCAGAACACGCATATCAGCAAGACGCATATCACAACTCTAGAGAGATTTGTAAACATAGGGGCTCCAGAGGACGGAATACTGTATCCACTAACTTAGAATCTAGAGGTGAATATAATCCTGTTAGATGCAGAACGCTGTGCCTGCTAAGTCGTGGCGTATGCGAATGACGTTAAAATCGCAGTAGGTTAGGTTAAGAGTGGCAGCCTGTATTACCACAGGGATATAAGGGAAAACATAAGTTATCCCTAGCCCCTCCTGTTGATTTTTGAGCTTTTTAAAGCAATGTGATTGCTTTAAAAAGCTCAAAAATTGGCCTATTTTAACATCAGTCAATTTAGCTAACTCCTTAAAGAGATAGGACCCCAAGGTTGTATGCCGCCTTCTACAGAGAGCGGGGCGCATACACAGAAGGCAATCTATTGAATCCTCCTCCTCTTCGTCTCGGCAGCTTCTGCAAAAGTCATTATGCAACTCCTCCAATCTATCTGCGTGTAGTCCAATAAGACAGTGACCCGTCATGACAGACTCGTTAAGTGAGACGTCCGGTCTCGACAACAACAGCAGTGCGTTTTGAGTTTAGGCCAGGCTACATCAGTCCGTAATCTATGCAGTTCTCTACTTGTGACCACCTGTCATTTGTTGACGTAAGTGCACTATCTACCAAGAAGAGCATGTAGGTCGCTACAGTCTTGTCCACATATTCCAGTTCACATGGAGAGTGTAAGATAGTTCCCATTCTAGCAAGTTCATCTGCATCGCAGTTCCCTCGTAGGTCCTCTGGCCAGACATCTGGCCCGAATAGAGCGGTTATCTTCAAACATACGACTGTGCGTTTTTGGACTCTTTGACGTACCTAACGGTGACATGCTCCTCGAAGATACGGGCGTGGAGTTCGATAACATAATTGTTGGAGTGAAATCTGTCGGTTAACAATGGTGGTAGGTTTAGGTTAGGGTGACAACAGTATTTTTTTTACCATTTTAGGTCCCTAGTCTTATCACGGGCTGAAATGTCCCTAATCGAAACAAACCTGTTTGATATACAAATTTATCGATAGTAAGAATATCGGTACCGGAAAGATCTGTTAGAATGCCCAGAAAGGCAGACCCTAATGTGTCCAGTCGTCGACTGGACACCTTAGGGTACTGTGTACTGCGACTGTCCCGCAGTACTCACAGCGGGACAGTCGCATTGCAAGTGCTCAATGCCCTCCACTTCTTCCTCATCTCCACAGCTTCTGCAGAAGTCATTGGAGTCAATACCCAATCTTTTGGCGTGTTTGTCCATCAAGCAGTGTTCCCTCAGAACTGATACCAACATAGACAATATTTTTCTCTCTAATGCGAGGAGATATTTTCACTTTCTCAGGGCATACCTTGGCCAGATTTGTCTAGCTATCCTGCAGGAGCCAATTTCCGTCCATATTTCGTTGGACTGCCTGATTGCCTCTTGTCCAAGTCAAAGTTTGCACGTGGATAGCCAATATATGCAAATTCTTCGAGAATTTGTAATGTCGTCCCTTTCCTAGCAAGTTCATCAGCTTTGCAGTTCACCGGGATATCCCTATGCCCAGGCACCCATATGAGGTGTATATTAATCTGCTCAGCCATCTCGTTAAGATATCTGCGGCAGTCGAAGGCTGTTTGTGAATTTAGGGATGGGCCTCCAGAGAATTGATGGCAGCCTGGCTGTACGAGTAAATGACAATGCCAGTTTTGGATACTATGTTGAGACTCAGCTACTTGGCGACTTCCCATATTGCCATTATTTCGGCTTAATGGACACTGCAGGTATCTGGTAGTCTGGTATATCTAAACTAAGTTCTTCACAGTGTACCTCGAAGTCAACCTTTTCATCAAGCTTCGAACCATCCGTATTGAAGTGGAGATGGTTTCTATTACCTGGTATTCCGCTAACCCATTCATCTCTGGCTGGAATCATAGTGATGTAGTTCCTCTCGAAGGTGTACACAGTTGGTAAATAGTAGGGATGTAACGAAAGTGACTTTAGCGTAAGCGAATGCGAAAGCGAATATTGAAATATTTCTTGAGAATGCGAAAGCGAATAGTGAAATATGCATTTTTGCGAATGCGAATAATAGTTTGACCCTTTAGTACATACAAATTTAAGGATCTGAATTGATACTTTTCCAGGATATTCAAGTATTAAGAATGTTTTCCATATTTTTACCTCCTGTTACCACAAGGACAAACATATTTTTTCAACTGTTTTGAAGAGAAGTGGCAGGGGGTATTAATATCTTCAAATTGTGTGAAGGGAATAAGGTGATATAACACCTTTAACAAATGCAAGGGAATACTGAAACATATTTTTGCGAAATCGAATAATCCAAAGATGGTTTTTGCGAATGCGAAAGCGAATGTTAAAATGATACGAATAATTCGCATATGCGAATGCGAATATTCGTTACATCCCTGGTATATTGTCCTCTCGGTCGGTTACCATAGCACTACACTTTGATATTCCCATGTGACCGTAGTTCTTGTACCTGTAGGGCCAATATAATGACAATAAAGGAAGTCGTGAAGTGATTGTGTCGCAACATAGTGACCAAAACAGGCATCGTTATTTACTCCGACAGCCATGTCGCCATTAAATCTCTGGAGCCTACATTCCTATCAACGAGATGGCTGAGCAGCTAACATATATATACTATGGGTGCTGGGGCATAGGGATATCCCGGGGAACTTCAAAGCCGAAAAGATTGCTAGGAAATGAACGACATAACATCTTCTTGAAGAATTTGTATATTTTTCTATTCTATATTAGTGTCAGATCTGACAGGACATTGCCTGATCGGCGAACATGCCTGGAGGTTGGGAATTGCGTCCAATGACTGAAGCGGTGGTGGTAAGGAGGCAGTGGAGATCATTGAGCACCTGTTTTTTTACTATCTCGAATTGAGTAGAGGATGTCTGTATATACTGGAGTCGTCCTTTCTAGGAAGTTGGGCAGATTTTGCCGGTCCCGATGTTAACCATCCGTCATGCACATGTATCTGGCCAGACATTTTACGAATTTAACTGTGATGTTTAGATCTTGAAGGTACCTGCTTCTACAAATATAGTTACTTATCGTTTTATGAAAAAAAAAACACATTAAAATAAATAATAACAAAAACAATTTATGTAGATTTTTTCATCTACACATCACATACGTAGCACATGTATCTGGCCAGATACACATATTTAGTATGAAGAATAATGCACCCTATTTGCATTTTTCTTTGCGATTATTTACTCAAATCAACTCAAACGGCATTTTATATGAACTCTGCATGGTTATAGCTGGGAAAACCGAATGAACAACATTCATACCAACAAACAGTTCAGCCACCACTAAATGTAAGTTTTATTGATATAACATTTGCCCTTCATTTCATCTCATTTTCCTCGCTTTTATTTTTTTTTACAGAAAATATATATCTGCCTAGCGTGATAAAAATATAACAGTGTAATATTATCACTAAAATACCATATTTTTCATATAAATGTCTTGAAATACATAGTCTGTCTGGTCAGATACAGGGTGGGCCTAAAGAAACCATGGGGTCTAAAAGTTTAATAACTTTCTCGTTTATTAATTTATTTTATTTTTTCTTTCAGATTATATAGACAAAACTTGGAGAATTTATAATGGAGAGGTTCACGATTGAACTGAGAACCAGAACAATAGAATTTTATTATTTAAACCAGAGATCGACATTTTAACGTCAGAATTTCGCCCTCTGAAGCAATGATTCGTTGCTTAGTTGATCGTCATCACCAACATTGCAGCGTAAGAGATTTGCCTCGAACCGGTAGAACACGTGTAAGTCGCACTGCGGAAAATATTGAACGAGTACAGCAAAGTGTTAACGAAGCACCAGAAACATCTGTCAGAAGGCGTTCTGCTCAGCTAGAAATGTCTCGTACGTCACAACGGCGCATTTTAAAAAAAGATTAACAGTTATACCCATATAAGGTCCAATTGGTGCAAGAATTAAAACCCCCAGATCATCGGCAACGTCTAAATTTTGCAGTTCAATTTCAAGAGTTGGCCAGAAATGAAATCAACTTTATTAAAAATTTGATTATGAGTGATGAAGCTCATTTGTTAATAAGCAGAAGTGTAGGTTCTGGGGTTCTCAAAATACAAGAGCCATTCGTCAACGCCAATTGCACCCCATCAGGTGTACAGTATGGTGTGGGATCACATCTGAAAATGTCATTGGGCCTTACGTCTTCGAGAATGAAGATGGAAGTGCTGTAACCGTAAATGGAGAGCGGTATCGGTTTATGATAGAACATTTTTTACGTCCTGCTCTTGAAAACAGACCTGGTATGTGGTTTCAGCAGGACGGAGCCACTGCCCATACTGCCCGAGACACAATGGCACTTTTAAGTCAAATTTTTGGAGAGCGAATAATTTCCAGAAATTCGGAAATTATTTGGCCAGCGCGATCGCCAGATTTGACAGCACCCGACTATTTTCTTTGGGGTTATTTGAAGAAGCGAGTGTATGTGAACAAGCCAGAGACAATCCCTGAACTCAAGGCAAACATTGTTGCAGAAATTCGAACGCTACAGCCACAAGTTTTAAAAGGTGTTATGGAAAATGCTCTAAAAAAGTTAGTGTAAAAAATTTGCCTTTTGTATATTATATAATCTGAAAGAAAAAATAAAAAAAAATTAATAAACGAAAAAGTTATTAAACTTGTACACCCCTTGGTTTCTTTAGGCCCACCCTGTACATGTGCTACGTATGTGACTATCGGAACATGTATGACGGAATGTTAATAACTCTGTGTATGAAAAAGGTTGGTTCCGATGAAGGGCTATAGTCTATGTGAGCTGGTAACTCCGGCTGCTACCTTAACCTTAACCTAAAAAATTCTTCTGTGTGGAAGAGTATAAGCGAATTTTATTTAATACAATATACTTATTTAATAACACTGTGTAAGTGTTAAAAAAAATACACGGACTTGGCAGTATAGGTTCGATTCTACTACCAAAGGGTAGTATAACTTAAAATGGGAATATCTCGTATAAACGTTTAGCGAAATTAGTGCCCAATTTTTTATGGGCCTCCAAAGTTTCTGATACTTTTAAAAAAAGTACCGGAAAAAAATTCTTTTCCCATAAAAGGTTAAGAAACTTTGTTCAGCATATTCTTAGCTACATTATTGCTAAATATAGTTAAGCGGTATCCCCAAGTCTGAATTAGATGTTGGACAAAAGCTGATGACACCTTATTTGGGGGGACCACTGATTTCTTTGGAGGCCCATAAAAAAATTGGTCGCTAATTTCGCCAAACCGAGTATACGAGATAATCCCATTTTAAGTAGAATCGAACCTATACTGTCAAGTCCGTGTATTTTTCAAAAAGTGTTCATTTGTAGCATAGTGTAATATGTCATTTAATATTTACCATAATAAAGAGTGCGTAAAAACTCACCTGAAATTAGAAAATAAGAAGAAAAAATATAGGTTAACATTTTGTAAGAACCAGACCTAACTTAATTCAATAAATCTAAGAAATATTTAATATTACCTATTATAATATTTATTATTAGCCGCTATGGCAAAAAGCTGGAAAAAAGTTATGTTTCATATTGTTATACCCACAGTTTAGTGAAGGAGATATGTGCTACTTTGCTAAGCGCCACTACTTCAAAAATTAAGAAGTGACCTAAGACCCTAGGTCATGTCAGCAATGTCTGTGCGTCCGCCTGTCGATCTCTCTGGCTGGCTGGTACGTGGTATGTGGTAATTATTTTTTCTGTCGCAGGATAAGATCAAAAGTGAGTCATATTTGTTCGCACCATTGGATTATTATACCCAACACCACACGGTGGTACAGGGTATTATAAGTTTGTTTCACGGCAGATGTTTGTAACACCTGAAAATAACACAGCTAGACCCACCTTAAAGTATACCGATCGACTCAGAATCACTAGCTGAGTCGATTTAACGATGTATGTCCGTCCGCCCGTCTGTCCATGTAAAGTTGTTCGTCGACTACAGGTCCATGAACCAACATTGCCGAATTTGAGGAAAATCGGTTAAGATTTAGCTATAGCTCCCATATATATGTTTCGTCCGATTTTGCTCTTTAGTCCTGTAGAAGCTGTATTTTACATCCAATCATTTTGAAATTTAGAATGGTAGAGTTTCTTGATCCGTGAAAATCGGTTAAGATTTAGCTATAGCTCCCATAGACATGTTTCGTCCGATTTGGCCCTTTAGTCCTGTAGAAGCTGTATTTTACATCCAATCATTTTGAAATTTAGAATGTAGAGTTTCTTGATCCATGAACCAACATTGCCGAATTTGAAGAAAATCGGTTAAGATTTAGCTATAGCTCCCATATATATGTTTCGTCCGATTTGGCACTTTAGTCCTATAAAAGCTGTATTTTACATCCAATCGTTTTGAAATTTAGAATGGTAGAGTTTCTTGATCCATGAACCAACACTACCGAATTTGAAGAAAATCGGTTAAGATTTAGCTATAGCTCCCATATATATGTTTCATCCGATTTGGCTCTTTAGATCCAATCGTTTTTATACCCTACACCACACTGTGGTACAGGGTATTATTTAAGTATAAAATGTCCCAAAAGTAAATTTATGTAAACAATTTATACATGAATTACAAAATTTATATATCAGAGTTATTCAATATTACGAGAGTAGTGTACGGTATTATATAGTCGGCACCGCCTGACTTTAGCCTTTCCTTACTGGTTTTATTTGGGGTTATGTAAAGTCACTCGCCTACGCTGATAAAACAGACACAATTGAATGCCTGGAAATCATAATTCGACGAGTTCTTGGCGAATTGCAGTCTCAAATGCTGTATATAGGTGCTTAACCACATTTTAGTCTTAAATTCATATGTAATGCTGCACCTATATAAAGGTCCGCACTTTTTGGACCTTTATATAGGTGCTTTACCACATTTTAGTCGCAAAATCATAAAGGTAACAAAAAAGCGGTACAGATTTTGTTCCAATATTTGCCGGGCAAAGCAAATTTTTAATATCCAAAAGAAAATATATCTGACTCTGTTGAAAATAATGTTATTATATACACCATATTTTTGTTGGTATCGTCTAGTAGAATCCATACAAAAAAAAAAGTGCAAGGGACTTCAGGCTTTTAGTCATAAAAATAGATCATTGCAACATTCTATAAGACATTCCATTTGTGTCAGAGTGAGAGTTAATTCAAGTTGTTTTGAGTGGATTCCAATTTTCCTACTAAATTTGAAAAAAAAAACAAAATTACATTGAAAGCCTTCCCAGAACTGCTTGACAGTAAACACAAGAATCTGTCATCGTTATGCTGCAACAGTCACATCGATGTTTTAGATGCCCTTGCTACCACCAATGCCACCCTAATAACCTTACATAAGGCCACATTCAATGGTTGAATCAGCAAAATTGATACCGTGCAAGTAGACTGAAAAGGATACTAGCATGTAGTTATTTTGAGGGTAACATAGTCAATTGAAAAAGAAAAAAAATAATACTTTTACGGTGGTTGAAATGCTTTGAAACGTAACTGATATTTTTCGACAATCACTCAAATAACCGTATGGTACGTGTACATATAGCAGGGTTTCTAACCTTTTTGTCTGGAGCTTCTTGGTTCTCATAGGGATGAAACATGCACCAAGTTTAGTCATATTGGGCGGTAATTATGACACAAATTTCGACGAGATCGTTTAAGTGCTCCCCGAGTTGTAAAATGTGTAAAATATTTCTTCTTGAATATATATAAATATATACCAAATCGGAAGGTATCGTTATATTGAGAATATATAAAAATATTGACCGATTTGGAACCATACAATCAGTCAATTTTCTGCCACATCGGTTGTACAGGGGTTTCCAACAAGAGGTGTTATTTTGAATCACCCGGTATTTCGGTAGCTGTCACTTTTGAAGCTTTTTATCCTTTGACACTTGACAAGCATAAACTACGCCATTACTAAAAATGGAACGATACACGATTCAACAACGCATTGAAATTATTAAAATTCACTACAAAAATGTTGAAAATCTTGCAGTCACAGTTCGCAAAACTAAAGCATTTTTGGGTCATCGTGAAGCACCTTGTCGGACCGTAATACAGAATTTTTTGGAAAATTCGAGCTGTTGGGACAAGTTAGTGATGTGAAGAATAAAACCCGTGCACGTCGCTCAAGAACAACTGAGAATATTGCTGATATAGCCCAAAGTGTTGAAGAAAAACCAGGTTTGTCAATTCCTCGTCGTTCTTTGGAATTGGGCATTCCCCAAACGTCATTACACCGGATCTTGCATAAAGACTTGGGTCTTAAGCCTTATAAAGTTCAGTTAACACAAGAACTCAAGCAGGCCGATCATCAACAACGTCGTGTCTTTGCTGATTGGGTCCTTGGAATGCATGAAAATGATCCGGAATTCCATCGAAAAATCATCTTGACGGATGAGGCCCATTTCCACATCGGTGGCTACGTCAACAAGCAGTGCTGGTCATATTGACTTCCCATATTGCCATTATTTCGGCTTGATAGACACTGCAGGTATCTGGTAGTCTGCGACCTCTATCAAGACTATGTTAGACCTTATCACCAAGCTTCGAACCATTCATTCAGAATATCCTCATGTGGGTGTAGTTCTTGGACCTGCACATTGATATACAGTTTAACCTTGTTGCCGCTCGGGTGCAACTTCTTTCACCACAACATCAATCGGTATTCGATGGAGTAGGTCTTGTAGAGACTCGCTGTCGCTGTAGTCCTATTTAAAGATCAGCTTATACATAAGAAGGCGGTTCTCTGAACCTTTGATAATTGGGTGGTAATATGCCGTTTATCAGGGACACACACCACACAGCAATGACCGACAAGGAGAGAGGCCCCAACGGCACCCTACAGCTTTCCTGCAGTAATGTATGGCGACGTTGGCTTTCCTTACACGTTCCAATACATTAAGTCTAAATGGTAATTTCCTAAATAGAATTATTTCAAGAAATTTTATACTTTCAGAAAAGACTTGCTCTGTTCCATTTATCCAAGGATGATCCACATTTGGAAACTTATTCTTTCTAGTAAAGAGAATGAATTATGCCCACCTAGCCAATACGTTCAGAGCCATCTGTAGGATGTCTCTGAAATGCTGGGGTTTTTGCTAGTTACTGCGATTGCCACGTCATCCGCAGATATCACGACCTTGCAGCCGCAACATTCTAGGTTCCAAATTAGTGGAGACAGTACTCTTCCTTTGGCGGTTCTTCTGTTTACACACCTCGTTAGAGTTGTCGCCCCGAGACTTGTTGTTATGCGTCTCCTATTGAGCACACGCTAAATTAGTCTAATCCAGCTAGAGTTCACTCTTAAATGCGACAGCGCCGCAATTACCGAATCTGAGTGAAAGCGCCTTCTATGTCAAGAAAGGTCACCATAGTGAATTCGTTGAAATGTAGGGACGATTCGATAGTGCCCACAAGGTCGTGCAGGGCATCTTTTGTAGACTTTGCCTTGTTGTACGCCAAACGGTTAGATAGGAGTTTTGCATCCAGGTTTTCTCTAATGAATGAATCTGAAGGTCTTCCCAAACCTTTTAATAGGAAGGAAGGATAGGGTAATTGGCCTGAAATCCTTTGGCTTAGTGTACGATATCTTGGCCGCTTTGGGTATGAATATCACCTTTGTATCCAACCATCGATTGGGGATATACGAGGGCCTGATACAGCCTTCATACGTTTTCTCCAGCCACGGGATAATGTACTTCAACATTGTATGCATTTTTTTATACCCTACACCACACTGTGGTACAGGGTATTATAACTTTGTGCATTTGTTTGTAACACCCAAAAGGAGAAGAAATAGACCCATCGTTTATTATACCGATCGACTTAGAATCACTTTCTGAGTCGATTTAGCTATGTCCGTCTGTCTGTCTGTCCGTCTGTCCGTCTGTGCATGTATTCTTGTAATCAAAGTACAGGTCGCAATTATGGTCCGATCTCGACGAAGCTTTACACATATCTTTTTTTTGGCCCAAGGACGATCCCTATTGAATTTGGTTAAAATCGGTTCAGATTTAGATATAGCCCCCATATATATGTTAGCCCCGATTTGACATGTAAGCGCTGTAAAAACTTTATTTTATATCCGATTAGTATGCAATTCGGCAGGAAAAGGTTTCTTATTACATGAATGAACTCTGTTAAATTTGGAAGAAATCGGTTCAGATTTAGATATAGCCCCCATATATACATTACCCCCGATTTGACATATAAGCGCTGTAAAAATGTTATTTTATATCCGATCAGTGCGAAATTCGGCAAAGAGAGGTTTCTTATTACATGAAGGAATACTGCTAAATTCGGAGAAAATCGGGTCAGATTCAGATATAGCCCCCATATATATGTTACCCCCGATTTGACATGTAAGCGCTGTAAAAACTGTATTTTATATCCGATCAGTGCAAAATTTGGCAGAAAGAGGTTTCTTATGACATGAAGGAATACTGCTAAATTCGGAGAAAATCGGTTCAGATTTAGATATAGCCCTCTTATATACATTACCCCCGATTTGACATATAAGCGCTGTAAAAATGTTATTTTATATCCGATCAGTGCGAAATTCGGCAAAGAGAGGTTTCTTATTACATGAAGGAATACTGCTAAATTCGGAGAAAATCGGTTTAGATTTAGATATAGCCCCCATATATACGTTACCCCCGATTTGACATGTAGGCGCTGTAGAGACTGTATTTATATGCGATCAGTACGAAATTCGGCAGAAGGAGGTCCTTTTACATGAATGAGTATTCAGGGAAGATCGGTTCAGATTTATATTGATTGTTCCTCCTGATTTGGTATCAAACCGCTATAGAAGTTGTATTTTACTTCCGATCATTAAAATTTTCCAGAAAGATGTTTCTCAATTTAGGAACGAATATTGCTTAATTTAGCGATTATCGTTTCAGAATTAGATAATATGTTTCTACCCATTTACCAATTATTCCAATTATTATGGCAATGACCCTTATCGCATTGTTAGGGAGGTGTAGGGTATTATATAGTCGGCCCCGCCCGACTTTCTGCCTTTCCTTACTGGTTTTTTTTAGTTTTAGTTTATTTACTATCAATAGTACAGTGTTCAGTATATACTTATGTACAAATTTTGAGTTAGTATCTTAAAGATATTTCAGCAAATGTTTACGTAATTTAATTATATAATTTCCATACAAAATACTACATATAGTAGTATATAGGAAAAAGATAGTAAAAACCTATATCTAATAACACAATAGAATAAAAGTTGTTAAGTAGCTTTTTAAACAACAACTAATTTGGTCTATGTTGGTGTACATAGAGTGAATTAATTGATGTTAGATCAAGCTTCTTAGATGGGCATAGTTTGACCTTCTGCATTTATCGTCAAATGTCACAGTCATATCAGTTATTAAGTTGTTAATCGTTTTCTGTTTAGCTTTCCTGTGTAATTCGATAGTGGGGAATCTTCTAGGTAAGTTATATATTATTTTCAGATTTTTGTTCTGAATCACTTGTAATTTTCTCCTGTGAGTCTTTGCACAGTCCTTCCAAACCTGGCATCCATAGGTAAGAATCGGTCTAATACACATCTTATACAATATCAGTTTGTTCTTAATGTTCAATTTAGACGTTTTGTTCAAAAGCGGGTACAGTGCTCGGTCACATTTTACGCCTTTGAGACATGCTTCATCTATATGCCTTTTAAACGTCAATTTCTGATGAAGTATAATTCCCAAGTACTTCAGAGAATTTGAGAATACGATTTCTCTTCCATGTATGGTAAGTCTTCGAGTTGGGACTCTTATTGTACGGATTAAATAGATTTATTGTACGGAAAACAGTATGGCTTGGGATTTTTTCTCATTGATCTTTATTTTCCACTTGGTGAAATATTTGCCTGCAGAACAAAGAGTCTTTTGCATACGTTTGACTATGGTATTTGAAACCTTTCCATGACATATGAACGCACTATCATCAGCGTAGAAGGCAACATCATTCCTAGCAGAAAGCTTAAAATCGGATGTATACAATGTGTACAGCAACGGAGATAACACAGATCCCTGAGGCACTCCGGCTGGTATACCTTTTGTTGAAGACTGTTCCCCATTGACCTCGACAATAAATGATCTGTCCGTAAGAAACCCTCTGATTAGCTTAATTAAATATATAGGACATTGAATTTTATGGAGTTTATACAAAAGTCCATTGTGCCAAATAGAATCAAAAGCCTTCTCAATGTCCACAAAAAGTACCCCCGTGGAATATCGTCTACGTTTGTTCGATCTAATCATATTCACAACTCGTTTTATCTGGTGTATCGTCGAGTGCTGAGCTCTAAAACCATGTTGGCAAATATGAATTAAATCGTTCTCTTCAACAAATGTTTGGAGTCTATGGTAAACAATTTTTTCAAAAACTTTATCTATGGAATTCAACAAACTTATTGGTCGATAACTTGTAGGTAGTTTTTGGGTCTTTGCCGCCTTTGGCAATTGGTATTACTTTTGCCTTTTTAAATTCTTTGGGAAAGTACGAATTTTTGATACAGAAATTAAAAAGCCTCACTAAAAACTTATAACCCGAGTTTGGAAGCTTTTTCAGCAGATTATTGTTTATCTGATCAATTCCTGGAGCCTTCGAATTTCTAATACTATTAATGAAGAACTTAATTTCGTTATAAGATGTTAGAGAATCTAGATCATTGCTTGACGTGGAATCATTTTCAATTTCTTTTACTATTGAGTTCACTCTCCTGTCCATCGAGCTTCGTGAGTCGATGGTAGTGAGGTGAGCCTTTGCAAATTGGTCCGCAATAACTTCGGCCTTTTCGGCAGTATTATTGCGTCGCTAGTGTAACGAGGACAATAGGCAGATATAAAAAACATTTGTTGTTGTAGAATTCCACTGAGATACATATATTTTCGAATGTTTTCGTTGGAAATGAGTTTTCTAACTTGTGTTTTATAGATGATTTTATCGCAACAGCCACTTCGCCACCGCGAGAACATTTTATGCATTTCTGTTGGAATAATGCCCTCAGATTTAAGCGATTTAAAGGCCACAAAGCTGTTATTCGGTTAGCTGATTCTGGATTTCTCAGTCAACAGCCTACTGACGCTTGCAGTCCACTCGCTCTCTTGCTTGTTCTGCTGTTCCTCGAATTCTTTCTGTGGGCACCCGGGAAATGTGTATCGATCAATAGTTTTAGCGAGAGCTCTGTGAAAGGTTTGAGTTTTTTAATTTTTCCAATATCCAGTCTTTCTTTCTTTGCAACTAAAAATTTTTTAATTGCATTACAATAATTCTTCGCCACTGGAATCTAAGATGTGATCTTGATGAGTGCATTGGAGGCTATACTTTGCAGCATTTCCTTTGGGGTTGTCCTTTACCATGAGTAGTGGGATGAAAATGCTATTGAACTGGTACTTCAAAATCCGTTTCATGAGCAACTAGATTTAAGAAGCTACCTTTTGTTTTTAAAATGTTGTCCAGCCCCGTCCGAAACGTAGTATACCTTCTATACTGTGAACTTGGGTTTCAGATAATGAAGTATTATCTTTTGGTACTCATAAAACAGAGACTTGCTTTAAATCGTTGGGTATGATTGCCATCCTTTGGTCTGCCAGTTTTCATCTTTAATGTAGCAAATAACTACCGTGAATACAGTTTCTTGGTCTTTATAGAAATGTAATGTTTGTATAGCATCATGAAAAACATATTGCTCCCGATAAATTGTAAATATTTTGTTAGTTGCGACAATTTGTATTTTAGCCAAACGGTATGTTGTCAGGTATTCTCTATGCCTTTTTTTACTATACCCTAGAGAGATGGCAAACAAGAAAATGTTGATGTGGTGGCGGTTTTTGTTTGTCTAATGTTGTTGTTCTTGTCGGCAGAATACGAAAGCAAATTCACGGCGCAAACATGTCCTTAAATCAAGCATTCTCATCCTGCTGTGCGCTCGGCTCGATTGAATGAAATCTAAAGATGCTGGTGATTCATAGTCAATGTGTCAATATTTCGAGAGTGACTAACTGAATGCCTGACTGAATGGCTGACTGATTCAGTGAGTGGGTGAAAGGATTTTTCTTTTTCAATCAATTGTGGTACTCTCATCCTGTAACTGTGTGTGTCCTCGAGATAACATCAATCTCTGTATATGTTTGTTTTTATCATTTCTCTCCTTGGACTTGAGGTTTTCTTGTGCCCATTTAGACCCTGGCTAAAGTAAAATGTTATTATTTGAGTTGGTCTTCTTTTTTTTGCTTTTTGGCAGAATTGTTTGTCTAAATTGATGGCAAAGCAAAATGAAAATTGAAATAAATATTTATGATGGCGTGGCGAATAAAGAAGGCTTCAGACGACCACAGTTTCATTTCGAAGATTATAAACTACTCATGACAGTTTAATTTAGAAATGGGTTTTATTTGAGAAATTAGTTATAATAGAAACAGTTATTCTTATGAAAATATAATTTGAAGACAAAGGAACATGAACACTTTAAATAAATGTGTACAAAACTAGTAGACATATATCAGTCGACTAAGGTGATTGAGGAATAAACTCGACTTCAGAGAAGTATAAAATGGACTTTGTTATTGTTTCTGTCTGCGAATATGTTGCCCGTTGTCGGCCGGACTATAATCTATAAGTCCATATTCACACTTGCAAATTTCCCCCCGCAGAATTGCAGTGTTTGTGGGAGAGGGATGCAGTCGGTAAGTGGGTAACCGGTAACCGACTGCGTCCCTCTCCCAAAAATACTGTAATTCTGCGGGGGGAAATTGCAAGTGTGGATATGGACTAAGTGTACAAATATTATCTATAATCCCATATTTTAAGTTATTGCTCAATGACTTAAAACCATTGAGAAATTCAGTCAGGTAAACCGACTTAAGAATCCTCTCACCTTTACTCCCACAAAAAAAATATTCGTAAATGTATTTATATTTCTGTTTTAATTAAACTATTATCAATTTAAATTGAATTTATAAATTTAAAGTATGTACTGGCATTAAAGTTATAATTTGTTCACATTTGGTGCAGAATAGCCCATTTGTTTGGAAGGTACTACAAGGTAGTACGGACGGACGGCCATTGCTCAAATGACTTAAAATGACCCAAATCGTATTTCCGCCAAACATAATTGGGGTCTTAGGTCACTCCTTTGATGTGTTACGCATTTGGCTCGTAGCAAGTGATATACACCCTCCTCCTGTAAGATGTGGGGATAATTATATTAAAAAAGTTATACAGAATTCAGATCCCTTCGGTCATTTTGGGCCATCTTGTATATGTACATGCGAGATTTAAGCACTTTTCCAAATTTGAAAAAAATCGGTGCAGATTTAGAGATAGCCCCCATCTATATATGGGGGATTTCGTATGAAGTGGGTCATTTTTTTAAACCGATGTCTTCTGATCCGGCTGAAACTTGCCCCATGTTTAGTCCCAATGGATAATAGTTATAACACAACATTTAAATGAGATCGGTTAAGGACTGTCCGAGTTGGAGGGTGTTGAATTTTGAAATTTAGGCCAAAGGGCCCTTTTCCCATCCGTACGTAGAGAATTTAGAAAATTTTGCCCAAAGTGTGTTCGACAGATTTTTCTTCAATATTTAAAAAATAAATAAAAAATTCACAAAAAAGGTTTTCTTGTGATTTTTATTCGAAATTAGTTTTTTTTGCATGTTTGGCAAATACTATATTTTATGTTCGGGGATATAGAAGATTCGGCATTGCCCAACGTAACGCTGTTTTTACTTAAGCCTTTTCTTACTGGTTTCTGTGTAGTTTAATGCATTTTAATTTTTTCCAAGTCACCTCATCGCTATGAACCAAATTGGACCGCAATTAAAGCTGCACACTTCTTCCATCATAGCGAGCAAATTTAACTGACCGCTCAGACGGTTGCCTTATTTTTTCCTAAACAAATTATTTATGACACGCATCAAGAGAAACCTTTACGTGCCTTCCGGCATTATTGAGGATTTTTCCTCTAAGGGTTTTCCATACATATTTCAAATGTTTAGCTGAAACCTAAATCTGTGCCACTTTCATGGACTTAAAAATCCCCAAAAGAAAAAAAAATAATGTCAAAAAATAACACAAATAATTTCACGTTCTTTAGAAATGTCCGTGCCAAAGAACAAGATTTATGTGAATTTATTTCACAACCATTCAACCAGTCAAGTCCGGTGCAGTTAGTTCGGTTAAGTCAAAACAGCCGCATTTCAAGCAAAGGTCCTTAAGTAGGGTAATAAGACTTTTTTGTAATTGTATATGTATGTGAGAGAGAGAGAGAGAGCGGACGGGTAGAGCGGCCACGAGAAGAAAAAACTCCGAAATATGTATTGGGCAACACGCAACAGTCATTTATTATGCTAATACAGGGCACATTCATAGCTATATCTACATATACATATTATACATACATATTTATAATATGTATGTATGTAAATTGACATTAGGGTGCCAAGGGAAAATAATGCGGTTGATGAAAGTTCATGAAATCTGCACAAGATAAATTCAAAATATGGAAAAATACGATTTTGTTACAAACCGTCATCACTGGAGTTGGGCGATATATTTATGGCTATTTTCCATTTTTTCCGTAGTAAAACAAAAAGGTGGAATTTAATCTATATTCTGTCATTTCTTTGATAAATGTAGTTTGATTAGTACAAGATGTAGGTATCTATTTCTTCTAGATCAGACCTTCCAAAGGTGGTTTCATACACTTTTGTGAAAAAACTATTAGGAATGGCCCTAGATCATTGGAAGTTTGCAGTAAGCAGTATGTATATTGACTAAATTAAGAAAATAATTGAATTTCATAAAAATCGGCCCTCTCAAAGCCCATACAATGCAAATCAAAAAAAAAAGTCGCATACAATTTTTATAGTTTTCATCAAAAGTCTTTATAGTTTTTTGTGGTAATGTTGTTGTCGGGCTTTTTTGGTCAGATGCTTTTTTTGAATATAAATAAAACTAATTTATATCATGTTGCACTCAACGTTTCGTTGGTTTATTTCCAACTTCATCAGGAGTGATGTTTTTTATTTGCAAATTCTGTTGGTAAGATAAATATTTTTTTATGTAAAATTTACATCTTAATATTGCACTTGATTTTAACTTACATTTAATATTATTTCGTCATTATTTATTAAAATTAAAAAACGGGACTTCACAACACATTAATTAATATAATAAATAATAATAAATAATTGAAAATATCACAGTTAAAACTTATGCTAATATCACCAAAAAAACGTTAGCTAATTGCAACCGAGTATTGCAGCTTTGTATTGTCTTTATCCTCCTTTGTATTTATTGATCTGTCAATTCGTTGTTGTATTCTTAAGCTTTCTAGTGTGTACCTCTTATTTGCCTTTTTCTCCTTGTCAAGTATTTTGACGTTTTTTAAATCAGCTGTGTGTCTTCTCTCTTTTGTGTGTTGTGAGAGTGCTGTTTTTCCGTGCCTTTGTTTATGTCAGCTTGATGTTCGTTTAGTCTGACACTGAGCATTCTCTTTGTTGTGCCCACATACACCTTCCCGCACTCTTCGCTCTCGTTTCCAATACAAGTGATTTCGTATACAACATCGTTTTGTTTTTGTTTGTCTGTTGTTTTCATAGTTTTCATCCTGTCCAAGAATTTTTGTTCTGTTTTTTTAAAAATCAAGTAAGTATTTATCTGTTATTTAAAAAACAAGAATCAAAACAAGTAAGAAAAAGGTCGAATACCCAAAATGCCAACATCAAGAATAATTTCCGAGAATTATTAGTTTTGGTAGAAAAAAGACATTCCCTCCTTTCATTTCATTGACAGATCAGCTTGGAGGATCAGCTTATTTTCTATTGAAAAACAAAAATAAGTTAATTTTTAGAGATTTTTAGATTTGGCATATCTTCTTAACGGTTTGCTTTATTAATTTAGGCGAAATGCTATGTTTTTTAAATTTATTAACGTCAAAAGGCATTTTCAAGAAAGTTATATATACTAGTATATATGGACCACTGAATTGCGGCGCAGTGAAATAACCCCCAAGTGAAATAACACCCAAGCCGAAAATGAAATAACACCCAAAAAAAAGATTCAAAATTGGGTTTGGGTGAAATTTCATTAACTTTGGGTTTCATTTCATTTTTTCAAGTTTTTTTAAATTTTTGTTATTAAGACCACAATGAAATAAAACCCAAAATAAAATGAATTTGGGATTTATTTCATTCATTTTGGCTTTTGGGGATTTTTTCATTGTTTGGGATTTATTTCATTTTCATCGAAATCTAATTTTTCTTGGGCCGTATTTCATTTTATTTGGGGATTATTTCATTGACATTCAAAATGAAATTTAGGAAAGTTTTTAATAATAAAATTAGTTAGAATCGAATGAACATATTTAACGGGGTAATTTTAGGGTGGGCCTTGAGAGTAGTAATCAGTTCTTAATAGTGCTTCAGAGAAGAAAATTTACAAATTTTAAATTATAACAAATAGGAAAATTTAAGTTTTAGGGTCATGGATAGCAGATTACTGAAAACATACCAGATGGTACGATTGCATTATATCATGAAATAAAATAAGATTTGCGACTATTTTGCTTGAGAGCCGATCAGTAGCGGAACTGATGGGGTTGTTCCCTTTTAACAATTTACGAATGAATACTGCTGTAAGAGAAAAATTGAAGAAAAGATAAAACAAGTGAAACAGAGAGACAACATTTTTTGGCATATGAGTCGTCTGCTTTACTATTTCTTCATGTCAGAAAATTTTATGGAAATATGTTGGAAGAGAAAACACGAATAGGAAATAGTAATGCAGATGAAAAATAGGTTAAAAAATCGCGGCGATTTTTTTTACCTATTTTTCGTCTCCATTAATTCCTATTCATGTTTTCTCTTCCAACATATTTCACACACGAAGTTTCAGTTCTCTTCTAACAGTTTTCAAACATGAAGAAATAGTAATGCAGACGAAAAATAGGTAAAAAAAATCGCAGCGATTTTTTAACCTATTTTTCGTCTACATTACTATTTCTTCAAGTTTTCTCTTCCAACAGTTTTTGAACATGAAGAAATAGTAATGCAGACGAAAAATAGGTAAAAAAAAATCGCGGCGATTTTTTAACCCATTTTTCATCTGCATTACTATTCCTTCATGTTCAAAAACTGTTGAAAGAGAACTGAATTTCATATGTGAAATAGTTTGGAAGAGAATTCTCTCCCAAACATTTTCATGAATTATCATGTATTATATTCCAGAAGTTTTCAAACCTCAAGAAATAGTAATGCATTACAAAAAATAGTTCAGAAGCATTTTTTTTTTTAATTTTCGTCAGGATTACTATTTTCTTATGTTTTCTTTTCCAAAATTCAGTTGCAAAGCATAAAAACCATTGCAAAGCAGTTGAAACGTTGTTTCTACATACGTCCATTAATAAATATCATTTTGCAATTTGCAGGTATTTAGTTTTTATTCTAATTTGTTTCGTCGGCCTATTGGGGATTCCATACAAGCGTTTCTGTAAATACTACAAACAGTTTTTGGGAAAAATTATGTATATTGCACAAAAAAATATTTGTCTAGACGAATAAATTTAATTTGGAGTTTATATCATTTGTTTGGGGTGATTTTCATTGGGTGTTATTTCACTTTTTTTTGGGGGGAATTACTTTTTATTATTTAACTAATATTTTTTGGGGGTTGTTTCATTTATTATTTGGCTATTTTTTCATTTAATTTGGATTTTATTTCACATTTAATTTCATTTGGGTCATATTTCATTGGGGGTTATTTCATTCGGCTTGGGTGATATTTCACTTGGGGGTTATTTCGTGGCGCCCTGAATTGCGTGAAAATATAAGTCATGTCTGCTTATCAACTTTACATAGAGGTTACTTACATTTTAAAAAAAATTTAAAATACGTAAATACACATTTCACATTTAAACATTCCTCGATTTTTGAAATTCAGTGGAAGAAAAATTGTGTTAATAACACCAAAATCCCACTGTGTGCCGTAATATATTACATATATTAATAAATGCTATACTACTTTTTGTGAATACTATATTTAAAATATTGTTATTAGAATTTTATATGAATTTTGACTTTTGAAAATGTCTAGAATGACTTGAGGTCTTACGGAAATGTAATGAATTAATAGAACCTAATGAAATTTCCACAATGTTTAGACAACATAAGGGATTATTTAAAGACATGGTTTTTAAACATTTTCTTTTTTAAATATTCTACATTCTTGAAATTGTATTTTTTCCCTGAAAATCATATTTATTGTAAATCTTGTAAAAAATGAAAATTTTTCAAAATTACTATTATTTCGTCACAATTGCATTATTCTAAACAAATTTGTTGAAAATTTAATTTTTCTATAAAATTTATTTAAAACTATATTCTACTAGAAAGTTTCGACAGGATTTTATGTTTTTTTCTCAATTTTGTTAAAAATATGTTTTTATCAAAAATTTAATGTATTTTATCTCCTCACCTTAGAAAGAAGGGTATATTTTCATCAGAAACGAAAAAGGGTGTAACAACAAGAAAAATGGAATTTCAGTTTTTTTGGATTTCGGCATACTGCATCAAAATACACATTCTGACAAATTTTTAGCGACCTACTATCAAAAATGGCGAATTTATTCACGAAATTTAAAAGGGCCTAACATCAAATAAATGCGTTTTTCATAGTTAAAAATTCCTGTTTCGTACAATTTTCACAAAAACAGTTAACAAAACATGTTTGTGGGATTTTATATATGAGTCATTCCATGCCAAACAGGACGATTTTTGACATCACTATTTTTGATTGCTTCGAAATTTTGTGTATGTTTTATTTTCTTAAAAATATCTTATACGTAGTTCAAGAAAAATTTTTTTAAAGAGATATTAGCAATTTAGTGATGGCGAAATTACTTTTTTTCGAAAAGTTGTGTTCATTCTTAGCTTATATCTCCTGAAATACGTGACCGATTTTAATGTGCTTTACCATGATTTGAAGGTAATTTCAACTACTACTTGATTCAAATCGTTCTCATACATTTTTTATTGTTCTTATTTTTACATAGCATACTGACTATTAACAATTGTCATTCTTTTCTTAAATGTTATATAGTTCTTACTGTTTTAATAAACGAATGACTTAAATTTATTATTCTGTTAATTATTTAAAGCACAGAAATTATGCAAATGATTTATTTATAAAAAAATCTTAAAAAATAGTTCCCATCAATTCACCACTTTCAAATTCATACAGTAGCTAACAAAGACATCTAAGAACTCGACATTAAAATTTCAAAAAAATCGAAGTGTGTAATTATATCGAAAATCGCAATAGAAAGTATAGAAGGGCAAAAAGATTAAAAATTAGTATTTTTGCTGGCTCCAGTTAGTTGCAGTTGTTGAAATAACCTTCATTAAAATCGGTCACGTATTTCAGGAGATACAAGCTAAAGACTGAACACACCTTCTAGAAAAAAACGTAATTTCGTCAATTTTAAATTGCTCATAAATCTTGAAGAAATTTTTTTTTAATTTGTTCTTAAACTACGTAAAGATATTTTTAGGAAAATAATACATACACAAATTTTCCAAGCAATCAAAAATAGTGATGTCAAAAATCGTCCCGTTTGGCAGGCAATGACTCAAAAAGGCGCTGGTTTGAGCCGATGTGTGAGAGCTCGCATTGTCATTGTGCACAATGATTCGTCTTCTCTTGTTAATTTTTCGAATTTCTGCGAAGACTTCAGGCAAAAAAATTTTAGTGTACCACTCAGAATTGACCGTCCTACGTTGCTCAAGCGGAACAGTCGCCACATGACCAGTTTTGCCGAAGAAACAGACGAACATTTGCTTCGAAGTGCTTCTTCCACGAACAACTTTCGTTGGATTTGGCTCGTCTTCAGAGACCCACACTGTCGATTGCTGTTTTGTTTCGGGCTCATACGCATAGATCCAAGATTCGTCACCTGTGACGATCTTATAAAGGTCTTTTGAAGCACCGCGATCGTATTTTTTCAAAATTTCTTTGCACCATTATGCATTATCAGTTCACGCACGGCATCAATGTTCTCTGGCACAACGGCCGTTTTTTGACGACCTTCGTCTTTGAGCGAGCGTCGGCCACGATTGAATTCATTAAACCAGTTTTTCAGTGCTTCATCGCCATACAAAGACTTCATCGATGCACTTTAGTCGTGATAATCCACGTCAAAAGTTGTGAAAAATGATCGCACGAAAATGTTCACGAGTTAATTCCATTTTTTTTTGCCAAATTGATTTTTTTAAGTCACTGTAAACAACACGAATGATGGTCGTACGTCAAAACGTTCTGAGCACGTTTATGCTAAAAAATGTCAAACTTTCCAATGGAAATGTCAGATGGCGCCAGACAGCACTTGCTGTTGCCTAGGCCAGAAATATATACATATCGTAAGTTACATTTGAAACCCATTAAATGTTTACTATTTAATTACCGAAATTCCAAAACTGGTCTCAAGTGGCCTTCTGCTAAGGAGAAGATAACCCAACTGGTCATCTACTAATGAGTGGATAACCCAACTGCTCGTCCACTAAGGGGTAGCTAAGCCAACTGGTCATGTACAAAGAAGTAGATAACCGAACTGGTTGTCTACCAAAGAGTAGATACCACATCTGGCCACCTACTAAGGAGTAACTAACTCAACTGGTCATCTACTAAGGGGTAGATAACCCAACTGGTCGTATATTAATGAGTACACTCAGGAAAAAAATTGGTTGGAATTCGATTGTAACAATAAAAAAATAGTACTAGCAACAAAAAGTATATTGCCTACACAGTGTGTCGGTTGTATTTATATGTATATAAATAGTTGAAACAACAATAATAACATGGATACGATCAAATAAAAGTGCTTGCAACTAAATCGATGGATGAATCAATCGAATTAAGATTGTTTTTTTCAATGACACTCGGTTAGTTGTGCTAACTAAGGAGTTGATAACCCATCTGGTCGTCTACTAAGGAGTAGATAACCCAAATGGTCCTCTTGTTGAAACCACATGTCAGCCAAGCCTAGCACTTCCATTTAGGAAAGTTTGTAATCATCGCACCGTAGCGCTCGCAATTCACATTAACGTTCCTGCATTCTTCGTCTTTAAAAAAGTACGGTCCAATAATGCCACCGGCCCATAATTCATACCAAACGGTGCATTTTCGAGATGTATTGACAGTTCTTGTCATGCTTCTGGCTGCTCCTCGCACCACATACGGCTATTTTCATTATGTTTAGGTATTATCCTGAAAATCCCATAACGGGAATATTTATACCCTACACCACACAGTGGTACAGGGTATTATAACTTTGTGCATTTGTTTGTAACACCCAAAAGGAGAAGAAATAGACCCATCGTTTATTATACCGATCGACTTAGAATTACTTTCTGAGTTGATTTAACTATGTCCGTCTGTCCGTCTGTCTGTCTGTCCGTCTGTCTGTCTGTGCATGTATTCTTGTAATCAAAGTACAGGTCGCAATTATGGTCCGATCTCGACGAAACTTTACACATATGTTTTATTTGGCCCAAGGACGATCCCTATTGAATTTGGTTAAAATCGGTTCAGATTTAGATATAGCCCCCATATATATGTTACCCCAGATTTGACATGTAAGCGCTTTAAAAACTTTATTTTATATCCGATCAGTCTGAAATTCGGCAGAAAGAGGTTTCTTATCATATGAATGAACACTGTTAAATTTGGAATAAATCGGTTCAGATTTAGATATAGCCCCCATATATACGTTACCCCCGATTTGAAGTGTAAGCACTGTAAAAATGTTATTTTATATCCGATCAGTATGAAATTCGGCAGAAAAAGGTTTCTTATTATATGAATGAACACTGTTAAATTTGGAAGAAATCGGTTCAGATTTAGATATAGCCCCCATATATACGTTACCCCCGATTTGACATGTAAGCGCTGTAAAAATTTTATTTTATATCCGATCAGTGCGAATTTCGGCAAAAAGAGGTTTCCTTCTACATGAAGAAATACTGCCAAATTCGGAGAAAATCGGTTTAGATTTAGATATAGCCCCATATATATGTTACCCCCGATCCGACATGTAAGCGCTGTAGAGATTGTATTTTATATCCGATCAGTACGAAATTCGACAGAAAGATGTCTTTTTACATGAATGAATATTCAGGGAAAATTGGTTCAGATTTATATATAACATCCGTACATATGTTCCTCCTGATTTGGTATCAAAGCGCTATAGAAGTTGTACTTTACTTCCGATCATTAAAATTTTCCAGAAATATGTTTCTCAATTTAGGAACGAATATTACTTAATTTAGCGATTATCGGTTCAGAATTAGATAATATGTTTCTACCCATTTACCAATTATTCCAAATTATTATCGCAATGACCCTTATCGCATTATTAGGGAGGTGTAGGGTATTATATAGTCGGCCCCGCCCGACTTTCTTTCAGAATTCGTTTTAGAGGTATGGTTCCTTCGGCAAAGTTTCTTGTTTTGATCCCTAGAATGCGATTTTCACTGAGCAATGGCGACTTTTTTTGCCTCCCCACAAATCGACCCGGTCTAATACACATATATCTTAATCTGAACCGATTTTCCCCAAATTTGACAGTCTTCATTCGTGTAATAAGAAACGTCTTTCAGCTAAATTTCGTAATGATCGGAAATAAAATACCGTTTCTACAGCGCTCACATATCAATTTGGAACTAACATATATATGAAGGCTATATTTATATCTGAACCGATTTTCACCAATTTCAATGGGGTTCGTCCTTAGGCCAAAATAGTTATATGTACCAAATATCACAGCGATCAGTCAATAATAAGGAGCTGTACTTTGATTACAAGATTACATGCACAGAAGGAGGTAAGTACGACTCAAAAAGTGATTGTAGGTCGATCGGTGTAATAAACAATGGGTCTATCTCATCTCCTTTTGGGTGTTTCAAACAAATTCTCAATGTTATAATACCCTGTACCATAGTGTGGTGTAGGGTATAAAAAGCACAAAAATGCGTTACATGCGATACAACGTTCACATCCTTATGCCTTAGGTCTTAATTTTACAGAATATCCATTGTGCGAGTAGTTATCTGAGTTTTTTTTTTAAACAATTGTAACTATGTAAAAATATTCTCTAACCTAAGGCAAAACACTCTAATGTTTATACATACATACATATACTGAAATGTTGTACGTGTATATAAAAATGTAAATATGATTTCATATATTCGAGTATACGAGTATATTTATATGAGTGAGTTTCGTTGTTGTCTTGTGCGTTTATACTTACTATTTTTATGTGAACCATGAAATATGCTGGGTGAGTTGCTGTATGTGTGAGTGGGTACGAGTATGTATATACCTAAGGGTTTGTTATCCTTTCATTTCAATTTTCCCTCATTTGGGACCAAACCTAATGGATCTGGTCTGGTTTGGTCTGCTAGTCTTTTGCGAAAATATGTTAATTTAGCTGTAACTAATCTATCTCTGTCATCGGTAACTGTTTTACTCATACAGTGTCGGTCAAAATGCGATAATCATAAACTTGTTCCTATTTAATAGTTTCTTGACAGAGAATGGTCCATAGACATAAACATGTGTATAGAGGATTTTCGTTATTTTATAGTAATTTTTTTAAATTTAAAATAATAACAGATAATTTTATCCAACCAAAAATTTTGACTGTCACAGTTTAACGGGGAACTTTTAGCGTTAATTATTCCTTTGACACTCGTCTGTATACTTTTCCATTTAATAGAGTCCAACTTGATTAGTTCACCTGTGGCCATAAAATAGACGAATGTAGGCGGAAGAAAGAAAAAACTTGTTAGGTGGCATAATACACCTGTATCACTTGATTGACACATTCCAGGACCTTTACAGTTACAGTTCCTCCATGTGTTTGTGTGTGGCGTGTGTTTGTGTGTGCGTATGTCAACACAGTAGTCATAGCCCACGCGTTGGCTTTTGCTACGCTCGTGGCTCGTTCGGTCTATGTTCCCACACAAAGCCGTCTTCTGTGTGTCGGTATATTTGTCCTAAAACGTGTTCGACAAATATTTGCTGATATAGAAGATTGTCGTTTGTTTAGTTGGAAAATGCCAACGGCAGCAAACAATTGGTTTACTAATTAATCCATAGGACTATGATTGAAAGGAAATGCCCAGAAAACACGGCAGCATAAAGTAGGAATAATCACAAAACAGAATAGGCAAACCATTTTTTCAAGTGTAGCCAAAAAACGAAAGTAAATTACTTCATTGAGTTTTATCTCAATTCCAGATTATACAGTTATGCTATTCAAAAAGTAAGGAGAGGCAAATGTCAGGCAGTGTCGACCATATAGTACCTCACACCATTATTTTCCAAGTAGTGCACTGATCAATATGTTGGGCCTATATCAACAGATTTCTAAATTATTGCTAAATAACGTAGCATCTACACCGCCAAGAACCGATATGGAAAATTTTTACTATAAGTGATGCTGGACAAATTTAAATGTAAAATCAAATGTAAAACGTTTTGCATTTTATTTCACCCTAATAGCCGACACCACACTGTGTTCCAGGGTATTATTAGTTTATGTTTTTGTTTCATATACCCAAAAGGAGAAGAGATAGACCCAACGTTTAAGATCACTTCCTGAGTCGATTTAACAATGTACGTATCATTGTAATCAAAGTGAAGGTCGTATTTATGGTCCGAATGTGATTAAATTTGGATAGAGCTCTTTTTTGGCCGAAGGACGGTCCGAAATTGGTGAAAATCTGATTTGGCATGTGACACTGTAAAATCCACATTTGTTCTTAGGTTAGGTTAGGAGTGGCAGCCTGTAAAACTGACTCTAGTCTTAGTGGTTAAAATGTTTTTCTTGTTCCAAATAGTAAATCAAAGACCAAAAATTTAACCTGTGTTTACTTTAAAGGTTTATGTCTAAAATGTAGTAAATTGTAGCATATGGTGACGAAATAATTTAGTAAAAGTAAGTCACAGCCTATACTATCCGGAAAATTTTACTGGTATCAAGACCATTTACTAATTAGAAAAAAGATCTTGAATTATTTAGCCACCAGTCATCACTCGATTACCATAGAAACAATGTATTGAGAGCTTAAATGATGTCTATGTAGATAAGCAAGCCACAGCGTCAATAATATTGGTAGACATCTTACAATAGTGTATACACACAACATTACCATTGCGAAATATTTGATAGTCAGATGTACATGTGACAATGATGCCATTGTCAGAGAAACATTTTGTTGGCAACTCTTGTAATCGTCTGAACTGACAATTCAGCTTTGCCTTATAATCTGTCATTGTCCGTACATTTGCAGCACTCTAACAGGTTTGATAACGCTGTTCGATCTGACAATCATGTCTTATTGAGAGAATCAATAATTTCAAAGCTCTCACCATCATGGCGGACGAATAAGCCGATATTTCAGGGGTTGAGCAAGTTTCAATGTGTATCCGGTACCTTAATGAAAACGACGGGCGATATAAAATTTGCGAAGATTAGTAGAGTTTCGTCCCAACAAAACAGTTCGATGGAAAACGTTTGGCTGAAGTTATTCTAAATTTTCTCGAAACATCTGGTATTGATTGTTTAGTTTACGGCTCATTGTCAGAGAAACATTTTATTGGCAGTACTGTCTATAAAATATTTTTATTGGCGTTCCTGCATATGAGTCATTCCATGCCAAATATACATATTTACAAAATATATTGTAAATATGTACGAGTATGTAAATATGACATTTTAAGGCTTTCTTGCAATCGTCTGAACTGTAAATTGACCTTTGCTTAACAATCTGCCATTGGCAGCACTTTAACAGTGTTGATAACGTTGTCCCATCTGACAATCGTCTGTTCATAGCTTGAGTTGAGCACGCAAAGCAGTCTCAGTTAGAAATTGTCTCGACACTATCCAAACCTATACCACTTTTTTCAATATCCTTACAGACAAAAAGCTCTACAAGAAGCAATTTCTAATAACAGAAATTTCCGAGATGATAAAAAGGTAAAATTAAAGTGGTGTTGCGAACTCGATGGGTAGAACAACATGAGTCTGTTGAAACATATCTTCACTTACAAGTAGCCGTTATCGAGGCTTTGGAATAAATGCATTCCACCTGGTCTGATCAGAAAACTACAATTTCTGCATTTCAGTTATTGCTGGCTATAAAAACGTTCGATTTTCAAGTTTCGGTCTATTTAGTTCATTCAGTTCACTACATGGCATTATCATTAACTCGAATTCTTCAAAGTGAAAATGAAGATTTAGCTGAAGCCGTCCATCTGGCCGAAAATACGAAAAAGGGATTGATGGACATACGCGAAAATGTTATTCTCCATTTTAGTGCGATTTTTTCGTCTGTTAAATATTTTGTGAAGAACAAGACATTCCAAACAAGAAACAACGGATTTCGGCCCGACAAAGTCATCATTGCAATGTTGAGGCAACAAATATTGAAGAATATTATATGATTTCGACCTATATTCCATACTAGATTTATTCATCTCTCATCTCGAAGATCGCTTTTTGTAACAGCGTGGAATTCGTAATTCCACAGTATAATTGTTTACAAAGGAATTACGAATTCCACGGTGTTACAAAAAGCGATCTTCGAGATGAATAAATCTAGTATGGAATATAGGTCGAAATCTTATAATATTCTTCAATATTTGTTGCATCAACATTGCAATGATGATTTTGTCGGGCATTTTTGGAACAGAAAAGCGACCGCATAATTCTAAAAGGGCATCTTGAGTAGATCAATTTTGTATAATAAACTTAGAATCCAGCTGGTCTGAGTTTTTTTTACAGTGGGTCAAAGTTTTAATTTTTTGGTCGAATAGAGCAGAGATTTATGAGAGATTTCTTATTGTCAGAATTACATAGTGGAATTTTATGTCCTTTTTGAAAGGACTTTCTTGACTTTTTTCGAAAAAAGGGCCAAATTGACCCATAAATATGGGAGCTTCCACAAAAATGATCCTCATAATATTCCACTATGTAACTCTGACAATAAGAAATCTCACAGGCATTAACTTACAGCCTTTTTTTATTTAACTGACAGCCTTTCCCTTCGACCAACAAATGAAAACTTTGACGCACTGTAACAAAACTTTGACGCACTGGACCATAAGTTAATTCTAAAAAAAATAATCTACTCAACATGCCCTTTCAGAATTATAGAGTCGCTCTTCTGCTCCAATAATTCCACAGATATCACGGCTTTAAATTTACATTACAGAATTTTTTTGTATTAGTTATCATGTAATTTTGCTAATTAAAAGTAAAGAGCTATAATTACAACTTTGGTGTCCTTGGCGACACCACCAGAATAATTTAATCCTTAAATTTCCTTTTTGAAAGGACTTTTTTTAATTTTTTCGAAAAAGGGGCCAAATTGACCGGTAAAGACCGGAGCTAGAAGGTTAAGATCTTCCACAAAAATTATACTCATAAAATTCCACTATGTAACTCTGACAATGAGAAATCTCTCAGACATTATCTTACATCATTTCTTTCATTTAGTATAATGCTACCTTCAACCAAAAAATGAAAACTTTGACCCACTGTAAAAAAAACTCAGACCAGCTGGACCATAAGTTTCTTCTACAAAAATGATCTACTCAACATGCCCTTTCAGAATTACAGGGTCGCTATTCTGTTCCAATCACAAAATCATAATTTGTTGGACAGTGTTATTTGAAACATATTCATCAATTTTGCCTGACAGTTCTTTTGAATTGCGCATTAGTGAAGTGTTGCTTTGGAGAAGAAGAATCGAAGCGGAGAATGTCAGAAATTCCCTGGAAGCTTTTGATTTATGTAGTATAGATGCGTTCACAAAATATTGACGGTGATGGCGGTGTTACCCGTGACTACAGCGGCAAGCGAACGCTCTTTTACAACATTGCATCGGCTGAAAAAATACTTGAGGTCAACCATGACTGAAAATCGATTAAATGGATTGGCTTCCCTGAATATTCATTGCGACATTCCAGAATTTTTTAGACGAATTTTTATTTCGCCTCGCCGTATCAATATATTAAAACATTAATACAAGTAATATATTGTTTAAATTAATACAATTAATATAATATTTAAACACAGAAACGTTAAAAATAGTTAAAGATGTGTCCAACAATTTTGTTCGGAGTATCATAACATTCAATTTAAGTTAAACATTAATTTTCGGAAGTAATTTTTTTTGCTAAAAAAAATGCTATACTTTTGTCTTTAAATAATTCTTATTGAAAATATTACCTAAGTATATTATTTAATGTTAACGTAAATGTCAACCATCGATTTTAATAAACAAAATTGTGTGCCATATGTAATATTTGTACCGACTTTGGTCAGCACATTATTTTTCAGCCATTCCGATAACTCTTTAATAGCTAAGATTTCTGCCTGGTAAACAATACAGTGATAAGGCAGTCTTTTTGCAAGTGCTAGCTGAAGTTCCAAAGCCCACTTGGTTATCGAGTTAGGATCCGTCTGTATAGATGTTAATGAATCTCCTCTCTCTTGGGATATGAGCATTCCATTCTGATCTATCAGGTATAAGAGTGAGATAATTCCTGTCAAAGAGCGGCTCAGTCACAGTGTAATCCACAGTGCCCGAATGGTCAGGCATTTTGTATAGAATCACACTATGTGCGTAGCCATTTCGCGACCATAGTGACAGTTCCCTGAGTCTAATCGCATGAGGCATATTGCGCTGCTATAACATCTAGCGACATTAAATGTGGTATAACACTAAGTGCTGCAGTTGTTGTCTTTCTCAGCGCACAAGTGTTACATATAGCAGCCATTCGCTGAACCTTGTATCCTGTTGCCCACCAGGCGACAATGCCGGGTGGGCAATGCATTGACGACATCGTTTTCCTACTGCGCTTTTACACGTATATAGCGCTGTCACAGTCTTATTTGCTCTTTCTAAAATTTTGGGTTTGAAGGGCAATTTACTATCTATTAAAATAACTAAATATTTTGCGCTTTCAGAGAAGGGAATTCCAATACCCCCCAAGGAGACAGGTGTAACTCTGATACCTTCTTTCTCCTGGTGAAAAGAACTAGGTCCGTCTAGGTCGGGTTAACACCAAGACAATTGCAGGAAACCCATATTGCGGTTGTATGAAGGGCCTGCTGTAGGATGTCTCTGAGAGTATCCAGAAATTCCCTTCTAATACCTATTGTCACGTCATCTGCATAGGAACATTTACATGCCAAAGATACTGATCACAGTATCTTTGGCACCTGTCATGTATTTTAGTGAAACTTGGTATAATCGTTATACTAAGTAGTCAACAACCCATGCAAATTATTTTGAAAAAAATAAGCAACAGGCCTATTACGAGTATGACGATTTTAAAATTTTCGAAATTGTGAATTTTGAAAACCCAGTATATTAAAAATTTTATATTTTTTATAGGTAAAAGCTATCAATATGAGACTTTTTCCTTTTTTCAAGGGGAAAAGTTTCCACGATGGCGTTTTTTGTCTTTCTCGAGAAATAGATAACTCTTTATGACAGGTTAGTCCCAGTATTTTCTAAAATGCTTAATAGGCCGGATTGAAATACAAAAAATTACCATTAATAACATCTGAGTAGCACACAAAAGTTGTGTCATTACGCCAACTGTTCTGTCCCAAAAGGAAACAAATCTTACAAATTTCCTTAAGGTCGCGCATAGACGGTATTTGCAAAAATAAGAAAAATTTAACTTTTTTCATAACTTTTCTTAAAAGACGAGCTTATAGTTGAGGTTGGGTTTTGTAATTGATGCTAATGCTGCCGAATCTTATATACCCTCCACCATGGATCGCATGGGAATGAAAATTGGTATCTGGGGTTTATTTATACCCGGAATCCTCCTTCGGCTATGCCAAATAACTTCCTTCTCTATGTGTAAGTACATATTCCATAATTCCACCTTTCGATGTGTGTGTACACTCATTAGAATTGTCAAAACCTCTTAGGGTATTTTGTGACATCCCTGTGGGAATCTGTCTAATTCATTAAGACTAAATTCGTGTAATTGAAAATAAACATTCAACTCCCAGAGAACGAAAGCTTTCAATTATTTCCCCCTTCCAAAATAAAAAGAGATCTCATTTAATTTTTACCACATCGGTTGTATAGAACTATTTCACCTCGCTCCATTCAATTGCATCCACTTGTGGGTCTTTAACCTCCTTTGAAATCACTTTTGGGATACTCTAACACTTTGCTAATTAGAATTATACTGATTCAACTCCCCCGCCAATCTGGCAATGAAAAACCACAAAACAAAGTATAATAAACAGGAATTTAATTTCATTGGCTTGTGTTGTCCTTCCTTTGTTCTGCGGGGTTGAACATTGACAATTTAATTGTAATAGAAAACAAAAATAACAACCAAATCAGGTTTTTGGTTGAAAATTGAACTTTGTTAGTATTTCGTTGACCAAAAAATAACTTATACAAGGCAATGAACTCCCAATTGGATTACTGGATGAATATAGTTAAGCAAGCAGAAATGAAGTGTCCTGCACTCGGTGAACCCTAAAGCAAATTAAAATTAACTTAACTGTAGAAAATTTTTATTTCGTATGGTGCTAAAGCTTGTTTACCTTATTTCAATTTCATATATTTCCTAATAATTACGAAATACATATGTTGAACATGATCTTTTGATTAATTACACTGTGCAACAGCGAAAAATATACACTGAATTGACAGTATAAGTTCGATTATACTACCAAAGGGAAGTACACGGGGCAAAATCGCCTTTTTTGATATGTTTGAATCGAAAGAAAATATATTTGGAACACAAATTTTTAAATGTTTTATATTTCTGAGTAAATAAATTTTATTTAAAAATCAATAAAATTTACTTGGAACGCCTATATTAATATATTACAAGAAAATATATTTTCAAACTAATTTTCTCAAATAAAATATGTATATATATACCAATAAAATTATTGTTTAGGAATATCTTCAAATATATATAATTAAAGAGGGCGCCCCAGTAGGCGAGTTGGTAGCGTACTCGCCTATGAGTTTGAGGGTCGTGGGTTCGATTCCCACCAGAAGCTCTGGTCTGTCGCTGCAAAATTTAGCCATATGGTCTTTGTAACCCGGCCTCTAATTGGACCTTAAAAATTAGAATATAAATTTACTTTGTATTGTAATTCATATAAATAAATAATAAATTAATAAATATAATTTAAGAACGACTTTCAAAACTTTGGTGAATTTTTCTAATATCATTATTAATTTTTCCTTCGTTTTGAATTATTTCTCCCAGTCAAAAATACCATTAGCAGCATTGCATTCTGTTTTAAGGGACTCATTTTAAATTTATGGGTATTTCATGTCAGCATTTTTTTCAATTCTTCGAGTAAATTAATGTTATCAAAAATTATACGATTTCAATTAAAAATTTCTAAAAAATTATCATTAAGTTACTGAAAAACTTAACACAATTAAGGTTCGATATTTTCGGAATACTTAAATTTAAATACATTTTTGTTTCGGAATTAAAATCCCAAATAAAAGGTATTAGGGTGATAACAAGGATTTGTTTAGAACAACATCTACCCAAATATATAATTTTTGTGTGTACCAAATCTATCTATATATATAAAAGAGAGTGTCTGTTTGTTTGTTTTTTGTTTGTATGTTTGTTTGTTCCGTATAGACGTCTAAACGGCTAGACCGATCATCTTGAAATTTTCACAGAATGTACATGTGTAGGGGGTGCTGAAAATAGGGTACTTGAATTTTCGATATATCAAGTGGGCGTGGACCCTCCCATATGTGTCCAATTTTGATATTGAGAAACATTTTTAGCTAGATTGCTGAAATTTTGTGTATATGCATTTAGTGGCAGATTATGTGAATTTTCCAAAAATGGGCGGAATCGGACCAATGGGCGTGGCCCCGCCCATATAATCCAAATTTTGAAATTGAGATATTTTGCACAATTTGTTAGCGAGATGCTGGAATTTTGTGTATATGTATATGGTGGCATTCTGCGTGATTGGTCCAAAAATTGGCGGGATCGGCCCAATGGGCGTTGCCCCGCCCACTTAGACCAAATTTTGATATCTTGCACAATTTGCTAGCGAGACTGCTGGAATTTTGTGTACATGTATATGGTGGCAGTCGGCGTCATTGGTCCACAAATTGGCGGGATCGGACCAATGGGCGTGCCCACGCCCATATAATCGAAATTTTGAAATTTTGATATCTTGCACAATATGTTAGCGAGAGTGCTGGAATTTTGTGTATATGTATATGGTGGCAGTCTGCGTGATTGGTCCAAAAATGGGCGGGATCGGCCCAATGGGCATGGCCCCGCCCACATACCAAATTTTGATATCTTGCACAATTTGCTAGCGGGAGTGCTGGAATGTTGTGTATATGTATCTGGTGGCATTCTACGTAATTGGTCAGAAAATGGGCGGGATCGGACCAATGGGCGTGGCCCGCCCCTATATGCCAAATTTTAGAATTGTGATATCTTGAACAATTTGTTAGCGTGAGTTCTGCAATTTATTGGTCAAAAAATAGACGGGATCGGACCTCTGGGCGTGGCCCCACGCATATAAGCCTAATTTTGAAATTGAGATATCTTGCACAATTTATTAGCCATAGTGCTATAATTTTGTGTACATGTATCTGATAGCAGTCTACGTGTTTGGTCCAAAAATGGTCGGGATTGGACCAAAGGGCGTGGCCCCGCCCCTGTATGCAAAATTTTAGAATTGTGATATCTTGAACAATTTGTTAGCGCGAGTGCTGCAATTTAGTGCATATTTATCCGGTGACAATCTACGTAATTGGTAAAAATGGGCGGGATCGGACGTATGGGCGTGGCCCCGCCCATATTAGCCAAATTTTGAAGCTGAGATATCTTAGACAATTTATTATCGAGAGTGCTGCAATTTAGTTCATATGTATGTATCCGGTGGCAGTCTATGTTATTGGTCAAAAAATGGGCGGGATCAGACTAATGGGCGTGGCACCGACCGAGTGAATCAAGTTTTGAAATTGAAATATCTTGCACAATTTGTTAGCGATAGTGCTGTAATTCTGTGTATATGTTTCTGGTGGTTGTGTACGTGATTGACCCCAAAATGGGCAGTATATGACCAGTGGGCGTGGCCCCGGATATATAAGTCAATATTTTAAATTGATATATCTTTCACAATTTGTTAGCGAGACTGCTGTAATTTTGTGTTTGATATATCTTGAGCAATTTGTTAGAGAGATCAATGTAATTTTGTGCATACATATTTGGTGTCAGTCTACGTAATTAGTCCAAAAATGAACGGGATCGGAAATCTGAAGTCTGGGGCAACGAAGTGGACCGCATCCAGCTAGTATTATATATTTAGAGTGTACCATAAACATATATATGCTTCAAGCCGAATATGTTTGGGACAATATACTACAGAAGCGATTTTTTTTCAGTATACGGTATACTCGGTTTGGGGAAATTTGTGACCAATTTTTTTTTATGGGCCTCAAAAGATTCTGCAATTCAATGGGAGCGTGGCAAAAGGTGTCATCAGCATTTGTTCAACAGCTAATTCAGACTTGGTGATACCGCTTAACTATATTTGACTATAATGTCGCTAAGAATATGCTGAACAAAGTTTGTTAATACTTTATGAATCTGAATAACTTTTGTGAACATATCAACACAATCTGCACGTCTCTGCGCACCCTAAGTAGTTCACAATAACCACATTGTACCTCAAAATTGTTACACGCGGCAAAATCGCCTTTTTGATATGTTTGAGTCAAAAGTAAATATATTTGTAACACAAATTTTTAAATATTACATATTTCTGAGCAAATAAATTTTATTTGAAAATCAATAAAATATATTTGGAACGCATATATTAATATATTACAAGAAATTATGTTTGCAAACTAAATTTCTTAAATAAAATATGTGTTTAAATACAAATAAAATTATTGTTTAGGAATTTATCCCAATATATTTTATTCAAAAAAGATTTTCAAAACTTTTGCTGTCTTTTTAGAATTTCAGTTTAAATTTTTCCTTAGTTTCGAATTGTACCTCCAAGCTCCAATAGCATTAACTCTATTTAAATCAATCATTTCAAAATTCCTAGTTAGTATTCCAAGTCATCATTTCTTGTCAATCATCAAAGTAATTTATTTTGATCCAAGATTATACGATTTTAATTATTATTATTTATTATATTTGCGAACATTAAAAATTTCCAAAAAAAAAATAACTTTGAATAACATGCAAATAAATATTTGTTTCGGAAATAATAGGGATGTAAATAAAGATTTGTTTCGAAAAACATTTTCCCAAATATGTATATACTTTTTGTGTGTACCTAATGTTATTTGTTTAGAGTGTACCCTAAACATATATATGTTTAAAGCCGAATATGTTTACAGAAGCAATTTTTTCAGAGTGTAGTTTTTCACATTTTGGTAACTGCAAACCAAACAATTTTGTTGTTGTAGGATGCTGATCATAGCATCTTTGTAGAAAATGTACATGCGAATACTACTGTGGAACATATTAACCTATTGCGCCTATTTTAACAAATCGTTAAAAACACCCCAAAAATGGGAGGGCGAGGATGACATGTTCTACAAAAATGTTTGCCATCAAATTGTATTATACTTAGTAGGGACATAAATACTGTTACAAAATTGAACACACCCATTACAATAGTGGAATTGAACATACCCTATCATTACCACGTGGGTTATGAAACATAACCTCTGTAGCGTTAGTTTGTAACGGGAATTCAAAATTGCTTCAGTTTTCGCAACGTGGTGGTCAGATAATGTGAACCGTGTCGCTGTTTATCGCTTTTTAAATATGGAATGAAAAAACAACAGTTTCAAAACGCTCTGCTCGCTTGGGATTAGTCTCATGTTCATCTATCGGTGCATAAAACTGTTTGAGGAGACTGGAGATGTCAAAGACCGCCACCGGTCGTGACCACCCTACTCCATATACTGCCGATTAATATTGTGGCGAGAGAAGTTGCAACCAGAGCGGAACTAAGAGTAAACTGCCTATCAAAATGGAGGTACAAGAACTATGGTCACATGAGGAAATCAAATATATACCAACTGTGCACACCTTCGAGAGGAACTACATCACTATGATTCCAGCCAGAGGTGAATGGGTTGGAAGAATACCAGGTAATACATATAAACCATCTCCACTTTTACACGAATGGTTCGAAGCTTGATGAAAAGTTTGGCTTCGGAGTACACTGTGAAGAACTTGTTTGGATATAGCTCACAGACTTCCAGATACCGCAGTCTCTATCAAGCCGAAATAATGGCAATATGGGAAGTCGCCAAGTGGCTGAGCCGCAACATACTAACCAACACTGGTGTTGTCATTTACTCGGACTGCCAGGCTGCCATCAATTCTCTGGAGGCCACATTCCCAAACAGCCCTCGACTGCCGCAGATCTCTAAACGAGATGACTGAGCAGTTTAATATACACCTCATATGGGTACCTGGGCATAGGGATATCCCGGGGAACTGCAAAGCTGATGAACTTGCTAGGAAAAGGGACGACATTACAAATTCTCGAAGAATTTGCATATATATAAGAGACAATCAGGCAGTCCAACGAAAGATGGACAGAAATTGGCACCTGCAGGTTAGCTAGACAAATCTGGCCAAGGTATGACCTGAGAAGGTCAAAATATCTCCTCGCACTAGAGAGGACAAGATTGTCAACCAAAAGATTGGGTATTGACTCCAATGACTTCTGCAGAAGCTGTGGAGATGAGGAAGAAGCGGAGAGCATTGAGCACTTGCTATGCGACTGTCCCGCTTTGAGTAAAACACGACTGGACATACTGTGGTCGGCCTTTCTGGGCAGTCTAACAGATCTTTCCCGTACTGATATTCGTACCATCGATAAATTTTTATATCAAACAGGTTGGTTTCGATGAGGGGCATTTGGTAACACTAGACAACAAAAGTGGTCTATGTGGATGGTAAAAAAAATACGGCTGCCACACTAACCTAAACCTACACCAAGAACAATATTTTTGTTTTAGAGTTACAAAAGTTAAATATTGAGCTACTTAGGGTGCGTAGACATGTTCATATTGACTTTATATGTTCACAAAAGTAAGTCAAATTTACCGTGGTTACAATTTTGCCAAATATTGTTATTGAAAAATTAGGAGCCTCCATATATTATGGTGAAAAAAATGGAAAAAAATTATATTTTTCGTAAATTTAAAAAAAAAATGAAGGAAAAAAATTTTTATGCATATTCCTAGCTAAATTATTACCAAATATTGTTAAGCAGTATCACCAAGTCTAAATTATCAAAACAAATTAACAAAAACTGATGACACATTTTTTTAAGGGGCCCCGATTTTCAGAATCTTTTGAGAACTATAAAAAAAATTGGTCACCAATTTCGACAAACTGATTATAGGGCTAAACTATCCTTTGGTAGTAGAATCGAACCTATACTGTCATTTGCTGCATAGTGTTAATAAGACAAGGGATTAATATTAATAAGACAAGGGATCAATATTACATAAAACTTTTCATCTGCTCCGACTACGTTTCGATACCAAATCCCTTCGTTTTGTAAGCATAATGCTTACCCACTCAGCTACGTAGGCACTTATTTCTTAATGAGAAATTCGTTTTTAAATACAATTATATACCTCAATATTTTCCAATCAATCTGTTTGTATGTACACTTGAATTTAATAAAAAAGGATTACGATCATTGCAAGAAAAATAAAGTTGCTACAACGATATATATTTAGGTTGCGAGGAAATTTGAAAGAATCTTTATAGAATTTTATGACGAACAACAATATATGTATACCTTATAGGGTATCAGAACAACATTTCAATGTCCTGCAAACTGAATGACAAAATTAGTATATTCACCTCTTCCAATGGTAGAGACCAGGGATGTAACAAATATTCGCATTCGCATATGCGAAAGATATTAATACCAAGGAAAACCTCTGCAACTTCTCTTCAAAACAGTTGAAAAAATACGTTTGTCCTTGTGGTAACAGGAGGTAAAAATATGGAAAACATTCTTAATTCTTGAATATCCTGGAAAAGTATCAATTCAGTTCCTTAAATTTGTTGGTACTAAAGGGTCAAACTAATATTCGCTTTCGCAAAAATGCATATACGTATTATGTATTACTATTCGCAAGAAATATATTTCAATATTCGCATTCGCTTTCGCTAAAGTCACTTTCGTTACATCCCTAGTAGAGACTACAGAAATTGTGACGGTTATATGAATTCATTTTTATTGTTGTCTGGTGCAAATTATTAAGTTCAAATTCTCCTATTAAATGTTATATACATTAAAGCAAAATAAGTGAGAAGCTTCCCTTGAGTGCATTCATTCATGAAGACCTCTTAAATATGAACTGCAATTGCGTTTGCTTTTATTTGACATCATCAAAGATTGACATAAAAGTGAAGCCGACACAAAAACAATTGACAGCGAATTTTGCTTGGGGCACATTAAACGTCAACTGTTATTGTTGTTGGTATTCTAGAAGTAGTTGTTGCCCTAGCAAAACAGAAAATCAATCGCAGAGACTATGAGAAACCACAAAGAGTCGGGAAGAGGGGCACAGCCTTTTGTATAAATGCAGTCGCGCATTAAAATGGCGGCGAGAGACACAAATGAGGCTAATAGTGTTTAATAAACACAATCGCACTCACACGCACACACTCGCAGGAGAGGCATTGCCTCTAAAGTTGACACACAAACGAAGTGATATTTTCTGTCGCATTTATTTAAGTTCAACCGACCGAACATGCCAACATAAGCACACACATACTCGCACTGAGAAATACACATTTCTTTAAACACAAACAATAATAGGGGAGTATGCCCAAACACACACCCTCTCTCTGCACTTGTCCATAAAAGCTGTCAACATTTAAACATTTATGTCACCATTCGTTTCTCTTTTATCGTCACTTTAGTTTTTGTATCCCATTCTTTTGGCACACGCATTCACATTTAAACACACAGGCAGACACGCACACACAACTACCCCTATGAACTGCTCTGGCTTGCCCTGTCAATGGAGATATATCATTCTCCCTCCGTTGTGTGTACTCGTACATCGTACAAAGTGTTGCAGAGTGTCTACTGGCATTTTTGTTTCTTTGACGAGAGGTGATTATGTTGATGGGGGGATAAAAGAGAGAGAGACGCTACATTTGCAACAATTTATGCACTTTGCAAGAAACGGAAGCTGACATTAGGCGGCACACACTAAATGATTTTACACACACACAAAGCACCAATATATAAGTCTCCCAACATACCAATTGACTTGAGAATTATATTATAATAAGCTTACCAAAACAAGCACCAAGCTTGAACAAGAGTTGAGAATCTATTGCAAAATGCTTGTGTAACTATTGTAGAATAATCGAAACGGAATCCTCTTGATAATATTAAAGCATTATCCTTGTAATTGTAGAATAAGCTTACGAAAATAATATTATATTTTTGTATATTGTACTGTACTGTATTTGTATAGAGTGATTCATTTCGAGGTTCCCTACTTTTGTAAAGAAAACCAGTAAGGAAAGGCTAAAGTCGGGCGGGGCCGACTATATAATACCCTACACCACTCTCGTAATATTAAATAACTCTGAAATATAAATTTTGTAATTCATGTATAAATTGTTTACATAAATTTACGTTTTGGACATTTTATACTTTAATAATACCCTGTACCACAGTGTGGTGTAGGGTATAAAAACGATTGGATCTAAAGAGCCAAATCGGATGAAATATATATATGGGAGCTATAGCTAAATCTTAACCGATTTTCTTCAAATTCGGCAATGTTGGTTCATGGATCAAGAAACTGTACCATTCTAAATTTCAAAACGATTGGATGTAAAATACAGCTTCTATAGGACTTAAGGGCCAAATCGGACGAAACATATATATGGGAGCTATAGCTAAATCTTAACCGATTTTTTTCAAATTAGGTAGTGTTGGTTCATGGATCAAGAAAATCTGCCATTCTAAATTTCAAAATGATTGGATGTAAAATACAGCTTCTACAGGACTAAAGAGCAAAATCGGACGAAACATATATATGGGAGCTATAGCTAAATCTTAACCGATTTTCCTCCAATTCGGCAATGTCAAAACGATTGGATGTAAAATACAGCTTTTATAGGACTAAAGGGCCAAATCGGACGAAACATATATATGGGAGCTATAGCTAAATCTTAACCGATTTTCTTCAAATTCGGTAGTGTTGGTTCATGGATCAAGAAACTCTACCATTCTAAATTTCAAAATGATTGGATGTAAAATACAGCTTCTACAGGACTAAAGGGCCAAATCGGACAAAACATGTATATGGGAGCTATAGCTAAATCTTAACCGATTTTCTTGAAATTCGGTAGTGTTGGTTCATGGAACAATAAACTCTACCATTCTAAATTTCAAAACGATTGGATGTAAAATACAGCTTCTATAGAACTAAAGGGCCAAATCGGACGAAACATATATATGGGAGCTATAGCTAAATCTTAACCGATTTTCTTCAAATTCGGTAGTGTTGGTTCATGGATCAAGAAATTCTACCATTCTAAATTTCAAAATTATTGGATGTAAAATACAGCTTCTTCAGGACTAAAGAGCAAAATCGGACGAAACATATATATGGGAGCTATAGCTAAATCTTAACCGATTTTCTTCAAATTCGGCAATGTTGGTTCATGGATCAAGAAACTGTACCATTCTAAATTTCAAAACGATTGGATGTAAAATACAGCTTCTATAGGACTTAAGGGCCAAATCGGACGAAACATATATATGGGAGCTATAGCTAAATCTTAACCGATTTTTTTCAAATTAGGTAGTGTTGGTTCATGAATCAAGAAACTCTACCATCCTAAATTTCAAAACGATTGGATGTAAAATACAGCTTCTATAGGACTAAATGGCCAAATCGGACGAAAGATGTATATGAGAGCTATATCTAAATCTTAACCGATTTCAACAAAATTCAATAGCGATCTTAATAGCCGCGAAATACTCTAAACTGCAAAATTTCAGAACGATCGGAGTGAAATTGCGACCTGTAGTCGACGAACAACTTTACATGGACAGACGGACGGACGGACGGACATCGTTAAATCGACTCAGCTAGTGATTCTGAGTCGATCGGTATACTTTAAGGTGGGTCTAGCTGTGTTATTTTCAGGTGTTACAAACATCTGCCGTGAAACAAACTTATAATACCCTGTACCACAGTGTGGTGTAGGGTATAAAAACACAGAAAATTCAAATTGAATGGGGAATGTTTATTATCATTTGAAAGAACATTCTTTGGCATTTATTTTTTGAAGATTATGTCTATCAAATGTTAGCCGCGGCTACGTCTCAGATGCTCCATCCGTTGAGACCAATTTTCGATGACTCGTTCGAGCATTTCGACTGGTAACTGGCGAATGACACGCGTAAACGTTGTTCAGGCGTTAGTCTTTCCATGATAAAATTCCAAACAATACTTAATAAATTCCAAACAATACTGACACGACTCACACGTGATCTGTCAAAAAAGGCTATTGAGAAAAGTATCTCTACTTGGATCACCCGTTATATTGTATTGTATTTTTGTATTGTATAATATTTTTTTTTATATTTATTAGGCATTTATAATTATTTTATTAGAATATTAACAATTATTTTATAACACAACACAATTATACTTGCACTCACTTTAAAATTGAACACGAAATGCAAAACACAAAACCAATTTCTTCAAAAATGAAGCATGCCTTGTTGACAGTTTTCACCAAATCAAACAATAAAAGCAAAACACAGAGTTCCTTAAGCATAACGGTACTTGTTGATAGTTTTCGTGTGCATACTTAAGAAAAAATTGCGTATATAAGAGTTCCTCACGCATTGTTAAAAACAGATTGTGAATCCACTATTTTTATAATATTGTTCTCATGTTGTATTGCAGTTTGATATCTATTTGTTATGTTGGGTTGAACTGTGATCAAATTAATAGCAGCAATAATGTAAACATGTTCTACAATGCAACATTACACAATTCTTTATAGATAGAAATATTAAAGTCAAAGTTTGCACATTTGTATATTGTAGAAACTGTTATTCCCTACCGTCATCCGATATGACAAAGAAGAATCAAACAAATAAGAAAGTTTCAGTCGGTTAAGGTATACCCTCACTTTGTGAGTATTGTAATATTGAATATTACACGAATTTGTGTGGGAGGTACCAGAAGGGGTTCAGCAAATACACTTATTTTTCCCTGAACAGTGGATACTTTAAATATATTGCACTGTGCCGAATTATAAGCGTTTATGTGCACTAGTATATTAACGCTATGGGCTATTTAATTTTGGTACAATTTGAAGATTTTGTGTGGGTGGTTCAACAAGGGGGGGTGGTAACGGCCATTTTTCACAGTACTATAGGTACTTTAAAAGCGCTACACTGTGCAACATTTTTTAGTATTTTCGTACTGGTACTCACGCTGTAAGCTGTTAACTTTTGTACAAAATGGTACATTATTATGGGAGGTACCAAAAGTGGCGGTATTAATGTTATAAGCTGCTAACTTTTTGTACAGAATGGTCCCTTTGTGTGGGTGGGGCGGGGTCACATCACCCAATTTTTTTCAAGTTGATAGCGATAACTAAACTTTTACTATGTATGTGTGGAATTACAGAGGATTCAAAGAAGTAGTATAGAAGTTATCAGATAATTAACATTTCACTAAATTTTAACCCTCAGTGAGGGGTGCACAAGAAGAAGTGGACCAATATGACTCATCTTCGAACTTAGACTAAGATAGAAAAAGTCAGTCCGTAACTCCTTTCGAGAGTTATCGCTAGCTCCAGCCAGACAGACACACGGACGGCCATTGCTCAAATGACTTAAAATGGCCCAAACCGGATTTCCGCCGAACATACTTGGGGTCTTAGGTCACTCCTTCGATGTGTTACACTTTTTGTCTGCAGCAAATGATATTTGCCCTTGTCACACTAAAGTGAGGGTATAATAATACCCAAAAATGATGGTAAATTTTTAAAACAGATGTCTTCTGTTCGGGATGAAAATTGCACAAGGATTAGTCCTATTGGACTGTCCGAGTTTGAGGGTGTTAAGTTTTTAAATTTAAGTGCCATGCAGTTGATTAGCTATTGTATTCATGAATTTTTTGCTCAAAAGAAAGCTTAGCTTATTTCCTTTGTGGTTTATCTGTGGTATGGGACCTGTTTATAACATGCTGTCATGTTATTTTTGTTAAGTATTGTTTGGCATTTCATCATGGAAAGACTTACGCCTCGTTCAACTTTATTACGAAAATCCACGTTCTGAGAGGAATGTGTTTCGTGCACTCGCTCAGCTTATGGTCAACATAATCGGCCTACTGAGCGTACTATTCGCAACACCATCACCCATCTTGAGACCCAGCATTCATTATTGGATAATACTCGACTGAATAGACCACGTCCAGCTCGCAGTGAAGAAAATGTAGCGGTCGTAGCTGAGAGTGTACACAAAGACCGCGGAGAGTCGATTCGGCGCCGTTCGCAGCAACTCGGACTGACGTATGGAACGACTTGGTGCATTTTACGTCGAGATCATAAATTGAAAGCATACAAAATACAGCTTGTGCAAGAACTGAAGCCGCCCGACCTTCCCCAGCGACATCGCTTCGCTCTATGAGCTCTTGAAAAGTTCCAAGAAGATCCGACGTTTTCGAGCCAAATTTTGTTCAACGATGAGGCCAATTTCTGGCTCAATGGGTATGTAAACAAGCAAAATTGCCGCATTTGGGACGAAGAGCAACCTAAAGAGATTCAAGAGCTGCCACTTCACCCAGAAAAAACAACGGTTTGGTGTGGTTTGTGGGCCGGTGGAATCATCGGTCCATATTTCTTCAAAAATGATGCCGGTAAGAACGTAACCGTCAATGGCGACCTTTATCGTGCCATGATAACCGACTATTTGATGCCTGAAATTGAAGCTCGTGATCTCGGCGACATTTGGTTTCAACAAGACGGCGCCACTTCCCACATATCGCATCAATCAATGGATTTATTGAGAGAACACTTGGGTGAGCAGATAATTTCACGTTTTGGGCCGGTCGATTGGCCACCTGTGGGGATATGTAAAGTCTAAAGCTTATGCGGACAAACCCGCTTCGATTCAGCCCTTGGAGCAAAACATCACGCGTGTCGTTCGCCAGTTACCAGTCGAAATGCTAGAACGAGTCATCGAAAATTGGATTCAACGGATGGACCATCTGAGACGTAGCCGCGGCCAACATTTGATAGACATAATCTTCAAAAAATAAGTGCCAAAGAATATTCTTTCAAATGATAATAAACATTCCCCATTCAATTTTAATTTTCTGTGTTTTTTTCTTTAAAACAGTAGGGAACCTCGAAATGGATCACGCTATATATCAAAATAAAGATAAACCTCTAAAAAATTGGGGTTCAACAGTACGTTTTAGCTTAACTAGAAAACTATTTACCATAATTTGTTCAGGAAATCTTTAAATAATCCTAAATTAAATAGTTTATTCTAATATAATTTCTTCATCCCATCAGCGGTATAAAAAATATCTTACAATATATTCCGAAAAAATCAAATTTTTTGAGAATATTGTAATAATTTTTAAATAAAACCTCTTAAAAAGATCGGCAAATTAGCAGGCTTTAAATAATCCTAAATTAAAGTAGCCTTCATTTTATTCTAATATAATTTCTTCATCCCATTAGCGGTATTAAAAATATCTTACAATATATTCCGAAAATATCCAATTTTTTGAGAATATTGTAATAATTTTTAAATAAAACCTCTTAAAATGATCGGCAAATTAGCAATTATATTTTAATTATTTTATCATAAAGTCTGATTATGAAGAAAATCGATACATAGGTTCAAAAGGTGTAGTTAATTAAGTAAGTCTACAAACATAGAATATCCATTTTAGTAGTATGCTGTTATGATGATGGTATGTTACAAACATAATGTTATGTTACATTTGGTATTTTATGTTACATTTACATTTATGTTACATTGTGGGATTAGAAGATTTGCTAAATTAGCTACAATTTTTTAAATTATGCATCGGTTTTCATTACAATGGTCTCATTTTATTTATGAACGATCAGACTTTACGATAAAATAATTCTATTATTACACTGTGTATTTTTATTACACTGTGTATTACAATTGGCCTTTTTTAAAAATGTAACCGAAAGTTGACTCTATGGTTATTGGTTAAGGTTATGGTTATGCTGAATCCAGTCGTAACAGCCGTTTTGCTACTTTTCCGAAGGTTCCAATTAATTCGTTCTTGGACTGAAGCGTGCATTCCGAAGCCTTCCACTTTAAAATCACCTCAGAGACATGTCTGATTTCTCAGCAAAGTTTGTCTTCAAATATCGCAAAAACAAGAACGAACTTAGAAAAACGGCTAATGCCACTGGATTTAGCATGGTCGAAATAGGTCTATCCACACTGAGGAAAATCGCCTTTCTTGATATTTTTGAATTTAAATTAAAATAGACATGGAACCATTTTTAAATCCTATTAATATTATAAAATCGTTTGTTTGTTTGTTTGTTCCAGCATCAGGCCTAAACGGCTGAACCGATTTTCTTGAAACTTGGTGGACAGATAGACCAATGCCTGGGAAGTGCCATAGGCTACTTTGATTTTCGATTTTCCGCCAAATGATTTTCGACCACTTGACCACAGAGGCTCCTGTTAAAGCTAGAGAGCTGAAATTTTGCACACACATAGACTGGAGTGTTGTATAAACTACGGACTACTCGCTTAATCATATTTCGGCCAGTGGTCAGACGTAGCGCTATAAAAAACTTGCGTTTTGTTTTTGTCGTTTCGGAATCCTCCTTTAAGATACAAAGTTAAAACACTATATATGTGTGAAGTACTATAAACCGCAAATATATGCGCGAAAAATTATTTTGAATTATCTGAATGTGGTCAGTTTAATTTATATGTACAGACTCAATGGAGATGCGAAAACAACAATTCGATGTCCAGTCTGAGGTCAAACCGGACATAAAGCCGCGTCTTAAAATTTTTAAAGCCTTTTCAAAATATATCGCTCACCACATACTGTGGTAACCTATCTAACATTGTCAACTCGGTCACTTCACTGACGGTGGTCAGTTTAGCAGTGACCAAATCAATTTCCACACTTTCTGTACTTTAATAGTCCTTTAAGAGCTATAATCCTAATAATTTATGTTTGTATACATACTGATCTCCAAGGGATGCGATTTTACAACAAGCGACTTTTGACCGCTTGACCATTACGGTACCTTTAAGAAGAAGGAAGCTTTAAATTTTGCTTTTGTATAGACTTGAGTGTTGTATACCCATCGGACTATTCACACAGTCGTTTTTGACACGTAGTCAGTTGTCGCGCTATCAAATTTTAAATATGTTTTCGTATTTCAGAAGCGCCTAAAATGATACACACATAAAATAATATGTAGTACTATAACCGAGAAATACAACGATTGTGGTCAGTTAAGCAATGACCAAAACCATTTTCAATCTTTACTGGATTTCAAGATTTTTAAGAGTTTTTCATTCTTTCAATACATTAAAAATCCCATAAATTGCACTCTCATAGACATGAGTGTTGTATAAACCACGGGCTACTCACGTAGAAATTTTTCGGCCAGTGGTCAGTTATAGCGCTATCAATTGTTTTTGTCCTTTCTGAAGCCTCTTATAGGACACAAAGTTAAAACTTTGTAAATATAATAATTTTGACTTCTCTGACTGTGGTCAGTGAAGAAGTGGCCAAAACAATGTTAACTATTTAACAGATTGTAAAACTTCTAACCCCTGTTCAAAATATATCTCTCACCACTTAATGTGGTAAGATATACATATATAACGATGTCAATTCGGTCAAATCTCAGACTGTGGCCAGTGTAGCAGTGACCAATGCAATTTCCACTCCTTCTGTACTTAAAAGGGCCAAAATGGCAATATTAATACCGCTTGACCATTGCGGCTCATATAACAGGTAGAAAGCTAGAAACTCCAGTGTGGTATAGCCTACGGACTATTAACATAGTCGTTTTTTGGCCAGTGGTCAACTCTCGCGCCTAAATTATACAAAGATAAAATAATATGTAGTATACACAGGAAAAAACAATTTTGAATTCTAAGATTGTTGTCAGTAGTGACCAAAGCAATTTTCATTCTTCCACTACATTTCAAAATTCTTTAAGATTTTTTCATTCTTCCAATAAAAATCCCATAAAGATCTGTGGAGCTGCACATATCGTCGCTTGGATGACCAACCGACGTAACTGACCATTTTTCAGAAATTGAGTTAAGGCCGCCATTCGATTTGTCTAGTCAAAGTACAACGTGTGTATAAATTTTGTGCGGTAATATATATTACCGTTTTCTCAAAAAACGGTAAATGATTTTAGACGTAACTGACACAATGCAAAGAAAAATGTTCACCAAGAGACGTAAGTGCAATATGTCACTTAATATTTCGTTTTCCCGAAATGTTTGTTCATTATTGCAAAATGTTATGGAGTACTTGCTGGACCCAGCACACTCGCTGCCCATTTTTGGACCGATTGCGTTCGAAACGGGATCACGGTCCAGTCCCAATCATCAGATAACGACAGATAATCAGATAATCCATTCGTAGGTAGGAACAGTAGGAATCACTAAGAAAATAATAACTTCAAATTGGCTTATTTGCGCGGGGTCACGCCTCCTCAATAAATAACAAATATAGCCTATGTCACCCGCTAGGATAATCTAAAGATTACAGTATTTATCCCTTTTCCGTTATGTGCCTCTAAATGCCATTAAACCACAACTGTACATCATTTAATCGTTTTTGTTCCACTATAAGTATGTATTAAGAGAAAAACATACTGTATATTCCAAAAGCCTACTCTACCATATTTAACCCTTTTTGCCATATCGTACCATATTTTACCATTTTTGCAATACGGTACCATATTTAACCCTTTTTGCACCACTGTGCCATATTTAACACATTTTTCACCCACTGCATTTTAACATAAATTTTGCTATAGCCAAAATTTTTTTTAGTTTTTAGGTCCTTATTTTTTATTCAAAATCAAAAATAATACTAATGTTTGGATCACTGTTTTCAAAGGCAACCCGGGCATCGCCGGGTATTTAAATGCTAGTATTATACATTTTTGAACAAATTTATTTTATTTGACGATCACGAAAATTTGTTTGTAACGCATATATTAATATATTACAACAAAATATATTTGCGAACTGACTGTAAATAAGTAAATAAAATATGTGTTTACAAACAAACAAAGATATGTTTAAGAATTTATCCAAATGCAGTATATTTAACAAAATGTTTAAACTTTGGCGACTTTGTCAATTTTTAATTTTATTTTTTCCTAGATTTCGTTTTATACATTATAGTAAAAATGTCGTAAGTAGCATTTTCTTTTGTTTTACAGCACTAATTATCCCCTCACCTTAGAGAGGATGGTATATAAAGGGTTTTTCAACAAGAGGTGTTATTTTGGTATTTAAAGAAAAAAGCCATTATTTGAGATAAATGATCGGATATTTAATTCCTAATAAAGAGGAAGGTATGCCGTTAATAATGAAAAACAACATCAGCCAAATGGCCACGCTTACAGGACCATATCCTTTTCATGAAATTTTCCATAACAAAATCGCAAAGTGGCTGTCCTATGTCTCCGATAGCCTCACGAATTCTATCTTTGAGGTCTTGAATCGACGCTGGGCTGTTGGCGTAGACCTTATATTTCATGTGGCCCCAAAGGAAGAAGTCGCAAGCTGTTAAATCACAAGATCTCGGTGGCCAATTGTGATCACCTCTTCGAGAAACTTCGGTCCGGAAACTTTTCCCGTAACAGAGCAATGGTATCGTTGCTTGTATGGCACGTAGCGCCGTCTTGTTGAAAGTAAACGTTGTCCAGATCAATACCCTCCAACTCCGACCATAAAAAATCATTAATCATCTCTCGATAGCGCAATCCATTCACCGTAACTGTTGATCCAACCTCATTTTCGAACAAGTAAGGTCCAATGACCCCGCCGGACCATAAACCGCACAAAACTATCACACGTTGAGGATGGAGAGGCTTCTCAACAATAACTCTTGGGTTTTCCGAGCCCCAGATGCAACAATTTTGCTTATTGACGTAGCCACCGAGGTGGAAATGGGCCTCATCAGTCAAGATGATTTTTCGATGGAATTCCGGATCATTTTTATGCATTTCAAGGACCCAATCAGCAAATACACGACGTTGTTGATGATCGGCCGGCTTGAGTTCTTGTGTTAACTGAATTTTATAAGCCTGAAGACCCAATTCCAAGGAACGACGAGGAATGGACAAACCTGGGTTTTCTTCAACACTTTGGGCTACAGCAGCAATATTCTCAGTTGTTCTTGAGCGACGTGCACGGGTTTTATTCTTAACATCACTAACTTGTCCCAACAGCTCGAATTTTTCCACCATGCATTGCGGTCCGACAAGGTGCTTCACGACGACCCAAAAATGCTTTAGTTTGGAGAACTGCGACTGCAAGATTTTTACCATTTCTGTAGTGAATTTTAATAATTTCAATGCGTTGTTGAATCGTGTATCGTTCCATTTTTAGTTATGGCGTAGTTCCACTTGTCAAATGTCAAAGAATAAAAGCTTCAAAAGTGACAGCTACCCAAATACCGGGTGATTCAAAATAACACCTCTTGTTGGAAAACCCGTATAACGCTCCTTTCTGATCATATAAAATATGAGACTTCATAGCCGCCGAAGAAATTTAAAATTGTAAAATTGCTACCCTTGTCACCTTTTAGTTGAAAATGTTCATTATATGACAAGTCCGCGTGTAGTCCTGCAGCAAATAAACATATACAACTAACTTTTTATAATTAATACTTATTAAAAATATCATTTTTGTGGTAGTCACAGCTAAGGATTTTCATACTAGAATTTGGATCAGCTTCACAATTTTACTGTTTTGATATTTTGTTTTAATCGCAGATTTTATTAGAATATCCTTAAGCAAACGAAGTTTGGATGACAGTGTTAAAAAATAAACCGGACAATATCGGGTATTAAAATGGTGGTTAATTGTAATACTTCAGTTTTTGCATATCACCAGAAATATTCAAATGATGCATTTTTCTGACCTTGTCAATGTTTGCCAAAATTTGTTTATTTTCTGTTTAACATTGAATTAATTAGCATAACAAAATCTACATTTGTTCTTTCGTTTGTATAGGTGATTAAAAGTTGTGATTTGCAACACTTGTTGACATGACAGTGTAAACAAAACTATAGCGATAATATTTTGCATATTTACATGGATAATGGGAATTTTCGTGTTTTCTCATTTAATGGATTCGATTTTTAAATAGGATTAACTGAATCGTTTATTTCCTAAATTTAAACTCATTATTTCGCCTATACAATTTTTAACGAGTGATTTTTTACGAGCTTTCGTATTTGATTTAAAAAAAAAAACAGAATTTAGAGAAATGTATGAAATCTTTATTTGAGTCGATAGAACGATCTATATAATTCAATGTTTAAAAATGATTTCATGTAAATGTTGACCGCGGCTGCCTTAAATGGATCATACGCTGGGTCCATTTTTGGCATACTCTGTCCAACATAATGGCCGGTATCTCACGAATAAATTCCTTAATATTGGCTTTCGGTGCGTCAACCGTTGCGATTTTGTCCTATAGACATGCGCCTTAACATAGCGCCATAAAAAATAATATAATGGCGTTAAATCGCACGATATAGGAGGCCAATTGACCGGCCCCAAACGTGAAATTATCTGTTCACCGAACTCAAAATTCAGTAAAAATTCAATAATCAGTAAGCGTTGTTCGTTTGTAAGTCGATTCATGGTTAAATTATAGACCAAACTGAACTTGTTTGACAGTAACATGTTACACGAAAACTACTAAGCAGCAAAAAATAGTGTTGCCAAAAACAAAGTAGTTAAAAAATCACCCATTATAATTATTTACTCAAAGTGGATGATATGCAGATATGTATGCAGCACATGTATCATATTTACAGTCTTATTTTATAAAATTTAAATTAATAGTTGGCAAACAAAACCTACTATAGGGTGGCTGATATGTATTGCAACCAAGTTCAGGTTGCTATCATTTCTAAACCGCTAGTCTGATAGCTGACAGATTTATTTCAGTTACAGTTCATTTTATTGTTTACAAGCTTAGAAAAGCATTTTGATCTATTGCATTCAGAAAAAAGTTATTCGTGATGGAATTCAAGCGTGATAGTGTGATTGCTTTATATTTGGGTGGAAAAACACAAGTGGCTATCGTTAGAGCCCTCCAGCATTTAAATGTGAATAAATCTTTTGTTTCTCGTACCATTGCTCGTTGCCGTGATACTGGCAGTGTTGCATCGCGCCCAAAAAGTGGACGAAAAAAACTGTAACAACACCAGAAATTATCCGAAAAGTGAAGGCCAGATTTGATCGAAATCCACGCCGCAGTGGTAGAAAAATTGCTCGTGAGCTGAACATATCGCGAGAACGGATACAACACATATTACAAAATGAGCTTGGACTAAAGCCATTGAAGTTCCAAAAAGTGCAAGAGCTCACCGATGCACAAAAAAAGTTAGACTGGAAAGAGCCAAGGAGTTGCTTCGCTTGCACGAAAGTGGCCAGTTACCGAATTTGGTTTTCGCCGATGAGAAGCCATTCCAAATTGAGCAGTTTGTGAACAAACAAAATGATCGGGTTTACTTGCCAAAGAGGTCAGCTGAAAATTTACACTTTCGATTGGCCACCAGAACTCAATCGCCGCCGATGGTAATGGTGTGGGCCGCCGTAACGGCCGATGGTCGCTCCCCGCTCGTATTCCTCGACCATGGGGTCAAAATAAATGCCGAATATTATCGGGAAAATGTCCTAAAGACAGTATTGAAGCCCTGGGCAGACAAACATTTCTACCGCAGACCATGGACATTCCAACAGGACTCAGCACCATCGCACTCAGCACGCGTCAACCAAGAATGGCTTAAAAAGGAGGTTCCTCGCTTCATTTCTACCGCACAATGGCCACCAAGATCTCAGGATCTCAATCCGTTGGACTTTTGTGCCTGGGGCATTTTAGAGAGTAAGGTTCGCACTAAAAAATACCAAAGTATCGATCATCTCAAGACGGCGCTTCGCCGGGAATGGGCCAAAATACCGCAGATCCACTTTCGTGCAGCGTGTGATGGCTTTGTCGGCCGTTTGAAGGCCATAATTCGTGCAAAAGGTGGCCAATTCGAACAAATCTAAACTGTTTCTAAAATTTTATGTTATTTTCGACATTTTTTACTTTTGAACAATAAAATTTCAACAACAAAAATAAAAAAAATATAGCGCTTTACTTTGTTGCATTACAAATCAGCCACCCTGTATAAACATTGCGGACCACAAATTGACAAATATTGATTTAATGACACACATTGGAAATATTATACAACCTAATTAAAAATTAAATATAAATGTGCATTATTACAATAGTTTTTGTTGCTTTTCCCTAAAAGTGTTATTGGCTACATGTGCGTATGAGTAATTCCTGAGAATATTCCCTATATTTCTCATGCGTACCAATGGCCGCAGAACAGTGCCTCTCTAACTCATTAAAGCCCAGACAATTTGTATACCCGCCGCCAAAGGATGAGGAATATAATTATTTTGTCACTCCGTTTTTAACACCTCTACATTAAAGCCCAGACAATTTGTATACCCGCCGCCAAAGGATGAGGAATATATATCTATTTTGTCACTCCGTTTTTAACACCTCTACATTTTGATCAGGGAAGCCATAAAGTAAATGTTGTAAAATTCTAGGACGATTTAGCTAGCCATGTCCGTCTGTCTGTTGTAATCACGCTAAAATCTAGAATAATTGAGTTAGATGTCAACTTTTTTTATGGAAACACTGTTTTTGGCAGCTCATGTCACTGTCAAACGTATTCAGTTTGGTCTATAATTTCACCATGAATTGAGGCCGACCTACCACAATGCCTAACTTGTGGTGACTGGACGCTGTTAAAGTTGAATGAAGATCCACTTTTTCATCGGAAAATTGGGTTCAGCGACGAAGATAATTTATTTTGTGCGAAGAGCAGCCAGAGGCATGGCAAGAACTGCCAATGCATGCCGAAAAATGCACTGTTTGGGGTGGATTATGAGCCGGTGGCATCATTGGACCGAACCTTTTCAAATACGACGAAGACAGAAAGACAAAAGGCGAGCGCTACCGTACGATGATTACATTTTTTTGCCCAAAATAGAAGAGCTGGACTTGGCTAACATGTGGTTTCAACAAGACGGTGCCACTTGCCACACAGCACGCGAAACAATGGTCTAATTGAGAGGCGAGTTTATTTCACGTTTGGGACCCGTCAATTAGCAGCCTAGATCTGGCGATTTAACGCCTTTAGTTTTTGTGGGGCTATGTTAAGGCTCATGTCTATAGGGACTAGACAGCAACGGTTGACGCACTGGGAGCCAATATTGAAGAATTTATTCGTGAGATATCGGCCGATATGTTAGAGAGAGTATGCCAAAATTGAAACCAGAGAATTAACAATTTGAGGCGCAGCCGTGGTCAACATTTACATGAAATTATCTTTAAACATTGAAATATATAGACCGTTCTATCGACTCAAATAAAGATTTCACACATTTCTCTAAATTTTATGTGTTTTTTTAACTCAAATACGAAAGCTCTTAAAAAATCACTCGTTACTTGATATAGTTGCAGGTATCTTGGGATTGAAAATAAGCTATATCGGTACACTTTTTTATATAGCTCCTATATATAGCATTTCTCCGATTTGACTTCTTAACTCCATGTATAACACAAACTTCAACTGATCGGGTGAAATTGGTAAGAGATTTTACTTGTTAATGCCATAGAACCGAAAAATTTCAATTGATGGGACTACAAATTGGAAACTTGAGTCTATTTATGTATATTTATACCTCGATGCCATCACGCGAAAAACGGTGGACACAAGTCCATGTTGAAATATAGCCCTCATGCAAATGTTTCACTTCTTTTGCTCAAATGGAATCAGAAACTACTTTTTTTCATAGGCACGTTTTAATAAGGCTCCCATACAGAGATCCTCCATTATTTGAATATTTGAAATAATTTATATTTGCCTTATAATACTGTGCAATTTGATCTAGTGGAGGATACGTAACAATCGGCCTGTGCAAACTTAATGCCGATTTTAATTTTTTGTATTGTATACCCTGCGACACACTGTAGTACAGGGCGCTATAACATTGTGTATTTGCTTGTAACAAAGGGAAAGATATAGATCTATCGTTTATTGTACCGATCGACCTAGAATCAGTTTCTGAATCGGTTTAGATATATCCGTGTGTCCATGTATCCTTATAATCAAAGCCCAGGTTGTAATTATTGTCTGATCGGGATAAAATTTGGTCCGAATATCTTGTTCGGCCTAAGAAAAAGCCCTATGAAAATTCCTGTGAATCGGTTCAGGTTTAGAAACAGCCGCCCATGTATGTATTATTCCTCCTGATGCACGAAAAGAAAAAATTCGTTTCTGCGAAACGAAATATTAGACAACTACAATTCTCGTTTGCCAGAACTGAAATTTCGTCAGTTGTGACAGAAACTTATTTCACTTAAGCGAATTTTTTCTTTGCGTGTGTGACATCGAAGCGCTATAGAAGTTTTCTTTATCCCCTCACTTTAGAGAGTAGGGTATATAGCAATTGCTACAAGCCAAAAGTGTAACACATCGAAGGAGTGACGTAAGACCCCAAGTATGTTTGGCGGAAATTCGATTTGTGTAATTTTAATTCATTTTAATTCATTTAATTCAAGTCCGTCTGTCAGTCAGTCTGTGTGTCTGTCTGCTGGCTGGCGCGGCAGGAATAACCGATTGACTTCAAAATTGATATGGGATAATATTTTTCTCCATTCCCGGCTAAGTTCGAAGATTGGCCATATTGGTCCACTTGTACCTCCCCCACAAAGGGTTAACATTTAGTGAAATATTTATTCTTTAATAGCTTCTTATTCGATCATTACGAAATTTAGCAATGACTGAATGAAGATTCATAACTCGCAAACAAATACTCGTAATGCTAAATTTGGGTAAAATCGGTTCAGATTTATATACAGCCCTCAAATATACGGTCCCCTCAATACAATAATAGTGTATAATTTTTTTGTCGTTTGGAGAAAATCACATTAGGAGTTTTTGTCAAATCAGACTTGTAGGCAAATCGTTTTACTTCAGAAGAGAATCGCTGTTTTCACATTCTTGTCATTTTAATATGAGGGGAATAAATAGGTTACAGGCAGATGATATTTTATTAGTCTAAAAGTGTGTTAATTGGAAATAAATAAAATTCAAAGAACCATAGCTATAGGTTTTAATTATGTTAGAATCCCATACAATACAATATACACTATTTTATTTTATTTATTTATATCACTTTCAATACAAAGTAAATTTATATTCTAATTTTACGGTCCACGGAAAAGCCGGGTTACAACGACTGTGTGGCTATATTTTGCCATGACAGACCAGAGCCTCCGACCCCCAAACTCACACTATGTTATTATATATGGTAAACAATATAGTTTTATGAGCTATTTAGGGTGCCTAGACAGGTTCAGATTGTGTTGTTCACAAAAGTTGTTCAGATTTACCGTGGCTATAATTTTGCAAAATATTGTTAGTGAAAGAAAACCAGTAAGGAAAGGCTAAAGTCGGGCGGGGCCGACAATATAATACCCTACACCACTCTCGAAATATTGAATAACTCTGATATATAAATTTTGTAATTCATGTATAAATTGTTTACATAAATTTACTTTTGGGACATTTTATACTTAAATAATACCCTGTACCACAGTGTGGTGTAGGGTATAAAAACGATTGGATCTAAAGAGCCAAATCGGATGAAACATATATATGGGAGCTATAGCTAAATCTTTACCGATTTTCTTCAAATTCAACTATGTTGGTTCATGGATCAAGAAACTCTACCATTCTAAATTTCAAAACGATTGGATGTAAAATACAGCTTCTATAGAACTAAAGGGCCAAATCGGACGAAACATATATATGGGAGCTATAGCTAAATCTTAACCGATATTCTTCAAATTCGGTAGTGTTGGTTCATGGATCAAGAAACTCTACCATTCTAAATTTCAAAATGATTGGATGTAAAATACAGCTTCTTCAGGACTAAGGAGCAAAATCGGACGAAACATATCTATGGGAGCTATAGCTAAATCTTAACCGATTTTCTTCAAATTCGGCAATGTTGGTTCATGGATCAAGAAACTCTACCATTCTAAATTTCAAAACGATTGGATGTAAAATACAGCTTTTATAGGACTAAAGGGCCAAATCGGACGAAACATATATATGGGAGCTATAGCTAAATCTTAACCGATTTTCTTCAAATTCGCTAGTATTGGTTCATGGATCAAGAAACTCTACCTTTCTAAATTTCAAAAGGATTGGATGTAAAATACAGCTTCTACAGGAATAAAGAGCAAAATCGGACGAAACATATATATGGGAGCTATAGCTAAATCTTAACCGATTTTCTTCAAATTCGGCAATGTTGGTTCATTGATCAAGAAACTCTACGATTCTAAATTTCAAAACGATTGGATGTAAAATACAGCTTCTATAGGACTAAAGGGCCAAATCGGACGAAATATATATATGGGAGCTATATCTAAATCTGAACCGATTTCAACCAAATTCAATAGCGATCTTAACAGCTGCAAAATACTCTAAACTGCAAAATTTCAGAACGATCGGAGTGAAATTGCGACCTGTAGTCGACGAACAACTTTACATGGACAGACGGACGGACGGACAGACATGCTTAAATCGACTCAGCTAGTGATTCTGAGTCGATCGGTATACTTTAAGGTGGGTCTAGCTGTGTCATTTTCAGGTGTTACAAACATCTGCCGTGAAACAAACTTATAATATCCTGTACCACAGTGTGTTGTAGGGTATAATTAGGAGTCCCTGTAAGTTATGCTGAAAATATTTTTTCCATCACTTTTTCAAAAAAAAGTGCAGGCATAACATGTTAACAAACAGTATTCAGCATATTCGTAGCTACATTATTGCCAAATATAGTTAAGCGGTATCACCAAGTCTAAATTAGCTGTTGGACAAAAACTGATGACACATTTTTTTGTGTGGCCCCATGATTTTAAGAATTTTTTGAGAACCATAAAAAAATTGGTCACCAATTTCGACAAACCGAGTATAGGGCTAAACTATCCTTTGACAGTAGAATCGATCCAACACTGTCAAGTCCGTGTATTTTTAAAAAAGTGTTCATTTTTTTCACTGTGTAATTAAGATGGACTTAGACTTTTAAAAAAAAAACTCTATTTCTGCGTGGTGGGCCTTCGACCGGTCAAAACAGGAAATTAATAGCCAAAAGAGTTGTTGCTGTACGACATGTACTTTTTTGGGCCCATATTCATACAAATAATGGACCAATCTTCATTCCGCCGAACAGAATATATTTCGATTTCTTTCAAATTAACTTTCCTGAATTGACAACTAAATTTGTGCGACAAAATTATAAAAAAAAATAAATGTGAATGAATTGTCAATATTCACAAAATTTTAGCCCTTTGTGAGAGAGGTACTAGAAGGAGTGGACCAATATGGTCCATCTTCGAACTTAGCTTGACGTAGAAAAAAGTATTATCACGTACCAAATTTGAAATCAACCTGTAACTCTTTTTGAGAGTTATCGTGCGCTCCAACCAGACAGACGGACGGACATTGGTCAAATGACTTAAGATGTCCTTAAACAGATTTCCGCCGAAAACTCTACCATTTCATAACGATTGGGTGTAAACTACAGCTTCTATAAGGCTAAAGGGCTAACATATGTGTGGGAGCTAATATATCTAAATCTGAACTGATTCTCTTCAAAATCAGCCATGCTGGTCAAAATAATTGGATGTAGAAATCTGAACCTATTTTCTTAAAATTCAAGATACCTGAATATGCTAAATTTCAAAACAATTGGAAGGAAAATACAGATTCTATGGGGTTAAAAGCCCAAATCGGACGAAGCATATATATGGGAACTATAGCTAAATCTGAACCGATTATGATGGTCCATGGATCAAGAAACTTTACCATGCTAAATTTCAAAATGATTGGATGTGAACTACAGATTCTAGAGTGTTAAAGGGCCAAATCGGACGAAACATATATAAGTATGTGGGCGCTAAGCTAAATCTGTACCCATTTTCTTCAAATTCAATAGGATTCTTGCTAGGTACGAAAGACTTCTAACTGCTAAATGTCAGCATGATTGGAGTGAAATTACGACTTGTACTCAATGAACAATATAAGATGGACAGACGGACGGACGGAGGGACAGACATGGTTAAATGGACTCAGATAGTGATTCTGAGTCGATCGGTATACTTTGAGGTGGGTCTATCTGTGGTATTTTTACGTGTTACAAACATCTGTCATGAAACAAACTTATAATACATTTTACCACAGTGTGGTGTAGGCTATAAATAGACATTATAAATGTTTAAACAAAAAAAAATATTTTGTACGCCAGTTTCAAACTACACCTCCGGGAAGTGTGTCCCGGTGACAGTTATTTAGCAGAGCTGGAACCTCTACGAAAGTTAAAGATCGAATAGTGAAAAAACAGTGAAGCTACTTTTTGTTAAATATAACTTTGAATACTAAATTTTTCGAAAACTAGTTAACATTATTTCTTTATGTTAGAGTTGAATTTCTATGAACACCCAAAAAGAGAAGTGCTGGACCCATTTAAACACGTCCGTCTATCCACAATATAATAAGCTCCGACAAACTTTAGCCATTCCTTACTGGTTTTTCAAATTAGTTAATATTTTATATTTAATAAATCAACTGCTATACATATATTGAATTTAATAGTCTGTATGTAGGAATGCTTCTAGATAAATCTTTCGAATACCTTAATTGGCTTTAGACATTCGCTTCGTATTCGCAACAAAAAAAAATATCGCAGTCGCAACAAAAATATTTGATTGCTACCATCTCGAAAATGTTCAATTTAAAAATGTAATGTGCAAAAAATGAGCAAAATATACGAACATATATTAAAATCAAATATTTATATATTTAATACTTACTAATAAGTTATGACACATAAACTTAATACGTAATGTGGCTTTAGATTTAAATGGTTACCTGAAAATAAATAAAATGTAAACAAAATTAGTGTTTGCAGAGATATTCAACCACTATAAAAATTTCATTTTTTTATATAAATTGCAAAACATAAACTGTGGTTTTTATAGAGTACATATTTACTGGGCATTTCTGGTCCTGATTTGTTGTCACGTTAACCACTAATTTACTTTTAAATAAAGTCATTTATCATAACCTTGTTTTTTGTGGTTCAGCAAACAACAAATACATTGGAAACATATACTAACCTAGAGAATAAAGTGTTAACATTTGGATGGTTCGTTTTGCTCGCAAATGAATCGTTAACAAGTAAGAAAGTTTAGTCGGGTAAGCCGACTTAAGAATTCCCTCACCTTCAGTCCCAAAAAATATTCGTAAATGTATTTATTTGTTTGTTTTAATTAAATTATTATCAATTTAAATTGCATTTAATAACTTTAGAGCATGTACTTGCATTAAAGTTATAAGATTGTATTTTTGGTGCAAAATGGTCCATTTGCGTGGCAGGTACCAAAGGAGCGTGCCAACAACGGCCACTTTTCTCTGGACTCTAGGTACTATAAAAGCATTGCACTGTACAAAATTTTCAGTATTTGTATAGACTGATATTAAAGCTTTAAGCAATTAAATTTTGGTTCATTTGTGTGGGAGGTACCAAAAGTGGATGACAACTTCGCCTAGTTTTCTTGAGGTATTAGCGATCAAGGAACTAATATTATGAGTGACATTTCAGAAGATTCGAGTAAGCAGTATAGAAGTTATTAAATAATCAATATTTCACTATATGTTAACCCTTTGTGGGGGAGGTACTAGAAACGTTTTGGACCAACATGGCCCATCTTCGAACTGAGCCGGAGATAGAGAAAAATATAGAGCCGCATACAAAATTTGAAGTTAATTGGTAAATCCTTTTGCGAGTTATAGTGCGCACCAGACAGCAGCCAGACAGACAGACAGGCAGGCAGACAGACAGACGGATCGACGGACATTGCTCAAATGAGTTAAAATGACGCAAATTGAAATTCTCCAAACATAATTGGGGTCTTACGGTGAGGGGATAGAATTCGGAAACTATGTCATTAGTGTGGTGGAATAATTTCTCTTCCAATTTCAATGGTTGATGGGAATACAATTTTTTTCAATTCGTGTATAACACCTCGAAATATAGATCAAGGACCTCATAAAACGTATATAGTCTTGATCATCCGTATGTTGTAATCACGCTACAAACTCAGATAATTGAGGTGCATATTAAATGGGATTGCAGTTGAGCAATATCAGACTATTTTTATACCGTACACCACACTGTGGTACAGGGTATTATGACTTTGTGCATTTGTTTGTAACACCCAAAAGGAGAAGAGATAGACCCATTGTTTATTATACCGATCGACTTGTAATCACTTTCTTAGTCGATTTAGCTATGTCCGTCTGTCTGTCCATCTGTCTGTCTGTCCGTCTGTCTCTAAATGTATTCTTGTAATCAAAGTACAGGTCGCAATTATGGTCCGATCTCGACGAAACTTTACACATATCTTTTTTTGGCCCAACGACGATCCCTATTAGGTTAGGTTGAATAGAGGAGACGTTTAAACGTCTCATGTCCATGGGCATAGGTTAGGTTAGGTTGACGAGAGGAGACGTTTAAACGTCTCATGTCCATGGACATACACTTAAGCCAGCGGTTCGGCCTGTTGTGCGCTCCTTATTTATGATCTTTTTATACCTCACGAGTTACAGAAAATCAGTTCTAGACACGAATTTGCTCAGTATCTTCCACTCGTATTCTCTGTGATGAGTCAAGTCTGGTAATATGTCGGACCCGAAATGTTGGGATATTGCATGTGTGAAAGCCGGGCAGTGACACAGAAAATGTTCCATCGTTTCGATGTTTTCCCTGCATGTCCTGCATTCGTCGCTTCCGGCTAGTCCTATGCGATGAAGATGTGCTTGTAAGCTTGAGTGTCCCGTTAGAACACTCATCATCTTACTAATATCGATCTTGTTTAGTTTCAGAAGACTTCTTGTTTTCTTTTCATTTGGGTCACCCCACAGTATCTTTGCAGTTGCTCCTACTGTTGCGCTATTCCACACAGTTTTGTGATGCAACACTGCCCAGTGCTTCAACTCATTTTTCGTGGCTTCGAAAGGTTTCCAATTTTATTACTCGAAGTTCTCTGCCCTTTGAAGCCAAAATGTTTGCCCGTTCATTTCCAATCACTCCGTTGTGCCCTGGTACCCAGAAAATACGCAATGAGTAATCATTTATTTTTTAGTTCATTCCAACACAGTTCTGGATTTGACCCTTTCCTATGTTATTGCTTTAATCGCCATTTGACTATCTGTGAAGATGTTGGCATATTTAGGCTTTGTGGTGTTACTGAGCCAGTTCACACACTCCGTAATTGCTCGAACTTCTGTTTGAAATACCGTGTTATGGTCAGGCAGGCGGTAGTGAAGTTCGACTTCTGGTTCATCAATTAAAAGTCCCAGACCCGTCGTTCCTCCTCGCTTGGACCCATCCGTGTAGCAGCTGGTTCCCACTGGCACATGGGCCAAAGTTCCATTATCCCAGGAGCGTCTGTCTGGCACAAACGTATCACAAGTGGCTGTAAGCCGCACTTCAGGAATGCGGTCGCTGATTTCTGGCATTTGAATGTGACCAACTAGAGATTCTAAAATATTTTGATGGTACGACTTGTGGTCTCGATTTATCCTTTCACCACTTGTAGACGTCTTACTGTGAGGGCTGTCTATTGGTTGAATGTGCAGTATAGTCTCCAACGCTTTTGTTGGTGCAGTTCTAAACGCCCCGCTTATGCCTAGACAGCACATACGTTGAATTTTTTGCAAAGATATTACGTTGCACTTCTTGTCCATTGATGTCCACCACACTACACAGGCGTAGGTGATTATTGGTCTAATCACGCTCATGTAAAGCCAGTGAGTCATATTTGGACGTAGTCCCCATTTTGAACATATAGCTCTTCTGCACAACGACCAACATCTGTTGGCCTTTGTAACTCTTTCTTCAAGATGATCTTTCCAGTACAGTTTCTGATCCAAGATTACTCCCAAGTGTTTTACCTTTTTAGTTATAGCAATTGTCTTATTCAGGAATCGAGGCCGGATAAAACGTGGAATCTTCGTTTTCATTGTAAATAGACATACTTCTGTTTCGTCTGGATTAACATTTAATCCCCTTGGTTGTGCCCAGTTATATTCTATGTAAAGTGCCTCTTCAGCTCTTCTGCATAATAGATTTGGATGAAAGCCCCTTAGAAGTATTACAACGTCGTCTGCATAACAGACTGGTTTAAGTCCTTCATTGGTGAGGGCTTTTAAGAGACTGTGTATCGTCGTAACCCATAGAAGAGGCGATAAATGCCCCTTGAGGTATACCACGATTTACCTTTTCCTTAATTTTTACGTCATATGACCCCCAAATAATCCACCTATTCCTATTCCAGTTTTTCAGAGCCCGGTCATCCTGAAACTCTTCTAAGGACTGGATAAGCGTATCTGTCTGTACATTGTTAAATGCGCCCTCAATATCTATACAAACAGCAAGTGTATACATTTCTTTACTGAAGGACTCTTCTATGTGGTGCACTACCTCATGCAGAGCTGTTTCCACTGATCTTCCTTTGACATAGGCGTGTTGTTTGACTTTTAGCCTGTCATCCGCTATTTTACTTTTGACCATGATATCAATTATTCGGTCCATTGTTTTTAACAGGAAAGAGTTAGATCGATAAACCATTGGGGTAGTATAACTCGCCTTGCCAGGATTTGGTATAACGACCACCCTGAATTCCTGCCAGTTTTTTTGGGTTATAAGAATGGGCTAGGCATGCAGTGAACATTCCAGCCAGATGAGCTGATACCAGATCCACCTCATTCTGTAGAAGTGCTGGAAATATTCCATCCGGTCCCGCAGCCTTAAAGCGAGAGAAACTTTTTATCGCTTCTTTAACCATATAATCTGTTAAATTGAATTTGGTTAAAATCGATTCAGATTTAGATATAGCCCCCATATATACGTTACCACCGATTTGACATGTACGCGCTACAAAAATGAAGGAATGCTGCCAAATTCGGAGAAAATCAGTTCAGATTTAGATACAGCCCCATATATATACGTTACCCCCGATTTGACATATAGGCGCTGTAGAAACTGTATTTTATATCCGACCATTGCGAAATGCGGCAAAAAGAGGTTTCTTTCTACATGAAGGAATACTGGCAAATTCGGAGAAAAGCGGTTCAGTTTTAGATATAGCCCACATATATATGTTACCCCTGATTTTACATGTAGAGATTGTATTTTATATCCGACCAGTACGAAATTCGACAAAAAGAGGTCTTTTTACATGAATGAGTATTCAGGGAAAATCGATTCAGATTAATATATAACCTCCATATACATATATGTTCCTCCTGATTTGGTTACAAAGCTCTATAGAAGTTGTACTTTACTTCCGATCATTTAAAATTTTCCAGAAAGAGTTTCTCAATTTAGGAACGAATATTGCTTAATTTATCCAAATAATTAATGACCCTTATCGCATTGTTAGAGAGGTGTATGGTATTATATAGTCGGCCCCGGCCGACTTTCTGACTTTCCTTACTGGTTTATGGTTTTCTCCGTTCCAGAAACAAACGATTTAAAAAAAAATCAATTTTTTTCTAATTATTTCAACAACAGTTAATAAACTTCTGTTACCAAGTGAAAGTGTCATTATTAATATTTGTAGTCCTCATAATTTTCTTCAATTTAAAGTGCATCAATTTAATGTGTATATACTTCAAAAATATGGTCTAAAGGCACCTTCTTAGAAAATGGGAATTTTAAAGAAAAAATTAAAAACAAGTAATAGCGTTGACTTCGGTCATGCCGAATGATATATACCCTCTACAATGGATTGCATTCAATTTTATTACCGGAAAAATTTTTGGATATGGAGAAAATCATGAAACGATCCTTTTTATACCCTCACTTTAGTGATACGAGGGTATATATCATTTGCTACGGAAAAAAGTGTAACACATCGAAGGAGTGACCTAAGACCCCAATTATGTTCGGCGGATATTCGTTTTGGGTCATTTTAAGTCGAATGAGCAATGTCCGTCCGTTTGTCTGTCTGTCTGTCGGTCTGTCTGTCGGTCTGTCTGTCTGCTGGCTGGTGCGCATGATAACTCTCAAAAGGAGTAACCGATTGGCTTCAAATTTGGTATGCGGTAATATTTTTATCTATCTCCGGATGAGTTCGAAGATGGGCCATATTGGTCTACTCCTTCTGGTACCTCCCACACAAAGAGCTAAAATTTAGTGAAATATTTATTCTTTAATAACTTCTATACTACTTATTCAAATCTTCTGAAATTCTACACATAATATTAGTATATTAGTCGCTATTACCTCGAGAAAAATGGGTGAAGTTGGCATGCCCCTTTTGGTACCTCCCACACAAATGGACCATTTTGCATGAATATTTAACTGCTTATAACTTTAATACAAGTGCATAAAAATGCTTGAAATTTTCTACAGTATAATGTTTTTGTAGCGCCTATAGTCCTGCAAAAAATGGGCATTATTGTACAGCCCCTTTTGGTACCTCCCACACAAATGGACCGTTTCGTACCAAAAGTAACTTTAATACCAGTGCATACAAATACTTGAAATTTTGTACAGTGTAATGCTGTTATAGTGCCTATAGTCCTGTAAAAAGAGGGCGTTATCACCCCGCCCCTTGTTGTTTAAGTAAATTATTAAAAAACGAACGCTGCAATGTTTAGACCGCAAATTCTTTAGCCAAACTTCACCTGAAAAATGTGGTGTTTGTGGCTTGAAATAGATTTTTTGGGAGCTACATCTACACGGGGACTAGAACAAAATAAATTTTTACTTGTATACATTTTATTGAAATGATTTCTTGCTAAATTTGAATTTAAACTGCAAAGTTTCAGCTAAATTTCTTAGAAAATGTTGCGTTTATGGCTTAAACAAGCCTTTTTGGGAGCGATATCTATAGGTGGAATATAACAAAATATGAACTGATTTAAAAAATTTTTACTGCGATGAATTCTTGCCTTAATTGAATACAAACTGCAAAGATTCAGTTAAAATGCTTAGAAAATGTGGTATTTATGGCTTAAATACGTATATTTTGGAGCAATCTCTATAAGGGAGCTATATCAATTAAAAGAATTTGCAATCCCAAACGACCTGCAACTTTAAGAAATATTTCTACCAAATTTGATCAACCTAGCTCTATTATTACGGACTGTAGCGTGATTACACCAGACAGACGGACAGACAGACAGACGAACATGGCTAAATCGGCTTAGAATTTCACGACGATCAGGAATATATATACTTTACGGGGTCGCAGAAATATTCAATGGGAAATATTCATATTAGCTTTGAACTAATGTTAAATTAACCGAAACTAACTTTGTTATGCGTTTTGTTTTACTTCTTGAAACTAGGCTCTAATGGGATGTAATTTTTGTTGGCAAAATATCCTTTCCAAATATTGTTAAATACGAGTATATTTTTATAATCTTTAAAATTACTTTAATTAATAGAAGATTGGAATTGATAAACTTACAAAATCCAGCTGAAATATCTGTGGGGTGGGCTAAAGCCACCCCCTTCCTTCGCTTATAGGGTTTAGTTAACTTTTCATAATATAATAATGTTCACTTTTTTCCTGTGTACCACAGTTATTGTCAAATCTTCATTTATAAACCTGTTGTGCATAAAAATTTCGAACCTGTTATTGATGCTGGTTTCCTACAGGAAAGATTTTTCCGTTCCCTGACACATGAGACCTTTCCTCAGACACCTTAATGTAGAGACAACCATAGCTGTTCAGAGAGACAGACTGACACTGTTTACGGTGAGTGTATTTCGTTGAGTTTAACTTTTATGCCTCTATAGCCGAGCAAATATTAGTTAATGCTGTAATGCGACACCAACATACTCGCACAACACACCCGCACAACACACTTTGAAACAAGCACACATTGACAGATAGGCCAACTGACTAAAAAACACTCGAGCACACACTTTTGGTTTGTTTCTGAAGGATTTTTTTGTGATTTGGTGTTCAAACATTGAATCTTTTGTTGTAGCCTAACGCGCACAACCACAACCATACGCACAATGACACAGAACCCGAGTTATTGATTCAGATTTTTCTTTTTGGGTAATAAACATAAAATGTGTTTTATGTACTCGCCGCCCGCTCACTTCCTCAACCGCCTGACAAATACAAACTGAACTTTGTTCATATTTTGTCCGTTTGTTTGCATGTGCAAAGTTTGTTTATGTCAAAAAGAGAGTTAAAGTTCCGAAAATATTCTAGCGGCATATGTCTTCCTCTCTCTTCCTCTCACTCTCTCTGTGCCCATCTCCATGCAGAAGGTCGACTAGTAACAGTCTGGCACAGTTGGTGGGGTTTTGTTAACCCAAAATCAAATATCCGCTCTTACTGTGGGTAAAATTTAAACATTGTTTTACTGAGTGTGAGAAGGACTTTTTTCTCTTGTGTGTTTTGTGTTCTCTGGTATATGTCATTGTTGTGGCTCTCTGTGTTGTTGATTTAACTGGCTGGGGTTCATTTGTTTAAATTGTAGCCTTTGTAGTGGATGTGAGAGCATAACTTAAGTCACAAAAAGCATAAAGGCACAGTTAAAAATAATAAAATAGATATACATTATTCGGTCTAACATCAATATTTCAAGGTATTACAAATGGAATGAGCATGTTAGTACACCAACATTCTATGGCGAAGGATATACTTAGAAGGGACATAAATACTACAAAACAAAATTTAACACACCCTTACCACGTAGATAATGAAACCTAAACCTTTCTTACTTGCTCACTTGCCTCTAGGTATTGTAAGTACAAAGCGTTTGTGTACACTATTAATTTTTGGCACACAAATTTTAACATTTGTGAGGAGATACTACGAAAAAAAAAGATTCTTCCAAAAAAAATTCGGGGCGCGGAAATTATGAAATTTTTTACCGGACTGTATGCACTATAAAAGCATTAATTTCTGAACAAAATTTGAAGTCTTTATAAGCACTGGTAAATAATCGCTTTGTATGATGGGTATCAAAAGGGGTGGCGATATATAGCCCATTTTTCTCAAAGTGATAGCGACGTAAAAACTATTGCTATATGAGGAATTATAGATTTTCTGTCAGCTTTCTTTTTGGCAGCGCAAATTTTTTCGTGTAACATATTACTTTCAAACATGTTCAGTTTGGTCTACAATTTAACCATGAATCGACCTACAAACGAATAAAGCTTTTTTTGTGTCCTAACCTAAAAATTATTTTTTTGTATAGATTGTGGCATACTGTTATATAAAATCAAAACCAAAAATTTTTTTATGGATAAATTTTTTTTTTAATTTTTTTATTAAAAATACTATTTGACCTATAATTTTTGGAGTACTCGTATATGCCCGATCAGTTCGACTTATACGTTAAATTTAAGCTATTAATGTGGGCTACCAATGTTTGAAATATCTCGTTAACTTTAAAAAAGTGGTTTAGTAACAGTCATTCAACAAAGTGGAAAAGGTAGATTTTTTCAAAAAAAAAATAAATACATAAAAAATAAAAAAAAATCGAAAAAAAAATATTTTATTTTATTTTTTGCATCCTATAATGCCTATTTGAAAAACATCTATGGATAAATGTAGACATTATAGCCCTTTTGGTAGAGGTAAAAGAATTTCAAAGAATCTTTTTTTTAAATTTCTGTTTAAATAGCGATTTTATTTATTACTTTTATTTATATTATGTACATTTGAGTTTATTTACATGAACAAGTTTCATTAGAAGTAATTGTGAGTTCTTTGTTGACGTTTGTTGATTTCGGAATCGGTTTCTCTAATGAGGAACCAAATATAATCTCCCATCATTCTTTCATCCCAGTGCCCTTGGTAACTCCGCACGATGGGAAAATATGATGAAATATGCGCGCATAGGGCATTGAAAACAACTTTCAAAAATCAGTTTTTTGGGATTGTTGTTTTATTGAGGATAACATTTAATGAAAATACCTTCAAATTTTATGAAAATATCTCTAGGCGATTCCGAGTTATGACCATTCAAAGATTGTTTTTTTACTAATAAATGCAAATAAAAATGCGATGATAAAATGTCTATACTAAAATGCATGTAGAATTCTCGTTTGATGGTGAAATGCGACCGGACTTGTAACATATAATAAGGTTATATTAATCTTAATTCTTGTGTATAAGACGTATTTTTAACGTCTTTAAATGAAGAGATATTTCCAAGTAAAAATACAGTTGTTTTTGTTTTTCAAAAAAATTATACACAGTAAATGGAATACAACTTTTTTGGATCACGTGGGATCACTACCATATGACATAGAGAAGATAGATGACTTAGTGGTGTATCCAACAGTACCAAGCTTATCTGCGAATTTTTGCGATTTTGGCAGATTTTTGTACTTTTAATATGTGCTTTTTTTTACTTTAAATATAGAAAATATGTGTGCGAGCTACATCTATCTATGAAGCGATTTTCCCGAAATATATGGACCGATTTTCTTGGTCCAAAAAAAAAACTTTTACGAAATTTCGGAAAAATCGGATAATAAATACGACCGGTACATGTCCGGTTGCATGTTTGTAGTGTCCTGCGAACAAGAATAGGATTATATGTGTAATTTTTTTTTTATTAGGATTATATGTGTAATTTTTATAGTTTACTTCTTCTACAAAAGCTATAAAAATATAGTTAAACGCTTCTGCAGTTTATGCATATTAGGGTGGACCGATTTTTTGTTTTTAATTTAACTTTTCTTTTATTAACAGTCGACGACGCATCGTGTAAGTGCATTATGCATTAGTGCAACACTTCCGCTTTCAAATATATTGCAGACGACGATTTCATCCTATTTATGTTGTTTTGGTTTCAATTTCAAAAGCATTACCCGGTTTTGTAGCAAGTGGAGCTACAAGAACGACTTTGTGCAAATTAGTGTAAAGATCAGAATATCGTACCAACTTCAGTGATCTTGATATTAAATTAAAGCTGACAAAATTTAGTTCAAAATGTATTTGAGTTACTTGATTGTGTGTTGCTGCTTTTTAAATATATAGACCATTGAAGTTGAAACATATTTTTGTCAATAATCATAATTCCCTTTAATTTGAGGCATAACACGGCTCAATGAGGCTCATACTTGAACATACTTGTATTTTCCATGATAGCTGAAATCTAAAAAAATCAAAATGGAAGAGCTGGTCTTGGCTGACATATGATTTGAGCAGTTCATTTCACGTTTAGAGCCGGTAAATTGACCGGATAGATGGTGGGATTTAACGCCTTTAGATTATTTTTGTTTGCTATGTTAAGGCTCATGTCTATAGGGACCCGCAACGGTTAACGCATAAAAAGCCAATACTAAAGAATTTATTCGTGATATGTTGGAGAGAATTTGCCAAAAGTGGACGCAGCATATAAACTATTTAAGGCGCAGCCACGGTCAACATTTACATGAAATCATCTTGAATTCTATAAATCATTCTTCTTGAATCGAAATCAACATTGCGTTAAAAATATAACGTAACAGTAAAATTAAATCTGGGTACACCAATTTCTTCTCCAAAGAATTCTCTTGAAGATAGTCCAAACCGTAGGACTATATCTATAACGGTATAGTCATGAGATAGAAAATACTGCTATGCGCGCGTATTTACCCCTTTTTTTCCATTGTGCGCCGCTCGCTGGACTTCAATTCTTGGTGAAACCTTTCGCCATGTTCGTCACTTATGTCGCCAAGATTCTCGGGGAAAAAAATTAAATGAGAATGCAAGAAATTAATTTTGAGGGACATATTTACACCTGTTGGAATACCTCTAATATATTTCTAATCAATTTTTTCATAATTTTTTTAACAAATCATTAATCATTGTTTCATATTGCGGGCTTTTATTGGATCCAAGGAAATTTGAAACTACAAGCTTAAACGACATCCATGCTGCAATTTCATCCGACGTCAAATATGATTCGAAATTCACATCTTTCATCAGTTTCCTTATTTTAGGCCCATCAAAAACGCCTTCTTCGATTTTTTGAAAAGAAAGACTTTTAAAATATGAGAGTGAATTGCCATCTTTCCTTAAGGCTTTTACAACATTTTTAAAGAGCCCCAGCTTAATATGCAGTGGTGGCAAAAAATCGGATATCCCAGAGGCATAACATACCAACTACTTTTAAATCGCAACATATTTTCCAGTCATGTTCATATATTATGTATTTTATCAATTAAGCCATTGTTTCGCATGATTCCTTAGTGTTGACAGCATGAGCAATGGGAATCGACGGTTTCTGATTTCCTTTGTGTAAAAGTACTGCTTTCAAATTACTGCTGTCAACAACTAACCGCTGTTATCTATACTTCGACACTTCCTACTCCAATCTATTAACTTATACAAAAATAGCAGTCCGTATCGTGAATGAATGTTTGTCTCCAAATAATTGGCCTTCCAAATAGCTCGTGAAGTCTAAAGTTAAAACGTTTTACTCCACAAAACATTGTAATACATTAATTTTAAAGTACTTACCGCATTCTTCCAGTCCATCGAGTAAGATTTACATGGCACGAATTACACAAAATACTAGGTGTCTACGGTTCGTTCATATTTTCAACTCGTATACCAAAATATATCACATATCGTCGGTGCGCCGACGAAAACTCCTATGTGTTTTTTTTACTAGTTTTCAGGAGAGACGAAAAAAGTTGCTATTTCGCCAAATCGCGATATTTTTAGTATCTCAGATTTTTGAATTTTTCTTTTAATTATTTACCACCAATATATCATAACAAAAATCGTATATGTGAAAAGCCCATGACGTGGTAAATGGTTTTCATGAAAATCGACACATAGGATGTTTTGTTCGGAGCATTTTAAATATTTATAAAACAAAAAAATTACACATAGGAGTTTTGATATTTGACTGTTCACAGCGTACCTCAAGCAAACGAAAGTTGGACTGGATTGTGGCTAAAAACGGCTAATGAGGTTTTTGTACAGAATCATCCCTTCTACTCAGATAAGAAGAAATCTAAATCTGATCTGCTTTCTTTCGCGAGTTATCGCGATAAAAACAATTTTTAACCAAAAACCGAATTTAATTACATTGAATCGCGGAAATTTAAAACTATAACATAATTTCCCATAAATATGAACAATTGTAAGCCGCTTTGTAATGTCCGCGATATTTGCTATATTATTCTATAGCGAAATTATTGTAATCCAAAAATTCGACTTACACCGCTAAATTTTTACAAAAATATTATTACGAATTTAATAAAATTTATATATTAACTTTCAATGATTTCTGAGTGATAGATTGGCACCAGCATTTCCGCCATAAACATCCCGCGACGAATAAATTTCGAACAAAAAACATGTAAGTTCAGAATTATTTTACTATATAATGCTATTATTACGCGAACGGTCAGTCCTAGGAAAAAGTTGTCAAAGAAAGTTTGGGAGATATTAAAAACGACTACAAGTCTTTCTTTAACAAAAAAAATTATAATAATTTGGTAGGGATTTACAATGTGTCAAATCAAAATATGCCTCATATAAAGGAAAAGGCATACAAAAGTTTTAACACACTGTAAATCCTTACCCAATTACTATAAGTTTTGTTTGTTAAGGAAAGAGATGTAGGCCTTTCGCTTATCTCCCAAACTTCCTTTGACCACTTTTCCCTAGAACTGGTCATACGCGAGATAATAGCATTATGTAGTAAAATTATTCCGAACTAAATTTTTTTTGTACAACATTTATTCGTCGAGGGATAGTTTTCGCGAAAATGCTGATATTAATGTATTCCTCAGAGATCATAGAATGTAAATATATAAATCTTATTATATTCGGTATAATATTTTTGGAAAAATTTGGCGGTGTAAGTCGATTTTATGGATTACACAAAATTCGCAATATAAAAACATGGCAAATGTCGCGGACGTTACAAAGCGTCTTACAAATAATCATAATTAAAGGAAATTGTGTTACGGTTCTAAATTTCCGCGTTTTTCTTTACAAATCAAAGCAATTAAGTTTGTTTTGAGTAAAACTGCTGTTTTCGCGATAACTCGCGAATGGATGCAGATCCAATTTTGATCTATTCATTGTCGAATAGAGGGGATGATTCTGAACAAAACCTCATTAGCCGTTTTTTGGGGAGAATCTAAGCCAACTTTCTATCCCTTGGGACAGGCTGTGCCTACAACACATAGGAGTTTTTGTCGGAGCATTGCTATAGAGGGATACACATAGGAGTTTTTGGTAACTTCGGAACCGTTCAAGATAGCGTAAAATGCTTTGGTGGGTAGTCGTTTGACCGCTAAGACGTTCGAATTCAAAGACAATAAAAAAAAATCGAAAAATTACACATTGGAGTATTTGTCGGCGCACCGACGATATATTTCTTTTATTATTTTACTAAACGCACGTCGATTTTTTTAATTACACATTGAAAAGTTCTTTGCCTTTTACTCATACTTCGAAATATAACTTTGTAATATTTTTCAGCAAATCGACTTATCTCTTTAAGGCGCTGAATTACATTAATTTATTAATTAAAAATTTCATTCATAAATTCCAGGTTTAAGGTTCATAAGTTGCAGTATCTGTAGCTGACATATAGTTTGCTTCGAAAGTAGACACCCAATATTTTCAAGACTGCCGCGTACTACTTTGTATTGCGTACATATAATTTTACTACCTGTATATACGACTGGGATGTCCATGCCCCTAAAAGGCGTAACTGAATGGAAACCTCATAATTAAATAAAAACCCACACATATTGTTGAATGACCCTCTATCTGAGCAGATCTCATCCAATATAGCTCTCACATTGCATATCATGTTTATGGAGGGTTACGAACGGCCATAAAACCTCGTCCTCTCTATAATTTTATAATGTCTGACATCAATCCTCATAAAATAAAATGCAAGTGCAATGTCTCTTAAATGTCTCTCTCACATATGGCGAATTCAGTATAAGCAAAAACTTCATTTAAAAACGAGAAATATGAAACAAGATTTTTTTTTTAATTTCCCTAACATTCACAAAATGTCTCATAACTTTTACATCTGTCCATAGATTTATTTCTTCATTAGCATGCTGGATTTTTAAAAATGTGATAAAATATTTTTTTTGATTTTTTTCTATTTTTTATGGTTTTTTTGTACCAGGAAAAAGTGTTTTATAAAACAAAAATAATTTTTTTTCTCATATTCTTGACGACTGTTACTAAACCAAAGATTCTACGTGAAAGCGATATTTGCAGCATATGTAGCCCTCATAATTCCCTTTAATTTGAGGCATAACACGGCTCAATGAGGCTCATACTTGAACATACTTGTATTTTCCATGATAGCTGGAATCTAAAAAAATCAAAATGGAAGAGCTGGACTTGGCTGACATATGATTTGAGCAGTTCATTTCACGTTTAGAGCCGGTAAATTGACCGGATAGATGGTGGGATTTAACGCCTTTAGATTATTTTTGTTTGCTATGTTAAGGCTCATGTCTATAGGGACCCGCAACGGTTAACGCATAAAAAGCCAATATTAAAGAATTTATTCGTGATATGTTGGAGAGAATTTGCCAAAAGTGGACGCAGCATATAAACTATGACAGCCACGGTTAACATTTACATGAAATCATCTTGAATTCTATAAATCATTCTTCTTGAATCGAAAGAAAATATATTTGGAACACAAATTTAATATTATACATATATTTCTGGGCAAATATTTTTTATTTGAAAATCAATAAAATAAATTTGAAACGCATTTGAAAAAAATCAACAAACCAAATATATTTGAAAACACATACAAATATTTGTATCCCCTCACCTTAGAGAGGAGGGTATATATCATTCCAAACGAGCCAAAGTGTAACACATCGAAGGAGTGACCTAAGACCCTAAGTATGTTCTGCGGATATCCGTTTTGGGTCATTTTAAGTCGAATGAACAATGTCCGTCCGTCTGTCTGTCTGTCTTCTGGCTGGTGCGCACAATAACTCTCGAAAGGAGTAACCGACTAACTTCAAATTTGGGTTTTCGGAAGAGGCGATCAAAGTTTGATGTATTTTTAAATTTTTTATGGAATTTCTTTATAATGCAAATTGAATGACCTGTACTGTTTTGTGTATAACTTTTGATTGTTTTGACGGATATACTCCAAATTTTGACTGAATATAATTTGGAATATGCAATTTCCCTAAAAACATGCTAAGTCGACTTATGGGCGAAGATGACACGCCCCTTTTGGTACCTCCCACACAAATGGACAATTTTTAAACAAAAGTTAATAGCTTATAACTTTATTACCAGTGCATACAAATACCTGAAATTTTGTACGGTGTAATGGTTTAATAGTACCTACAATGTAGTCAAAAATGTGCATTATAGCCACGCACCTTTTGGTATTCAAATGCAGTTTAAATTGATAATAATTTAATTAAAACAAAAAATAAATAAATTTACTAATATTTTTTGGGACTCAAGGTGAGGGGATTCATTAGTCGGTTTACGCGACTGAATTTTCTACTTGTTTTTTTGTAATTTGGTGTAGATTTAAAGTTATTATATTGTAACTTCTGAACCAAAGTCGTCCCCACTCCAAAATGTACACTATCGGTAGAGTACATATGAACCAGTTTTTATAAAAAATTTAAGGAACAAAAATTAGACCGATTTTGAGTTATCGCAATTTATATTTTTATTTCCGCGATAAGTGACCGAAATAAATTTTTTAAAATAAAATTAATATTTTTTATGAAAAGTGCACGGAAAATCCTTTAGGAACAATATTTTATACTTAAAACTTCTTATGCTTTGTAGCATTAAAATTAACTTCAAAAATCCATTACAGAGGAAAAAAATTGATTTTTCTGAACTTTGACCTGGCCCCCTGCCTTTAACTTTCATTTAATTTGTTAAATATTGTGGGTCATTACTCCCTCAAACTGGGGCAACATTTTCTGAGAATTTGAGAAAGACCTAATTTTTGACCTATATGGTAGTTCCTTGAGAAGGAACTACCCATATATGTTTCAAGCCAAATATGTTTGGGACAATATAATACAGAAGCGATTTTTGTTTTCAGAGTGTATCATTGAAAGATTTCTCATTGCAGATTCATATGGGATTCTTCAAAGAATCCCATAAAACAGCTGTTACTGCTCAGTCCCCCATTTATTAAGAAGGTGAAACAACACTTGGAATGGTTAGATGTACAAATTATACCTAGACACAGGAAAAAAATTGGTTGGAATTCGATTGTAAAATAAAAAATAGTACTAGCAACAAAAAGTATACTGCCTACACCGTCTGTCGGTTGTATTTATATATAACTAGCGGACCCGGCGAACTTCGCCTCGCCCCAATTTAACGCCTTCAGATAAACTCCAGAGTGATAATAAAACACAGATAGTTAAAATTTTAATGCGATTTGTTTCAAAGGAATCGAAATCAGTAGAGAGCGATGTGATAAACAACAAACAACGAAGACAGAAGACAGGCAACGTACAGATGACCGTGCGAAAAACAGGAAAATTCGAGATTAATTCCACAGACTTCCTACGATTTGTCTTGAGATTTATTGATTGTCATCGTAAAAGCCAATCGTACAGGGAACTGAATCCGCTTGAATTGGAATGAAAGATCAGTTGGAATAATCGGAATTCGTGGGATAAGGACTTCCTCTCCTTTGAATTTTCCCTTGATGATCGTCGCCTGAATCACATTGTCCATCAGTTTCATAATGGACAACCGCGAACTATGCACAATTTCGGATGAATCAGAACATGATTATGATCGATTCCACCTTCAGCTGTAAATTATGCGGCGGAGCTCCTGGCACATCAAGCGAGTTCGATTTTACTTTGAATAATAAAATTCATGCTATCGACGTCCTTATTCTTCGCTGCTAATATTGCCCGTTCACTAATCTAATCGAGATTTGGAAACACTTTGGTGATGAGTTCCTCGTTCGACGATGTGAACTCGCAAAAATTTGCCGGGAACAATATCAATGCAGTGGAAACATCAACAGTAATTTGGCCATTGCCAAGCGCCAACAGTTGTTTCGAGAATTCAAGAGCCGATGAGTCGTTCTGCAACGCGACTCTCATGTTCGTGGTCAACATGCCGCCACAAAGACCACGATTTCAGGCATGCATTAATTTCATCGGCAGTAGATTTCGGGATGACGGGAAGCGTTTGACGAAAATCTCCGGAGAGCAATATCATAGACTCACCAAATTGTCTCAAATCACGTCGTAAATCCTTCATCGTTCGGTCAACTGCCTCCAGAGCTCGTTTATGCGCCATCGTGCATTCATCCGAAATTATGATTTTGCAGTGCCCGCAATCCAATAAGATAACCTTACCTCTTATACTCAAACTTATTATCTGAAAAAATTTTCGAACTGATAAATATCGCGTTGAATTTTAATTGATCGTAATGCTTGTACCGTTTGTCGATGTGATACGCGAAATCAGTGTAACAATACGCAAAACTCGAATGAATTGCAGCAAGAAAAATAGCACATACTCGTACATATGTTTAATAGAAAACTTTTTTGTTTAATAGAAAATTAATAAAAAAAATTGGATTCAAAAAGAGAGTAGTAGATAGGAACAGTAGGAATCTCGCAAGAAATAGCAATTTTCGATTTTCCCAATTTTCCGACTTTTCCGGAGGGTTTTCCCAAAATTTTCTTTCGTAACAACCTTCTCCAGGCAAATACGAAGAACTGATAAAAAAATTGAGCCAAATTGGTCCAGCCGTTCTGACGTGATGCCATTACACAGATGGACCGTTTCATTTTTATATATATAGATTATGTAGTTAAAACAGCAATAATAACATGGAAAATGCTTGCAACTAAATCGATGGTTGTATCAATTGAATTAAGATTGTTTTTTCATTGACACTCGGTTAGCTGTGGTAACCAATTTTAGATTTTCATTATAGTACCATATGATCGATTTTTGGTTGTGACAACCAATGTTTTATTCTTGACAACAGAAATTGTATCAATAGACCAAATATTATTATTGCAACGAATAATTGGTTACTACAACAGAAAAAATATTAATAAATAATCGTTTATTGGTTATCCCAATCATTTCCCAAATTTAGAATAATTAAATGTATTTTGGGAAATACAACCGAAAGATTGGTTGCTGTTCTTTTGCTGATACATGACAAACAAAAAATAAAATGACTCGTCATAAAAAAAACTTCAACATTTTGTTCAAGAACGGTATACATAGGTAATCAAAAATAATCTCGTGTGGAATGCAGAATATGTTATGCAAAATGTTTTCCATAAATAAAAAATAAAAGCAACAATCATGTAATTGAAAGCACAGGGTTAAACGATATTTGCATAAAAGTTTTTTTTCGTATTTTCAAATGTGTGTCAAATATTTCCACATCTCATAATAGTGATGAATTTGTAATATAGGATTTTTAATTTTGTTATGAATTGTTTTGTTTTTTGTTCAATAAATAAAATAAAAATTAATGAAAACTGTTTTCAATTAATTGTCGGTAGTATATGACTGACAAATTGTCAGAACAACCAATTTTTTAAAACAGTTGGTTGTGGCAACTACAACAGATAATTTAAGCCACCATTTTCGTAGTTGGCGCAACCAAATATGATTGTTGTCAACATGGAATCAAAAGTATACCACAACTAAAATATTGGTTCTCCTGATGGAATCGCATGATAGTAGACAGAACTACCAAAATTCGGTTGGCAAATAATTCGGTTGAGGCAACCAAACTGTATTCTGTGCGTAACAATGTTAATGAAGTTCTAACGTCTCAAGAAGAGGTGATGTCAATTATTAACAACTCAAGGGGTAACGTTAATTCGGGCAAAAAAATGGGGCAAATTGTTATGATTTGTTTTGTGACGAAACGGTTAAAATTTTTTGATTGAAACCAATGGTACCTTAAAGTATAACTGTCAAAGATTATTGTGTAAAATGTTCGTAAAAATATATTTAAAAATATGGCAATGGCAGCATTTGTGCGAAAGCGCCTCGAAAAAAAGTTGAATTGCAGTGCCCCTCATAACTCGATACCGGATAATTTTTAATTCATAAAGAAAAAAGAAAAATATGATTTTTGCGAGAAAAAAATTGGCTAATTGGTTTTTGTTAAATAAGAAAAAAATTACCAAATTTATAAAAAAACTCGACAGCGTTATATCGCAAATTATGTTAAGAAATAGTGTTAAAAATTTTAAAAGGCTCGGTTAAGTAGTTTTTGCATTATGAGGAGTAAAAGAACATATACCGGATTTCCTAAAAGGCACATAACAATTTAGTATCTTTTTGTCAACGCACCCCAAACATCTTTAACGATTTTTCAGTGTCAAAACGTTAGTCAAAGTCAAAATTTTCATCACGGTAAAGTTCACTTACGTGCAATGTTTGGAAATCATTTAAAATTACTACCGATATTCTGAGTCGGTGTTCGCAACTTTAAGAGCGCTTACTCCAATTTTCGGCCGTAATAATCGTCCCACCCGACAGACTGCTATAGTGGATATAGTGGATACATTTAAATCCAAATTTTCACTTATGGATGTTCCGGCGCCAAAAAGACGCCGTACCGCTCGAAGCGACGAAAATATCGCAGCTGTAAGTGTATGCGTTCAAAATGAGCCAAATCAGTCGATTCCACGTCGTTCTCATGAATTGGGCATCTCTCAAACCACAATGTGGCGTATTTTGCGAAAGGATTTTGACCTTCATCCTTATAAGATCAAACTGACTCAAGAACTATAGCCACTTGATGGTATTTTTTCGTCGATGAAAAGAATCGTCATTTTTACCGTCAATGGAGAGCGCTATCGGGTCCTGTAGACGGTCTCGTGGTAGTCGTATGACCGAAATCTAATTCCATTCTTAAAATGTAACATTTGCACTACACCTGGAAAAATTTTGCATTTGATGCATATATAAATTCACACAAACATGATTTATATCTTTTTTGTAAAAATTTCGTGAAACAGGATTTTTTTAACTATGAAAAAAAGAAATAATTTGTTGTTAGGCGCCTTTGAATTTCGTTAACAAATTCGCCATTTTTGATAGTCGGTCACTACAAATTTGTCATAATGTGTATTTTGAGGCAGAGTACCGATCCATCTAAAACTGAATTTTCATTTTTCTTCTTGTTACGCCCTTTTTCGTTTCTGATGACGATATACATATAGACATTGAGAAGGATGTCTAAAATACAGAATACGAAATCATTTAGATGATCGCTACATAAGTTATTGGGAACTTGTGTTGGAGAGAATCTATCAATTTGCGTGGAAGGTACAAGAAAGGGTTTGATTAATACGCCCATGTTGTGTTGAAGAGTAGATAGTTCAAAGTCATTACACTGTGCCGAATTGTAAGTGTTATGTGAACTGATATTAAAGTTATCAACTATTAAATTTTGTTATGATCTGGTTATTTTTTGTGGGAGGTAACAAAAGGGACTAGTTAAACACGCCTATTTTACTGAACTGTAGGTACTGCAAAAGCAATGCACTGCACAAAATTTCAATTATTTCTATATACTGGTATAAAAGTTAACAGCTGTTAACATTTTGCTAAAATTGTTCCCTTTGTGTGGGAGATACCACAGAGTGGCAGGAAAAGTTCGCCCATTTTTCTCAATGGTATAGCGACAGATAATCATTACTATGTTTGGAGTTGCAGAAGATTCAGATAATAAGTATAGAAGTTATTAGAGAATCTATTTTAATTAAAATTTTACCCTTTTGTGGGTGAGGTACCAGAAGGAGTGTGGCAATATGTCCTATGTCCTGTGATAGAAAAAATACTACCATAAAAAATTTAAGTCAATCGGTTACTTCTTTCCTGCCTGACTGACGGACAGACATTGCTAAAATGACTCCTTCGATGTGTCACACTTTTGGCGCGCAGCAAATAACATAAACCCTCTTCCACTTAAGAGAGGGTATAAAAACCCAAATTTGTAACTAAAAAACTTCTAAAAACATTTAAAAATGTTATTACTCATAAGCAAAAACCTCCTTCATGGTTTTCAAGCGTTGCCCTTCGTTGCCAAAGAGACATAAACCGCTGAATCTAGACATATGTACATGACCGAAATAATCGGGCCAAAGAATGAAACAAATTTATTGAAACAAATATAAATATACTTGCCAGAGAATCCTGTGAGAATTTACATCTACATAAACATATACGTGTATGAGTGAGTGTATGCGAGGTTATCCTTTAGAAGTGTGCCACATATTTTCCGCTGTTACTGGTGGAGTAGGTAAAATGCACCAATGCAAACAGAAAAAGAGACGAGAGAAAAGAGTAAACGTGATGGTCTCACTTTACAAAAGTGAGCAGCAGATCCCTGATACAGATCGTTATATCCAATGTTCCTGGCATTGGATTCATTCCATTTCGAAGTTGAAGCCAACGCCAATGCATTCATGCCAATCCAAACGCGTTCGCATGAAGTGGAACAAAGTTACTACGACAGATTCCTGTTTGAGGCAGTGGAGAGCCCAGCGACAGAGGAGCGGAGAGGCAGAGAGCAGGAGCAAAGTTATTACCACTTTCGTTATGGTAGACGTCATCACGTCGTCACTGTACGAGTATAATAAGCCACATGTTGCATTGTTTTTTTAATTTTTTTGCTTCTTTGTTGTTGATGCTGTACTTTAGTTTACGATATGTGTCGGTTGAGGTGTGTGTCGGGAAACAGGACATGAAGGAAAAGTTTCGGAAAAGTTATGGATGGTTGCAGAGAGGAAAATGAGTTCAAATGGTTGGCTTCTTGTCAAGGACATATACATCCACACCCACACCGACTGCGGGGAGGACATGTTATTCAATCCATTTATAAAGCTCGTTAAAAAAACTTACACTTGCGATAAAAACTGCAAAGTGTGTGATTAAGTATTTTCCACGAAATTCCCGATATTTGCTAACAACTGTATGTTTTCTGGGAAAAAAATACAATTTTAAAGGATTTTTTTCACGTTTAAGAAACCAATTAAGTGGAACCCATGAATGTCTATTAACAAGAGCTAACGGCTAGAGCTAGAATTGTGAAAGCACTGTCAGACCTTAAGGGTTCTCCGAATTATTATTTTATGAAATATGATACTATTTTGAAGCAGAAGGTCAAGATGAATACAGAAACAAGATGAATGCATGCCAAAAGTGTAGCACATCGAAGGAATGTGTAGTGTAGCACATCGAAGCTTCTCCGTTTTAGGACACTTTAGGTCATTTGTTCAATGTCTGTCCGTCCGTCCTAGCAATGTAACTCTTGAAAGGAGTAACAAAGTGACTTTATATTTCGTATGTGGTAATATTTTTTCTATCTTCGAAGATGGACAATATTGCTACATTCCGTCTAGTGTCTCCATCCACAAAGGGTTAACATTTAAAATAATTATTTAATCCTAATAACACTATGCGACAAAATTTTTGTCGAAGGGCTGCGCATAACATTTTCTGGTATAATATGGAGTCATAAACACGAAAAAAATATAAACAAAATTTTTTTCGTAAAATTTGCTCTTGAAAATTCCAATTTTCTTTGAAGTTGCCTTTAATATTTTTTGAAGAATATGCTCGATAATGCCAGGATACACGTTAAATTAAAGGAAGTTATGAGGAGTGCAAATGTTAGCAATGACACTTACATGTGGAAACACAAGTTTAGTAACTGTCTTTAAGACAATTAGAAAAAATTTGATTTGTTTCAAAATAAAATCGTTTTTTGCTCTTACGAAAACACAATAAAAAAAGGAAAAAATCCCCAAAAAATTGTTTGTTCCATATTTTGGAAGCTAGCATCCTAACGAAGAAAACAATGCCTATTAAAAGAAAAGATGTGGATAAATGTAGAATTTATAGCACTTCAAAATTCGGTTTTTATGCCCTCCCCCCATTGTGAGCAAGGGAACATAAGTATATCAGATGCTGCCAAGTGTAACATATCGATTGAGTGACCTAAGAGACCCCAAGAATATATGGCGGAAATCCCTTTTTGGCCATTTTAGCAATGTCCGTCTGTCTGTCTGGATGGTGCGAACGATAACTTTGAACAGGATTAACCGATTGACTTAAAATTTGGTATGTGTCAATATTTTTTCTATCACAGGCTCAGGTCTAAGATAGACTATGTTGGTCCACTCCTTCGAGTACCTTCCATAACTTATCTATCTATATATATAAAATTGTTGCGTGACTGGCTGACTGACTGATCATCGCCCAGGCCAAACGGCTGAAGCTAGAATCATGAAATTTGGTGGGAGGGTAAACCTTGGGACGTAGACGAGCAAAAAGGCGGGATTTTTCCAAATTCGTACTATTAGCCGCACAATGGGGCAAAAAGGGATGAATATAGTACCACCGCCAAATCTAAACGAAATGAGCTAGAATCTTGAAATTTGGTATGAGGGTAGCCCTTAGGAGGTAGACTCAGAAATTGGCAGGATTTTTCCAAATTCGAACATTTACGCACACAGTGGGGTAAAAAGTGATAAATGTGGTACATCAGCTAAATCCAAATGGCAAGAGCTAGAATCGTGAAATATTGTGTGATGGTTGCCCTTATGAGGTAGACTCTGAAATTGGCAGGATTTTTCGTAATTTGAATATTTACGAACACAGTGGGGTAAAAAGAAAAAAATGGGATAAATGTAGTATAACAGCCAAATTCAAATGGCAATAGCTAGAATCCTGAAATTTGGTGTGAGGGTAGCTCTTATGAGGTAGACTCTGAAATTTGCAGGATTTTTCGAAATTGGAACATTTACGTACACAGTGGGGTAAAAAGGGAAAAACGTGGAACAACAGCCAAATCCAAATGGCAAGACCTAGTATCGTGAAATTTGGTGTGAGAGTTGCTCTTGGGACGTAAACAAGAACAAGGAGTGATTTTTTTTTAAATTTAGAGGCACAGTGGGACAGAAAGGTATAAATATGGTATGGTAATAATGGTGAAAATTGAAGCGAGGGTTGTCTTTATGACAACTGATCGGGGTATTACGTGTTTTTTTTGTATTCGTAGTTTTCGGGGCACAGTGGGCCATAAAGTGTAAAATATAGTACAGTGGCTTAAAAATGTCAAACATGGATCAAAGGTTTCAGGGTAACTTTTGGCACATAAAATAGAGATTGGAAGTGATTTTTAGTAATTCTAACTTTAAGAGGCACAGTGGGACACGACGGGTTAATTATGGAGCATGGGGGAAAAAAAGAACAATCTTCCAGAATTGGTACTTAAACATGAGATATGAAGAGTGTATATGGTTTTAGGAGCACTGTGGTCAAAAACGGTTAAATAGTGGAGTGGAGAAAATATGATTAAATATGTTACAGTCGGGGAAAAAGGTTAAAGTACGCTAGCGTGGAGACACATTTTAAATACGAGTACGGTACATTGAGACAATAATTTGTTAAATATGTTACAGTGGGTAAACATTTTGTACAGTGAGATAAAGAGTTGAATGGGGCACAGTTGTGCAAAAAGGGTTAACTATGGTACAGTGGGGCAAAAATGTATGTACTATGATACCGTGGGGCAAAAAGGGTTCAATATGGCACAGTGTGACAAAAACTATACAGTACAGTGGGGAATAACTGTGTTAAATATTGTACAGTGGTGTGAATTTAGTTATTGCAATATAAACTAGGGGAAAGATGCTACCTTATGAACCAAAAAAAATAGTTTTTCAACCTTCAGAGGTGCAGTGGGAAAAGGGATAAATATTGTACCATTATGTCAGGGTAACTCTTGGAACACACACTAGAAATGAAACGAGGGTTCGTATTTTATATATAAAAGTAATGAAATCTTCTTCATTTTGCACCATATGTAATAATCATGTCATTTTGAAAGAAAGAGGTATAGATATTTTACAGTACCCTAAACAGAAAATAGATAAAAGATGGGGGCTGCGAAGCGCACCGGGTAAGCTAGTATATATATAAATTAAATGGTGTTCGTTGGTACGCGATGACTCGAAAACGGCCGAACAGATTTTGCTGAATTTTTGCATGAGAATATCTTTTGGTGTGTGAAAGGTTCGTAGCTATATTCGATTTTGATTAGACAAAGGGGCGTGACACCGCCCATACAACGTAAAATTTAAAAGTGGAATATCTTGGGTACTATTGGTTCAAAGTACCCGAAATTCGATATGTGTGCTACCAGTACACATCATAGAGCCAAAAACCGGGGTGATAGTTACAGTGGGCGTGGCACTGCCCACACAACCTTAAATTCAAATATGAAATATTTCGAGTACTATTGCAGTAAAATTCTCGAAATATAGACTAAAAACGGGAAACAGTGAAAGTGGGCGTGGCATCGCGAACACAATCTAAAATTCAAATATGAAATATTTCGAATACTATAGTATCAAAGTTCTCAAAATTGGGTATGTGTGACCTTGGTGCAAGTACGCGTTATGTAGCTGAAAACTAGGGTGATAGAGTTAGTTGGCGTGACATCGCCCACCCAACCTGAAATTTAAAAATGCTATATTACGAGTATTATTATAAATTATAAAATTCTCGAAATTTGGTATGTGGAACCAGATCGAGTGCTGTAGCCAGAAACTGGCGAGATAGTAACAGTGGGCGTGGCACCGCCCACACAACCTGAAATGTGAAACATGACATCTGAATATATAATATTTCGTGCACTATTGCAGCTACCCTGTAAAAATGGGTGTGTAACCTCCGAACAACAAACAATGATTGAACCAAAAACTGGCATAGTATTAACAGTGGGTACTTCTACAAAACCTGAAATTTCAAAATTCAATATTTCGATAAATATATTGGAAATGGTTTCGAAGTTTGGCTGTCTGACCTTGGTACCAGTAGGGGTGATGGAGCTACAAACAGAAACGATGGAAACAGTTGGCATGACACCCCCATATAAACAAAAAATTTAGAACGCAATATTTGAAAGTGAAGTAATAAGGACCTGTGAATTTGAAAATTTTCAATTATCGTTGCAGGACAGTTTTGAAAATTTGCATGAAAATGGTGTCGATGGACAAAGTACTCAAAACGAAACATAGAGAGGCGTAGCACTCATCGTCTTGAAGTTTATAGTGGAGCTGTTGATAGCACTCTACGGAATCTGATTAAAAAGCCGAGTGGAAGTATCTGTGCCTACGACACCCTTGCTGAAAACGAAATAACTGGAGACCATTATATCTAGATTGAAGCTTGACCAAGTGTGTTTAGTATTCAAGTGCCTTCACAGTTAGCACGTGACTCGACAAAAATGGGAGATATCGGATTAGAGGGCGTGACTACGCGCATGCGGCATCGTTGTAGAAAAAATAAATATTGCACTAATTTGTATGACTGTATTTCACAGAAATCTATATGCCCCAAGGTGATCTGACGGGTATTGCACTAAACTGGTATTGCACTTGCGCAATTCCACATATAGTATATTAATCGCTATCATCTATATATTAATCGCTATCATCTTTAGAAAAATGGGCGTAGTTGCCGCGCCCCTTTTGGTAACATCCCATACAAATTTACCATTTTGCTCAAAAAGTTAATGGCTTCCAGCCCATAGAAATACTTGAAATTTTGTAAAGTGTAATGCTTTTATAGTACCTACAGTCCGGTGGAAACAAAATTTCTAAAATGAAAAATATGAAAACTAATTTTTTGAATTGCCTATTTTTACAAAATGGGCCATAATTTATACACTTATCCATAGATTTTTTTAAAATAAGCAGTGTTTTCTCCGTTAGGATGCTAGCTTTCAAAAAATGGAACAAACTTAGTTTTTGCGATTTTTTCCCTATTTGTTATGGTTTTTTTTTGTGACAGCGTATATCGATGTGTTTAAAAAAAATCGATTATTTTTTTATTATTTCAACGGCTGTTACTAAACTTCACTCTCTACGTAAATACATTTTACATTTACAGCATTTTTAGCCCTTATAATGTCCTTTAATTTAAATGGTATATCGGCTTTATCGAGCTTATACTTCAAAGAATATGGTTCAAATACTAAAGGTACCTTCAATGAAAATTGGAATTCAAGAAAAAAAATTAAAAAAAAAACTTTACCGTAAAAAAGAATTCGGTTTTGGTTTCATAAAATAGTATGCCTCAATCTATACAAAAAAAGTTTTTAGGTCTCGGACAAAAAAATATATATTTTTTTGTTGCATAGTGTAACTTTTATTCTATCTATCGAAATCATCTGTAATTCCACACATAGTAATAGCTTATCTGTCGCTAAAACCTTGAGAAAAATGGGCGATATTTCCCGGACCTTTTTGGGGTCCATAAAGGGATGTTTTTGTACAAAAATTAAAAGTCTTCAGGGGAGTAGTAAAAGAAGCAACCTCTGATGAGTGAGTGAGTGAGCTGATAACACTATGCTGTAAATTTTTGCCGAAGGGCTTTGCACAATCGTTTCTGTTGTATTACAAAAAAATAGTATGGCAATTTTTCTTTAAATTTTGATTTTTCTTGATATTTCTTTAAGTATAAGCCCGATAAAGCCGGAACACCATCTAAATTAAAGGAAATTATGAGGGCTAGAAATGCTTTAAACATCACTTTCACGTAGAAACATAACACAGTACAGCTTTTTCAGATCATTGATTTGGGAATCAATTCTGAGAATTGCACGTGAAAGTAGCCCAAAAAATAGGAAGTTCTGCATCATTCGGTTAGTGAAGTTGGTTCAATTAATAATTTAAAGGCCATACGATTCTTTTTGGACAAGGTGGATTTTTAGCACTTTTTCTAAATTTTAACACGGTTATATGTCGGTATACCGTACGGAATATCTCTTTTGAAGCAAAGTTGTAGATATTGAATAGGAGAAAAAATGCGGGACAAAACTACCCAAAAAAGTACGTCCAGTGCCTTAAAATTTCCCATTTTTGCTCAATAACTGGATTACAAATCCACAGATATTTTTATGTTTTGAAAATGCAAAACATAGAAACGTAGCACATTGGGAGGAAATCAACAAAAAAGGGAAATAATTCTGCCGCTTCTTAACCAAACAACCGATTGCGACCAAACTTGGCATGTTTGAAGAAGAGGTATTAGAGAAGTTAAGTCTTGAGCTTGGGACCCCTGCGGTATACAGGGGCGGAGCTGCAGGGCCTTAAAATTGGCAGCCCCTGGTAAAAAAATGTTTAAGCGCGTGTAACTTTCGTCTTTTTCGTCCGATCCATAAAATCTTTTTTTGTTTCGTGCACCTAACACTTATCTTGTATAGTTACCGAGATATCTGCATTTGAAAATTGCATTTTTAATTTTTTCCCCGACCCTGTGCTAGTATTTTGTAAATACCGAAGCAAAATGTGCACCGATTTTATCCGCTTAAAAACATCTAGATTGGCAACAAAATTTTCTATTCGATATACCCATTAGGAAAAAAGTTATGGCCACTTGAAGTTATATTTTCAAAAAAATTAAATTTGTTGTAATTTTTTTTGGAAAAAAGTATATTTCGTATTTTCGAGTTTTAGATGAAGTTAGTTAAAAACGGTACAACATATTTACTATCACCTTAAAGGAAACTTTAAAAGAATGTTCTCAAAAAAAGAACGTTCAAAAATATTCACGGGTATTGTTACCAAGCTTCTCCAATTAACACCATTTTTTACGCAGATTTCAAATGTAAGCCAAATATATATATATGTTGTAAGTTGAACTGCGAGGGGAATCCGAAACCCGGCTTTTAGTATAGTACATATAGGGGAAAATCAAAAAATCCCATTTTTGGGGATTTTCAAAATTATTTTGGGAATTGTGGGATTGACTTTTGGAAATATAATGATTCGCGAATTACATTCGATTTGCGATATCAAGACCTACAAACTACAAAATGTTTCATTGAAATATGTTAATTTTTAAAAATTTTATATCGTGAAAAAGTTGTTATATAATATCCTTATGTTGTGGATACATGGAAAAGGTGTACAGTTTTCTCTTATGAAGCCATCTACAACTTTGCTTCAGACACAAGATAGATATTCCATACGGTATACCGAGATATAACCGAGTTAAAATATAGAAAAAGTGCTAAAAATCCACCTTGAACAAAAAAAATCGTATGACCATTATATTAAATTAATTGAGCCAACTTGACTAAATGAATGAAGCAGATGTTCTTATTTTCGGGGCTACTTTCAAGTACAATTCTCAGAATTTAGTCCCAAATCAATGAGCTGAAAAATGCTGTTGTGTGTATTGTAATTGGCGCAAGCACGAGTTTTCGTCATCCTATATGGGGTAGCACGGCTACAAACTAAAGGGGTGAGTCACTATCAGAGCAAAAACGACTATCTGATCTGCTTTACGAGCAAGTACTTGCTAGGTACTTGGTTTTGGGAGAGTGGTAGTTTTCCTTACTTGTTGTTATTTGAGATTATTATTTACGAAACAAACAAAAGATGAAACTTGTCTTAATTTCTTAGATTTCTTAGATAATTTCTTAGATAATTTCTTAATTTCACCTTAGAGAGGAGTGTATATATAATTTACTACGAGCCAAAAGTGTAACACATCGAAGGAGTGACCTAAGACCCTAAGTATGTTTGGCGGATATCCGTTTTGGGTCATTTTAAGTCGAATGAGCAATGTCCGTCCGTCTGTCTGCTGGCTGGTGCGCACGATAACTCTCGAAAGGAGTAACCGATTGACTTCAAATTTGGTATGTGGTAATATTTTCTTCTATCTCCGGCTAAGTTCGAAGATGGGCCATATTGGTCCACTCCTTCTAGTACCTCCCCCACAAAGGGTTAACATTTAGTGAAATATTGATTGCACTATGCAACAAATGAACACTTTTTGAAAAATACACGGACTTGACAGTATTGGTTCGATTCTACTATCAAAGGGTAGGATAACCCTATACTCGGTTTGGCAAAATTGGTGACCAATTTTTTTTATGGGCCTCCAAAGTTTTTGAAAATTAGTGGGACCCTCAAAAAAGGTGTCATTAGCTTTTGTCCAACAACTAATTCAGATTTGGTGATACCGCTTAACTATATATTTGCAATAATGTAGCTAAGAATATGCTGAACAAAGTTTCCTAATTTTTTTTGCGAAAAAACAATTTTTCCGGTACTTTTTTTTGAAAAAGTAAAGGAAAAAAATATTTTTTTTCACTTTTGTCAGGGACTCGTATTTTTTCAATAACAATGGTTGGCAAAATTGTAGCCAACTTAAATCTAAAAAACTTTTTTGATCATATCAATACAATCAGAACGTGTCTGGGCACCCTTAATAGCTCAAAAAACCACATTGTACCCCAAAAATATTAGTATTTCACTATTATGTAACAAAAATATATTTTTTTGGTATAGGGTATGTTCAGCAAAATTTTAGAAAATATTAAGGCCAATATTTTTGTGGAACATATTAACCCTCTAGCTCCCCCACATAACTGTAATTGTTGGCCTCATTTTAACAAAACGTAAAAAAAAACCATTACACTGTTTAATGGTTAATTAGTACTTAAAATACAGTGAAAAATTGACATTATTGCCACGCTCTTTTTGGTACAAAACCATTACACTGTACAAAATTCCAGGTGTCTTTGTATGCACTGGTACTAAAGTTATAAGCTTTCAACTATTGGTTCAAATTGTCCATTTGTGTGGGAGGTACCAAAAGGGGCGTGGCAATTTCGCCCATTTTTCTCGAGGTAATAGTGTCTACTAATTGTATGTGTAGAATTTCAGAGGGTTCAAAAAATAGTACAGAAGTTATTAAATAATCAATATTTCGCTAAATGTTAACCCTTTGTGGGGGAGGTACTAGAAGGAGTGGACCAATATGGCCCATTTTCGAACTTAGCGGGAGATAAAAGAAAATATTACTGCAAACCAAATTTGAAGCCAATCAGTTACTCCTTTCGAGAGTTATCGTGCGCACCAGCCAGCGGACAGACGGACGGACGGACATTGCTCATTTGACTTAAAATGACCCAAAACGGATATCCGCCGAACATACTTAGGGTCTTAGGTCACACCCTCGATGTGTTACACTTTTGGCTCCTAGCAAATGGTATATACCCTCCTCTCTAAGGTGAGGGGATAAAAATGAGTGATTCAAATCAACGGTCAATGCAATTTTTAGTTCTAAGACATAACTCGAAATCAAGGAAACTTTAAACTGAGATTCGAAAATGTCAGCAAAGTATTGAACTTTTTTAAATAAAATGTATTTTGATGAATTTGTAAACAATAATTGCATTTTTTATAAACACATATTTTATTAGAGAAAGTTAGTTCGCAAAAAAATTTTTTTTTTATATATAACAATATGCGCTCCAAATAAGTTTTAATGATTTTGAAATAAAATGTATTTATTCAGAAATATATATTATTAAAAAATCTCAGTTCTTTCTATTCAAAAAATTAAAAAGGCGATTTTGCCCCATTTTTGATATGTTTGAATCGAAAGATAAAATATTTGGAACCAAAATTTTTAAATATAATATATTTGTGAGCAAATAAATTTTATTTGAAAATCAATAAACTTTGGTTGGAAAGAATATATTAATATATTAGAACAAAGTATATCTTGTTATTGTTCAGGAAGTTTTCCAAATATATTTTTGAATTAAACAAAAATTTTTAAAACTTTGCTGACTTTTTCGAATTTTAGTTTAAATTTTCTTAGATTTCGTGAAAATGTTGTAAGCAGCTTTTGTTTTACAGCGCTAATTTTTATGAGTTTTTGTCAATCCTTATGCAATTTATCGTAACGCAAGATAATGCGTTTTAAATTTTAATGGAATTTTACAAACATATAAAATTTCTAAAATATTGAACTGAAGAACAGAAAAATTGCCTTTAAATTATGGTATTGATATATCGCCATACTTAAATACACATTAATTCTTTCATCGGAAATATATGTTCCAAATAAAAAAATATTGGGATAAAAACATACTTTTGTTCAAAACAAAAATTCTCCCAAACATATAATATTTGTGTATGTCGATTATTATATATTTGGAGTGTACGCTAAACATATGTATGTTTCCAGCAGAATATGTTCGGGACAATATAATACAGCGTGTATGTTCTTAAACATATATTTAAATGTAAAATAATCTATTTGCTTCCCAACTACCCTAATATGCCCAGCGGAAATTACGTTCTTCCCCATGAACATACATGTTTATGTATGTATATATGTATGCTGATTTTCCCCAAACTTTTTGTTTGTTTTTGCAGCTCATTTGCCGTATGAATTGTGTAAACGCCAAATTGGAATTTGCCCCGAATTTACATTTCACACAGTTTACTTTCAATAAATCAAAATGATTTACAATTTGATTTTGAAAATTTATTTGTAATCGTAACTTTGGCTGTGTGAAAAATTATGGTAAATAGCATACAAAAAGCGTGTAATAAATTGCTATTCACCCAAATCTCATTTGCCAGCTAGTTACAGAATTGGGAGCATTTTATGCTGAGCAGCAAACAATGAAAACTTTGTCATTGTGCATAACTTTAATGTAATTTATATACGCCACATTTTTTGCGAATGGAATACTTGCAAATAAATGGAAGGTGTAATGTAAAAGAAAAAAAAAGAACAAACAAGTTGCTGGGTAAATTTCAAGCATAAAATCATCTGCTCGAACGTTATTAATATTCAGGGAGTTTTGTAATGTTCTATACTGGAAACTTTATGTTACTCATATTTATTTGACGACGAAATGTGAGAAAAAAATTTCACAGATTCGTCACAATACGAGTAATATCAAAAAGGTAAGACCGGGAAATTTTTGAAGTGGAAAAGAAGCAAATCGTAAACCAAAATGTTTTTGTCGCAAATACCTTTAAAAACTAACAAATAAGAAACTATCGGTCGCATAAAGCGACTAAGGTAAAGTAATATGGTTTTTCGGTTGTATTTCCAGAACGTTGGAAGTCTATAACACTAGTTTACAAAACTGTTGTCGAAGGGCTGTGCATAAAAATGTATACCCTCCACCATATGATGGGGGTATACTAACTTTGTCATTCCGCTTGTAACACCTTGAAATATTGATCTGCGACCCCATAAAATATATATATTCTTGACCGTCTTAAAATTCTAAGACGATTTAGCCATGTCTGTCTATTTGTCTATTGAAATCACGCTACAGTCCTTTAAAATAGATCTAGGTTGATCAAATTTGTTCATGTGCAATAACCGCCTAACACGAAAAAAAGTATTGTTATACCCTCCAACTTCGTCATTCCGTTTGCAACACCTTGAAATATTAATCTGCGATCGCATAAAGTATATATATATTTGATCGTCGTAAAATTCTATGTTCGTCTGTATGTCTGTCTGTCTGTTGAAATCACGCTACAGTCCGTAATAGTAGAGCTAGGTTGTTTAAATTTGGTAGAAGTATTTCTTTTATTTGCAAGTCATTTGGGATTGCAAATGAGCCATATCGGTTAATGTTTTGATATAGCTCCCTTATAGAGGTCGCCCCAAAATACTGTTTTTGAGCAATTATCTATTATGACAAGGAATCATCGCAGCAAACATTTTACAAATCGGTTCATATTTTGTTATAGTCACCCTATAGAAGTCGCTCCAAAATACGCTTATTTAAGCCATTAATACCACATTTTCTAAACATTTTAGGTGAATCTTTGCAGTTTGTATTTTTTTAGACAAAATTGCATCACAGTAACAATCTTTTTACTCAGTTCATATTTTGTTATAGTCCACCTATAGATGTCGATCCAAAATAGCATTTTTAAGGCATAAGCACATCATTTTCTAAGCAATTTAGCTGAAACTTTGCAGTCTGTGTTCTATTTTGGCACGTAAATATACAGCTTGTTTCTGTAACCTGAAAATTCAGTGTAAATTTTGGTTTCTCTATCTCTCTACACTTTGTTTTATTTGTCGACTGACTGAAACAATGTTAAAATAAATCCTTATTGAAAGAAAAATAAGTAGATATTAATATAATTATGGTAAAACCAATTAAATAATAATAAAATTGTATACAAATTAAAGCATAAAGAAGTCAACACTGCGGCAGCTTGCTAAGATACAGGGTTTTCCAACAAGAGGTGTTATGTTTAATCACCCGGTATTTCGGTAGCTGTCAATTTTGAAGCTTTTATTCTTTGACATTTGACAAGTAGAAACTACGCCATTACTAAAAATGGAACGATACACGATTCAACAACGCATTAAAATTATTAAATATCGAAAAATCATCTTGACTGATGAGACCCATTTCCACCTCGGTGGGTGGCTTCGTCAACAAGCAAAATTGTCGCATCTGGGGCTCGGGAAACCCAAGAGTTATTGTTGAGAAGCCTCTCCATCCTCAACGTGTGACTGTTTGGTGCGGTTTATGGTCCGGCAGGGTCATTGGACCTTACTTTTTAGAAAATGAGGTTGGATCAACAGTTACGGTGAATGGATTGCGCTATCGAGAGATGATTAAAGATTTTTTATGGTCGAAGTTCGATGGTATTGATCTGGACAACGTTTACTTTCAACAAGACGGCGCTACGTGCCACACAAGCAACGAAACCATTGCTGTGTTACGGGAAAAGTTTCCGGACCGTGTTATCTCTCGAAGAGGTGATCGCAATTGGCCACCGAGATTTTGTGATTTAACACCTTGCAACTTCTTCCTTTGGGGCCATGTGAAAGATAAGGTCTACGCCAATAGCCCAGCGTCGATTTAAGACCTCAAAGATAGAATTCGTGAGGCTATCGAGGACATAGGGCAGCCACTTTGCGATTTGGTTATGGAAAATTTCATGAAAAGGATATGGTCCTGTAAGCGTGGTCGTGGTGGCCATTTGGCTGATGTTGTCTTTCATTATTAACGGCATACCTTCCTCTTTATTATGAAATAAACATCCGATCATTTATCTCAAAAAATGGAATTTTTCTTTGAATACCAAAACAACACCTCTTGTTGGAAACGCCTTTAGAAAAAAGTCAACAGTTCACAATGAGAGAGAGAAAGAAATGAGAGTTTTGGTTCACCTCAGCTGAGGGTTGATTTTGTGGCCACCGCTATACACTTAGAAACAATACTAAATTTGAAAAAAATCGGTTCAGATTTGGATATAGCCCCCCATATATATGTTACCCCCGATTTAACATGTATGAACTGTAGACACTGTATTTTATGTCCGATCTGTAAAAAATTCGCCAGAAAAGGGTTTCTTATTACATGAAACTGCCAAATTACACTGCCAAATTTGGGGAAAATCGGTTCAGATTTAGATATAGCGTCCATATACAGGGTGGTTGATATGTAATGCAACAAAGTAAAGCGCTATATTTTTTTAAATTTTATTGTTCAAAAGCAAAACATGTCGGAAATAACATAAAATTTTAGGAACAGTTTAGATTTGTTCGAATTGACCACCTTTGGCACGAATTATGGCCTTCAAACGGCCGAAAAAGCCATCACACGCTGCACGAAAGTGGCTCTGCGGTATTTTGGCCCATTCCCGGCGAAGCGCCGTCTTGAGATGATCGATACTTTGGTATTTTTTAGTGCGAACCTTACTCTCTAAAATGCCCCAGCCGCAAAAGTCCAACGGATTGACATCCGGAGATCTTGGTGGCCATTGTGCGGTAGTAATGAAGCGAGAACCTCCTTTTTAAGCCATTCTTGGTTGACGAGTGCTGAGTGCGATGGTGCTGAGTCCTGTTGGAATGTCCATGGTCTGCGGCCGAAATGTTTGTCTGCACAGGGCTTCAATACTGTCTTTAGGACATTTTCCCCATAATATTCGACATTTATTTTGACCCCATGGTCGATGAATACGAGCGGGGAGCGGCCTACACCATTACCATCGGCGGCGCTTGAGTTCTGGTGGCCAATCGAAGGTGTACATTTTCAGCTGACCTCTTTGGCAAGTAAACCCGATCATTTTGTTTGTTCACAAACTGCTCAATTTGGAATGGCTTCTCATGGGAGAAAACCAAATTCGGTAACTGGCCACATTCGTGCAAACAAAGCAACTCCTTGGCTCTTTCCAGTCTAACTTTTTTTTGTGCATCGGTGAGCTCTTGCACTTTTTGGAACTTCAATGGCTTTAGTCCAAGCTCATTTTGTATTATGTGTTGTATCCGTTCTCGCGATATGTTCAGCTCATTTCGATCAAATCTGGCCTTCACTTTTCGGATCATTTCTGGTGTTGTTACCGTTTTTTTTTCGTCCACTTTTTGGACGCGATGCAACACTGGCAGTATCACGGTAACGAGCAATGGTACGAGAAATAAAGATTTATTCACATTTAAATGCTGGAGGGCTCTAACGATAGCCACTTGTGTTTTTCCACCCAAATATAAAGCAATCACGCTTGAATTCCATCACGAATAACTTTTTTTCTGAATCTGAATATCAAAATGCTTTTGTAAGCTTGTAAACAATAAAATGAACTGTCACTGAAATAAATCTGTCACCTATCAGACTAGCGGTTTAGAAATGATAGCAACCTGAGCTTGGTTGCAATACATATCAGCCACCCTGTATATGTTACCCCCGATTTGTCATGTAAGCATTATAGAAACTGTATTTTATATCCGATCATTACGAAATTCGACAGAAAGAGGTTTCTTATTACATGAATGAACACTGCCAAATTTTGCGAAAATCGGGTCTGATTTCGATAAAGCACCTACCCGCCCGACTTTAGCCTTTCCTTACTGGTTTAGACCGGATGTCATGAAATTTTTGATCTGACAATTAAACTATTTTCCTATTTGTAAATTGCTAACGTCCTAGACATAAGGCCAGGCAAAAGAACTAACGAACCTTAGAGAAACCAAATTTCTGACGAAAGTGAGTGACCAGTCATTCGCAGAGACTTTCGTTGAAAATACAGAAACAGGCCGTTAAAGTATTGTTAGAAGAATATGGTAGCGTACATATCGGAAATCTTGCTTAAGTCGACCTTTCAGAAAGACCACTTTCTATATATTGGTTCTGTGTTTCATTACCACTTAGGTCAATGTGTTTTTAATAATATATTTTCAAAAAACGGTGTTAGATACATGGGGATTTGATAAAAAAATGGAGTATTGTTAGTAGAATATGATAGCATACTTAACTCAAATATTACTTAAGTCGACTTAGGCAGTTATCAACTGTGTGGTCAGTTGCCGCCAGCCAAGAGTGTAACACATCGAAATAGAAACCTCAAAACTATTTGTCGAAAATCCGTTTTGGGCCATTTTAAATAATTTGAGCAAAATGTCCGACCGTTTGTTTGTCAGGCAGTTGCGCCCGATAACTCTTGATGGAAGCAAACAATTGACTTTAAATGTGGTATGTGTTAATATTTTTTCCTATCTCAGGGTAAGCAAAGATGAATCATGTTCGCCCGCTCCTTCTAGTACCTCAAAGGGTAAACATTTAGTGAAATACTCGTATTGAGTCTTTAATAACTTCTATACGCATCAAAATCTTTCTAGATTTCACACATTAGTTTCTTAGTCGCTACCACCTTGGGAAAAATGGACGAAGTTGTCGCGCCCCTTTTGGTACCTCCAATAAAAAGGGTCAATTTTGCAAAAAAAAATTTAACTTCTTAGAAGTCAGTCGCCGCCTGTCGTATCGAACGGACGTGTTATCGCAGAGCGGATAGTTTATAACCTATTAAGCAATGCCTATTCACCTGCCTACTACGCAACCACGTGGTTTGTTATTTTTAAACCATGGTTTGAATTGGATGCATCGGTCTCTGGACAGAAATTTCTGAGCTTAGTCTGGAAGGCCTATATCGATGTAACTATTACGGGCTAATACTGGCTATGATGGTGTCTCCCCCAACCAATTTATGATTAAACCCAAAAAGACGAAGGAGATTAGGGCGCAGGGGAGGGAAAACCCAGTGCCGGCGACAAGCGTTGATTCACTCACGAGTCATGTGTCGTCGTTATCGAACAATCGTGAACATGCAACTTCTATGAGCTTTGATGCCTTGTATCCCGTAGACGAAAATGAAACAAGAGCACATCCAGCCGCAGGCAAAACAAATGATATGACAGATGAAACAGAACCCAGCTGGGGCTCTAAGCAACCCCATCCTTTAAAAGCCAGTGGGGACTCTGACTCTGAATCATCAAATGAAAACAATATCACCATTGTTGCTATCTCAAAGAGACTGTCAGGGGCACACAGAAGGAAACTGAATAAGTTGAACCGACAGAACCTACTACGGGATGAACCTGATAATTATACCTCCAACACAAACATAGAGGCCGCTAAAAGATTCAGGTATCCCGAAGAACATAGCGCTGTGAAAGTAACTAAGAAGAAAAAGGGCTCGCCGTCTTACAGTAATTCGGAGAAGCCTAACGTAATCACACAAAAGGAAGTCTCTAGTCGGGGTCCTTCGATCGTGGGCGGTAAAGTTGATCCAGTAACGCAGGTCAAGTCAACCAAATCATCCGTTAAGGATGAGGCTTTAAACAAAAAGACCCTACAGATACGGAAAAATCAATTGGCCACAAAGAAGGGTAAGAAGCCACCATATTATTATAACATAGCTAAACAATATTTTCGAGACGATCTATGCTATGTCATAATTGATAGCAGTTGTGCATCTGGCAGAATCCCCGATGACCAAAAGAGTAACTTCGAAGATTTGGTCTATACGAGGGTAGCGGAGTACGTCCTAGAATCTAAGGATGGACCACCAATCGAAGTAATGAGTTGCATGTTTGAGAGGGGTGTTTTGATGCTAAGGCTGGCATCACAACGCTGCGCTGGTGTCCTCGTAAAACTTGTGGATAGCTTCCCTCACCTTGGCACGGCGCAAAGCTAAAATTGGTAAGGAAAAGCGACATTCCTAAACTCTTAAAAACGATGTCCCAGTAAGTTCTCATCAGAGTACATACTCGACATCATTGGCAAACAAAAATCAAAACTTTCCGTGAGAAAGTAGGAAGTCTTCTATTGGAAGGATGATACCGAGGGTACTCTCCTCGTGTTGGGCATAGACCCAGAATCCAAGAACAATCTTGTCATGGCGAAGGGCATGGCGTACTTCTTGATCTGGACAGTCTTTTTCAAAATTGGCAGTACAGATGAATTGGCAGTACAGATGAATCGAGTCCAAATATACTGTCTGAAGAGGCAAACACTGGTAGTGAACGGATGGAGAAGTGAGACACTGCAAAAAAGTGATGTGGAAGTAGTCAATAACACCAATCACCAATAGTACCGCCACTTTAGCAAGAAGTTCCCAGCAAAGGTGGTGATCAAAATAAAAAGAGCCACAAATCGATTCAAAACAATGAGGGAGCGACAAAAAGTAACACCGCTTCCCAAAATGGACGACTGGAAGATGGTGTAATAGGTAGTGAACGAAAGGAGGAGAATGACCCACTACCAAATAATGAGGGAGTGCCACCAGATAGGAGAGACTCACAAAAGAAATTTTTACTGGAAAGACAATGATTGAGGTCATCGAGATAAACCTCCACCGGAGCGAGAGAGCATCCAACGCTCTGATGGACATCATAAATAAAGGCAGGGTTCATATTGCTTTGATCCAGGAACCATGGAAAACTAGCAACAAGGTTACTGGATTAAACCATGTGAACTATAACCTTTTCTACGCTAACACAGGTACTCGTCCAAGGACTTGTATTTTGTGCCATAAATACAAGTTTTCTCTCCAGAGTTGTCAACATCGGACGCAACGGTGCTGAGGCAGGGTAATGAAAATATGTACCTGGCGTCAATATATCTGCCATTCGATGCGCCGACATTGCCACCTAAGTCGGAATTACAACGTCTGGTGAGTGAATTCAAACACACAAGTAATGAGTTATTAGCTGGGTGTGACGCCAACTCCCATCATATGGCTTGGGGTAGTACTAACACCATTAAAAGGGGCCACGCCCTTATTGAATTTTTGAATATAAATGACCTCATAACTCTTAACTTAGGAAACACTGCAACATTTGTTAACAAAATTAGGGAAGAAGAGAATATATAACATATAACGAGAATATACTGCAGATCCAACCAATAGTCATCCGTATAAAGTATGAGGCAGCCCTCACAGCAAGACGTCTACAAGTGATGGGTGAATGAATAAATCGAGACCACAAGTCGCACTAAATTTCCGGCCGCATTCCTGAAGTGCGGCTTACAGCTACCTCTGATTCGTTTGTGCTGCTGCACGGATGGGTCCAAGCGATGAGGAAGAACTGGTCTGGGACTTTTTATTGATGAACCAGAAGTCGAACTTCACTTCCGCCTCCCTGACCATAACACGGTATTTCAAGCGAACCACTGGCTTAAGTGTATGACCATGGACATGAGACATTTAAACGTCTCCTCTCTTCAACCTATCATAACCTAACCTAACCTAACCTAACTTCTTATAACATTTTATGCCAGCCAATACAAATACTTAAAATTTTGAGGTGTGTGATAACTCTGCAATACCTATAACCCCTTGAAAAATGGGTGTTATCGCCACGCGCCTTTTGGAATCTCCCATACAAATGGACCTTTTTGCACAAAAAAGTTAACAGCTTATATTAAGTTTCCCTTTCTTTTAAAATATGGGTCATAATTTATACATTTATGCCTTTTCAAATTATCATTTTTTTTTCTTCGATAGGATATCTTTCAAAAAATGGAACAAATATTTTATATTTTTTATATTTTTATGGTTTTTTAGTTCCAGCAAAAAATTATTCTTTTGATTTTTTTTTAAATTGTTTTAACGACAGATACTAAATTTCCGTTTCTAGGTGAAAATGATGTTTTCTTTATTTTAAATGGTTTATGGATACATCCACAAAATTTGAATTTTTGAAAAAATTGTATTAAACGAAAATTTTACCATAAAAAATGTGTTAGTTTAATAAAATAGTATGCTTCAATCCAAAAAAAAGGTCTCGGTCTAAAAAAAATTGTTTTATTGCATAATGTTATGGACTGTTCAATACTTCTAACAATTGCAATAATTTTGTATACCCTCCCTCTTTTATATAGACCTATGTAGTTTATTTTTGGCTCAAATGTTTATAAGCAGTTACAAACAGGTAAAATAAGATCTCGTTATTTTTTGAAAAACTTTTATGGGCATTATATTTTTTGAAAAGAAAAAAAAATGAAAATTGAGTATGAAATTTTTCTTTCTGTGTAGCAAGACAAATTTGTATACGTTTCGAGCCACATATGTATTTGTAACGCCCTAAAATATTGGAGCAAGGCCCATCTTAAAATATATCCATCGACTCAGGGTCACTAGCAGATTCGATTAAACGCTGAAGAAGTTGTTCTTTACATTGTTTCGTTATGAAATTTGAGACGAGTAATTTTCTCGAGACTGGAAAGGGAACAATATGGCGTTATGAAATCATATCGGATAGACATATGCTATATACGAGGGCTATATAAAAAATGCACCGATATTCCTCATTTTCAATCGCACGTTACCTGCAGTAATCTAGCTCAATTATGGTAGATGGTATCGTGATTACAACAGACAGACGGACAGAAATTGTTAAATCGTCTTAGAACTGTATGACGATTAAGAATTTATATACCTCTCTCTGATCAATATTTTGAGGTGTTACAAACGAAGTGACAAAATGAGTATACTCCCATCCTATGGTGTTGGGTATAAATATATTAAGAATATTATAAATTTATGCTCTTCTTAAAGACGACTTCTGGAGAAAATGTTAAGCAAATCAAAGTTTTGAAATTGTTTCTATAGAGTCCTTCGAAAAACAATATTTCTTTATGCAAATATCAACAATTAAACGAATATTTTCTCCTATCACAGAACTTTATTAAATAATTTATTACTACTAGAATGAGATATATAATCCCTCGAGGCGTTTCCTATTTGACTGACTGACTCACTTTCTTTGTAAATTGTTGACCATAGATGTTCCCTTGAAATTTACAAATCAGCCATCCCCTCCTTAATAATGCAACTTTATTTAACAAAGGGGCACTTCACTCAATTTTACAAACGCAAATTGTTTACACAAAGGATTTCGCAGCCAATGACATTTATTAGTAACACTAAGAGTGCGATTTCCAACAATAAAATCTGTTGTTGTTACAGTCAAGGATATTGGAATTGAGATGAATTATTGTAGTGGAGAACATCTTTTTGTGCCGTGTCTGTATTATTGGTCTTGAGTATAATTCGTTTTTTGCTGCTTTGAAATATTTGTTCTTTGCCTTCGCCAAGTGTTGTTGTGATCAAAAACCAATAAAAGGAAAATGGTTTAATGGAAACTGTTCTTAGAAGAATGATTTTTTTCGGTGGGTAATATTAAAAGTTTATGATTTTAATGCTAAATCGTCAGCATATTTCACTGCATAAGTCCGTGAGAAAAAACAAAATTATCACAAATACAAATATTTCAGTCAAGTAAATCCAAATGTGACCCTTGCCTTAAGATGCGTGGAACTTTAAATTCAAATACAGTAATTAGAGTACAAAAAGAAAAATTGACTATTTAGAAAGATTAATTTATGTAACTTTTTATGAATTTATTTTGGGCATGAAGGTGACACGGCTGATACGACCAATTATTCACAATTATGCGCACTATCTTGTCTTGTAAGGGTCCAAAATTTCCACTTAGTTTGCATACACTAATAACTTCACATAACACCAGAGAAAATGCTCGTAATCTAGAGATGTTAAGATTGCTAGATTGCCCACCAATTGATTTAAGAGGTGTTACAAAAGAAGTGACAAAATGAGTGTGCTGGATATAAAAACGCAGTTGCTGCAACCAAATTTTTCTACTTCGATTTTTTCCTAAAAATTAAAAAAAACAGCTTTTTCATACTTTCATAAAATATTCTTCATAATACAAAACAACCAAAACAAGTAAGAAAGTTTAGACGTGTAGTCGGTTTACACGTGAATATGAATCTCCTCACCTTATATTTATTTTTTAATTAAATTATTATCAATTTAAATTGCTTTTAATAACTTTAAAGTATGTACTGGTATAAGTATTAAAAGCTGTTTACATTTGGTACAAAGAGGTCCATTTGTGTGGGAGGTACCAAAAGGGGCTTGCCAATAAGGGCTAATTTTCTCTATACGACATTTCAAGTATTTGTATGCACTAGTATTAAAGTTAAAAGCTGTTTACTTTTGGTACAAAAAGGTCCATTTTGTGGGAGGTACAAAAAAGGGAGAGGCTACTTAGCCCATCTTTCTTCAGAAGATTCGAGTAAGTAGTATAGAAGGTATTAAAAAATCAATATTTCACTAAAAGTTAACCCTTTGTGAGGGAGGTACTAGAAGGAGTGGACCAATATGGGCCATCTTCGAACTTAGCCGGAGATAGAGAAAAATATTACCGCTTACGAAATTTTAAGTCAATCGGCTACTCCTTTCGAGAGTTATCGTGCCCAGGACGGACATTGCTCAAAAGACTTAAAATGACCCAAAACGGATTTCCGCCGAACATACTTAGGCTCTTAGGTCACTCCTTCGATGTTTTACACTTGCTAAATCTGAACCTCTTTCTTTAGATTTGACAATGTTGGTTCATAGATTAAGAATCTCTATCATGCAAAATTTCAAAACAATTGGATGTAAATACAGCTTCTATAAGGCTAAAAAAACAAACACAGAGTGGAAATGCGAAAATATCGCATTTCAAGAGTTATTCACAAAACTGTACAGCTCATTCGATTTTCATTACAGAGGAATTCCACACAAATTGAAAAATGCATTAAACTTTGATCGCCTGAAAAACTACCTTTTTGCACTTAGGATTGTTTAGAATGGAGGTATCGGTATGTAACTGCATTAAACACATTAATATATATTTATACCCTACACCACACTGTTGTACAGGGTATTATAAGTTTGTTTCACGGCAGATGTTTGTAACACCTGAAAATAACACAGCTAGACCCACCTTAAAGTATACCGATCGACTCAGAATCACTAGCTGAGTCGATTTAACGATGTCCGTCCGTCCGTCTGTCCATGTAAAGTTGTTCGTCGACTAAAGGGTGGCAATTTTACTCCGATCGTTCTGAAATTTAGCAGTTTAGAGTATTTCGCCGCTGTTAAGATCGCTATTGAATTTGGTTGAAATCGGTTCAGATTTAGATATAGCTCCCATATATATGTTTCGTCCAATTTGGCCCTTTAGTCCTATAGAAGCTGTATTTTACATCCAATCGTTTTGAAATTTGGAATGGTAGAGTTTCTTGATCCATGAATCAACATTGCCGAATTTGAAGAAAATCGGTTAAGATTTAGCTATAGCTCCAATATATGTTTCGTTTGATTTTGCTCTTTAGTCCTGTAGAAGCTGTATTTTACATCCAATCATTTTGAAATTTAGAATGGTAGAGTTTCTTGATCCATGAACCAACACTACCGAATTTGAAGAAAATAGGTTAAGATTTAGCTATAGCTCCCATATATATCTTTCGTCCGATTTGGGCATTTTGTCCTATAAAAGCTGTATTTTACATCCAATCGTTTTGAAATTTGGAATGGTAGAGTTTCTTGATCCATGAACCAACATTGCCGAATTTGAGAAAATCGGTTAAGATTTAGCTATAGCTCCCATATATATGTTTCGTCCGATTTTGCTCTTTAGTCCTGAAGAAGCTGTATTTTACATCCAATCATTTTGAAATTTAGAATGGTAGAGTTTCTTTGTCCATGAACCAACACTACCGAATTTGAAGAAAATCGGTTAAGATTTAGCTATAGCTCCCATATATATTTTTCGTCCGATTTGGCCCTTTAGTCCTGTAGAAGCTATATTTTACATCCAATCGTTTTGAAATTTAGAATGGTAGAGTTTCTTGATTCATGAACCAACATTGACGAATTTGAAGAAAATCGGTAAAGATTTAGCTATAGCTCCCATATACATGTTTCATCCGATTTGGCTCTTTAGATCCAATCGTTTTTATACCCTACACCAAACTGTGGTACAGGGTATTATTTAAGTATAAAATGTCCCAAAAGTAAATTTATGTAAACAATTTTTCAATGAATTACAAAATTTATATATCAGAGTTATTCAATATTACGAGAGTGGTGTAGGGTATTATATAGTCGGCACAGCCCGACTTTAGCCTTTCCTTACTGGTTTTATGTATATTACGGTTCCTCCACACTACAGATTGTTTTCCAACCAAACAACCTATGCTCTTTTAATCACCATCCACAGAATACACTCGGTGGGAAGCACCAAAAGTGTTAGTGTCATAGTCGAACAGAGATATTAATATTAACATAATATCTAATCCCTTAAGTTTAGAATAAGATTTAGGTAAGGGTGGCAGCCGTTTAATACAAAAATTATCGATAATACGAATATCGGTACCGGAAAGATCTGTTAGCCTGCCTAGAAAGGCAAACCCAGTATATCCAAACGTCGCTTACTCAAAGCGGAACAGTAGCATAGGAAGTGCACAATGCTCTCCACTTCTTCCTCATTTCCACAGCTTCTGCAAAAGTCACTGAAGTCAATACCCAATCTTCTGGGGTGTTCGTCGATAATGCTGTACGGCATTGTCGTCTGGTGGACAGCTCTGCAGAAATCCACCTTCTGTGCGATACTAAACAAGGTTCAGCGAATGGCTGCTATATGTATCACTAGTGCGCTGTGAACGTCGCATGTACTGCAATTAGACTCGGAGAACTGTCACCAGAGTCAGGAAATGGCTACGAACATAGTGTCATTCTAGACAGAATGCCTGAACTTCCGGACATTGTATTCCGGACAAGTAATATTTTTAAATTGAAAAAAGTAATATTTTTAAATTGAAAAAATGTGGACCAGATGATAACCCATATCGTGTCCGATATCTCCAAAAAAAAATCATTTTGGGATCGCCGGTAGTTTTTGGGATATCAATAAAAGATTAAGATAACTTTCTAATTATGGGGAATAAAATTTTCAATTCAACTGAAATCGAAAACAATATAGATTTTGAAATACAAAAAAACAGTTTACAAAAATTTCGAATAAAATATAGGAGAAAAATGTGAACTTATCTTGTACTTTTATAGATATCTCAAAAACTACCGGCGATCCCTAAATGAATTTTTTTTGGACATATAGGATACAATATGGGTTAACACCTGGTCCACATTTTTTCAGTTTAAAAATATTACTTTTTGAAAAAATCTAGATTTTAATTAATGTTTTAAAAATAAAAATATGTCATGCAGCTTCCAAACAACATCCATCTCGATATTACTAAAGCATAAGCATTTAGGAATCTAGGGCAAAACCAAATATTTAAATATCTCTCGTAGAACAAAAGTTATGACCATTCGAATGCAAGCACTTTTCGATATTTTTTGCCCAATTTCGAATGTTTAAATGTACATATCTCCCATAGTTTTGACGATTTTTCGACAAAACTGTATATCCTATATCAGAGCACCATTCTTAACATTTCCACCAAGTTTCATCAAAATCGGAGACCATCGGGAATTTTTAGGTACAATTAACATGGTTCTCGTCTATTACTATATACGAGTAGATCTCTTAACGAAATGGCTGAACAGTACAATATTCACCTGATATGGGTGTCGGGCCACAGGGATATACCAGGAACTGCAAGGCAGATGAACTTTCAAGACTAGGAACTACCTTTCACGTTCCAAATCACCTAGAACATGGGGGCTGTTGTCTTTGTCGAGAAAGGACGTCTCACTTATCGTGTCTGCGATGACAGGTAACTGCTTCATTGGACGGCACGCAGAGAGATTGAAGATATTGCGAAATCACTTTTACAGGATCTGTGGAGACGAAGAGGAGGAGAAATAAATGGAACAACTTTTGTGTCTATGCCCCGCTCTCCCTAGAAAGTGGCGGGCTACTTTTTTCTTTGTGGAGTTAACAGACTTGGCGGATGTTAAAAATCGCCAACTTTTGACCTTTATTACGTTCCTGTAGTGGGGGAAAATTAAAAATCATTAAAAACCCCATATATTTCAGGGAATTAATTGTTTACCCGATGTGGCAGAAATTGATGACCTTCATTTTGCGTAATCCATGATCACTCCAGGCTATATTTTATGCCCAATCCCCCATATGACCGGCCAAGACAAATTTGAGTTATTGGTAGTACGATATACAGGGTGACTGATATGTATTGCAACCAAGTTCAGGTTGCTATCATTTCTAAACTGCTAGTCTGATAGCTGATAGATTTATTTCAGTGACAGTTCATTTTATTGTTTACAAGCTTACAAAAGCATTTTGATCTATTGCATTCAGAAAAAAAGTTATTCGTGATGGAATTCAAGCGTGATAGTGTGATTGCTTTATTTGGGTGGAAAAACACAAGTGGCTATCGTTAGAGCCCTCCAGCATTTAAATGTGAATAAATCTTTTGTTTCTCGTACCATTGTTCGTTACCGTGATACTGGCAGTGTTGCATCGTGTCCAAAAAGTGGAAGAAAAAAACGGTAACAACACCAGAAATGATCCGAAAAGTGAAGGCCAGATTTGATCGAAATCCACGCCGCAGTGGTGGAAAAATTGCTCGTGAGCTGAACATATCGCGAGAACACATATTAAACCAGTAAGGAAAGGCAAAAAGTCGGGCGGGGCCGACTATATAATACCCTACACCTCCCTAACAATGCGATAAGGGTTATTGCGATATTAATTTGGAATAATTGGTAAATGGGTAAGAACATATATATGCGGATATATCTAATTCTGAACCGATAATCGCTAAATTAAGCAATATTCGTTCCTAAATTGAGAAACATCTTTCTGGAGAATTTTGTAATGATCGGAAGTAAAGTATAACTTCTATAGCGCTTTGTAACCAAATGAGGAGGAACATATATATGGAGCTTATATATAAATCTGAATCGATTTTCCCTGAATACTCATTAATGTAAAAAAGAAACCTCTTTCTGTCGAATTTCGTACTGATCGGATATAAAATACAGTCTCTACAGCGCTAGAATGTCAAATCGGTGCTAACATATATATGGGGGCTATATCTAAATCTGAACCGATTTTCTCCAAATTTAGCAGTATTCCTTCGTGTAATAAGAAACATCTTTCTGCCGAATTTCGCTGTGATCGGATATAAAATACAGTTTCTACAGCTATTGAATTTCAAATCGGGGGAAACATATATATGGGGGCTATATCTAAATCTGAAGCGATTTTCTCCGAATTTGGCAGTATTCCTTCATGTAATAAGAAACCTCTTTCTGCCGAATTTCGTACTGATTGGAAATAAAATACAGTTTATACAGCGCTTACATGTCAAATCGGGTGCAACATATATATGGGGGCTATATATAAATCTGAACCGATTTCCCCCAAATTTTGTATTGTATCTAAGTGTATCACGAGACTACTCTCTGTCAATTTTTGTACAAATCGGTTACAAAATGCTGCTTATACAGTGCATATATGCCAAATCGGAGGTATATATGGGAGCTATATGTAAATCTGAACCGATTTTAACCGATAGGGATCGTCCTTGGGCCCAAAAAAAGATATGTGCACAGTTTCGTTGAGATCGGACCATAATTGCGACCTGTACTTTGATTACAAGAATACGTCTAGAGACAGACAGACAGACAGACAGACAGACAGACGGACAGACAGACGGTGTGGTGTAGGGTATAAAAATGAGCTTGGGCTAAAGCCATTGAAGTTCCAAAAAGTGCAAGAGCTCGCCGATACACAAAAAAAAGTTAGACTGGTAAGAGCCAAGGAGTTGCTTCGCTTGTACGAAAGTGGCCAGTTACCAAATTTGGTTTTCTCCGATGAGAAGCCGTTCCAAATTGAGCAGTTTGTGAACAAACAAAATGATCGGGTTTACTTGCCATAGAGGTCAGCTGAAAATGTACACCTTAGATTGGCCACCAGAACTCAAGCGCCACCGATGGTAATGGTGTGGGCCGCCGTAACGGCCGATGGTCGCTCCCCGAATATTCTCGGGAAAATGTCCTAAAGACAGTATTGAAGCCCTGGGCAGACAAACATTTCGCACTCAGCACGCGTCAAACAAGAATGGCTTAAAAAGGAGGTTCCTCGCTTCATTTCTACCGCACAATGGCCACCAAGATCTCCGGATCTCAATCCGTTGGACTCTTGCGCCTGGGGCATTTTAGAGAGTAAGGTTCGCACAAAAAAATACCAAAGTATCGATCATCTCAAGATGGCGCTTCGCCGGGAATGGGCCAAAATACCGCAGAGCCACTTTCGTGCAGCGTGTGATGGCTTTGTCGGCCGTTTGAAGGCCAATTTTCGTGCCAAAGGTGGCCAATTCGAACAAATCTAAATTGTTTCTAAAATTTTATGTTAAAAATATAGCGCTGTACTTTGTTACATTACATATCAGCCACCCTGTGTATGCCTTGTTTTTACCTGACTGCCAGAAATTTAGAAAATTTAACTATATGTACATATTTTGTCGCTTAGCAAATATAAGTAATAATGGCGGACCGCCTGACTTTTTCCTTATCTGGTTTTTCTTGCCTAGTGTTGTCACAATATATATTTTGGACTAATTTATTTATTTATTTGAATTACAAAACAAAGTAAATTTATATTCTAATTTTACGGTCCAGGGAAAAGCCGGGTTACAAAGACCATGTGGCTAGATTTTGCAGCGACAGACCAGAGCCTCTGGTGGGAATCGAACCCATGACCCCCAAACTCATAGGCGAGTACGCTACCAACTCACCTACTGGGGCGCTCTATTTTGGACTAAAATAACTTGTCCACATTGAAAATAGAAACAAAACTAAATTATAATATTTAGACACCCGTCATGGGTGTGTGTGTTTGAGTGAATGTGCTCTGTTGTGAGTATGTAATTTATTTTTAATTACTAATTGTTTAACGTTGCACCAATCTTTTGGAAACTATGCTATTTTTTCAGACAGTAATGTATATGCATGTGTGTGTATGTGAGTGCAAATGCATTTACATTCCACAAGTATGCATGTGCTTTCCAATGCTGCCTACATAGTTATTGTCCTTTTCCCTTTGTGTCGTCATTTGTTTTTCGCTGCTGGCTGTCTGTCGGTGTAAGAGAGCTTACAACGACCGGACGGTAGGCAGTTGAAACCAGTTGTAAATCGACAGTAATTAGCTTCAAATCGTGCGCCTCCCCCGTGATTGTGATTAACGTTTTAAAAGTGTTAAAAAGTGTAACTTTGAATATTTTATTTTCACAGAAAAAAAGACACCAACAGTGAAGTGACCCAACATTAGTAAATGAAATAAACAATTATTTAAATGATAAACACTTATTTAAACATAAACACTTATATAAAAATAAACATTGAAACAAGTTGTAAAATAGAACATACACAAATTAACAATCTAAGAAAACATTGAATTTATTAACAATAAGAAACACTATTCACATTTTCACATAAAACACAAAGAATTTTTTGAATCAATAAAATTGTGAAACCCAAATTTTGAAATTTAAATTATCGTTCGTTTTTTTGTTCGAAAGGCAAAAAAGTAAGAACGGCCAATAAACATTTTGGTCCTATGCGAACCGGATTCAAAAGTGTTTTTTTAAATAATTAAAAAATAACGTTGTGAAAAGGTGAATAGTGTGATATTAAAAGTGACAATAAATGTGAAGAAAAAAGTGGAAACAATCCAACATCAGTGAAAAGTGCAAAAGAAAAGTTTCAAAAATTATATTTAAATTTCTTATAAATTTAAAGTTAATTTTTGAAATTAATTTTCGCAAATCGATATCGGTTCGGTATAAAATCAAAAACTTAAACAACAACAAGAACTTTGAATTTTAGAACAAAACTGTACAACAAAAATTAACCTTAACGGTTTATAAAAAAAAGACCCAGCACGACACGGAAAAAGGACCCCACCAAAGTCACCAGACCCTTGAAGGAAGAGCCAGCGACCCACGCCAGCAACATCGACACCGAAGATACCCATACAAGACACGTATTACAGGATCAAAGTGAGTACCCAAAATTTGTGCAGGTAGCGTTGTTACATAGGGTGCCAAAACCATTTTTTTTCGAACTCCGCCATATTGCTATATGAAGGAGATTTTGGCGGGTCTGGCCCTATGTACGACGCTGGCTTGGTTTTTCGTCTTTTACATATATACAAAGATAACTGAATATTTAACTGCAGTTAGCTTGCACATACATACATAGCACTTTGATATACATACATACATAAGTGCAGTTAGCTTGCAGTTACATACCTACACATTGCTACACATATATACCCTTTACATATATACTAACCTCTTGCATAACCTACATGCATTCTAACCTATGAAAGTTTTTTGACGATTTTTTCGGTAACAACGCGCGACTTTACTGTTTTCTAGTTTTCGAAACTTTAGGAAAATAGCGACCCAACCTTTTTGAAAACCCTTCGATAATTTGTTCAAATAATTTATTACGCATTCTGATGAATTTTTCTGAAAGCCAGCGGCTAGTCGAGTCGATTTATGCCATCAAGTTATTTTTAAGATAAGAATATTAAGATAAGAGTATTAAGATACGATTATTAAGATAAGTTTACTAAGATTTCGGACGCGCGGACGGACACCCATTGACTTATTCCGAAAACCTCAGCAAGAATTCCAGATAATTTTGTGCTGAATAACGCGTGGACGGACAACTTTCTTGCGAAACAAAAGAGCGAAAATTTCTTGAATTTTTTCGGCTGCTTAAATCGCGGTTATATTTATTAAGCTTACTTTTATTCTTATTACTATTATTATTAGCTGCTTAAAAGAAAAAAAAAGGAAAGATTTTTATTGGCTCGACTCATCCGCTGACTGGCTTGAGAACCCTACAAATTACTTCGTGATTTTTGGGTACTTTAAACATCAAGTTTGCAACTTAGAGAAAAAAAAATATTTTTTTTGGCCTTCTTTATATGCGATTTTCTGAGGGAGAAATCGACCGTATGATATTAGCTGATGCTTTGGAGACGCTAAAATCAATCCCAATCAATAAATTAAAAGAAAAAAATAATTTATTTTTTTTTGCTTTAGAAAATACGTGTTCCGAATTTTTGAACGACCCTCGTATTGCATTAGATTCAATAGAAAAATCCTTTTGAAAAATGTCAAAAATTTCAAGATTTTTTACATTCTTTAGCTATTAATATGTGTGGTTTGTGCTATAAATCAACATTATTGTAGTTTCCAACCGATTTGAAGCGAAAATCTTGATATATTTTATAAAAAAGTTCCTGTGCCGACACTTTCAACTCGACCCCTCGTACCCATTAAAACAACAACAACAGCAGTCTATGTACATCGATGCATACCAGACAATAGGTAGCGGATTTTTTTTTCGTTGGTTTCTCGTTGTCTTCTCATTCGTTTTCACTTCTTGCCTTGATTAGGGAACCCAAAGGTTAATGTACCACTGGATTTTTTTGTGAAATAGAAAAAAAGGGAGAAGTAGGAAAACATAATTTCAGCCGTAAAGAAAGGAATGAGAGAACATATGGTTTGATGGTTGATGGGATCGGACGGACATTTCGGCAAAAGCTAAACAGAACTAACACAATAATTTACATTTATTGAAATTTATTTTTATTTTTGGAAATTACACTTTACAACGAAAAATAAATTTGCTCGAAAAATTTATTAAGTGCTAATTTTTGGAAATTACACTTTACTACGACAAATAAATTTGCTTAGAAATTTATTAAGTGCTAATTTTTGGAAATTACACTTTACTACGAAAAATAAATTTGCTCAGAAATTTATTAAGTGTTAATTTTTGGAAATTACACTTTACTACGACAAATAAATTTGCTTAGAAATTTATTAAGTGCTAATTTTTGGAAATTACACTTTACTACGAAAAATAAATTTGCTTAGAAATTTATTAAGTGCTAATTTTTGGAAATTACACTTTGCTACGAAAAATAAATTTGCACTTTACTACGACAAATAAATTTGCTTAGAAATTTATTAAGTGCTAATTTCTGGAAATTACACTTTACTACGAAAAATAAATTTGCTCAGAAATTTATTAAGTGCTAATTTTTGGAAATTACACTTTACTACGAAAAATAAATTTGCTCAGAAATTTATTAAGTGCTAATATTTGGAAATTACACTTTACTACGAAAAATAAATTTGCTCAGAAATTTATTAAGTGCTAATTTTTGGAAATTACACTTTACTACGAAAAATAAATTTGCTTAGAAATTTATTAAGTGCTAATTTTTGGAAATTACACTTTACTACGAAAAATAAATTTGCTCAGAAATTTATTAAGTGTTAATTTTTGGAAATTACACTTTACTACGAAAAATAAATTTGCTCAGAAATTTATTAAGTGCTAATTTCTTGGAAATTTGGTTTTTTTTTGAAAAAACAATTTCTTACAGTTTGTTGTTTTGTTTGTTATAATTTTGCAAAAACACTTTCCTACAAAATTTGTTTTTTGATTTGATTGAATTTTTTTTCTGATAGAAGAATCGCTTTTCTACGGGTTTTTTTGTTTTGTTAAAGAAGAGTTGATTGGTAATTTTTTGAGAGTACACTAGCCGACAAAGAATTACTTTCGTCCAAAGTTTTATTTATATAATTTTTTTTTCAAAAGACCCAAGTCTATAAAAATTATTATCGCTAAAATTTCTTACTGTTCACACAAACGACACAAGTTCAAAATAAACTGCCATTATTTATATCTATTCGTGAAAAAAAAAGTCGGACTGTAAAAGATTGGCCCCATTCAACAAATAATTAGCTTTTTTCTGAAATTATTTTGCAAATATTGGCAAAGTAAGTTTTTACAGAAATTGTTAAAAGAAAAGCTCAATTTTAAAAGTTTCTTGAAATTTTAGCCAGTTTAAAATTTGACAAAGAAAATATTTAAGAAGGAGGAAATATGGATAAAGTTTTACGTGATAAATTTGTAAATTGCGTAAATGACCTGATAGACTTTGAGAGTGGTTACTCTGCTACTAGCACCGATGATAATATTCACTCATTAGAAGTGACACGTGTAGAATTGAACTCTGTTTGGGATCAAGTGAAAAGGGCCTATTTAGATTGTAGAGACCGTGTTCCCGAAAAAGATGAGGCCCCAATCGATAAATCAAAGTTGAGGACCCATTATAAAGAGGCATTAGAGACATACAAACGATGTTTAAGCGCAGTAAATGGAGAAATTTTAGCACTAACCGACGAAAGGCAGCAGGAAAAATTCGAACGTGAATCGGAGACCCGAAAGAAGGAAACAGTTGAGCCAAACAACCATCTATCGTTACGTTTACCACCATGCGACACCGACACATTTCATGGAGGATACAGCGCTTGGCCTACTTTTCGGGATTTGTTTTCGGCCTTGTACAGAAATAATTCTAGACTCAGTAAAGTAGAAAAACTTTTTCATCTAAAACAAAAAACCGCGGGGGAGGCACGGGAAATTATTAGTAACGTACCACTAACAAATGAAGGTTTTGATCTAGCATGGAAAAACTTAGAAAACAGATACGAGAATAAACGAATGCAAGTTAATGAACAGCTAAAGACTCTACTTAGTTTACCACAAGTTTCGGCAGATTCAGGATCCTCGATCCAAAAACTTCAACGCACTATTGATGGTTGCGTTCAGACACTAGAAACACTCAAGGTAGATGTAAAGGGGTGGGACCCAATTTTAGTTTACCTTACTTCTACGAAACTGCCGAGAAATTTCTTAGAAGAATTTGAAAACGGTTTGGAAGACTGTTCCATACTACCGTCTTGGAAAGATTTGAATGAATTTTTGACACACAAGTTCAAAACTTTAGAATCTGTAGGAAATATTAAGCCCCATTTCTCCAAAAATAATCAGCCTAGACCCGATTATAGTAGGAAGGAAAATAGGGTTAAGTCATTTCAAACTAATGTTGCGCAACAGACTCAAAGTTCGCAAAGAAGATTCAACAATAGCAACAGATTTAGCACATCTACGCAACCTAGTAGTCGTACAAATGGACCGAGTTGCCAAATTTGCAAGGCAAACCATTTGTTACGAAATTGTCCACAATTCCTTGAGAAAAACGTGAATGATCGCATTCTTTTAGTAAAACTTCACAATCTTTGTTACAACTGCATCACTTCGGATCATGTTGTAAGAGATTGTAAGAGTCGTTTCACGTGTAGGGAATGTAATCAAAGACATCACACTTTATTACATAAGGGTAACGAGGCCCGACCTACAAATTCACAACCGGTTAGAGATGACGTACGACCTAGTACCAGTGCGGCAGCTCTAACCACCCTAGTACAATCCACTCCTAGTTTACAGTCCACACCTAGTTTTCAAACTCCTAGTATAACGACTCTAACTCTCAAGGAAAATTCACAACTTAGCCAGCAGCAATCGAAAGAAACACTACTCTTCACAGCGATTGTTCAAATTGAATCTAGAGGGCAGCGATATGACGCACGAGCGATTATCGACCCTGGATCTCAATCAACATTTATTTCAGAGAAGATTACAAACCAATTGAAGCTTCCAACTAGGAAGAATCTTGTTCATGTTACCGGTTTAAGTGAAACCGTTTCAGAAACTTCAACAAAAGCTTGTCTTTTTAACCTTTGTTCTCGTACAAACCCTAGTTTTGAATTAGAAGTTTGGGCGCCCGTTTTGAAGTCCCTTCCTTCTAATTTGCCGTCGCGCACCCTAGATAAAAATCAACATAGAGAAACAACTCAACTCGAGTTAGCAGATCCTCGTTTTTACGAAAGCCGACCCATAGATCTTCTGATAGGTTTAGACATAGGACCCTTAATTTACACAGTAGGAGCTCCAATGAAATCTATAGGATCTTTACTAGCGCAAAGCACCGTTTTTGGCTGGATAGTGGGCGGACCCCTTGAAAAATCAAACACAAATCATAGGAAAATTTCACTTTACAATACAGTTTCGATCGAGAAAATTCTCACACGTTTTTGGGAGGTGGAGGAGACCCCAAAAAAAGTTTTGAGGTCAGCAGAAGACACCTTTTGCGAAACAAATTTCAAAAATACAACGCGAAGAAATGAAGATGGACGATATATTGTCACGATGCCGTTCAAATCTTGTGCTGAACTTGGAGCATCTCGAAATATCGCAATGGCGCAATTCTATCGAATGGAAAGAAAGTTGCAAAAAACGCCCGAAATCAAATCTCAATACGACGCAGCGATAATGGAATATTTGGAACTTGGACACATGCGGAAACTGAGACCCCAGGAAATCGAGAAGACCCCTCACTACTATTTGCCACATCATGCAGTTATTAAACCAGATAGGGTTACTACTAAACTTAGGGTAGTTTTCAATGCGTCAAGTCCCACATCAAATAGGAAAAGTCTTAATGACATTTTACATCCAGGGCCTATTCTTCAACAGGATTTAGTATTGCAGATTTTAAAATGGAGGTTTTTTAAATACGTATTTAACGCGGACGTTACCAAAATGTATCGTCAAATACAAATCGACCCAAGTCAGGCCCCATTTCAAAGAATTCTTTTTAGAAGATCAGCAAATGACCCAGTTGAAGACTTTGAACTTTCGACAGTCACTTTCGGAATTAATTGCGCCCCATTTCTCGCTCTTAGGACCCTAATTCAATTGGCAGAAGATGTTAAAGAAACATACCCATTAGGTTCGGAAATTATAAAACAAAATTTATATGTCGACGACGTTTTAGCTGGAGGTCACACTGTAGAAGAATCCCTCAAGTCTATGAAAGAATTAGTAGCAGCCATGTACTCAGCAGGTTTTGAATTGAGAAAATGGAGTTCAAACGACCCCAATCTACTTCGCGATCTGCCACCTGACTCACTCTTGCCAGTCAATTGGTTGGATATTTCGGAAGGAACTTCAACGAAGACTCTAGGTATCCGATGGAACATTTCGGCTGACAACTTTACGTTCACATCACCACCCACGGAAGAAAGGGAATTGTGCACCAAACGAGAAGTCCTTTCAACAATTGCCAAATTTTTCGACCCATGTGGATGGCTGGCTCCAGTAATCATCGTAGCGAAACTTATCATGCAGCAAGTCTGGCTAGACAAAGTAGATTGGGACGACGCGTTGAAGCCCATAACTCGAATGAATTGGAAGAATTTCATTAAAAATTGTCCTTCAATAGATTCAGTTTCAGTACCTAGGTGGATCAGATTCAAACCCTCAAGTAAAATTGAAGTACATGGTTTTTGTGACGCTTCAGAAAGCGCTTACGCCGCGACTCTTTATGTTAGAGTAGAACACTTAGATCAAACAGTCGACACGTTTCTTTTGGCAGCGAAAACGCGAGTAGCACCCATCAAAAAAATATCTCTGCCTAGATTAGAATTATGCGGAGCCGTTCTCTTAGCAAAATTAACCACAGCGGTAGTTCCCAACTTACAAATTGAAAATATTTCAACTCACTTTTGGACTGACTCAACAATTGTGTTAGCATGGCTCAAAAAACCCCCGTGTTCATGGAGTGCCTTTGTAGGAAATAGAATTTCAGACATTGTAGATAATGTAGGCAACGAAAATTGGAAGCACATAGATTCAGAAAGCAACCCAGCTGATGTAGCCAGTCGAGGATGTTCGCCAAATGATTTGCAGTCACATCATTTGTGGTGGACTGGACCCCAATGGCTGAAGTTTCCAAAAGACCGATGGCCTAGACACGACATTATGAGCGACACAGAGTTAGAAGCAAAGGCAGTTAAAGTTTTCTCGACCACGATATTAGAAGATCCCTTAAATAGATTCTCTTCTCTCTCTAGAGCATATAAGGTCTTAGCATTTGTAATTCGTTTTTGGAGAAATACCGGCGTCAATCGGACCCGACTTAGAATTTCTTCAGCAGAAATCACCCACGGTGAAATCCAAGATATCAAAGATCGTCTTATTGTTTTAACACAAAAACATTATTTCGCAGAGGAGTACTTAGCGTTAACCAAAAAGAAAAGACTCTCATCTGGTAGCAGTCTTTTATCTCTCAATCCATTCATTGATTCAAAAGGAATCATTAGGGCAAATGGCCGCCTTGTTCAGTCCCCAGCACTTACATATAACGAGCGCCATCCCATTCTTATCCCATACGAATCGAGATTAGCCCTTTTGTTAGTAAAATTTGTTCACAAAATTACGATGCATGGCGGAAATCAACTCATGACTCGCGTAGTCAGGTCTGAATTCTGGATATTTAAATTGAAGCCATTAATCAAGAAGGTAATTCATAATTGTCGAACTTGTGTTTTGTATAGACACCAGACTCAAACGCAAATTATGGCCTCACTTCCGCCCCAGAGAACTATGCTGACTCGGCCTTTTACCAACACAGGAGTAGATTTTGCAGGACCCTTCAACATAAAGAATTTTACAGGAAGAGCTTGTTTAATAACAAAGGGTTATGTTTGCGTCTTCGTTTGCTTTTCCACAAAAGCCATTCACTTAGAACCCACTAGTGATCTGTCAACTCAATCCTTTTTAGCTGCTTTATCTCGCTTTATTGGGCGACGAGGAAGTCCAGCCAAGATCTACTCAGATAATGGGACTAATTTTGTAGGAGCAGCAGAATTAATAAAAAAGGATAGGCTAGAGTTTATGAAGAATCTGCAAAAGGACGCCACCCAGAACAATGTTTATCAAAATTTAGAATGGAGTTTTATTCCTCCCGGTGCTCCTCATATGGGAGGATTATGGGAGGCGGGAGTTAAATCATTCAAAACACACCTACGGAAATTTATACCGCAAATGAATTTTACCTTTGAGGAATTCTCGACCATTTTAGCGCGAATTGAAGCCTGTCTTAATTCTCGACCTCTTAGTCCAGCCAGCGATGACCCTTCCGACTTAAATCCTCTTACCCCAGCTCATTTTCTGATAGGTACCTCCATTTTGACCCCAGCGGAACCAGATGTTTCAGACGGAAACATCACCCTTGCCAATCGGTGGAAACGATTAAAGATAATCTCTCAATATTTTTGCCAAAGATGGAAAACTGAGTATTTAAATGAGCTACATCGTCGATATAAGTGGAAGTATCAAACAGAAAATGTAAAGGAAGACGATTTAATTGTAATTAAAGATGAGAGATTGGCCCCGACTGACTGGAAATTAGGCCGTATAGAAAGAACCTACCTTGGAACTGATCAAAACATTAGGGTCGTTGACATTCGGACAGCTAACGGTGTAATTAGTCGACCGATAACGAAAATCGTCAAACTATTTTCAAATTAACTAACACTCTATTTATTTGTGAAAGAACTGGGTACTCGCATTTCTTTTATTCCAGATATGGCTGCTCAGTTGCCTAGCCCAGCCCAGAGTCGTGACCCATCCACGTCGAGAAGACTCGTACTCCGCGGACCAGCCCAGAACAGAAGCAGACCATTGAGCCTCAACAATCGCCGACCCTCCACATGGCAATTCTCTTGCGGCCTATGCCAAGAAGACCACGCAATACGCTCATGCCTGCGGTTTCGTCGGCTTACCCCGTACCAGAGGTACGAAACAGTGGAAAGACGGGGGTACTGCCGAAACTGTCTGGCCAGGAGTCACTTGGCACCAGATTGCCCCGCACTCACGGCATGTCGGCAATGCGACTACCGACATCACACCATGCTGCACGGGGCACCACAGCTTGAGGATTCTCTTGGCGTGATCCTTGGAGTGACCCCCATCCCTGAATTGCCATACAAGAGGGCCAATTTGTTCATTCCGACATTGACAGCGAAGATTCTAACGGAATCTTCTTCAACCGGCTGGAAAATTTTGCGGGTACTACTTTGTGAGTCTGAGATGATCTCAAAAATTGCCTCTTCGACAGTTTCCACGCTTGGACTGTCGACATATCAACGCGGTAACCACAGACTCACAAAGTTCCAACTGAGATCCAGACACGAGAGGAATATATTTACCCTCAGGATTGAGGCTGTGGTGACCAACACGCTTCCACGTCGACCATATGCCGACCCGATAATAGATGACCCTACAACTGATTTCGCCAGACACACAACAGCAGACGTAGACGCGCGCAGCAATGACCCCATCGACATAGAGCTTGGAGGAGACGTCTATGCATACCTGCGGAGAGACGAATCGCGGAGCACGGGACTAGGCTCCGTGACAGCCCATCAAACTGCCTGGGGCTTCGTGTTTACTGGTCCAGTAAGAAGTCCGATTGCTCGAGAGGATTAAGTAAATATAAGATCACTAATTGTAAACACAAATCACGGAGGGGGGAGAATGTTTAACGTTGCACCAATCTTTTGGAAACTATGCTATTTTTTCAGACAGTAATGTATATGCATGTGTGTGTATGTGAGTGCAAATGCATTTACATTCCACAAGTATGCATGTGCTTTCCAATGCTGCCTACATAGTTATTGTCCTTTTCCCTTTGTGTCGTCATTTGTTTTTCGCTGCTGGCTGTCTGTCGGTGTAAGAGAGCTTACAACGACCGGACGGTAGGCAGTTGAAACCAGTTGTAAATCGACAGTAATTAGCTTCAAATCGTGCGCCTCCCCCGTGATTGTGATTAACGTTTTAAAAGTGTTAAAAAGTGTAACTTTGAATATTTTATTTTCACAGAAAAAAAGACACCAACAGTGAAGTGACCCAACATTAGTAAATGAAATAAACAATTATTTAAATGATAAACACTTATTTAAACATAAACACTTATATAAAAATAAACATTGAAACAAGTTGTAAAATAGAACATACACAAATTAACAATCTAAGAAAACATTGAATTTATTAACAATAAGAAACACTATTCACATTTTCACATAAAACACAAAGAATTTTTTGAATCAATAAAATTGTGAAACCCAAATTTTGAAATTTAAATTATCGTTCGTTTTTTTGTTCGAAAGGCAAAAAAGTAAGAACGGCCAATAAACACTAATCATGCATTAAAGTTTTACAGTTTAAACCGTAAGATATAGCTGATTGAACATCAGCCCATGACAGAAGATTGCATATTTTGAAATTAAAGGAAATGTCCTTTGAAATTATTTAATATTCACAGGAAATGCACATATGCGGCATGGGTTTAGAAAGCTGTATTGATAACTAATTTCCGTTTCCGGCAGATGTACTCGTATGTGTGCATATCATTTCAATGATAACAGGAGGGAGAGCCATTAAATTATGAGTGATAATCTCTTCCAATTATATTCTGATCTGATTAATACTGCAACTTAATTTTAATAATATTCCATATGAAAACAGCAACATTAGCACAAATCGCTTAGTTACTTCAAGAGTGATACGTCAAAAATGTAACTACTCAATAACTTTAAAGGGGGAACGTTTGTATAGCCTTTACCATTGGATGGGGATGTACTAACTTAGTCATTCCACATGCAACACCTTGAAATTATCCCAGACCCTATAAAATAGTTAATATACTCGTTTATTCTTTATCGTCTGCCTGTGTGCCATTCTGCTGAAAACAAGCTACAAAAGGAAGTAGTAGTGTTAGGCTCATTATACCCTCCCTTTAGTGTGACGAGGGTATATATCATTTGCTACGGAAAAAAGTGTAACACGTCGAAGGAGTGACCTAAGACCCCAAGTATGTTCGGAGGAAATCCGTTTTGGGTCATTTTAAGTCGAATGAGCAATGTCCGTCCGTCTGTCTGTCTGTCTGTCTGTCTGTCTGTCTGTCTGTCTGTTTGTCTGTCTGTCTGTCTGTCTGTCTGTCTGTCTGTCTGTCTGTCTGCTGGCTGGTGCGCACGATAACTCTCGAAAGGAGTAACCGATTGACCTCAAATTTGGTATGTGGTAATATTTTTATCTATCTCCGGCTAAGTTCGAAGATGGGCCATATTGGTCCACTCCTTCTAGTACCTCCCCCACAAAGGGTTAAAATGTTGTGAAATATTGATTCTTTAATAACTGCTATACTACTTATTCGAATCTTTTGAAATTCCACACATAGTATTAGCTTATTAGTCGCTATCACCTCGAGAAAAATGGGCGAAGTCGCCACGTCCCTTTTGGTATCTCCCACACAAACAGCTTATAACATTAATAACAGTGTATAAAAATACTTGAAATTTTGTACAGTATTATGCTTTTATATTGCCTACAGTCTAGGGAAAAATGGGTGTTGTTGCCACGCCCCTTTTGGTACCTCCCACACAAAGGTACCTTTTTGCACCAAAAGTTAACAGCTTATAACATTAAAACCAGTGTATAAAAATACTTGAAATTTTGTACAGTGTAATGTTTTTATAGTGTCTATAGCCCTGTGAAAAATGGGCGTTATTGCCACGCCCCTCCTTGTACCTCCCACACAAAATGCCCAAATCATACCACAATTTAATGTCTCATAACGTTTATACCAGTGCACATAAATGCTTATAAGTCGGCACAGTGCAATGAATTTAAAGTATCTAATGTTCAGCAAAAAAAAGGTGTATTTGATAAACCCCTTCTGGTACCTCCCACACAAATTGACAGAATAATTCGAGTAATATTCAATATTACATTACTCACAAAGTGAGGGTATACCTTAGTCGGTTTACCCGACTGAAACTTTCTTACTTGTTTTGTTTATGTCTTAATGCAGCTACAGAAGTCGTCTCCAAACATATTCCCAAAAATCCTCCGCATAACCTCACTTTAGTGGAAGAGTGGGGGTATACTCGTATATCATTTGCTATGGGCCAATAGCTTTCGGCCATAGGCTAGTAATACGTCACTACTGCGATGTCCGTTTAGGACAATCCGTTTTAGGGCATTTCAAGTCATTTGAGCAATGTATGTACATATCGCTCACTCACTTCAAGAGTGACATAACTCAAAATTGAAAATTGCCGAGATGTGTAACTTTAAGTCCGTATAAAAAGATAAGTAACATGAAATAAGATGTTTAAATACGTTTGAATGATCCGAAATATGGTTGTTTACTTATAGACCATATTTCGTTGAGAATAATTTATGAACATTTGCAAAAATCGCATTTTTGTAAGGCAACCTCAAAAATTTAAAATTTTGAGTTATGTCACTCTTGAAGTGAGTGAGCGATATGTACATACAAATGACTTGAAACGTATTGACTTCAAACTCTGGTTCTTTATGGCACCTTTTTAAAAATAACGGGGTTCCGACATTGCATTCTGGTAGAGGAGACCAAAAAACGATATCATCGCAAGTTCTCATTGGAATTGTATTTTAGGAGGGTGTTAAAGTTTCCCCCTATTGCCTGTTCGTGCAGCATATCGGAATATGAAACTATTTGTTCATTACATCGGAGGAATGGAGTATGTAGAAAACATTAAGGCCAAAATTATTGTGGAACATATTAACCCTCTAGCTCCCCCACATAACGTCAATTTTGTCTCTATTTTAATAAATCGTAAAAACAAAAACAATAAAGTTGAACGATTTGTAAACGTTGTGCAGGCGTAAGTCTTTCCATGATGAAATGCATGACACGACTCACACGTGATCTGTCAAAAAAGGCTATTGAAAAAAGTATCTCTACTTGGATCACCCGTTACTTACCCTCACTTTAGTGATATGAGGGTATATATCAAAATAATTTGCTACGGACCACAAGTGTAACACATCGAAGGAGTGACCTAAGACCCTATGTATGTTCGGCGGATATCCGTTTTGGGTCATTTAAAATCGAATGAGCAATGTCCGTCCGTCTGTCTGCTGGCTGGTGCGCACGATAACTCTCGAAAGCAAATTTGATATGTGGTAATATTTTTATACCCCTCACCATAGGATGGTGTAACACCTCCGTTTTCAACACCTCTAAATATTGATCTGAGACCCTTAAAGAATACAGGGTTGCCCATATTCGACGGACCCATGTTTTTTAAAAAAAAATCAAAGAAAAAAATAAAAAATTGGCGGTTGGCAATCTTAATCATTTAATTTGTTCCAAGTAGATTTGTTTACATCAATTTTTGAATATGATATCTCTCAAATGGCCGCCTCTGGCGTTGATGGCGTATTGTGCCCTTTTGGCAGCGGCTATTTCTTCACGAATGTTGTCCTTGAGCTCTTCTACGGTCCTTGGCTTGTTAACGTAAACCTTTGACTTCAAATATCCCCACAAGAAGAAGTCAGGCGGCGTCAAATCGGGCGAACGCGGTGGCCAGTCCAAATCACCACTTTTCGACATCAAACGGCCCGGAAACAAATTCTTCAGAAAATCGATTGTTATGCGACTTGTGTGCGGTGGAGCGCCGTCTTGTTGAAACCAGAACTGCCTCATACGCTTTCGACGAATAATTGGCATCACAAAATTGGTCATCATGTCGCGATAACGCTCCTGGTTGATGGTAACAGCATGGCCATTTTCGTTTTGGAAGAAAAACGGCCCAATGACCGTTTTCGCACTAACGCCGCACCAAACTGTGACTTTTTCGTCATGAAGAGGCAATTCTTGAATCTCCTGAGGATTTTCAGTGGCGTAAATACGGCAATTTTGCTTATTTACGGTCCCATTCAATGTGAAATGGGCTTCATCGGACATGATAATTGAGTTTTCACAATTGACTTCTTCTGTTGAATGTAAATTTCAACTATTTCAGAGCGCTCGCGTGGCGTGTATTGTTCCATGGTAAAAATCTGCTTGGACTGACGCTTCAAACGCGGTATGTCATTAAGCGATCTGACATCTCTGTCAAAAGTTATGGCGTTGCCAGATGGGTCCGTCGAATATGGGCAACCCTGTATATGTATATGGGCAAATAACAAAATTTTTTAACACAGGGGTAATGTATGTTGTTTTACCCTTTTCTCGCTTTCCGATTTATTTATTTCGGTGCATAAGTTGATGGAATTAGATAAACCACAAACATAAAAGTTTTTTCCCAAAAAAGTTTGTTATTATCTAAAAAAACTTTAGAAGTTATAAGCACATACATTTCAAAAATGTGAAAAAAGTCCTAGAAATGTTCATATCTGTATCCATTCTTTTATAAGTTTTGGCCAAACTATTTATTCTGAAGTTACAGGTCAGTTACAAAAAACACGTGGGACACATGGAGGAAGATTTTTTCGTGAGCACTGTTCATGTGAGATCTTTCCGCAAAAAATTATAGCTCATAACTTTTTGAAATGCGATTTCAAGTGTTTTTTGTTTTTTGACCGCGGTCAGCGCGGCCCGCGATGTAATGAAATAACACTAAAGAAGCGGTTATAGCGGCTTGAAATACCTATAAATGCATATAGGTGTCGTTGATGTGCTCTTAATGGAACCACCGCTATAGCTTCCAAAACCTTTGTTAAACTTGCGTGAATTTTTTTTGATAGTGTATTTCGCGGAGCACTTCGACAGTTATGTATAGGTTGAGCTGAATTAATTATCCCAGATGGCTTTTGACCTGGTGAATCCAAAAATCAGGGGGCCGTAACAAAATAATGAATCGCTGAAATTTTATTCACTTTTTCAATTTTTGCAAAAATTGCAAATTTTGTCCTTGGCATTTTTAATAGTATAAACGTCTGAAATTCATTTCTATGTTCTTCGGGCGTACTGCTGTGGTGCACTTAACAATCATGGATACTTATTTCAAGATTGAAGTCTTGTACGCGAAGAACGTACACTTTTGTCTCAGCAATGATCGTCAAGGCACACCCAGTGCGGGGTACAGATATGGCGGAAGTGTATATGAAATAAAAGGATTTTTAACGCTCTATTCCGAAATCGGAGGGCCGTCATTATACCCTACACCACACTGTGGTGCAGGGTATTATGACTTTGTGCATTTATTTGTAACACCTAAAAGGAGAAGAGATAGACCCATTGTTTATTATAGCGATCGACTCAGAATCACTTTCTGAGTCGATTTAGCCATGTCCGTCTGTCCATATATTCTTGTAATCAAAGTGCAGGTCGTATTTATGGTCCGATTGTGATGAAATTTAGCATAGTGCTCTTTTTTGGCCCAAGGACGATCCCTATTGAAATTGGTTAAAATCGGTTCAGATTTGGATATAGTCCCCATACACATGTTTCACCCGATTTGACATGTAAGCGCTGTAGAAACCAAATTTTACATCCGATCTTTATGAAATTCGGCAGAGAGAGTTTTATTATTACGTGAATGAACACTACCAAACTCGGAGAAAATCCGTTATGATTTAGAAATAGCCCCCATATATATGTTTCACCCGATTTGACATGTAAGCGCTGTAGGAACTCTATTTTAAATCAGATCAGTACGAAATTTGGCAGAGAGAGTTCTCTTATTACATGAATAAACACTGTCAAATTCGGGGAAAATCGGTTCAGATTTAGATATAGTCCCCATATATATGTTTCACCCGATTTGACATGCAAGCGCTGTAGAAACCGTATTTTACATCCGACCTGTACGAAATTCGGCAAAGAAAGTTCTCTTATTACATGAATAAACACTGCCAAATTCTACGAAAATCGGTTCAGATTTAGATATAGCCCCCACACATATATATGTTTCACCCGATTTAACATTTAAGCGCTGTAGAAATCGTGTTTTATATCCGATCAGTACGATATTTAACAGAGAGAGTTTTCTTATTACATGTATGAACACTGACAAATTCGGGGAAATTCGGTTTAGTTTAAACATAGTCCCAATATATATGTTACACCCGATTTGACGTGTAAGCGCTGTAGAAACCGTGTTTCATATCCGATCAGTACGAAAATCGGCAGAGAGAGTTTGCTTAATTGCAGTTTGTTTGGGATTGCAAATGGGCCATATCGGTCCATGTTTTGATATAGCTCCTCTATAAAGGTCGCTCCAAAATACGGCTTTTGAGCCTAGATACCACATTTTAAACGCAATCTAGCAGAAACTTTGCAGTTTGCAATCTATTTTGACAAGAATTCATCACAGCAAAAGTTTTACAAGTTGGTTCGTGTTTTGTTATAGTTACCCCATAGAAGTCGCTCAAAAATACATACGCTTATTTAAGCCAAAAATACCACATTTTCTAAGCATTTTAACTGAATCTTTGCAGTTTGTATTTTGTTTGAAAAAGAATTCATCAAACTAAAAAATTGTTAAATAAGTTCATGTTTTATTATAGTCCATCTATAGACGTCGCTCCCAAAAGAGTTCAGGTGAAGAGGTTGGTTAAAGAATTTACGGCCTAAAATTTGGCTATAAATTGCAGCGTTCGTTTTTTAATAACTAACTTAAACAAAAAGGATCGTTTCATGGTTTCCTCCATTCCCAAAGATTTTTCCAGTAATAAAATTGAGTGCAATCCATGGTGGAGATTAAGATTAGGCATGGCCGAACTCCTTCTAGTACCTCCCACACATAGGTTAACATTTTGTGAAATATTAATTACACTGTGCTAGTCCAAAAATGTAAAAGAGACGCGAGGTCTATAGGTCTACCTATTTCGAGCATGCTGAACCCAGTGGTGCTAACCATTTTTCTAGGTTAGCTCTTGTTTTCGAGATATTTGTCCAACAAGTTTGCTGGGAAATGTAAAAGTTTGCTGTTTTCGGGGGAGATTTTGACGTTGAAGGTTTCCGAATTTTGGCATTATTACTGAGAAAGAAATATAGAGGACACTTAGGCGATTATTTCTTTGGATGCACTCGATGCCATAGATCTTCTTCTTACCGCAGAAAAATCGTCATCAAATCTAACTATACGTCATAAGTAATAAAAATCATCAATATTGTTAGATAGCGTCGTCGATAAAAAAATACTATAAGTTCCTTCACAACTGTTTTAAGATAAAATAGCGGTTTTCTAGTTATAAGAGATATTCTAGGCCAAGCTATAAAACTGTTATAAAATCTATCTCTATCAATAAATAGATTTTACAATTCTGTAAAAAATTAACGAACGAAAATAAAAATCGAATCAAACTAAATAGTTTACAATGTAACAAATGGATGAACATTGACCATCAAGTATGCTGAATCCAACGGTAAAATCCGCTTTCCTATGTTAGCTCTTGTTTTCGAGAAATTCGCGATTTAAATTTGTAGTTTCAAAGAACCCATATTTTATTTATTTTATCATTTATAACCAAAAATCTGTTAATTTTGATACAAAAACATATCATGTGAGTCCCTCTCTGAGAAAACGTGTTTCGATAATGTTGAATGGTATTAGATTTTCGAGATTATATCTTTTTTTAGATATTCGAAATGTTAAAGTACTGTTTAGAAAATATCAAAACAATTATTTTCTTATTTTTAAATACGAGTATTAGTATATATCGCTGTTTCAAGTAGTAAATATATATTAAAAATATTAAGATTGAGTTGCCATAATAAGTAATGTCATTACCATATTACATATTGTCAATCTATACTTGAATAACATCAGTTTATTTTAAGAACATACGAGTATTAACAACATGTAGAAATGTTTAAAATTAAACAACTTTTGCAACGTGTGCATAAGTGGCATAATTTACAATTATGCCAAACCGGCATAAAATCAGTATTTCAATTGCCAATTTATATCAACAGTATTATTCAGAAAGCATAAATATTGGTGTGGATTGGACACCATCTATAATTTGTACATCATGTATAGTGCGGCTCAATAAATGGAAAGCGTATGGAGTAGGAATGCCGTTCGGAGTTCCAATGCGATACCTATACCGACGAGAACATGTCCAAGAAATGAATTTATGCCACCGACTCTACAATCAGTTGGGATCGACAACGTGGATGTATCTATTTATCAACCAACAAATGTATGTAGATATGCAATGTAATCATATCGAAATTACAGCCGACCATTTTGATGGCATGTTACGACGCTTAAAGCTTTCTCAAAGGCAGTCGATTATATTGGCAAGAGAATCAAATATTTTGGCACCAGATGTTCTTGTGTATGGTGCAATAAATCGTCATCAAACATTTACGACTTTTTTCAAATTTATTGATCGCAACGAACTTGCATATTGTTCTGATATTCGAGGATTGATATCAGCTATGCAAAATGAATACTGTCCTGAAGACTGGCGACTATTTATCGATTCATCGAAAAGCAGCTTAAAAGCTGTTTTACTTCATGTGACCAATTCAAAGAATTCTGTTCCCATTGCACTAAGCACTAACACAAAGGAGAGCTATTCATCCTTGAAGAAAATAATGGAGTTACTGCGATATGAAGAGCATATGTGGAAAATATGCGCTGATTTGAAAGTGGTGGCCATTTTAAGTGGAATGCAGTTGGGCTATACAAAAAATATGTGTTTCATCTGTCTATGGGATACAAGATTTACTGGCGATCAATATAATACCAACGACTGGCCTTTACGGCAGGAGGATAAGTTGCGCCAACACAATATTATACAGATCCCACTTGTCCCAATTGAAAAAGTTTTGCTTCCACCGTTTCATATTAAACTAGGGATAGTAAAAAATGTTATCAAAGCATTGAGTCCCGAAGGAAATGCAATTACGTCGCATCTTTCCACGTCTGAGTGAAATGAAAATAAAAGAAGGTAAGGTATAGTCATATTTCATATCAGATTATTGTTTCGTTAAAGGAATACCTAATGGGCCTGATATTCGTCGTTTGATGAAAGACAAGAGATTTAAAAATTCTCTCAATAATATAGAAACAGTGGCATGGAAAAGCGTAGTTGAAAAGTGGTAGATGAAAACGTTCTAGGATCTTATAGGTCTGAAAATTGGATGATCCTAATATCAGAAATGCTATCTGCTTTCCAAATCTTACACGTAAACATGTCTTTAAAAATTCACTTCTTGCATTGTCATTTAGACAAATTTGAAGAACAATCAACGGCGGAATCCGACGTTCATGGTGAACGTTTTCACCAAATAACAGCAAAACACAGGCAAGAAGTTTGAATCTCTTTTAGGCGACATTTGTTGGAATTTGCAAGAAGAACCAGTAAGGAAAGGCAGAAAGTCGGGCGGGGCCGACTATATATTATATACACCTCCCTTACAATGCGATAAAGGTCATTGCGAAAATAATTTGGAATAATTGGTAAGTAGGCAGGAACATATTATCTAATTCTGAGCCGATAATCGCTAAATTAAGCAATATTCGTTCCTGAATTGAGAAACATACTTCCGGAAAATATTAATGATCGAAAGTAAAGTACAACTTCTATAGCGCGTTGATACCAAATCAGGAGGAACATATATATGGAGGTTATATATAAATCTGAACCGATTTTCCATGAATACTCATTCATGTAAAAATACCTCTTTCTGTAGAATTTCGTACTGATCGGATATAAAATACAGTCTCTACAGCGCTTACATGTCAAATCGGGGGTAACATATATATGTTACTCCCTCAAATTTCGCAGTATTAATTCATGTAATAAGAAACCTCTTTCTGCCGAATTTCGTACTGATCGGTTTAAAATATACACTTTTTACAGCGCTTACATGTAAAATCGGGGGTAACATATATATGGGGGCTATATCTAAATCTGAACCGATTTTCTCCGAATTTGGCAGTATTCCCTCATGTAATAAGAAACCTCTTTCTGCCGAATTTTACACTGATCGGTTATAAAATAAATTTTTTACAGCGCTTACATGTCAAATCGGGGGTAACGTATATATATGGGGGCTATATCCAAATCTGAACCAAATTAAATAGGGATCGTCCTTGGGCAAAAAAAAAAAGATATGTGTAAAGTTTCGTCAAGATCGGGCCATAATTGCGACCTGTACTTTGATTACAAGAATACATCTACAGACAGACGGACAGACAGACGGACATAGCTAAATCGACTCAGAAAGTGATTACAAGTCGATCGGTATAATAAACAATGGATCTATCTCTTCTCCTTTTGGGTGTTACATATAAATGCACAAAGTCATAATACCCTGTACCACAGTGTGGTGTAGGGTATAAAAATAAACATCTGGTCAACTACAATTTTAAGATAAATCAACACTATATTATTCAAGAGGAAAATAAATGTCTTGGTAACTTCTAAACAATACTTTAACATTTCCAAAATATCTAGAAAAAAGATATAATCTCGAAAATCGAATACCATTCAACATTATTGAAACACGTTTTCTCAGAGGGAGACTCACAAGATATGTTTTTGTATCAAAATTAACAGATTTTTGGTTATAAATGATAAAATAAATAAAATATGGGTTCTTTGAAACTACAAATTTAAATCGCGAATTTCTCGAAAGCAAGAGCTAACCTAGGAAAGCGGATTTTACCATTAGATTCAGCATACTCGAAACATGTTTATCCACCTAGTCTTCCATTTGTTACATTGTAAACTATTTAGTTTGATTCGATTTTTATTTTCGTTCAGTAATTTTTTACAGAATTGTAAAATCTATTTATTGAAATAGATTTTATAACAGTTTTTTAGTTTGGCCTAGAATATGTCTTATAACTAGGAAACCGTTATTTTATCCTAAAACAGTTGTGGGGAAGCCTATAGTAGTTTTTTTCGCCTAAGTGTCCTCTACATTTCTTATTTAGTCATAATGCCAAAATTCGGAAACCTTCAACTTCAAAATCTCCCCCGAAAAGATTAAACTTATACATTTCCCAGCAAACTTGTTTGGTCCAATATCTCGAAAACAAGAGCTAACCTAGAAAAATGGTAAGCAACACTGGGTCGCGTCTCTGTTACATTTTTTTCAAGCAAAGTGTTATTTAGTAACTTCTATACTACTTATTTGAATCGTCTAAAATTCTACACAAAGTATTAGTTTATTAGTCACTATCATCTCAGGAAAAATGGGCGAAGTGACCACTCTCCTTTTGGTACCTCCCACACAAATATACTATTTTACACCAAAAGGTAACTGCTTTTAGCTTTAATATCTCTTCATGCAATACTTTTGTATAGTGTAATGCATTTATAGTACCTAGAGTCTACTGAAAAGAGGGCGTAATGATTATTTTGAAGTGAAAGACCGAAAATATACGCTTCAGTCCAAAGATCGAAATAAAGGGAACATTTGGACAATTATTTATCTCAAAACAGTCGTCCACGCTTCTCACCCCCTTACCCCTGAAAAAGTGCAATGAAATTTTATCATATGTTAAAAACATATCGTCGACATTTTTAGTAGGCATCGTTGAGAAAAATATTCCTCGCGAAGAAATACTATGTCCTTTCTCAACTTTTTTACGAGAATTAAGCAAATTTCGAGTTTTTACATAATTTGTGTATTTTTCGGCTCATAGAAGAAAATATTTAAAAAAACATTGTTTGACTTAAATTTTTGTAAATTATTTTTTGGTTAGTTTTAATGGAAATTTCAAAGGTAACCAACAAAACGTGCTAAATTGTGAAACCTGTTAATTTTTCATATATATGTTAAAAGGAGACTCATAGTAATTTTTCGCGAGGTAAATTTTTCTCAAAGACACAAACTAAAAATGTCGACGTTTTGTATGGCTTTTGACATATGGTAAGTTTTGATTGCACTTTTTCGAGGGTAAAGGGTTGAACTATTTGAGAGATATATTTCTCGAAGAGTTCCCTTTATTTCGTTCTTTGGACCGAAGCGCGTTTTTGGAAGTCTTCCACTTCAAAATCACCTCCGAGATAACTAACCTCTCTGATTTTTTTTGCAAATTTTGAGGTCGAATATCGCGAAAACAAGAGCTAACCTAGAAAAACGGCTAGCTCCATTGGATTCAGCAAGGTCGAAATAGATATACATATCCATAGGGTCTCCTTTCTGTTACATTTTTAAAGTATCAATTTCGAGCACAGTGTAATTAATAATAAAAATAATAGTGCATACAAAGACTTGAACTTTTGTACAGTGTAATGGTTTCATACACGCTGAAAAAAAATCGCTTCTGTAGTATATTGTCCCAAACATATACGGCTTGAAACATACATATGTTTAGGATACACTCTAAACACATAATTTTTAGCACACACAAAAATTATATATTTGGGCAGATGTTGTCCTACACAAATTTTTGTTTACATCCCAATATGTTTTTATTTGGGACTATTATTTCCACAACAAATATTTATTTGCATTTAAGTGCTCAGAAAATACCTAAATTGTGTTAAATTTTTCAGTAATTTAATGTTACATTTTTAAAAACTTTAAAAATTAAAAATCTTAATAAAAACAAGTAAGAAAGTTTCAGTCGGGTAAACCGACTAAGGTATACCCTCACTTTGTGAGTAATGTAATATTGAATATTCCACGAATTATTCTGTTAGATGGTATGGTAGGTACCAGAACGGGTTTAACAAATACACCTATTTTTCGCTGAATAGTAGATACTTTACATACATTGCACTGCGCCGAATTATAAGCGTTTATTTGCACTGGTTTATTAACGTTATGAGATATTAAATTTTGGTATGATTTGGACATTTTGTGTGGGAGGTACAAAAAGGGGCGTGGTGATAACGGCCATTTTTTACAGGGCTATAGACACTTCAAAAGCGTTACACTGTGCAAAATGTTGTGGCATTTACGTGCATTGGTTGTGAGGTCTTAACTTTTTGTGCAAAATTGTACCTTTGTGTGGGAGGTACAAAAAGGGGTGTGGCAATAGCGTCCATTTTTCACAGGACTATAGACACTATAAAAGCATAAATTTACTTTGTATTGTAATTCATATAAATAAATAAATAAATAAAATAAAAGCATTACACTGTAGAAAATTTCAAGTATTTTTATACACTGGTATTAATGTTATAAGCTGTTAACTTTTGGTGCAAAAAAGGCACTATAAAAGCATTACACTGTACAAAATTTCATGTATTTTTATACACTGGTATTAATGTTATAAGCTGATAACTTTTGCTGCAAAATGGTGCATTAGTGTGGGAGGTACCAAAAGGGGCGTAGCAACTTGGCCCATTTTTCTCGAGTTGATAGCGACTAATAAACTAATGCTATGTGTGGAATTTCAGAAGATTCGAATAAGTAGTATAGCAGTTATTAAAGATTCAATATTTTACAACATTTTAACACTTTGTGGGGGAGGTACTAGAAGGAGTGGACCAATATGGCCCATCTTCGAACTTAGCCGGAGATAGAAAAAAATATTACCACGTACCAAATTTGAGGTCAATCGGTTACTCCTTTCGAGAGTTATCGTGCGCACCAGCCAGCAGACAGACAGACACACAGACAGACAGATAGACAGACGGACGGACATTGCTCATTCGTCTTAAAATGACCCAAAACGAATATCCGCCGAACATACTTAGGGTCTTAGATCACTCCTTCGATGTGTTACATTTTTTTTCGTAGCAAATGATATATACCCTCGTCACACTAAAGTGAGGGTATAATAATAATAATTGAAATCGTATAATATGGGATCAATATAATATACTTGGACGATTGACAACTAATGATGATTTGGAATACACAGAAATATTAAATGATTGATTTAAAGCAGAAGTTAATGCTGCATTCGGTATTATAACTGGGAGGTACAATTTGAATCCAAGAAAAAATTTAAACTGAAATTCGAAAAAGTCCACAAAAGTTTTGGATTTTTATTTTAAATAAAATATATTTAGAAAAAATCCTAAACAATAATTTTTTTGTAAATAAAAACACATTTTATTTGAGAAATTTAGTTTGCAAATATATTTTGTGGTAATATATTAATATATGCGTTCCAAATACATTTTATTGATTTTCAAATAAAATTTATTTGCTAAGAAATATATAATATTTAAAAAATTGTGTTCCAAATATATTATATTTCGGTTCAAACATATCAAAAAAGGCGATTTTGCCCCGTGTAGTACCCACAATCCGTTGGTACCTCCCACACAAAGGTACAATTTTGTACAAACAGTTAACAGCTTTTAACATTAATACTATTGCATACAAATATTTAAAATTTTGTACAGTGTAATCTTTTTATGGTACCTACAGTCTGTCTGGGCGTTGTTATCGCGCCCCTTTTCGTACCTTCCACACAAACGTACCATTTTGCACAAAAAGGTGTTGTGAATACCAATACTTATATGGTGAATACCAATGTATAGAAATACTGAAAATTTATGCATATTGTATAGTTTTTAAAATTCATACCGTCCTGTTAAAAATGGTTGTTATGACCAGACCCGTTTTAGTACCTCCCATACAAAAAAAAGTAAACTTACCAAAACTAAACAGCTTATAATACAAGTATTACTTCATATACCAGTGTATATTTACATTGCTCAAAAAGTGTGGGTATCCTTTAGTCGGTTTACCCGACTGAAATTTCTTACTTGTTTATTCTTGTCTTTAGTATAATTAAAACGAATACAACATGCATATACGAGTATGCTACCTACTAGTACAAACAATTTTTATTGGATTAACATGAATTAGTGTTTCAAATTAAATTAAATTTTTGGCAAAAGCAAACGTCATACCACAGAGACTTTAAAACTCTTATTGGATGACATTTAGCATTTTTAGCCAACAAAGCGTAATGTCTCCCCACATTACCTTGTTTGGTAATGTCACAGAAATATGTCTCTAATTTAACAACCACGTTGTTGGTATAATCACAGGGAAACTCAGCTAAAATACAAAATGGTTTTACTAAAAACAACTTTGTGCAATATTTGCATGACATTAGTATTTCTTGCAAAAACATGAAATCTTCATTTAAGTCACTTTGCAATTTCGCACCGATGATTTTATAAAAAAACACAAATTATTTCTTTTTATAGCAATTCTGGCGCGCAACAAGACAAAATACTTTCATTTTTTTCGTCTTCGTTTTCTGTGTATTTCATCAGTCTCAATGACGCCTCTTTGTGCCCTGAAGGACATTTCAACACAAAAGGGATTCTTAACTAAAACATTATTGTTATTAACAAAACAGCAACAAAAACAAGAAGAACGACAACGACAATGGAAACACTAACAACATCTGCAGTTGTTGTAAGTTTTTGTACGCAAAAATATGAAATTTTAGTTCCATCTGAGAATTGCTTTTCTTGTGTCAAACAAAAGAGAGCGCAAAACTATTGTTAGGAGAACTTTTAAGGAGGGGTCTAACAAAAGTCCTCTATTGGCTGTTGACATTTATTTGATGAAATGAGTAATTGCTAAAGGACACTATACGAAGGGAAAATGTATCCAATTGCTACAATGTATATACTTTTTGAGAATTGCGGCAATCGTAGCAAAAATAATCATTATAATAGGTTATATCAGAAAAAAAATTAAAGGAGATCACTAAAATTGCCAACTTTTAAAATTTGTTTACTGCTGACATTTTTACAGAATGATTTGTCCATCTTTGTAAATAAAATAAAAAAATCTTAGTCGCCTAAAATGATCTTCAGGGAAATATTGTATGAGATTTGGTAGTTTATGTGGACAGAACGGATGGATAAATTTACGAGTTGCTCTTCCGAATTCGAAATTATTGAGGTAGTTGCTTCAAAACATATGGGGAAACGACTTTTGGAATTGATAGCATTGACGAAACCATACACGGGGGAAAATCGCCTTTTTTGATATGTTTGAATGGAAAGAAAATATATTTGGAAAAAAATTTTTTAAATATTATATATTTGTTAACAAATAAATTTTATTTGAAAATCAGGAAATTTAGTTTGGAACACATATATTAATATATTAGAACATAATATATTTCCAAACTGACCTTCACAAATAAAATATGTGTTTACACACAAACAAAGTTATGGTTTAAGAAGTTTTCCAAATATATGTCATTTAAAAAAAAAATTAAAACTTTGTGCACTTTTTCGAATTTTAGTTATTTTTTCCTATATTTCGTGTTAAACCGTATATAGGGTGATCCATTACGAGGTTCCCTACTTTTTAAAGGAAAAAACACAGAAAATTCAAATTGAATGGGCAATGTTTATTATCATATGAAAGAACATTCTTTGGCATTTATTTTTTGAAGATTATGTCTATCAAATGTTGGCCGCGGCTACGTCTCAGATGGTCCATCCGTTGAGTTCAATTTTCGATGACTCGTTTGAGCATTTCGACTGGTAACTGGCGATTTGAGTTTTAATTTAATTTATAAAAAAAACTTGTGTTTAAATTAAGGCAGTGATACATTGACAAAATACTTAAATACAAATTAATCTTCTTTTGAGTTTTCTCACTGTGGACTTGAGCTGAAGAGCAAAGGGTTTCCTTCTAAGTGAAGGAAGCTATTTGAATACTAGTACTAAATACCACTGCATTACGTTTCACTGGTGATAAATCAGATCTTTGGATGCATTGGTGTTCCGGAATTATTAGTTCCAAATAAAAACCAGTAAGGAAAGGCTAAAGTCGGGCGGGGCCGACTATATAATACCCTACACCACCCTCGTAATATTGAATAACTCTGAAATATAAATTTTGTAATTCATGTATAAATTGTTTACATAAATTTACTTTTGGAACATTTTATACTTAAATAATACCCTGTACCACAGTGTGGTGTAGGGTATAAAAACGATTGAAAGTAAAATACAGCTTCTACAGGACTAAAGAGCCAAATCGGATGAAACATATATATGGGAGCTATAGCTAAATCTTAACAAATTCGGCAGTGTTGGTTCATGGATCAAGAAACTCTACCATTCTAAATTTCAAGATGATTGGATGTAAAATACAGCTTCTATAGAACTAAAGGGCCAAATCGGACGAAACATATATATGGGAGCTATAGCTAAATCTTAACCGGTTTTCTTCAAATTCGGTAGTGTTGGTTCATGGATCAAGAAACTCTACCATTCTAAATTTCAAAATGATTGGATGTAAAATACAGCTTCTACAGGACTAAAAAGCAAAATCGGACGAAACATATATATGGGAGCTATAGCTAAATCTTAACCGATTTTCTTCAAATTCGGCAATGTTGGTTCATGGATCAAGAAACTCTACCATTCTAAATTTCAAAACGATTGGATGTAAAATACAGCTTCTATAGGACTAAAGGGCCAAATCGGACGAAAGATATATATGGGAGCTATATCTAAATCTGAACCGATTTCAACCAAATTCAATAGGGAACTGCAAAATTTCAGATCGATCGGAGTGAAATTCCGACCTGTAGTCGACGAACAACTTTACATGGACAGACGGACGGACGGACAGACATGGTTAAATCGACTCAGCTAGTGATTCTGAGTCGATCGGTATACTTTAAGGTGTGTCAAGCTGTGTTATTTTCAGGTGTTACAAACATCTACCATGAAACAAACTTATAATACCCTTTACCACAGTGTGGTGTAGGGTATAAATATATTAGAATGGGAACATATTTTTATTTAGAACAATATCCTTCTAAAAATATAAGGGCCTTATTCATAAAAAGTTAAAGAAGGTTTGATGAACGCTTTAGCAGTGTTAAAGCGTTCTTCACACCTTCATTAATTTTTTATTAATAAGGGCCTAAATGTGTCAAATATTATATATTTGGAGTGTACCCTAAACATATGTATATTTCCAGCAGAATTTGTTGGGGAAAATATACTACAGAATTGATTTTTTTCCAGCGTATGTAGTACAATCTTTTCAAACATATTCAGAGTCCAATTTTCTCCAAATTTTGTGTGTTTTACTTTTGTGTAATTCTGAAAGTGTATTATTAAAGAAAATAACCGCACCTTAATGTATAAACGTCATTTTTGATATGTTTGAATTGGAAGAAAATATATTTGGAAAATACAGTTTTTACTGCGCTTACATTATGTTCAAAAAATATCGCGAATTTTTAATTTCCGCGGGCTACGTGTATTTGATGTTTGATATGTCCCTTACTTATGCTGACAAGGTCGGCCATTTTGAATGTTTAGTTAATTTTTGACAGCTGTTGTGCTTGGATGTGTTTTAACTTGTCTTCGACTTTTATCTATTTCAGAAAATAGATCAAATTTTTTTCTGCATCAAATTTTGTGTGAAAAACAAAATAAAGTGCGCTGACGCATTCCGAATGTTGACTGTGGCATATGGTGGAGCTACCTTGGACCAAAGCAACGTTTATCGGTGGTACAAAATGTTCTTAGAGGACCGAGAACATGCGAAGGACGAACAGCGTGCCTGACGCCCGTTTTTTTTTTTGCTCACAGTTTTCTTTGATTGCAGGGGCGTGGTGCATTATGAGTTCTTGCCACAGTGTAGTACGGTCAATAAAGAATATTACCTGCAAGTTATGCACAAATTGCGTGAAGCAATCCGCCAAAAACGCCCGGATTTGTGGAAGAACAAAAACTTGCACCATGATAACTCCCCTGCACACTCATCGTTGCTTGTGCGCGAATATTTGGCGAAAAACAACAAAGTAATGGTGCCGCAGCCACCGCATTCCCCTGACCTAGCCCCCTGTGACTATTTGTTGTTCCCAGAAACTGAAGAGGCCCATGAAATGACTACGCTACGCCACGATTGATCACAAAAAATGATTATTTGAAGTACTTCGAGAATTGGAAAAAAACTTTTGGCAGAAGTGTATTATATCCGAGGGGAATTACTTTGAAGGGGACAAAATAGATACTCATGAATAAATAAATACTTTTTGAAAAAATACTAAATTCGCGATATTTTTTGAACATACCTCGTATATTCTTAATCGTCATAAAATTCTAAGACGATTTAGCCAGGTGCATCTGTCCGTCTGTTGTAATCACGCAACAGTCTACAATACTTGAGCTAGATGGCTGACATTTGGTTCTTCTTCATCTTCTTAATTCCTTTCACTACCAGTGGAGCATAGGACCTCAAATTTGGTACCGATACTTCTTATAGCTGCAGGTAACTTGAGATTGAAAATGGCCCATTTCAGATATAGACCCAATTTATCTTATTAACGTCATAGAGACCACAAATGTCAACTGATCGTGCTAAAAATTGGTAACTGGGATTTTTTTATGCTTATATGTCCATGTTTTGGACATATAAGCATAACGCCACAAAAACCTCAAATTTCATAATTCGGCTGAAATTCGGTATAATGAGTTTATTTTTACCCGCAACCATTCTTATGCGATCCATGGTGGAGGGTATATAAAATTCGGCATGGCCTAACTTAACACCGTCGTCATTTCACTTACCCTGGTATAGAAAAAACTATGAGCAGTTTCTTATGGCGAATTCTTTTCTGCAAAAAAGTGCAACACTTGCATTGCCCTTTTTCCGAAACTGCACTATTATTTTGAAATTTTAGTTGTGCTAAATTCGAGTAACTTAATTACCAAATTTCAAAAAAGTATCACAAAAGTGCCGTTTTCGGAAAAAGGGCAATGAAAATGTTGCACTTTTTTGCAGAAAAGAATTCGCCATTAGATAGAGTTTCTTAGATTTAAGGATAACATTCTCTGTATCAAAGAACTTCTTCAAAATGTTGTCTGGCTTACAAATAGCTATTGTATTTTTTTAATTTATTTATTTTTATTTCATAAAATTGAACCTAACACAATGAGAATAAAATGTTTTAACTCCTTTCTGAAATGCAGGTTGTTGCTTATTAACTGAATATTTGTCGGTAGACTATTCCAAAGACGGATTGTTGGTAAAAAAGAATTGTTTTTCCAATTTGGAGTATTTGAATCGTAATTGAATTATTTTCTTGCCACGATTTGACCTAGCGATATTTATCCTCTCAAAGAGATAATCAGGTGTATTAGTTGATATGATTTTGTGTAAGAATATTAAACTTAAGATAATTATCAAAAGTCATATTGAAAATCTGGTAAGTATAGCTGGATATACTATCAGAACGTCGTTTATTAAAAACATATCTCGTGATATTGTTGTAGGTTATTTTCAATTTTTGTTTGTCTGCATAATCACTGTTTGAATATATTTCAGAACCATATAATAGTATCGGTATAAGGTATGTTTTAGCAAGTAATAGCCGAATTTGAAATGGTGTAGAGTGTTGAACAGTCCAGAGATTTCGCAGCATTTCATGGACTTTACCTGCAGCCATTGTTATATGATTAGACCAGGATAGTTTTTCATTAAAAATGATTCCCAGGTTTGAAGAAGAACTCACGTATGTAATTTCGGAATTGTTTATTTGTATGCTGTAGTCAATATCATGGGATCGTTTTTTCTTTGCAATATGTAGACATTTTGATTTTGAGGGATTTATACAAAGTTTGTTGTTATGAGCCCATAGATTAATGTTGTTTAGATCCTGGTTTATATTCAGTATACAGTTTTGTACATTTTCCGAAGCCGATCCTAGATATAACTGTACATCATCGGCATATATATGCACTTGACAGTATCTCAACACATCGGTTAGATCATTTATGTATACGCAGAATAAAAGAGGACCTAATACGGATCCTTGGGGAATTCCTCTATTCACTGGCAATTGATTTGATATCTTGTTATCTAAAATAACAGTTTGTGAGCAGTTGTCGAAAAGTTGAACATTTTGTCATGTTTCTGTATAAGGATTCAATGGTCAACAGTGTTGAAGGCCTTACTATGGTCGTGAAGTATCAGAAACGATTCCATGCTTTCATCCAAGTTAGATCTGAGATCTACAACAACGTCAACCAGTGCCGTTATGCAACTTCTAGCCTTCCTAAAGCCTGACTGTCTTTGGAATAACATATCGTTTTTGCAGAGATACTCATTTATATGCTTATATATTAAATTTTCCAATATCTTTGATATGTATGGCAGTATAGCAATAGGCCTAAAGTCATTATTCGATTTTGGAAGTGGCACAATTTTTGCTTACTTCCAGGCAGTCGGAAATGTTGATTTTGTGAGTACGGAGTTTAATATATGGGCTATGTAAAGTAGAGGAGCAGGTAACATTAGTTTTAAAAGCTTCGGGTATATACCATCTATGCCAACAGCATTTGATTTTGTTGTCATAAAAGTGGACAGAACTTCATCTTGCTGAACACAACGAAAAGAGAATTCATTTTCACGCCGAACAATGCAATAATTAGAATATATATTCTCAGACGAGTCCGGAAAGTTATCGCCGACAAACTTTAGGTTTAAAGCATCTACATCTATATTATCCATGATCTGATTTCTTTGTACCTGCCCAATGCCAATATTACGTATTTCCTTCCATTTTAATTTACTATTAACCGCAGTAGCAAACTTCTGACGGTAGAATAAGGACTTTGCTGCGTTTATATTTTTCACAACTTTTTGTCTTGCAGTTCTATATAATAAAAAAAATTATGGTGCTTAGTATCTTTTCCATCGTTTATAGAGTGCATCTCGCTGTATGATCAGTTGTTTAATGTTGTTGTTAAACCAGGGGTTTTCCGTGTGTTTTATTTTTATTAATTTTACAGGCACACAGATATTTAAAATTTCATTACAATTTTCCTGCAAGAAAGTAACTTGCTCATCAATGGATTGAATATTATAAATATTTTCCCAATTTGTGTTTAATAGATATTGCTCCAGTAAACAGTAGTTTACATTTTTAAAGTCTCGAAATGATATAATTTCATCCTCCACCTTTGTAGTAATATCATAAGTTATAAAAAGCAGATCATGATTTGAAAACATTGGGGCGGAAAGCTGATCATATAAGAGAACCTTTGTTTTGTGATTGAGTAGAATAATATCCAGCAAAGAACGATGGAAATGTGTTGGGCGATTTGTATTAGTTGGATATAGGTCAAGAACGCGGAACGAGTCTGCTAGGCCATCTTCAACTAGAAGATTACTGTTGAAATCTCCAGATATTATGATATCATTGTACATCATCGATATATTTGCGATTGCTGACAATAAGTCGTTTATTGGGATATGCCCATTTGGCCCGTAGACACTTCCCACGAGAACATTCTGATTTTCTCTTAAATGTAATTCAATAAATAAATATTCGATAGGATTTCCAAAAGCTGACTTAATTTTAACCGTGCTTTTTATACCATTTCTTATGTAAATACATGTGCCACCAGCAAAAGACTCTTTGTCAGCTCGAAATAGTTTATAGCCAGGAAGATTATATATCGTCATCAGTAACGAAAAAGGGCGCAACAACAAGAATATTGTAAATTAAATTTTTGATGGATTTCGGTACACTGCATCAAAATACACATCCTGACAAATTTTTAGCGACGTAATATTAAAAATGGCAAAATTATTCACGAAATTCAAAAGGACATTACAACAAATTATTTCTTTTTTCATAGTTTAAAAATCCTATTTCACGCAATTTTAACAAACACGTTATAAATCATATTTGTGTGATTTTATATATGCATCATTATGTTTAGATATTATCCTGAAAACCACGTTTTTCTAACGGCAGCACTTTTCATTTTATTTAGTTTTTTGCTTCTCCCGTAAAATTTTCAAATATGATGATAGGCTCTTTTTCGTTTCTGATGACGATATGCTATCTTTAATTGAACAGTGAAACCATGTTTCAGACACACAAATTATGTCAATACCTGATAATATAAAGATATGTTGAAATTAGTCCAATTTATTGTTGAGGCTCTGTGCATTCAGGTGTACCAACTTTAAACCAGTGTTTTGTTTGGCCAGAACTCTTATCATATTAAACCTACCGTCTTTGGAATTATAGCTATTATCAGAAATCATTTATCACAGTTGAATGAGCAACATAGTCCTGCAGGCCATTTTTGGAGTTTTTAACATTATATCGTTTAGAGACAATAATTATTATTATTTCCGAGAGAATACATAAAAAAATTTGGTATAATTCTGCTAAAGAACTGGCAGATATGATACGATTTTCGACATCTTCATTTGAAATTTAAACAATCCACAGCCAATTTATCATTTAATGTTAGTATTTTTATTTTCCCATTTTTATTTTTAAACAGATGAGTTTTAAAATTAGGTGATTTAATATTTACGAGTACAACAAACCCACATCTGGCGACCATATTTGGCTGCATTACTGTGGCAAACTCATTTTCATCCTTATCCCCCATCTACCGTCAGCCACATCATCATCATTTTACGATCATCGTCCATGTGAGGTAGACAGCAAATCTTCCCTCCCCCTCAGCTAACATCCACAGCTGTGGACACGTCAGAAAAATGTTTGAATCATACTTGGAATATTTTAGCACATTGAAATGGACCTTTGTGGGTATATCAAAGACCAAAAGCGGTTATTTCATGTGTTTTATTTCAATTGCTTGTTTTTTTTTATTTGTTTTGTTTTTCCTTTCTTATTTCTAAGCCTTCATACTTTGTGTAGGATTTAGACACATTCACTTTTCATGGACATATTTAAGCTTCGGGATATCGTGCACAAAGCTACTGGCACTTTAAAGGAAATCCCCACACATATGAGTTTATATATTAAGGTGGCTACCAACAATGAGCAGTAGTTATGAGAAATAACAATTTCAATATTGAATTTGGAAATACCTATCCTGTGTGGAGCTTAATTTAACAATGTCCGCAAATCGTACATATTTTTAACATTAGTTTTAGTTTTCTTATAAACAATTGAGAACATTGGAAGCCACCTTAATAGATTTGGGGAATGCAGGTGAAACTGATGGCAGATGCTGAATGCATTCGTATGAGAAATAGTGTTTGTTTCTTTATTGAATTTCTTTTTTGTTTTTCTTTTCGTTTCTTTATTGGTTTGTTCTCTGGAAGACCAAAGAAACATTTGTTGTTGGCATTTTATGAAGGTTTGAAGTGAAACCAAAAATTGTTGTACAACCAATTTTTGGTTTGAAAATAAATTGGCAAGACGAGTGGCCTTTTGTAATTTTTTTGTTCTATACTTACGAGTATACCATCAATTTACAGAGAGCAGGGTATATGTATATGATCTGCAATAGAATAAGAGCAGGGTATATATGATCTGCAATAGAATAAGCGTGTAACACATTAAATGACTTACTAACATCATATATATACTTTCTTGAAAACAATCCATTTTAGATATTTTAAAGTATAATGTGAGCTGTCTGGTGCAAGACATACTTTTGTAATCAGTGTAGAAAATATTTAAAACGTATAATATATATCAATCTAATGTTCAGAACGTAGCAAAAACTAAGTATGGAAGGGCTAAAGACTATATGTATGATACCTACGGTGACCATCCGTACACTATTATAGTGAACAGTACACTATTTTAGGCTCTTGAACATTATTATTTTAATGTACACTATTTGTACACTTTTTTCCATAATGCCCATTTTTATACCCTCCACCATAGGATAGGGGGTATATTCATTTTGTCACTCCATTTGTAACACCTCTAAATATTGATCTGAGACCCAATAAAGTATATATATTCTTAATCGTCTTAAAATTCTAAGACGATTTAGCCATGTCCGTCCGTCTGTTGTAATCACACTACAATCTATAATACTTGAGCTAGTTGCCTGAAATTTGGTATAGATACTTCTTATAGCTGAAGGTAACTTGGGATTGAAAATGGGCGATATCGGTCCATATTTAATATAGCTCCCATATATAGCATCTAACTTGTTGTGATCCCTACTGTTCTCATCTACTATATTTTTTTGTGTTTTTCGGTGTTATTATACCCAACACCACACTGTGGTACAGGGTATTATAAGTTAGTTTCACGGCAGATGTTTGTAACACCTGAAAATAACACAGCTAGACCCACCTTAAAGTATACCGATCGACTCAGAATCACAAGCTGAGTCGATTTAACCATGTCCGTCCGTCCGTCGGTCCGTCTGTCCATGTAAAGTTGTTCGTCGACTACAGGTCGCAATTTCACTCCGATCGTTCTGAAATTTTGCAGTTTAGAGTATTTCGCAGCTGTAAAGTAAAAATCCCTATTGAATTTGGTTGAAATCGGTTCAGATTTAGATATAGCTCTCATATATATCTTTCGTCCAATTTGGCCCTTTATTCCTATAGAAGCTGTATTTTACATCCAATCGTTTTGAAATTTAGAATGGTAGAGTTTCTTGATCCATGAACCAACATTGCCGAATTTGAAGAAAATCGGTTAATAATGAGATATAGCTCCCATACATATTTTTCGTCCGATTTGACCCTTTAGTCCTATAGATGCTTTTTTTATACCCTACACCACACTGTGGTACTGTGATCTTCGAGAGATAACACGGTCCGGAAACTTTTCCCGTAACATAGCAATGGTTTCGTTGCTTGTGTGGCACGTAGCGCCGTCTTGTTGAAAGTAAACGTTGTCCAGATCAATACCATTCAACTCCGACCATAAAAAATCAGTAATCATCGCTCGATAGCGCAATCCATTCACCGTAACTGTTGATCCAACCTCATTTTCGAAAAAATAAGGTCCAATGACCCCGCCGGACCATAAACCGCACCAAACAGTCACACGTTGAGTATGGAGAGGCTTCTCAACGATTACTCTTGGGTTTTCCGAGACCCAGATGCGACAATTTTGCTTGTTGACGTAACCACCGAGGTGGAAATGGGCCTCATCAGTCAAGATGATTTTTTGATGGAATTCCGACTCATTTTCATGCATTTCAAGGACCAAATCAGCAAAAACACGACGTTGTTGATGATCGGCCGGCTTGAGTTCTTGTGTTAACAGAACTTTGTAAGCCTTAAGGCCCAAGTCTTTATGCAAGATACGGTGGAATGACGGTTGTGGAATGCCCAATTCCAAAGAACTTCGAGGAATGGACAAACATGGGTTTTCTTCAGCACTTTGGGCTACAGCGGCAATATTCTCAGTTGTTCTTAAGCGACGTGCACGGGTTTTATTCTTCACATCCCAACAGCTCGAATTTTTCCACCAATTTCTGTATTGCGACCCGACAAGGTGCTTCACTACGATCCAAAAATGCTTTAGTTTTGCGAACTGTGACTGCAAGATTTTCACCATTTTTTGTAGTGAATTTTAATAATTTCAATGCGTTGTTGAATCGTGTATCGTGACAACTGCCGAAATACCGGGTGATTCAAAATACACCTCTTGTTGGAAAACCCTGTAAATACTCAAAACTTTTGAATAGTGAAAAGTTTTTAAAATTCCTGCAGTCCTGTTAAAAATTGGAGTTATCGCCACACCCCATACAAAAAGAGCCAAGACATAACAAATTAAATAGCTCATAATATTAGTACATATATCAGTACATATTTATATTGCTCACAAAGTGAGGGTATACCGTAGTCGGTTTACCCGACTGACGTTTCTAACTGATTGGACCAAAATTCGTTTCAAAGAAAAATGAATCGAAAAACAGGTGCATATTTTTCATTTTTTGTGCATATTTGTGATATTCAAAATATGCAAAAAATTGTTGCGATATATGAATGAAAAATACAAAATTTTAGAAAAATGTATAATTTCAAAAATCATCCAAAAAAGATCCTATATATGTATATGGAAATTATAGGGTAATTCCAAAGGAAACTGACCCACTCTGAATATTTTTATACCCTACACAACACTGTGGTACAGGGTATTATAAGTTTGTTTCACGGCAGATGTTTGTAACACCTGAAAATAACACAGCTACACCCACCTTAAAGTATACCGATCGACTCAGAATCACTAGCTGAGTCGATTTGTCCGTCCGTCCGTCCGTCTGTCCATGTAAAGTTGTTCGTCGACTACAGGTCGAAATTTCACACCGATCGTTCTGAAATTTTGCAGTTTAGAGTATTTCGCGGCAGTTAAGATCGCTATTGAATTTGGTTGAAATCGGTTCAGATTTAGATATAGCTCCCATATATATCTTTCGTCCGATTTGGCCCTTTAGTCCTATAGAAGCTGTACTTTACATCCAATCGTTTTGAAATTTAGAATGGTAGAGTTTCTTGATCCATGAACCAACATTGCCGAATTTGAAGAAAATCGGTTAATATTTAGCTATAGCTCCCATATATATGTTTCGTCCGATTTGGCCCTTTAGTCCTATAGAAGCTGTATTTTACAACCGATCGTTTTGAAATTTAGAATGGTAGAGTTTCTTGATCCATGAACCAACATTGCCGAATTTGAAGAAAATCGGTTAAGATTTAGCTATAGCTCCCATATATATGTTTCGTCCGATTTTGCTCTTTAGTCCTGTAGAAGCTGTATTTTACATCCACTCATTTTGAAATTTAGAATGGTACAGTTTCTTGATCCATGAACCAACACTACCGAATTTGAAGAAAATCGGTTAAGATTTAGCTATAGCTCCCATATATATGTTTCGTCCGATATGGCCCTTTAGTTCTATAGAAGCTGTATTTTACATCCAATCGTTTTGAAATTTAGAATGGTAGAGTTTATTGATCCATGAACCAACACTACCGAATTTGAAGAAAATCGGTTAAGATTTAGCTACAGCTCCCATATACATGTTTCGTCCGATTTGGCCCTTTAGTCCTGTAGAAGCTGTATTTTACATCCAATCATTTTGAAATTTAGAATGGTAGAGTTTCTTGATCCATGAACCAACACTGCCGAATTTGAAGAAAATCGGTAAAGATTTAGCTATAGCTCCCATATATATGTTTCATCCGATTTTGCTCTTTAGTCCTGTAGAAGCTGTATTTTACATCCAATCATTTTGAAATTTAGAATGGTAGAGTTTCTTGATCCATGAACCAACACTACCGAATTTGAAGAAAATCGGTTAAGATTTAGCTATAGCTCCCATATATATTTCGTCCGATTTGGCCCTTTAGTCCTGTAGAAGCTGTATTTTACATCCAATCATTTTGAAATTTAGAATGGTAGAGTTTCTTGATCCATGAACCAACACTGCCGAATTTGAAGAAAATCGGTAAAGATTTAGCTAGCTATAGCTCCCATATATATGTTTCATCCGATTTGGCTCTTTAGATCCAATCGTTTTTATACCCTACACCACACTGTGGTACAGGTTATTATTGAGGTATAAAATGTCCCAAAAGTAAATTTATGTAAACAATTTTTACATGAATTACAAAATTTATATATCAGAGTTATTCAATATTACTAGAGTGGTGTAGGGTATTATATAGTCGGCCCCGCCCGACTATAGCCTTTCCTTGCTGGTTTTGAATATAGATTTGGATAAAATTTTCCACGCTTATATTACAAGACAATACGGAATTATGACAAAATTCAAAGCAGATTTTATAGGGTGCCAAATTGGTAATCTAATTTTTTTTATAGTAATGACTTAAACTATTAAAAAACTTAAATGAAAATTTGCGGCAGGGGGGAGGTCATAGTTCAAAAAAAAATATATTTTTCCAAAATTATTTTGAAAAATAAAACAAAATAATTTAAGATACGCTTTTCAGGATAATCATGGACACATTTTCGTCCTTTTGAGTCTTTAATACACAAAAATGTTTAACTTTATTCATAATTCTTAGAGAGGATGTTAAAATCTTTCAAATGGTACATATTTCATTCAAATCTGTGCAAAACTTATGTCGACTTCAAAATAGCTAAATTTGTAAAACATGTTATACTAGATGACCAACTTTGGCACCCTATAAATTATAAACCTCTATGAAATTGGTCAAACGGTAAAAAACCACAATTCCGCATTGCCTTGTAGGACACGCATTTAAAATTGCATCCAAATCTAGATATATAAATATTCATAGTGGGTCGGTTTCATTTGAAATTACCCCATAATTTTCATATATTTAGTAAATTTTTTGGAGGATTTTTGAAATCACCCATTTTTCATTTTTGTGACACGATTTTGTAAGTAGTATTGACGTATCCTTCAGATATTTTGCATATTTGATTCATATATATCATAACATGAACCAATATGGACCAAAAATGACTTTGTACCTATTTTCGTAAAGATTGGTTTATATTTGCGTATCCCACTTTGATCACAAAAATGCATGGACGGACAGACAGACGGGCGTGGCTAAATCGTGTCAAAAATCGATTCTATGCCGATCAATATAATAAACTATGGGTCTATTTCTTCTCATTTTAGGTGATACAAACAAATGCATAAAGTCATGGTAAATGGTACCTTGTTATGATATGACTACAAAATGAAGTTTTCACAAGATTAATTTTCTTTCAATAAAGGAAAAATCTTAGCACGACAACCAAAATACATTTCAAAAAGCCACATCAAACACTTTTCATGCTAAAGAGAACAAAAGGTCATTGCCGTTGGGGTCAGCATTGAGCTTTGAATGTATACGAAAACTAAACACAACTTAAGCCAACAAATTAAAATTAACTAACCGAAAATCCTTTACAAAACAAAAAATTTCTTTGAATACAAATGATGTGGTTAAGTTTGCTAATTTCTTTTTTGTGTTTGGGGAAAAAATTTCTTAAATTAATTAAAATCTATCTTTGGAGACTGAAAGAAGTCAAGAGAAAAATCTCAAATGTATGTATATAAATCATTTGTCTGTTGTTGCCACGAAAGCGACACGAAATATTCAAATGTGGGTACGTGAGGACGAATTGAAGCCATATTTGCATTGTCTGTTCTTAAATACTTTGACATTGTTACGTTTCGTTTATTCAAATTTCGACATCAGCGAATGTTTCATTCGGACGTGCTTCAGAGGAAAATTGTCTAATCATCTGGAAATGGAATGTCAACCATTTCCAGCCAACCACCCTGATTAACTGCAAATTCCGTTTGAGTCAGAAAGTTTGGGTTCTCTGCAGACTCTCCCCCCTCAACCTGCAGCGAAAAAGAAACAAACGCAGCATCCAAAAACTTGTAAAAATTCCACAATGAAAATTCAGCTGTCGTTCGGCTGTTCGTCGAACAGCTTAAATAAGCAAACAACAGCAATTGAACGACAAGAAAAAATCTCATAACTGAAAATTTCACGTACCAACTAACCAACCAACCATGTCGTCATCTGGAAATCCGTAGCTGAAGCTACAGATTTTTTTGTATTCTGATTCATTGTCATTTTATGCATTTGTTTTCTTTTTTCTTTTGTGTCTAGAAAATTCCATAGAACAATGAATTAAAATAAAACCCCGACAGAATTAATGGTTGGAATCACAGCAATGGCAATACGTGCTCCGTAAACCCTAGGCCATATGAATCTAGGTTTTCAGGAGGTTAATATTAAGTGGAAGAAGTAAAAACGGTGCTTACTTCGGTCGCACTGAGTCCTATATAACGGGATCTAAAGAGCCAAACCGGATGAAACATATACATGGGAGCTATAGCTAAATCTTAACCGATTTTCTTCAAATTCGGCAATGTTGGTTCATGGATCAAGAAACTCTACCATTCTAAATTTCGAAACGATTGGATGTAAGATATAGCTTCTATAGAACTAAAGGGCCAAATCGGACGAAACATATATATGGGAGCTATAGCTAAATCTTAACCGATTTTCTTCAAATTCGGTAGTGTTGGTTCATGGATCAAGAAACTCTACCATTCTAAATTCAAAATGATTGGATGTAAAATACAGCTTCTACAGGACTAAAGAGCAAAATCGGACGAAACATATATATGGGAGCTATAGCTAAATCTTAACCGATTTTCTTCAAATTAGGCAATGTTGGTTCATGGATCAAGAAACTCTACCATTCTAAATTCAAAATGATTGGATGTAAAATACAGCTTCTACAGGACTAAAGAGCAAAATCGGACGAAACATATATATGGGAGCTATAGCTAAATCTTAACCGATTTTCTTCAAATTCGGCAATGTTGGTTCATGGATCAAGAAACTCTACCATTCTAAATTTCAAAACGATCGGATGTAAAATACAGCTTCTATAGGACTAAAGGGCCAAATCGGACGAAACATATGTATGGGAGCTATAGCTAAATCTTAACCGATTTTCTTCAAATTCGGCAATGTTGGTTCATGGATCAAGAAACTCTATCATTCTAAATTTCAAAACGATTGGATGTAAAATACAGCTTCTATAGGACTAAAGGGCCAAATCGGACGAAAGATATATATGGGAGCTATATCTAAATCTGAACCGATTTCAACCAAATTCAATAGCGATCTTAACAGCCGCGAAATGCTTAAATCGGCTCAGCTAGTGATTCTGAGTCGATCGGTATACTTTAAGGTGGGTCTAGCTGTGTTATTTTCAGGTGTTACAAACATCTGCCGTGAAACAAACTTATAGTACCCTGTACCACAGTGTGGTGTAGGGTATAAACACTTTCCAGTCGACCTGCAACTTTAACACCAATGAGCAATATTTTAGCTCTCGTTAAGAGCTATCTTGCAATTGACCGATTCCCGATTCGACGTACCGTTAAGGAGCTAGAGCGAGAGAAATATAAACTTTCCGTTCACATTTGAAAATTCCAAAAAAAAAACACTTTCCAGTCGACCTACGAACTTGACAGCCATGAGCAATATTTTAGCTCTCATTAAGAGCTATCCTTTTGTCATTTACCGATTGTGGCTACGTGCCACACAGCAAATGAAACAATTGAATTGTTGCGAGAAAAGTTTGGAGATTCGATTATTTCAAGAAATTGTGATATTGAATGGCCTCCAAGAAGTTGTGATTTAACACCATTAGACTTAGATTAGTTATGGAAAATATGCTAAAAAGAGCACGTATGTGCGATGCAGAATATGGATATCACGTACAGGTTATCATTTTTCAAAGCTAATTGTAAAAAATTCCCTAATAATATATAGTATTTAAAAAAAATATACTAATCGCATAAAAAAAAAAGTTATAAACCAATTAAACCATATAGCTCATTCTGCACCACCCTATAGTTCCTATGCCCTGTGGCCCGGCACTCATATCGGGTGAATATTGAATTGTTCAGACCTCTCGTTAACAGATTTGCGGCAGTCGTTGGTAGAGTTTTGTACTTCGCGAACGAACTATTTCAATAGAACGGGTCACTTTACTGAACGGTACGAACAAGTTCACACAACTCGTTAACTTTTCTTCAGTAGTTCACCATGTTTTTTTTCTTCAACCATGTCATTTCGTTATCTCCTCTCAGTTGTTATGTGTTGTTGTCACTTTTTATGTCATCATGAATGTCGGATTGTACCTAAACAATCGCGTTTGTAAATTCAACTCATTCCGTTTATTTCCTTCCATCATCAGATTCCTTTAATAGATGTTGATTTGAACTGGTGATCTAATGAACGAAACTAACTGGTAAACTAACATGAGCTGGTGAACTAAAGTGAGCTGGTGAACTATAGTAAGCTGGTGAGATAAAGTAAGCTGGTGAGATAAAGTGACCTGGTGAACTAAAGTGACCGGGTGAACTAAAGTGACCGGGTGAACTAAAGTGACCGGTTGAACCAAAGTGAATTAGTGAACTATAGTGATTTGGTAGACTAAAGTGATTTGAAGAAATAAAGCTCACTCAATTGAAACGAAATAAAATGAGCGATAACTTAAACTAGGTATAGTGCCCAACTCTAGTCGAGGTCAGTTTTCTAATTCTCGAATACAGTTGCCAGGGCCTTATAACAACCTGAATATTAGATAAGATATTGATACCGACTTTAGTCAGAACATAAATTCTCAGCCATTCTGCTACCTCTCTAATAGCTTTTGCAATGATAGCTCAAGTTCAACAGTAAAGACACCAACCACCGGGAAGGTCGGGCATTGTGTCTAGAATGGCACTATGTCCGTGCCCATTTTCATGAAAGTGTGACAGTTCTCTAAGTCTGATAGCAGTAGTTGTGACATATTACCTTTCTTTAATGTCTAGCGACTTTAAATCTACATATATAAAGAAGAATGTGTGTTTGTTTGTACCGTATAGGAGTCTAAACGGCTGGACCGATCTTCACAGAGTGTACATGTGTGGGAGGTGGTGAAAATAGGGTACTTGAATTTTCGATGTACCAAGTGGGCGTAGCCCCGCCCATATAAGCTACATTTTGAAATTGATATATCTTGCACAATTTGTCAGCTGGAGTGCTGTAATGTTGCACATATGTATCTGGTGGCAGTCTACGTGATTGGTGCAAAAATGTGCAGGATTGGACCAATGGGCGCGGCTCCGCCCTTATAAGTAAATTTTTTGAATTGAGATGTCTTGCACAATTTTTTAGCGAGAGTGCTGTAATTTCGTGTATATGTATCTGGTGACAGTCTACGTGATTGGTCCAAAAATGGGCGGAATCGGATCAATGTGCGTGGCACCGTCCATATAAGCCTAATTTTAAAATTGAGTGCTGTTATTTTATGTATATGTATTTGGTGGCAGGATTCGTGATTGGTTAAAAAAATGGACGGGATCGGAAATCTCAATCTGGGGCAACGAAGTGGACCGGGTTCAGGTAGTGTTGTATAAAACACCAGCCATTCACAGAACTTTATTTAGTAACATACAACATGTAGATTTCTGTAAAGTCCTCCACGGGGAGACAATGCCGTACAGCATTATCTGCATACAATAAACTATTCAAGAATTCAGACTCCAGCGTAATTTTCGCTTTTAGAGAAGGGAATTTCAATACCACCAAGGAGATAAACGCAATATTTTGTACCCTTAATCTCTTGCTGAAAATAGCTAGTTCTGTCCTGGTAGGGTTGACCAAGACCATTATTAGAAGCCCATATCGATGTTGTATGAAGGGCCTATTGTCAGAATACTCGGAAACTTCCCTCTACCAGCTATTTCAACGTCATCTGCAATAACCTTGACACTCATATACTCCAGAGAAAGCAGAATATTACTCGTAGAGAGATTTTATAGCAGAGGAGACAGAGCGATCACCCGGGACGTTCCTATATGGAGGTTAAGTTAGGTTAAGGCCTGTAACATAGACTCACTTAGACTACACAGTCCATTGTGTCACAACAGAGACGTAAGGGAATCAACCAATTTGATTCCTTTAAAAAGCTCAAAAGTGCTCAAAGAAATAAGAGCCTAAGTACAACCTCCAACCAGAGAGAGTAGGGCACAGACACAGAATGTGTTCTATTAATTCCTCCTCCTTTTCGTCTTCACAGCTTCTGCAAAAATCATTATGCAAGACTTTCAATCCCTCTGCCTGCCGTCCAATAAGACAGTGACTTGTCATGACAGAGACGGTAAGTGAGACATCCGTTCTCGGCAACGACAGCAGTTGTTTCGGTTTGATTCTAGGCCGGGCCACATCAGCCTGGAATATATGCAGTTCCCGACTAGTGATAACCAGTAATTTGTTGCCGTAAGTGCACTATGTCTCAGGAGGAGCATGTAGGTCGCTAGAGGCATACCCAAATGTTCCGGGTCCCTTGGAGCATGTAAGATAGTTCCTAGTCGTGCAAGTTCATCCGCCTTGCAGTTGCCTGGTATGGCCCTGTGGCTCCACGTCCGTATCAGATGAATACATCTTTAAGAGATCTGCGACAGTCTGGGGCAGTTTTTGAATTTAGGAATATAGATTCCAGGGACTTCCTTAAGTTGGATTTCTGCAGAGTTTCCCAACAGACGACAATGTCGTACATCATTTTCGGTCTGACTACTGCCGTATACAATCAATAAACAATGATCGCGTTCAAACCCCCGAGTTTTCCAGTTGCCCTTTTATAGGTATATGTATATTGCTCTCATAGCCTTATGTGCCCTTTCCAGAATATTGGGTTTGAAGTTTAACTTCCTGTCTAGTGAAATACCTAACTATATTGTACGAGGGTTTCTATTTATATTTGGGTCCTGGCAATGCTAGTGTTGCCAGATAAACACTGGAACTTCCATTGGAAAGTATGAAATTTTTTAGCATAACTTCACTCAGACCGTTTTGTCATTTGAGCGCGAATTGTTTTGGTTACGGTGTGTTGAAACCCCACCTCCAAAACATGGTTTTTGAACGCTTCAACAGCTGTTTCAGGCGTCGAAACCCGTTGACCAAGCAGTGAATAAGAAGAAGTCATTGGGTGTCAAATCAGGGCTGTACGGCGGATGACCCATCAATTCGACGTTTTGGCCGGTCAAAAAGGCGCTGGTTTTCGAATTTCTCCGAAGACTTCAGGCAAACAAAATGTGGTGTACCACTCAGAATTGACCGTCCTACGTTGCTCAAGCGGAACAGTCGCCACATGACCAGTTTTGCCGAAGAAACAGGCGACCATTTGCTTCGAAGTGCTTCTTCCACGAACAACTTTCGTTGGATTTGGCTCGTCTTCGAAGACCCGCATGGTCGATTGCTGTTTTGTTTCGGGCTCATACGCATAGATCCAAGATTTGCACCTGTGACGATCTTATAAAAATCTTTTGAAGCCCCGCGATCGTAGTTTTTCAAAATTTCTTTGCACCAATCGACACAAGCCTTTTTTGAGCGATTGTCGAATTGTGCGGGATCAACGAGAACAAACCTTTTTTACGGCCAGGTGTTCATGCAATATCGAATGTATGCTGGTAAAAGAAATGAAAGAAATGAAAGAATCTTGCATTATCAGTTCACGCACGGCATCAATGTTCTCTGGCATAACAGCCGATTTTGGACGACCTTGGTCTGGAGCGTCGGCCACGATTGAATTCATTAAACCAGTTTTTCACAGTGCTATAGGATGGCGCTTCATCGCCATACAAAGATTTAAGTTCATCGATGCACTCTTGTCGTGATAATCCACATTGAAAGTTGTGAAAAATGATCGCACGAAAATGTTCACGAGTTAATTAAATTTGTTTGCCAAATTGATTTTTTCAAGTCCTGTAAACAACACCAATGATGGTCGTACGTCAAAACGTTTTGAGTACGTTTATGCTAAAAATGTCAAACTTTTCAATGGAAATGTCAGATGGCGCCAGGCAACACTAAGTGTTGCCTATGCCAGAACTTTCTGGGGAGGGAATTTCAATACTCCTAAGAAGACTGGTGCAACAGTTATACGCGAAAATAATCTGCTGAACATAACTAGTAAGTTTGTCATGGTCGGGTTCACACCTTTATCGGTTCATCTTGAGGTTGTACGAAACGCCTGATGTAGGATGTTTTTAGCAGTATTTGGAAACGTCCTTTACGCGCTATTTCCACATCATTCCTATAGCCAATGACTTAAGAACCAGCTTTTCCCGATAATGCATGTTTGCCAGAATTATATATTTATATAATAGGTTATTGAAACCCCCTCTCTATCTAAGAAATCTACCATGGTATATTCCTTGACAGAGAGAGATACTTTAATAATGCTGACTCGATAATGCTGGCAGTTTCGGCGGATTTGGCCTTGCTGTACAGTTGATTTTACATTAGCCTGTAATACATTTTAGTCCTACGGTAACTATGGATTAATCTCTCCAAGGTTTTTAGGGAGAAATGACGATAGACTAATCGGCCGGAAATCTTTAGTTGCTTTATGGGACGGCTATCCCGCTTTTGGTATAAAGACAACCTTGGTTCCTCTCCATTTTGTTGGTATTTTGATACAACAATTATAGAGTCCTCTGAGCCAGAGAACAATTGTATCAACCACTATCTGTGGATTTGTCGGCGAGAAATTGTCAAGTTCTGGTGACTTAAAAGGTTTAAAGCTTTTAACAGCCCAAAGAAATCTAGAGTTGAACGTTTCATATTTATAGTTTTCATTCTTGCCGGCTACCTCTAAAGAATACACTTCAACGCTTTGCTTATTTGGAAATAATTGCATTTCAGAATTCTATGTAGGAATTAGTTAGGGTGTTTTTAGCCTACTTAGAACATACGAACGAGTTAGCTGTCAAACAAACTGTCATACTGCACTCACGCTTTCACATTTATTCTCTGGCAAAACACACAACATTCTTGCCGGCTACATCTAATGAATACACTTCAACGCTTTCCTTATTTGGAAATAATTGTATTTCAGAATTCTATGTAGGAATTGGTTATGGTGTTTTTAGCCTACTTAGAACATACGAACGAGTTAGCTGTCAAACAAACTGTCATACTGCACTCACGCTTTCTCATTTATTCTCTGGAAAACACACAACATTCTTGCCAGCTGCATCTAATGAATAAACTTCAACGCTTTCATTATTTACAAAAAACTGTATTTCAGACTTCTATGTAGGAATTAGTTAGGGTGTTTTTGAGCCTACTTAGAATATCCGAACGAGTTAGCTGTCAAACGAACTGTCATACTGCACTCACACTTTCACATTTATTCTCTGGCAAAACACCATGAATATATTCACGCTTGAACAACGCTACCAAATTTACATTGTTTTTGTATACGCATGTAACTTTTTTGATATTTTGTTTGTTTTTTAAATATACTTTTCTTAAATAACTTTTTTATATTTCAAAATAAACGTTTACGCAAACAAATCTTTAAAAATAGATTTGTTTTAAAAATATAGCTTCAAATGGTCATCATTTTTGTCTTAGAAGCTATATCTTACATATTATACATACATATACCCTACACCGATAAATCGTAATGTTGCTAGAGCCACCTTAGAGTACACCGATCGATCCAGAATCCCTATCAGGTTCGAACTAACTATGTCTGTCCGAAATTTGACACAACGCGTCAGTAATTATCTTAAAATGTATTTTTCTTCAAGTGTAGTATTGCAAACAACAATGTTGTCCATACATTTTTTTCTTCAATATCTTTTGTATTCCAATCAATTACGACATTGTTAATTTTCGTCATAATATTGTTTGGGTAAATTGTGTTTAAAGAACTGTAGTTGACAATTAAGTCCTGAGCATCCCTTTGGAAATAAACGATTATTTAGTACATCCAAAACTCACCTTATTTAAAATACGTTTGGCTCACAACTGGAAATAAAAAAAAATATATAAAAAGTCAATAATGAGAAATGATGGAGTATATATAAAAATCAAGTATACCAAATATGAATAGAATCTAGAATTATTTGGTCCATCAAAAGTTTTAAAAATATGAAGTCGCCAGGACCAGACAAAGTCTAGTCGGTGTAGCTACAGGCAGTGGCTGATACAATTCCTCCCTGGCTGAAAGATATCTACACATGTTGTATCAATTTGGCCTGCATACCAACAAATCGTGTTAACAAAACCAAGACGGAGCTAGTTCTTTTCACCAGTAACACCTTGAAATTATCTTCTCTAAAAGCGCTAAATACTTAGGTATTATACTAGACAGGAAGTTGACCTTCAAACACAATATTCAGGAAAGAGGTGGTAGCGCTATATACCAGTAAAAGGGCAATAGGAAAACGGCGGGGTATCAAACCGCATGTAGTTTACTGGTTGTATGCGGCAATATTCAGAACGATAATGCTGTACGGCATTGTCGTCTTGTGGACAGCTCTGTAGAAATCCACCTTCTACGCGATACGAAATAAGGTTCAGCGAATAGGTACTTTCAGGAGCAAGAATTTTAGCAAATTTTGCAAGTTATCTCAAAAACTACACTGATTTAGAATTCCATCATCATAAGTAAATTGTAGAGTTTAAAAAGATCTATAAAAGTGCCTTTGTGCAATCTTGTTCCACTCGTTAATACGTGAAATATTTTTTTTTATCCCCTCACCTTAGACAGCAGGGTATATATCATTTGCTACAGACCAAAAGTGAAACACATCGAAGGAGTGACCTAAGACCCTAAGTATGTTCGGTGGATATCCGTTTTGGGTCATTTTAAGTGGAATGAGCAATGTCCGTCTGTCTGCTGGCTGGTGCGCATAAAACTCGAAAGGAGTAACCGATTGACTTCAAATTTGGTATGAGGTAATATTTTCTTCTATCTCCGGCTAAGTTCGAAGAAGGGCCATATTGGTCCACTCCTTCTAGTACCTCCCCCACAAAGAGTTAACATTTAGTGAAATATTGATTATTTAATTACATCTACACTACTTATTTGAATCCTCTGAAATTCTACACATAGTGTTAGGTTATGCCTAAAAAATGGGCGATGTTGTCACGCCCCTTTTGGTACCTACCACACAAATGGACAATTTTGAACCAAAAGTTAAAAGCTTATAACTTTATTACCAGTGCATACAAAGACTTTAAATTTTGTACAGTGTAATGCTTTTATAGTACCAAGAGTCTAGTGAAAAATGGGCATTATTGCCAAGCTCCTTTTGGTACCTCCCACACAAATGGACCATTTTGTACCAAAAGTAAACAGATTTTAACTTTAATGCCAGTACATACTTTAAAGTTATTAATTGCAATTTAAACTAATTATAATTTAATTAAAACAAAAAAATAAATAAACTTACTAATGTTTTTTGGGACTCATGGTGAGGGGATTCATGAGTCGGTTTACCCGACTGCACTTTCTTAGTTGTTCATATTCATATTTATTTATTGAATCTTTTAGTAAAGGAAAATGACAATAAGTAATCAAATCTTAACCTAATTTATTCTAAGGGGAATTACCAGTGCAATGAACCCTGCGAGATTGCACCTTATATTTATATACAAAATTTTATTAAAAGTGTTAACATTAAGTTATTTTCATTTATAATAATAAAAATATAGTATTCAAATTATGAACTAAGGAAGTTGGTGGCTAATTGTTCTCAAGCTATTTCTATATCAGGTCTAAGGTGTTTCTTCTTCTGAGGCGTGTATGCCCTTCGAAGTTTAAAAGTTCTCTGGCGAGAATGTTTGGATGAGAGTTTAATCTGTTTATATAGCTTCGGGAAAGATATCCGATTTCTTCAATTACTGTTGTTACGTTAAGGTCTTTATGAATATTAGCGTTCCTAATATACCAAGGGTTTTAAACGATTTTTCGTGAAATATAAGGAAACAAATGCCGTTCGGACACACAATTTTGGGGCAAAAAATTCCCAAACATTGTGTGTCCGAACTATGTTTAATTTGTTTATATAATCCTTACTAATGATTGAAAGAAGATCGCGTAAAAGCTTTTTTAAGGGCCATTTAAGATCTATAATTTTGCTAATGGCAAAATATACGGAATGTGTTTAGCTTTTAAAATATCTTGCAAAATATGGCAAAATTCTGTCCGTCCGGACCTGGAACCATATGTATCACTGGTGCGCTGAGAACGACACACCAATTGCGACACTAAGTGTTATACTTCATTAAATGTCGCTAGACATTATAGCAATGCAATATGGTGTACATATGTACTGCGATTATACTTAGGGAAGTGTCACTTTGGTCAGGAAATGGCTAGGGACATAGTGTCATTCTAGAGAGACACAATGCCTGATCTTCCGGGCATTGTTGATTACACTTTAACAGAACAACTTTTGGACAAAAAGCATCGCACTCATACTCGTATACCTGATAGATAAGAATGGAATGATCGCATCCCAGGACATAGGACATTCTTTGAATTTTATACAGACGATTCCAAACTCAACAACCAAATGGGCTTTGGTGGAACTGAACTGAGCACATTTGGTTGTTGAGGAACATTTGCTATGCATTGCAAAAAGGCTGCCTGATCACTGTAGTGTTTACCTGATAGAAATCATAGCTATTAAAATGAAGCGAAATGGTTGAAAATTAATGTTCTGATGTTCAAAGTCGGTATCAATATTTTCTCTGAAAGTCAAGGTGATATCAAGTAAGTGCAAATTATAATCCGGATTTTTAAAAACTGTCCTCGACTGTCGCTTTGTCTATAAAGTTGAACAGTTCAGGTTAAAGAGATAGTTGAACAGTCCAATACACAGTACAACACAGTACACCACACGAGTTTGGGACTCAATTCTGATAATTGTACGTGAAAGTAACCCCACAAATTAGAACTACTGCACCATTCGTTTAGCCAAGTTGGTTCAATTAATAATTTAATGGCCATACGATATTTTTTTTTTTTTTTGCTCAAGGTGGATTTTTAGCACTTTTTCTATATTTTTTCTCGGTATACTGTACGGAATATCTCTTTTGTGTCTGATGCAAAGTTGTAGATATTAAATACGAGAAAAAAATGCGGAACAAACCTACCCGAAAAATTTGCTTCCAGTGCCTTAAATATCGCAAATATATTCACCTGATATGTGTCGGGCCACATTGGCATACCAAGGAACTGCAAAGCAGATGAACTTGCAAGACTACTACCTTGTACGCTCCAGGGGAACTGGAATATGTGGGCATATCTCTAGCGAGCTGCAAGCTCTTCGTGAGACATAGCGTCCTTGCGGCAACAATTGACCAGTGGTCACTAGTCAGGAACTGCATACATCCAGGTTGATGGGGCCCGGCCTAAACTCAAAACGCACCAACTCACTGCTGTCGTTGTCGATACGTCTCACTCATGGTGTCTGTCATGAAGGGTCACTACAGACAGATTGAAGGTCTTGTTTAACCACTTTTGCAGAAGCTATTAAGTCGAAGAGGAGGAGGAATGAAAGAAAATTTTCTGTGTCTGTGCCGTGCTTTCTCTAGAAGGCAGCTAACAAACCAAGACTTTCATTTCTTTGAGGAATTAGCTAACTTGGCTGATGTCGGCATTCAAAAACTTTTTTTTTTTTTAAAAAATTGATAGCTAGATCTTATTTTACCTATTTGTAACTGCCGTCTTAAACTGTGACGTATGTGACATACATTTGAGACGTCGAATACGTATACAACGTCGTGAACCTAATGTCAGAAACTTGACTTTGACACTAACAGTAAATAATTAGCAAATCAAAAGAAAAGAAAAAATATTTATTTTGAACTTTCAAGTTTATTTATTGGTTCAAATGAATTATTATTTGTTTATAAATTAGGTTTCTTCTTTACTCTAATCTCTATCTTCAATGCCTTCAAAGTTTTTTTTTTCTTTTAGATCGTTCCGATTCTAATAGATATCGAAAATCAGAATGCACATGAGACCAATTGGAGAAAATGCCTTCTAATTAAGCAGTGGACGCTGGGATCATCAGTAATTTTAGAGCAAATGATGACAATGCGTTATGTCGACTTTTTGCAATATTCCAGAATAAGTAAGGCCTTCTAGTTTTTGAAACATGTACAGAAATGGGTGGGGTGTCAAAGTTTGTTGGAGAGAGGCAGACAAACTACAAACTTTGATTAAACTTGCCTTAAAAAAATTGCCTCGTGGGAATCAGAACTTATATAATATTTTGCAAAAAAAAAAACTGAAACGGAACGATTTATTGTTCGTCAAGTATATAAATTAAATGGTCTACAAAGGTGTGAAGAAAAGTGAATTTTTATGATCTGAAAAGATGTGCGTGCCGTTGTTGAGAAAGTAGATTTATCGCCGAAATAGTTGATTTCCCCATTTTGAACTTAATTAATGTTCGGGTTGTAAATACAATATATCACACCATTGTGTAAATATCGGTATTCGATCAATAACATATATTTTCTCAAAAAATTTTAAATAAAGTTGTATCTCGGACAGATTTTTACGTGAAGGGCTGAAGTCCTTAGAACTGATATTACAGTTTACGACATTTCATACATTTCAGACGGGTTTATGACTTATGTGACCTTTACACCTTTCTGACAGTCGTAAACCTAAAAAATCATGTCGTGGACCATCCCTGGTAACTGCTTTTTAGCCAAAAAAAACTACATAAGTCGATATTAAATATTCTGACCCTTATGTTTTCCCTTACATCCCTGTGGTAACACAGTGGGCTGTATAGTCTAAGTGAGTCTGTTTTACAGGCTGCCACTCTTAACCTAACCTAGCAATGAATGCACAAAATTTATCAACGTTCTGTCATATCCCACCCTAAGTACCATATTACAATGCTCACACTGAGTGGGTATACCTTAGTTGGTTTAACCTACAGAAATTTCCTTACTTGATCTTAAAAGAATATCTTAACAAAATTTCGCTCCATGATTAGCTTCAAATATGTTTCATGTTATAGATAGAATTGAATACAATCCATTGTTGGAGGGAATTTAAGATTCGGATATGCCGAACTCACTACCGTTCATGATTGTTTCAAACTATATTGTTTTGCAAGACCTTTTGCAATCACTTACCAGTGCTAAAGGTGATGAATCATAGTTATAATGTTAATGGCAAGTTCGTACAAAATTATAAATGAGTCATAACATTATTGATTTCATAAACCAATATATGTATCTACAATGCAGATTCCTTGGGAGTTGATATCTTAAGAAGCACAACCTACAGCAATCTGCCGCAATTTTTTCGTTTTACGTAAAATTTTTGGTGGTGGATTGTGGGTAGCTTCTTTTGTATTTCACACTTCAGATTGCTAATTGCCTCGTCCATTTGTATTGCACAATTTAAGGGTATGTTCTACTCACAACTTTTACTGATATTCCCAGTAGATATACACATTAGTAATATTGTGCTGCTGTAATTTTATACAAGATGGGAGTTGCTTGATCAGACTTTAATTAAAGGAAGTAGTTCAGCCAATTCGCTTTCTCAGAGATTTTGTGATAAGAATTTTGTTCAGCATATTTCCGCTGTTGTTGAAAATAGTCGAGTTATACCGAGTGATTCATTAAGACGTTTTATATCCGATACCATACTGTGGTATAGTGTGTTATGGCATAGTGCATCGGCCGGGCTGAATTTTATATATCCTCCACCATTTATTACATTTAAAACAAACATCTTTAATGTGGGAAAGAAGCACATCATGGACCGATATGATTAGCAATTTTCAACAAATGGTAATTACTTTTTGGCTATATCTGATGGCAATATTTTTTATCCATCCAGAAAAGATAATGAGAAGAACTCGGAATAACTCCGTCTCTAATATAGACAACGATCTAGAAAACAAGTAAGAAAGTTCAATCGGGAAAACTGGCTTACAAATCCCCTCAACCTTCAGTTCCCAAAAATATTCGTAAAATATTTGTATACCCTCCACCATAGGATAGGGGGTATATTCATTTTGTCACACCGTTTGTAACACCACTAAATATTGATATAAGACCCCATAAATTATATATATTATTAATCTCGTAAAATTCTAAAACGATGTACCCATGTCCGTCTGTCCGCCCGTCTGTTGTAATCACGCTACAATCTATAATAAAGGGTGGTTATATTTCAAGGGCCGACGTTGATTTTGAATAAAACACAAACTATTTAGGAAATTATTTCTTTTTGTTATGATAATATTGGTATGGTCAATAATGTATAGAACAAAATATCGGACAAATGGCCGCCGCGACCTCGGCGGCACACCTCCATCCGATGGTCCATATTTTCGATGACACTGAGGCATAATTGAGGTTCTATGCCGTTAATGTGCCGAATTATCTCATCCTTTAGCTCTTGAATTGTTGCTGGCTTATCGACGTGCACCTTTTCTTTCAAATAACCCCAAAGAAAGAAGTCCAACGGTGTCAAATCACATGATCATGGCGGCCAATTGACATCGCCACGACGTGAGATAACACGGCCATTGAATTTGTTGCGCAAAAGAGCCATTGTTTCGTTAGGTGTGTGGCAAGTGGCACCGTCCTGTTGAAACCTCATATTGTCCACATCCATATCTTCCAATTCGGGCCATAAAAAGTTCGTTATCATCTCACGATAGCGAATACCATTCACAGTAACTGCCTGACCGGCCTCATTTCGAAGAAGTATGGCCCGATGACGTCGCCAGCCCATAAGCCTCACCAAACGAACTGGGCGGGCATACACAGGTGACGTTTAGGTGTGGTTTACATTCAATTTAACCACCCTTTATATGTACTAAATTTCAGCCATCTAGATGAAGTATTATAGATTGTAGCGTGATTACAACAGACGGACGGACGGGCGGACATGGCAAAATCGACTTATTAATAATATGTATATATATGTATATATATTTTATGGGGTCTCACATCAATATTTAGTGGTGTAAAATACTTCTTCTATAGGGCTAAAGGGTCGAATGGGACGAAACATATGTATGAGAGCTAATTGGTCCATGCTATACCATGCTATATTTCAAATAAAATTGGATGCAAAATATAGCTTCTAACGGTCCAAGTCGGACGAAACGTATATATGGGAACTGAACTGGTTTCAAACAATTTCAATAGGGTTCTTTCCAGGTGCGAAATACTCCTAACTGCTAAATTTCAGCACGATTGGAGTTCGTCGGACAGACAAACAGACGAACGGGCAGAAATCGACTCAGCTAGTGATTCGGATCGGTATACTTAAAAGTGGGCCTAGGTGTAGTATTTCTAGGTATTACAAACATCTGCAACGAAACAAACTTATAATACAAACTGTTCAACAGTGGAGTGTAGGGTATAAATAGTAAAGGTTGTAATATTTTAGTTTTGCGATTGGGGAAAACGTGACTTACTTTTAAAATTTGTGTAAAAAATGGTGTTAATTGGAGAAGCTTGCCAACACTACCAGTAAATATTTTGTGACCAGTTCTTTCATCGAGAACATTTTCTAGGCAATTTCCTTTAAGATTAATATAAATATGTTGTACTGCTACGGGCCAAAAGTGTAACACACCGAAGGAATGACCTACGACGCCAAGTATGTTAAGCGGAAATCCGTTTTGGGTCACTTTTTGCCGTTTTTAGAAATCTCTGTCCGTCCGTTTGTCTGTCTGGTGGTGCGCGGATACCTCTCGAAAGGAGTAACCAATTGACTTCAAATTTGTTAATATTTTTTATCTCAGACTATGTATATATGGTACATGTTGGCACCTCCCTCATACAGGGTTAAAACGTTGATTCCCTAATAACGTCTATACTACTTATACGAATATTCTGTAATTGCACACATAGTATAAGTTGGTTACTCCCTAGAACTTTGAGAACAACGGATGAATTTTCCATGCCCTTTCTGGTATTAATTTGAACAAAAAGTTAACAGGTTACAGCGTCAGTACCTATGCACGAAAATACTACAATATGTTGTACAGTATAATGCTTTTGAGTACCTGTAACCCTGTAAAAATTTGCGTTTCCACCACGCCCCTTTTGGTACCCCCCCACACAAAATGACCAAATTCATAACGTAAAAATATACAATTGCATATAAACGCTTACAATTCGTACAGTGCAATGTACTTGAAGTGTCTATTGTTCGGCGAAAAATAGTTGTATTTGTTCAACCCTGTCTGGTACCTCCCACATAAATTGACAGACTAATATTCCATATCACATTACTCACAAAGTGAGGGTATCGGCTTACCCGACTGATATTTTCTTACTTGTTTTAAATAACTACTTCAACAACTCCAAAATTCTGAATGCAATATGTTTATATAACCTTCAGCAACAACAATTATTTCAGAGTTCTTTGCAATGATATTTAAATATTTTTGATGAATGCGATATTCGGGGCGAAAGTTCCGTTGCGGACGTTACAAAAAATGAAAGTTGGTTTTTAGGTTAATGTGAATTTCCATATTTTTTAGATCAGTTTGCATAGAAATCAAAGAAATCTAAATTCAATAAAGATAGAGGAATATTTAAGGATACACGGGGCAAAATCGCCTTTTTTTATATGTTTGAATCGAAGGAAAATATACTTCGAACACAAATATTTAAATATTATATATTTTCGAGCAAATAAACTTTATTTGAAAATCAATAAAATGTATTTAGAACCCATATGTTAATATATATTAGAATAAAATATATTTTCGAACTAATTTTCTCTAATAAAATATGTGTTTAAATACAAAAAAATTATTGTTTATGAATATTTCCAAATACATTTTATTAAAAAAAAAGATTTTCAAAACTTTGCTGAATTTGTCGAAATTTAGTTTGAATTTTTTCCTTGTTTTCGAATTATGCATTCCTATTAAAAATGGCATACCTAGCATTAACTTCTATTTGGAACCACTTATTTTTATTTTCTAACTATTCCAAGTCATTATTTTCAATTATAAAGAAATTTTACTAACATTAAAAATTTCTAAAAATTACCTTTCAATTGCTGAAAACTTAAAACAATTAAAGAATAGATATATTCACGCAAATAGATCATTATTTGGGAAATAACATATCCAAATAAAAACCAGTAAGGAAAGACACCTACCTACCAATGCGAAAATGGGCATTGCGATAAGAATTTGGCAGTGTTCATACATGTAATAAGCAAACTCTCTCTGCCGATTTTCGTATTGATCGGATATAAAACACGGTTTCTACAGCGCTTACATTTCAAATCGGGTGTAACATATATATTGGGACTATGTTTAAATCTGAACCGATTTTCCCCGAATTTGGCAGTGTTCATACATGTAATAAGAAAACTCTCTCTGTTAAATTTCGTACTGATCGGATATAAAACACGATTTCTACAGCCCTTAAATGTTAAATCGGGTGGAACATATATATGGGGGCTATATCTAAATCTGAACCGATTTTCCCCGAATTGAGAAGTGTTTAATCATGTAATGAGAGAACTCTCTCTGTCAAATTTCGTACTGATCCGATTTAAAATACAGTTCCTACAGCGCTTACATGTCAAATCGGGTGAAACATATATATCGGGGCTATATCTAAATCTGAACGGATTTTCTCCGAATTTAGTGGTGTTCATTCACGTAATAATAAAGCTCTCTCTGCCGAATTTCATAAATATCTGATGTAAAATGTGGTTTCTACAGCGCTTACATGTCAAATCGGGTGAAACATATATATGGGGACTATATCCAAATCTGAACCGATTTTAACCAATTTCAATAGGGATCGTCCTTGGGCCAAAAAAGAGCATTATGCTAAATTTCATCATAATCGGACCATAAATACGACCTGCACTTTGATTACAAGAATACATGGACAGACGGACAGACAGACAGACGGACATGGCTAAATCGACTCAGAAAGTGATTCTGAGTCGATCGGTATAATAAACAATGGGTCTATCTCTTCTCCTTTTAGGTGTTACAAACTAATGCACAAAGTCATAATACCCTGTACCACAGTGTGGTGTAGGGTATAAATATTAGGATGTAAACATAGTTTTGGTTAGAACATCATCCTCCCAAACATATAATATTTGTATGTATCAAATATTATACATTTGGAGTGCACCCTAAAAATATATATGTTTCAAGCAGAATATGTTTGGGACAATATACTACAGAGGCGATTTTTTTTCAGCGTGTATTAAAATAACTTTCAATAGTACAAAACACTTGATAGTTCATCCAAATCTAGATTTTCGACTGTTGCGGACGCTAAAGGACAAAATTATGAGGAAATTTTTATATAATGTTATAATTTATATTCTACAGAATCCGTTGAACGTGTCATTTCAATGCTGATATCATTAGACAGGACCGCATAATAATGATTTCATTACACACCTGGTATTTTTTTACGCTTTTGGTATCCGGTTTGATTTATCCATAAACTTTTTCTCAAAATTACAAAAAAAAAATTTGTAATATAACTTTTAATGTATTTTCTGCTCGGATATTTACAAAATTCTAGGACATGGTCGGGAAAAAAATTTAAAATTAAATTTCCAATACATTACTTCTGAATGATAAATTCTGTTCATATTGTTGCAATATTTAACTCATATATTTAAATATCTATCTACTACTATAAGTATATTACGAGAGAATCACTGTAGTTATAACTTATCGTAGGTACACTAAAAGTAGATTAATGCATTTATAATGTTAAGCAATAATAATAAAATAAGCTATGTATTTATGTATATACAATCGATATAATTGAGACTGATCCAATTACTGAATCTCGAACAGCATTTCCATTCATCATTCATTCCTGGACATAAAATGCGTGTGTGTGTACATATATACCATAGGGGGAGGGAAACTATTAATACATACATATGTATATATACCAATTGCTGTAAATTACATGACACATTAACACAGATTTATTGTCATAGATTCTCCTCTGTTATTATTATGGTTGTCATTTATGTTAAGTGATAAACAAATTATTATTACCCCTCAACAATGACATAAAGACATAGCGGAATAGCCGCAAGGATTCCTCTACAATGCACACACACACACAAACCTCTCCAACACACACTCACACCCAAACTGAAATCAAACAATGGAGTCATGAAATTCTAAAAATCGAAAATCGCCAAAAATGACAAAACATTAAAAAGCAAAAGCTCGTTTGTTTGTATTCTCAATTTTAAGCACAGAAAATCATTAAATTTCGTAACGTAAATAAATCACAAAATGACAAGAAAATCAATGGACGTTTTCCCCCCTTCTGCTTCTTCTCTTCCGTTTCCGCTTTTTGCTTTGTCGTGGTTTGCCAACGACAAGTGAAATTGACTTGCAGACATGAGAGACATGCGAAGAAAACAACGAAAATTCACATACACCCAACAGGGCCCCCTCCCGCTCTTTTAACATGACATCGAGAATCTAGCACAAGAAAACCAGCTCCCTTATCCACCCTACCCTTCCCTTTGGGGGAGAGAGCAGAATAAATGAATTTGTAGACATTTCCATATGATGGGAATCCACACAGAGGGTCTAGAAAATATTCTTAGAAAATGTATGTGTGTGTGTGTGAGCATCTTTTTTTTTTTAAATCGATAATATGTTCACTCATTTCCCAGCTTAGAGACGCCATTTACGTTTTATTTCTCTTCGTGGAAATATGAAAAGACGGACAGGGACAAGACACACAAACAAACAAGACTCAGCAGAAACACTTGTCAGTGGCTCTGGGTAGAATAGAGAGGGGATGTGGTGAGGTGAGATGAGATGAGGTAACCATTGTACAATGTTCCAAGCCACATTACAGAGGAACAACACAATAGACGGACGGAACAGAGAAGAAAAAGCTATAAATATCTAAAAACAAATTACAATATTGCCACGTGTACCATGTACGATTTCTCCTCGTTGTTGTTCTTGTTTTTTATTGCTGTTGGCTATAATAAACATGCCCAGAATTATGATGCATTTGGGATATTGCAATAGACTTACTTGAGACCCACTTGAAGCACACGACCCTTAGAAACCATTTTAGCTTTATAAGCCATTCTGGTGGAGCGTTAAGGAGATTCGTAATAGGCAAAATTGCACTGAAAGAATTATTTTGATAGTTGTTTTACGAAATTATTCTCGAAGAGATGTAAATAACATTTTCTGTTGAAGTTTGGTTTCCCAAACACACTGTGGTACAGGGTATTATAACTTTGTGCATTGGTTTGTAATAACCAAAAGAAGATGACATACTCGTCGACCCATCGTTTATTATACCGATTGACTTTTAATAACTTTTTGATAGCCCCAGTGTTGTCAGACGAATTTGACCGAAATCGTCAAAGTCGGGGCACAAAAATCGACAAATCGTCAAAAAAAAGTTTCGAAATCGTCGAAATGTGCTCAACACAAAAATCTACCAGTTACATACAGCTTTAGGTTTTTTCGGGCGAAGATCATGTTTCAGTGCCATTTATTTTTTTGTAGTATATTCTCCCAAACATATTTGGCTTGAAACACTCTAAACATAAAATATTGGTAAACACAAACATCTATCTATTTTGTTATTTGAGACTATTATTTCCGAAACAAAGATTTATTTGCATTTAAGTGTTACATTTTTCATCAATTCAAAATTAATTTTACAGTTTTTTTTGTTTTTAAAAATAATAAATATTGATAATTTAAATCGTATACTGTTGGATATACATTAATTACTTGGAGGATTGACAACAAATGATTTTATTACCCCCTCTATCAGAATCCGTTTGCAGAACCTCGTTATTTTCGAAAAAGTTTAATTTTGTTTCGCAGTGTAATAAAATTTGGTGGAAACATATTTTTAATACATATCAGTACTCCTCATAGAAGGATCCCAATCGATTTTATTTATTTATGTCATATAAGCCACAAACTTCAACCGATACGGATGAAAATCTACACCAACATGGTTCTGTGTTTCCGCCCACTAGATTCGACTTCCTGAAGCATTAAAAGCTAAAAGTACCAACCGATTATGCTAAATTTTGATAACATGTACTTAATATTACCTGGATAAATCTAAGAATTAATGGCAAACATTATTGAAATCACAAAACCGATTGGACTGAAATTTGGTTATTTGCGTTTAATTAGCCCCAAAATAATTTCTACGACCTCATTGGTCCACATTTTGCTATAGCCCGACCCGATTTGACTTTTTAGTGCCTTAGAAAAAAAACAAATAATAACATTATTTGACAGTCAAAATCGACGGGGGTTTCGATGGGTCACGTCTAGGAATTGAGATATATCGATTTGAAGTTAGTAAGCATCATATAGGGGAAATTGTCACGTTTGGAGGTCTTTTCATTGACATAACTCGAGAACGACTAGTCCGATTTTGCTGCAACAAATTTAGAAAAATTAAGAATAATAATTCCTACAAATTTTAGGAGTGGTTCTTCCAAGTGGAAACCGAAGTTTAGTAACTGTCGTTAAAACTATTATTTAAATTATTTAAAAAAAAAATTATTTAAAAAAAAACCTCAATCCGTTTTGGGCCATTTTGTGTCATTTGAGCAATGTGCGTCATCCCATCCGTCTGTATGTCTGGTTGGTGGGAACGATAACTTTCGACAGCATTAACCAGTTGGCTTCGAATTTGACATGTATCAATATTTTTTTTCTATCTCAGGCTAAGGTCAAAGATGGGATATCTTGGTCCACTTCTTCGAGTACCTCCCTCACGAAGGGTCCATATTTTGTGAAATATTGATTATATCATAACTTCTATACTACTACTCAGAATCAAGGGTGGTCTTCATACCCAAGCCTGGCAAGGCGAGTTATACGATCCCAAAGGCTTATCGACCTATTAGCCTTACTTCTTTCCTGTTAAAAACAATGGAGCGAATAATTGACGACATGGTCGAAAGTAAGATAGCCGATGACAAGCTAAAATTCAAACAACACGCATATGTTTAAGGAAGATCAGTGGAAACAGCTCTGCATGAGGAAGAGCACCACATAGAAAAGTCCTTCAGTGAAGAAATGTACCAAATTGAAGTTTGTATAGACATTGCAGGCGCTTTTAACAACGTTCAGACCGATACCCTTATCCAGTCCTTAGGCGAGTTTCAGGTTGACCAGGCGCTGAAAAACTGGATCAACAATATGCTAAGGAATAGGTGGATTATTTGTAGGTCATATGACGTAAAAATTAGAGACAAGGTAAATCCTGGTATACCTCAGGGGGCATTTTATCGCCTCTTCTATGTGTTACGACGACAGTCTCCTAAAGCCCTCACCAATGAAGGACTTAAACCAGTCTGTTATGCAATACTTCTAAGGGGCTTTCATCCAAATCTATTATGCAGAAGAGCTGAGGAGGCACTTAAAGTAGCATATAACTAGGCACAACCAAGGGACTTAAATGTTAACCCAGACAAAACAGAAATATGACTTTTTACAAGGAAAACGAAGATCCCAGGTTTTACCCGGCCTATATTCCTGAATTAGACAATTGCTATAACTAAAAAGGTAAAATACTTGGGAGTAATCTTGGATAAGAAACTGAACTGGAAAGATCATCTTGAAGAAAGAGTTACAAAGATGTTGGTCGTTGTGCAGAAGAGCTATAGGTTTAAAATGGGGAATACGTCCAAATATGACTCATTGGCTTTACATGAACGTGATTAGACCAATAATCACCTACGCCTGTGCAGTGGAATGGAAATCAATGGACAATAAGTGAAACGTAATACCTTTGCAAAAAATTCAACATATGTGCTGTCTAGGCACAAGCGGGGCATTTAGAACTACACCAACAAAAGCGTTGGAGACTATACTGCCAACAGAAAGACATCTGTATAAAGTATGAGGCAGCCCTCACAGCAAGACGTCTACAAGTGATGGGTGAATGGATAAATCGAGACCACAAGTCGTACCATCAGAAGATTTTAGAATCTGTAGTTAGTCACATTCAAACGCCAGAAATCTCCGACCGCATTCCTGAAGTGCGGATTACAGCTACCTGTGATTCGTTTGTACCAGACAGACGCTCTTGGGATCAGTGGGAACCAGCTGCTACACGGATGGGTCCAAGCGAGGAGGAAGGACGGGTCTGGGGCTTTTTATTGATGCACCAGAAGTCGATCTTCACTTCCGCCTCCCTGATCATAACACGGTATTTCAAGCAGAACTTCGAGCAATCACGGAGTGTGTGAACTGGATCAGTAACACCACATAGCCTAAATATGCCAACATCTTCACAGATATCCAAATGGCGATTAAAGCAATAATATCGGAAAGTGTAAAATCCAGAACTGTGTTGAACTGTAAAAGAATGATAAATGATTACTCAGCCCATGGTCAATTGCGTGTTTGCTGGGTACCAGTACACAACGGAGTACCGATTTTCTGTAACTCGTGAGGTATAAAAAGAGCATAAATAAGGAGCGCACAACAGTCCGAACCACTGGCTTAAGTGTATGTCCATGGACATGAGACGTTAAAACGTCTCTTCTCTTCAACCTAACCTAACCTATTCCTCTCTAATACAATGGTGTTGAGTATCATATATCACATCATCAGAAGACTAAGGGACTTGTTCATAATAAGGCTGTTAGTCTTGAGTAACGTTTTGTCTTTGGTTTGAATAAGGCCCTACATTTCCAAAAGTATAAAATTGCAAACAAAATGTTATTTTATAATTATAACTGGAATCGCATTACGCACTCCAAAAAGATAAAAAATAGTCGTATATCTTATATAACGAAAAAAGTAATAAAGACAAAAAATAACGTCGAGTTCTAGACCGTTAAACAAGAAAATAAAATTGACCAAATACAGCAAAATCCATGTGATTAATTTGGAGTTAACAAACTCCCAGAAAAAAACATTACCACCAAAAGAGATATAAAAAAGGAACAAAATTATTCATAAAATGCAATGTTTGTATTTATGATTAATGATGGCTTACCCCTGTCTTAGCACTCAGAAAAAACAACAACAAAAAAGAAATACAATAATAAAAATTGTTTTCATATAAGAAAATTTACGATTATGATGACATAAAAAGGAAAGAATGTACCCAACCAATCATGGAGAAACTCACACTGAAAGGGAAGTATGGGTGTTGGTGTGTATAGGCATTACAGGACAGAGTCACCGACACACATACAAAGGAAACTCCCGACCACAAGGGACGACAGCCACAAGGACCTGTCCAACCAACCAAGTTGAGCCACATCAAAGCTGTCGCTGTTCGTAGTCGCAGTCATGAAATCAGTGGCACTTGTAAACAAACAAATCAATACAACCAAAAGTTTCACACATTCTCACACATATCCTCTTTATATCTCTCCACACAAACATACACACATTTTGACACCAACGCATGTCTATCTCTTTATGTCAAAGGACATTTATTAATGCCTATGTGTTGGTGGTTGGCGGTTGGTTGCTGTTGTTGCGCAGAGTGTATTGACTTTTCGCATTTCATTTTAGGGGATATGAGCAGTGAATGAGTGAATGAGTGTTGTTCAAGTTGACCAAATCAAGAGCACCACTACTCATACATTCATTAATCATTTAGGCCAAATGGAAGTTTGACGGCAATTTCTGCCGCTATTTAATGTAAACAAACATATAAGAATGGACGGACATGTGGGACGTTGTCGCAACAGAATGTCTAAAATTGCAGAAATTACAGATAATTGCGTATACAACCATACTCAAATCAATATGAGAGTATGTGTGTACCTCGTGAAAGGTGTACGAGCATTTGTGTGCATGTCTGTGTGGTTTTCTAGACATTAACTAATGACACTATGCAACAAATCTTAGTAAAGTAAACCAATGGAATTGTTATTTGTTTTTAAATTACTATCGAGAGATGATTAATGATTTTTTATTGTCGGAGTTGGATGGTATTGATCTGGACAACGTTTACTTTCAACAAGACGGCGCTACGTGCCACACAAGCACCTAAACCATTTCTCTGTTACGGGAAAAATTTCCAGACCGTGTTATCTTTCGAAGACGTGATCACAATTGGCCACCGAGATATTGTGATTTAACACCTTGCGACTTCTTCCTTTGGGGCCACGTGAAAGATAAGGTCTACACCAACAGCCCAGCGTCGATTCAAGACCTCAAAGATAGAATTCGTGAGGCTATCGAGGACATAGGGCAGCCACTTTGCGATTTGCTTATGGAAAATTTCATGAAAAGGACGTGGTCCTGTAAGCGTGGTCGTGGTGGCTATTTGGCTGATGTTGTTTTTCATTATTAACGGCATACCTTCCTCATTATTATGAAATAAACATCCGATCATTTATCTCAAAAAATGGAATTTTTCTTTGAATACCAAAATAACACTTCTTGTTGAAAGCCCTTTATATACTTGCTTATATTTAGATAGCGGAAAATCAAATTTTTGAGAAAATTGTAATAAATTTTTAATTAAAACCTCTTAAAAACATCGAAAAGTTCCCAGCTATTATATTTTTATGACAATATCGTAAATTCTGATCGGTAATGAATAAATGAGACACTTCCGAAGAAAATCGATGTATAATTATACCCTACACCACACTGTGGTACAGGGTATTATAAGTTTGTTTCACGGCAGATGTTTGTAACACCTTAAAATAACACAGCTAGACCCACCTTAAAGTATACCGATCGACTCAGAATCATTGAGTCGATTTAACGATGTCCGTCCGTCCGTCTGTCCATGTAAAGTTGTTCGTCGACTACAGGTCGCAATTTCACTCCGATGGTTCTGAAATTTTGCAGTTTAGAGTATTTCGCGGCTGTTAAGATCGCTATTGAATTTGGTTGAAATCGGTTCAGATTTAGATATAGCTCCCATATATATATTTCGTCCGATTTGGCCCTTTAGTCCTATAGAAGCTGTATTTTGCATCCAATCGTTTTGAAATTTTGAATGGTAGAGTTTCTTGATCCATGAACCAACATTGCCGAATTTGAAGAAAATCGGTTAAGATTTAGCTATAGCTCCCATATATATGTTTCGTCCGATTTTGCTCTTTAGTCCTGTAGAAGCTGTATTTTACCTCCAATCATTTTGAAATTTAGAATGGTAGAGTTTCTTGATCCATGAACCAACATTGCCGAATTTGAAGAAAATCTGTTAAGATTTAGCTATAGCTCCCATATATATGTTTCGTCCGATTTTGCTCTTTAGTCCTGTAGAAGCTGTATTTTACCTCCAATCATTTTGAAATTTAGAATGGTAGAGTTTCTTGATCCATGAACCAACACTACCGAATTTAAAGAAAATCGGTTAAGATTTAGCTATAGCTCCCATATATATGTTTCGTCCGATTTGGCCATTTAGTCCTATAAAAGATGTATTTTACATCCAATCGTTTTGAAATTTAGAATGGTAGAGTTTCTTGATCCATGAACCAACATTGCCGAATTTGAAGAAAATCGGTTAAGATTTAGCTATAGCTCCCATATATATGTTTCGTCCGATTTTTCTCTTTAGTCCTGAAGAAGTTGTATTTTACATCCAATCATTTTGAGATATAGAATGGTAGAGTTTCTTGATCCATGAACCACCACTACCGAATTTGAAGAAAATCGGTTAAGAGAGTTTCTTGATCCATGAACCACCACTACCGAATTTGAAGAAAATCGGTTAAGATTTAGCTATAGCTCCCATATATATGTTTTGTCCGATTTGGCCCTTTAGTTCTATAGAAGCTGTATTTTACATCCAATCGTTTTGAAATTTAGAATGGTAGAGTTTCCTGATTCATGAACCAACATTGCCGAATTTGAAGAAAATCGGTAAAGATTTAGCTATAGCTCCCATATATATGTTTCATCCGATTTGGCTCTTTAGATCCAATCGTTTTTATACCCTACACCACACTGTGGTACAGGGTATTATTTAAGTATAAAATGTCCCAAAAGTAAATTTATGTAAAAATTTATACATGAATTACAAAATTTATATATCAGAGTTATTCAATATTACGAGAGTGGTGTAGGGTATTATATAGTCGGCCCCGCCCGACTTTAGTCTTTCCATACTGGTTTTAAAAGTTGTAGTTATTTTAGCTTGCTTATCTACAAAAATCTAATGGTGTTTTCTTTTCTAAAAAATGATGTATATAATAAGATATTATTGAAACCGCTAAGGGGATGAAAAAATAAGGTGAAGACTACTTAATTTAGTATACTTTATAGCTTTCCAGAACTAATTAGGGTAAATGGATCTCGAGTTATGCTAAATTATGTGGAGCATACTATATTTTTTTCGGTGTTTTCCTTGCTTTGATATATAAGCAGGTCCCACCCCATACCTGCCGTTTGAACTCGAACAGTCCTTAAGCGATCTCGTTGAAATTTTTTGTCACAACTACTATTCAATAGGACTAAACTTGGTGCAACTTTCATCCCAATCGGAAGACTCACTTGCCATGAAATCCCCTATTTATATTTAAATTCATTTATTTTGTTGTACAGTGTGATAGCGTACACGCACACGCAAATCATTGTACAAGTACGTATGTATGTATATGTACGGCACCCTTAAAAGGCGCATTTTTGTGTGTTATCCTAAACATTAACTATTGACGGGAAATCGATAAATTGCTTCTTCGTTATGTTTCATTCATTCATTGCCTCCAACTAAAACTGGTACTAAATTTCTTAATGGAAATAGTTTTCTTGATTTCCGGGATGTGTGCGTGGTAATTCTACATACTAACTTATTTGAAAATTTCTCTAGGTACTCTCAATAAGTGATTGCATGTGTTGTGTGTGTATATGTGTGAGTAAGGAAATAATTCGTATGTTCATGGTTTGATATGAAAAAAAATAATGTAAAGCTCTATTCAATGAATAAAATTGTATATGGAAATAGACGGAAATAATATGCAAGACGTCTTAATTGATTTGAGCAATGTCCGTCCGTCTGGATGGCACATTTGATAACCCTCAAAAGGAGTGACCAGATGATATCAAATTATGAAATCATTTGAAAATCATCATGCTTTAGCTATGTCCACTGCATCAAGCTGAGTGAAAAGTAATCACAATTAGAACATTATTTGCTAACTCCCACAGAAAGAGGAAAAATATGATCAAATTTTAGAAGTTAATAACTATAAGCTAGTGCTCATAAAAACTTTAAATTCGATACACAGCAGTGTTGTTTTTTTTTGTCATGATCATTCTGTGGAGGGATCCAACAAGATGTCTTTTGATGAGTTTTACTCTAATTTGAAAAGTCTTTGCAGGACAACATCACTTCACTAGCTTTTTATACACTCCAAATATTTTTTATTTCGATATATTATTTCCCAAACAAAGATTTATTTGCATAAAAATATATCGATACTTTACTTGTTTAATGTTTTCAGCAAAGTAAATATTTAGAAATTTTAAATATTTGTAAAATTTCTTTATAATTGCAATTTATTTTATAAAAATAAATTGCTTGAAGGATTGAAAACAAATGATAACTTGGAATAGTTAAAAATTAAATATAAGTGTTTTAAAACCGATATAATACTATCTATGCCATTTTTAACTGGAATGTATAATTCCAAAACGAGAAACAAATTAAAACTGAAGTTCGAAAAATAAAGCAAAGCTTTGAAAATATTTTTTTAAATAAAATGTATTTGGAGATTCATAAACAAAAATTTTATTTGTATGTTATCACATATTTTATTTGGGAAAATTAGTTCGTAAATATATTTTGTTCTAATATAATAACATATGCGTTCCAAATATATTTAATTGGTTTTCAAATGAAATGTATTTGCACAGAAGTATTCCAAATATATTTTCTTTCGATTCAAACATATCAAAAATGCAATTTTGCCCCGTGTATTTATGGTCCGATTGAGATCAAATTTAGCACAGTGCTCATTTTCGGGCCAAGGACGATCCGTATTAAAATTGAGATTTACATATAGCTCCAATATATGGGCAAAAGTAAAAATTTTTAATATTCGAGTAAATTTTTTTTGGAAAAAAATTTTGCGATCTCGTCAACCACGTTTGTAGAGAGATAAAAATGTAAGCGCGCAAAAATCGTTGTTGTGAATTAATTTCATTAAGAGGAGCGAAAGGTATGGCGGTTTCAATTTGAAATTTTAAAAAAATTGTGTTAAATGCAATTTTTATCGGAATTAAAAAAACTAACCTTACAATCGTAGACCATTTCTATTTCTATCAGCATAGGACAAAATGATTTCCAGTGAATTCATTATTTTCAAAAATATAGCGAAACAAAACATTTTTAATTGAAATTTTATATAATATAACGAATCCCGCGAAATATAAAAATCGGAAAAATGTATGAAAAATGTCCGCGAACAGATGAGAGAAATAACTGTGACCTTCAGAAAAAATGAAGGTAATATCTCTGTTGGTTAAAAAGTTATAACGGGTTTTCCAACAATACGTGTTATTTTAAATCACCCGGTATTTCGGTCGCTGTCACTTTTGAAGCTTTTATTCTTTGACATTTGACAAGTAGAAACTATGCCATTACTAAAAATGGAACAATACACGATTCAACAACGCATTGAAATTATTAAAATTCGAAAAATCGAAATTCATCGAAAAATCATCTTGACTGATGAGGCCCATTTCCACCTCGGTGGCTACGTAAACAAGCAAAATTGTCGCATCTGGGGCTCGGAAAATCCGCCACACAAGCAACGAAACCATTGCTCTGTTTCGGTAAAAGTTTCCGGACCGTGTTATCTCTCGAAGAGGTGATCACAATTTGCCACCGAGATCTTGTGATTTAACACCTTGCGACTTGTTCCTTAGGGGACATGTGAAAGATAAGGTCTACGCCAACAGCCCAGCGTCGATTCAATACCTCAAAGATAGAAATCGTGAGGCTATCGAGGACATAGGGCAGCCACTTTGCGATTTGGTTATGGACAATTTCATGAAATGGATATAGTCCTGTAAGCGTGGTGGTGGTGGCCATTTGGCTGATGTTGTCTTTCATTATTAACGGCATACCTTCCTCTTTATTATGAAATAAACACTCGATAATTTATCTCAAAAAATGGCATTTTTCTTTGAATACCAAAATAACACCTCTTGTTGGAAAACCGTTTATTTTCTTCAAAATACAAAGTCTATATCATCTGTGTTTTATTTAAATTCCTAAATATTGATGAGAGTTTAATGTTAAGATCTTTTTGAGTGTATTTGTTGATGAACCTCTTTTGTAAGATTACATAATAGTATTTGTTATAGCCTTTAATAATAAATTAAAAGACTTCATATAAAACGACTGAGAATTTGGGAATTTTTAGTGATATTATTACTCTAAGACATTTTTAAAATATATTCTTATGAATTTCGCGGATTGTGAAGCTTTTGTCCAACAACTAATTCAGACATGTCGATACCGCTTAACTATATTTGGCAATAATGTAGCTAAGAATATGCTGAACAAAGTTTCTTAATTTTTTTTTGCGAAAAAGTATTTTTTTCGTTTCCCTTTTGTAAAAAATGTGTAGGAAACAAATATTTTTTTTTACTTTTTTCAGCATAACTTTCAGGGACTCGTAATTTTTCACTAACAATTTTTGGCAAAATTGTAGCCAACGTAAATCTGAACAACTTTTGTGAACATATCAATACAATCTGAATGTGTCTAGGTACCTTAAATAGCTCAAAAAACAACATTGTACCTCAAAAATGTTAGTATTTCACTATTATGTAACAAAAATATTTTTTTGGTATAGGATATGTTTAGCAGCTTTATAGAAAATATTAAGGCAAATATTTTTGTGGAACATATTAACCGATTATATACTATCTATGCCATTTTTAACTGGAATGTGTAATTCCAAAACGAGAAACAAATTAAAACTGAAGTTCGAAAAATAAAGCAAAGCTTTGAAAATATTTTTTTAAATAAAATATATTTGGAGATTCATAAACAATAATTTTATTTGTATGTTATCACATATTTTATTTGGGAAAATTAGTTCGTAAATATATTTTGTTCTAATATAATAACATATGCGTTCCAAATAGATTTAATTGGGTTTCAAATAAAATGTATTTGCACAGAAGTATATAATATTTCGAAATATGTGTTCCAAATATATTTTCTTTCGATTCAAACATATCAAATAAGCAATTTTGCCCCGTGTATTTATGGTCCGATTGAGATCAAATTTAGCACAGTGCTCTCTACCCTCTACCTCTAGCTCCCCCACACTGTCATTGTTGGCCCCATATTAACAAATTGTAAAAAACACACCTTAAAATGGGGAGGGCGGTGATGAAATGTTCTACAAAAATGTTGGCCATAAAATTTTACTATATGTGTCAGATCACACCAAAGCCCAAAACCTAACACAACAAAACAAAAAAATGGTAAAATTCCAGTCAAAAACACTATTTACTGGTATCGTTAATGTTTCGACCACTAGATCGTGTTACTAACATTTCTGCACGAACAGGAATTTGACCTTTTTGGTGTTTGTGTCAAGTCCGTGTATTTTTCAAAAAGTGTTCATTTGTTGCATAGTGTAATTAATGGTTTTTTTTGAGGTTATGTAAATTTTGCAAAGTGCATATTTTAACAAACATCAAAATAAAATGATGCGCCTCTGATTTCAGAATAGATCGTTAAAAATCCTTTTAATTCATATGAACTTCCGCCATATCTGTACTGCGCACTGGGTGTGCCTTGACAATCATCGCTGAGACAAATGTGTCTCATTCTTCGCGTACAAGACTTCAATCTTCAAATACGTATCCACACGGGGCTAAATCGCATTTTTTGATATGTTTGAATCGAAAGAAAATATATTTGGAACACAAATTTTTAAATATTTTATATTTCTTAGCAAATAAATTTTATTTGAAAATCAATAAAATATATTTGGAACGCATATATTAATATATTACAACAAATTATATTTGCAAATTAAATTTCTCAAATAAAATATGTGTTTAAATACAAATAAAATTATTATTTAGGAATTTTTCCAAATATATTTTATTTAAAAAAGATTTCCAAAACTTTTGCTGATTTTTTCAAATTTCAGTTTCAATTTTTCCTTGATTTCGAATTGTACCTCCCAGTTATGATACCATATGCAGCATTACCTTCTGTTTTAAATCAATCATTTAAAATTTCTGAGTATTCCAAGCCATCATTAGTTGTCAATTCTCTAAGTACTTTATATTGACCCAAGATTATATGATTTCAATTATTATTTTTTTTTAGGAACATTGCAAATTTCTAAAAATTTAACTTTGAATTACTAAAAAATTTGACACAATTTATGTATTTTATGAATATTTAAATGCAAATAAATATTTGTTTCACAAATAGCAGTCACATTGGGATGTAAACAAATATTTGTTTAGAACAACATCTTCCCAAATACACAATTTTTGTATGTACCAAATATTACATGCTTAGAGTCTACCCTAAACATATATATGTTTCAAGCCGAATATGTTTGGGACAATATACTACAGAATCGATTTTTTTTCAGCGTGCACACTTGTAAGGAGCACCGCAGCAGTACCCCCAAAGAACATAGAAATCAATTTAAGAACTGTATACTATAAAAATTGTCAAGGCCAAAATTTGAAATTTTTGCATAATTTGAAAAAAGTGAATAAAAATTCAGTGATTCATTATTTTGTTACCCGCCCGTGATTTTAAGATTTCCAATGTAAAGAACCTTCTGGGACAATAAATACAGCTCATTCATGTATAACAGTCGATGTGCCCCGCGAAATACACTATCAAATAATTCACTCAAGTTTAACTAAGATTTGGAGAGCTCTACCGTTGGTTCTATTTGGAGCACATCATCGACACCTATATGGATTTGTTGGAACTGCCAGCCCATATAATCGCTTCTTCAGCGATATTTCATTATGTACATAGAGGGGCGCGCTGACCGCGGTCAAAATACAAAAAACACTTGCAATCGCATTTCCAAAAGTTTTGAGCTATATTTTTCGCGGAAAGATCTCACAAGAAAAATGCCCACGAGCAATTCTTCCTCCATGTGTCCCTCGAATTTTTTATAACGGACCAATACCTTTAGAATGAATAGTTTCGCCCCAGCCTCTGAGAGATTGAAAAAATATATAAAAATGTCTATGTGTTTTTCTGCATTTTTGAAATGTTTATATAATATAATTTAAATCTTAAAGTATATAAGATAATAACAAAAATTTTTGGGAAAAAACTTTTATATTTGTGGTTTATCCAATTCCATCAGCTTTTGTACCGAAATCTGTGCACAACGCGAGAAAAGTGACAACTAACTTAGATTACACCTATGTAAAAATTCTGACTTTTGCCCATATATGTTTCCCCCGATTTAATATGTAAGCGCTGATGATACTGCATTTTATATCCAATAAGCTGGACCCGGTCCACTTCGTAGCCCCAGATTTCAGGTATTAATGGTTTAAAATAGCATTTTTGAGAGCTATGTCTACCCGGGACTACAACAAAAAATTTGATTTGTAAAAATTTTATTGAATTGAATTCTTGCCGAAATAGAATACAAACTGCAAATTAAAGTGCCTATCAATGTGGAGGTACAAGAACTACGGTCAGATGAGGGACAGTGTAGTGCTATGGTAACCGACAGAGTGGACTATATATCAACGGTGCGCACCTTTGAGAGTAACTACATCACTATGATACCAGCCAGGGATGAATGGGATGGCAGAATACCCGGAAATAGAAACCATCTCCACATCTATACGGATGGTTCGAAGCTTGATGAAAATGTTTGGTTCGGAGTACACTGTGAAGAACTTAATTTGGATATGGTAATATGGGAAGTCTCCAAGTGGCTGAGTCGGAACATAGTAACCAACACTGGCGTTGTCATTTACTCGGACAGCCAGGCTGCCATCAATTCTCTGGAGGCCACATTCCTAAATTCACAAATAGCCCTCGACTGCCGCAGATTTCTTAACGAGATGGCTGAGCAGTTTAATATATGTACACCTCATATGGGTGCCTGGGCCTAGGGATATCCCGGGGAACTGCAAAGCCGATGAACTTTCTAGGAAAGGGACGACTTTACAAATTCTCGAAGAATTTGCATATATTGGTGCGCCACTATCCACGTGCACGCTTTGGCTTAGGCAAGAGGCAATCGGGCAGTCCACCGAAAGATGGACACAAATCGGCACATGTAGGGTAGCTAGACAAATCTGGCCAAGGTATGACCTGAGAAGGTCAAATTATCTCCTCGCACTAGAAAGGAAAATATTGTATACGTTAGTATCAGTTCTGACGGGACACTGCCTGATCGGCGAACACGCCAGAAGATTGGGTATTAACTCCAATGACTTTTGTAGAAGCTGTGGTGATGAGGAAGAAGTGGGGAGCATTGAGCACTTGCTATGCGACTGTCCCGCTTTGAGTAAACGACGACTGGACCTACTGGGGTCGGCCTTTCTAGGCAGCCTAACAGATCTTTCCAGTACCAATATTCGTGCTATCGATACATTTGTATATCAAACAGGTTGGTTCCGATGAAGGGCATTTTAGCCCGTGGTACCACTAGGCACCTAAACTGGTCTATGTGAGCTGAAGGAAAAAAAAGATAAAAACTGCAAAGTTTCAGCTAAATTTATTAGAAAATGTAGTGTTCATGGTTAAAATGCCTTTTTGGGAGCGACATCTATTGGCGAACTATAACAAAATATGAACAGATTTAACATTTTTTTTACTGCGATGATTCCTTAATTAGATACCAACTGCAAAGATTTATTTAAAATGCTTAGATAATTTGGCATTTATGGCTTAAATACGATTATTTTGGAGCGACCTCTATAGGGTGACTATAACAAAATATGATTTGTAAAATTTTTGCTGTGATGAATTCTTGTCAAAATATAATACAAACTGCAAATTTTCTGCTAAATTGCTTTAAAAAAGTGGCTCAAAAACCGTATTTTGGAGCGACCTACATATGGGAGCTATATCAAAACATTGACCCATATGACCCATTTGCAAACATTCTGCAACTATAAGAAATATTTCTACCAAATTTGATCAACCTAGCTCTATTATTACGGACTGTAGCGTGATTACAACAGACGGACGGACAGACGGACATGGCTAAATCGTCTTAGAATTTTACGACGATTAAGAATATATGTATATACTTTATGGGGTCTCAGAATAATATTTATAGGTGTTACAAACGGAGTGACAAAATTAATATACCTCCCATCCTATGGTGAAGGGTATAAAAATATTTTTCACAGATCTATCGAAAACTGTCTACAAAATTGTCATGATACAAGCAATTTTATTCTTAAAAAATTATTATGCATATTTTGGTATTCTGCCACGTCAATAAAAACGTGCAATCTCGGAATCGACGAAAACAAAAATAAACAAAATATTCTTGAAGCATAAAATGTTTATGGCATACTTCTAAGATGATTGGTCTGCATTAAAAAGCATAGCATACCAGGTGCGGTGGGGAGGGGTGAAATCAAGCTGATGCCATCTTCATGAAACCTAAGCTGAGAAAATCACTATACTGTGATTTGATCCCTTAAAAATATTCTCGACATCGGATTTGTGTGAATGACTTCGACATTTGTCAGCATATTAGAAAAACATCATGTGGCTACCACAGCTATGAATTATCCATATTACAACTTAGCTTTAGTATTTATTTTATTAAAGTGCTTAGGTTGTCATTGTTTTTTTTTATAAAAAAAATTAATTGACTCATGTCCTTGGATATACACCTTAGCCAATGTACAGTGTGTCATTGAGCATTCTCGGTGAACAACATTATTTTTCCGTTTTTTACGTTACTACTTCTAGTAGTCTTAATAAAAACAAGTAAGAAAGTTCAGTAGGGTAAACCTTGAGTAAGGGGATTAAATGTATTTTTTTTTTGTTTTAAATAAATTATTATCAATTTAAATTGCATGTAATAACCTTAAAGTATGTATTAGTATTAAAGTTAAAAGCTGTTTACATTTGGTAAAAATGGTCCATTTGTGTGGGAGGTACCAAAAGGGGCATGCCAATAACGCCAAATTTTATGTGGACTCTAGGTACTATAAAAGCATTACACTGTACAACATTTCAAGTATTTGTATGAACCGATATTAAAGGCATAAGCAGTTAACTTTTGGTGCAAAATGGTCCACTTGTGTGGGAGGTACCAAAAAGGGAGTGGCCACTTCGCCCAGTTTTCATGACGTGTTAGCGACAAACAATCTAATATGATGTGTGAAATTTCAGAAGATTCGAGTAAGTAGTATAGAAGGTATTAAATAATCAATATTTCATTAAAAGTTAACCCTTTGTGGGGGAGGTACTAGAAGGAGTGGACCAATATGGCCCATCTTCGAACTTAGCCGGAGATAGAGAACAATATTACTACATACCAAGTTTTAAGTCGATTGGTTACTCCTTTGGAGAGTTATCGGGCGCACCAGCCAGCAAACATACAGATAGACAGACAGACGGACGGACATTGCTCAAATGACTTAAAATGACCCAAAATGGATTTCCGCGGAACATACTTAGGGTCTTAAATCACTCCTTCGATGTGTTACACTTTTGGCTCATAGCAAATGATATATACCTTCCTCTCTCTACGGTGAGGGGATAACAAGCAAGAACGGTAGTAAGTTCGGCCGGGCCTCCACGGTGGATTGCTATCAATTTAATAACCGGAAAATGTGTGGAAATGAAGCAAATCATGGAACGATATGATTATTTTTTGTTTTAGCAAATAATTACAAAAAGGGCTGAACATGTTTAGCTAGATGTTTAAAAAACAAGTCCTCTATGGCTTAACCAAAGATATTTAAGAGTGACCTATATATGAAGACTATATCAAAACATAGGCCGATATGGATGTTTTTGTGCAGAATTTATGAAGATGTAAAGCATAAAAATATATCATAATCATCTGGAAAATGAGGTATTTGTGAATTAAATAAGCATATTTGGGAGCGACCTCTATTTGGGGACTGTAAACAAATAAGAACTGATTTGGATAATTTTTTCTGTATTGAATTATTGTATAGCGTGATCCATTTCGAGGTTCCCTACTTTTTAAAGAAAAAATCACAGAAAATTCAATGTTTATTATCATTTGAAAAAACATTCCTTGGCATTTATTTTTTGAAAATGATGTCTATCAAATGTTGGCCGCAGCTACGTTTCAGATGGTCCATCCGTGAAGTCCAGTTTTCGACGACTAGTCGAGCATTTCGACTGGTAACTGGCGAATGACACGCGTGATGTTTTGCTCCAAGGACTGAATCGAAGCGGGTTTGTCCGCATAAGTTTTAGACTTTACATATCCCTACAGGAAAAAGTCTAACGGTGTGATATCACACGATCTTTGGGGTTTTTTGACACGCCCCTTTTGGTACCTCCCACACAAATGGACTTTTCTGCATCAAAAGTTAACAGCTTATAAATTTAATACCAGTGCATACAAATGTTGGTTTGTTTTACACTGATATTTTGTACAGTGTACTGGTTTTATAGTACATGCAGCCCAGTGAAAAATTGACGTTATTGTCATTCTTCTTTTGGTACCTCCACACAAAGAAACGATTTTGTACTTAAAGTTAACACTTTTATACTAGTGCATATACATAAGTACATAAAATTGTGTACAGTGTAATGTTATTATAGTACCCAAAGTCTGTCGAAAAATGGACGTTATAATCACCTTTTGCTAACTCCCACACAAACGTACCATTTTGGACAAAAAGTTTACAGCTTATATCGTGAATACCATTGCTTATAAATACTCAAAACTTTTGGACAGTGTAAAGTTTTTAAAATTTCTGCAGTCCTGTTAAAAAATGGGAGTTATCACCACACCTGTTTTAGTACCTCCCATACAAAAAGAGCCAAGACATAACAAATTAAATAGCTCATAATATTAGTACATATACATTTACATGTTCACAAAGTGAGGGTAAACCTTAGTCGGTTTATCCGACTGAAATTTCTTGTTTTTATTTTATATATATTCCAAGTTATAATATATCATCGAGTTAGATTATACTATTCCAATTATAATGGAATATTACGAACTTTTAAAATTTCCGAAAAAAATTTCGTTGAATTACTGAACAACATAAAACTTGTCCCAATACTTAAATGCAAATAAATATATGTTTCGTAAAAAATAGTCCCAAATAAAAAAATATTAAGTCAGAAACTATGATTTGTTTAGAACAATATCTTCCTAAATATATACTTTTTGTGTGTGAAACATATAATATATTTGGAGCGAAACGTAAACATTTGTATATTTCAAGTAGAATATGTTTGGGACAATATACTATACTACTTTATGTACACAAAAATATAACTCCGATGTATTAGCTCTTTCACTGATGTTCGATTCAATCTATAGGTCAACAAATGAAGGTAAGGTATTTCCCTAGTCATTTTTAAATTAAGGCCAATTTTTGAAAATGGCGCAAATATTCTATTTCTTTATGAACCCAAAATAAGCTTTACAATTTTTAAGTTTCAAAGAGGTGTTTTGCGGAGAAAATGTTTGTGCTCCTTTGTTCTCGATGGAGTGGTTTTTAAAATGCGCAGTATACAATATAGAATCATACATCAATAATCGGAAGGAACAAATTGATGGGGCTATACATAATCTAAACACATTTTCATCAATTTGGATCAAACCCCTAATTTTTGACAAACGATATAAAGATCGGACATAAAATACATTTTAAATAGTGCTTAAATACTAAATAGGCAGGAACATAAACATATATGTGGCTAAATATAAATCTCAACCGATTATCCCCAATTTAAGCAGTCTTGGTTCTTGATTCTATCAGAAGTTGCAATGAATGAAAGTAAAGTACAACTTCTATAGTGCTTTGATACCAAATCGGGGGAACATATATATGGGAGCTATATCTAAATCTGAACCGATTTCCCCGTATTTGGCAATGTTCATTCATTTAATAATAAAACTCTCTCTGCCAACATTCGTACTGATCCAAAATAAAATACAGTTTCTAGAGCGCTTACTTGTCAAATCGGGTGTAACATATGAGGACTATATCTAAATCTGAATAGATTTTCCTGAGTTTGGCAGTGTTAATGCGTGTAATAAGAAAATTCTCTCTGCCGAATTTCGTACTGATCCAATATAAGAGATCAGTACAGTTTCTAGAGCGCTTACATGTCAAATCGGGGGTAACATATATATAGCGGCAATTTCAATAGGGATCGTCCTTGGGCCAAAAGAAATACATGTGCCAAGTTTTAAGATCGTACCATTATTGCGACCTGTACTTTGAGTACAAGAATACATGCAGAGACGGACGGACATAGGTAAATCAACTCAGAAAGTGAGTGAGGTGCATCCAGTGCCTTCAAAACAGCAAAAATGCCCACAAAGTCATAACATATCTGTCAGTAAAATATTGAAAAATACTTATACGTATTACGTATACATATTACGTATACGTATTACTTATACGTATATTGAAAACGTATATATACGTATTTGTAAAATACGTATTAATTTGTAAAATATTATTATTAAGGCACTGGATGCCTTTTTTTCGTGTAGGTTTGTTCCGCATTTTTTTCTCCTATTCAATATCTACAACTTTGCTTCAGACACAAAAGAGATATTCAGTACCGAGAAAAAATGTAGAAAAAGTGCAAAAAATCCACTTTGAGCAAAAAAAATGTATGATCACTAAATTATTAATTGAGCCAACTTGACTAAACGAATGATGCAAAAGTTCTTATTTGTCACGTCCAATTCTCAGAATTGAGTCCCAAATCAATGAGCTGAAAAATGCTGTACTGTGTAGTTTAGAATGGAGGTATCGATATATAAAATTGTTGCATGATGACTGACTCATCACCGCCCTTCCCAAACGGCTGAAGCTATAACCATGAAATTTGGTTAGTTCTTGGGTGTAGATGTGTAATAGGGTGGAATTTTTCCTCACATTACCAACCTACTAGCAAAGGTTCAGAGAACTGTCTGCGAAACCTTGAGAACTACAGCGACTGAGTCTCTACAAGCCCTACCCCATATACTGCCAATTAATATTGTAGCGAGAGAAGTTGCAACCAGAGCAGTGTCTGGGCATAGGGATATTCCGGGGAACTCAAAAGCCGATGAATTTGCTAGAAAGTGACGACATTACAAAGTCTCGAAGAATTTGCATATATTGGTGCGCCAGTATTCTTGTGCAAGCTTTCCACCCTAACCCTAACCTAAACCTTAACACTAAAACTCAAGAAAAGTGAACTGTAGTTGGTATTTGGAATTTCATTATTTAATTTAAAGGCAAAAGATTATACCCAAAGACTATTCAGATACTATCTTAGCAGGATAGTGTGTTCTGCAAAGTTTATTCTACATTCAATGCAACAAATATGACATAAACTATATTATTTTTCATAATAATGACGAAATTAAATTATCTACAATTTATTTGATAATACAATTAGGTGAGGCTATCCAATATGTACGCAGTGCATGTATATCCGGAAACTGCAGGAACCAACAAACTTCCAATAAATGGACGATTTTACAATTTCTGGAAAAAAAATTATTTATTGGTGCGTCACTGTTCACATGCATCATTTGGCTTAGGCATGAGGCTGTCACGTTGTCCAATGAGAGAAAAAAATATGTCTACATTAAAGTCAGTTCTAATGGGACACTGTCTCATTGTCTAACAACACAGGAGGTTTGTTAATTGTGTTCATTGACTTCTGCAAAAGCTGTGGAGATGAGGAAGAAGTATTGAGCACCTGCTTGGCACATGAAGTGTGCATATACATTGGCCTTTCTTTGTCCATTAAGACTTCAATTGGCCCATGTGAGCTGTTAACTCCGACTGGTTCTCTAGCCTAAAGTAACCCCTAAAACATTTTAAGAAATAACGCTTTTAGACTTATCCTTTTAACGTATCCACAACATTTGTTACTGTGGAAGTGAACTTTATGCAAACAAAACCCGATACAAAACACAAAAAAAAATATTCAAGCAACTGGGTGAAATTATAGGCAAGTACTCTTCTTGCTTAGAAAATTCATTTGTTGAACCTAATTTTATTTTTGCTCATGCAAATGATAATTTTTAATACACAAAATTTATGTTTCCCAAAATACACAGTGTAGTTTTAAAATCTTCTTTCTGTAAAAAACAAAAATAAATTTCTTTGCATGAATATCCTCAAATATCAGACCTGTCCCCTAAATCAAATATTAAAATCCTTTCTCAGTTAGCTTTTCGTCGATTTAAAAGGATTTCATTGTCATCAACATTTGTTGACTTATGACCATTGGGATTATCCGTTCCCGCTCCATAACATTGAAATCTCATAACCCCAATTTTTTAAAGTCTAAAAAGACAACATTTAATGCTTTGTTTCGATTAGGAAGAAGAAACGAAAACAGATAAAGTTCCACTCATAACCAAACAAAGTGAATTGGACTATAACCGAACAACCTCCCGCATTCGAAATACATATAAACCCCCCAAAAGTCTGCTATGTTTTGTTCCAGCACGCCACCCCTAAATATATGCTAATCTTATTTATACAGTTGTACAGAGTTTATTTGAATATACTTTACAGCTTCTCTGAGTTTATTTCACATTTGCAAACATTTGAGCAAATAAAAGGGTTCAAAAAATATGTACATATACATATTTTGGTTTAAAATAATCCGATTTAATATTTTAGTTGGAAAAGTATCACAAAACAAGTGATATTAAATCTAATTTGTTTCCATGCTAGAGACATGTTGTAAGTTTACTAATTGAATATATTCCAACAAAAGTTGAATAGGGTTTTCATTTAAAACTACCTCCAACATGCACTAAATCACATTAGAGTAGTTAAGGCTGAAAGGCTTATCGTTTGGTAAATATAAAATACACTTATAAATAGTTACTTTACAGAATAAACAAAAAGTCCTACGGCATGGATTTAAGAAAAAACCTCTTTACATTTTGTGTAGGTTGAGTCAGGGTTGTCCAATGGAATTGACAGTTTGCCACTATCAGAAGATTTTAAGATTGAACAAATGTTAACAAGTAAGAAAGTTCAGTCGGGTAAACCGACTTAAGAACCCCCTCACCTTCAGTCCCAAAAAATATTCGTAAATAAATATATAATTTTTTTGTTCTAATTAAATTATTATCAATTTAAATTGCATTTAATAGCTTTTAAGAAAACACTTGTATTAAAGTTATGTTATATAACTTTAATACAAGTGTTTTCTGTTAACTTTTGGTGCAAAATGGTTCATTTGTGTGGGAGGTACCCAAAGGGGCGTGGCAACAGTGCCCAATTTTCCCTGGAATCTAGGTACTAGAAAAGCATTACACTGTACAAAATGCCAAGTATTTGTATGAACTGACATTAAAGCTATACTCGTAAGCAGTTAACTTTTGGCGCGAAATGGTCCTTTTGTGTGGGAGGTACCAAAAGGGGCACGGCAACTTCGCCCGTTTTTCTCGAGGTGATTGTGACTAATTAACTAATACTATGTGTAGAATTTCAGAGGATTCAAATAAATAGTATATAAGTTGTTAAATAATCAATAATTCACTAAATGTTAACCCTTTGTGGGGGAGGTACTAGAAGAAGTGGACCAATATGACCCAACTTCGAACTGAGACGGAGAGAGGAAAAAATAATACTACATACCAAATTTGAAGTCAGTCGGTTACTCTTTTCGAGAGTTATCGTGCGCACCAGCCAGCAGACAGACAGACGGACATTGCTCAAATGACCTAAAATTACCGAAATCGAAATTCCGCCAAACATATTTGGGGTTTTAGGTCACTCCTTCGATGTGTTACACTTTTGGCTCGTAGCAAATGAAATATACCCTACTCTCTAAGGTGAGGAGATAATCACATTGTATGGATTTATAAAATGTGTTAATATACATATGGGGAATTCTACGAATGTCGGTTTTGTTTTTTCCCATTTTTTTATATTTTTTAGTACACCTGAAGAAACGCTTTGTGGAATTTTTTGAGATTTTTCCGTTAACTCGTTCAGAGGTTATCTATATTTAAAAAATCGTTAAGATATCACTCTCTGTATCGGGTTTTTGGTCATAACTTCCTAAGTTATTTTTTGAAATGCTGGTATTTTTCGGCACTTTCCAGAAAAAAAATTTAGAAAAAATATTAAAAAAAATTTGTGTGTGATTTTTAAGATTTACAATTTAAATGCCATTTTTTAAATTGTTTGTACTCTCCGAATTTAGCGAATTTTTTATATTTCAAACATATATTAATTCTCTAACATATTAGCTCTGGATGGAAGTGGGCTAAAATTATTAATAATTTTTTTTAATTTTTTTAAATTTAAAAAAAATTTGCTGCATAGTGGCTATGATTGGGACTTGATGGCTTCGGACTAGATGTTCCACGTCAAAGTACAAAATAAAGGAGACACTTCAGGAAGTATTTTTTTAAAAAACACCCGCCACCCCCGCTGATCACCTTACCCATGATAATCTCCCTAAAAAATAACTATATATCAAAAGTAGTAGAAATCGATGGATTGTATAGGAGAAGTATTCGTCAAAACGATTCCTTGTAAAATAATAATTATCAAAAAAATGCCTAATGTAATAAAACATTATGTTAATAACATAACATCATCAAAACATCACACTATTAAAATGAATATTCTATGTTTGTAAACTTTAAAATAATTCTAATTTTAACACTATGCAACAAAAACAAGTTTTCTGTGTCCGAGACCTAAAAAAATTATATTATTGAGTACAGATTGAGGCATACTGCAGGGTTTTCCAACAAGAGGTGTTATTTTGAATCACCCGGTATTTCGGTAGCTGTCACTTTTGAAGCTTTTATTCTTTAACATTTGACAAGTAGAAACTACGCCATTACTAAAAATGGAACGACACACGATTCAACAACGCACTGAAATTATTTAAATTCACTACAAAAATGGTGAAAATCTTGCAGTCACAGTTCGCAAAACTAAAACATTTTTGGGTCGTCGTGAAGCACATTGTCGGACCGCAATACAGAAATTTGTGGAAAAATTCGAGCTGTTGGGACAAGTTAGTGATGCGAGGAATAAAAACTGTGCATGTCGCTCAAGAACAACTGAGAATATTGCTGCTGTAGCCCAAAGTGTTGAAGAAAACCCAGGTTAGTCCATTCCTCTTCGTTCTTCAACGTCAACAAGCTAAATTGTCGGATCTGGGGCTCGGAAAACCCAAGAGTTATTGTTGAGAAGCCTCTCCATCCTAACGTGTGACTGTTTGGTGCTGTTTATAGTCCATCGGGGTCATTGGACCTAACTTTTACGAAAATGAGGTTAGATCAACAGTTACGGAGAATGGATTGCGGTGTCAAGAGATGATTAATGATTTTTTATGGTCTGAGTTGGATGGTATTGATCTGGACAACGTTTACTTTCAACAAGACGGCGCTACGTGCCACACAAGCAACAAAACCATTGCTCTGTTAAGGGAAAAGTTTCCGTACCGTGTTATCTCTCGAAGAGGTGATCACAATTGGCCACCGACATCTTATGATTTAACACCTTGCGACTTCTTCCTTTGGGGCCACGTGAAAGATAAGGTCTTCGCCAACAGCCCAGCGTCGATTCAAGACCTCAAAGATAGAATTCGTGAAGCTATCGAGGACATAGGGCAGCCACTTTGCGATTTGGTTATGGAAAATTTCATGAAAAGGACATGGTCCTGTAAGCGTGGTCTTGGTGGCAATTTGACTGATGTTGTTTTTTCATTATTAACGGCATACCTTTCTCTTTATTATAAAATAAACATCCGATCATTTATCTCAAAAAATTGCATTTTTCTTTGAATACCAAAATAACACCTCTTGTTGGAAAACCCTTTATTTAATGAAACCAAAACCAAAATCTTTTACGGTAAGTCTTTTTTTTAACAATTTTTTCTAGAATTCCAATTTTCATGGAAAGTACCTTTAGTATTTGAACCCCATTTGAAGTCTAAGCTCAATAAAGCCGAGATACCATTTAAATTAAAGGAAATTGTGAGGACAAAAATGCTCAAAACATTTCTTTCCTATAGAAATTTAAGTTTAGTAACTATCGTTAAAACAATTAGAAAAAAGTCGATTTTTTCTGGCACAAAAACAAAACAGTAAAAAATAGAAAGAAATCCTTCCTAAGGAAGAAAACAGTGGCTACTTGAAAAATCTATGGATAAATGTATAAATTGTGACCAATATTGTAAAGATAGAGAAATTAAAAAAATTATTATTCATATTTTGTCAATTTTGTTTAGGAGGTACCAAAAGAGGTGTGGCAATAAAGCCCATTTTTTAATTAAGTATGGGTACTATAAAAACATTACACTGTACAACATTTTAAGTATTTGCATAGACTGGAGTCAAAGTTATAAGCCAAAAGGGGCGTGGCAGCTTCACCCATTTTTTACGGGGCTGTAAGTACTATAAAAGCATTGCACTCCAAATTTCACGTATTTGTATGTGCAGAAATCCAAGTTATAAGCCATTAACTTTTTGTGCAAAGTGGTTCATTTGTATGGGAGGTACCAAAAGAGGCGTGGCTATATCGATTAATAAATTAATAAACCCCCCAAAAAAAATTATAAAACACATAGGGTAGACACAATAGTTAAGTCTTTGAATAATTCTTATTGAAAATATTACCTAAGAATTTTTATGTTAATGACTATAAATATATCTATATGAATTAAAAATGTCAGACATCGATTTTTAATAAAAACCAGTAAGGAAAAGCAGAAAGTCGGGCGGGGCCGACTATATAATACCCTACACCTCCCTAACAATGCGATAAGGGTCATTTCCATAATAATTTGGAATAATTGGTAAATGGGTAGAAACATATTATCTAATTCTGAAACGATAATCGCTAAATTAAGCAATATTCGTTCCTAAATTGAGAAACATCTTTCTGGAAAATTTTAATGATCGGAAGTAAAATACAACTTCTATAGCGGTTTGATACCAAATCAGAAGGAACATACATATATATGGAGCTTTAATATAAATCTGAACCGATCTTCACTGAATACTCATTCATGTAAAAAGACCTCCTTCTGTCGAATTTCGTACTGATCGGATATAAAATACAGTCTCTACAGCGCTTACATGTCAAATCGGGGGTAACATATATATGGGAGCTATATCTAAATCTAAACCGATTTTCTCCGAATTTGGCAGTATTCCTTCATGTAGAAAGAAACCTCTTTTTGCAGACTTTCGCACTGATCAGATATAAAATAACATTTTTACAGCGCTCACATGTCAAATCGGGGGTAGCGTATATATGGGGGCTATATCTAAATCTGAACCGATTTCTTCCAAATTTAAAAGTGTTCATTCATATAATAAGAAACCTCTTTCTGACGAATTTCATACTGATCGGATGTAAAATACAGTTTCTACAGCGCTTACATGTGAAATCGGGGGTAACATATATATGGGGGCTATATCTAAATCCGAACCGATTTTCTCCGAATTTGGCAGTATTCCTTCATGTTATAAGAAACCTCTTTCTGCCAAATTTCGCACTGATCGGATATAAAATACAGTTTTTACAGCGCTTACATGTCAAATCGGGGGTAACTTATATATGGGGGCTATATCTAAATCTGAACCGATTTTCTCCGAATTTAGCAGTATTCCTTCATGTAATAAGAAACCTCTCTTTGCCGAATTTCGCACTGATCGGATATAAAATAATATTTTTACAGCGCTTACATGTCAAATCGGGGGTAACGTATATATGGGGGCTATATCTAAATCTGAACCGATTTTAACCAAATTCAATAGGGATCGTCCTTGGGCCAAAAAAAAGATATGTGTAAAGTTTCGTCGAGATCGGACCATAATTGCGACCTGTACTTTGATTACAAGAATACATGCACAGACGGACAGACAGACGGACAGACAGACGGACAGACGGACAGACAGACGGACAGACGGACAGACAGACGGACAGACGGACAGACGGACAGACAGACGGACAGACGGACAGACAGACGGACAGACGGACAGACGGACAGACAGACGGACAGACGGACATAGCTAAATCAACTCAGAAAGTGATTCTAAGTCGATCGGTATAATAAACGATGGGTCTATTTCTTCTCCTTTTTGGTGTTACAAACAAATGCACAAATTTATAATACCCTGTACCACAGTGTGGTGTAGGGTATAAAAAATGGGTACGACATACCAAATTTTAAGTCAATCGGTTAATCCTGCCGAAAGTTATCGTGCGCACTAACCAGATAGACAGACGGACAGGCTGACGGACATTGCTAAAATTACTTAAAATGGCCCAAAACGTAGAAAGTTATCGTGCGCACTAACCAGAAAGACAGACGGACTGGCTGACGGACATTGCTAAAATTACTTAAAATGGCCCAAAACGGATTTCAAAATATTTGTGGGGTCTCTTAGGTCACTCCATCGATGTGTTACACTTTGGTTGACAGCATACCATACACCTTTGGGTGGGTATAAAAACCGAATTTTGTTGAAATTCTCTTATTTCTACTAAAAGTGCTATAAATTCTACATTTATTTATTAATAGATTTTCTTCAAATAGGCCTTGTTTTCTTCGTTAGGATGCAAGCTTTCAAAATTTTGAACAAACGATTTTTTGGCGAATTTTTTTCTATTTGAATGATTTTTCGTGCCAGCAAAAAAACGATTTTTTGCGAAACAATTTTTTTTTCTAATTGTTTTAACGGCAGTTACTAAACTTCTGTTTCCATATAAAAGTGTAATTACTAACATTTGTAGTCCTAATAATTTCCTTTAATTTAACCCTTTCATGCCCGAATTATTTTAGGAAGCACTAACACATTTCTGTTAACATATCGACTACTTTTTATATAAATGTATGCATTTTTATATACATACTTTATCCATTTTTATATACTATACTGAAGAAAATTGAATATCAGTGTTCGTCAAACATTTTTTCCAAAATTGGTATACAATAAAGAATTGCCTGCAGCTGAATACTCATAGTTCCCGTATTGCTGAAATTTTTTAAAAAAGCGTAAATCTTCTTAATGATTATGATACAAAAATCATATTTTCAAAAAATTTCATAACATGATTTTGTAGTAGAAAATACACAATGTTGACTATATGCAATATTGGGCATGAAAGGGTAAACGTCTAAACCGGTATTATCGAGCATATACTTTAAAATTACAAAATTCAACACCCTTCAACTCGGACAGTCCTTAACTGATCTTGTTGAAATGGTGTGTCATAACTACTATCCAGTAGGACTAAACTTGATGTAAGTTTCATCTCGATTAGAAGACATGGCTTTTAAAAAGTGGCTCTCTGGGCATGAAATCCCCCATCCCTATTTTCAACCGTTTGAAGAAGTTTCTTGAAAATAGCGTCATTTCGGATGTGGTGGTGTTTTTTTTTACATGTGCCCGCATAATTGCACTTTCGCCCATATATTTAGAGTCTGGAATTTTGACTAAAAATAGCCCAACTTCAAAGGGCTATAATACAAAAATTCGAGCTAAGTTTGCAAAACCCTTTGGGGGTATTAATATATTAGTGGTGTACTATCATTTCCAACTGGTATCATTCGGTATTCGATATAATTTTGCATGTGAATTAAATAGGCTCAGATTTAGATATAACCCCCATATATTAATACATTCCTTCCGATTCGGCTTCTAGAAGCTGTATTTTAGATCTAATCATTTTTAAATTTGGCGTAGAGGAGTTCCTTCATCCACGGACGATCACTTTGAAGAAAATTGGTTCAGATTTTGATATAGTCCCCCTATACAGGGTGGCTGATATGTAATGCAACAAAGTAAAGCGCAATATTTTTTTAATTTTTTTTTAAATTTTATTGTTCAAAAGCGAAATATGTCGGAAATAACATAAAATTTTAGAAACAGTTTAGATTTGTTCGAATTGGCCACCTTTGGTACGAATTATGGCCTTCAAAGCCATCACACGCTGCACGAAAGTGGCTCTGCGGTATTTTGGCCCATTCCCGGCGAAGCGCCGTCTTGAGATGATCGATACTTTGGTATTTTTTAGTGCAAACCTTACTCTCTAAAACGCCCAGGCGCAAAAGTCCAACGGATTGAGATCCGGAGATCTTGGTGGCCATTGTGCGGAAGAAATGAAGCGAGGAACCTCCTTTTTAAGCCATTCTTGGTTGAAGCGTGTTGAGTGCGATGGTGCTGAGTCCTGTTGGAATGTCCATGGTCTGCGGCCGAAATGTTTGTCTGCCCAGGGCTTCAATACTGTCTTTAGGATATTTTCCCGATAATATTCGGCATTTATTTTGACCCCATGGTCGATGAATACGAACGGGGAGCGACCATCGGCCGTTACGGCGGCCCACACCATTACCATCGGCGGCGCTTGAGTTCTGGTGGCCAATCGAAGGAGTAAATTTTCAGCCGACCTCTTTGGCAAGTAAACCCGATCATTATGTTTGTTCACAAACTGCTCAATTTGGAATGGCTTCTCATCGGAGAAAACCAAATTCGGTAACTGGCCACTTTCGTGCAAGCGAAGCAACTCCTTGGATCTTTCCAGTCTAACTTTTTTTTGTTCATCGGTGAGCTCTTGCACTTTTTGGAACTTCAATGGCTTTAGTCCAAGCTAATTTTTTAATATGTGTTGTATCCGTTCTCGCGATATGTTCAGCTCACGAGCAATTTTTCTACCACTGCGGCGTGGATTTCGATCAAATCTGGCCTTCACTTTTCGGATCATTTCTGTTGTTACCGTTTTTTTTCGTCCACTTTTTGGACGCGATGCAACACTGCCTGTATCACGGTAACGAGCAATGGTACGAGAAACAAAAGATTTATTCACATTTAAATGATGTAGGGCTCTAACGATAGCCACTTGTTTTTCCACCCAAATATAAAGCAATCACACTATCACGCTTGAATTCCATCACGAATAACTTTTTTTCTGAATGCAATAGATCAAAATGCTTTTGTAAGCTTGTAAACAATAAAATGAACTGTCACTGAAATAAATCTGTCAGCTATCAGACTAGCGGTTTAGAAATGATAGGAACCTGAAGTTGGTTGCAATACATATCAGCCACCCTGTATATATTTAAATAAAAGCTCACTTATGTTCAAATTTATTATCAAAAATAGTAGTTTCGAACGCTTCGATTCCATGTGTGTCATATGTCGGCTCCATCCGACTTTGGCATTCCTTTACAGGTTTTATTTTAAATTTCCAATTTTCAATCATCCCCTTGTTATCTATGAACTTGTATGTATTATTGTAACATGTGATATTATCATAATTTTAATCGAATCTACAACATAGTCTTCTTCATCGTTTCTGTAGGGTATAATGCTAGTTCTTTTAAGCTGGATGCAGGCTTTTTTTGTTCATTTACTTGCGAATATATCATATTAAAGAAAAAAATGTTAAACATGAAAAGTTTCCTCTTTGATTTATTTCATATGATTTAATACAATGAAAATATTTTTTTACTGTTGAAATGTTGTAATGCACATGTATGTACACATTGGGTCGTATCAACTATTTATTTTCTCTTTAAACAATAATTACTTATACCCTCACTTTAGTGAAACGAGGGTATATATCATTTGCTACGGCCCAAAAGTGTAACACATCGAAGGAGTGAACTAAGCCAAAAGTATGTTCGGCGGATATTCGTTTTGGGTCATTTTAAGTCGAATGAACAATAAAAAGATTGAACTAAATTGGAATATGGATTTTACTATAATTTAGAAAATACATTTTTTGAGTGTAGTATTACATTTTTAGTCGCTATCACCTTGAGATAGTTGTGAAGTTGCCGCTCCTCTTTTGGTACCTCACACTGATAACACTATGCAACAACAACAATTTTTTTGTGTCCGGGACCTAAAAACTTTTTTGTTTGTATAGATTAAGAGATACTATGTATTTTATTAAACCAAAACTAATTTTTCTTAGGGTAAAATTTTTTTTCAAAAAAATTTTTTTTTACTATTCCAATTTTCATGGAGCGTCCCTTTAGTATTTGAACCATATTTTTGAAGTAAAAGCTCGATAAAGCCGAGATACCATTTAAATTAAAGGAAATTATGAGGGCTAAATCGCATATATTGGGTGGTCTCCAGTTACTTGCCTTATGAGGCTGTTGTACCGACAGCTCTATTCAAGGGAATTTGTTGAAGAAGCAACGTCTGACGAGCTCGAGTTCAAATTCGCTGAAAAAGCGCCTAAACCTGCCATCCACAAAAATGTTAGGAAGACAAAGTGACACCTGTATGAGAAGAATTTCAATAAAGTCCTCAACTCTAAATTTCTGTACCATCATTCAATAGTTCCCTTGGAGAAGCCTGTCCAAAAACAAGGTTCAAGGGTCAAACTAAACCTCAATGGTGGAGTACTGATCTAACGGCTAGGAAAAAGTCCTGCAACAAGCTATTCAACAAGGTGTCGCAACTCAAGATCTATAAGAAGGAGCTTAGGAAGGCGCAAAGACGCTCATGGTATACTTTCTGTGGCGAAGTGGAAAAGGCCTCCGCTGCAAGGCTGAGGGAGATACTATCTGATTCAACCTGTACAGTGCGTTATTTACAGGATGAGGCAATTTACTGGACCAAAAACAGCGTTCAGTGGCTCAATGTACTGCTCGACACACATTTCCTGGTGAACTCCATAAGAGAAACCGAGGATCAGCAGGACCAACAAGAGTGTGAGTGGACTGCGAGCGTCACTAGCTTGTTGACGGAGAGATCCAGGATCAGCAGGACCAACAAGAGTGTGAGTGGACTGCGAGCGTCACTAGCTTGTTGACGGAGAGATCCAGAATAAGCTGGGCTATTAATAGCTTTAAGCCCTTCAAGTCACCAGGTCCAGACGGCATCACTTCAGCAGAAATGCAGAAAATGTTAAAATACATTATCCCCTGGTTGGAGAAAATTGTTTGTAGGCTGTATCAGGCTTTCATACATCCCAGATCGATGGAGGGATACCAATGTGGTATTCATACCTAAAGCGGGAAAGATATCGCACACTAGGCCAAAATACTTCAGACCAATTGGCCTATCATCCTTCCTCTTGAAAGGTCTGGAAAGATTTTTAGATTATTGTATTATGGAAAACCTTCTGTCGGGGAACCAACAAGTCGCCAAGTGGCTTAGTCGCAACATAGTAACCAACACTGGCATTGTCATTTACTAGGACAGCAAGGCTGCCATCAATTCCCTGGAGGAAACATCCCTAAATTCGCAAACAGCCATCGGCTGTCGCTGATCTCTTAACGAGATGGCTGAGAAGTTTAATAGGTATATCCCGGAGAACTTCAAAGCTGATGAACTTACCAGAAAAGGGACAACATTACAAATTCTCGAAGAATTTGCATATATTGGTACGCCGCTATCCACGTGCAAGCTTTGGCTCAGGCAAGAGGTAATCAGGCAGTCCAACGAAAGATGGACAGAAATCGGCACCTGTAGGGTAGATAGACAAATCTGGCCAAGGTATGACCTGAGAAGGTCAAAATATCTCCTCGCACTAGAGAGTAGGAAAGTTTCAGTAAGAAGGTTTCAGTCGGTAAGAAAGTTTCAGTCGGGTAAACCGACTATGGTATACCCTCACTTTGTGAGTACTGTGATATAAAATATCCACAAAATAATCTGAAAATGTGTATGGGAGGTACCAGAGGGCGTTTAACAAATACTCCTATTTTTCTCTAAACAGTAGATACTTCAAATATATTGCACTGTATCGAAGTGTAAGCGTTTATATGCACTGGTATATTAATGTTATGATCTATTCAATTTTGGTATGATTTGGCCATTTTGTGTGGGAGGTACCAAAAGGAGCGCGTTGATAACCATTTTTCAGAGGGCTATACTTTACTTTAAAAATATTACACTGTTTAAAATTTTGTTGTATTTTCGTGCATTGGCACTCACGTTATAAGCTCCTACCTTTTGCTATAAAATGGTACATTTGTGTGGGGGTACTATAAGGGGCGTAGCAATAACCCCCGTTTTTCACTGGACTGTAGGCACTATAAAAGCATTACACTGTACAAAATTTGAAGTATTTTTATGCACTGGTATTAAAGTTATATGCTGTTAAATTTTAGGTGCAAAATAGTCCATTTGTATGGGAGGTACCCAAAAGGGGGTGCCTATAACGCCCATTTTTCATTGGATTGTAGATACTATGAAACCATTGTATGGGAGGTACCAAAAGGGGTGCCTATAACGCCCATTTTTCATTGGATTGTAGGTACTATGAAGCCATTACCCTGTACAAAATTTCAAGACTTTGTGTGTACAGGTATTCAACACACAGAATACAGTTTGGTTGCCTCAACCGAATAATTTGTTCTGTCTACTATCATGCGATTCCATCAGGACAACCAACATTTTAGTTGTGGTATACTTCTGCTTCCATTTTGATAACAATCATATTTGGTTGCGCCAATTACGAAAATGGTGGCTAAAATTATCTGTTGTATGTTGCCACAACCAACTGTTTTTAAAAATTGGTTGTTCTGACAATTTGTCAGTCATGTACTACCGACAATTAATTAAAAACTGTTTTCATTAATTTTTATTTTATTTATTGAACAAAAAACCAAACCATTCATAACAAAATTAAAAATCCCATATTACAAATTCATCAATATTATGAGATGTGGAAATATTTGACACAAATTTAAGTACACAAAAAAAACACAAAACTTTTATGCAAATATCGCTTAATCCTGTGCTTTCAATTTCATGATTGTTGCTTTTATTTTTTATTTATGTAAAACATTTTGCACAACATATTCTGCTTTCCTCAAATTATTATCCACACGAGATTATTTTTGACTACATATACCGTTTTTGAACAAAATGTTGAAGATTTATTTATGTCGAGTAATTTTATTTTTTGTTTGTCATGTATCAGCAAAAGAACAGCAAACAATCTTTCGTTTGTATTTCCCAAAATACATTTAATTATTCTAAATTTGGGAAATTATTGGGATAACCAAAAAACGATTATTTATTAATATTTTTTCTGTTGTAGTAACCAATTATTCGTTGCAATACTAATCGTTGGTCTATTGATACAATTTCTCTTGTCAAGAATAAAACATTGGTTGTCACAACCAAAAATTTATCATATGGTACTATAATGAAAATTTAAAAGTAGTTACCACAACTAACCGAGTGTCAATGAAAAAAACAATCTTAAATTGATTGATACAACCATCGATTTAGTTGCAAGCATTTTCATTTGATCGTATCCATGTTATTATTGTTTTTTCAACTATTTATATATAAATACAACCGACACAAGGTGTATGCAATAGAATTTTTGTTGCTAGTACTATTTTTTTATTGTTACTATCGAATTCCAACCAATTATTTTCCTGGGTAATGTTATAAGCTGTTAATTTTTGGTGCAAAATAGTACATTTGTGTGGGAGGTTCCACAATAAGCGCGGCAACTTCGTCCGTTTTTCTCGAGGTAATAGTGACCAATAAAATAATACTATGTGTTGAATTTCAGAGGATTGAAATAAATAGTATAGAAGTTATTAAAGACGGACGGACATTGCTCATTCGACTTAAAATGACCTAAAACGGATATCCGCCGAACATACTTGGGGTCTTAGGTCACTCTGGAGGACCACTCTTTTGGTTCGTAGCAAATGAGATATACCCTCCTCTCTAAGGTGAGGGGATAAAAATGCTATTGGCTAGCTGTTGCGAATGTGCGACTGCACGATATGAGTTTATTTACATGACTACAATGTATGAACATCTACATTACTCACAAGGACTCTTTTGAAAAACCGAAAATAGAGACGCAACAGTATTACAAATCCAACAAGAGAACAAACTCTAATAACCTCTTTAGTAGAAAGATGTCTGAATGGAAGTTAATAGAAAACTCTCTACAATTAGGTAGTCTTATTTAATAGAGAACTAACTGTAATGAGATAAACTTGTTTAATAGACAACTATTTGTACAGAGTCTTATTTAATAGAAAACTGTCTGTAATAAGGTCGTCGGTTTTAATAGAAACCAGTAAGGAAAGGCTAAAGTCGGGCGGGGCCGACTATATAATACCCTACACCACTCTCGTAATATTGAATAACTCTGATATATAAATTTTGTAATTCATGTATAAATTGTTTACATAAATTTACTTTTGGGACATTTTATACTTAAATAATACCCTGTACCACAGTGTGGTGTAGGGTATAAAAACGATCGAATCTAAAGAGCCAAATCGGATGAAACATATGTATAGATGGGAGCTATAGCTAAATCTTAACCGATTTTCTTCAAATTCGGTAGTGTTGGTTCATGGATCAAGAAACTCTACCATTCTAAATTTCAAAACGATTGGATGTAAAATACAGCTTCTGTAGAACTAAAAGGCCAAATCGGACGAAACATATATATGGGAGCTATAGCTAAATCTTAACCGATTTTCTTCAAATTCGGTAGTGTTGGTTCATGGATCAAAAAACTCTACCATTCTAAATTTCAAAATGATTGGATGTAAAATAAAGCTTCTACAGGACTAAAGAGCAAAATCGGACGAAACATATATATGGGAGCCATAGCTAAATCTTAACCGATTTTCTTCAAATTCGGCAATGTTGGTTCATGGATCAAGAAACTCTACCATTCTAAATTTCAAAACGATTGGATGTAAAATACAGCTTCTATAGGACTAAAGGGCCAAATCGGACGAAAGATATATATGGGAGCTATATCTAAATCTGAACCGATTTCAACCAAATTCAATAGTGATTTTAACAGCCGCGAAATACTCTAAACTGCAAAATTTCAGAACGATCGGAATGAATTTGCGACCTGTAGTCGACGGACGGACGGACATCGTTAAATCGACTCAGCTAGTGATTCTGAGTCGATCGGTATACTTTAAGGTGGGTCTAGCTGTGTTATTTTCAGGTGTTACAAACATCTGCAGTGAAACAAACTTATAATAATATACCCTGTACCACAGGGTGATGTAGGGTATAAAAAGTGCATCCAGTGCCTGTTCTTTTAAAGTTGTTCGTCGACTACAGGTCGCAATTTCACTCCGATCGTTCTGAAATTTTGCAGTTTAGAGTATTTCGCGGCTGTTAAGATCGCTATTGGTTGAAATCGGTTCAGATTTAGATATAGCTCCCATATATATCTTTCGTCCGATTTGGCCCTTTAGTCCTATAGAAGCTGTATTTTACATCCAATCGTTTTGAAATTTAGAATGATAGAGTTTCTTGACCCGTGAACCAACATTGCCGAATTTGAAGAAAATCGGTTAAGATTTAGCTATAGCTCCCATATATATGTTTCTTCCGATTTGGCCCTTTAGTCCTATAGAAGCTGTATTTTACATCCGATCGTTTTGAAATTTAGTATGGTAGAGTTTCTTGATCCATGAACCAACATTGCCGAATTTGAAGAAAATCGGTTAAGATTTAGCTATAGCTCCCATATATATGTTTCGTCCGATTTGGCCCTTTAGTCCTATAAAAGCTGTATTTTACATCCAATCGTTTTGAAATTTAGAATGGTAGAGTTTCTTGATTCATGAACCAACATTGCCGAATTTGAAGAAAATCTGTAAAGATTTTGCTATAGCTCCCATATTTATGTTTCATCCGATTTGGCTTTTTAGATCCAATCGTTTTTATACCCTACACCACACTCTGGTACAAGGTATTATTTAAGTATAAAATGTCCAAAAAGTAAATTTATGTAAACACTTTATACATGAATTACAAAATTTATATATCAGAGTTATTCAATATTACGAGAGTGGTGTAGGGTATTATATAGTCGGCACCGCCAGACGTTAAATTCTCAGAACAGAGTCCCAAAATCATGTGCTGTACTGTGTTAGGTTAGGCTTGTAACACGTAATATTATGATATGAGTACTTACTCATGCATGTGGAAATCAGTAATAAAGTGTTGGTTGCTTACCTAGAAAGAAAATAAAAATCGAAAAAAAGTCGTTCTAACACCCATTACCCATTCCCAAGGGGGTGTTCTGTCTCCTCTGCTATGGAATGATGGGTGTCAGAGTTGTTGCCTATGCTGATAACGTAGCAATAGCTGTTAGAGGGAAGTTTCTGAATACTCTCAGAGACATTCTACAGCAGGCCCTTCATACTACAGCAAGATGGGCTTCCGGTAATGGTCTTCGTGTTTACCTGACCAAGACGGAACTAGTTCTTCTCACCAGGAGAAATAAGGTACCACAGGTCTCATTGGGGGTATTGAAATTATCTTCTCTAAGTGCACAAAATACTTAGGTATTTTACTAGACACTTCAAACCCAACATTTTGGAAAGAGCAAATAAGGCTTGGTCTGAACCCGCTTATAGTTTATTGGTTCTATACGGCATTGTAGTCTGGTGGACAGTTCAGCAGAAAGCCACCTTCTGTGCGATACTAAACAAGGTTCAACGAATGGCTGCGGGAACTAAATGTTATACTAAATTTAATGCCGCTAGATATTATAGCAGGGCAATATGCCGCATGTACTGTGATTAGACTCAGGGAACTGTCATTATGGTCAGGAAATGACTACTGACCTTCCGGGCACTGTAGATTACACTATGACTGAGCCATTCTTTGAGAAGAAGTATCTCACTCCTATACCTGACAGAACAGAACGGACAGAGGAGATTCATTAACTTCTATATAGACGGCTCCAAACTCAATAAGCACGTGGGCTTTGGTGTCTTTTCAAAGGAACTTCAGCTATCACTTACAAAAAGACTGCCTGATCACTGTAGTGTTTACCAGGCAGACATCTTAGCTATTAAAGAGGTAGCGGAATGACTGAAAAATAATGTGCTGATCAAATATTTTCTCTGATATTCAGGCTGCTATCAAGTCCCTGGAAACTATATTCCTGAATTGAAAAACTGCCCTCGACTGTCGCCGATCTCTTAATGAGATGGCTGAACAGTTTAATTTTCACCTGATATGGGTGATGGGCAATAGGGATATACCAGGTAACTGCAAGGAAGATGAACTTGCAAGAGTAGGAACTACCTTACCAGGGCTGCGGAGTCGAGCCAAAACTACTCGACTCCGACTCCCGAAGTCGAATTTTAAAATCATTCGACTCTGACTCCGGCAGTTAAAGAACATCAATTTCTGAAATTATATTTCTACATAGATGCGAGTTCATGTTTTTGAAAATAAGATATAGCTTTGTTAAAAAACAGAAAAAATTGGTACGTATTCAATACCAGTAATTAAATAAAATTGTATTATTTATTTATTGATGTTTTACTTGTAAGCTGCAACTAGTATGACAATTCTTTCAACATGAAATCATGATAAAATTTTCATCAATAACTGCCTCTGTTTTAATATATTGCGAAATTATTGTCGCTTCAAGCAACTAGTTCATTCGTTAGTTATTATACCCTCCTACACCACACTATGTTACAGGAGGTTTTAAATTAGCTTTTTTTGGCAGATTTGTTAAAAATACTGCAGCTAGACCCACCTTAAAATATACCATTCTACTCAGAATCACTAGCTGTCCGTCGGCCCATCTTATGTTGTTCGTTAAGTACAGGTCGAAATTTCACTACGATCCTGCTAAAATTTGGACTATTTCACACCAGGGATTAAACCTATTGGAATTGGTCAAAATCGGTTTAGATCGAAATTGCCCCCATATATAAATGTTTCTATAGAAAATTCTGTTTAGATTCAGATTTATAAGGTAATTATCTCATATTTATATTTACAATATCTGAGCTTATTCTGCTCTAACAAGGTGTTGTCCGGTATCATATAGTTGGCTTCGCCCGACCTTTCCTTAATTGTTTTGTTCTCGCTTAATAATATCGTATAGTCTTGCAAAAATACTTATTTTGTTAGCTAAATATCAGATCACACCATTCCTAAAACTGTTTTACATAAAAATCTCGATAGTTTGGTTAACTTTATAGATATTTGTGGCATACAAAAAAGGTTAAAAACGCTTCGAATATTTTATCCTTCTTTTGTATCAAAATTGTTTACCCAAACATTTTTGGGTGCAAAAGTTCTGTCGCATAAATGGTATATTTTGCACAATCCATCTCGGAGTCGGAGTCGACCATAATTTTTCGACTCCGGACTCCGACTGCGGGCAAATTTCCCAGACTCCGACTCCACAGCCCTGTACCTTACACGCTCCATGGTACCTGGGATATGTGGGCATGCCTCTAGGAACCTGCAAGCTCCTCTTGAGAGATAGTGCACATACAACAGGTGGTCACTAGTCAGGAACTGCATACATTCCAGGCTGATGTTGCCCGGCCTAGACTCTAAACGCACCAAAACACTGCTGTCATTATCGAGAACGGACGTCTCACTTATCGTGTCTGTCATGACAGGTCACTGTGTTAATTGGACGTTACGCAGAGAGTTTAAAGATCTTGCATAATGACTTTTGCAGAAGCTGTGGAGACGAAGAGAAAGATGAATCAATAGAACAACTTCTGTGTTTGTGTCCCGCTCTCTCTAGAAGGCTCCATACAGCCTTGGGCTCTTATTTCTTTGAGAAGTTAGCTATCTTGGCTGATGTCTGCATACGCCAACTTTTGAGCTATTTAAAGCAATAAAATTGGTTCAAAGGGAGGGTATAAGGATAACATATGTTTTCCTTCGTCCCTGTGGTAACACAATGGACTGGATAGTCTAAGTGTGTCTGTTTTACAGGCTGCCACTCTTAACCTAACCTAACACCCATCACAATAATATTGAGATATAAGAGGATTTTTGCGACTGAAGGCGACCTAAGGTACATACTTATATATGTATTATATTCAAACAACTTTTCATACTTTCATATATAATATAATACTCGTACTTACAAAGTTGTTCCTTTTTTCAGTTTTCATAATTGCAAAAATATAAAACCATAATGAAATCTACAAAAGTATAATAAAGTCAAAGGATATAAGAATGGCAGGGGAGTGGGTTTGTCCTACCAAAAATACAGTTAGTCTGACAGAATGCCAGGCACATACACACACTGACTGACTGAACGACAGACAGGCGCTCGTACAGCACTTGTAGTGATGTCTGAGAGGCCGGGTACGAACTATTGATTTTTCCGTGAGTGTGAATATGAAATGGATTTCCCCCTTTCTTTTTTTGTGGTTAACACAAAGTGCATGAAATGAACTGGCGCAAAATTTTACGCAACTATTTTTTGGTATTCTATTTGTAATACAATACAAAAAAAATGGGGATGAATGTAACGCAGTTGTACAAATACAAAGGAATATACAGTGAGTGTGGAAATTTTAGACAATTTATGATTTCTTAGTAATTTTTTTCAATTCAATTGTTTTGAATATATTAAAATGTATTCTAAAAACTTGAAGAAAACTACTTTTTCAACTTAAATACTCATAATTATATTAAAGTAACTGTAACTTGCTCACGATGTTCAGTGTACTAGTACTAAATAAAGTGTGTAGAGGGTATTCTTTTTTCTTGCGTTCATATAGACTTAGAGACAATTACGGTAAAAAATAGAACAAACTTTTGACTCTCACTGTGCATGCATATCAACATTTACCAAAAGTATAGCAACCAATATTGTGGACGTTAACAAAATTGTTCGCATAAAGCCTACACATTTTATGAAATCCCTACATATGAACTAATTCTAACCACCTAAGGAAAAAACTTTGTTTTCCTCTTCTTTTTCTTAATTTTATAACACAAATATTGTAATACGTTCCATAACTTTTCTTATCAGATTTTACAAGAAGAAATAGGGGAAGAGTGACATGAACGGAAGTGGTATGCAATGAAAATGACATGAAATATGAGCTCAACAATTGATTAATATATATCCCTTTATGCAGAAAGCAGGAGCGTCAGTTAATCTTAAAAATTAATCTGAAGTTGACGTTAAATATAATATAATCAAAATGTATACTCTTAACAATGACAGTAGTGATTAAAAATTATGTTGTTGAAATTAGTGGCAATATTTAAAATAAAGAATTGAAGTACAAAAAATCGGGATGTGGCATTAATTGATGCCATACCAAAACAATGAAGAACGACAGTAAGGTCGTATTGGCAGAATCTTTTATACCCCAACCATGTATTGCATATAATTCTGAGACTTATTTATTTGTTGTGTGGATTAAGGCAAACTATTCCATAAAATCAAGACCAAAGATTTCTTTAATTCCAATTTTCATGGAAGGTACCGTCAGTATTTTGACAATGTTTTTGGAAGTATATGCCCGGCATTGCCCGAATACGTGTCGTGTTAAAGGTAATTATGTTGGCTAGAAATGTAGGAAACATCTCTTTCACGTAGAAACAGTGGTTTAGTAACAGTCGTTAAAAAAGTTAGAAAAAAGTTTGGTTTTTTGGCTGGCACGAAAAAACACATAAACAAGTAAGAAAGTTCAGTCGGGTGAACCGACTTACGAACCCCCTCACCCTCAGTCCCAAAAAATATTAAGACATTTATTTATTTTTCCTTTTAATTAAATTATTAATTTATATTGCATTTAATAGCATTAAAGTAGGCATTGAAGTTATAAGCTGTTAACATCTGCTGGAGAATGAAGAAGAAGAGTTTATTTGCCATATCTGTGACTCAAACAATAACAACAGCGACAATCACAACAAAATATCAGCGGAATTAAATGCAATCAGAGTGGAATTGAGAAAATTGGATGCACTGCATGAAACAATGAACTTCATGTCAAAGCAATACGATGATATGTTGAAAGTTGTTGCTGAGAACAAGAAGAGACTTAATGTTGTTGAGAAGGAGAATAGGGCATTGAAAGAGGAGGTGAAAACATTGAGAGAGTCTGTCAAATTCTTAAACGATCAACGAGTGCTAAACGACTGTGTGATAGATAACTGGTGTGAAAGAGAATGCAAATGAATCAGCTGTTGATGCTGTTGTAAAATAAAATAAAATGGTTCAAAGGAGATATTGTCCAAATTTATAAAATACCAGGCTATAACTCAATACATTGTTGTCGATCTGACGGCTATGGTGGTACATCCTTATTTGTCCGCGAAAATCTTCATTATACGGTTTTAGAATGTAAAAGCGAAAATTTTATAGATTATGTATATTGTTTTGAAATTGCAAGATGCAAGGGTGAATCAGAAACCAATAACAATAATATCGTTTTATAAATCACAAAAGTGTAATTCGTCAAACTTTGCAGATTTTTTGGAAAATAAACTTCACGGTCATGGAAGAACTCCGAGCATATTTATTGGTGACGCTAATATAGATGTTTTGGCGAAAGATTCATTTACAAACGTTTTTAATCTTCTTTCAAGCTATGATTTTGATAACTGCCATGAGTTAATTACCAGACCACAAAGTAAAACATGCATTGATCACATTTACTGCAACATTCCAAGTCAATTAATTATCTATTCTATTGAATGTCAATTGTCAGATCACAACATTATTTATTGCTCGTTGGATATTAATATACAAATGCAGGACAGTGTGCGCTCGACTTATTCGGTATGTGACTATAGAAGATTAGAATGTTTCCTTGAAACTCAACTACGATCATGGTCGAACTCAGGCGACCCATCAGTTGACACAAATAACCTGTTGTCAGCTATAAATATTGCGGTAGATAACTCAACGATTATTATAAATCGAAATACAGTTCTCAAACATAAAATGACTCCATGGGTAAATAACAATTTGCAAAGGTTAAAGTGGATCTCAATAGACAGTTGAAAAGGTTAAGTAAAATTATAAAAACAGCTTACAAGGATTCCATGAACAATTATTATGCAAATAAGTTGGTACATGTTCAAAACGATACCAGGAAAACTTGGCTGTTTTTAAACGAAACTCTTGGTAGAAGTTCTAAGAATCAAATATCTGTTAGGGATTCCAATGGCGATTTTATAATGCATGACTCGACTAAGGCTGCCTTTTTAAATTAACATTTTTTGACGTCGATACAAGTGTTGAAGGACAAAATTCGAGTAGAACCTTCAGATGATTGCAATTTCCTAAGAACTCTACGTATCTGTTCTTCTCGCTTTGTACCAAATAATGCTAACATCAGGGAAATAGAGGAAGATGTATCAAATATGTATCGCCAAAGGTAATAAAATGATGCGGTAGTATTTTACCGTGCTTGGTCCAAATTTTCAACAGCATTTTGAGTACAAAAACGTATCCTGATATTTTAAAGATACATAAAGTAATACCCATACCAAAGGAGAAAAACGTAACCATGATTGATAAATTTCGACCAATTTCAGTGCTCTCAATCATTAATAACATTTTTGAAAGAATTCTTCACCGTCAAATTTCCACATATCTTGAAACAAACAAGTTGCTTAGTGATTGTCAATACGGCTTTAGGAAAGGATGTGGTACTGATGAAGCTGTAATCAAAGTTCAAAATCATATATTCAAATTGCTGGATAAGGGTTACAGTGGTGTTATAGGTATTTTCTTTGATTTAACAAAAGCTTTTGACATGATTGACCATAGGATATTATTAAGGAAACTAAAGTTTTATGGAGTTTCAACGAATGAGTTTGATCTTTTCCAATCATATTTGCAGAACCGAAAACAATATGTACAGGTGAATAAACACAAAAGTGAAATGAGCTTTATTGAACACGGAGTACCGCAGGGTAGCGAGAGTTATCGTGCGCTCCAGTCAGATAGACGGACGGATGACGAATGACCTAAAATGTCCTAAAACGGATCTCGGCCGAACATACTTAGAGTCTTAGCTCACTCCTTCGACCTAACCTAAGGGACTTTATAAATTACATGGTTTTAAATAGTGTATCTGGCAAATGTCGACCTTCGCTATTGTAAAAAGTTCAGTCGGGTAAACCGACTTATGAATCCCCTCACCTTGAGTCCCAAAAATATTAGTAAATTTATTATTTATTTTTGTTTTAATTAAATTATTATCAATTCAAATTGTATTTAATAACTTTAAAGTAAGTACCGGTATTAAAGATAAAAGCTGTTTACTTTTGGAACAAAATGATCCATTTGTGTGGGAGGTAACAAAAGGGGCGCTGTACAAAATTTCAAGTATTTGTATGTACTGGAATTAAAATTATATACTGGTATCTTTTGGTACAAAATGGTCCACTTCTGCAATGAGTTCACAACCTTTAATAGGCAAATATTCAGGTTTAGTAACAGTCGCTAAAAAAGATTAGAAAAATTTTGTTTTTTGCTGACACAAAAAAACATAATGATTAGAAAAAAATCTCAAACAGTTACTTTATTCAAATTTTTAAAAGCCAGCATTTGACCAATGTCCGTCCGTCTGTCTGCCTGGCTAGTGCGCACAACAACTCTCGAATGGAGTGTCGGGCTGGCTTCATATTTGGTACGTAGAAATCTCAAGCTAAGTTCGAAGTTGAGCAATATCGGTCACTCCTTTGAGTACCTCCCCCACAAAGGGTTAATATTTAGTGAAATATTGACTATTCAATAACTTCTATGCTACTTATCGAATTCTACACATAGTACATATTAGTTCATTAGTCGTGTTAAATGCAAATTTTCCGCAGATATCGCAGAAATTGTTGGGATCATTTACACATGGAAAAGTTCTTTGCCATTTACTCATAGTTTATAATTTTTACAAAATCGACTTGTCACTTTAAGAAGTTGACTTACGAATAAAACAAAATTCATTCATGGATGCGACTTTAAAGAAAATAGGTACGTATATACGTATTACCTTTATCTGAAATATATTTTGCTTCTTACACAGAAACCTCCTTTCTATTTCGTGCGGTTATATAATTTTAATATATACCTGCGAATACGACTTCAATTCCTTGGGATTCCATTAATGCCCTAATAAGGGATAACTAAACGGAAATCTCATAAAAATTAAAAACAAAACACACAAATATTGTTTATTTCCTTTCTAACTCTGTTGATCTCATTCACTGTAATTCTCATATTGTACATACAGTTTTATGGATAGATACAAACGATCATAAAATCTAGTCCCCTTGTCAATTTTATAATGACATGAAATAGTCAATGCTCATAAAATAAAAGTGAGGCACAATGCCTCATTTGAAAGATAATAAGCAATAAACAAAGCAAAAACATTATTCAAAAACAGAAAAATATGAAATATTTTTTTTTTAATTATCCTTACTTCTACAAAAAGTGCTATAATTTCTTGATTTATTTATCAATTTTCTTCAAATAAGCTTTGATTATTTTTACGTTAGATTTCTAGATAAAAAAGTAAACAATTTTTTGAAATTTTTTGTTTTATTCGTGCCACAAAAAATCAATTTTTTGGAGAAAAAATTTGTTTCTAATAGTTTTAATGACATCTACTAAACTACTGTTAATACGTGAATATTACATTAATAACAGTAGTAGTCCTGATCATTTCGGTTCTTTCGTATTTATACTTAAAAAGATATGGACAAAATACTAACGGTACAATCTATTGTGTTATAATTTATTTAAAACAACAAGAAAAATAAATAAATTTAGGAATATTTTTTTTTTGTACTGAAGGTCAGGGAATTGGTAAGTCGGTTTACACGACTAAGCTAGTTTCGTTAGGAGCTAGCTTTTAAAAAATTGAATCAAATATTTTTTTGCGTTTTTTATGGCTTTTTTCGTAAATTGTATTTACGATATCAATGTTGAATAATTGTGTTTTTGAATTTTTTCGAGTTTTTTTTAATAGATTTTAACAAGATGACCAACGAAGTTAATTGGAAAAATATAAATAAATAATTAAAAATCGATTATAGTTGTTTACTTACTTAAAGGACCTCAAGCCGAACAGTAACAAAAATAAAAAAAAATTTACCATACAAATTTTTTTTTAAATATTTTTTCGTGTTGAGATTACTATGTGAAGTACATATTTTTGTAAACTAAAGTAGTTTAACGACGATCAAGAAATACATATGTATAAGTATATGGGCATTTCCAAGAGTAAGAATTTTGGCACATTTTTTAAGTTATTTTAAAAACTACACAGATTTCGAATTCGATCCGCATAAGCAAAAGATCTATAAGAATGCCTTTACCCAATCTCATTCCAATCACTAATACGAAAGACATAAGGAAACAAATGCCGTTCGGACGTTACAGAATTTCCCCAAAAATGTGTAGCGTCCGAACAAGGCTTTTTTTTTTTGCTTATATAATACTAACTGATGATTGAAACAACCTCGCGTAAATAATAAATATATTTTATAGCTCTTTTTATGATCTATAATTTTGCTTATGAGAAAAAAATTATAAAACTGTTTTTTTTTTTTCAAAAAAAAAACTTGCAAAGCATGAGAAAATTCCGTAACGTCCGGGATTTGGAATTACCCATACATATACATACTTTGTACGGCCTCAGATCAACAGATAAGGTGTTCAAACAGAATGACAATGTTGCTATACATAAAGTGACCAGCAGTATTTGGTTCAAAAGCGGAAATGTCTTTGCAAAAAAGCGGATATAAGCTGAAATATATTTATTTTATAAAAAAATAACAAATAACAAGACAAAAAAAAAATATTTATATTTTCAGTGAAAACCAAATAAATGAAAAAGATTCATTATTTCTTATGGAATGATACAAAAAAATAATTGACATCATATATAAATTCAAAATTCTAATTAGATTTTATTCAATGTTTATCATTATCATAAATTTAGATATACCCCCATCATTTGGTGGGGAGTATAAAAAGTTAGTATTTCAAAAACCATTGTGGCGTATGATTGCTATTAATACATAACTTTGTGCGTTACTCATACGCATAGTAATTAATTTTTTGTCTACAAAATCAAAATTCATTCAAATTGCCTACTCACAAGAATTTTAATAAAAATTTTACCAAAATCCTGAAAGGGACGATTTTTGACATCACTAGCTTTCAAAAAAAAATAGAAAAAATTTGTTCAAAAGTTATAAGCAATTCAACGATGGCGGAATTTAGAATTTTCAAAAAGGTTTGTTCATTCAATCGCTTGTAACTCCTGAAATACTTGACCGATTTTGATGTACGGTTAACTACTTTCAAAAAATTACAGCTGTCTTGAAACTCCCCATTATAGTTTTTAAAGTTTTTACTATTTTAATCCTTTGGATTTGATTTCGCAAATGAATACAACAAACGACGTCTTTTTTAGTGACTGTGTGATTTTGAAAGTGGTAAAATTATGAGACCTATTTTTTAAGATTTTTTTATCAAAACACCTTCTGAAAAAGCAATGAAAATTTCTGTAAATGCGGCACAAGATTTTGCCGTCGATTTGGGTATTATGGTCGACTCCTACTCCGAGATTAATTGTGCAAATTGTACCATTAATGTGAAAAAACTTCTGCACTCAAAATTTCTTGAGAAGACAAATTTTTTACAAAAGAAGAATAACAGAGTACAGCATTTTTCAGCTAATTGATTTGGGACTCAAATCTGAGAATTGGGTGTGAAAGTAGCCCCAAAAATAAGAACTTCTGCATCATTCGTTTAGTCAAGTTGGCTTAATTAATAATTTAGTGGCCATACGAATTTTTTGCTCAAGGTGGATGTTTAGCACTTTTTCTATACTTTTTTTCTCGGTACACCGTACAGAATATCTCTTTTGTTTCTGAAGGAAAAAAACCCCGAAAAGGTATGAAATGTTTACCTTATAAATCGAAATCTAAACCGAAATTCCTCAAATTCGGCAATATGGATTTTTGGATATAAACTATACAGTGCAAAATTATTTCTCTTCAACCTAACTAACCTAACCATAGGTATATATGTGGACAAAGTCTAAATCTGAACCGATTTTGACCAATTCCAATATTGTTCCTTCCTGGCGTGAAAGAGTTGTTGTTGCCTAACGAACAATTTAAGATTGACAGAGGGACGGACGGATGGACATACATAAACATAATCAGTGAGTGATTATGAGTCAATCGGTATATTTTAAGGTTTGTCTAGCTACAGTATTTAGTTACTAATCTGCCGCAAAACATACTTATAACCCCTTGGACCATAGTGTGGTATAGGGTATAATAATTAAAGAACAAAATGGTTAAATGTAGCATGTAGTTTCCAAAAAAAAATTGCAGTATATTAAAACAGAGGCAGTGAATGTTGAATATTTTATCGTCAATGTTTAAAAAAATTGATATAATAGTTGCAAGTGAAGCTTCAATAAATAAATAATGTCATTTTATTTAATTACTGGTATTTACACGCTGAAAAAAATTGGCTCTGTAGTATATTGTCCCAAACATATTCTGCTTGAAAATATATAATATTTGACACAAACAAATATTATATGTTTGGAAGGATGTTGTTCTAAACAAAACTATGTTTACATCCTAATATTTTTTATTTGTATATGTTATTTCCAAAACAAAGATCTATTTGCTTGTTTTAAAGGTAATTTTTAGAAATTTTTAATATAAGTAAAATTTCTTTATAATTGAAAATAATGACTTGGAATAGTTAGAAAATAAAAATAAGTGGTTTCAAATAGTAATTAATGTAAGTATGTCATTTTTAATCGGAATGCATAATTCGAAAACAAGGAAAAAATTAAAACTATAATTCGAAAAATTCAGCAAAGTTTTGAAAACTTTTTTTTTAATAATATATATTTGGAAATATTTATAAACTATAAATTTATTTGTATTTAAACACATATTTTGTTTGAGAAAATTAATTCGCAAATATATATTATTCTAATATATTAACATATGGGTTCTATATATATTTTATTGATTTTCAAATAAAATGTTTTTGATCGAAAAAATATAATATTTAAAAATTTCTGTTCCAAGTATATTTTCTTTCGATTCAAACATATCAAAAAAGGCGATTTTGCCCCATGTAATACCTACCGTTTTTGTCTTTTTATTGTTTTTATTTTTTATACAAAGATGTACCTTATTTTCAACACAATGAGCTCAGTCTTAGTAGAAATATAATTTCAAAATTTTTTCTTCTTTAACTACCGGAGTCGAAGTCGAATTATTTTAAAAACCGACTCCTGGAGTCGGAGTCGACTACAGCCCTGGTTTCAATGAGGGGCATCTGAGACCGTAGTATCACTTTGTGAGCTGGCAAAGCTGCCATCATAACATATACCTAAACCTAGTAGATGATGGACATTAGTTGAGGACTACGTGTTTCAATGTTCAAAGATTAAATATTAAACGTTTAATTGCTTTGAAATATGTTGTTTGACATTGAAGGGTTAGATCGCTAAAAAATTTCCACTTTAAGGCGTCAATAAGACAAATCCGAAGGGACCATTATATGGTGGCTATATATGAAAACATGGACCCATATAGTATTTTCCTATGAATAGTCAAGGATCAGTAATAAAATATGCAAGCTGAAAAAATCGCTTCTGTAGTATATTGTCCCAAACAAATTCGGCTTGAAAAATACATATGTTTGGGGTACACTCCAAATATACAATATTTGCCACGCACAAATATTATGTGTTTGGGAGGATGCGTTCTAAACAAAATTATGTTCTTATCCCAATATTTTTTATTTGAAACAAATACTTCCGAAGCAAATGTTAATTTCTATTTAAGTATTTTGCAATGTATCGATACCTTAACGTATAGTCAAGATTTCAACTGTTAAGAAATTCAAAGTTAACTTTTTGTAGAAATTGTATGTGTTTTTAAAATTCGACTAAAATTTAAATCGTATAATCTTGCGTAGCAATAAATTTCATGAGAGGATTGACACCAAGTGATGATTTGGAATATTTATAAATTCAAAATTTGTGCTGTAAAGCAGTTGTAAAATCGGCTTATGACATTTTTAACTATAAAGTATAACACGAAATCTAGGAAAAATTAAAACTAAAATTTGACAATGTCGGCAATGTTTTAAAAAACTTTTGTAAATATAACATATTTGGAAAAATTCCTAAACAATAACATTACACCGATTTTATTTGTGAAAATCAGTTTGCAAATATATCTTGTTGTAATATATTAATATATGCGTTCCAAACAAAATGTATTGATTTTCAAATAGAATTTATTTGCTCAAAAATATATAATACTCGTATTTACAAATTTTGGTTTCAAATATATTTTCTTTCAATTCAAACATATCAAAAATTTCGAATTTTCTCCGTGTGGCTCTATCTCATATATTATTGATCGTTACAAACAAATACACAAAGTCGTAATATAACAAGTATGAACAACCATATGAAAATATATCTATAAATAATGTTGTTAATATGGAATGTGATTATATTTGCTGTATGCAAATTTAATGAATTTAATTTCACACTCCATTCTCATACATAAAAAGTGATTCAAATCACTGTGTATTGCTGTCATAAATCACAGATACAGGTAATATCAAAAAGAAATGGTGTTTTTTTTCGTTTTGCCAAAAATATCGAAGGTCTCCAAGCTTTCCAGAAAGAAATAAATTAACTATGCCCCCAAGATGATTTCGAATTTACCTTCCGTTACATAAATATAATTTATTATAACAAGGCTGGCGGTGCTGATGAACAACGACCAAAGGAAGTTGTCTAGTTGGGAGGGGATGTCGCTAGTTGGAGGCTGAGCATGAGTATGAAGTGTTCGCATGTTGACTATACATATTGCAACGCCCACTGCGGACCCAAATTGTAGCGTAATAACGTTGAAAACATTTTTCACAACAAACGCAAAACCTCCATCAAACCAAAGGCAAAAAGTAAAAAACAACTCAGATAAATTTTGTGCTTAATCTACATTTTGCAATGCCAAACACTTTTTCCTACATTTCCATCACCAACGCGACGAACCGCCACTGCCACTGTCATTGTCAGTGACACCGGCAGTGCCATTGTCATTGCCACCCAACAACCAGAAACGCGGCACTGTCTCTGAGACACCAGAAACGACTATGGCCACCTCATTTGCCGCCCATCGTTCATCATAAAATTTACACAATATTTCGCTATGTGTGCCAATGAAACCTCCTTCACCCTCTGTCATAGACTACAATGTGTCACCAAAACCCGGAATGCAATCCATTACAGAAACTTTCCACAGTGACACAATGATGCATAGTGGTTGGAAAAGGTTTATTTTTTTTTTTTTTGATAATAACTTGATCCTAGGATTGTTTAAAAAGTTCAAATTTTTAGATGATATAAAAATCAAATTAATTTCAATTTACCCCAAAAACTACACAAAATATAAAATATAAATTTAATTGTTAAACCCAGTGGTCCTGCGTAGTATCGCACAGTGTTTTAGTATAGTTTCCATCCTGGCAAAACGTTGCTTCATTAAAGTCAAAAGCCGTGTAGTATTTAAATACACATTTTTAGTAGACATTAAATACATAACAATGTGCTTATAACAGGTGGCGCAAAAGTAACCTTTCGATGTTATGTTAGACGCGATTGGCGGTCAGCAGCTAACAGCTGATGCACCGTCTGGACTTTGTACGGAAACATCTTCAAATCTTGTACCAAAATTCGCTGTAGAGACCGTCGACTGATACCCATTTGCGTGGCACGTCGTCTGGTCGATGTCGACGGCGCTTCCATGACATCCTCGGCTACGTGGTCTGCCACGCCTGACAGCATCTCGTGTTGTGCCAGTCTCTTCGAGGCTTATTGGTCAAATAAATAGTCAGCAATATTCTGCGTTTTGGACCAGTGTAGCGTAACATTGTTTATTAACGTGTATTTCGCATGTGTTTACTACACAAATGTCAAAACAGAACTGACATTAGGGGCCAATCGCAAAATTTATAGCATTTTCTGATAGGAGGATTACTTTTGCGCCACCTTATATAACTTTTGGAGGAAGAGGATAGTATATATCATCAGAATATCCAAAAATAATATTTAACCAGTAAGGAAAAACAGAAAGTCGGGCGGAGCCGACTATATAATACCCTACACCTAACTACCAATCCGAAAATGGGCATTGCGATAAGAATTTGGCAGTGTTCATACGTGTAATAAGCAAACTCTCTCTGCCGATTTTCGTACTGATCGGATATAAAACACGGTTTCTACAGCGCTTACATGTCAAATCGGGTGTAACATATATATTGGGACTATGTTAAAATCTGAACCGATTTTTCCCGAATTTGGCAGTGTTCATACATGTAATAAGAAAACTCTCTCTGTTAAATTTCGTACGGATCGGATATAAAACACGATTTCTACAGCGCTTAAATGTTAAATCGGGTGAAACATATATATGGTGGCTATATCTAAATCGAAACCGATTTTCCCCGAATTTGGCAGTGTTTATTCATGTAATAAGAGAACTCTCTCTGCCAAATTTCGTACTGATCTGATTTAAAATACAGTTCCTACAGCGCTTACATGCCAAATCGGGTGAAAGATATATATGGGGGCTATATCTAAATCTGATCGGATTTTCTCCGAATTTGGTAGTGTTCATTCACGTAATAATAAAACTCTCTCTGCCGAATTTCATAAAGATCGGATGTAAAATGTGGTTTCTACGGCGCTTGCGTGTCAAATCGGGTGAAACATATATATGGGGACTATATCCAAATCTGAACCGATTTTAACCAATTTCAATAGGGATCGTCCTTGGGCCAAAAAAGAGCACTATGCTAAATTTCATCACAATCGGACCATAAATACGACCTGCACTTTGATTACAAGAATACATGGACAGACGGACGGACAGACAGACAGACGGACATGGCTAAATCGACTCAGAAAGTGATTCTGAGTCGATCGGTATAATAAACAATAGGTATATCTATTCTCCTTTTAGGTGTTACAAACAAATGCACAAAGTCATAATACCCTGTACCACAGTGTGGTGTAGGGTATAAAAATTACATTATAAGCACTGGTGCAAATGTACTGCAACTGAATGACATTCTGGCGCGACAAACCTTAAAACTTACCTACAAATTATACAAAGTAGAGCATAATGTTTTGAATTTATATGGATCTGCATATAAAGGGTGGGCCATTTTAAATTTGAACCACCGATTACTTTGACTTGTGATTTGAGCCCTTTGGATTATTTTCTGTGGGGAGCCATTAAGGATAAATGTTAAGCAAAGCATCCAGAGACAATTGAAGCGTTGAAACATAAAATCGAAGTTGCCATTGAAGAGATTCGACCCGACACAAACGAAAATGTACTGAAAAAATGTGTGGATCGGATGAAGTACTACCAAGCCAGTCGTATGCAACAAAAATTGACCTAAAAACATTGTATTGTAAGTTTGTTTCATGGCAGATGTTTGTAACACCTGAAAATACTATAGCTAGACCCACACGGGGCAAAATCGCATTTTTTGATTTGTTTGAATCGAAAGAAAATATACTTGGAACACAAATTTTTAATTATTATATATTTTCGAGCAAATAAATTTTATTTGAAAATCAATAAAATGTATTTAGAACGCATATGTTAATATATTAGAATAAAATATATTTGCGAACTAATTTTCTCAAATAAAATATGTGTTTAAATACAAATAAAATTACTGTTTATGAATATTTCCAAATATATTTTATTTAAAAAAAAGATTTTCAAAACTTTGCTGAATTTTTCGAACTTTAGTTTTATTTTTTTCCATGTTTTCGAATTATGCTTTCCTATTAAAAATGGCATACTTAGCATTAACTTCTATTTGAAACCACTTATTTTTATTTTCTAACTATTCCCAGTCATTATTTTCAATTATAAAGAAATTTTACTAACATTACAAATTTCTAAAAATTACCTTTCATTGCTGAAAACTTAAAACAATTAAAGAATAGATATATATATTCACGCAAATAGATCTTTCTTTGGGAAATAACATATGCAAATAAAAAATATTAAGATGTAAGCATAGTTTTGTCTAGAACAACATCCTCCCAAACATATAGTATTTGTATGTGTTAAATGTTATATATTTGGAGTGCACCCTAAAAATATATATGTTTCAAGCTGAATATGTTTGGGACAATATACTACAGAGGCTATTTTTTTTCAGCGTGCACCTTAAAGTATACTGATCGTTGAAATATACTGAAAGTATACATGGTTAAATCGAATCAGCTATGTCTGTCCGTTCCTCCGTCCGTACATCTGTCTGTCCGTCTTAAGTTGTTCGTCGACTACAGGTCGCAATTTCACTCCGATCGTTCTCAAATTTTGCAGTTTGGAGTCTTTTGCAGCTTGAAAGAATCCTATAGAAATTGGTTGAAATCGGTTCAGATTTAGATATAGCTCACATATAAATGTATATGTTTTTTCCGATTTGACCCGTTTGCCCTATAAAAGCTGTATTTTACATCCAATGGATTTGAAATTCAGAATGGTAGAGTTTCTTAATACATGGAACAACATTGCTGAATTTGAAGAAAATCGGTTCAGAATTAGCTTCATCTCCCATATATATGTTTCGTCCGATTTGGCTTTTTGTCCTATAGAAGCGGTATTTTATATCCAACTGTTTTGAAATTTAGCATAGCAGAGATTATTGACCCATGGACCATTGCCGAGTTTGAAGAAATCGGTTCAGATTTACTATGCAGAAGAGACGTACCAAATGTAAATTGTGTAAACAATTTTTAGTTGAAGTATACACTGGATATTTCATTGTTATCCAATCTTACTAGAGTGGTGTAGGGTGTCATATAGTCGGCACCGCCCGACTTTAGCCTTTCCCTACTGCCTTTGTATAGATTGAGGCATACTATTCTATGAGACCAAAACCAATTTTTTTTTATGGTAAAGTTATTTTTTAAATGTTTTTCTAGAGCTCCAATTTTCATGTAACGTACCTTTAGTATTTGAACCATATTTTTTGAAGTATATGCTCGATAAAGCCAATATGCCGTTCAAATTAAAGGAAATTATATGCTGAAAACGTTTCATTCATGTAGAAACTGTTGTTTAGTAACTGTCGTTAAAACAAATAGAAAAAATCGATTTTTTCAAAAACATCGTTTTTTGCTGACACGAATAACCCATAAAAAATAGCAAAAATAGTTTGTTCCATTTTTAGATAGCAGATAGCTGATGAAAACAGTGCCTATTTGAAAAAAAATCTGTGGATAAATGTATAAATTATGATCCATATTGCTAAAAAATAGAAATTCAAAGAAGTAATTTTTCATATTTTATAAGAAAAGAATTTTTTTGAAATTCTCTTTTTTCTACCAAAAGTATTATAATTTCTGCATTTATGCTTTCTTTCTTCACAAAGGCACAGTTTTCTTCGTTAGGGTGCTAGCTTTCAAAATATGGAACAACCGATTTCTTGGCGAATTTTTTTCTACTTTTTATGGCTTTTTGGTGCGGCAAAAAAAAAATTTTGTAGAAAAAAAATTTATTTTAAAATGTTTTTAATATTTTTTTCATGTTTAGGTCTCCATATTACACCAGAAAACGTTATGCGCACCCCTTCGACAAAATTTTTGTTGCATAGTGTTATTTTATTACAAAGTTCAACCTTTCCAATAAAACCAGAAATTTGAAAAATTATCAGTACTTTTTATCCCCTCACCTTAGAGAGGAAGATATATATCATTTGCTACGAGCCAAAAGTGTAACACATCGAAGAAGTGACCTAAGACCCTATGTATGTTCGGCGGAAATCCATTTTGGGTCATTTTAAGTCATTTGAGCAATGTCCGTCCATCCGTCGGTCTATCTGTATGTCTGTCTGCCTGCTGGCTGGTGCGAACAATAACTCTAGAACCGATTGACATCAAATTTGGTATGCGGCAATATTTTTCTTTATCTCTGGCTAAGTTCGAAGATGGGCCAAATTGGTCCACTCCTTCTAGTACTTCCCCCACTATGGGTTAACTTTTAGTGAAATATTGATTCTTTAATACCTTCTCTACTACTTACTCGAATCTTCTGAAATTTTGCACATAGTATTAGTTTGCTAGTCGCTAACACGCCAAGAAAAATGGGCGAAGTGGACACTCCTTTTATGGTAGCTCTCACACGAATAGACCATTTTGCACCAAATGTTAACTGCTTATGACTTTAATATTAGTTCATACAAATACTTGAAATTTTGTACAGTGTAATGCTTTTATAGTACCTAGAGTCCAGAGAAAAATGGGCGTTATTGACACGACACTTTTGGTACCTCCAACACAAATGGACCTTTATGTGCCAAAAGTTAATAGCTTTTAGCTTCAATACCAGTGCATACAAATACTTGAAATTTCGTACAGTGCAATGCTTTTTTTAGTACTTAGAGTCTAGAGAAAAGTGGCCGTTATTGGCACGCCCATTTTGGCACCTCCCACACAAATGGACCATTTTGTACCAAAATTTAACAGAATTTACCATTAATTCGAGTGAGTACAAATACATGAAATTTTGTACGGCGTAATGTTTTTATAGTATCTAGAGTCCAGAGAAAAGTGACCGTTATTGGCACGCCCATTTTGGCACCTCCCACACAAATTACCATTTTGTACCAAAAGTAAACAGCTTTTAACTTTAATGCCAGTACATACTTAAAAGTTATTAAATGCAATTTAAATAGAAAATAATTTAATTAAATTAAATAAATAAATAAATTTACGCATACTATTTTGGGACTCAAGGTGAGGTGTTTCATAAGTCGGTTAACCCGACTGAACTCTCTTACTTGTTATATAGCCGATTCAAATTTAAAATTTTAAATGGCCCACCCCTACCTGTGTCCATCCCTAAAATTCATTCGTTCCAAAATATATAAATAGTACCCGTTTTTTCTCCACACTGAAATTTTCAGAGTTTGTTTAGAATCGATCAAGGAATATACAGGGTTGCCCATATTCGACGGACCCACGGACTCGTTGGGCCCATTCCAATCGACGAGGCTTGTCCGCAGGCAACAATCTTTGCGTCAATTGAATTTTGTACGGGAACAAATGCAAATCAACGCGAATAATCCGTTGTAAAGTGGACCGAGCCATGCCCAACTGCTGAGAACGGCGTTTTTGGGATGTTCTTGGGGACCTCTCAACACTGGCTCGTACGGCAGCGATATTCTCGGCCGATCGCCTTGGTCGACTTTTATTTGGCCTCTTCGGATTAGAAAGAGCCTCACCAGTCGAAAATTTTTCGTATAAACGCTTAATGGTGTTCTTAGAAGGCGCACTTCTCACATTTTTTAATATTTTAAAAGCACGTTGACTTGACTTCTTCTGTTGAATGTAAATTTCAACTATTTCAGAGCGCTCGCGTGGCGTGTATTGTTCCATGGTAAAAATCTGCTTGGACTGACGCTTCAAACGCGGTATGTCATTAAGCGATCTGACATCTCTGTCAAATGTTATGGCGTTGCCAGATGGGTCCGTCGAATAAGGGAGACCCTGTATATATATTTTCTGATTTTTTAGGTTGGTGTTTTCCCAAGAAAAAAACACAAGTACATAGCGGGGGTTCCATGTCAAGTGAGTCAATTCCTAAAACCCATATCTTCCAATCGGGAAGAAACTTTCACCAAGTTTAGTCCTATTGGATAGTAGTTGTGACACAAAATTTCAAACAATTCGGTTAAGGATTGTCCGAGCTGGAGGGTGCCGTTTTTTGAAATTTTGGTCAAATGGGCCTTTTGTCCCATCCACATAACTTATTACCTATTGTATTTTACTATTGTGATAGATTTTTCTTCAATATTTTTAGAAAAATAAAAAAATTCGCAAAAATATTTTTTGTTAATTTTTTTTGATAAATTAAGAATAGGTTTTGCATTTTTGGCAAAAACTATATTTTATTATTGCTCAAACGAAAGCTTATTTCAATTTCTTTTAAAGCTTAAAAGCTATTTATTGGATGGGACCTGCTTATATATCAACATAATTTCAATTAATAATTTCAATGCGTTGTTGAAACGTGTATCGTTCCTGGCGAAGAATAAAAGCTTCAAAAGTGACAGCTACCGAAATATCGGGTGATTCAAAATAACACCTCTTGTTGGAAAACCCTGTATTTAAAAATCCACTGGTTTGTCATTAAAGTGAGTTGTGGGGACCTATAGTAATTCTTTACATGGAATCTTTTTGTCGAATACGTCACCCAAAATATCCATCCTACGACTTTTATATATCATTAATTGTGGAGGGGGATTATTAAGAATAAGGGGATGAGCAAGGGTGTTGGGTGTTTTGGGAGAAATACTTCTAGGAATGTAAGCTTTATTCCGTTCTTTGACATGGAACATCTATTTCAAAGCCTTATATATAAAAATTGTGATTAAATTTTCTAACCTCTATGTTTACCCAGCAAACTTTGTGGCTAAATGTCACGAAAACGCGATATCACAGGCAAAAACTGTTAATGCCATTCGATTAGCGGGTCGCAATTATAAGGGGTAAGTGGTTTTCATCGAGGATACATTTTTAAAGTGCATTTTTCACACACCGTGTTATGATTTATAGTTTTGTTTTTGACTATCGAGATCGAGATCGTTGTTTTTGTTTTCTGTAAACAGAAAACAACATTATTTGAGAAAGAAGAAGAACTACATATGTGAAATGCGAGTATGGTGGACACCAAAGTAAAGGGTTCATAGAGGCAGAGTTTCGATTACATTTCGAATGCTGAGTGCAGTAAGACTACACCATTCTCTCACTTGGGCTCGGATGGGTCTGTACAGAGAAATAGTTCTGACTACGAGTATGTTTCGATCTTAAGGAGGTGTAGTTATAATTCTCCGCCTAATTCTAAGACGCCGGTGCCTTTGGAAAAATTAGAGTATAGCAGAGTTTATCAGGATCATAATTTCCTTTACGATTTAATATAATATTGTAGATTAGTATAATCAAAGTTTATGGATAATAATTACACAGAGCTCGAAATGGACACTTTAAAACTATAACAGAAAGGAAAACCTGTGGATATACCTATTACAACCCTCCTGAATCCAGTGATATTAACCATTTTTCTAGGCAAGCTCTTGTTTACGTTATATTCGGCCACAAAGTTTGCAAGGAAATCATAGAGGTTAGTTATCTCGGAGGTTATTTTGAAGTGGAAGACTACGGAACCCACGCTTCAGTCCGAAAAACGAAATAAAGGGAACCCTTGGAGAATTATTTCTCCCACAACAGCGACGACGACATTTTTAGTTGGTGTCCTGAGAAAAATATTTCTCGGGAAAAATTACTATAGGTCTAATATTTTAGCATGTTTTGTATAATTAGCTTTGTAATTTCTAAAAACACTAACCGAACAATTATTTACTAACATTTAAGTCAAAAACTAATATCAAAAACTAGTTTCAGCTCTGTGTAGAAAAACACATACATTATGTAATAACTCGAAATCTGTTTTTTTTTTCAAAAAAGGATGAAAAAGGTCTCATAGTATATCTTCGCGAGGAATACCTGCATTTACATTAGGACTATTCGGTCCAATTTTAGCATCGTTTCCTTTATTACTTTTGAACGGTAATATAAATTGCCTTATAATTCTGCTCACGTGGTTTTTACAAGACAGCGCTATTCTTAACCAGTAAGGAAAGGCAGAAAGTCGGGCGGGGCCGACTATATAATACCCTACACCTCCCTAACAATGCGATAAGGGTCATTGCCATAATAATTTGGAATAATTGGTAAATGGGTAGAAACATATTATCTAATTCTGAAACGATAATCGCTAAATTAAGCAATATTCGTTCCTAAATTGAGAAACATCTTTCTGGAAAATTTTAATGATCGTAAGTAAAATACAACTTCTATAGCGGTTTGATACCAAATCAGGAGGAACATATATATGGAGCTTTAATATAAATCTGAACCGATCTTCCCTGAATACTCATTAATGTAAAAAGACCTCCTTCTGTCGAATTTCGTACTGATCGGATATAAAATACAATCTCTATGTACAGCGCTCACATGTCAAATCAGGGGTAACATATATATGGGGGCTATATCTAAATCTGAACCGATTTTCTCCGATTATAGCAGTATTCCTTCATGTAATAAGAAACCTCTCTTTGCGGAATTTCGCACTGATCGGATATAAAATAACATTTTTACAGCGCTTACATGTCATATCGGGGGTAACGTATATATGGGGGCTATATCTAAATCTGAACCGATTTCTTCCAAATTTAACAGTGTTCATTCATATAATAAGATACCTCTTTCTGCTGAATTTCATACTGATCGGATATAAAGTAAAGTTTTTACAGAGCTTACATGTCAAATCGGGGTAACATATATAGGGGGGCTATATCCAAATCTGAACCTTTTTATACCCTACACCACACTGTGGTACAGGGTATTATAACTTTGTGCATTTGTTTGTAACACCCAAAAGGAGAAGAAATAGACCCATCGTTTATTATACCGATCGACTTAGAATCACTTTCTGAGTTGATTTAGCTATGTCCGTCTGTCCGTCTGTCTGTCTGTCTGTCTGTCCGTCTGTCTGTCCGTCTGTCTGTGCATGTATTCTTGTAATCAAAGTACAGGTCGCAATTATGGTCCGATCTCGACGAAACCTTACACACATCTTTTTTTTGGCCCAAGGACGATCCCTATTGAATTTGGTTAAAATCGGTTCAGATTTAGATATAGCCCCCATATATATGTTAGCCCCGATTTGACATGTAAGCGCTGTAAAAACTTTATTTTATATCCGATCAGTATGAAATTCGGCAGAAAGAGGTTTCTTATTATATGGATGAACTCTATTAAATTTGGAAGAAATCGGTTCAGATTTAGATATAGCCCCCATATATACGTTACCCCCGATTTGACATGTAAGCGCTGTAAACCCTTTATTTTATATCCGATCAGTATGAAATTCGGCAGAAAGAGGTTTGTTATTATATGGATGAACACTATTAAATTTGGAAGAAATCGGTTCAGATTTAGATATAGCCCCCATATATATGTTACCCCCGATTTGACCTGTTACCGCTGTAAAAACTGTATTTTTTATCCGATCAGTGCGAAATTCGGCAGAAAGAGGTTTCTTATTACATGAAGGAATACTGCCAAATTTGGAGAAAATCGGTTCAGATTTAGATATAGCTCCCATATATATGTTACCCCCGATTTGACATGTAAGCGCTGTAGAGACTGTATTTTATATCCGATCAGTACGAAATTCGACAGAAGGAGGTCTTTTTACATGAATAAGTATTCAGGGAAGATCGGTTCAGATTTACATTAAAGCTCCATATATATGTTCCTCCTGATTTGGTATCAAACCGCTATAGAAGTTGTATTTTACATCCGATCATTAAAATTTTCCAGAAAGATGTTTCTCACTGTAGGAACGAATATTGCTTAATTTAGCGATTATCGTTTCAGAATTAGAATACGTTTCTACCCATTTACCAATTATTCCAAATTATTATGGCAATGACCCTTATCGCATTGTTAGGGAGGTGTAGGGTATTATATAGTCGGCCCCGCCCGACTTTCTGCCTTTCCTTACTGGTTTATATATCACATATTATAAAAAATTATTCAGTCAGAATTTATTTGGTTCGAGACTATATGTTTCAGTTACTTTCTGTCTATTGCAAAAAAGTAATAGAAACAAATACAAAAAATTGGTAGAGAGTTTTAATTGCTTGGTATAATTGACTGCAGTTGCGATAGACACCACTCTATCATTTTCAGACTTCAAAATGTAGTATTGTCAACGGTTAATGCCGACGCCATCGTACCTCATGTGTTTGTATGTGTTGTTGGTATTTATTGTTGGTCTGTGCTTTTGTTATTCAGTCAGAATTTATTTGGTTCGAGACCATATGTTTCAGTTACTTTCTGTCTATTGTAAAAAAATTTTCACCTTATTGCTCATACTGTGCAACCATGTATTATACAGACGATACAATACTAGGATCAAATTTTTCAAACACAATTAAAAACCAATAAGGAAAGACAGAAAGTTGGGCGGGGCCGACTATATAATACCCTACACCTCCCTAACAATGCGAAAATGCGCATTAGGATAAGAATTTGGCTGTGTTCATACATGTAATAAGAAAACTCTCTCTGCCGAATTTCATACTGATCGGATATAAAATACGGGTTCTACAGCACTTACATGTTAAATCGGGTGAAACATATATATCGGGGGTATATCTAAATCTGAACCGATTTTCCCTGAATTTGGCAGCGTTCATACATATAATGAGAAACCTCTCTCTGTTGAATTTCGTACAGATCAGATATTAAATACGGGTTCTACAGCACTTACATATCAAATTGGATGAAACATATACATACGTAGTATGTTCAAACAATATCGCGAATTTTGTATTTTTTCAAAAAGTATTTATTTATCCATGAATATATATTTTGTCCCCTTCAAAGTAATTCCCCTCGGATATAATACACTTCTGCCAACGTTTTTTCCAATCCTCGAAGCACTTCAAATAATCATTTTTGGTGATCTTGTTCAGCTCCTCCTTCGATGCCGTCGTTAGCTCCTCAATCGTGTAGTAGCGTCGTCCTTTCATGGTCCTTTTCAGTTTTGGGAACAAAAAATAGTCACAGGGGGCTAGGTCAGGGGAATACGGTGGCTGCGGCACCATTACTATGTTCTTTTTGGCCACATATTCGCTCACAAGCAACGATTTGTATGCAGGGGCGTTATCATGGTGCAAAAGCCAGTTTTTGTTCTTCCACAAATCCGGGCGTTTTTGGTGGATTGCTTCGCGCAGTTTGCGCATAACTTGCAGGTAATATTCTTTATTGACCGTACTACCCTGTGGCAAGAACTCATAATGCACCACGCCCCTGCAATCAAAGAAAACTGTGAGCAAAACCTCTACGTTCGACCGAACTTGGCGCGCTTTTTTCGGTCTTGGTTCATGCGGCAGCTTCTATTGGGATGATTGAGCTTTAGTTTCCACGTCGTAACCATAAACCCATGATTCGTCACCAGTTATGACCCTCTGGAGCAAATTTGGGTCGTCACGGACCGAGTTCAACATCGCCTGAGCAATGTTAACGCGATGCTGTTTTTGGTCCAAATTGAGCAATTTTGACACGAATTTAGCGGCGACCCGACTTATGCCCAAATCATTGGTTTAAATCGAATGGCACGAGCAATCGATATGTTTAGATCCTCAGCAACTTCTCTAATGGTAATTCGTCGATTGACCAATATTTATACCCTACACCACACTGTGGTACAGGGTATTATAAGTTTGTTTCACGGCAGATGTTTGTAACACCTGAAAATAACACAGCTAGAGCCACCTTAAAGTATACCGATCGACTCAGAATCACTAGCTGAGTCGATTTAACGATGTCCGTCCGTCTGTCCATGTAAAGTTGTTCGTCGACTACAGGTCGCAATTTCACTCCTATCGTTCTGAAATTTTGCAGTTAAGAGTATTTCGCGGCTGTTAAGATCGCTATTGAATTTGGTTGAAATCAGTTCAGATTTAGATATAGCTCCCATATATATCTTTCGTCCGATTTGGCCCTTTAGTCCTGTAGAAGCTGTATTTTACATCCAATCGTTTTGAAATTTAGAATGGTAGAGTTTCCTGATCCATGAACCAACACTGCCGAATTTGAAGAAAATCGGTTAAGATTTAGCTATAGCTCCCATATATATGTTTCGTCCGATTTGGCCATTTAGTCCTATAGAAGCTGTATTTTACATCCGATCGTTTTGAAATTTAGAATGGTAGAGTTTCTTGTTCCATGAACCAACACTACAGAATTTGAAGAAAATCGGTTAAGATTTAGCTATAGCTCCCATATATATGTTTCGTCCGATTTGGCCATTTAGTCCTATAAAAGCTGTATTTTACATGCAATCGTTTTGAAATTTAGAATGGTAGAGTTTCTTGATCCATGAACCAACATTGCTGAATTTTAAGAAAATCGGTTAAGATTTAGCTATAGCTCCCATATATATATGTTTCGTCCGATTTTGCTCTTTAGTCCTGTAGAAGCTGTATTTTACATCCAATCATTTTGAAATTTAGAATGGTAGAGTTTCTTGATTCATGAACCAACACTACCGAATTTGAAGAAAATCGGTTATGATTTAGCTATAGCTCCCATATATATGTTTCGTCCGATTTGGCCCTTTAGTTCTATTTTACATCCAATCGTTTTGAAATTTAGAATGGTAGAGTTTATTGTTCCATGAACCAACACTACCGAATTTGAAGAAAATCGGTTAAGATCTAGCTATAGCTCCCATATACATGTTTCGTCCGATTTGGCCCTTTAGTCCTGTAGAAGCTGTATTTTACATCCAATCACTTTGAAATTTATAATGGTAGAGTTTCTTGATCCATGAACCAATACTGCCGAATTTGAACAAAATCGGTTAAGATTTAGCTTTAGCTCCCATATATATGTTTCGTCCGATTTAGCCCTTTAGTCCTATAAAAGCTGTATTTTACATCCAATCGTTTTGAAATTTAGAATGGTAGAGTTTCTTGATCCATGAACCAACACTACCGAATTTGAAGAAAATCGGTTAAGATTTAGCTATAGCTCCCATATATATGTTTCGTCCGATTTGGCCCTTTAGTTCTATAGAAGCTATATTTTACATCCAATCGTTTTGAAATTTAGAATGGTAGAGTTTCTTGATTCATGAACCAACATTGCCGAATGTGAAGAAAATCGGTAAAGATTTAGCTATAGCTCCCATATATATGTTTCATCCGATTTGGCTCTTTAGATCCAATCGTTTTTATACCCTACACCACACTGTGGTACAGGGTATTATTTAAGTATAAAATGTCCCAAAAGTAAATTTATGTAAACAATTTATACATGAATTACAAAATTTATATATCAGAGTTATTCAATATTACGAGAGTGGTGTAGGGTATTATATAGTCGGCACCGCCCGACTTTAGCCTTTCCTTACTGGTTTATATATATATCCAAATCCGTAACGTATATATGGGGGCTATATCTAAATCTGAACCGATTTCTTCCAAATTTAACAGTGTTCATTCATATAATAAGATACCTCTTTCTGCTGAATTTCATACTAATCGGATATAAAGTAAAGTTTTTACAGAGCTTACATGTCAAATCGGGGTAACATATATAGGGGGGCTATATCCAAATCTGAACCGATTTTAACCAAATTGAATAGGGATCGTCCTTGGGCCAAAAAAAAGATATGTGTAAAGTTTCGTCAAGATCGGGCCATAATTGCGACCTGTACTTTGATTACAAGAATACATCTACAGACAGACGGACAGACGGACATAGCTAAATCGACTCAGAAAGTGATTACAAGTCGATCGGTATAATAAACAATGGATCTATCTCTTCTCCTTTTGGGTGTTACAAACAAATGCACAAAGTCATAATACCCTGTACCACAGTGTGGTTTAGGGTATAAAAATACAATTTTCTTGGAAGGTGCCTTTAATATATGGACCAAATTTTTTGAAGAATATGCTCGATAATTCCGGAATACTCGCTAAATTAAAGGAAATTATATGGACTGCCTCCACCACAAAGGGTCAAAATTAAGCAAAATATTGATAATCCCATAACTTATATACTACTACCCAAAATCTTTCACAATTTGCACACATGGTATTAGTTTATTAATCGCTATCATCTTTAGAAAAATTAACAAAGTGGTAACTTTTGGTACCTCCCTTACAAATGGACCATTGTGCACAAAAAGTTAACGGCTTTTAACATTGATTCCACTCCAAACAAATACTTAAAATTTTTTAAAGCGTAATGTTTTTATAGTACCTATAGTAACAGATTTTCCAATAGGGATGATATGATTTTGAAGTGACGTTTCGGCCATTTGTAATATGTCATGATCTGTCATTTGTTTTTCAATGCATTCAGTAGTGTTTACAATTTCATCATGGAGAGATATGCGCAACAACAACGTTTGCAAATTATTCAGTTTTATTATCAAAATAATCGTTCTTCAATTGCAACTTTTCGTGCGCTAAGTCCATTTTTTACCTTGACACCCATGAGCAATATTTTAGCTCTCGTTAAGAGCTATCTTTTTGTCATTGACCGATTCCCGATCCGACGTATCGTTAAGGAGCTAGAGCAAAAATAAACTTTCCGTTCACATTTGAAAATTATGCTGTCCATTTTTTTTTAAATCCAAAAAAAACACTTTCCAGTCGACCTACGACATTGACACCCATGACCAATATTTTAGCTCTCGTTAAGAGCAATCTTTTTGCCATTGGCCGATTGTGGCTACGTGCCACAAAGAAATTGAAACAATTGAAATGTTGCGAGAAAAGTTTGGAGATTCGATTATTTCAAGAAATTGTGATATTGAATGGCCTCCAAGAAGTTGAGATTTAACACCATCAGACTGTTTCTTGTGGGTTTATTTGAATTCATTGGTCTTTCGAAATAAACCAGACTCTCTTCAAGCTTTACAAGTCAATAGTGAACGTGCCATTCATGACATACGACTTGATTTAGTGGAAAAAGTGCTCGAAAGTTGGGTTCATCGAATTCGTTCCTGCTGAAGAAGTCGTGGAGGCCATTTAAATGACGTTTTATTTAGAATTTAATTGTATCGATTGTACTTCATATTAAATAATTTTTTTTTTAATTTCCTTAACAATAAGTGCGTTTTTTTTTCAAAGAAATCATATTACTCTTATTGAAAAACCCTGTATATTTAAAAAATGGGCGTTATTGCCACACCCTTTTGGTACCGCCTGAACAAAATTGCCAAAAAAAATGAAAAATTATTTTTTTGAATTTACCTATTTTTGTAATATGGGCCATATTTTACCATAGATTTTTTTTCAGATAGGCACTGTTTTTAAAAAATGGAACAAACAAATTGTTAGCATTTTTTTCTATTTTCGTGCCAGCAAAAAACGATGTTTTTGAAAAGAAATCTTTTTTTCGTAATTGTTTTGACGACAGTTAATAAGCTTCAGTTTCTACATGAAAGTGATGTTTTCAGCGTTTTTATGTATCGAGCTTATACTTCAAACATGGTTCAAATACTAAAGGTACATTCCACGAAAATAGGAATTCTAGAAAAAAAAATTTAAAAAAATCAATCTATACAAAAAAAGTTTTTAGGTCCCGGACAAAAAAATTTTTTTATTGCATAGTGCAATTTTTGAACAAGCTGTTTTCCTATCACGAAGTATTAAATAAATATTAATATAAAATATTGGGTTAAATATTCAATTTGTATGAAAAATGTAATATGCACCAAATGGTTTCTTTATACATATATGTAGAATTCGAACATAATTTCTAATCAACAGCAGGGTTCTAAATGTCGAACATTATTATCATTTTTGACATATGAAAACATTTGATTTCAGATTTTTCGAGATAAGGAGGTGAGAAGCGGGTCGACTGTTTTAAGAAAAATAATTTTCCAAGTGTTCCCTTTATTTCGTTCTTTGTACTGTCTTCAGCTTCAAAATACACTCCGAGATAACTAACATCTCTTATTTCCCTGCAAACAGTGTGGTCGAATATCGCGAAAACAAGAGCTACCTAGAAAAACGCTCTAGCACCACTGGATTCAGCAAGGTATAATCGAAATAAGTATATCCAAAGAGTCTCTTATCTGTCACATTTTTCGACTAGCACAGTGTTAAAGACTCTAAGATATAGGTTACATTAATTATAAGAGTAGAGCCTTATGAAATAAAAGTTTTTAAGCTTTGGACAAAATCGAGTATCTCTTTTGGATGACCGTCGGTTGAGGGGTCGTGAGTCAGCTCAAGTCATAGACATTTCAAAAAGTTCTATACATGCTATACAGCATTTTGACGAAAAGTTTGATGATGAAAAAGCTGTGCGCAGGATGGGTGCCACGTTTGCTCACAGTCAAGACAATGCACCAGTTCAAGCATCTACAATTGCTATGGTCAAAATCAATGCATTCAAGTTCGAATTGCTTCAGCATGCACCTTATTCGACAGATTAAGCTCCCTCGGATTATTTTTTGTTTCCAAACTTGAAAAAATGGCTCGGTGGAAAAATATTTACGAGTAATTAAGAGGTGGAGGTTGCGGTTGATGGCTATTTTCAGGAGTTAGACAGCTCTTATTATAAAATGGGTATCAACGCTATTTAAAATGACTGGAAAAAGTATATCGAGCTAACAGGAGATTATGTTAAGAAAGTAAGAAAAACTTCCCAAATTAGTTGTGGTTTCTTTGTTAGGTCGGCTAATTTCGGGAGCGCCCTTGTAAAGTGTAGGCCATTTACAATTTTAAATTTGAATAGGCTATAAAAAAATTCTGATAATACTATGCAACAAAATTTTTGTCCAAGGGATGTGGATAACAGTTTCTGGTGCAATTAGGTGTCACAAACACGAAAAAAATATTAAAAAAATATTTTATGGTTATTTTTTTTAAATGTCAGCTTTCATGGAAAGTACATTCAGTATTTGGACCATAATTTTTCAAGTATAGGCCTGATTGAGCCGTGTTATGCCTCAAACTAAAGGGAATTATGAGGGCTACATATGCTGCAAATAAAACTTTCACGTAGAGACTTTGGTTTAGTAACAGTCGTCAAAAATATGAGAAAAAAATGTTGTTTTGTCAACTACATTTGTAGTACACTACGGGACTGTAGTTTTGTCAACGGCTAATGCCGACGTCATCGCACTATTGCTACTGAATTCTGAAGATGATAGAGTGGTGTCTATCGAAACTGCAGTCAATTCTACCAAGCAATAAAAACTCTCTACCAATTTTTGTATTTGTTTCTATTCCTTTTTTGCAATAGACAGAAAGTAAATGGAACATATGGTCTCAAACCAAAAATTAATTCTGACTGAATAACAAAAGCACATACCAACAATAAATAACAACAACACAAAAAAATATTTTTTTTTAAACACCTTTCCTAGTACAAAAGAACCATAAAAAATAGAAAAAAATAGAAAAAAATCGAAAAAATTATTTTATCACATTTTTTAAAAGCCAGTATACTAACGAAGAAAACACTGTAAATTTGAGCCATTTTGTAAATTCAAAAAAATCTTGTTTCATATTTCTTCGTTTTTAAATGATGTTTTTGCTTATACTGAATTCGCCATATGTGAGAGGGACATATAAGAGACATTGCACTTGCATTTTATTTTATGAGGATTGATGTCAGACATTATAAACTTATAGAGAGGACGAGGTTTTATGGCCGTTCGTAACCCTCCATAAAACATGATATGCAATGTGAGAGCTATAATGGATGAGCTCCGCTCAGGTAGAGGGTCATTCAACAATATTTGTGGTTTTTTATTTATGAGGTTTCCATTCAGTTACGCCTTTTAGGGGCAAGGACATCCCAGTCATATATACATGTAGTAAAATTATATTTACGCATTACAAAATAGTACGCGGCAGTCTTGAAAATATTGGGTTTCTACGTTCGAAGCAAACTATTTGACAGCTACAGGTACTGCAAGTTATGAACCTTAAAACCGGAATTTATGAATGAAATTTCTTTATAATAAATTAGTGTAGTCGATTTTCTGAAAAATATTACAAAGTTATATTTCGAAGTAAAAGGCAAAGAACTTGTCAATGTGTAAATTATTCCGACAATTTCTGCTATATCTGCGTAAAATATGTAATTAAAAAAATCGACGTGCGTTTAGTAAAATAATAGAAGAAATATACTCGCATGTGTAATATTTTGGTATACGAGTTAAAAATATGAACACACCGTGGACACCTACGGTGTCCAAACTTCACGTGCAATTTGGAATGCGAATGATTTGGAGACAACCATTCATTCACGATATGGACTGTTATTTTTGTCTAAGTTAATAGATTGGAGTAGGAAGTGTCCAAGTATAGCTAACAGCCTAATAACGGAAACATCATTAAGTTCAACTGAGTACTCAACTCTGAGCGATTCAAGTTTGAGTCAGAAGTCATCGCTTTTAACTCAGTTTCAATTCATTGATCTAGTGAGAGATTTGGAACCGACCAAAGATAAGGCAGAACTACTGGCATCTGGGATGAAACAGTACAATATTTTGGCCCCAGATGTTAACATATCATATTATAGAATCCGTGATAACAGATGCTTTTGCAAGGACATTCCCGGATTGTTCGAGGAACTTAATCAAGCATATAATTCAAAGGAATGGCGGTTACTTGCTGACAGCAGTAAAGAAAGTTTGAAAGCAGTACTTTTACGCAACAGAAATCAGAAACCGTTGATTCCCATTGCTCATGCTGTCAACACTAAGGAATCATACGAAACAATGGCTAAATTGATAAAATACATCAAATATGAACATGACTGGAAAATTTCTTGCGATTTAAAAGTAGTTGGTATGTTATGCCTCTGGGATAGCCGATATTTTGCCACCACAGCATATTAAGCTGGGGCTCTTTAAAACATTTGTAAAAGCCTTAAGGAAAGATGGCAATTCACTCTCATATTTAAAAAGTTTATTTAAAAGTCCTTCTTTTAAAAAAATCGAAGAAGGAGTTTTTGATGGGCATAAAATAAGGAAACTGATGAAAGATGTGAATTTCGAATCATATTTGACGTCGGATGAAATTGAAGCATGGTGGTCGTTTAAGCTTGTAGTATATGTATGTATTCTTCCAACTTATTTTTCGCTTTATGTATTCCAACAGGTGTAAATATGTCCCTCAAAATTCATTTCTTGCATTCACATTTAAACTTTTTCCCCGAGAATCTTGGCGACGTAAGTGACGAACATGGCGAAAGATTTCACCAAGAATTGAAGTCCATCGAGCGGCGTTACCATGGGCACTGGGATGAAAGAATGATGGGAGATTTTATTTGGTCTCTCGTTAGAAAAACCGATTCCGAAATCTACAAACGTCAACAAAGAACTCACAATTACTTCTAATGAAACTTGTTCATGTAAATAAACTCAAATGTACATAATATAAATAAAAGTAATAAATAAAATCGCTATTTAGACAGAAATTAAAAAAAAAAAGATTTTTTGAAATTCTCTTACCTCTACCAAAAGGGCTATAATTTCTACATTTATCCATAGGCTATAAATTCTACAAAATATTTTTTTTTCGATTTTTTTCTATTTTTTATGTTTTTTTTTTTGTATCAGGAATTTTTTTTTTTGGAAAAAAATCTACTTTTTCCAATTTGTTTAATGCCTGTTACTAAACCACTGTTTCAAAGTGAAAGAGATATTTCCAACATTGGTAACCCAGTTGGTAATAGTCTAATATTTCGTTTGGCAGAAACGATTTTTTTCTTTGCTATAGCAAATGATATATACCTCCTCTCTAAGGTGAGGCGATTATAAAGTTACGAATGAAGATAAGGGGATAAGACGGTTTACCCGACTGAAACTTTCTTACTTGTTTTTTCTTTACAAATTTGCCACAGCAAACAAGAACCATATCGCTCCTTAATTTGCTTATTTTCCAGTTAAAAATCTTTCCGTTTACACAGTTTATAGTTGTTAAATTTTCAATTTGTATATTCGCTGCACATCGCTGAATACGAATACATCTCCTATTCCATGGAATGGAAGTCATCGAAACCACGGTGATTCTGCCAAATGTTCCCATGTCATATTTGACATTGCCGTGTAGTGGAAGGTATCATTGCCGTTACTTAAGTGGACTTAACGTAAAAAAGAAAATACAAACACATTGTGGTATTTCAATGTTAACTGTCTTGGCCATGGTGTCATTGAACAGTGTTCTACCGTTGTACTTACTCGTGACGATGGTGGCAGTGGTGGCGGTGGTGACGCTGGTAATGGTTGTACCAGATCCCCTTGCACAAATCAACTGTCTTCCCTATCAGAAAGAAATTGTCACCCACCCCGGCAGTCAAATGAATACTCGTATCGTGGTAGTGGTTGGTCTTCTTGATGATGTTGACCTTTAAACGTTAGGCCATGGATTAACAGAGACAACCGCCAGAGCCACCATCACAGGCCTCCCTATTTGCCTGCCACTTTTGCTTCATTCAATTGCCATTTAGATTCGGTCTGGCAAAAAAAGGGGGAACGGTGGTGGAGGTATATAACTGCGGTTTACTTATTTCACTTTTCTAGCGGTAGCAATATTATAGTCTGTCTGTATATCTCTCCATCCGTCCACCCGTCTGTCTCTTATTCTGCTTTTCTGCCTAGCTTATATTTGTGTTACTTTTATTCTCATTTAAAATGATAAGTCCTTCGTCGCAAGGATATCACCATTGAGGGGCTCTGTATTTGTTGCAAAAGGAGCCAAAATAAAACCAGTAAGGAAAGGCAGAAAGTCGGGCGGGGCCGACTATATAATACCCTACACCTCCCTAACAATGCGATAAGGGTCATTGCCATAATAATTTGGAATAATTGGTAAATGGGTAGAAACGTATTCTAATTCTGAAACGATAATCGCTAAATTAAGCAATATTCGTTCCTACAGTGAGAAACATCTTTCTGGAAAATTTTAATGATCGGATGTAAAATACAACTTCTATAGCGGTTTGATACCAAATCAGGAGGAACATATATATGGAGCTTTAATGTAAATCTGAACCGATCTTCCCTGAATACTTATTCATGTAAAAAGACCTCCTTCTGTCGAATTTCGTACTGATCGGATATAAAATACAGTCTCTACAGCGCTTACATGTCAAATCGGGGGTAACATATATATGGGAGCTATATCTAAATCTGAACCGATTTTCTCCAAATTTGGCAGTATTCCTTCATGTAATAAGAAACCTCTTTCTGCCGAATTTCGCACTGATCGGATAAAAAATACAGTTTTTACAGCGGTTACAGGTCAAATCGGGGGTAACATATATATGGGGGCTATATCTAAATCTGAACCGATTTCTTCCAAATTTAATAGTGTTCATCCATATAATAACAAACCTCTTTCTGCCGAATTTCATACTGATCGGATATAAAATAAAGGGTTTACAGCGCTTACATGTCAAATCGGGGGTAACGTATATATGGGGGCTATATCTAAATCTGAACCGATTTCTTCCAAATTTAATAGAGTTCATCCATATAATAAGAAACCTCTTTCTGCCGAATTTCATACTGATCGGATATAAAATAAAGTTTTTACAGCGCTTACATGTCAAATCGGGGCTAACATATATATGGGGGCTATATCTAAATCTGAACCGATTTTAACCAAATTCAATAGGGATCGTCCTTGGGCCAAAAAAAAGATGTGTGTAAGGTTTCGTCGAGATCGGACCATAATTGCGACCTGTACTTTGATTACAAGAATACATGCACAGACAGACGGACAGACAGACGGACAGACAGACAGACAGACAGACGGACATAGCTAAATCAACTCAGAAAGTGATTCTAAGTCGATCGGTATAATAAACGATGGGTCTATTTCTTCTCCTTTTGGGTGTTACAAACAAATGCACAAAGTTATAATACCCTGTACCACAGTGTGGTGTAGGGTATAAACATACACCATCATCAAAAGCAGCAGCAACAGCAACATATCCTTGGTCTATACCAGGATGAATGAAGGTGTACCTGTATGAGTGTATATGTGTGAGAGAGAGTTTGTCATTCTTTGTTTGTCTTTGTGCCAAAGGATTGTGGCATCGACCAAAGAATCCCAAGGACATGACAACCATCAACGAAGGCAAGATGGAAGACGAAGCATGTTGGGGGGTGGCATCATTTACATAAATGGCCATACCATCAGAAAAATACACAGGCACTCAGAGAGAGAGAAAGAGAGAGAGAGACATAAAGAATGGCATTTAACTATGCATGAAATATGAAGAGGCCAACCCAGCAGCGATTGTAAGGGCTATGATATGCCGTGAAGGGCTACTAAAGTTGAAGCTTCTTTTATTAACATTATGGCCCTAAGGTAAATATTTTATTAATGCTAAAGTGCAAAACAAACAAAAGACGAAGAAACAAAAAAGACGATTGAAAGCGAAAGTAAAGGAGAAATTAAACAATTATTTTCAACTGTTATTTTTTGTAATTTCGAATTTTTTTCTCAGCTAAACTTTGGACAGGTATATTGTCCTAATATTAATAAGAAAGTCATTTTTCATCAGCAAAGCATCTCACAGTGGGGGAAGTTGCGAAAAACGTAAATTCTTCTGAAAAGGTAAAGATATCATGTAGAAACTGTAGTTTAGTAACTGAGTAATTTCAAAGCAGTTCGACTAACTCATATTGGTCGAACGACCGATATTCCACGAATATCGGCCTTTTGTTCCATAAATGAGCAATTTGATAATAACTTGACTAAAGCCCCACATATCGGATCCAGATTCATTTACGAATACTTACATTGATAATAACATGTGATCTAAATAGAGATACTTTTTTCAATAGCCTTTTTGTGGCAGATCGCGTGTGAGTCGTGTCATGCTGTCATGTTATTTTTGTTAAGTATTGTTTGGCATTTCACCATGGAAAGACTTACGCCTGAACAACTTTTACAAATCGTTCAATTTTATTACGAAAATTCACGTTCTGTGAGGAATGTGTTTCGTGCACTTCGCTCAACTTATGGTCAACATAATTGGCCTACAGAGCGTACTATTCGCAACACCATCACCCATCTTGAGACCCAGCATTCATTATTGGATAATATTCGACCGAATAGACCACATCCAGCACGCAGTGAAGAAAATATAGCGGCCGTAGCTGAGAGTGTACACGAAGACCGTGGAGAGACCATTCGGTGCCGTTCGCAGCAACTCGGACTGACGTATGGAACGAATTGGCGCATTTTACGTCGAGATCTTAAATTGAAAGCATACAAAATACAGCTTGTGCAAGAACTGACATTTCCAAGCGACATTGCTTCGCTCTATGGGCTCTTGAAAAGTTCCAAGAAGATCCGACGTTTTCGAGCCAAATTTTGTTCAGCGATGAGGCCCATTTCTGGCTCAATGGGTATGTAAACAAGCAAAATTACCGCATTTGGGACGAAGAGCAACCTGAAGAGATTCAAGAGCTGCCACTTCATCCAGAAAAAACAACGGTTTGGTGTGGTTTGTGGGCCGGTGGAATCATCGGTCCATATTTCCTCAAAAATGATGCCGGTGAGAACGTAACCGTCAATGGCGACCGTTATCGTGCCATGATAACCGACTATTTGATGCCTGAAATTGAAGCTCGTGGTCTCGCCACTTCCCACACATCGCATCAATCAATGGATTTATTGAGAAAACACTTCGGTGAGCAGATAATTTCACGTTTTGGGCCGGTCGATTGGCCACCAAGATCGTGTGCTCTCAGACCGTTAGACTTTTTCCTGTGGGGATATGTAAAGTCTAAAGTTTATGCGGACAACCCCGCTTCGATTCAGGTCTTGGAGTAAAACATCACGCGTGTCATTCGCCAGTTACCAGTCGAAATGCTCGAACGAGTCATCGAAAATTGGACTCAACGGATGGAACATCTGAGACGTAGCCGCAGCCAACATTTGATAGACATAATCTTCAAAAAATAAATGCCAAAGAATGTTCTTTCAAATGATAATAAACATTCCCCATTCAATTTGAATTTGCTGTGTTTTTTGTTTAAAAAAATATGTAGGGAACCTCGAAATGGATCACGCTTTATAAATATATGTGTAAAAATAACATCAATCGGTCAAGCCGTTTTGAAGTTACACTAGTCTATCAGACGAATCTAAAATTGTATCAACAAATTAACAAAATTATAATATTGACTCAATAAAATTGCTATATCTTTTTGGTCCATCAAATTAACAAAATTATAATATTGACTCAATGAAATTGCTATATCTTTTTGGTCCATCAAGGTTCCATTTTGAGTTTTTCATAGTCAGTTCATAATAGTTTGACCCTTTACTGCCAAAAAGATTATGGATATTAGTTAATACTTTTTCAGGGTATTCAAGAATTAAGGATATTTTCCATATTTTAAACTCCATCCACCAAAAGGAGATATATATTTCACTCCGCAACATTGAAGAGGAGTAGCAGAGCTTTTCATTGGTATTAATATCTTCAAAATACGTAAATCGGTTAAGAAGATATGGCTTATTTAATAATAAAATATAGAAAAAAATCGCCATATTGTAAAAATAGGCAAGTTAAAAAAAAATTTTTTATATTTTGGCAATTTTGTTTGGGAGGTATTAAAAAGGGTGTGGCAATAACGCCCATTTTTTTAATATACTATGGGTACTATAAAAACATTACACTGCGGCAACTTCGCCCATTTTAATACTGATGATAGCGATTAATAAACTAAGACTAAGTGTGGAATTGTGAAAGACTCTGGGTATCGGCATATGGGTTAATCAATATTTCACTAAATTTTTACCCTTCGTGGGGGAGGTACTCGAGGGAGTGGACCAACATAGTCCATATTTGTCCTTAGCCTGAGATAGAAGAAAATATTGACACATACCAAATTTTAAGTCAATCGGTTAATCATGTCGAAAGTTGTCGTGCGCACCAACCAGACAGACATACGTACATTGCTAAAATGACTTAAAATGACCCAAAACGGATTTCCGCCAAATATTTTTGGCGTCTCTTAGGTCACTCCGTCGATGTATTACAATTTTGGTTGGCAGCATCTGATATATACCCTTGTTCAGGCTGAAGAGGGGTATAAAAACAGAATTTTGTTGAAATTATCTTATTTCTACCAAAAGTGCTGTAATTTCTACATTTATCCATTGATTTTCTTCAAATTGGCGTTGTATGCTTCGTTAGGATGCTATACTGTTTAACTCGGTTTTTATTATTTTTATTTTTTTTATTTCCTATTGAAAGTTCTGCAAAGACCTTTAGATTCTTTCATTAGCGAGAACCTGGACACAAAACTCTTGTCGGGGAACCAACACGCTTACAATAAGGGAAAGTCTACAGAATCAGCACTGCACGAACTTGTGAGTGCTATCGAATCGTGCCTATATTTCAAGGAATTCATTCACTCAGATGCAGTAATTTCGGCGCTGTCACATATAAAGGTGAACTCTAGCTTGAACAGACTAATTCAATGTCTGCTCAAAAGAACACGCATAAAAGCAAATCTTGGGTCCACAACTCAAACAAGGTTTGTAAGAGAGGGAGCCCACAAGGAGGAGTACTGTCTTCATTAATTTAGAACCTAGCGGTGAATGAAATCCTGCTAGATCTAGAACAATGTGGCAGCAAAGTTGTGGCATATGCGGACGACGTGGCAATCGGAGTAAGTGACAAATTCGAAAACGTAATCAGAGACTTCCCATAGGTGGCTCCGAAGAAGTTGGCTAGATGGGTCAGAAACAGCGGTTTGGGCGGTAACCCAAGCAAGACAGAATTATGGGTAAATGGAACAGATATATTTTTTTCCGAAAGTGCAAAATTTCTCGGAGTCTGCTATCCAGACCTAACCTACTGGAACGTGTAAGAAGAACAACGTCGCCTTATATTCCTGCAGAAAGGCTGTAGAGTCACGGTGGGGCCTCTCTCCTAAAATCTTCCATTGGATATATATAGTAGTATTTCGTACACCACCAACCTACTATCAAAGGTTCAGAGAACTGCCTGCATATGCATAAGCGGATCTTTAAGGACAACAGCGACTAAGTCCCTACAAGCCCTACTCCATTAACTGCCGATTAATATTTTGTCGAAAGAAGTTGCAAACAGAGCCGGCATTAAGATTAAACTGTCTAGCAATGTGGAGGTACAAGAACTACGGTCACATGTGGATAGTAAAGTGTAGTGCTCTGGTAACCGACCGAGTGGACTATATTTCAACGGTATACACCTTCGAGAGGAACTACATCACTATGATGCCAGCCAGAGATGAATGGGTTGGCAGAATACCAGATAATAGAAAACCATCTTAACTTCTATACGTATGGTTGAACGTCTGATGACAAAGTTGGCTTCGGAGTACACTGCAAAATTTGTCTTAATCTGTCTTTCAAGTCACCAAGTGGCTGATTCGCAACATAGTAACCAAAACATACATTGTCATTTACTCGGACAGACAGGCTGCCATCAATTTCCTCTATGCCACATCCCTAAATTCACAAACAGCCCTAAACTGAAGCATATTTCTTAAAGAGATAGCTGAGCAGTTCCGCATGCACCCCATTAGGGTGCCAGGGCAAAGGGATATCCCGGGAACCTCGAAGAATTTGCATATATTGGTGGGTCACTATCCACACGCAAGTTTTGGCTTAGGCAAGAGGCAATCAGGACAGAAATCGGCAACTGTAAGGTAGCTAGGAAAATCTGCCCAAGATATCGATAACTCAATTCTAAACTATGCTAAGTGCAAAAAAGTAGGTTTTCAGGAAAGGCGATTAAAGTTTGATGATTTTTTTAAAATTGTGCAGAATTCCTTTATGAGGCAAATCGAATGACCCGTACTGTTTTGTGAATAACTTTTGATTGGGTTGACGGATAAACACCAAATTTTTACTGAATATAATTTGGAATATTTAGAAATTACAAATGCAATCTCCTTAAAAACATGCTAAGTCGACTTATCGATATGAGGTGAGGAGACCGAAATATCACCTCACACTAGAGAGGAATAGATTGTCTACTTTAGTATCAATTCCGTGACCGGCGAACAAGCCAGAAGATTGGGTATTGACTCCAATGACTTCTACAGAAACTGTGGAGATGAGGTCGAAGTGGAAATCATTAGGCACTTGATATGCGACTGTCCCGCTTTGAGTAAACGACGTCTGGACATACTGGAGTCGGCCTTTCCAGGCAGTCTAACAAATCTTTCCGGTACCGATATTCGTATTATCGAGAACTTTGTACATCAAACAGATTGATTTCGATGAGGGGCATTTCTTGCCGTGGTGACACTAGGGACCTAAACTGGTCTATGTGAGCTGGCAATATAAATATGTCTGCCACCCCAACTTAACCGACCTATCCTAAAACTATAAAACACTAAATATATTCTATGACCTTTTAAAATTAATTAAATCCCACAATAAGATATTTTTTTCAATTTCCCCACTGTGCATTAATTTAATCTTGTTTTCCACAACAAATTACCATGAGAAATATAAGTTTACAAAGCATTATAACCTATTATCCCCATAGAAAGAAAAAAAAAAACAAAAAATAATCGGCTACAAGAAAACATTGAAAATAACAATGTAGAGGCAAATGATCAGAACAAAATGTATAATCAACCACAGGATATGACCACATGAAAATTTTACGTAGTTCATGAAAATATTATATTTTCAAGGACAAACAACACATTTATTACTACATTGTTTCTTGGTCCAGACATTTTGTGTTTAAATATTTTTGGAATAGGGTTAATTTAAACCATTTACGAAACTGTAAAATAAAAACTTTTGCAATGTCATCCCAAAATGGGGTTTTTAGGAAATTACACCAAAACACTTTGAAATGACCTTGAGATAAGTTGAGAAACTGTTGGGCGAATTTTTACACAACTCCAATAGACTGAAGTATTTATTTAGGAAAACAAAATTTGTTTGTTTTTGTTTAAGCCTCCATAGCTGGTTATTACATCTCAGCAATCTGGCAGGGCTGAGAGAACAACTCGAAAATTGGTGAAATTGATGAACCTATCACGAACGCAAATATATTATGGTCAAGACATATCCATATTATCTATATTACTGTATTTCGGAGGATTCTGAAGTAAAACCTTTTTTGATTTAGAGTATGCTATCAGTTTTTTTTTAGAGAATCAAGCTCTTGATTTGCTAAGCTCTGAGTCAGAGGACAATACGAGTAAAAACTTAAAGAAATGTAAGTGTATATTGGTTTTAAAAGTGTACACTATGTAAAATGAGTGATACGAAAAACCCCCCAACATTTGGACAAGGAAATTGATTTTTGCGAATATTGGAATTAAATTATAATCTTAGTTCCAAGATTTGTTTTTCCTTCTACATCGATGTTTAATACATTAATAATAAAAACATTAGTAGTATTTTAGTTTTCTCTCTCAATTCCCGGTGTATTCTCTCTGTCTTTGTATACACATTCTAAATATCTCTTTTTATAACCTCTAACATACGATGGGGGTATATTAATTTTTTTCACTCCGTTTGTAACACCTTAAATATTGATCTGAGACCCCATAAAGTGTATATATATATTTTTAGTCGTCGTAAAATTCTACGACGATTTAGCCATGTCCGTCCGTCTGTTATAATCACGCTATGATCTATAATACTAGATCTAAGTGGCTGAAATTTGGTACATATACTTCTTATATCTGCAGGTATATTGGTATTGAAAATGGGCACTATTGGTAAATTTTTTAATATAGCCCCCATATATACTTATAGCATCTTTCCGATTTGACTTCTTAACGACACAGAGACCTCAAATTTCAAATTTCCGTCCGCCTGTCCATGTAAAGTTCGTCGACTACAGGTCGCAATTTCACTCCGATCGTTCTGAAATTTTGCAGTTTAGAGTATTTCGCGGCTGTTAAGATCGCTATTGAATTTGGTTGAAATCGGTTCAGATTTAGATATAGCTCCCATATATATCTTTCGTCCGATTTGGCCCTTTAGTCCTATAGAAGCTGTATTTTACATCCAATCGTTTTGAAATTGAGAATGGTAGAGTTTCTTGACCCATGAACCAACATTGCCGAATTTGAAGAAAATCGGTTAAGATTTAGCTATAGCTCCCATATATATGTTTCGTCCGATTTTGCTCTTTAGTCCTGTAGAAGCTTTACATCCAATCATTTTGAAATTTAGAATGGTAGAGTTTCTTGATCCATGAGCCAACACTACCGAATTTGAAGAAAATCGGTTAAGATTTAGCTATAGCGCCCATATGTATGTTTCGTCCGATTTGGCCTTTTAGTCCTATAAAAGCTGTATTTTACATCCAATCGTTTTGAAATTTAGAATGGTAGAGTTTCTTGATATATGAACCAACATTGCCGAATTTGAAGAAAATCGGTGAAGATTTAGCTATAGCTCCCATATATATGTTTCGTCCGATTTGGCCCTTTAGTTCTATAGAAGCTGTATTTTACATCCAATCGTTTTGAAATTTAGAATGGTAGAGTTTATTTATCCATGAACCAACACTACCGAATTTGAAGAAAATCTGTTCAGATTTAGATATAGCTTCATATATATCTTTCGTCCGATTTGGCCCTTTAGTCCTATAGAAGCTGTATTTTACATCCAATCGTTTTGAAATTTAGAATGGTAGAGCTTCTTGATCCATGAACCAGCACTACCGAATTTGAAGAAAATCGGTTAAGATTTAGCTATAGCTCCCATATATATGTTTCGTCCGATATGGCCATTTAGTCCTATAAAAGCTGTATTTTACATCCAATCGTTTTGAAATTTAGAATGGTAGAGTTTCTTGATCCATGAACCAGCACTACCGAATTTGAAGAAAATCGGTTAAGATTTAGCTATAGCTCCCATATATATGTTTCGTCCGATTTGGCCATTTAGTCCTATAAAAGCTGTATTTTACATCCAATCGTTTTGAAATTTAGAATGGTAGAGTTTCTTGATCCATGAACCAACATTGCCGAATTTGAAGAAAATCGGTTAAGATTTAGAAGATTTAGCTATAGCTCCCATATATATGTTTCGTCCGATTTTGCTCTTTAGTCCAGAAGAAGCTGTTATTTCATCCAATCATTTTGAAATTTAGAATGGTAGAGTTCCTTGATCCATGAACCAACACTACCGAATTTGAAGAAAATCGGTTAAGATTTAGCTATAGCTCCCATATATATTTTTATTTATACATCAACTACAAAATTTATATTTCAGAGTTATTCAATATTACGAGAGTGGTGTAGGGTATTATATAGTCGGCCCCGCCCGACTTTAGCCTTTCCTTACTGGTTTATTATATGTTTGTTTGTACTGGAAGATATAGTCTATAGCATTTAATTTGTACGTGTTCAAGTTATTCTCTCTCCACTAGTTCAGGTTATTATCTTCTCACCTTAGTCGTTAACAGGCTGTAAGTCTGTTTCTGTAACATGCAAATTTGCTTTCGTATGGTGAGGTTTATGGGCAAGTGGAATCAGTGGTACATATTTCTTCCAAAATTTTAACTGCCATTGGTAACCGTTATCGCACCATGTTAACGAACTATGTGCTTCCTGAAATTCAAGCGCATGGTCTCGGTGAGCTCTGGTTCCAACAAGATCTCGTTGAGAAATCATTTTGGAGAGCAATACATTTCACGTTTTCCTGCGGTAAATTGGCCACCTATATTGTGCGATATCACACCTTTGGACTATTTGCTCTGGGGATATGTAAAGTCTACGACGAATCATCCAAAATCAGTCAATTGAAACGCGAAATATATAAGCTACAGGGGTCTATAATTCGTCATGTACTATATGAATTCTGGGAAATAGTTCGTACCGAAAATAGTTCATGCCTGTGTTTTATAGATTTCGAGTTAAAGTTAATTGAAATTTGACGTTTCGTTGTAAACGAACGAAAAGGTTTTACAAAAATAGGAGATTAAATTGATGTGTTTTATTTTACATTATAAATCAAATCCCGAGCGCACCAGTGGGTAAGTTGAGTTTGAGGGTCGTGGGTTCGATTCCCACCAGAGGCCTTGGTCTGTCGCTGCAATATCTAGCCACATGGTCCTTGTAACCCGGCTTTGTAATCTCATGATGAATCACCCATTACATGAAACAGACTGGTTTCGAAGAGGGGCGTTTTAAAACGTGGTAAAGCTGAGGACCTAAACTGGTCTGCGTGAGCTGGTATAAAACGGCTGACACCCTAAAACAACAGCCTTAGAAGGTCAAAATATGAGTAAACCATGTCTGGATATACTGGCGACGTCTCTTCTAGAAAGTCTGACGTATCTTGCCGGTATCGATATTCGTATTATTGATAACTTTGTATATCAAACAGGTTGGCTGCGATGAGGTGCATCTGAGCCCCTGGTAGCACTAGGGACCTCAATTAACCAACATGAGCTGGTGACTCGCACTACTACCCTAACCTAAACCTAAACCTATGCCGTATACGCAACATTTTGGCGGAAGATATACATACATTTTGTTTGATAAGAAATATTCATAGCAAAAAAATAACCAAATTGATCCATGTTGTGATATATATTTTACAGTTTCTATGTTATTTTACTAAAATTATGCACAACGAAAATTTATCATTTCTATCCATGTTTTCATATAGTAATTTGCTAGATATTATTACATGATTTACTTCTTTCCCACATCAAAAAAGTTCCCGGTTAAAGAACTGAATTTCCATATTTGTTTTCTAATAAACCTAAAACCTAAACCACCCTAACGTATAAGCACGAGCATTTAAATTTAATTTACATTTGTTGAACAATATGAAATTTGTGACGCCAATGCTTATCTGCGTCATTACCACTTGGAACATCGGGACGACAGGCAAATTATTTTACATGGCTGACATTTGCAGCAACAAAAAAACTTTTGACAAAGTCAGTTAAAAATACCCTTTTTTGTCTACGTTCTGTCTCCATTGTCTAAACAACTGAGAATATTTGTTTGTATGTCTGTCTGTCTGTCTGTCCTGTCCAATTGACTACCTGTCGCTGCTGTATCTTTAGTTGTTTCCAGGGCAAAATTGTAAAAGTTTTCCATTCGTAATTTTTTTTCGACAACGATTGATATCAGCTAATTTGTTTGTGACATCTATGTGTCCTTAGGAACAATTTCGTGCTTGCCGAATTAATTCGAAGTCATACAATAAATGTTGTTTTTGCACCTTTTTTCGGTTGTCTATCTGTTATTACCAACAAATTTGTTGTAGCCCTAATTTCATTATTGCGTTAACCTTTTAGCCCTTAAATGATTATTTTTACAAGATAAAGTTTTTGCTCCAAATTCAAGTTACAATGTCATTGGTTTATATTCAGCTATGGAAGGTCGGTGGTGGGTGATGACAATGATGAATTGTTAGGGAGGAGATATCTACATCAACTTATCTCATCGTTGTCCTTTTTTTCAGGAGATAGAAATTTAGAATAAGTTGTGGACTAACAGGACATTCAGGGGATGTTTGCTTATACGCAATATGGCGAGGATTCTTCAGTATAAAACCACTAAGCACTAGATTTTAACCATTTAACAGATTTTAAAATCCTCTCTAAGAATTATAAATTAGGTCACACTTTTTTGTGTATTAAGGAATCAAAGGGACGAAAATATCCTTAATTATTCTGAAAAGCGTATATTGAATTTTTTTGTTATATTTTTCAAAGTTGCCCACATATTTTCCCAAAAAATTACAACAATTCAGCATTGGTCTCCATGGGTTAAAAAAAATATGAATTAATTAATGTCCGTCCGTCTGTCAGTTCGACTGAATGGTGCTAACGATAACTCTGGGAAGGAGTGACCGAATGACGTAAAATTTCGTACGTATACTCGTATGGGTAGTTCTTTCTAAAGTGCCACAGGTCAAAAACTAGATCTTTCTTAAATTCGCAAAAAATGTTTCCCTATGTGGGAGCAATAACCCACAATATTCAAAAAAAATTAAATGGAAATTAGAGGAAGAGGGCGAGGTCAAAGTTCAGAAAAATAGATTTAATATTAATTTAAATGCTACAAAGCATAAGAAATTGAAAATAGAAAATATCATTTCTTAAAGCTTTTTCCATGTACTTTACATAAAAAATACTAACTTTATTTAAAACCGTTTATTTCGCGGAAATAAAAATATAAATTGCGATATCTCAGATTAGATTTAAAATTTTTTTTTAAACTTTGACTCGCCCCTGCCTGCAATTTTCATTTAATTTTTTTAATAGTGTGGGTCATTACTCCCACATACTAGGACAACAATTTCTGAGAAGTTCAGAAAGATCGAATTTTTGACCTGTGACACTTGAGAAAGAACTACTCATATTTAGATTCCTTTTTGGTTCTTATAAGGAACATATGGTCAGCATGAGCTCTTCGCAGCGCGTGCCCGACCCATTAATATCAGTGCATACAAATACTTGACATTTTGTGCAGTGTAATGTTTTTATAGTACTTACAGTACAAAGTGGGCGTTATTGCCACGCCCCTTCTAGTACCTATCACACAAATGGTAACAATTTTGTGAAATGTTAAAACTCTTTATTTATATATTTACTTCAATGAGTTTCTCATTTTTAACATTTCACAAAATTGTTAGCATTTGTGTGAGAGGTACTAGAAGGGGCATGGCAATAACGCCGACTTTATACTGGACTGTAGGTACTATAAAAAACATTACACTGCACAAAATTGCAAGTATTTGTCTGGTAATAATGTAATAAACTGTTAATTTTTTGTACCATTTGGTCACTTTGTATTAGGGGTATCAAAAGGTGCGTGGCATTTTCGTTCTTTTTTTGTCCAGCTTATAGAGGCGGTAAAATGATTACTACACGGAGCAAAATCCCCTTTTTTGATATCTTTGAATCGAAGGAAAATATATTTGGATCACAAATTTTTAAATATTATATATTTCTGAGCAAATAAATATTATTTGAAAATCAATAAAATTTATTTGGAACGCATATATTAATATATTACAACAAAATATATTTGCAAACTAATTTTCTCAAATAAAATATGGTTTATATGCAAATAAAATTATTGTTTATGAATTTCTCCAAACATGTTGTATTTAAAAAAGATTTTTAAAACTTTGCTGACTTTTGCGAATTTCAGTTTTCATATTTTCCTTTGTTTCGAATTATTGTATTTACCTCCCAGTTACAAATATGCAACATTAACTTCTATTTAAACCACTCATTTTAAATTTCTGAGTATGTCCATTAGGGTGATGACTTTTATACAACCTCGTTTCCCTGTATCATATTTAGATGAGTTTTTATTTAAGATTAGATAAAATCTTACATATACATAACGTGATTCGATAAAAAAACCTCACGCACAAAATGATTTTAAAATTTTCATTTATCAGCATTTTGGGCATTTTTTTTCATTTTTTTTTCAATTTTTCAAAACATTCAAAATAATGACCGCTCATAAATGTGGTTTCTGTAAAAAAACGGAAAAAATTAAAATCATAAAAAAGTCGTCAACGTTTTTTCCAAAGAGATACATTCGATTCAAAATGAGATACCTTCACTTAATCCTATTATCCTATTAATATTATAAAATCGTTTGTTTGTCTGTTTGTTTGTTCCAGCATCACGCCTAAACGGCTGAACCGATTTTCTTCAAACTTGGTGGACAGATTGACCAATGCCTGGGAAGTGCCATAGGCTACTTTGATTTTCGATTTTCCGCCAAGTGATTTTCGACCACTTGACCACAGAGGCTCCTGTTAAAGCCAGAGAGAGCTGAAATTTTGCACACACATAGACTGGAGTGTTGTATAAACTACGGACTACTCGCTTAATCATATTTCGGCCAGTGGTCAGTTGTATCGCTATCAAAAACTTGCATTTTGTTTTTGTCGTTTCGAAATCCTCTTATAAGATACAAAGTTAAAACTTTGTATATATGAAGTAATACAAACCGCAAATATATGCGCGAAAAATTATTTTGAATTATCTGAAGTTTAACTGTGGTCTGAACAATTTTCATTATTTCTCTGATTTTAAAAGTTCCTTAAGAGCCAATGATTTACAAATTTATATGTACAGACTGATCTCAATGATGATGCGAAAACAACAATTCGATGTCCAGTCTGAGGTCAAACCGGACATAAAACCGCGTCTTAAATTGTTTAAAGCCTTTTCAAAATATATCGCTCACCACTTACTGTGGTAACCTATCTAACATTGTCAATTCGGTCACTTCTCCGACTGTGGTCAGTTTAGCAGTGACCAAATCAATTTCCACACTTTCTGTACTCTAATAGTCCTTTAAGAGCTATAATCCTAATAATTTATGTTTGTAATCTGATTTCCAAGGGATGCGATTTTACACCAAGCCACTTTTGACAGCTTGACCATTACGGTACCTTTAAGAAGTGGGAAGCTTTAAATTTTGCTTTGGTATAGACTTGAGTGTTGTATACCCTTCGGACTATTCACACAGTCGTTTTTGACACGTAGTCAGTTGTCGCGCTATCAAAATTTTAAATATTTTTTTGTATTTCAGAAGTGCCTAAAATGATACACATATAAAATAATATGTAGTACTATACCCGAGAAATGCAACGATTGTGGTCAGTTAAGCAAAACCATTTTCAATCTTTACTGGATATCAAGATTCTTTAAGAGTTTTTCATTCTTTCAATACATTAAAAATCCCATAAATTGCACTCTCATTGACAGGAGTGTTGTATAAACCACGGGCTACTCACGTAGACATTTTTCGGCCAGTGGTCAGTTATAGCGCTATCAATTGTTTTTGTCCTTTCTGAAGCCTCTTATAGGACACAAAGTTAAAACTTTGTAAATATAATAATTTTGAATTCTCTGACTGTGGTCTGTGAAGAAGTGGGCCAAAACAATGTTAACTATTTGACAGATTGTAAAGCTTTTAACCCCTGTTCAAAATATATCTCACCACTTAATGTGGTAAGATATACATATATAACGTTGTCAATTCGGTCAAATCTCAGACTGTGGCCAGTGTAGCAGTGACCAATGCAATTTCCACTCTTTCTGTACTTTAAAGGGCCCAAAATGACAATGTTAATACTAATTCAAGCGACTTTTGGCCGCTTGACCGTTGCGGCTCATATAACAGGTAGAAAGCTAGAAACTACAGTGTGGTATAGCCTAAGGACTATTAACATAGTCGTCTTTTGGCCAGTGGTCAACTCTCGCGCTTAAATTATACAAAGATAAAATAATATGTAGTATACACAGGAAAAAAACCATTTTGAATACTAAGATTGTTATCAGTAGTGACCAAAGCAATTTTCATTCTTCCACTACATTTCAAAATTCTTTAAGATTTTTTCATTCTTCCAATAAAAATCCCATAAAGATCTGTAGAGCTGCACATATATGTGCATAAAACGATCTTCAAGGAAATGCGTCGTCCGGCCTGAGGACAAGAGGTACACAAAAACGGAGACATAATGTTTAAAAGTCTTTTCGAAATATATCGCTCGCTATTTACACCGGTAATATTTAAACAAAAATGTATACGAGTATATCGAAATTTGAAACATACATAGCATATTATGCATTTGTTTCTCAGCCACTTATTTGGTGACCTCTTGACCACTGACCCCATAAAAGTATTAATTTGAAAGTTTGCACACATATCGTACATTTGAGGTTGTGCGTTCATTTTTACAGAATTTTTTACTGTTGTCAGTGAATTTGTTTGAGTTTTTGAGAGCATCTGGAGTTTGATAGACTTTCAAGTAGACTGATCCTGGATGTTAAACAAATTTTTAATGATCGGCGTATGATCAAATATTCGATGGTATTTGTAAACCAAAGATTTTAAATACGTATTTTTACATAAATTTTGCTATAGCCAACATTTTTTTTTAGTTTTTGGGTCCTTATTTTTTATTCAAAATCAAAAATAATACTAATGTTTGGATCACTGTTTTCAAAGGCAACCCGGGCATCGACGGGTATTTAAATGCTAGTTGTAAATAAAAACGAAAGATGTTCATCGATTTCTATGATCAATGTCTCACTTTGTTCATAGGTTATGTGGCTTTTCGTGAAAGTTGTAAGACTTGACACTTTTTTCCGTTTTGGATTTAAATGATTTAAAAAAAGGAAAAAAATTTAATTTTGTCACTAAAATATCGTTTCAATATTTAAATAGAATAAACGTTATTTTAGTTATTAATAGACAAAAGTTCATTCATTCGTGCAACAGGAAATAATTTTTGAAAAAAAAATCAAAAAGTCATCAGCCAAATGTACATACTCCAAGTCATCATTTGTTGTCAATCCTTCAAGTAATTTATTTTTATCCTACATCAAAAGTTCTCAATTGTGAAGAATTTTTACAAACATACAAAAAATTCGAAAATAAACTTTGAATTGCTGAAAAACTTAACACAATTAAGGTATCTACATATATATTTTGTGAACACTTAAATGCATATATCTTTGTTTCGGAAATAATAGTACCAAATAAAAAAAATATTAGGATGGAAACAATGATTTGTTTAGAAGAATATCTTCCCAAATATATAATTATACCCTACACCACACTGTGGTACAGGGTATTATGACTTTGTGCATTTGTTTGTAACACCCAAAAGGAGAAGAGATAGACCCATTGTTTATTATAGCGATCGACTTGTAATCACTTTCTGAGTCGATTTAGCTATGTCCGTCTGTCTGTCTGTCTGTAGATGTATTCTTGTAATCAAAGTACAGGTCGCAATTATGGTCCGATCTCAACGAAACTTTGCACATATCTTTTTTTAGGCCCAAGGACGATCCCTATTTGGTTAAAATCGGTTCAGATTTACATATAGCTCCCATATATATGTACCTCCGATTTGGCATATATGCACTGTATAAGCAACATTTTTGAACCGATTTGTACAAAAATTGACAGAGAGTAGTCTAGTGATACACTTAGATACTACACAAAATTTGGGGGAAATCGGTTCAGATTTCGATATAGCCCCCATATATATGTTAGCCCCGATTTGACATGTAAGCGCCGTAGAAACTGTATTTTATATCCGATCAGTACGAAATTCGGCAGAAAGAGGTTTCTTATTACATCAAGGAATACTGCCAAATTCGGAGAAAATCGGTTCAGATTTAGATATAGCCCCCATATATATGTTAACCCCGATTTGAAATTCAAGCGCTGTAGAAACTGTATTTTATATCCGATCACAGCGAAATTCGGCAGAAAGAGGTTTTTATTTTACATGAATGAGTATTTTGGGGAAAATCGATTCAGATTTATATATAACCTCAATATATATGTTCCTCCTGATTTGGTTACAAAGCGCTATAGAAGTTGTACTTTACTTCCGATCATTACAAAATTCTATAGAAAGATGTTTCACAATATAGGAAAGAATATAGCTTAATTTAGCGATTATCGGTTCAGTATTAGATATATCCACATATATATGTTCATTTACCAATTATTCCAAATTATTATCGCAATGACCCTTATTGCATTGTTAGGGAGGTGTAGGGTATTATATAGTCGGCCCCGCCCGACTTTCTGCCTATTATATATCTAGAGGGAACGCTGAAAATATAAATGTTTCAAGCCGAATATGTTTGGGACATTATACTACAGAAGCGATATTTTTTCAGCGTGTATGTATGACATTTTACAGAATTCCCATGAGTAGTATAGAAGTTATAAGAGTTTCAACATGCCCAAAAATGTTAACCATTTGTTGGGGAGGTATCACAAAGAGTAGGCTAATATGGTTGTCCATCAAACATAAACTGGGTCAGAATAAAATATTACCACGTACGAAATTTTTAAGTCATTCGGTCACTCCTTTCCAGGGTTATCGTTAGCACTTTTCAGGATAATCCAGGATTAAAGACATTTTCGTCCTTTTGATGTCCTTAATACACAAAAATTCGTTACTTAATTTATAATTCTTAGAGAGGATGTTAAAATCTTTCAAATTGCACTTACAGTATCGAACAATACATGTTGGACTAACTTCATGCTTCTGTTCAATCGCCAAAATCTGGAAACTATCAAGGATATATTCCAAAAATTTTACATATTATCTAAGAAATTTCATCAATTTGGCTGCTTAAATTATTTGGAATTAAAAATTTATTTCACAAAAAAACAAAAAGGTCTACAATTCGCACGACAAAACATATTGGACTATGCATTTCTACTAAGATTTTGTGGAAAACCATTTAATATCAAGGACGGCGTTGCATCTTTTTTCATGGAATCAATAAGATTTCTTGTTATCTTTGTATCTATGGAGTTCTAAGCATCTGCAATAGCCTAAAATAGTTTTTTTATCTCCACCTACGCTTTCTCGATTTATCTCTTTGTTGAGAATTTCCCAGTAATTTTCAATGGGATTCAAGTCTACGGTTGAGCTGGCCACTCCATAACGTCAACCCTTTCCTTTCTGAATCATTTCGCGGTATTATTCGGGTGGTTGTCGTGTTGAAATTGCCGTAATAGAGCAACATTTCACTCAGCATAGGGAAGTAAACCTGTTCATTATTCCGTTTATTGTATAGAGGGGTCCAACCACGTTACCGGAAAAGCATCCGCATACTATGACATTGCCGCCTCCATGATTTAAAGAGCGTTTATAGTATAAAGGATACAATATTTTATTAATTAATTCAAATCTGATATTCCGTTAATATCGACTTCAAAACAGCTAAATTTGTAAAAAAAATGTTTAGATGACCAATTTGGCACCCTATAAAATCTAAACTGCTTTGAAATTGGTCATAATTCCGTATTGTCTTGTAGTATACGGGAGCAAAATTTCATCCAAATCTAAATTCATAAATATTCAGAGTTGGTCGGTTTTCTTTGGAATTACCCCATACTTTCCATACATTTAGGCACTATTTTTGGATGATAATTTTGTTTCGGTTTTTCATGTGTGAATTGTTTTTGTTTCAAAGTGCGAGTAAAAAACTCAAAACGTTGAACCCGATTAGGCCGATTAGCCCGAATACGGGAGAGTTTTTTCCCCCTCTTGCCGACTGACTCGCTCTCCCATTAAACGCCGATAATAATAATAAAAACATTTTATTTACATTCAGTTCATGCCAAGACTTCAGTGTTTCTATGTGAAGTGAAAATTTTCGCATTTGATTTTAACAGAATGGCATTTATGCCACTTTCAAAATAAACTGTTCATACGATCCCTCGTATGTAGGAGATTTCATATCAATTGAGTAAAACTTTAAAAGCAATGTCCTCTGATCGGGATGGAACTGGCAACAAGTTTAGTCATATTGGCTATTATTTATGACACAAAATTTCAACGAGATCGTCTGAGGACAGTCCGAGTTCGACGGTGTTGAATTTTAAAATTTTGGTCAAACGGTCCTTCTTTCCAATCCATATAACTCATTACCCATTGTAGCGTATTTAGAAAATGTTACTCAAAGTTTTTTTGATAGATTTTCTCAATCCTTTTATGAACACTTTTAAAAAATATGTTTTTTGTATTTTTTTTTTTGCGAAATTTAAACTTGTTTGATATTTTTGTTAAAACCAACGTTCATCCTCTTTTAATATAAATTGTTGACGCCAACAGCAGTTTCAAAAATCCAATTTTTGAAAAATTCTATTATTTTTTAATTAAAAACTCTTAAAAATATAAGTTTAAATAATTTTTTACAAAAACCTCTTAAACACATCAACAAATACACAATTAATGTATTTTTATTATTTCGTCGTAATGAATAAAATGAGACCATTCCGAAGGAAATCGATGCATCAATAGCATTGATGCATTGATTCAATTAAAAGTTATTCGATATTTCTTTATAAACTGGAACAAGGCAATTGCTTAGAGGATTATTTTTCTGCAAAGAAAATGATCTAAGCTTTCTTTTGAGCAAAAAAAATCAAAAAATAAAAATATGTGTTTTTAAAAATTGGTACAACAAGTTATAATTCCGCAAAAAAACACAAAAATAGTTTTGCATTTTTTTTTAAAGATTGAACAAAAGCGCTGTCGAAAAGTCTTTGGACACAATTTTCTTAACACAACAGGTAACATAAGGACAAACGTACAGAACGTCCGTTTGACCAAAATTTCAACATTCATCACCCTCCAACTGGAGAGTCCTTAACCGATCTCATTGAAGTTTTGTGTTATAACTACTAGCCAATAGGACTAAACCCGGTGCAAGTTCCATCCCGATCAGAAGACTCACTTGACATGAAATCCCCCATTTATACGTCTGATTTGGTATCTAAGCGCTATAGAAACTGCATTATAAATCCGAAAACTCTGGATAAAGTTCCTTTATCCTAAGACAAATGCTAAATTTAAAGAAGCAGATCTTTATGCAATTTAGCACACGACAATTCTGTGAGACTGTAATGACATCTGCCAAATTTCATGCAAATCGCTTCAGATTTATATATAGCCCCCACATTTTGTCATTCATGCGGTATAGAGACCACAATTTGTATCAGAGCTTTTAATAAATTTTATGCAGGAAAACACCAATAATACACTTTTCCAAATTTGAGAAAAATCAATTCAGATTTATAGGTACCCCATATATACCAATATTTCGATATATAAGGACTATATAATCCGCATTTGTTAACATATCATCAGAAAATTTGGAAGAAGTTTTTTGAACAGAGAAAGAGCGTTCCCAAATTTGAAGAAAATCGGTTCGAGTATATCTATAAAAGAATTAATTTTGGACAGTACATTATTATTAAGAAAACAATATTGATAAAACTTGACAAAATGTCTTCTTATTCTGCTCAGGTAGGGTGGTTTATTGTACTCTTATAATATAGTCGACTCTTATTCTGCTTGGATAGGGTGGTTTAGAGTATAATACAGTCGACTCCGCCCGATCCAAATCCTAATATGTGGTCATATCATTATGATGGCAAAATGGTAACAGAGACACACATTAAAAAAAATCTCGAACTACTACTATCGGTTTTTTTTATTTTATGGAAAAATATCAGTTCTTTCATTACGAAATATTTAGATACACTGAAAAAAATTTGTCATAAAATTAAAGAAATGCTCCAAAGGCGTCATTAGTTTTTAAAATAAGTACATTTTGTACTTAAAATATAGATAATTTCAATAATGTTAAGTAATTTACTTAATTTTAGGTAAATTTTCTTAATTTTATGTATAAAATGTACTTATTTGGAAGACTAACGACGTCTTTGGAGCATTTCTTTAATTTTATGACAAATTTTTTTTCAGTGTATATATTATAAATTAAAAATAGCGCATTTTGAGAAAAATTCGTAAAAAACTGGGGCCCTTTTTAATTTTCTTTTCTTCGCCGATGTCACTTCCTTACACTCTAAAGAACACATTTCTCAATTGATCTAGCTAAAATTTAAGAACTTAAAAAAATTACTTTATTACAAGTAAAGATGTAATTGGTTTAAAGTCGTTTCATGACATTAATTGAAGTCCAATATGTATTTGATTTAAAGTCGTTCCATGTCTTTAATTGAAGTAAAAAACGCACTTATTTTCATCATAAAAGTTAGAATAATTTGATTGATTCTCGGTATGCTTTTTCAGTGTGCAGTGGGACTTTTAGAGACTCTGTCGTTGTAGTCATTAAAGCTCCGCTGATGCTGTGGAAGGCAGTTCTCTGAACCTGTATTAGTTGACTAGTGGTGGATAGCCAACTACCGCACTACAACCCCGTACAATAGTATTAGTGGAGCTATTGATAAGTATATAAAAGGTGGGCCATTCAAAATTTTACATTTGTATCGGCCATAAAAAAGTACTGATATTTTTTTCAATTTTCTGGTTTTATTGGAAAGGTTGAACTTCGTTAATTAATAATTGACCACAATATCATTCATATGACTACATTGACTGGCTCGGCAATTGAGAATTTTAGGGATGGACTCAGGTGCGGGTGGCCCATTTACAATTTTTTATTTGAATTGGCTATACAAAAATGATAACACTATGCAACAAAGGTCGAAGGGTAGCGCATAACATTTTCTGGTGTAAAATGAAGTCCTAAACACGAAAAAATTTCTTTAAAATTCCAACTTTCTTGGTAGGTGTCTTTAATATTTGGACCATATTTTTTAAAGCATATGCTCGATAATGCCGGGATACACGTCAAATTCAAGGAAATTATGAGAAAATATGACTGCAAATGTTGGTAAAGACAATTTCGTGTGGAAACAGAAGTTTAGTGACTATCCTTAAAACAATTAGAAAAAATTTGACTTTTTTCCCAAAAAAATTGTTTTTTGTATCAGATGCTGCCAACCAAATACGTTTTGAGCCATTTTAAGTCATTTTAGCAATGTCCGTCTGTCTGTCAGGTTGGTGCACACGATAACTTTCGTCAGGATTAACCGATTGACTTAAAATTTGGTATGTGTCAATATTTTTTTTCTATCTCAGGCTAAGTTCAAAGATGGACTATGTTGGTCCACTCCTTCGAGTAACTCTCCCATGAAGGTTAAAAATTTAGTGAAATATTGATTATCCCATAACTTATATACTAATGGGTGATCTAAGTAGAGATACTTGTTTCAATAGCCTTTTTTTGACAGATCACGTGTGAGTCGTGTCATGCTGTCATGTTATTTTTGTTAAGTATTGTTTGGCATTTCATCATGGAAAGACTTACGGCTGAACAACGTTTACAAATTATTCAGTTTTATTGTCAAAATAATCGTTCACCAATTGCGCTAAGTCCAAAAAAAAACTTTCCAGTCGACCCACGACGTTGACACCCACGAGCAATATTTTAGCTCTTGCTAAGAGCTTTTTGCCATTGACCGATCCGAAGTACCGGAATCATCGGTCCATACTTCTTCAAAAATGATGCCGGTGAGAACGTAACCGTCAGTGGCGACCGTTATCGTGCCATGATAACCGACTATTTGATGCCTGAAATTGAAGCTCGTGATCTCGGCGACAATTGGTTTCAACAAGACGGCGCCACTTCCAACACATCGCATCAATCAATGGATTTATTGAGAGAACACTTCGGTGAGCAGATAATTTGACGTTTTGGGCCGGTCGATTGGCCACCAATATCGTGTGATATCACACCTTTAGACTTTTTCCTGTGGGGATATGTAAAGTCTAAAGTTTATGCGGACAAACCCGCTTCGATTCAGGCCTTGGAGCAAAACATCACGCGTGTCATTAGCCAGTTACCAGTCAAAATGCTCGAACGATTCATCGAAAATTGGACTCAACGGACCATCTAGCCGCGGCCAACATTTGATAGACATAATCTTCAAAAAATAAATGCCAAAGAATGTACTTTCAAAAGATAATAAACATTCCCCATTCAATTTGAATTTTCTGTGTTTTTTTCTTTAAAAAAGTAGGGAGCCTCGAAATGGATCACCCTATACCACTCATAATCATTCACAATAACCATTAGAAATATGGGTCAATGGATCATTTTGCACAAAGAGTTAACGGCTTATAACATTGGTTCCAGTCCATACAAATACTTGAAATTTTGTGGAGTGTAAGGGCCTTATCCATAAAAAGTTAAAGAAGGTTTGAGGAACGCTTTAGCAGTGTTAAAGCGTTCTTCAAAACTTCATTAAATTTTTATGAATAAGGGCCTAAGCCTTTAAAAGAAAAAACAGTCCTGTAAAAATTGGGCGATGTTACGACGCTCCTTTTGGTATCTTCCACACAAATGGACCTATTGCACCAAATGTTAACGGCTTATAACTTGGATTGCTGCACATTCAAACACTTCAAATTTTGTGGAGTGCAATGCTTTTATAGTACCTACAGTCCCGTAAAAAATGGGCGAAGTTACCACGCCCCTATTAGTACCTTCCATACAAATGAACCATTTTGCACATAGAGTTAACGGCTAATAACATTGATTCCAGTCCATACAAATACTTGAAATTTTGTGAAGTGTAATGCTTTAATAGTAACTAACAGTTAACTAACAGTCCCGTGGAAAATGACCGTTATTGACTCGCACCTTTTGGTACCTTCCATATAAATAAACCATTTTGCACAAATAGTTAACGGCTTATAACTTTGATTCCACTCCATACAAATACTTAAAATGTTGTACAGTGTTTTTAATGTACCTACAGTCTCGTTGTTGGCACTATTGCCAGACCCCTTTTGGTACCTCCCAAACAAAATTGCCAAAATAAAAAATTTTAATTTTTTTTTAATTTTACTATTTTTACAATATGGGTCATAACTTCTACATTTATCCATAGAATTTTTCAAATAGCCACTGTTTTCTTCATTAGGATGCTAGCTTTCAAAAAATGGAACAAACCATTTTGTTCAATTTTTCTACGATGTTTAAAAAAACTAGTTTATAACTTTGTGCATTTGTTTGTAACGCCCAAAAGGAGAAGAAATAGACCCATCGTTTATTATACCGATCGACTCAGAATCACTTTCTGAGTTGATTTAGCTATGTCCGTCTGTCTGTCCGTCTGTCTGTCTGTCTGTCAGTCCGTCTGTCTGCCCGTCTGTCTGCCCGTCTGTCTGTCTGTCTGTCTGTCTGTCTGTCTGTCTGTCTGTCTGTCTGTCTGTCTGTCTGTCTGTCTGTCTGTCTGTCCGTCTGTCTGTCTGTCTGTCTGTCTGTCTGTCTGTCTGTCTGTCTGTCTGTCTGTCTGTCCGTCTGTCTGTCTGTGCATGTATTCTTGTAATCAAAGTACAGGTCGCAATTATGGTCCGATCGCGACGAAACAGATTTAGATATATCCCCCATATATAATTTACCCCCGATTTCACATGTAAGCGCTGTAAAAACTGTATTTTATATCCGATCAGTATGAAATTCGTCAGAAAGAGGTTTCCTATTATATGAATGAACACTTTTAAATTTGGAAGAAATCGGTTCAGATTTAGATATAGCCCCTATATATACGTTACCCCCGATTTGACATGTGAGCGCTGTAAAAATGTTATTTTATAACCGATCAGTGCGAAATTCGGCAGAAAGAGGTTTCTTATTACATGAAAGAATACTGCCAAATTCGGAGAAAATCAGTTCAGATTTAGATATAACACCCATATATTTATTACCCCCGATTTGACATCTAAGCGCTGTAGAGACTGTATTTTATATCCGATCAGTACGAACTTCGACAGAAGGAGGTCTTTTTACATGAATGAGTATTCAGGGAAGATCGGTTCAGATTTATATTAAAGCTCCATATATATGTTCCTCCTGATTTGGTATCAAACCGCTATAGAAGTTGTATTTTACTTCCGATCATTAAAATTTTCCAGAAAGATGTTTCTCAATTTAGGAACGAATATTGCTTAATTTAGCGATTATCGTTTCAGAATTAGATAATATGTTTCTACCCATTTACCAATTATTCCAAATTATTATGGCAATGACCCTTATCGCATTGTTAGGGAGGTGTATGGTATTATATAGTCGGCCCCGCCCGACTTTCTGCCTCTTCTTACTGGGTTTTAAATTGTTTTAACGACAGTTAATAAACTTCAGCTCCTTCATGCACGATAACTCGGGGAGTAACAGATTGGCTTCAGGAGTAGCAGATTGACTTCAAATTTGGTATGCGACAATATTTTTTTCTATCTCTAAGTTCGAAGATGGGTCATATTGGTCAATCCTTCTAGTCCTATCACACAAAGGGTTAACATTTAGTGAAATATTGATTCTCTAATAACTTCTATACTACTTATTCGCACCTTCTGTAATCCCACACATAGTAATAGTTTATCTGTCGCTATCAACTTGAGAAAAATGGGCGCCCCTCCCACACAAAGACACCATTTTGTACAAAAAGTTTACAGGTCGTAACTTTAATACCAGTGCATATAAATACTTCACATTTTGTGTAAGGTAATGCTTAAATAATGCCAAGACTCCCAGCCAATGTACAATATTACTTTAATCACAAAGTGAGTTGGTTTACCCGACTGAAATTTTCGAACTTTTTTTCAGTTTTAAACAAGTTTTTGCTGTGTTTATTCGATTCAGAACCTACAAACGAACAAGAAGTATTCCTTTCTTCTATTATTTCAAGAAGCCTTTTCGTATAGAGCTGCGTTTTGAACCGAATAATCATAGCAGAACATCACAAACCTTGCGTTCTATAACAGTATAGATGCAAAAATCATAAAATATACTATCAGAATATTCTAGTTACAAATCAAAAATATTTTATCTAATGTGTTTTCTCCATGTTGGTTAGTATATTTTATTGCAGTTTAGCTTACCAGATTCACCACGTTAGTAAATTTACGTTTAATGTAATTTCTATTACTGTGAAGCACCCCTAAAATGAGAAAAAAGGAAACAGTCGTTTTATTTTAAAGACTTTTTTTATTTTTTTCTTCATTATTATATTTATAATATCAATATTTTTTTAAAAGTATTATATATATACTTCTTGTAAGCCTTTCAGCGCTTGGTTTCTTCAATTTAAGCCGATTTATACTTGTTTTAAGAAAAACTTAGAACGAATGTACTTAAATTTTGTAAGTACGATTTCGGCTTAAATTACGAATTTTTTACTTGAACTTGAACATTTTTCTTTCTGTGTATGCATATTCGAATAAGAGTCAAAATCAAATGGAAATTTTAATGAGCCAAACAGTAAGGACCACGAAAGGGTATTCCATTTTACAATATTCTACGAGTTTACAAGTTGTTTTGGGGAATTTTTAAAATAAAAATTATGAACTATATCCTTTTCTTTGAAGCAATAACAATTTACTTAATAGCTCACAATAAATTTGATGTCGTAGATTTTGTTGCTCAAATTGTTCAACAAATCTGAAAGGATAAAAAGCATAACACACTTACCGGTGTTCTCAGATGGATGAAGAAACAACGTATGAAAAATTTTATTATGAAACACATTCCTCAATTTGCAAACGATTTTCAAAGTGAACATTTTTTTTACATCACAGGGAAATGACGCCGTTGATGGAATGGAACAGTCCTCAAACGAGAAGTATGGGTTGTAGTAAGGACTCGATATGTAATGCTACTTTACGCATTCGCATTCGCATTCTATCAGTGTTGCCACATACTAGTGTATTGAAGGATTCAATTTAATATACCTAACTGAACAAGAAATTTGTAATAATTCACAATCATTACTCAAAATATGGGAAAATCACGACATCTCAAAATTCGTGTGAATATGTGGTGTTTATGTCTTAAATAAGCCTTTTTGGGAGCTACATCTATACGAACTGATTTAAAAAAATTACTGCGATGAATTCTTGTCTTAATTTAATACAAGCTGCAAAGATTCATTTAAAATGCTTAGAAAATGTGGTATTTATGACTTAAATACTTATATTTTGGAGCGACCTCTATAGGGAGACTACAACAAAATATGAAAAAAAATGTTTGCTGTGTAAATTCTTGTCAATATATAATACAAACTGCAAAGTTTCTGAAATATTCCTTAAAAATGTGGTATCTATGGCTCAAAAATCTTATTTTGGAGCGACCTCTATAGGGGAGCTATATACAAACTGCGATTATAAGGAGTATTTTTAACAAATTTGAACAACCTAGGTCTATTATTACGGACTGTAGCGTGATTAAAACAGACGGACGGACAGACGGGCATGCCTAAAACGTCTTAGAATTTTACGACGATTAAGAATATATATAATTTATGGGGTCTCAGATCAATATTTAGAGGTGTAACAAACGGAGTGACAAAATGAATATACCCCCATCCTATGATGGAGGGTATACAAATGTTGCTTATACAGTACATATATACAAACTCGGAGATACATGTACGTAGTATGTTGAAAAAAATTTGCGAATTTTTCAAAAAGTATTTATTTATTCATGAATATCTATTTTGTCCCCTTCAAAGTAATTCCCCTCGGATATAATACACTTCTGCCAAAAGTTTTTTCCAATCCTCGAAGCACTTCAAATAATCATTTTTTGTGATCTTGTTCAGCTCCTCCTTCGATGCCGTCTTTATCTCCTCAATAAACCCATGATTCGTCACCAGTTATGACCCTCTGGAGCAAATGTGGGTCGTCACGGACCGAGTTCAACATCTCCTGAGCAATGTTAACGCGATGCTGTTTTTGGCCCAAATTAAGCAATTTTGGCACGAATTTAAAAATCGAATGGCACGAGCCAATCGATATGTTTAGATCCTCAGCAACTTCTCTAATGGTAATTCGTCGATTGGCCAATATTATTTTATTAACTTTATCAATGTTTTCGTCTGTTGTTGACGTGCGCGGGCGTCCGGCACGCTGTTCGTCCTTCGCATCTTCTCGGCCCTCTAAGAACATTTTGTACCACCAATAAACGTTGCTTTGGTCCAGGGTAGCTTCACCATATGCCACAGTCAACATTCGGATTACATCAGCGCACTTTATTTTGTTTTTCACACAAAATTTTATGCAGATTCTTTGATCCATTTTCTGAAATAGCTAAAAATCGAAGACAAGTTAAAACACATCCAAGCACAACAGCTGTCAAAAATTAACTAAACATTCAAAATGGCCGACCTTGTCAGCATAAGTAAGTGCCATGAGTACCAACATAACGCTACAAAAATCAAATACACGTAGCCCGCGGAAATTAAAAATTCCCGATATTTTTTGAACATATCTCGTATACGGAAGCTTTGTGCAAATCTAAACCTATTTTAACGAAATTCGTTAGGGATTGGGCCAAAAGAAAGATATGTGGAAAGTTTCGTTGAGATCGGACCATTATCGCGACTTGTACTTTGATTGCAAAAAACACGTACACACAGACAGATTATTTTATTATTTTTTCGTCAAAAGACAGCTGGCGTACGGAATAATCCTCTTGATGAATTTGTTTGTCACCATGACGAATCTCTGTTTCGAAAATCTTTCGTCCTCAGGATAATCAGATTTCATCCCTACAATGAATCGAGTTCATCACCACGACGAATCTCATTCATCACCACGATGAACATCATTCATCCCTACGATAAATCAAGTTCATCACCACGACGAATCGCATTCATCACCACGATGAATACCATTCAGACGAATCCCATCCATTACCACGACGAACTCCATTCAACAGCACGACGAACTCCATTCGTCGCCACGACTATTTAAATTTTAAAAATTCCAATAAATATTTTTCTGGTTTTAGACCATTAAAAACGGTATGGGAAATTAAATTATTTAATTGCTTTGCCATGTTCAGTTATGATTACTCGTATTCGGTTCGAAACACAGTTCTCATCAGGAAAGGCTTAGAGCACACGAACGAGAAGTATTCATTACTTCTAATATTTTAAATCAAAAATAATCTCATCGAGTAATTGGGTTGATGATCGTGTTCGTTCTATTGACGAACAAAAACATCGCATGTACGAAACTTTTCGTCACCAGTACGAAGATATATTGACGAAACTGATTCGTCATGACGAAGAACGGGTTTTCTATCAGTATAGGTGCTATAAAACCATTACACTATTAATGTAATAAGCTGTAAATTTTTGGTGTCATTTGGGTGGGAGGTACCAAAAGGGGCGTGCCTAAAACGCCCACTTTCCACTAGACTCTAGGTACCATAAAAGCATTACACTGTACAAAATTTCAAGTATATCAATGAAGTGATATTAAATCTTTAAGAAGTTATCTTTTGGTGCAAAATGGTCCATTTGTGTGGGATATACCAAACGGGGAGTGGCAACTTCGCCCATTTGTCTCGAGGTGATAGCGCCTAATAAAAGATTCGAATAAGTAATCAATATTTCACCAAACGTTAACCCTTTATGGGAGAGGTACTAGAAGGAGTGGACCAATATGGTCCATCTTCGAACTTAGCCTGAGATAGATAAAGATATTACGTCATACCAAATTTTAAGTCACTTGGTTACTCCTTTTGAGCGTTATCATGCGCACCAGCCAGCAGATTGACTTAAACTGACCCAACACGGATATCCACCGAACAAGCATAGGTTCTTAGGTCACCCATTCGATGTGTTACACTTTTGGCCCATAGCAAATGATATATACTCTCGTATTACTAAAAAGAGGGCATAAAAATGTAAATGTGCATACATACCGTATGTATCTCAAAAGGGGTTGGAAAACAACTATTCATTGCCAGCCTGAGGTCAAACTGCAGTGACCAAAGAAATTGTCACTCTTTCAGTACTTTAAATGTCTTCTTAAAATTATGAGAAGGTCAAAATGTCTCTTCGCACTAGAGACAAAAAATCTGCCTACGTTAGTGTCAGTTCTGACAGGAAACTGCCTCAACGGCGAACACGCCATGAGGTTGGGAAAGAAGCCCAATGACTTCCGCAGAAGCAGTTTTGTTCCGCATTGAGTGAAAGAAGTCTGGATATACGGGGGATCTGTTGGTTCCCATTAGGTGTAGCTGGGTACATGGTACCACAAAGACCTTAATTGGTTTTTATGAGCTGATCCGGCTACCAGTCCAACCTATCCCCTTACCTTGGTTGTCGTACTTCACTACTCCAAAATATATGATTGCATAGCGTTGTTCAGAATTTCTGAAGAGTTGATAGAACTTTCACATTGAACTTTTGTGCGTTTGATCGTCTCCATTTTTTGCATTTGTTCTACAAATCAAAGTACATAAATTGATTGGCTAAATAAAAATACTCCCATCCATTGGCACTTCAACATTTTAAAAAATCCCACAATGACACAATGTTCTTAAGCATAAATGGCTGTAAATTTGACAGCAACCAAAGCTGTAAAAAAACACTGAAATCCAAATACAAAAGAAAACATTTCTGGGATTTAGGAAAAGTGACAATCGATGTTAAACCGAAAACATAAAAAAACAGTGTTTCGAGAAGAGCAACATAGCAGCAGCTACTCTCCCCCACCGCCACTGTCACTGCCAATCTTGATGATGATAGCGATGGCGATGTCGACGATGTTCGTTCTGTGATAATCATTGTGTTCTAGATTTGTGATGCTGAATGCGACCATAGCGATGTTCTTCGACAATAGAAAAAACACGCGCAGGACATCCACAAACATTCTTGTGTATGAGACGAGGATCCATCTCATATGTATGTCTCTGTGTGTGCTTTTGTCTGTGTGTGTCATGACGTCATTTCATATCTATGGGGAAATCAAGAGACAACAGAATACTTCGATTAGTTTTCTTTTTAAAATTGGAAATCGTTTATATTTGATTGAAGCAAATGGATGTGAGCGTGTGAAATACACACAATGTGTTTTTTCTATCAAAACTATTAAAGTGCTTTTTAGAGCTAAAGGAATTTAAATGAAATACGAAAAGAAAGGTTTATAATAAGTCTGCAATTGATTTTGTTTAAAAGTTAATTGTATATAATCAACTTTTAAACATGATTTGGGGCAAGTGGCCTATGTACTCGTATAATCATCGCTGGCGGTCCAATTTTCACACAATCCACCACAAATTAAGTAATCAGAAAAAAAACAGTTATGAATGACTAAAATCGGACAGTGCCGACTTTTATTTGCCATTTACCATTTTTTGTCCAGCAAGGCTATATCAAACCATTATTCTGGTAATTGTTGCAGATAAATGGAGTCCATTCTACTAAATTCCAGGCACATCAGTTAAAAAACATTGTCAGGGATCTCCACATGCGGTTTATATTAAAACGTTAACCGACATGCCCTAATTTATTGATCTCGGATTTCTCCATATCTTTCCTTTATCATCTGATTTGAACAAAAATTTTCATCTAGACGTTTCATCACTCAAATTTAAATAATTTGAGTGCATATCAAAAATATGCTAAATAAATGCACAAAATATGCACTAATATGCAAAATATGCAAAAAAAATGCAAAATATGTACAACTTGTTTGCGATATACGGATCAAAAATGCCGAATATTATGTCAATACTATTTGAGAATGTATTAAATGGATGACGTTTTGCACGCCTATACTACAAGACAATGCGGACTCAAATTCACAGTCAGATTTTATAATATGCCAAAGTCACAAACATTTTTTTAAATTTAGTTTAATTACAGGTGCACTATGGTATATAAGAAACGCTAACATCCGTTGCGACCCGGCAATCGCAGTGAGTGGCAATTTCGAAAACGTCCTCCGAGATATTCTACAGGTGGCTCTGAACAAATTGGCTAGATGGGCCAGAAGCAGCGGTTTGTGCGTAAACCCAAACACGATAGAATTGGTTCTCTTTACTAGGATGAATAATGTCCCTCATGTGGACCCTCCTCCTCGGATAAATGGAACAGATCTAGTCTTTTCTGAAAGTGCAAAATTTTCAGGAATAATTTTAGACAGGCAACTGTCATTCAGAGTTAACGTACTGGAACGTGTAAAGAAGGCCAACATCGCGCTATATTCCTGCAGGAAGGCTGTAGGGTCGCGGTGGGGCCTCTCTCCTAAAATGGTCCAGAGAACTGCCTGCCTGTGCATAAGCGGAGCGTTAAGGACTACAGCGACTGAGTCTCTACAAGCCCTTCTCCATATACTGCCGATTAATGTTATGGCGAGAGAAGTTGCAACCAAAGCGGCACTAAGATTAAACTGCCTATCATAGTGGAGGTACAAGAACTACTGCCACATGAGGATATCAAAGTGTGGTGCTATGGTAACCGACCGAGTGGTCGATGCGCACATTTGAGGGGATTGGCAGAATACCCGGAAATAGAAACCATTTCCACTTCTATATGGATGGTTCGAAGCTTGATGAAAAGGTTGGCTTTGGAGTACACTGTGAAGAACTTAATTTGGATATAGCTCACAGACTACCAGATACCTGTAGTGTATATCAAGCCGAAATAATGGCAATATGGGAAGTCGCCAAGTGGCTGAGTTGGAACATAGTAACCAACACTGGCGTTGTCATTTACTCGGACAGCCAGGCTGTCATCAATTCTCTGGAGGCAACATCCCTAAATTCACAAACAACCCCGACTGCCGCAGATCTCTTAACGAGATGGCTGAGCAGTTTAATATACACCTCATACGGGTGCCGGGGCATAGGGATATCCCGGGGAACTGCAAAGCCGATGAACTTGCTAGGAAAGGGACGACTTTACAAATTCTCGAAGAATTTGCATATATTGGTGCGCCACTATCCACGTGCAAGCTTTGACTTAGGCAAGAGGCAATCAGGCAGTTCAACGAAAGATGGACACAAATCGGCACCTGTAGTGTAGCTAGACAAATCTGGCCAAGGTATGACCTGAGAAGGTCAAAATATCTTGTCGCACTAGAAATTAAAAGATTGTATACGTTAGTATCAGCTCTGACGGGACACTGCCTGATCGGCGCACACGCCAAAAGATTGGGTATTGACTCCAATGACTTCTGCAGAAGCTGTGGAGATGAGGAAGAAGTGGAGAGCATTGAGCACTTGCTATGCGACTGTCCCGCTTTGAGTAAACGACGACTGGACCTACTGGGGTCGGCCTTTCTAGGCAGCCTAACAGATCATTCCAGTACCAATATTCATACTATCGATAAATTTGTATATCAAATAGGTTGGTTTCGATGAAGGGCATTTTAGCCCGTGGTACCACTAGGGACCTAAACTGGTATATGTGAGCTGAGGAAAAAAAGAAAACGGCTGCCACCCTAATCTAAACCTAAACATCCATAAGGATCTGAACATGCCAACAGAAGGAGAGATACGCTGGACTTGATTTAAATTCAAGCTAAACAAAAATTAAATTATGAATTCTTAAATATGAAATGTTAACCTTTTGTTATAGTAAAAAATCGTGTCTCAATGGTTTATTCGCAATGGCAATAACCCAGAGAATAGTATTCTAGGTTAAGATTTGTCCACTTATTGTTATTTTCATTGTTTAATAATGAAAGATTCAATAATAAATGTAATGAATTGAAAAAAACTAGCTATTATGAAGTCGACATAACTTTTGAACGGAATACAAGATTTGAATGATATAAATACGATTTGAAATAATAGAAATTATGTAACCAATTTTTGTGTATTAAAGTCATCAAAAGGACGAAAATGTCCTTAATCCTTGATTATCCTGAAAGGCATATCTTAATTTTTTGTCGTTTTATTTTTACAAATGACCCACATACAGGGTGGCTGATATGTAATGCAACAAAGTAAAGCGCTATATTTTTTAATTTTTTTTTTAATTTTATTGTTCAAAAGCAAAAAATGTCGGAAATAACATACAATTTTAGAAACAGTTTAGATTTGTTCGAATTGGCCACCTTTGGCACGAATTATGGCCTTCAAACGGCCGACAAAGCCATCACACGCTGCACGAAAGTGGCTTTGCGGTATTTTGGCCCATTCCCGGCGAAGCGCCGTCTTGAGGTGATCGATACTTTGGTATTTTTTAGTGCAAACCTTACTCTCTAAAATGCCCCAGGCGCAAAAGTCCAACGGATTGAGATCCTGAGATCTTGGTGGCCATTGTGCGGTAGAAATGAAGCGAGGAACCTCCTTTTTAAGCCATTCTTGGTTGACGCGTACTGAGTGCGATGGTGCTGAGTCCTGTTGGAATGTCCATGGTCTGCGGCCGAAATGTTTGTCTGCCCAGGGCTTCAATACTGTCTTTAGAACATTTTCCCGATAATATTCGGCATTTATTTTGACCCCATGGTCGATGAATACGAGCGGCGTGAGCCCACACCATTACCATCGGCGGCGCTTGAGTTCTGGTGGCCAATCGAAGGTGTACATTTTCAGCTGACCTCTTTGGCAAGTAAACCCGATTATTTTGTTTGTTCACAAACTGCTCAATTTGGAATTGCTTCTCATCGGAGAAAACCAAATTCGGTAACTGGCCACTTTCGTGCAAGCGAAGCAACTCCTTGGCTCTTTCCAGTCTAACTTTTTTTGTGCATCGGTGAGCTCTTGCACTTTTTGGAACTTCAATGGCTTTAGTCCAAGCTCATTTTTTAATATGAGTTGTATCCGTTCTTGCGATATGTTCAGCTCACGAGCAATTTTTCTACCACTGCGGCGTGGATTTCGATCAAATCTGGCCTTCACTTTTCGGATCATTTCTGGTGTTGTTACCGTTTTTTTTCGTCCACTTTTTGGACGCGATGCAACACTGCCAGTATCACGGTAACGAGCAATGGTACGAGAAACAAAAGATTTATTCACATTTAAATGCTGGGGGCTCTAACGACAGCCACTTGTGTTTTTCCACCCAAATATAAAGCAATCACACTATCACGCTTGAATTTCATTACGAATAACTTTTTTCTGAATGCAATCTGCAAAATGCTTTTGTAAGCTTGTAAACAATAAAATGAACTGTCACTGAAATAAATCTGTCAGCTATCAGACTAGCGGTTTAGAAATGATAGCAACCTGAAATTGGTTGCAATACATATCAGCCACCCTGTAGCAAGGTACATATACCAAAAAAGGCGCAGTGACAGGATTTCATCATTCTCCTACCAAATATTTAATAGGGGCTTTGAAGATCTTCTTAAATTTAAAAATCTTATATTCTTGCAATAAATAATTTTTAATAAGGAACCACATTATCTATTCCACAGATTGAAATTTGCGATATCAAATCGAGGTAACCGAATAATCCAATTACGATTCAAAAGCTTAACATGGTAAAGACAGTTTTTTATTCACGCTATACGTGTGAAACAATCTTCCTAATCATGTTCAGATAATTGGTAACGCAAATAAATTCAAGAAAGAAGTATCAAATTGTTTATGCACTCTGCATGGTTGTAGCGTCAAAATGTAAAGTGACTCGAATTCTCAGATTGTTGTGAAAATAATTGAGAAATGTTAAAATCACCACTCCAAGAAAAAATTTACATTGAAGTGGTTAAATCTACTTCCCGAGAAGTGTTTGAAAATTGATGGAAATAATGTAATTAGCACAGTATGCGAGAAAACGGTAAATATATTTTTTGTTTAGATTGTGAATGTTTTTTCACATTCGAATTGTTCAGCTTTATCGATCAACTCTTCCTTTCGAAAGAGAGATTTTTTGTGGTGTATTGGAAAAGAAAAGAAACACAGATAAAGACACAGCGCTCTGAAAGCCATTTAAACACATACCCTTATCCGTATTTCAATCCTGTGCGGGGATATCATCAGAGGGACTTAGTCATGACACAGTGTGAGCTTGTAGTTGTGGCGATCATCGCTTGCAAAGGGTTTTCCAATAAGAGTGAAATGATTTCTTTGAAAAAAACACACTTATTGTTAATGAAATTCAAAAGTTTTTTATTTAATGTGAAGTACAATCGATACAATTAAGTTCTAAATAAAACGTCATTCAAATGGGCTCCACGACATCTTCTGCAGGAACGAATTCGATGAACCCAATTTGCGAGCACTTTTCCACTAAATCAAGTCGTATGCCATGAATTGCACGTTCAATATTGACTTGAAAAGGGTCTTGTTTATTTCGAAAGACCTATGACTTCAAATAACCCCACAAGAAATAGTCTAATGGTGTTAAATCACAACTTCTTGGAGGCCATTCAATATCACAATTTCTTGGAATAATCGAATCTCCAAACTTTTCTTGCAACAATTCAATTGTTTCATTTGCTGTGTGGCACGTAGCCACAATCGGTCAATGGCAAAAAGATAGCTCTTACTGAGAGCTAGAATATTGCTCATGGGTGTCAAGGTTGTAGGTTGACTGGAAAGATTTTGGATTTTAAAAAATTGACTTAGCGCACGAAAAGTTGCAATTGGCGAACGATTATTTTGATAATAAAACTGAGTAATTTGTAAACGTTGTTCTTGCGTATATCTCTCCATGATGAATTGTAAACACTACTGAATACAATGAAAAACAAGTGACAGACACAAATGGCCGAAACGTCACTTCAAAATCAGGGCGATATGTCGCGAATTTGATTGTTGGAAAATTAAGCGAAAATGAAAATTCATGCTCATTTTCATTGTCGTGTAAACAGTTGGAAGCAGTAAATATTGCAACTGTTTCTCGATTTGTGAACGACAGCATTCGTATTTTGTGGCATCACGGGAACGAGTCAAAAGTTTTATTGCTGGTCGAAACTAAAAGTATTTTACCCGAATCTCCTGCACGTTACGTGTTTGGCACACGGTTTAAATTTAATAGTCGAAAAAGAACGGACCTCATTTCCAGTCGCTAATTCTCTTATATCCAATGTTAAAAAAATTTTCATAAAAGCTCCGCTTAGAGTGAAACGCTACAAACAAATACGCAATAAGCCATTACCACCAGATTATGCTGGCTGAAAAATCCGAGATTATTATCAGATATTATATATATAAAATCGAATTTCGAGAGACTTGGTGAAATTAGTACTTCCCTGGAAGCGAAGGGTTTATCCTTAGTATTTGACTTCTTTCGCATATTTTGGATGGTTTTTAAATTGTTCACTGACTTTTGCTCTATTTTCTATATATTGCTATATTTTGCATGATTTTTCTATGGTTTGACTTTTGTCATATTTATATGTACTTCTTGCAAAAATACAGTACTATAATAATAGTACTGTATTTTTGCAAGAATCTCCGCATATTTTTTTTTGCTATATTTTAATTGTTTTCCTATTTTTTGTATAATTGTATATACCTTGCCTAAATTTTAGTATACGAGTACATCTTTGATTTTAGCATACTTCTTGCATATTTTGTGCTTTTTGTGTATGTTTGCTAATTTTTCTATGGTTTTTGGCATATTTAGGCAATTTTTTTTTGTGAAATTTGTGTAAATTTCTCAATATTTCACCCATTTTCGCATATTTGTTTCATGATTTTTGAAATAGTATTGACCTAGCCTTCTCCTATTTCGCATATTTAATTCATATTTCGCAAAATTTTGTTGCATATTTTGCATATTTTTTGCTTATATTATGCATTTCATAAATATGCACAAACATTTAAAAATATGCACTTTTTTCGATTCCTTTTTCTTTGAAACGAATTTTGGTCCAATCACATCAACCATTTTCGCATATTTGTTTCATGATTTTTGAAATAGTATTGGCCTATCCTTCTCCTATTTCGCATATTTAATTCATATTTCGCAAAATTTTGTTGCATATTTTGCATATTTTTTGCTTATATTATGCATATAACATTTAAAAATATGCCCCTTTTTTCGATTAATTTTTCTTTGAAACGAATTTTGGTCCAATCACATATTTTCTATCAAACTGCAAAAAAATATGCAATTGCATATAATATGAGGTCTACTAATTTACAAGGAGTGGAAGAAAAAATAGTCGTATATAAATTTAAAATTTGTCCCTACAGCGTCAAGAATTCAAATCGGAAGGGACCTTCATGTGGGCATTTGTATTAAAACCCGTACCGATATGCCCCATTTTCACTAGGAACGATTTTAGACAATACGAAATATATTTGCGCTAGGGACTGTTTAATGCAACATAAAGTAAATATGCTTAACTTTCGGCCAAATCGGTTAAAAATATTTTTTCTAGAGCAACAAGAAATCTAATCAGAAGGGAGCATTATATGAAGGCTATATCAATACATACTCCAAAGTGTCCCATTTTCAATAGTGTCGACTTAATGAAATATAAATAACTAGCTGGCCCCAGTAGACGTTGTCCTGCTCGTTCTGTTTGGGATGTATTGGTTTGTTATTCATTGATATTTTTTTAAAAAATACATACATTCCGAGTTTCAGGAAAAAAACGCACTTTAAAAATGTATTTATATTGGGCACAAGTCCACTACAGCGGTATCTACCGGTTAGAATCATTCAAACAAACTATCATCAAGACAAACCACACATACAAGTACAATTTCAGTCAAATCGCTCTGGACATGTGGATTTTGCAAATAACTTGTCCACTCCGCTATTTATCGATGTTAAAATAATTCTAAAACACAGATGCCCTCAAAATGAACCTATGTAATGTTCAATTTTCAGTCTATTCGCTCTTAGAAAAACATGCGTTACAAACAAACGTACAAAGGATTTTATAAAGGACTAGCTGAGCCCGGTGCGCTTCGCTGCCCATGTCAAAATTCGCGCTGTAGAAACTGTATTTTATATCCGATCAGTACGAAATTCGGCAGAAAGAGCTTTGTTATTACATGAAGGAATACTGCCAAATTCGGAGAAAATCGGTTCAGATTTAGATATAGTCCCCATATATATGTTACCCCCGATTTGAAATTCAAGCGCTGTAGAAACTGTATTTTATATCCGATCAGTAAGAAATTCGGCAGAAAGAGGTTTCTTATTACATGAAGGAATGCCGCAAAATTCTGAGAAAATCAGTTCAGATTTAGATATAGCCCCCATATATATATGTTACCCCCAATTTGACATGTAAGCGCTGTAGAGACTGTGTTTTATATCCGATCAGTACGAAATTCGACAGAAACGGGTTTCTATTTTACATGAATGAGTATTCTAGGAAAATCGATTCAGATTTATATATAACCTCCATATATATGTTCCTCCAGATTTGGTTACAAAGCGCTATAGAAGTTGTACTTTACTTCCGATCATTACAAAGTTCTCCAGAAAGATTTTTCTCAATTTAGGAACGAATATTGCTTAATTTTGCGATTATCGGTTCAAAATACATTTACCAATTATTCCAAATTATTATCGCAATGACCCTTATCGCATTGTTAGGGAGGTGTAGGGTATTATATAGTCGGCCCCGCCCGACTTTTTGCCTTTCCTTACTGGTATTAGTAATAAATTCACTGAATGAAAAAATACCGAATTCAGTGGAAAGTCCAGAAAATAGAAATGTATACTTATAAAATTTCCAAATTCTTGTTTCATTGATATTGCATCACATTATCATATTGCGATTGTATTGGAGTGAGCAGCTGTAATTATCGCATACCGAGCATTTTTGTTCATGTATTTCCTATATAATACTTGCAAGATATATCAAAATATGGGCTGGGCCACGCCCACTGGTCCTATTCCGCCCATTTGAAAGCCAATCACGTAGACTGCTACCAGATACATATACGCAAAATTTCAACACTCTCGCTAACAAAATGAGCAAGATAATTCAATTTCAAAATTTGGCTTATATGGGCGGTGGCCCGCCCATTGGTCAGATCCCGCCAATTTTTGGACCAATCACGTGGACTGTCACCAGATACATATCTACAACATGACAGCACTCTAGATAAAAAATTGTGCAAGTTATATCAATTTCAAAATTTGGCTTATAAGGGCGGGGCCACGCCCATTGGTCCGATCCCGCCCATTTTCTGACCAATTACGTAGAATGCCACCAGATACATATACACAACATTGCAGCACTTCCGATAGCAAATTGTGCAAGATATAAAAATTTCAAAATTTGGTCATTGTGGGCGGGGCCACGCCTAATGGTCCGAACCCGCCCATTTTTGGACCAATCGCGTAGATCGCCAACGGATATATATACACAAAATTCCAGGTCTCTCGCTAACAAATTGTGCAAGATATCACATTTTTTAAATTTGGCTTATATGGGCGGTGCCACGCCCATTGGTTCGATCCCGCCCGTTTTTGGATCAATCACGTAGACTGCCACTGTTTACATATACACAAAATTCCAGCACTCTCGCTAACAAATTGTGCAAAATATCTCAATTTCAAAATTTGGCTTATATGGGCGGGGCCACGCCCATTGGTCCGGTCCCGCCCATTTTTTCACCAATTACGTAGAATGCCACCAGATACATATACGCAACATTGCAGCACTCCCGCTAGCAAATTGTGCAAGATATCAAAATTTTGTCTATGTGGGCGGGGCCACGCCCATTGGTCCGATCCCGCCCATTTTTGGACCAATCACGAAGACTGCCACCGTTTACATATACACAGAATTCCAGCACTCTCGCTAACAAATTGTGCAAAATATCTCAATTTCAAAATTTGGCTTATATGGGCGGGGCCACGCCCATTGGTCCGATTCCGCCCATTTTTGGAAAATTCACATAATCTGCCATTAAATGCATACAAACAAAATTTCAGCACTATACCTATAATAGGAGCAGAAATATCGGATTTTTAACCTGCGATTTGTATGGGAGGTACCACGCCCCTTTGTCCAATTAATTTTTTTTTTCTATATAAACCATCTCGTGAAAATTTAGAATCGAATAAAAAAAAAATCATCCAAATCGCTCCAGCCGTTCTGACGTGATGCCATTACACAGATGGACCGTTTCATTTTTATATATATAGATTATTATTATTATAAATATATAGGATCAAAAAATATCAGCATAATCGTTTAAAAAAAAAATTCGATCTAGAATCATTTTATGATTCTGTTTAGGCTATGTCCGTCCATCTGGCTGTAGATGTATTCTTATAATCGATGTACAAGTGTAGGTCGCAATTATGCTTCAGTGGACATGCGGACAGTGGCGCACCAATATATGCAAAATCTTCGAAAATTTGTAATGTGGTCCCTTTCCTAGCAAGTTCTCCACAGCCCCTCAGTTTCCGATGTAGTGCTTTCGCCCTCAGAAAAGACTGTTACAGCCTTAAGTCTGGGGCAGAAGAAATTGTGGGAGTTGGTAATTTCGCTCTTGCAGCGGGCTGTGTGTCGACCACAGTAGATACCTCACCTTCAACAGTAGTTCCCACTGCTTGTATACCATCAAAACTATAGTCTCGAAGCCATATCGTGGAGTCTCATTTACCAGTTGTAAATGACGCTTTTTACCACCTGCCTCGCTCACATTGCTAATTCACCAATTAAAGGTCGACAGACTAGGTTTGGAATGTTTTATTATCTCAAGTGTGTCGGCAGAGTTGGATGGTTCTTCTGTACTCCAGGTGAGGGCTCTGGGGTGACTAGGATGTTATTTTTTCATCCAACTGGGCGCACGGCCAGTCCTCACCTCAGAACAGTCTTATACGGGTCTACTGATCTGACATCACCGAAAGCTGAGAGCTTTTCTCCCCCAGATGCCATGCTACATTGTTGCAGATTGGTGGTGAGCCCGGCATCTCACTGAGGACAGCGAGATATTGAGTCATAATGGCCGATTGCTCCATTTGTCCTTGGAAATGGTGCCATCCTCACCACTTCTGTCTATAAAGGCTATCACTAGACCCTTCTTCGACACTTCATTGAGGGACTAGCTGAGTGTCCTGCTGATGACGACATTATGGCCTCTGCTTTTTTATTAATATTTTTATCCGCATTATATTATACATTATACGAAACACCTGTTACTCGCTGAAGCGCCCTGGTATCAGCAAGGCTCCGTACAAATACAGTGGATTAACCCGGACTGCAATGAATACACCGATGAACACGAGGTCGCTTAACACCCCGGTGTTGGGATTTTTTTAAGAAAAACCTGCACTTGGTAGATCTTTTGGCGTTACCCATTGTGCACTACGAGGAAGCGATCTACCATTACACCCCAATGACAATATTATTACACTATTGTGGAGGCTACGAAAGTGTCTTGATGGTTTTAGATCTGCAATTAAAGCGTACCAAAAGCTGTAAGTTTTTGAATTGTAGTTTTCTACAGATGCTATAATATTTTTTCCCAATTAAAATGTTGGTATTCCTAGCAATAATTCTCTACTATTCGGTACATTTAATTCTTGTTTTTGCAGTTTTACCCCTCTTCAGTGATATGACTCCAAATGAATTTCTGTGAAATTCTATTTTTTGTTATTTTTACCTTTTGTTTGGCTTAGCTAACAAAAAGAGAATAATGCTCGTCTCCATTCAGCCACATAAAAGGACGCAAAAATATGAAGAAAATACCTAAAAGAATTAAACGAGTTTTCCCTAGGAATGTCGGAAAAGCACAAAACAAAATCTAAAACAGGCAACACTCAAATTTGACCTTCACCGGATAGAAAATAAACAAGCTAACAAAAAAGAAGAAAATGAACCAAAAAGGAAATTTAGAACAGAAAATAGTATAGAAAAAAAACAAGAAACGTAAAATCTAAAAAAAAGAGAAATAAACGAAATGAAATCTTTGATTAGTCTAAAATGTTGATTCAATTTAAACGAGAATTGATTCAAACAATAAAATGACAATGCTTTAAAACTCAAGAGCAGTGATACTAAAAGACAAACTCACTCTCTCGCACACACACACAGCCACAGACACAACCATAAAGTCCTTGAATCATTAACCCAATCAGGAGAGTGTAGATCCACACACACGCACAACATCCAACACAGTTGCTCAGACTGCGGTAATGGAATAAATGAAAGAATGAATGAATGTGATGGCTTTTGGGTGTGTGTGTGTGTATATATTTCTATTTATGAGAGTCCTTTTTATTATGCTTTGGCATGTCTGAAGAATATTCCTTGATTTTTTTGTTTGCTTGAATTGCTGTATACAAATCAACCAAACCCGCAACTAACCGCTCGTTTGTTTCTGTCAAATATTGAAATATTGTTAGAGTGAAACAAGTATATAACATATTTTTTTAAAGACACCAATTGCTGTGTCTTTAAAGCATTTTGTTCAAATCAGTAATTGGTTAAATAAATTGGACAGGTTTAAGAAATAATTTGCATACAAGTAATTTAAATATACCAAATCATTACAGAGTAGACAAGCCAACTCGTTATTAACTAAGTAAAAGATGACCTAACTGGTCACCTACTAAGGAGTAGATTACCGAACTAGTCGTATAATAAGGAGTAGATAACCCAATTTGTCGTCAACTAGAACACAGATAACCCAACTGGCCCTTTTCTAAGAAGTAGACTGAAAAAAAGTATATAATCCAACACGATACCTGCATTCTAAAACATGCTAAGTCGAGTTCGCATGTTGTTAGGGACTTTGAATTTTTAATTTCTAGATATTCCTTATTATATTCAGTCAAAATTTGTTTTTTATCCCTCAACCCAATCAAAAGTTTCACAAAAACAGTACAGGTCACTATAAAGGAATTTCACACAAATGTAAAAAAAAATCTTCAAACTTTGATCGCCTCTCCTGAGAAACTACATTTTTGCCCTTAGCATTGTTTAGAATGGAGGTATCGGACCTAAGGACCCAATTTGTCGTCAACTAAAATGAATTGTTATCAACTAAAGCGTAGATAAACCAATTTGTCGTCAACTATGGTTTAGATAACCCAATTTGATGTAACATAAGTCGTAGATAACCCAACTGACCGCTTACTAAGGAGTACATAACATAACTTTGTATATCTCTACTTACGTGTAGATAACCCAATTAGCAGCCTATTAAGGAGTATATAACACAATTTGGAGTCAACAAAGATTTATTAAGGATTAGATAACGGAAATGGCCACCTGCTACGGAGTAAAACACCCAATTGGTCGCCTTCTAAGAAGTAGATAACTCACTGACCACCTACTAAGGAGTAGATATCCGAACTGGTCGTCTGCTACGGACTAGATAACCTAATTTAAGGCACATATAACTAAACTGGTAACCTACTGATGAGTAGATAACTCAATTGTATTTCTACTAAGGATAATGTACCCCACTAAGCCCCGATAACATAACTATATCTCTACTAACGTGTAGATAATCCAATAAGCAGCCTATTAAGAAGTAGATAGCCCATTTTACCGTCAACTAAGATTTATTAAGGAGCAGATAATGGAAATGGCCACCTACTACGGAGTAAAACACCCAATTGGTCGCCTTCTAAGGAATAGATAACCCACCGACCACCTACTAAGGAGTAGATATCTGAACTGGTCGTCTACTACGGACCAGATAACCTAACTTAAGGCATATATAACCCAAGTGGTAACCTACTGAGGAGTAGATTACTCAACTGTATTTCTACTAAGGATAATGTAACCCAATTTGTCGTCAACTAAGGAGAATATACCCTCTTCTAAGAGGTAGATAAACCAATTTGTCGTCAACTATGGTTTAGATAACCCAATTTGATGTAACATAAGTCGTAGATAACCCAACTGACCGCTTACTAAGGAGTACATAACATAACTTTGTATATCTCTACTTACGTGTAGATAACCCAATTAGCAGCCTATTAAGGAGTAGATAACACAATTTGGAGTCAACAAAGATTTATTAAGGATTAGATAACGGAAATGGCCACCTGCTACGGAGTAAAACACCCAATTGGTCGCCTTCTAAGAAGTAGATAACTCACTGACCACCTACTAAGGAGTAGATATCCGAACTGGTCGTCTGCTACGGACTAGATAACCTAATTTAAGGCACATATAACTAAACTGGTAACCTACTGATGAGTAGATAACTCAATTGTATTTCTACTAAGGATAATGTACCCCACTAAGCCCCGATAACATTACTATATCTCTACTAACGTGTAGATAATCCAATAAGCAGCCTATTAAGAAGTAGATAGCCCATTTTACCGTCAACTAAGATTTATTAAGGAGCAGATAATGGAAATGGCCACCTACTACGGAGTAAAACACCCAATTGGTCGCCTTCTAAGGAATACATAACCCACCGACCACCTACTAAGGAGTAGATATCTGAACTGGTCGTCTACTACGGACCAGATAACCTAACTTAAGGCATATATAACCCAAGTGGTAACCTACTGAGGAGTAGATTACTCAACTGTATTTCTACTAAGGATAATGTAACCCAATTTGTCGTCAACTAAGGAGAATATACCCTCTTCTAAGAGGTAGATAACTCAACTGGTCGCCTACTATGGAGCAGATAACCGAACTGGCGCCTACTATGGAGCAGATAACCCAACTGACCTCCAATTAAGGAGTGGATAACCCAACTGACCACCTATTTAGGAGTAGATAACCCAACTCGTCGCCCAACTGGACCTCTGCTAAGAAATAGATAAATCACATGTATCACTACTAAGGAGTATAAAGCCCATTTTGTCGTCAACTAAAGCGTAGATACCCCACTCTGGAAGGAAAAGGAAGTCATGTCGCCTTCTAAATAATGGTCCAGATTTTAATGTCCAGTGTTCAATTCCTAAAAGTTATACAAATTGACAATTTTATTAAAGGAAAATCTCATGCTTAGAGGTTATTTAAACCGCAAATAGCCGCACCTAACTTCGGTATCGCAGAAACAAAATATTTAGCTAATTTATTTAAAACAACAATATTTTCATATAGCTTAAAACAACCATATTTTCATATTAGCTTTGAACAACGCGAACTATTTCTCGTCCTTACAAATGAAGCTACTCTACTGTAGCTTACCCAATTTATCTTCAACCACGGCGTAGATAACCCTACTGTACACCTACTAAGGTGTACATAACCGAACTGGTCATCTACTAAGGAGTAGATAACCCAATTTGTCGTCAACTAAGGCGTAGATAACCCAACTGGCCACCTACTAAGGAGTATATAACCCAACTCGTAGTTTACTAAGTAGTAGATGACCCAACTGGTACTCTGCTAAGGAGTATATAACCGAACTGGTCATCTACTAAGGAGTAGATAACCCAATTTGTCGTCAACTAAGGCGTAGATAACCCAACTGGCCACCTACTAAGGAGTATATAACCCAACTCGTAGTTTACTTAGTAGTAGATGACCCAACTGGTACTCTACTAAGGAGTATATAACCCAACTCGTCGTTTACTGAGTGATAGATAACCCATCTTTACTTCTATCAAGGAGTAGATAACCCAACTGTGTCTCTACTAAGAGTAGATAACCCAACTGGTTATCTGCAAAGGAGCAGACAACCTAACTGTATCTAAGGAGTATACATATAACCCTATTTTTCGTCAACTTAGACACAGATAACTTAACTGTACTACTAAGTAGTACATAACCTAACTCACCGTTTACTAAGGATCAGATAACCCAACTGGTCCTCTACTAAAGAGTAGAACTCGTCATTTACTAAGGAGAAGATGACCCAATTAGCCGTCTGCTAAGGCGTAGGCCCAACTGGTCTTCTGCATAGGAGTTTATAGAAACATTTTATCTGTACTCAGTAGTAAATAACCCAACTAACTGGGCGTTGGCAAAGTAGTAGATAACACACAAATTAGTCGTAATCAAAGGCGTAGTCGTAATCAAAGGCGTAGATAAACCAACGGGTCCTCTACTAAGTAGAAGATAACGCAAATATATCTGTACTAAAGAGTAGATAACTTAATTAGGCGTCAATTAGGTTAGGTTGAAGAGAGAAGACGTTTAAACGTCTCATGTGCATGAACATACACTTAAGCCAGTGGTTCGGCCTGTTATGCGCTCCTTATTTATGATCTTTATACCCCACGGGTTACGGAAAATCAGTACTAGACACGAATTTTCTCAGTATCTTCCAGTCATATTCTGTGAGATGAGTCAAGTCTGGCAATATATCGGGATCATGTGTGAAAGCTGGGCAGTGACACAGAAAATGTTCCATCGTTTTGATGTTTTCCCAGCATTCCCTGTACTCGTCGTTTTATGCTAGTCCTATGCGATGAAAATGTGCCTGTAAGCTTCAGTTTCCCGTAAGAACAATCATCATCTTCCTAATCTCGATCTTGTTTAGTTTCAGAAAACTACTTGTTTTCATCTCATTTGGGTCACAGCACAGTATCTTTGCAGTTGCTCCTACAGTTGCTCTATTCCACACAGTTTTGTGAGCCGTCACTGCCCAGTGCTTTAACTCATCCTTCGTGGCTTCGAAAGGTTTCCAATTTTCCAAGTTTATTACTCGAAGTTCTCTGCCCTTTTTAGCCAAGCTGTTTGCCGTTCATTTCCAATCACTCTGTTGTGTCCCGGTACCCAGAAAATACCCAGTTGACCATGGACTAAGTAATTATTTATCGTTCTTTTACAGTCTAACACTGTTCTAGATTTGACCTTTTGCGATGTTGTTGCTTTGATCGCCATTTGGCTATCTGTGAACATGTTGGCATATCTAGGCTTTGTGGTATTACTGAGCCAGTTAACACACTCTGTAATTGCTCGAACTTCTGCTTGGAATACTAATGGTCCGGGAGGCGTAAGCAAAGTTCGGCTTCTGGTTCATCAATAAAAAGTCCCAGACCCGTCCTTCCTCCTAGCCTGGACCCATCAGTTTAGCAGCTGGTTCCCACTGGCACATGAGCTAGTGTTCCGTTTTCCCAGGAACGTTTGTCTGGCACGAACTTATCACAGGTAGCTGTAAGCTGCACTTCAGGAATGCGGTCGGAGATTTCTGTTGTTTGAATATGACCGACCTGTGATTGTAATATCTTCTGATGGTACGACTTGTGGTCTCGATTTATCCATTCACTCATCACTTGTAGACGTTTCGCTGTGAAGGCTGCCTCATACTTTATAAGGATATATATTGGTTGGATGTGCAGTATAGTCTCCAACGCTCTTGTTGGCGCGGTTCTAATTGCCCCGCTTATGCCTAGACAGCACATACGTTCCACTTTTTGCAATGGTATTACGTTGTACTTTTTGTCCATTGATGTCCACCACACTACAGAGGCGTAGGTTATTATTGGTCTAATCACGCTCATGTAAAGCCAGTGTGTCATATTTGGACGTAGTCCCCATTCTGAACCTATACCTCTTCTGCACAACGGCCAATATCTGTGGGCCTTGGTAACTCTTTCTTCAATATGATCTTTCTAAATCAGTTTCTGATCCAAGATTACTACCAACTATTTTACCTTTTTATACCCTATACCACACTGTGGTACAGGGTATTATGACTTTGTCCATTTGTTTGTAACACCCAAAAGGAGAAGAGATAGGTCCATTGTTTATTACACCGATCGACTTGTAATCACTTTCTGAGTCGATTTAGCTATGTCCGTCTGTCTGTCCGTCTGTCTGTCCGTCTGTCTGTCTGTAGATGTATTCTTGTAATCAAAGTGCAGGTCGCAATTATGGCCCGATCTTGACGAAACTTTACACATATCTTTTTTTTTGCCCCAAGGACGATCCCTATTTAATTTGGTTAAAATCGGTTCAGATTTGGATATAGCCCCCATATATGTGTTAGCCCCGATTTGACATGTAAGCGCTGTAAAAACTTCATTTTATATCCGATCTGTATGAAATTCAGTAGAAAGAGGTCTCTTATTATATGAATGAACACTGTTAAATTTGGAAGAAATCGGTTCAGATTTAGATATAGCCCCCATATATACGTTACCCCCGATTTCACATGTAAGCGCCGTAAAAAATTTATTTTATAACCGATCAGTGTGAAATTCGGCAGAAAGAGGTTTCTTGTTACATGAAGGAATACTGCCAAATTCGGAGAAAATCGGTTCAGATTTAGATATAGCCCCCATATATATGTTACCCCCGATTTAACATGTAAGCGCTGTACAATCTGTATTTTATATCCGATCAGTAAACAAATCTACACAAAGAGGTTTCTTATTATATGAAGGGATACTTCCAAATTCAGAGAAAATCGGTTCAGATTTAGATATAGCCCCCATATATATGTTACCCCCGATTTGACATGTAAGTGCTGTAGAGACTGTAATTTATATCCGGTCAGTACGTTCAGATTTATATATAACCTCCATATAGTATATGTTCCTCCTGATTTGGTATCAAAGCTCTATAGAAGTTGTACTTTACTTCCGATCATTAATATTTTCTGGAAAGATGTTTCTCAATTTAGGAACGAATATTGCTTAATTTAGCGATTATCGGCTCAGAATTAGATAATATGTTCCTGCCTACTTACCAATTATTCCAAATTATTATCGCAATGACCTTTATCGCATTGTTAGGTCCCGCCCGACTTTCGGCCTTTCCTTACTGGTTAGATATGGCAATATTCTTATCCAGGAATCGAGGCACCGTAAAAGGGCGAATCTTCCTATGCCTTGTAAATAGAAATATTTCTGTTTTGTCTGGGTTGACATTTAACCCCCTTGGTTGTGCCCAGTTATATGCTATGTTAATGCCTCCTCAGCTCTTCTGCATAGTTGGTTTGGATGTGTGCCCCTTAGACGTATTATAAGGTCGTCTGCATAACAGACTGGTTTAAATCCTTCATTGGTGAGGGCTTTAAGGAGACTGTGTATCGTCGTAACCCATAGGAGAGGCGATAAAATGCCCCCCTGAGGTATACCACGATTTACCTTGTCTATGATTTTTACGTCATATGACCCGCAAATAATCCACCTATTCCTTAGCATATTGATGATCCAGTTTATCAGCGCTCGGTGAACCTGAAACTCGTCTAAGGACTGGATAAGTGTATCGGTCTGAACGTTGTTAGAAGCGCCTTCAATGTCTATACAAACGGCAAGTGTGTACATTTCTTCACTGAAGGACTGTTCTATGTGGTGTACTACCTCATGTAGAGCTGTCTCCACTGATCTTCCTTTGGCGTCAATTAAGGCGTATATAACCCAAATGACTCTCTACTAAAGCGTAAACATTCCCACTTGTCGTCAACAGAGAAGTAAATAACCCAACTGGCCTTCTACCAAGAAGTATATGTATATCTGAAGTGGTCCCATATATAGGTATATATGGATTTTGTACCATTGCACCATATAAGAATTTTCTTCAAATTTGGCAATTTAAATTTGTGTATACATTTTCATTTTTTTTTTCGTATCCTAATAAATTCTCTACAAACCTTCCTGATGTTACGCTCCCTCGATGTTGTTGGAATTGGTGGAACGTTGTGTTATTTATAGGACATACATAAATACAAACTAAGAATTAATCACTAACTGATATATAAATATTAAAAAAAAAAAACAAGTAAAAAGGTTTAGTGGAATTAAATGTGTAATGAATACCATTACTTAGTTTGAAAAGTTAAACGGAATTTTAGACTTTTTGTGGCAGATGTCAGAACAGTGGAATAATTCTGCTTATTCTTCGCTACATTGTACTCACAAAATACCCAGTATAAAGACAACTAGATGATTCTACAGAAGTTATTTTCGTATGAATTTGTCAATTTGTAATTGTATAATATATTATATATATTTGCAAATTTTTCCATCGTTCTCAACTCAATATGATTTTTTTCACAAAATTGTGGTATTCATTAGCTATTTTACTTCGTTGAACTTTTTACTTTATATAGCAGTTAGTAAAAAATTCTCTTCCTGCAACGAATTTCCGTACTTGAGTATTGCGAATGCTCTAAAAATAACCCAAAGTACCAGCAATACTAATAATATCAAACAGGATCATAACATCAGGAAGGATTATAAAGGATTTACTTGAAACGAAAACAAATTGAAAAATGTATTTATATTCTCTAACCAAAAAAATGTTTTTTTATGTTTAAAATACGCGGATAAGCATTACTAGAAATAAATAACAACTAGAGCAGAATAGGCCGACGCTTATACACCTTCCAACATGGTTTGTATTCAATTCTATAAAATCTATGAAGTGGAAAAGAAGCAAATCATCAATTGCAAGCAAAATTTGATATATACTCGTACAAACTGAAAACAAGTAAGAAAGTTCAGTCGGGTACACCGACTTAAGAATTCCCTCACCCGCAGTCGCAAACAATTTTCGTAAATTGATTTATTTTTAGTTTTAATTAAATTATTATCAATTACAATTGCATTTAAGAAATTAAATACCAGTGCATAAAAATACTGAAATTTCGTACAGTGCAAAGCTTTTATAGTACCTAGATTCTAGAGAAAAGTGGCCGTCATTGACACGCCCCTTTTGGTACCCCCACACCAAAAGTTAACAGCTTATAATTTAATACCAGTACATACTTTAAAGTTATTAAATGCATTTTAAATTGATAATAATTTAATTAACACTAAAAAATAAATAAAGTTACTAATATTTTTTTGGGACTCAAGGTGAGGGGATTCATAAGTCGGATTACCCGACTGAACTTTCTTACTTGTTTTAATGACATAAAGCTGTTATACAAGTCAACGAAAGCAACTCTTCTGACAAATATGTGCATTAAACTTTAAAAACGAAACAATACAGTACAATACTAGGCAAAACATTTGGTCCACGTAGCCGGCGTTTGACATACAGGCATTTTCCCTAGTGAGCCTTCAACTGTTTCCCACCATATTTCCCACAGTTTGGTCTATAATTTAACCATGAATCAACTTACCAACGAACAACGCTTGCAGACAATTGAATTTTATTTATTTGTATTGAATTTTGAGTTTTGTGAACAGTTTATTTGACTTTTGAGCCGGTTAATTGGCCGCCTAGATCGTATGATTATTTTTTTGGGGCTATGTTAGGCCTCATATCTAAAGGGGCAAGTTCGCAACGGTTAACGCACTGCCGATAACTTGGAGAGAGTATGCCAAAACTGGACCCAGCGTATGGACCATTTGAGGCACAGCCGCGGTCAACATTTACATTAAATCATCTTTAAACTTTGAATTATATAGATCGTTCCTTTGACTCAAATAAAGATTTCATACATTTCTCTAAATTTTATGAGTTTTTTATAGCCAACAGGGTATTATAACCTTTTGCATTTGTTTGTAAAACCCAAAGGAGATGAGATAGACCCATCGTTTATTATACCACTCGACTTGGAATCACTTCAGACAAACGGACATGATACAAAATATATATAAGTATTAAATATATATTTATATACTTTACGGGTTCTCTAATCAATATTTCGAGGTGTTACAAACGGAGTGACAAAATGAAAATGTCACCTCCTATGGTGGAGGGTATACAAACTGAAGAGGTAGGGTGACACCCCGAATTGTGCATTATTTTCCCAGATATTTAGTTTATTTAAAATTCATCACATATTTGTATTTATATTTTATATATTTTGTTTCACAAATTTTTTCTTCTACTTTGCGCCATTTTGTTTACATTCAGAAATGCACATACGAGTGAAGGACAACTGTGAATTTGCGGAATTTAAATACTCAAATATTTAAACGAATGTAAATAAAAAAACTAATAATAAATGCAAAAAGAGCTCTCGCTTCATCAAATGAATTGGCTAGCCAAAAGAAGAGAAACAAAAAACTCAACAAATTAACTTAAAATGCTTATATTTTATTCATACGAATTCAGAGTATAACAACTTTAATTTTTTGCGTTTCTTAAATTTTCCTTTTTTTTGCACGAGTTGCTTGTTGTTTTCTTTTGTTAAAGTTGAATTTCCCAAATCGTCGTTTATGTCGATTTTGTGGCCCCTCAACATCTCATTACCGTTTCCAGTCACGATACAGAACATTACCACGGCCGCAACAAATTGAAGAACATTTTCCAACTAAGTACATCTCAGATAAAAGAAAATACTTTTATTTTTTTCTACGTTTTATGAGTATTTTGCGATATTTTACAATGGTGCCTTATTGGGGTTTTCTCTTTTTACTGGGGAACTATATCTCACAATGAACTTTGGCATTTGGCAGAAATTTTCCACGAACTCCTTAGGACAAATGTTAGGCCGCTGCTTGCTTTATGCCTACGTTCTGGACAAACCCCAACAACAACTTTCCAAAGTGTGGTTAATGCGCAGTTTTTAGAAGAAGAAACAAATTTGTAATGTGGATATATAAATCGCTAACCTTTTATTTTAAAACGTCGCAATATTCTTTGTCAGCATTATAAAAATATTCCAAACAATAAAACTAATATAATATAAATATTTGAACATATCAAATTTTTTTAGGACTTTCTAAGTGATTTGAACAATGTCGGTCCATCTGTCTGCCTGGCATGTGTGCAGGACAGCTTTTAATAGCTGGGACCAAATCAAAATTTAAATTCGTCAAATTTGATTCAAGTTTGAATATGAACTATGTCGAGACTCTAGTATATATGGGTACAAATAAACTCATATTAACAAATTTCAGCCCGATTCGTTGAAATTTGTGTTTTCTGGCGTTAGAAGAGGGACCTTTATAGGGGGGATATATCAATATATTGACCTATGGCGACCGTTGTTTGTTTAAAGCCTTTTGTTTAACGGATCTTTGTTAAAAGGGTTTCAGTCATCTAGCTCAATTATTGTAGATTGTGGCGTGAATACAACAGACGGACAGACGGATATTGGTAAATCTTCTTAGAATTTTACGACGATTAATAATATATGTACACGCTGAAAAAAACTGCAATTCGAAAACGTCAGCAAAATATTATAAAATATCAAATAAAATATATTTGGAAAATGGCTATCCAATAATTATACCCTACACCACACTGTGGTACAGAGTATTATGTCTTTGTGCATTTGTTTGTAATGCCCAAAAAGGAGAAGAAATAGAACCATAGTTTATTATACCGATCGACATAGAATCACTTTTTGAGTCGATTTAGCCATGAAATTTAACACAGTGCTCTTTTTTGGCCCAAGGACGACCCCTGTTGAAATTGGTCAAAATCGGTTCAGATTTAGATATAGCCCCCATATATATGTTTCACCCGATTTGACATGTAAGCGCTGTAGAACCCGTATTTTACATCCGATCTGTACGAAATTCGGCAGCGAGAGTTTTCTTATTATGCGAATGAATACTACAAAATTCGGAGAAAATCAGTTCAGATTTAGATTTAGCCCCCATATACATATATGTTTCACCCGATTTGACATGTAGGTGCTGTAGAAACGGTATTTTATATCCGATCAGTACGAAATTCAACAGAGAGAGTTTTCTTATTACATGTATGAACTCTGCCAAATTCGGGGAAAATCGGTTCATATTTAAACATAGTCCCAATATATTTGTTACACCCGATTTGATATGTAAGCGCCGTAGAAACCGTACTTTATATCCGATAAGTACGAAATTCGACAGAGAGAGTTTTCTTAATACGTGAATGAAAATCGTTTCAGATTTAGATAAAGATCCCATACGAGGGCTGCTGTATATATTTCTGGCCTAATAATGAATCCGCGAATATTTATCGCTGCACTTTTTCCACTCCGATTGAGACACCTCCAAAACATGGTTTTTGAACGCTTCAATGGCATCTTCTGGCGGCGAAAATCGTTGACCATGCATTTTTTTCTTGATGTGCGGGAATAAAAAGAAGTCATTGGGTGTCAAGTCCGGGCTGTACGGCGGATGACCCATCAATTCGACGTTTTGGCCGGTCAAAAAGGGGCTGGTTTGAGCCGATGTGTGAGAGCTCGCATTGTCATGGTGCACAATGATTCGTCTTCTCTTGTTCGTTTTTCGAATTTCTCCGAAGACATCCGGCAAACAAATTGTGGTGTACCACTCAGAATTGACCGTCCTACGTTTCTCAAGCGGAACAGTGGCCACATGACCAGTTTTGCTGAAGAAACAGGCGACCACTTGCTTCGAAGTGCTTCTTCAACGAACAACTTTCGTTGGATTTGGCTCGTCTTCGAAGACCCACGGTCGATTGCTGTTTTGTTTCGGGCTCATATGTATAGATCCAAGAGTCGTCACCTGTGAAGATCTTATAAACGTCTTTTAAAGCACCGCGATAGTATTTTTTCAAAATTTCTTTGCACCAATCGACACGAGCCCCTTTTTGATCGATGTCAAATTGTGCGGGATCCAACGAGAACAAACCTTGTTTGCGGCCAGGTGTTCATGCAATATCGAATGTATGCTGGTGGAAGAAATGGCCAAGGATGCCTCTATCTCACGGTATGTCACATCCGTTCTTGCATTATCAGTTCACGCACGGTATCAATGTTCTCTGGCACAAGGGCAGTTTTTGGACGACCTTCGCCTTTGAGAGAGCATCGGCCACGATTGAATTCATTACAGCAGTTTTTCACAGTGCTATAGGATGGTGCTTCATCGCCATACAAAGATTTAAGTTCATCGATGGACTCTTGTCGTGATAATCCACGTCGAAAGTTGTGAAAAATCATCGCACGAAAATGTTCACGAGTAAATTATGTATAGGTCCATCTATTTGTTCCATCCAATTCTTGACCTATGAAAGATTTCTGCGCAATTTAAAATGATTGTTTCAGATCTACTTTAGTAGTATCAACATCTTCAACTCCTCCTTTGAATAAGCTTTGATGAGGGAGGGAATAAGCTTTGATGGAGCTAAGTACTTTGTTAAATGTAACTAAGTCAATTATTCCAGAAATAAGTCAAAACTTAAAATCAATTTTTAGGTTAAACACCAATTGGAAAAAGGACGAAATTATCCCAAAAATTAATTTTATTTTATTACTTATTTCTGGCATTTAAGTTGGGTTTTGAGTTTTTGCAATTTTAAAGAAACTCACTTCGAATTGCACTTTATAATTATGTTCATCAAAATTGTATTTTTCTAGAAAATCTTGCCAAATTTAAAATTCTATTATAAATTTCATCAAAATTGCATATTTATTGTAAACTTAGTAAAAATTGCATTGCAAAAATTTAATAGAAATTAAATTTTTATTGAAAATGTTGTCAAAATTGGTATTTTTAAAAAAATGTACCTGAAAATTAATTTTTCTAGAAAATTTCGTTGAAATTGCATATTTTTTTAAAATTTCTTCTAAATGTAATTTTTCTAGAAAATTTCGTTGATTTTTGAATTGCATTTTTCTTTAAAATTTCTTCGAAATTGTATTTCTTCAAAAAACATCCTTCATTGGTCTTTAATAAAGTCAACGGCGACATTTAATCTGGGCAGTGACATCATGGGTTGTCATCCCTTAACCGTCTCATCGATCTTTAATCCGTTCAGTGTTCCTCATAATCCGGTCATCGACTTTTAATCATAAATCCGGTCCGGATAAAATGTGGATGACAGGCTTAAAAGTTAATGACCGGATTAATCGACATTGGCCTCAATAAAGATCGATGGCTGGTAATGTAAACAGGAAATGTTCTCAAACAATGCAAGTTCGTCAAACTTTTCTAGAAAAACCCAATTTCGATGCAATCTTCCAGTAAATCTAATAATGACGAAATGTTCAAGAACAATTTAATTACAACAAAATTTTGTAGAAAATACCTATTTTTAGGAAATTTTATGCATTAATTCCAAAATTTTTCTAGAAAAATTCAATTTTAACAAACTTTTGCAGAAAACTGATATCTAATAAGAACGACATTTTTAAGAAATATTAAATTTTAACAAAATTTTATAGAAAAACTTATTTTAGGACATTTTGTAGAGAAATGTAATTTTAACGAAATTTTCTAAAGAAATTCAATTTCAACAAAATTTTCTAGAGAAATGCAATTCAACGATTTTTCTAAAAAAAATGCAATTTCAACAAATTTTTTCAGAAAAATGAAATCTTAAAAAGACGAAATTTTCAAAAAAAAAACATTTCATCGAAACTTTCATCGAAAAACGTATTTTTAGGACATTTTGAGAGAAATTAAATTTTAGCGAAATTTTCTAGAGAACGATTTTTTTAGAAAAATGAAATTTTGCTAAAATTATGCTAAAACTGATATCTTAAAATGACGACTTTTTCAATAAAATATGAACTTCAACAAATTTTTTTGCAAAATCTTATTTTGAGACAATTTGTAGAGAAATGCAATTATTAAGAGTTAATGACCGGATTAATCGACATTGTCCTTATTAAGGATCGATGACCGATAGCTGGAGTAATGTAAACAGGAAATGTTCTCAAACAATGCAAGTTCGTCAAAATTTTCTAGAAAACCCCAATGTCGATGCAATCTTCCAGTAAATCTAATAAAGAAGTAATGTTCAAGAAAAATTTAATTACAACAAAATTTTGTAGAAAATTTTTCTAGAAAATTTTTCTAGAAAAATTCAATTTTAACAAACTTTTGCAGAAAACTGATATCTAATAAGAACGACATTTTTAAGAAATATTAAATTTTAACGAAACTTTATAGAAAAACATATTTTAGGACATTTTGTAGAGAAATGTAATTTTAACGAAATTTTCTAAAGAAATTCAATTTCAACAAAATTTTCTAGAGAAATGCTATTCAACGATATTTCTAGAAAAATGCAATTTCAACAAATTTTTGCAGAAATTTTGAAATCATATAAAGGCGAAATTTTCAAAAAAAAAATAAATTTCATCGAAACTTTGTAGAAAAAACGTATTTTTAGGACATTTTGTAGAGAAATTAAATTTTAGCGAAATTTTCCGGAGAACGATTTTTTTTACAAAAATTAAATTTTGCTAAAATTATGCAAAAACTGATATCTTAAAATGACGACATTTTCAAGAAAATATAAACTTCAACAAAATTTTTAGAAAATCTTATTTTGAGACAATTTGTAGGGAAATGCAATTATAACGAGAAATGCAATTTTGCAGATAAATCTAGAAAGCGCAATTTTACCAAACTTTTGCAGAAAAAACTAAATCTAATAAGGACGAAATCAGGGAAAATTAAATTAAATCAATATTTTGTAGAAAAAATTTCTTTTTAGGAAATTTTATCGAGAAATGTAATTTTAACGAATTTTTCTAGAGAAATGCACTTCAACGATTTTTCTACAAAAATGCAATTTCAACAAATTTTTACGGAAAAATGAAATGTAATAAGGACGAAAATGAAATCTAATAAAGCCGAAGAAAAATAAAAATTCAACAAAATTTGAAGAAAAAGCCTATTTTTAGGATATTTTGTAGAGAAATTCATTTTAACGATTTTTCTGGAAACTTTTGCAGAAAAATAAAATCTAATAAGGACGAAATTTTCAAGAAAAATTGAAATTCAACATCACTTTGTAAAAATAAAATGATTTTTAGGACATTTTGTAGGGAAATGCAATTTTAAAGAAATTTTGAAGATAATGTTATTTTAACGATATTTTCTAGAGAAATGCAATTTCAACAAACTTTTGCAGAAAAATTAAATGAAATAAGGACGAAAATGAAATCTAATAAGGCCGAAGAAAAATAAAAATTCAACAAAATTTGAAGAAAAAACTTATTTTTAGCATATTTTGTAGAGAAATGCATTTTAACGATTTTTCTGGAAACTTTTGCAGAAAAATAAAATCTAATAAGGACGAAATTTTCAAGAAAAATTAAAATTCAACATCACTTTGTAAAAATAAAATGATTTTTAGGACATTTTGTAGGGAAATGCAATTTTAAAGAAATTTTGAAGATAATGTAATTTTAACGATATTTTCTAGAGAAATGCAATTTCAACAAACTTTTGCAGAAAAATTATATGAAATAAGGACGAAAATGAAATGTAATAAGGTCGAAGAAAAATTAAACGTCAACAAAATTTTGTAAGAAAAAATTATTTTTTGGAGAAATGCAATTTTAAAGAAATTTTGTAGAAAAATGCATTTCAATGATTTTTCTAGAAAACATAATTTTATCTAACTTTTGCAGAAAAATTAATATAATTAACACGAAATTGTCAAAGAAAATTAAATTTCATTAAACTTTTGTAGAAAGGACTTATTTTAAGGAAATTTTGTAGAGAATTTGTAGAAACAATATAACGATATTTTCTAGAGAAATGCATTCAACGATTTTTCTAGAAAAATGCAATTTCAACAAACTTTGGCAAAAAATAAAATCTGATAATGACAAAATTTTCAAGAAAAATTTTAATTCAACAACATCTTGTAAAAAAAAATTATTTTTTTAAGGAAAGGCAATTTTAAAAAAATTTCGTTGAGAAATGCAATTTTAACGAATTTTCAAGAGAAGTGCAATTTCAACAAACAAATTTCAAAAAAAAAATCTGCTTCAACAAAATTTGCAGAAAAAAATATTTTTAGTATATTTTGCGGAGAAATGCAATTATGAAGAAATTTGTAAAAAAAATTAATTTCAACGATTTTTCTAGTGAAATGCAATTTCAAGAAACTTTTGCAGAAAAAAAATCTAATAAGGACGAAATTTTGAAGAAAAATTTCGTTGCAGAAAAACAAAATCTAATAATGTTGGAATTTTGAAGAAAAATTAAAATTCAAAAATTTTTTTAGAAAAAATTATTTTTAGGACATTTTGTAGAGAAATGCAATTTTAAAGAAAAAAATTATATTTTCTAGGGAAATGCAATTTCAACAAACTATTGCAGAAAAGCAAAATCTAATAATGTTGGAATTTTGAAGAAAAATTAAAATTCAACAACATTTGTAGAAAAAACTTATTTTTAGGACATTTTGTAGAGAAAGACAATTTTAATGAAATTTCGGTGAGAAATGCAATTTTAACGAATTTTCAAGAGAAATACAATTTTAACGAATTTTCAAGAGAAATACAATTTCAACAAACTTTTGCAGAAAAATTAAATAAGGACCAAAATGAAATCTAATATGGCCGAAAAAAATTCCACTTCAACAAAATTTGCTGAAAAAAATTATTTTTAGGATATTTTGTGGAGAAATGCAATATAGTATAAAAATGCATATCAACGATTTTTGTAGAAAACGCAGTTTTACCAAACTTATGTAAAAATTATTTTAAGAAAGACGAAATTTTCAAAGAAAAAAAATTTCTTCAACATTTTGTAGAAAAAACTTATTTTTAGGAAATTTTGTAGAGAAATGCAATTTTAACGAAATTTTCTAGAGAAATGCTCAATTGAACGATTTTTCTAGAAAAAATGCAATTGCAACAAACATTTGTAGAAAAAATAAATTTCGACGAAATTTAAAAAAATAATTCTATTTCACCAAATTTGTTTTTTCTAGAAAAATGCAAATTTCAAAGAATATTCTCCAAAAATGCAAATTTGAAGGAATTATCTAAAAAAAATACAATTTCAATAATTTTTATAGATAATTGTAATTTTCGTTAACTTTTCTAGAAAATGAAATTCGAAAGTAATTTTTTAGAGAAAGGAGAGTCCAACGAAATTTTCTAAAAAGTGCAATTTTAAAGAGAATTCGCAACAAAAAAATTTAATTTAGAGGAAATTTCCAAAAAAAAAATACAATTTAAAAGAAATTTTAGTATACGTTTTATCTCTCCCCTCTCTCTACACAAACTACAGATCAACCCCTCATAGAGAATCATAACGAGACCTAAGAGTGAAAAGGCGATAAGTCCACTTTTTGCCTAAATGTATATTTTGAAGCGGAACATAAGATAAGTTGGATATACATCGATTTGAAAACAAAAAGCCAAAAAAATCATGCTTTGTCATTTTGAAAAGCTGAATCGTAAACGCCCTAAGTCCATAAATCCTTTATAAAATCATTCGTATACAGTAAGTAATTTGCCTCTCCTGTACAATTTTAAATATTGGACTTAGCGCCTTTACACTCTTTGGTCGCGATAAAAATGGGATTTTTTATTATATTTTTTTTTTGCGGAAAGGGGGCCAGGTAGGTTTTGGAGAGCCGTATGTTTGAATGGGATGGGAAGGCCTGCTGTAAACAAAGAATGAACAAAATGTTTTCACCGCTCCGACATAACACAGAAAAAATAAAATTTCATATTATTTCGACAGACCAGAGCCTGTGGTGGGACTCTAAGCCACGACCTCCAAACTCATAGGCGCTCGCCTACGCTATGCTACCAACTAACCTACCGGGGCGCTCAGTAATATATTCCACATTACAATTCTATATACATATATTCCATATTACATTACTCACAAAGTTAGGGTATACCGTAGTCGGTTTATCCTACTGAAATTGTCTTACTTTTTTGTTTAGCGATTAACAATTTATACAATATTATTTTATTAGTTATAAATAATTGATTGCAATATACATTCGTTGGAAACGTCAAGTAATAAATATTATTTTATAATAAATCAACAGTCGATTGCCTTTCTGTGAAAACAACACAAAGGTTTGCCAAATACAACCGCAAACATTCAGTTTGCATGTGATTGTTGTTACTGTGTATCTAAATACAAATATATATGAAGAAATAACCAATCCATCATAATATATTGCATATGTTTGTGATACATTAAAAATAACCAAAAAGATATACAGTGAACACCATTCACGGTAACAGCTTGGCCGACCTTATTTTCGAAGTAGTACCGCCCGATGACGCCGCTAGTCAACTACTGAACTGGGCGAGCATGCACAAGTATTTTCAAATCTCCTACAGACCCGGTTTGCTGAAATTTGCGCACAAATCTCCCGATTGGAGACACATTTGGTCGACTACGCTGACCAAAAAAACATTACGAAGTGCACGAAATGCATTTTGATTTGAACGCCCATTTTCGTAAAAGGCTTCAACAATCTTAACGCGCTGCCCAGTTGTGTACCTATTCATGGTTAAATTTGTGAAACACTGAAACAAAGAAATGTCAAATTAAGTTGGACAAAAAACTTAACGTTAAGGTGTGACTCACAATTAACATCGTGCATTATGGTTGGACCACCCTTTATAAACAAATAAAGGACTTATATATATATATATTATGGCGGGCCCATTTAAAAATCGCCCAAGTGACAAGGCAAATCGTATTCTAGGGATCAAAATAAGAAACTTTGCCCGAGGAACCATACCTCTAAAACGAATTCTGATGTTCCGACTTTTGAATAGTGGGGTCGTACAATCGTTGCTGATCAGTCGTAGTGAACGGACGTGTTTAGCACAGAGCAAATAGTTAAAAACTAATTCGCAGCACCTATTACACAAAAAACTAAACAAAGTCTGGAAGGCCTACATCCTAGTACCTATTACGGGCTAATACAGACAAAAAATAAATAAATTCGTTGAGGAGATGCCTTTGTGTTCCGATCGAGCGCGGTTCCCCAATCGTCCTACTGTCCGTCCGTTGGTCTTGGCCAAAGCCGACCACACCAAAAATGGTGAAAATTTCCCCCCAGTACTCACAACAATTGGTACGGTGAGGGGAAAACGTCATGTCCGACCGTCAAAACGGAAGCACAGTGAGCACCGGATAGCGCTCATAGTTTTGACGTAGTTGGAGGCTGTTGAGGTTTCGGCTCTTACCGAAAAACAAAAAAAGAGTCACTTACCTGGGCTAAAGGCGTCATAGATGCTTCTAAGGCCAGTGAACCGGCTGAAAGAGCCACAAATTCATCTGTGTTAACGGCTAATAAAGTCAAAAGAATCAGATTACCTGATGAACCCCTGCCTTCGAAAAAGGCAAGAGGCCCTAATGTCACCATCAACAGGACACTCACCAAGCCCTTCAATGAAGTGGCGAAGGAGAGTCTAGTGATGGCCGTTATAGACAGAAGTAGTGAGGATGGATCCATCCTAAAGGACAAATGGAGCCATGTGCAATCAGCCTTTATGGCTCATTACCTCGATGTCCGTAGAGAAATGCCGGGCAAACCACCAATTTGCAACGATACAGGATGGCATCAGGGGAGAGTAAAGCTCTTATATTTCGGTGATGCCAGATCAGTAGACCTTTATAAGGCTGCTCTGAGTCGAGCGGCTGAGGTGTGGCCGGGTGCCCAGTTGGATGTTGTCGAAAAAACAACATCCCTAGTCACCCTAGAGCCATCACCTGGGTTACAGAAGAGCCCTCCAACCCGGCTGACATATTAGAAATTATAAAAGATTCCAATCCTGGTCTGTCGGCCCATAATTGGGGAATCAGCAAGGTGGGTGAGGCGGATGCTAAAAAGCGGCAGGTCAATTTGATCCTTAACGCTGAATCCACCTCCCATATACAACGTGCAAGTGCAAGTGGATGTTAATCTGTTAATTACCAATGATGGTAAGAATTCTACAGATTATCCTCCATCACGCTAATGCAGCCTTAGCGGCTCTATTGCTGCGCCTGTCCACAGGTGCAGTAGACATCGTGCTGATACAGGAGCCCTATGCAGTGGGAGGAAGGGTGTGCGGTATCAGGACACCCAACTGTAAACTGCTTGTGGCCAACTGTGAATTCACAAACAGCTCTCAACAGCCGCAGATCTCTTAACGAGATGGCTGAGCAGTTTAATATACACCTGATATGGGTGCCTGGGCATAGGCATATCCCGGGGAACTGCAAAGCCGATGGATTTGCTAGGAAAGGGACGACAGTACAAATTCTCGAAGAATTTGCATATATTGATGCGCCACTATCCACGTGCAAGCTTTGGCTTAGGCAAGAGGCAATCAGGCAGTCCAACGAAAGATGGACGGAAATCGGCACCTGCAGGGTAGCAAATCTGGCCAAGGTATGACCTGAGAAGATCACATCTCCTTGCACTAGAGAGGAATAGATTGTCTACGTTAGTATCAGTTCTGACGGGATAATGCTTGATCGGCGAACACGCCAAAAGATTGGGTATTGACTCTAATGACTTCTGCCGAAGCTGTGGAGATGAGGAAGAAGTGGAGAGCATTGAGCACTTGATATGCGACTGCCCCACTCTGAGTAAACGACGACTGGACATACTGGGGTCGGCCTTTCTCGGCAGCCTAACAGATCTTTCCAGTACCGATATTCGTACTATCGATAAATTTGTATATCAAACAGTTTGGTTTCGATGAGGGGCATTTCAGCCCGTGGTAACACTAGGGACCTAAACTGGTCTATGTGAGCTTGTATAAAAAAATACGGCTGCCACCCTAACCTAACCCGGCCTTTCCCTGGACCTTATAATTAGAATATAAATTTACTTTGTATTGTAATTCATATAAATAAATCTTTATATATAAAATCCTTTGTACGTTTGTTAGTAACACATGATCTCCGAAACCATAAAAGCGAATGGGCTGAAAATTGGACAATATATTCAGTTTGGGGTCATTTGTGTTTTAGAATTATTCTCACAGCGATAAATTGCGGAGTGGTCAAGTTATTTACAAAATTTGCATTTCCAGAGCGATTTTGGCTGAAATTTAAAACGTATGCGTGGTTTGTGTTGATATGGTCGTATGGTCAACATACATGTTTTTGATGATTTTTTCCTGAAACTGGGGATGTATTCATTTTTGAATGAAATATCAATGAATAACAAACCAATACATCCCAAACAGGACGGGCAGGACAACGTCTGCTAAGTTCAGCTAGTAAATATATATATATAAATTATTTTGATCAACAATTTTTGTAATTTACAATTATCTGTAAACTTTTCTTTGACGCTCACTGTATGTACGTGCGAATGTACTGTTCAAAATGTATGTATCTAAATAAACACAAATGAAACCAAATTTGTGTGATTTCCACCCATCAAGGCACAAGGAAAAACAGTAAATCAGTCTGTGAGTCTATCTGTCTCTCAGTCTCTTAGTCCTGTGCGAATTTGTATAATTGACAGTTTCTAAATTTGTACTTTTTCGACAGTTTAATTCAAATTTCATGCCAAACGTCAACACAAATATGTCAGAAACACATTTGAATTTTCGAATGACTTCAAACGGAAACACGAAACACATAAACAACAGACATATACAAATGCACACATACATATGTATATACACAGAATGACACGCACACACACACACCAAAGCAGAAACCCCAAAACCCGAAAACTTCTTACATTATTTGAATAGTTATTTAACTTAGAAATGAATGAATGAACACTAACGGTCGTCTAAACACACTCAGAGAAAATTTCAACATTGTTTTTTTGTATATATCCCTTTTTGCTATAAGAAATTCAAATAAAATTATATCTTTTTTGCCTGCCAACGACTTATAATGATGACCAACCTTATTCTTTAGGCAATGTCGTTTCCAATAATTAACTTCATTAAGGTTTATTTGAAAATTTTGCCAATTCTCCCTTTACTATCCATATTCAGGTGTGTCTCCTCTGCCCGAAAAAAGGGAATTGTCTCTAACGCACACCTTATTTCATGAGTTAGCCCATTGAGAATCTTCCAAATTATCTTTGCTAATGACTTAAGCAAAATAATAAAAACCTTAATCAAATTTGATACTTTTTTCTAAAGGTGATTCCTTTATTATATGCATAAATGAGATATTCATTAAAATTAATTTCCTTAATGAAGGTTTTTAATATGGGAAGGATTATTTGTCGTGAAACTTTATAATGAAATCAACAAACAGTGTAAAGTACACTGTGGCAATTAATATTTAATGTATTAAAGATGTAAAAATATATATAAACTAGCTGGCTCAGCGAACTTCGTTTCGCTCAAATTTGCTTCCTGTTATTCGGTCAATTACCAACATGCTTACAATAAGGGGAAGTCTACAGAATCAGCCCTGCACGAACATGTGAGCACTATCGAATCGTCCCCGCATTTCAAGGAATTCACCATGGTGGCATTTCTTGACATAGAAAGGGCTTTTAACAACATTCACTCGGATGCAGTAATTGCGGCACTGTCACGTCTAAAAGTAAACTCTAGTTTGATTAGACTAATTCAATGTCTGCTCAACAGAAGACACATAACAGCATGTCTTGGGTCCACAACTCTAACAAGGTTTGTAAACAGAGGGTCCCCACAAGGAGGAGTACTGTCTCCACTAATTTGGAATCTAGCGGTGAATGAAATCCTGCTAGATCTAGAACGTTGTGGCTGCAAGGTCGTGGCATATGCGGACGACGTGGCAATCGCAGTGAGTGGCAAATTCGAAAACGTCCTCCGAGACATTCTACAGGTGGCTCTAAACAAATTGGCTAGATGGGCCAGAAGCAGCGGTTTGGGCGTAAACCCAAACAAGACAGAATTGGTTCTCTTTACTAGGATGAATAAAGTCCCACATGTGGACCCTCCACCTCGGATAAATGGAACAGATCTAGTCCTTTCTGAAAGTGCAAAATTTTTAGGAATAATTCTAGATAGAAAACTGTTATTTATACTTAACGTATTGGATCGTGCAAGGAAGGCCAACGTCGCCTTATATTCCTGCAAAAAGGCTGTAGGGTCGCGGTGGAGGCTCTCTCCTAAAATCGTCCACTGGATATATATAGCAGTAGTTCGTCATATACTGCTATACGGCATTGTGGTATGGTGGACGGCAACTGACAAACTAACCATCACCAACCTACTAACAAAGGTTCAGAGAACAGCCTGCCTGAGCATAAGCGGAGCCTTAAGGACTACAGCGACCGAGTCTCTACAAGCCCTACTCCATATACTGCCGATTAATATTGTGGCGAGAGAAGTTGCAACCAAAGCGGCAATAAGATTAAACTGCCTATCAATGTGGAGGTACAAGAACATGAGGATATCAAAGTGTAGTGCTACCTTCGAGAGAAATTACATCACTATGATTCCCGCCAGAGATGAATGGGTTGGAAGAATACCAGGTAATAGAAACCATCTCCACTTTTACACGGATGGCTTTGGAGTACAGTGTGCAGAGCTTAGTTTGGATATAGCTCACAGACTACCTGATACCTGTAGTGTCTATCAAGCCGAAATAATGGCAATATGGGAAGTAGCCAAGTGGCAGAGTCGCAACATAGTCACCAACACTGGCGTTGTCGTTTACTCGGACAGCCAGGCTGCCATCAATTCTCTGGAGACAACATCCCTAAATTCACAAACAGCCCTCGACTGCCGCAGATCTCTTAACGAGATGGCTGAGTAGTTTAATATACACCTCATATGGGTGCCTGGGCATAGGGATATCCCGGGGAACTGCAAAGCAGATGAACTTGCTAGGAAAGGGACGACATTACAAATTCGCAAAGAATTTGCATATATTGGTGCGCCACTATCCACGTGCAAGCTTTAGCTTAGGCAAGAAGCAATCAGGCAGTACAACGAAAGATGGACAGAAATCGGCACCTGCAGGTTAGATAGAAAAATCAGGCCAAGGTATGACCTGAGAAGATCAAAATATCTCCTCGCTCTAGAGAGGCAAAGATTGTCTACGTTAGTATCAGTTCTGCTTGATCGGCGAACACGCCAAAAGATTGGGTATCAACTCCAATGACTTCTGCAGAAGCTGTGGAGATGAGGAAGAACTGGAGAGCATTGAGCACTTGTTATACAACTGCCCCGCTCTGAGTAAACGACGACTGGACATACTGAGGTCGGCCTTTTTAGGCAGCCTAACAGATCTTTCCAGTACCGATATTGGTACTATCGATAAATTTTTATATCAAACAGGATGGTTTCGATAAGGGGCATTTCAGCCCGTGGCAATGACAATTGAATACTATAGACGCCGCATGGTATTTACCGACTTCATCCGCCAGGTGGCGTCCGAGCAGTCTTTCTCTCATTCTCAAATTCCTCTCTCAATTATTTCTCTCTCAAAACTAGCAGACTTTTTTGTACTCTCAAATAATTTCTGAGAAGGGAGTGAGTTTTTCAGTTTGTTTTGTTGTTGAATGTTTTGAAGTTGGAATATAATAAAATTAATGATGAAAATCTTTTCTCTCTTTGCAGAGTAAATAAAAGTATCTATCCTCTCTTTGCAGAACGCTCTCTTTACAGTTAACCAGACAAAGCGCCATCTTCAATATGCAGACATACTAAACGAATTGTCAACCTCCATGAGACGTCTATAGTATTCAATTGTCATTGCCCGTGGTAACACTAGGGACCTAAACCAATCTATGTGTGCTTGTAAAAAAAATACGGCAGCCACCCTAACCTAAACCTAACCTAAATCTAAACATTAAGATATTTTGGACACAATATACTGAATATGTGCTCAACAGATTGGCATAACCATTTTTTCAAAATGACATATCGCTCACTCACTTCAAGAGTGACATAACTCAAAATTGAAAATTGCCAAGATGTGTAACTTTAAGTCCGTATAAAAACATAAGTAACATGAAATAAGATGTTAAAAAACGCTTGAATAATCCGAAGTATGGTTGTTTACTTATAGACCAAATTTCGCTGAGATTAATTTATGGACATTTGCAAAATTTGCATTTTTGTAAGGCAACCTCAAAAATTTTAAATTTTGAGTTATGTCACTCTTGAAGTTCCGTCCATAGTGCTTCAGGGGATTCTTAAGTCCCCGCCATAACGTTCTTAATTTGTTTTTAATTACCACAGCGAAAATATATAATTTTATGTTTTTTGATATTGTTCCTATTATTTTTATACCCTACCCCACACTGTGGTACAGGGTATTATAAGTTTGTTTCACGGCAGATGTTTGTAACACCTGAAAATAACACAGCTAGATCCACCTTAAAGTATACCGATCGACTCAGAATCACTAGCTGAGTCGATTTAACGATGTCCGTCCGTCCGTCTGTCCGTCTGTCCATGTAAAGTTGTTCGTCGACTACAGGTCGCAATTTCACTCCGATCGTTCTGAAATTATGCAGTTTACAGTATTTCGCGGCTGTTAAGATCGCTATTGAATTTGGTTGAAATCGGTTCAGATTTAGATATAGCTCCCATATATATCTTTCGTCCGATTTGGCCCTTTAGTCCTATAGAAGCTGTATTTTACATCCAATCGTTTTGAAATTTAGAATGGTAGCATTTCTTGATCCATGAACCAACATTACCGAATTTGAAGAAAATCGGTTAAGATTTAGCTATAGCTCCCATATATATGTTTCGTCCGATTTGGCCCTTTAGTCCTATAGAAGCTGTATTTTACATCCGATCGTTTTGAAATTTAGAATGGTAGAGTTTCTTGATCCATGAACTAACATTGCCAAATTTAAAGAAAATCGGTTAAGATTTAGCTATAGCTCCCATATATATGTTTCGTCCGATTTGGCCCTTTAGTCCTATAGAAGCTGTATTTTACATCCAATCGTTTTGAAATTTCGAATGGTAGCGTTTCTTGATCCATGAACCAACATTGCCGAATTTGAAGAAAATCGGTTAAGATTTAGCTATAGCTCCCATATATATGTTTCGTCCGATTTGGCCCTTTAGTCCTATAGAAGCTGTATTTTACATCCGATCGTTTTGAAATTTAGAATGGTAGAGTTTCTTGATCCATGAACCAACATTGCCGAATTTAAAGAAAATCGGTTAAGATTTAGCTATAGCTCCCATATATATGTTTCGTCCGATTTTGCTCTTTAGTCCTGTAGAAGCTGTATTTTACATCCAATCATTTTGAAATTTAGAATGGTAGAGTTTCTTGATCCATGAACCAACACTACCGAATTTGAAGAAAATCGGTTAAGATTTAGCTATAGCTCCCATATATATGTTTCGTCCGATTTGGCCCTTTAGTCCTATAGAAGCTGTATTTTACATCCAATCGTTTTGAAATTTAGAATGGTAGAGTTTCTTGATCCATGAACCAACATTGCCGAATTTGAAGAAAATCGGTTAAGATTTAGCTATAGCTCCCATATATATGTTTCGTCCGATTTTGCTCTTTAGTCCTGAAGAAGCTGCATTTTACATCCAATCATTTTGAAATGTAGAATGGTAGAGTTTCTTGATCCATGAACCAACACTACCGAATTTGAAGAAAATCGGTTAAGATTTAGCTATAGCTCCCATATATATGTTTCGTCCGATTTGGCCATTTAGTCCTATAAAAGCTGTATTTTACATCCAATCGTTTTGAAATTTAGAATGGTAGAGTTTCTTGATCCATGAACCAACATTGCCGAATTTGAAGAAAATCGGTTAAGATTTAGCTATAGCTCCCATATATATGTTTCGTCCGATTTGGCTCTTTAGATCCAATAGTTTTTATACCCTACACCACACTGTGGTACAGGGTATTATTTAAGTATAAAATGTCCCGAAAGTAAATTTATGTAAACAATTTATACATGAATTACAAAATTTATATATCAGAGTTATTCAATATTACGAGAGTGGTGTAGGGTATTATATAGTCGGCACCGCCCGACTTTAGCCTTTCCTTACTGGTTTTTTTAATTGATTTTTTCCCCGATATTTCGACTAACGTCGTTAGTCATCTTTATTTGAATATTTGGAATATTTGAAATTAAAAAATTAAAAATATCATCCGTTCTATGTGAGTTTACTTGACAACAACCTAGAATCGAGTCTATACTGTCAAATCCGTGTATTTTTGTTTCACTGTTGAGTATAACAGTGCATAATGGGATAACGGAAGGAAGGATGAACAACCCTCCTTGCATTGTAAACTTGGAAGAATATTCTTAGATATATGTTTGAGATTGTCTGGCACTGATGACATTCATCAGCAGACTTTGTGCACCGTGTATTAATCAATCATCGTCCAAAGGAAGAGAAATACAAACTAATACGACAACATTTCAAAAGGTTACACGTTTTCTTTAACAAATCAGAAACAAACTATTAGTGACAGTTTTTTTTCTAACAACAAAAGAAAATTTCTTATGGAAAGAAAAGGCAACAAATAGAACAATCTGGTTCAAAGTTCATGACAGTTTTCTTTGAGTGTAGGTGCATTTCACTCAGCAGGACATCCAAGTACCAACACATACTATCCCTGCCGTACCAACATACATGCATGCATATATAACAGATACATAAACTGTATCATAACTGGAAAATAAAAACCATTATTTTGCAATTTTATGAAAATGTTTATTCGTATGTTGTGTCGATATGTGTTAGTCTCTGTTTGCGTATCGTATATAGGGTCCTTATATAAGAATTAAAAAATTTTCCGAAGAAAATGAGTACGGGAAAGTTTTTAATAAAATGCATAATTTCATAAGTAATGAAAATGTTCATAAAAATTGCCGATTTTGATGAAACTTGGTGGAAATGTTAGATATGATCCTCTAATATCGGATATACAATTTTGTTGAAAACCTTCAAAACTATGGGCGACATGTACATACATTAAAACATTAGAAATTGGGCATAAAATATCATAACTTTTGTTCTACGAGAGATTGTAGGTCGCTAGAGACATGCTCACATACGCGGATTCCTGTTCCCCTGGAGCATGTAAGATGGTAATTTAATTGGGCAAAAAATATCATAACTTTTGCTCTACGAGATATTGTGGGTCGCTAGAGACGTGCTCACATACGAGTATTCCTGTTCCCCTGGAGCATGTAAGATAGGTTATAGTCTTTCAAGTTCATCTGACTGTAAGAGAAAATATTGATAAAGACTTTAGTCAGAACATAAAATTTGACAGTTTTTTTAATTTATAGTTTCTTAAATTTTTCCGGCAAAGCTCCTAGAACTTTTTGATATTTTTCAAATTACACTGTACAACAGCGAGAAAAATACACGGACTTGACAGTATAGGTTCGATTCTACTATCAAAGGGTAGTATAACCCTACACTCGGTTTGGCGGAATTGGTGACCAATTTTTTGTTATGGGTCTCCAAAATTTCTGAAAATCAGTGGGCCGCTAGAAAAAGGTGTCATCAGCTTTTGTCCAACAGTATAGGTTCGACTTCATTTTTGAAGAAATATGGACCAATGATTCGCTCTGCCCATAGAGCACATTCATCCAAAAGTAAGCTTCATCGCTGAACAAAATTTTCTTGCGATGAGTCGCGCCAACCAACCCTGATTATGTTAATAATAGGTTAGGTAAGGTTAGGTTGAAGAGAGAAGACGTTTAAACGTCTCATGTCCGTGGACATACACTTAAGCCAGTGGTTCGGCCTGTTGTGCGCTCCTTATTTATGATATTTTTATACCTCACGAGTTACAGAAAATCGGTACTAGACACGAATTTTCTCAGTATCTTCTAGTCATATCCTCTGAGATGAGTCAACTCTGGTAATATGTCGGACCCGAAATGTTGGGATCTTGCATGTGTGAAAGCCGGGCAGTGACACGAAAATGTTCCATCGTTTCGGTGTTTTCCCTGCATGCCCTGCATTCGTCGTTTCCTGCTAGTCCTATGCGATGAAGACGTGCTTGTAAGCTTGAGTGGCCCGTTAGAAGTGGCCCGTTCATTAAGGTCACCCCAGAGTATCTTTGCAGTTGATCCTACTGTTGCGCTATTCCACACAGTTTTGTGAGCCATCACTGCCCAGTGCTTCAATTCATTCTTATTGGCTTCGAAAGGTTTCCAAATGTATTACTCGAAGTTTTCTGAATTTTGAAGCCAAGCTGTTTGCCCGTTCATTTCCAATCACTCCGTTGTGTCCTGGTACCCAGCAAATACGCAATTGACCATGGACTGAGTAATCATTTATCGTGCTTTTACAGTCCAACACAGTTCTGGATTTGACCCTTTCCGATGTTATTGCCTTAATCGCCATTTGGCTATCTGTGAAGATGTTGGCATATTTAGGCTTTGTGGTGTTACTAAGCCAGTTCACACACTCCGTGATTGCTCGAACTTCTGCTTGAAATACCGTGTTATGGTCAGGGAGGCGGAAGTGAAGTTCGACTTCTGGTTCATCAATTAAAAGTCCCAGACCCGTCCTTCCACCTCGCTTGGACCCATTCGTGTAGCAGCTGGTTCTCAATGGCACATGGGCCAAAGTTCCATTTTCCCACGAGCGTCTGTCTGACACGAACGAATCACAGGTAGCTGTAAGCCGCACTTCAGAAATGCGGTCGGAGATTTCTGTCGTTTGAATGTGACCAACTAGAGATTCTAAAATCTTCTAATGATACGACTTCTGGTCTCGATTTATCCATTCACCCATCACTTGCTGCCTCATACTATTGGTTGGATGTGCAGTATAGTCTCCAACGCTTTTGTTGATGCAGTTCTAAATGTCCCGCTTATGCCTAGACAGCACAAACGTTGAATTTTTTGCAAAGGTATTACGTTGCACTTCTTGTCCATTGATGTCCACCACCCTACACAGGTGTAGGTGATTATTGGTCTAATCACGCTCATGTAACGCCAGTGAGTCATATTTGGACGTAGTCCCCATTTTGAACCTATAGCTCTTCTGCACAACGGCCAACATCTGTGGGCCTTTGTAACTCTTTCTTTAAGATGATCTTTTCAGTACAGTTTCTGATCCAAGATTACTCCCAAGTATTTTACCTTTTTAGTGATAGCAATTGTCTTATTCAGGTATTCAGTGTTTCGGTTTGGACATAAGTTTTTGAGAGGAACTTTTTCATTTTAGAGATGCTGTTAACGCTGTATACCTGATCACAGAAAAGCCTCCAGGAGTTACATTTCGCCGATCTAATGATTTTATTGTATTCTTTGAGTCTTCTGTGGTAGTCGTCCCAATATACTGATTGTTTTTTACGTCGAGCTCTATTGTAAAGTCTGCGGACATCTTTGCCAATCGAGCGAATTTGTCCTGTCATCCAGGGTTTCTCATAGGCAGATTTCCTTTCTCGAAGTGGGCAACTATCTTCGAATGATTTTACAAGACCCTCGGTTATCTTTTTCACATTCACATCTTCTGCACATAGATAATCGCGTGTAGGCTGCCCCAATCGATTTCTAAGTAGACGTCCGAAATTAGTCCAGTCGGTCTTAGCCTTACTACGGAAACTTATTGCGTTTGGCGGTGGCCGTGCAATTTTAAACCTTATATAACGGTGGTCCGAATAGGAGTGTTCATCCGAAACCCTCCACTCATGGATCTCATCAATAAGAGTTATAAGGTCCTTTGTATTCAAAAATTATATAAGGGCGTGTCCCCTTTTATTGCTGTTAGTACTACCCCAAGTGATATGATGGGAGTTGGCGTCACACCCAGCTAATAACTCATTACTTGTGTGTTTGGATTCCCACACCAGACGTTATAATTCCGACTTAGGTAGCAATGTCGGCGCATCGAATGGCAGATATGTTGACGCCAGGTACATATTTCCATTACCTTGTTGACAACTCTGGAGAGAAAAGAAAACACAAGTTTTTATGGCACAAAATACAAGTCCTTGGACGAGTACCTGTGTTAGCGTAGAAAAGGTTATAGTTCACATGGTTTAATCCAGTAACCTTGTTGCTAGTTGTTCATGGTTCTTGGATCAAAGCAATATTAGCCCTTCCTTTATTTATGATGTCCATGTTGATAATAAATTTGCACGATTTGCAAACGTTGTTCCGGTGTAAGTCTATTCATTATGAAATGGCAAACCAAACTGAGCATAAATCAAGTGACAACAGTCAAAAAGACCAACTCCGAAAAAAGTATTGCCCGATAGAAAACCGCACGTCAAATCTGTTTAAATAGGAAGATCCAACTACGTTGTTTCCATTTGTTTTTTCAATTTCCCACTGTACCTCACTTGAACGGTCGTATCATACGACAGGTGACCATAATAGGCATCCCACCATTCATTTTCACATATTCAGTTCCTATTCGATAACCTTTCACTGGTGCAGCTGTGCATTTCTCAAATGTAATACGAATGAAATAACAACAACAATAACAACAAAAGCCGTCAAAATAAACAAATGAAAAACCAGTTGGTTCCTTCTGTTTTCGTTCCCAGAGAATTTTTAATCGATTTGCATGTGAATCGAGTGGTGCCATGCCTGACATGAGATTTTGGCGGAGGGTACACATGTTTCAGGGCAGTGAACATACATACATATGTATGTATGTATGTTCCATAGGGGTACTCCCAAGGCCCAAGAGGCACAATGCACCCAATGATGTATCTTTTATTAGACAACTGGTCACTCTGGTCATCCCGTTTCACAACACCAACTTACATACAGTCCCACACCCTCAGCTACCCACAATCTGCTGTACTTACAGTCATCTCAATCCATCAACAGCCATCTATCCATCCATTTCGCACATCACCTAACCAATGTTGGAGAAATAAATGTTGCCAAAAAATGTGTTCGATGCAAAATTGATTGATTACTTTGGGGGTTTCGGGTTTCATTGTAACATATATAAGTATTCGTACGTATATATATTGAATTGTAAGTGGTTGGGTTGTAAGTTATTGGATGGAGTAATATTCATTTATTTTTTTTTGTTCGGCGTTTATTATTATAAATTGAAATGTGTAGTAATCCTTTTAAGCAATTTCTGCAGACATGATTTCCAGAGTATGGCTATTATGGTACATATTTTTTTTAAGAAATAATTGCATACAACATTAATGAAGAAACGAGAGCTTAAAGCTAAATATATTACAAATAAATCCAACAATATGCGAAGAAACAAAAATATTTGTTTTTTTGTGTCCGAGACCTAAAAACCTTTTTTTGTGTAGATTGAGACATACCCAGCAATATTTTCCCATTACCGAATTACCTTACGGGTAAGCTAAATTCAAAACTAGTAACTGCTTATAATTTGGCCTACCTTTGAATTATTTTTACATGTGTATAGGGTGATTTAAGTAGATATACTTTTTTCAATAGCCTTTTTTGACAGATCACGTGTGAGTCGTGTCATGCTGTCATGTTATTTTTGTTAAGTATTGTTTGGCATTTCATCATGGAAAGACTTACGCCTAAACAACGTTTACAAATTATTCAGTTTTATTATCAAAATAATCATTCGCCAATTGCGCTATGCGCTATGTCATTGGAGGAAAGTGCTTCATCTCAAGCATACAAGAAATTGAAAAATAACCACTTACCCCACGCTTACAATTATTCAAAAGTAAGCATGGACGTGAGTAATAATTTTATTATCAGGTAATGATATCTCATTATCGCCAGCATTACTTTCGGTATATAAATAACGACTAATTAAATAATGACAAAAATAAGTTATTGTTAGTAATCTAACTTAGAGAATCTAATTTGAATTTATAAACTTATAAACTTAAATGATTTAACTGAATAACAACTATAACGTATATACATACGAAAATCATTTAAGAAAAAAATCATAAATCGTAAATCATGTAAAGACAAGTTTTTAAATTCAAATAAGATTCTCTAAGTTAGATTAACAATTACTTATTTTTGTCATTATTTACTTAGTCGAAACCTGGCATTACCAGGTAATGCGAGTGGTAATGACATGTACTTACCAAAATTTTGCTGGGTACAATTCTATGACAACTAAACAAACAAAAATTATAGTACTCGTATAGTATTTTTTATTTTTTTTAAATTCCAATTTTCATTGAAGCCCGATAGGACCGTGATATCCTTTATTGATACCCAAACGATTTTTGGAAATATCAATTTCACGTAGAAATATTGTTTTAGTAACTGTCGTTAAAACAATTAGAAAAAAAAACAGGTAAAGTCGGATTAAGTTCGGGCATGCCGAATCTTATATGTATACCCTCCACCAAGGATCGCATGTGAATGGCTTCGGGTACAAATAAACTTATTATAACAAATTTCAGCTCATTTCGTTGAAATTTGTGGTTGTTTTTATGGAGGTTATATCAAAACATGGACCTATTACTACCGTAGTTCGTGTGAAATGTTCCGGGTATAACATAACCCCAGTTACCAATATTCAGACCCATCATTTGAAATTTGTGGTCTCTATGGCGTTAAAAAGTCAAATCTAGAGGGACCCTTGTATGGGGGCTATTTCAAAACACCGACCTATTACTACCGTAGTTCGTGTGAAATGTTCCGGGTATAACTTAACCCCGGTTACCAATTTTCCGCCCGATCAGTAGGAATTTGTAGTCTCTATGGCGTTAAGAAGTAAAATCAGACAGATGTTAAATATGGGGGCTATATCAACATATGGACCGATATTGCTTATTTTCAATCCCAAGTTACCTGAAGCTATACGAAGTATCTATACCAAATTTCAGCCACCTAGCTAAAGTATTATGTAAGTAAGATGAAGCGTGTTTACAGCAGACGGACCGACGAATCGTGTTAGAATTTTAAGACAATTAAGAATATATATACTTTATTGGGTCTCGGATCAATATTTAGAGGTGTTACAAACGGAGTTACAAAATGAATATAACCCCATCCTATGGTGGGGGGTATAAAAAGTAATAAGTATAAACAAGTAAGAATGTTTCAGTCGGGTAAACCGACTAAGGTATACCCCTACTTTGTGAGTAATGTAATATGGAATATTATACGAATTAATCAGTCAATTTGTGTGGAAGGTACCAGAAGGGGCTTAACAAATACACCTATTTTTCGCTGAACAGTAGATACTTAAAATACATTACACTGTGCGAAATTATATGCGTTTATGTGCAATGGTATGTTAACATTATGAACTATTCAATTTATGTATGATTTGCCCATTTTGTGTGGGAGGTACAAAAAGGGGCGTGGTGATTCCATTTTTATACCCTCACCTTAGAGAGGAGGGTATATATCATTTGCTACGAGCCGAAAGTGTAACACATCGATGGAGTGACCTCAGACCCTAAGTATGTTCGGCGGAAATCCGTTTTGGGTCATTTTAAGTCATTTGAGCAATGTCTGTCCGTCCGTCAGTCTGTCTGCTGGCTGGTGCGCACGATAACTCTCGAAAGGAGGACGAACGGACGGACATTTCCCATTCGACTTAATATGACCCATAACGAATATCCACCGAACATACTCAGGGTCTTAGATCACTCCTTCGATGAGTTACACTTTTGGCCCGTAGCAAATGATATATACCCTCATATCACTAAAGTTAGGGTATAAAAAAACTAACATACCTTGTGAATACATGGTGAATGAACGTTGTTTCATAAATATATACGTTACTCATACGCACTAACGTTTTAACTTTCTTGTGCAGTCAGTGTCAACTAGGGATGTAACGAAGTATATTTCTTGCGAATGCGAAAACGAATAGTGAAATTTGCATTTTTGCGAATGCGAATAATAGTTTGGCCCTTCAGTACCAGCAAATTCCATATTTGTACCTCCTGCGATAACAAGGACAAGCATATTTTTCAACTGTTTTGAAGAGAAGTGGAAGGGGTTTTCATTGGTATTAATATCTTTAAAATGTGTGAAGCGAATAAGAAGATATAGCACTTTTAACAAATGGAAGCGAATACTGAAATATATTTTTGCGAAAGCGAATAACCCAAAGATGGTTTTTGCGAAAGCGAACGTTAAAATGATGTGAATAATTCGCGTTCGCATATGCGAATGCGACTATTCGTTACATCCCTAGTGTTAACAATAGTGTATCGTGTGTTGTGCAATTCTATTGTTTATTTAAGGCATACGTACACTGTAAACCGTTTTTATAAATACCTATTATCACAAACAAAATAAAAAATGCCGAAGACTGCTCAAAAAATACGTTTCTTCCTGATTTAAATACAAAAGAAATTTCAGACAATTTCGTTTAGCATATATGCTATATGTTCTTACTGTTTTAATAAACTAATGGCTATAAATTATCATTCTGTTAATTACCTTGTGCACCAGTGAAAAAATACACGGACTTGACAGTATAGGTTAGATTCTACTACCAAAGGGTGTATAACTCTATACTCGGTTTGGCGAAATTGGTGACAAATTTTTTTTATGGACCTCCAAAGTTTTTGAAAATCAGTGGGCCCCTCGAAAAAGGTGTCATTAGTTTTTGTCCAACAACTAATTCAGACTTGGTGATACCGCTTAACTATATTTGGCAATAATGTAGCTAAGAATATACTGAACAAAGTTTCATAACATTTTATGCGAAAAACTTTTTTCCACACTTTTTTTTGAAAAAGTGAAGGAAAAAAATTTTTTTAACACGAAAAAATATAAAATTTAGTTAAATTGTTTTTGTTTCGTTTTTTTCTGGCACAAAAAAGCCATAAAAATAGGAAAACGTCGCAAAAAGAAATTGTTTGTTCCAATTCTGAAAACCAGCATCGTAACGAGGTAAACAATACCAACTTGAAAAAATCGATGGATAAATGTAGAAATTAAACGCTTTTGGTAGAAGTAAAAGCATTTAAACAAAATCATGTTTTACACCCCCACTATTATGAACGACGGGTTGCTGCTGGCTAAAAGTGTAACTCATCGAATAAGTGACCTAAGGGACCCAACAAATTGGCGTAAATTCTTTTTTCTTTTTTAAGTTATTTGAGCAATGTTCGTATGACCGTCCACAGCAAAAACATGTGGAAGTGCTTCCAACGATATTAGTGCATTTTTCACTTCGAAATACATTCTTTTGGAACAGTTGTGATATATACAAAATATTTTAATTTTTTTTTGTTAAATTTAATAACGTTACAAAAAATTAGAAAAACTATAAAATTTCAATATAAAATTGAAAAAGCCGCTGCTGAATTCGAACCCGGACACCTCAATTTATTTACACCAAGAGAACATCCAAAGTAGTGAAAAAGCTTTAATTTTTCAAGAACGAAATAGAAAATAAAATAAAACCAGTAAGGAAAGGCAGAAAGTCGGGCGGGGCCAATTATATAATACCCTACACCTCCCTAACAACGCTACAAGGGTCATTGCGATAAAAATTTGGAATAATTGGTAAATGGGTAAGAACATATATATGTGGATATATCTAATTCTGAACCGATAATCGTTAAATTAAGCAATATTCGATCCTAAATTGAGAAACATGTTTCTGGAAATTTTAATGGTCGGAAGTAAAGTACAACTTCTATAGCGCTTTGATACCAAATCAGGAGGAACATATATGTATATGGAGGTTACATATAAATCTGAACAGATTTTCCCTGAATACTCATTCAGGCAAACAGACCTCTTTCTGTCGAATTTCGTACTGATCGGATATAAAATACAGTATCTACAGCGCTTACATGTCAAATCGGGGGTGGCATATATATTTGGATATATCTAAATCTGAACCGATTTTCTCCGAATTTGGCAGTATTCCTTCGAGTAATAAGAAACCTATTTCTGCCGAATTTCGCACTGATCGGATATCAAATACAATTTCTACAGCGCTCACATGTCAAATCGGGGGTAACATATATATGAGGGCTATATCTAAATCTGAACCGATTTTCTCCGAATTTGGCACTATTCCTTCATTTAGAGGAAACCTCTTTTTGCCGAATTTCGCACTAATCGGATATAAAATAAAATTTTTACAGTGCTTACATGTCAAATCGGGGGTAACGTATATATGGGGGCTATATCTAAACCTGAACCGATTACTTCCAAATTTAAAAGTGTTCATTCATATAATGGGAAACCCTTTTCTGCCGAATTTCATACTGATCGGATATAAAATACAGTTTTTACTGCGCTTACATGTCAAATCGGGGCTAACATATATATGGGGGCTATATCTAAATCTGAACCGATTTTATCCATATTTTGGCACTATTCCTTCATGTAATAAGAAACCTCTTTTTGCCGAATTTCCCCCTGATCGGATATAAAATACAGTTTCTATAGTTACATGTAAAATCAGGGGTTACATATATATGGGGGCTATGTCTAAATCTTAACCGATTTTCTCCGAATTTGGCAGTATTCCTTCATTTAGAAGAAACCTCTTTTTGCCGAATTTCGCACTAATCGGATATAAAATAAAATTTTTACAGTGCTTACATGTCAAATCGGGGGTAACGTATATATGGGGGCTATATCTAAACCTGAACCGATTACTTCCAAATTTAAAGGTGTTCATTCATATAATGGGAAACCCTTTTCTACCGAATTTCATACTGATCGGATATAAAATACAGTTTTTACAGCGCTCACATGTCAAATCGGGGGTAACATATATATGGGGGCTATATCTAAATCTGAACCGATTTTCTCCGAATTTAGCAGTAGTCCTTCATGTAATAAGAATCCTCTTTTTGCCGAATTTCATACTGATCGGATATAAAATACAGTTTTTACAGCGCTTACATGTCGAATCGGGGCTAACATATATATGTCTAAATCTATGTCTAAATCTGAACCGATTTCTTCCAAATTTAACAGTGTTCATTAATATAATCAGAAACCTCTTTCTACCGAATTTCATACTGATCGGATATAAAATAAAGTTTTTACAGCGCTTACATGTCAAATCGGGGCTAACATATATATGGGGGCTATATCTAAATCTGAACCGATTTTAACCAAATTCAATAGGGATCGTCCTTGGGCCAAAGAAAAGATATGTGTGAAGTTTCGTCGAGATCGGACCATAATTGCGACCTGTACTTTGATTACAAGAATACATGTACAGACAGACGGACATAGCTAAATCAACTCAGAACGTGATTCTAAGTCGATCGGTATAATAAACGGTGGATCTATTTATTCTCCTTTTGGGTGTTACAAACAAATGCACAAAGTTATAATACCCTGTACCACAGTGTGGTGTAGGGTATAAAAACACAACAGTGATGTGAGCGATAGTATCCCCGAACAAAGACTTCAATTGACTACTTTACTCGGAGAATGCTCGACAACGACTGGTGAATGCAAAGGCTCGTTAGAAGTGTCAGACTCCTTAGAAGCCCGGCAAAAAATAAAAGAAGTACTTCAACAAGAATAACATTATAAATACTTCAAAATCATAAGAATGAATATTTTTTCGGCATTTAATGAAGTTCTTCTAAATAACTTACAAAAATGTAATTTTGGAGTATAAATTACACTGTGCTAGTCCAAAAATGTAACAGAAAGGAGACCCTATGGATAGACCTATTTCGGCCATGCTGAATCCAGTGGCATTAGCCGTTTTTCTATGTTAGCTCTTGTTTTCGCGATATTCGACCACAAAGTTTGTTTGGAAATCAGAGAGGTGACTTATCTCTTTGGTTATTTTGATGTGGAAGACTTCGGAATTTACGCCTTCGTCCAAAGAGCGAAATAAAGGGAACATTTGGACAATTATTTATCTCAAAACAGTCGTCCAAGCTTCTCACCCCCGTACCCCTGAAAAAGTTCAATGAATATGTTAAAAATCATACATATTGTCGATATTTTTAGTAGGTATCGTTGAGAAAAATATTCCTCGCGAAGAAATACTATAAGTCCTTTCTCAACTTTTTTATGAGAATTAAGCAGATTTCGAGTTATTACATAATTTGTGTATTTTTCTGCTCTAAGTAGAAAATATTTGAAATACAATTTTTTGACTTAAATATTTTTAAATTATTTGTTGGCAAGTGTTAATGGACATTTCAAAGGTCACCAACAAAATCTGCTAAATTGTGAAATCTGTCATTTTCTCATAAAAATGTTGAAAGGATACTCCTAGCAATTTTTCGCGAGGAACATTTTTCTCAAAGCACAAACTAAAAATGTCGACGATTTGTATGACGTTTGACGTATGGTAAGATTTGATTGCACTTTTTCGGGGGTAAAGGGATGAGAAGCGTGGTTGACTATTTTGAGAGAAATAATTCCTGAAGGGTTCCCTTTATTTCGTTCTTTGGACTGAAGCGCGTTTTCGGAAGTCTTCCACTTTAAAAACACCAAAGAGATAAGTCACCTCTCTGATTTCCAAACAAACTTTGTGATCGAATATCGCGAAAACAAGAGCTAACCTAGAAAAACGCCTAGCTTCAGTGGATTCAGCAGGGTCGACATAGGTATATCAGGGCGGGTCGATTTGCTCAGTGAAAATCGTATTCTAGGGATCAAAATAAGAAACTTTGCCGAAGGAACCATACCTCTAAAACGAATTCTGATGTCCCGGAAAAAAATCCCACTTTGACCCATTTAGAGTGCTCCAATCGAGTCCAAATGTATGACCGACCCCCACTCAGTGAAGTGCTCAGTGAAACTCGTATTCTAGGGATCAAAATAAGAAACTTTGCCGAAGGAACAATACCTCTAAAACGAATTCTGATGTCCCGGAAAAAATCCCACTTTGACCCATCTAGAGAGCTCCAATCGAGTCCAAATGTATGGAACCCCCAGGGGGTTCCATGGGGTGTGCCACTGGCATTGGTGGGTCGGGCCTCCAAAGTTAGTGGGGGTCGGTCATACATTTGGACTCGATTGGAGCACTCTAAATGGGTCAAAGTGGGATTTTTCAAAATTTGCCCCTACCCAAAAGTTCGACCCAAATCCCGGTACATCAGAATTCGTTTTAGAGGTATGGTTCCTTCGGCAAAGTTTCTTATTTTGATCCCTAGAATACGATTTTCACTGAGCAATGGCGACTTTTTTTGCCTCCCCACAAATCTACCCGGCCTAAGGTATATCCATAGGGTCTCCTTTCTGTTACATTTTTAAAGTGTCCATTTCGAGCACAGTGTTATTAACCCTATAATCAATACGATTTGATGTAAAACAAAGCTTCCGAAGTGATAAAAACTCGGCAATGAATTTGAAATACAGCTTCCATAGAGCTAAAGGTCCAAATCGGAAGAAATATGGCGGCTATATCTAAACCGATTTTCTTCCAATTTAGTATTGTCAGCTTGTATCAAGAACTTCTTTCTGACAAATTTTAAAAAAATGTTTCTTATATAGTGCATAGATGCCAAATCGGACGTAGATATATATGGGAGCTATATCTAAATATGAACCGATTTTTACCAATTTCAACAGGGATTGTCCTTGGGCCAAAATAAAGATATGCGCACAGCTTCTATATTTGCGACCTGTACTTTGATTACAAAAATACATGCACAGAAGACGGACATAGCTAAATCGATTCAGAAAGTGATTCTAAGTCGATCGGTATAATAGTTCATAATATAGCAATAAATGTCGGAAATGACTATGCATTACATAGTAAGGCATTTTTCAGCTTATTGATTTGGGACTCAACTCTGAGTATTTTACGTGAAAGTAGCCCCAACAATAAGAACTTCTGCCTCATTGGTTTAGTCAAGTTAGCTCAATTAATAATTAAATGGCCATACGAATTTGTTTGCTCTAGGTGAATTTTAATCACTTTTTTTTAAATTTCCTTTAATTTAAGGGTATCACGGTTCTATCCGGTTTATTGCCCATACACAAAATCTACCTTCAATGAAAATTGGAATTAAAAAAACCAGTAAGGAAAGGCAGAAAGTCGGGCGGGGCCGACTATATAATACCCTACACCTCCCTAACAATGCGATAAGGGTCATTGCCATAATAATTTGGAATAATTGGTAAATGGGTAGAAACATATTATCTAATTCTGAAACGATACTCGCTAAATTAAGCAATATTCGTTCCTAAATTGAGAAACATCTTTCTGGGAAATTTTAATGATCGGAAGTAAAATGCAACTTCTATAGCGGTTTGATACCAAATCAGGAGGAACATATATATATGGAGCTTTAATATAAATCTAAACCGAGCTTCCTGAATACTCATTCATGTAAAAAGACCTTCTTCTGTCGAATTTCATACTGATCGGATACAAAATACAGTTTTTACAGCGCTTACATGTGAAATCGGGGGTAACATATATATGTGGGCTATATCTAAATACGAACCGATTTTCTCCGAATTTGGCAGTATTCCTTCATGTAATAAGAAAACTCTTTCTGCCGAATTTCGCACTGATCGAATATAAAATTCAGTTTTTACAGCGCTTACATGTCAAATCTGGGGTAACATATATATGGGGGCTATATCTAAATCTGAACCGATTTTAACCAAATTCAATAGGGATCGTCCTTGGGCCAAAAGACGGACATAGCTAAATCAACTCAGAAAGTGATTCTAAGTCGATCGGTATAATAAACAATGGGTCTATTTCTTCTCCTTTTGGGTGTTACAAACAAATGCACAAAGTTATAATACCCTGTACCACAGTGTGGTGTAGGGTATAATTAAAAACTTTACCATAAAAAAAATTCTAGTTTCTTGTTTGGTTTCATAAAATAAAAAGCTTTAATCTACACAAAAAAATTTTGTTGCATAGTTAAGTACTGTGTAGGATTGTTGCATAGTGGACGGCTCTATAGAAATCCACCTTCTGGGCGATTCTAAACAAAGTTCAGCGAATGACTGTTATATATACCACTGGTGCGCTGAGAACGACACTAACTGAGGCACTAAATGTTATACTACATATAATGCCGCTAGACATTATAGCAAGGTTATTACCGCAATTACTGCTATTAGACTTGGGAAACTGTCAGTCACTCTGGTCAGTAAATAGCTATAGGCCAGACCTTCCAGGCATTTTTAATTGCATTATAACTAAATCCCTTTATGGCAAGAAGTACCTCACTCTTATACCCGATAGGTTAGAATGGAATGGTGGTATCCCACGACATATGATATTAATGAACTTCTGCACATACGGTTTCAAACTCAGCAACCAATTGGGCTTTGGTATATTTTCTAAAGACCTAGAGCTATCCATTGCAAAATGACAGCTAGATCACTGTAGTGTTTACCAGGAATAAATATTAGCTATCGGAGAGGTAGCAGAATGCCTGAGAAGTAATGTTCTGACCAAAGGCGATATCAATATTTTCTCTGATAGTCAGGCTGCTATCAAGTCCCAGGAAACTATATTCTTGAATTCAAAAACTGTCCTCGACTGTCGCAAATCTCTTAACGAGATGGCTGAACAGCTAAATATTCACCTGATATGGGTGCCGGGCCACAGGGATATTCCAGGGATCTGCAAGGCAGATGAACTTGCAAAACTATGAACTACCTTACATGCTTCAGGAGAACTGGCATAAATGTGCATGCCTCTAGCGACCTGAAAGCTTTTCTTGAAAGATAGTGCGCGAAATTAATAACAGGTGGTCACTAGTCTGCAACTGCTTACATTTCAGGCTGATGCGGCCCGGCCTAAAGGGGCTTTACACTTATCGTATTTGTCGTGACGGGTCACTCTCTTATTGGACGGCACGCAGAGAGATTGAAGGTATTGCAAAACGACTTTTGCAGGAGCTGTGGAGACGAAGAGGATGAGGAATCAATCCTGTGTCTGTGGCCCGCTCTCTCTAGAAGGCAGTTAGCTAACTTGGCTGATGTTGGAGTCCACCAACTTTTGAGTTTTTAAAGCAATCAAATTGGTTTAACGAGAGGGGCTAGGGATATCTTATGTTTTCCCTCATGTCCATGTGGTAACACAATGGATGGTATAGTCTAAGTGGTCTGTCATACTGGCTGCCATTCTTAACCTAACGCAGCAGGCTTGGCTGATGTTAAAATACGCCAAATTTTTTGGTTTCTAATGAAATGAAACTGGTTCCTCGGGAGGGGCTAAACCTATCACTCCTTCAAAGTGTTACCTGTGTAGCAGATAGTATCTACCTTTCTCTCTATAAAATGCGAGTATAATACAAATGCATGTTTCCTAGAATTGAATACAATAGTGCTCATTTGAAATTTGCGCAAATTCTGAGAAAATGATAATAAGATTAAAAATCGGAGCGATAATTCTTAACGAACTCGTTATTTACAAATTGCGAATGATGTCTGCTTTGGCGAAGAAGTTGTTTCCGTTAAATGTGGTTCTGACTTAGTTAACACCAATTGCGTGTTTTATAATTTTCTCCATGAACTTTTGGTCACTTGAATGCCTTCAATCAATTGGTGGCATTTTAGTTTGCCGGTCATCCACCCACTCTGATAGGGTTGGGGTTAAGGCGGAGGCGGAGGTGGGGTTCACCTTCAGTAGCTCAGCAATAACCAACTGAGAAAGTTTGTAGGTCATTCCCACAATTAGGTATTACGTTTTGTTACCAATGCCATATTCATATCCTTGAGAGTGAGTGGGAAGTGGGTGTGGAAGTAAGTGGGTGAGTGAGTGGTTGTGGCGAGAGTGTTGGTGGGTTTTGAGTCTATGTCAATATTTTTTATTCAGAATTTCTGAAGTAATCATGGATTTTATGCACGTACACTCAATGATCGAATTGAAAAAAAGTTCACTTCTCCTCACCTGAGCAGTCTTGCTTTCCACCCTCGCCCTAACTGCGAATGGCATGTGTTCGTTTTCAGTTCCTTTTACCTTCCGTTTGGGTTACCCCCACTCTCCTTCAAAGGCTTTGTTTAGTGTTTGAGTGGAGGAGGTTAAAGGAGATCAAAATGACGGCAATCAATTGAATAAAATGTCTAAGGTCAAGTATTTAATTTCATTTCTCGGCAATAATTTCTTCATTTATTGCCACAGAAGACAAAAGACAGAGCAGAAGCTAAGAATTATATGAAATCACTACAGGACAAAAAGACAAACTCACTGCAAAAAAGAAGCCAATGGTCAATAAACACTCAATTTGTCATCAGAAAAGCTCTAATGAAAATCGCATAATTGCCCACAAAAAAGGAATGAGATAACCAGCTTAGGACTGGAGGACAAAATTCATAAACCGGAGTAATGCAATCACAGATGTGTAAAGGTGTGAGATACTTATTCCAATTAACAGTGATAAAGATAGGATATAAATATGTATGCATATTCAACGAATATTCGAACAAGTATGAAAAATCGATGGATAAATGTAGAAATTAAACGCTTTTGGTAGAAGTAAAAGCATTTAAACAAAATCATGTTTTACACCCCCACTATTATGAACGACGGGTTGCTGCTGGCTAAAAGTGTAACTCATCGAATAAGTGACCTAAGGGACCCAACAAATTGGCGTAAATTCTTTTTTCTTTTTTAAGTTATTTGAGCAATGTTCGTATGACCGTCCACAGCAAAAACATGTGGAAGTGCTTCCAACGATATTAGTGCATTTTTCACTTCGAAATACATTCTTTTGGAACAGTTGTGATATATACAAAATATTTTAATTTTTTTTTGTTAAATTTAATAACGTTACAAAAAATTAGAAAAACTATAAAATTTCAATATAAAATTGAAAAAGCCGCTGCTGAATTCGAACCCGGACACCTCAATTTATTTACACCAAGAGAACATCCAAAGTAGTGAAAAAGCTTTAATTTTTCAAGAACGAAATAGAAAATAAAATAAAACCAGTAAGGAAAGGCAGAAAGTCGGGCGGGGCCAATTATATAATACCCTACACCTCCCTAACAACGCTACAAGGGTCATTGCGATAAAAATTTGGAATAATTGGTAAATGGGTAAGAACATATATATGTGGATATATCTAATTCTGAACCGATAATCGTTAAATTAAGCAATATTCGATCCTAAATTGAGAAACATGTTTCTGGAAATTTTAATGGTCGGAAGTAAAGTACAACTTCTATAGCGCTTTGATACCAAATCAGGAGGAACATATATGTATATGGAGGTTACATATAAATCTGAACAGATTTTCCCTGAATACTCATTCAGGCAAACAGACCTCTTTCTGTCGAATTTCGTACTGATCGGATATAAAATACAGTATCTACAGCGCTTACATGTCAAATCGGGGGTGGCATATATATTTGGATATATCTAAATCTGAACCGATTTTCTCCGAATTTGGCAGTATTCCTTCGAGTAATAAGAAACCTATTTCTGCCGAATTTCGCACTGATCGGATATCAAATACAATTTCTACAGCGCTCACATGTCAAATCGGGGGTAACATATATATGAGGGCTATATCTAAATCTGAACCGATTTTCTCCGAATTTGGCACTATTCCTTCATTTAGAGGAAACCTCTTTTTGCCGAATTTCGCACTAATCGGATATAAAATAAAATTTTTACAGTGCTTACATGTCAAATCGGGGGTAACGTATATATGGGGGCTATATCTAAACCTGAACCGATTACTTCCAAATTTAAAAGTGTTCATTCATATAATGGGAAACCCTTTTCTGCCGAATTTCATACTGATCGGATATAAAATACAGTTTTTACTGCGCTTACATGTCAAATCGGGGCTAACATATATATGGGGGCTATATCTAAATCTGAACCGATTTTATCCATATTTTGGCACTATTCCTTCATGTAATAAGAAACCTCTTTTTGCCGAATTTCCCCCTGATCGGATATAAAATACAGTTTCTATAGTTACATGTAAAATCAGGGGTTACATATATATGGGGGCTATGTCTAAATCTTAACCGATTTTCTCCGAATTTGGCAGTATTCCTTCATTTAGAAGAAACCTCTTTTTGCCGAATTTCGCACTAATCGGATATAAAATAAAATTTTTACAGTGCTTACATGTCAAATCGGGGGTAACGTATATATGGGGGCTATATCTAAACCTGAACCGATTACTTCCAAATTTAAAGGTGTTCATTCATATAATGGGAAACCCTTTTCTACCGAATTTCATACTGATCGGATATAAAATACAGTTTTTACAGCGCTCACATGTCAAATCGGGGGTAACATATATATGGGGGCTATATCTAAATCTGAACCGATTTTCTCCGAATTTAGCAGTAGTCCTTCATGTAATAAGAATCCTCTTTTTGCCGAATTTCATACTGATCGGATATAAAATACAGTTTTTACAGCGCTTACATGTCGAATCGGGGCTAACATATATATGTCTAAATCTATGTCTAAATCTGAACCGATTTCTTCCAAATTTAACAGTGTTCATTAATATAATCAGAAACCTCTTTCTACCGAATTTCATACTGATCGGATATAAAATAAAGTTTTTACAGCGCTTACATGTCAAATCGGGGCTAACATATATATGGGGGCTATATCTAAATCTGAACCGATTTTAACCAAATTCAATAGGGATCGTCCTTGGGCCAAAGAAAAGATATGTGTGAAGTTTCGTCGAGATCGGACCATAATTGCGACCTGTACTTTGATTACAAGAATACATGTACAGACAGACGGACATAGCTAAATCAACTCAGAACGTGATTCTAAGTCGATCGGTATAATAAACGGTGGATCTATTTATTCTCCTTTTGGGTGTTACAAACAAATGCACAAAGTTATAATACCCTGTACCACAGTGTGGTGTAGGGTATAAAAACACAACAGTGATGTGAGCGATAGTATCCCCGAACAAAGACTTCAATTGACTACTTTACTCGGAGAATGCTCGACAACGACTGGTGAATGCAAAGGCTCGTTAGAAGTGTCAGACTCCTTAGAAGCCCGGCAAAAAATAAAAGAAGTACTTCAACAAGAATAACATTATAAATACTTCAAAATCATAAGAATGAATATTTTTTCGGCATTTAATGAAGTTCTTCTAAATAACTTACAAAAATGTAATTTTGGAGTATAAATTACACTGTGCTAGTCCAAAAATGTAACAGAAAGGAGACCCTATGGATAGACCTATTTCGGCCATGCTGAATCCAGTGGCATTAGCCGTTTTTCTATGTTAGCTCTTGTTTTCGCGATATTCGACCACAAAGTTTGTTTGGAAATCAGAGAGGTGACTTATCTCTTTGGTTATTTTGATGTGGAAGACTTCGGAATTTACGCCTTCGTCCAAAGAGCGAAATAAAGGGAACATTTGGACAATTATTTATCTCAAAACAGTCGTCCAAGCTTCTCACCCCCGTACCCCTGAAAAAGTTCAATGAATATGTTAAAAATCATACATATTGTCGATATTTTTAGTAGGTATCGTTGAGAAAAATATTCCTCGCGAAGAAATACTATAAGTCCTTTCTCAACTTTTTTATGAGAATTAAGCAGATTTCGAGTTATTACATAATTTGTGTATTTTTCTGCTCTAAGTAGAAAATATTTGAAATACAATTTTTTGACTTAAATATTTTTAAATTATTTGTTGGCAAGTGTTAATGGACATTTCAAAGGTCACCAACAAAATCTGCTAAATTGTGAAATCTGTCATTTTCTCATAAAAATGTTGAAAGGATACTCCTAGCAATTTTTCGCGAGGAACATTTTTCTCAAAGCACAAACTAAAAATGTCGACGATTTGTATGACGTTTGACGTATGGTAAGATTTGATTGCACTTTTTCGGGGGTAAAGGGATGAGAAGCGTGGTTGACTATTTTGAGAGAAATAATTCCTGAAGGGTTCCCTTTATTTCGTTCTTTGGACTGAAGCGCGTTTTCGGAAGTCTTCCACTTTAAAAACACCAAAGAGATAAGTCACCTCTCTGATTTCCAAACAAACTTTGTGATCGAATATCGCGAAAACAAGAGCTAACCTAGAAAAACGCCTAGCTTCAGTGGATTCAGCAGGGTCGACATAGGTATATCAGGGCGGGTCGATTTGCTCAGTGAAAATCGTATTCTAGGGATCAAAATAAGAAACTTTGCCGAAGGAACCATACCTCTAAAACGAATTCTGATGTCCCGGAAAAAAATCCCACTTTGACCCATTTAGAGTGCTCCAATCGAGTCCAAATGTATGACCGACCCCCACTCAGTGAAGTGCTCAGTGAAACTCGTATTCTAGGGATCAAAATAAGAAACTTTGCCGAAGGAACAATACCTCTAAAACGAATTCTGATGTCCCGGAAAAAATCCCACTTTGACCCATCTAGAGAGCTCCAATCGAGTCCAAATGTATGGAACCCCCAGGGGGTTCCATGGGGTGTGCCACTGGCATTGGTGGGTCGGGCCTCCAAAGTTAGTGGGGGTCGGTCATACATTTGGACTCGATTGGAGCACTCTAAATGGGTCAAAGTGGGATTTTTCAAAATTTGCCCCTACCCAAAAGTTCGACCCAAATCCCGGTACATCAGAATTCGTTTTAGAGGTATGGTTCCTTCGGCAAAGTTTCTTATTTTGATCCCTAGAATACGATTTTCACTGAGCAATGGCGACTTTTTTTGCCTCCCCACAAATCTACCCGGCCTAAGGTATATCCATAGGGTCTCCTTTCTGTTACATTTTTAAAGTGTCCATTTCGAGCACAGTGTTATTAACCCTATAATCAATACGATTTGATGTAAAACAAAGCTTCCGAAGTGATAAAAACTCGGCAATGAATTTGAAATACAGCTTCCATAGAGCTAAAGGTCCAAATCGGAAGAAATATGGCGGCTATATCTAAACCGATTTTCTTCCAATTTAGTATTGTCAGCTTGTATCAAGAACTTCTTTCTGACAAATTTTAAAAAAATGTTTCTTATATAGTGCATAGATGCCAAATCGGACGTAGATATATATGGGAGCTATATCTAAATATGAACCGATTTTTACCAATTTCAACAGGGATTGTCCTTGGGCCAAAATAAAGATATGCGCACAGCTTCTATATTTGCGACCTGTACTTTGATTACAAAAATACATGCACAGAAGACGGACATAGCTAAATCGATTCAGAAAGTGATTCTAAGTCGATCGGTATAATAGTTCATAATATAGCAATAAATGTCGGAAATGACTATGCATTACATAGTAAGGCATTTTTCAGCTTATTGATTTGGGACTCAACTCTGAGTATTTTACGTGAAAGTAGCCCCAACAATAAGAACTTCTGCCTCATTGGTTTAGTCAAGTTAGCTCAATTAATAATTAAATGGCCATACGAATTTGTTTGCTCTAGGTGAATTTTAATCACTTTTTTTTAAATTTCCTTTAATTTAAGGGTATCACGGTTCTATCCGGTTTATTGCCCATACACAAAATCTACCTTCAATGAAAATTGGAATTAAAAAAACCAGTAAGGAAAGGCAGAAAGTCGGGCGGGGCCGACTATATAATACCCTACACCTCCCTAACAATGCGATAAGGGTCATTGCCATAATAATTTGGAATAATTGGTAAATGGGTAGAAACATATTATCTAATTCTGAAACGATACTCGCTAAATTAAGCAATATTCGTTCCTAAATTGAGAAACATCTTTCTGGGAAATTTTAATGATCGGAAGTAAAATGCAACTTCTATAGCGGTTTGATACCAAATCAGGAGGAACATATATATATGGAGCTTTAATATAAATCTAAACCGAGCTTCCTGAATACTCATTCATGTAAAAAGACCTTCTTCTGTCGAATTTCATACTGATCGGATACAAAATACAGTTTTTACAGCGCTTACATGTGAAATCGGGGGTAACATATATATGTGGGCTATATCTAAATACGAACCGATTTTCTCCGAATTTGGCAGTATTCCTTCATGTAATAAGAAAACTCTTTCTGCCGAATTTCGCACTGATCGAATATAAAATTCAGTTTTTACAGCGCTTACATGTCAAATCTGGGGTAACATATATATGGGGGCTATATCTAAATCTGAACCGATTTTAACCAAATTCAATAGGGATCGTCCTTGGGCCAAAAGACGGACATAGCTAAATCAACTCAGAAAGTGATTCTAAGTCGATCGGTATAATAAACAATGGGTCTATTTCTTCTCCTTTTGGGTGTTACAAACAAATGCACAAAGTTATAATACCCTGTACCACAGTGTGGTGTAGGGTATAATTAAAAACTTTACCATAAAAAAAATTCTAGTTTCTTGTTTGGTTTCATAAAATAAAAAGCTTTAATCTACACAAAAAAATTTTGTTGCATAGTTAAGTACTGTGTAGGATTGTTGCATAGTGGACGGCTCTATAGAAATCCACCTTCTGGGCGATTCTAAACAAAGTTCAGCGAATGACTGTTATATATACCACTGGTGCGCTGAGAACGACACTAACTGAGGCACTAAATGTTATACTACATATAATGCCGCTAGACATTATAGCAAGGTTATTACCGCAATTACTGCTATTAGACTTGGGAAACTGTCAGTCACTCTGGTCAGTAAATAGCTATAGGCCAGACCTTCCAGGCATTTTTAATTGCATTATAACTAAATCCCTTTATGGCAAGAAGTACCTCACTCTTATACCCGATAGGTTAGAATGGAATGGTGGTATCCCACGACATATGATATTAATGAACTTCTGCACATACGGTTTCAAACTCAGCAACCAATTGGGCTTTGGTATATTTTCTAAAGACCTAGAGCTATCCATTGCAAAATGACAGCTAGATCACTGTAGTGTTTACCAGGAATAAATATTAGCTATCGGAGAGGTAGCAGAATGCCTGAGAAGTAATGTTCTGACCAAAGGCGATATCAATATTTTCTCTGATAGTCAGGCTGCTATCAAGTCCCAGGAAACTATATTCTTGAATTCAAAAACTGTCCTCGACTGTCGCAAATCTCTTAACGAGATGGCTGAACAGCTAAATATTCACCTGATATGGGTGCCGGGCCACAGGGATATTCCAGGGATCTGCAAGGCAGATGAACTTGCAAAACTATGAACTACCTTACATGCTTCAGGAGAACTGGCATAAATGTGCATGCCTCTAGCGACCTGAAAGCTTTTCTTGAAAGATAGTGCGCGAAATTAATAACAGGTGGTCACTAGTCTGCAACTGCTTACATTTCAGGCTGATGCGGCCCGGCCTAAAGGGGCTTTACACTTATCGTATTTGTCGTGACGGGTCACTCTCTTATTGGACGGCACGCAGAGAGATTGAAGGTATTGCAAAACGACTTTTGCAGGAGCTGTGGAGACGAAGAGGATGAGGAATCAATCCTGTGTCTGTGGCCCGCTCTCTCTAGAAGGCAGTTAGCTAACTTGGCTGATGTTGGAGTCCACCAACTTTTGAGTTTTTAAAGCAATCAAATTGGTTTAACGAGAGGGGCTAGGGATATCTTATGTTTTCCCTCATGTCCATGTGGTAACACAATGGATGGTATAGTCTAAGTGGTCTGTCATACTGGCTGCCATTCTTAACCTAACGCAGCAGGCTTGGCTGATGTTAAAATACGCCAAATTTTTTGGTTTCTAATGAAATGAAACTGGTTCCTCGGGAGGGGCTAAACCTATCACTCCTTCAAAGTGTTACCTGTGTAGCAGATAGTATCTACCTTTCTCTCTATAAAATGCGAGTATAATACAAATGCATGTTTCCTAGAATTGAATACAATAGTGCTCATTTGAAATTTGCGCAAATTCTGAGAAAATGATAATAAGATTAAAAATCGGAGCGATAATTCTTAACGAACTCGTTATTTACAAATTGCGAATGATGTCTGCTTTGGCGAAGAAGTTGTTTCCGTTAAATGTGGTTCTGACTTAGTTAACACCAATTGCGTGTTTTATAATTTTCTCCATGAACTTTTGGTCACTTGAATGCCTTCAATCAATTGGTGGCATTTTAGTTTGCCGGTCATCCACCCACTCTGATAGGGTTGGGGTTAAGGCGGAGGCGGAGGTGGGGTTCACCTTCAGTAGCTCAGCAATAACCAACTGAGAAAGTTTGTAGGTCATTCCCACAATTAGGTATTACGTTTTGTTACCAATGCCATATTCATATCCTTGAGAGTGAGTGGGAAGTGGGTGTGGAAGTAAGTGGGTGAGTGAGTGGTTGTGGCGAGAGTGTTGGTGGGTTTTGAGTCTATGTCAATATTTTTTATTCAGAATTTCTGAAGTAATCATGGATTTTATGCACGTACACTCAATGATCGAATTGAAAAAAAGTTCACTTCTCCTCACCTGAGCAGTCTTGCTTTCCACCCTCGCCCTAACTGCGAATGGCATGTGTTCGTTTTCAGTTCCTTTTACCTTCCGTTTGGGTTACCCCCACTCTCCTTCAAAGGCTTTGTTTAGTGTTTGAGTGGAGGAGGTTAAAGGAGATCAAAATGACGGCAATCAATTGAATAAAATGTCTAAGGTCAAGTATTTAATTTCATTTCTCGGCAATAATTTCTTCATTTATTGCCACAGAAGACAAAAGACAGAGCAGAAGCTAAGAATTATATGAAATCACTACAGGACAAAAAGACAAACTCACTGCAAAAAAGAAGCCAATGGTCAATAAACACTCAATTTGTCATCAGAAAAGCTCTAATGAAAATCGCATAATTGCCCACAAAAAAGGAATGAGATAACCAGCTTAGGACTGGAGGACAAAATTCATAAACCGGAGTAATGCAATCACAGATGTGTAAAGGTGTGAGATACTTATTCCAATTAACAGTGATAAAGATAGGATATAAATATGTATGCATATTCAACGAATATTCGAACAAGTATGAAAGTTCAATCCCCTCACCTTGAGTCCCACAAAGATATTCGTAAATTTATTTATTTTAATTAAATTATTATCAATTTAAATTGCACTTAATAACTTAAAAGTGTTTACTGGTATTAAAGTTAGAAGCTGTTTACTTTTGGTACAAAATGGTCCACTTGAGTGGGATGTACCAAAAGGGGTGTGCCAATAACGGGCACTTTTCTCTGGACTCCAGACCACCATAAAAGCATTACACCATACAAAATTTCAAGTATTTGTATTCACTGGTAATAAAGTTAAAATCTGTTAGCTTTTGGTACAAACAGGTCCAATTGTGTGGGAGGTACCAAAAGGGGCGTGACAATAACGCCCACTTTTCTTTGGACTCTAGGTACTATAAAAGCATTATACCGTACAAAATTTATAGTATATGTATGAACTGATATTAAAGCCATAAGCAGTTAACTTTAAGTGCAAAATGGTCCATTTGTGTTGGAGGTACCAAAAAGGAGGTGGGCACTTCGCCCATTTTTCTTGACGTGTTAGCGACTAACAACACTATGTGCGAAATTTCAGAAGATACGAGTAAGTATCTTATGTAAACAATTTATACATGAATTACAAAATTTATATATCAGAGTTATTCAATATTACGAGAGTGGTGTAGGGTATTATATAGTCGGCCCCGCCCGACTTTAGCCTTTCCTTACTGGTTTTAATATTGTTTTCGAGTTTAGGTCACCATATTAATCCAGATAATGTTTTACACAGACCTTCGATACAAATTTTGTTGCATAGTGTTATCATTTATTCAAGTAGGACTGCAGGTTCAATTGAATATGTACACTTTAGTGTATATTTACATTCTTCTTCTTAGCTCCCTCATCGAAATGTTTCAATAAATATCCCATAATGATGATCGATTCAGTAAATATATTATTTAATATAGCAGTATACTATTTAATTAATGACAATTCAATTGTTCGTATAATTAATATTAATTAGTTTGGCATTATAAATGATAACAACAAACAAACCAAATATTTTCACACTTGGCTTATGGCAGTCGAAGTTATGTTATATATCATATAGTCGTAGGTACATACTTATATGTACGAGTATATATGTATGTATGTACCGGGGAGACCACATTAAATATTACAAATTACTCTCGTTTTGAACTTGACATTTCTGTTTTGGGAACAAACAAAGGATTGCACAACGATGAAATATGTCTGTTTCACAAATATGCATCATTAATAAATGTTGTAATGTAAAGGGTCAATAATCAAATTTGAAAATTTTACAAAAGCAACATAAAACTATATAAAACAAGTAAGAAAGTTCAGTCGGGTAAACCGACATCTTTTTCTTGAAGTATTAGCGAATAATAAACTAATACTATGTGTGGAATTCAGAAGATTCGAGTAAGTAGTATAGAATTTATTTAAGAATCACTATTTCACTAAATGTTAAACCTATATGAGCGAGTTACGAGAAGGCGTGGACCAATAAGGACCATCTTCGAAATTAGCCTGAGATGGAAAAAAAATAAAATCACATATTTACAAAATTTTAAGTCAATCAGTTACAGTTTTCGAGAGTTATCGCGCTTTCCAGTCAGACAGACAGACGGACGGACATTGCTCAAATGACTTAAAATGACCCAAAACGGACAGAAATCTAATAAAGCCATAAAATATTTAAGAAAGTTCAGTTGGGCAAACCGGCTAATAAAAATACTCGTATTAGTAAATTTATTTATTTTTTTTGCATTATTTAAATTGCTATCAATTTAAATTGCATTTAATAACTTTAAAGTATGTACTGGTATTAAAGTTAAAAGCTGTTTACTTTTGGTACAAAATGGTCCATTTGTGTGAGAGGTACCAAAAGGAGGTACCACTTTTCTCTGGACTCTAGGTACTATAAAAGCATTACACTGTACAAAATTTCAAGTATTTATATGCACTAGTATTTAAGTTATAAGCTGTTAACTTTTGGTGTAAAATGGTCCATTTGTGTGGGAGGTACCAAAAGGGGCGTGCCAATTACAGCCACTTTTCTCTAGACTCTACACTCTAGGTACTAAAAAAGCATTGCACTGTACGAAATTTCAAGTATTTATATGCACTGGTATTAAAGTTAAAAGCTGTTAACTTTTGGTACAAAAGATCCATTTGTGTGGGATGTACCAAAAGGGGCGGGCCAATAACGCCCATTTTTCTCTGGACTCTAGGTACTATAAAAGCATTATACTGTACAAAATTTGTATGCACTGGTATTAAAGTTATAAGCTGGTAACTTTTGGTACAAAATGGTCCATTTGTGTGATAATGCCCATTTTTCACTGTATTGTAGGTACTATTAAATCATTACACTGTACAGCATTTCAAGTCTTTGTATGCAATGGTAATAAAGTTATAAGCTATTAACTTTTAGTTCAAAATTGTTGGAGGTACCTAAAGGGTCGTGGCGACTTCGCCTATTTTCTCGAAGTAATAGTAACTAATAACTAATACTATGTGTAAAATTTCAGAGGATTCAAATAAGTAGTATAGGAGTTATTAAATAATCAATATTTCAATAAATGTTAACGCTTTGTGGGGGAGGTACTAGAAGAAGTAGACTAATATGGCCCATCTTCGAACTTAGCCGGAGATAGAAGAAAATATTACCACATACCAAATTTGAAGTCAATCGTATACTCCTTTCGAGAGTTATCGTGCGCACCAGCCAGCAGACAGACAGACAAACGGACATTGCTCATTCGACTTTAAATGACCCAAAACGGATATCCGCCGAAATGGTTCGTAGCAAATGATATATACCCTCCTTTCTAAGGTGAGGAGATAAAAATTAATATATTTCAATGAAATATTTTGTAGTTTGTAGGACTTCACACTTGACATCACAAATCGAAAGTAATTCGCCAATCATTATATTTGCAAAACGCAATCCCACAATTTCTAAAGCATTTTCAAATTATATTCCAAATATACTTTCTTTCTATTCAAACATATGAAAAAAGGCGATCCAAATTTCTTCTGCAGTTGAAGTTTGAATACCTTAGCACATATAAAAGTTGTAAAGGTTTTAATATTCTATCATTGCGAATGAAGAAATGTGGCTTACTTTTGAAATTTGTGTAAAAAATAGTGTAAATTGGAGAAGCTTTGCAATAATACACAGAGTGAATATCTTTGAATCGTGCTTTTTTCGAAAACATTTTTTAGGAAGTTTCCTTAAGGATGAATATAAGTACGTTATACTTTTTTTAATACGAGTAACTTCTTCTATAACTCCAAAATACGATATATATTTACCTTTTTCGGAAAAATGTACAATATTACTAGGGTTGCTATATATATTTCTGGCCTAGGTAACACTAAGTGTTGCCTGGCGCCATCTGACATTTCCATTGGAAAGTTTGACATTTGTTAGCATAAACGTACTCAGAACGTTTTGACGTACGGTCATCATTTGTGTTGTTTATTATAGTGACTGGAAAAAATCAATTTGGCAAAAAAATTGAATTAACTCACAGCGTATCTCAGGCAAACGAAAGTTGCCCTGGATTGTGGGTAAAAACGGCTAATGAGGTTTTGTACAGAATCACCCCCTCTACTCAGATAAGAAGAAATCAAAATCTGATCTGTTTCCTTTCGTGAGTTATCGCGATAAAAACAATTTTTAACCAAAAAACCGAACTTTATTACATTGAATCGCGGAAATTTAAAACTATAACATAATTTCTTATAGATATGAACATTTGTAAGACGCTTTGTAATGTCCGCGATATTTGCTAATTATTCTATAGCGAAATTTTTGTAATCCAAAAATTCGACTTACACCGCTACATTTTAACAAAAATATTATTGCGAATTTATTAAAATTAATATATTTACATTCTATGATTTCTGAGGGATAGATTGGCACTAGCATTTCCGCCAAAACATCCCGCGACGAATACATTTCGAACAAAAAACATTTAAGTTCAGAATTATTTAACTATATAATGCTATTATTACGCGAACGGTCAGTCCTACGAAAAAGTGGTCAAAGAAAGTTTGGGAGATATTAAAAACGACTACAAGACTTTCTTTAACAAAAAATATGCCTCATATAAAGGGAAAAGCACACAAAAGTTTTAACACACTGTACATCTTTAGCAAATTACTGTAAATTTTGTTTGTTAAAGAAAGAGTTGTAGGCCTTTCGCTTATCTCCCAAACTTCCTTTGACTAGCATTATATAGTAAAATAATTCCGAAATATTTTTTTTTACAAAATTTATTCGTCGAAGGATATTTTCGCGAAAATGCTGATATTAATCTATTCCTCAGAGATTATAGAATGCAAATATGTGTGTGCAGTTCTAAATTTCCGCATTTTTCTTTACAAATGAAAGCTATTAAGTTTGTTTTGAGTAAAAGTACTGTTTTCACGATAACTCGCGAATGGAAGCAGATCCAATTTTGATCTATTCATTGTCGAATAGAGGGGGTGATTCTGAACAAAACCTCATTAGCCGTTTTTTGGCTTGAATCTAAGTCAACCTTCTATCCCTTAGGACTGGCTGTGCCTACAACACATAGGAGTTTTTGTCGGAGCATTGCTATAGAGGGATACACAAAGGAGTTTTTGGTAACTTCGGAACCGGTCAAGATAGCGCAAAATGCTTTGGTGGGTAGTCGTTTGACCGCTAGGACGTTTTAATTCGACAATAAAAAAAATGCGAAAAATTACACATAGGAGTTTTTGTCGGCGCACCGACGTTATGTTGTTTTCACCCAATGTAATGTCTTTTCTTGTTGGCCATTCCTTTCTTCTGTAATGACCTTCGCGAGCTCGGCTATCCCAGAGGCATAAAAAACAGCAATATTTTGTATATGCGCCTTGCATTCCACATAGCATCCCAACTACTTTTAAATCGCAACAAATTTTCCAGTCATGTTGTTCATATTTTATGTATTTTATCAATTAGTATGATTCCTTAGTGTAGACAGCATGAGCAATGGGAATCGTCGGTTTCTGATTTCCGTTGTGCAAAAGTACTGCTTTCAAACTTTCTTTACTGCTGCCAACAAATAACCGTCATTCTTTTGAATTGTATGTTTGATTAAGTTCCTTGAACAATCCGGGAATGTCCTTGCAAAAGCATATGTTATCCACAGTTGTATAAAATTGTTTGTAAGGACTCACGGACTCTATAATATGATATGTTAACATCTGGGGCCAAAATATTGTACTGTTTCATCAGAGATGCAAGTAGTTCTGCCTTATCTTGCACATATATTTCCAAATATTCCACATATATTTCTTCTATTATTTTACTAATCTCACGTCGATTTTTTTTAATTACATATTTTCCGCAGATGTAGCAGAAATTGTCGGGATCATTTACACATTGAAAAGTTCTTTGCCTTTTATTCATACTTCGAAATACATATAACTTTATAATATTTTTCAGAAAATCGACTTATCTCTTTAGAGCGCTGAATTACACTAATTTATTAATAAGTAATTTCATTCATAAATTCCGGATTTAAGGTACATAAGTTGCAGTACCTGTAGCTGACATATAGTTTGCTTCGAACGTAAAAACCCAATACATATACTAGTGAGATGTCCATGCCCCTAAAAGGCGTAACTGAATGGAAACCTCATAAATAAAACCAGTAAGGAAAGACAGAAAATCGGGCGGGGCCGACACCCTACACCTACCTACCAATGCGAAAATGGGCATTGCGATAAGAATTTGGCAGTGTTCATACATGTAATAAGCAAACTCTCTCTGCCGATTTTCGTACTGATCGGATATAAAACACGGTTTCTACAGTGCTTACATGTCAAATCGGGTGTAACATATATATTGGGACTATGTTTAAATCTGAACCGATTTTCCCCGAATTTGGCAGTGTTCATACATGTAAAACTCTCTCTGTTAAATTTCGTACTGATCGGATGTAAAACACGATTTCTAATCGGGTGAAACATATATATGGGGGCTATATCTAAATCTGAACCGATTTTCCCCGAATTGCGCAGTGTTTTTTCATGTAATAAGAGAACTTTCTCTGCCGAATTTCGTACAGGTCGGATGTAAAATTCGGTTTCTACAGCGCTTTCATGTCAAATCGGGTGAAACATATATATGGGGACTATATCTAAATCTGAACCGATTTTCCCCGAATTTGGCAGTGTTTGTTCATGTAATAAGAGAACTCTCTCTGCCTAATTTCGTACTGATCTGATTTAAAATACAGTTCCTACAGTGCCTACATGTCAAATCGGGTGAAACATATATATGGGGGCTATATCTAAATCTAAACGGATTTTCTCCGAATTTGGTAGAGTTCATTCACGTAATAATAAAACTCTCTCTGCCGAATTTCATAAAGATCGGATGTAAAATGTGGTTTCTACAGCGCTTACATGTCAAATCGGGTGAAACATATATACTTCATTAGGGATCGTCCTTGGGCCAAAAAAGAGCACTATGCTAAATTTCATCACAATCGGACCATAAATACGACCTGCACTTTGATTACAAGAATACATGGACAGACAGACGGACATGGCTAAATCGACTCAGAAAGTGATTCTGAGTCGATCGGTATAATAAACAATGGGTCTATCTCTTCTCCTTTTAGGTATTACAAACAAATGCACAAAGTCATAATACCCTGTACCACAGTGTGGTGTAGGGTATAAAAACACAAATATTGTTGATGACCCTCTACCTGAGCGGATCTCATCCAATATAGCTCTCACATTGCATATCATGTTTTATGAAGGGTTATGAACGGCCATAAAACCTCATCCTCTCCATAATTTTATAATGTCTGACATCAATCCTCATAAAATAAAATGCAAGTGCAATGTCTCTTATATATTTCTCTCACATATGGCGAATTCAATATAAGCAGAAACATCATTTAAAAACGAAAAAATATGAAAGAAGATTTTTTTGAATTTCCCTAACATTTACAAAATGGCTCATAACTTTTACATCTATCCATAGATTTTTTTCAAATAGACACTGTTTTTTTTCGCATGCTGGCTTTTTCAAAATATGATAAAATCATTTTTCGATTTTTTCTCTATTTTTTATGGTTTTTTCTGTACCAGGAAAAAGTGTTTAAAAAAAAAAATTTTTCTCATATTTTTGACGACTGTTACTAAACCAATGATTCTACGCGAAAGCAGCATAGTAGCCGTCATAATTCCCTTCGATTTGAGGCATAACACGGCTCAATCAGGCTTATACTTGAAAAATTATGGTCCAAATACTGTATGTACGTTCCATGAAAGCTGGAATTAAAAAAAAAATTAAAAAAAAAATATACCATAAACAATTTTTTTTAATATTTTTTTCGTGTTTGTTGCACCTAATTACACCAGAAACTGTTATCCACATCCCTTGGACAAAAATTTTGTTGCATAGTGTTATCACGACAAGAATGCATCGATGATCTTAAATCTTTGTATGGCGATGAAGCACCATCCTATAGCACTGTGAAAAACTGGTTTAATTAATTCAATCGTGGCCGACGCCAGGTCGAAGGTCGTTTTTTACCAGCACACATTGGATATTCAATGAACACCTGGCCGTAAAAAAGGTTTGTTCTCGTTGGATCCCGCACAATTTGACAATCGTCCAAAAAAAAGGCAAAGAAATTTAAAAAAAATACGATCGCGGTGCTTCTAAGGACGTTTATAAGATCGTCACAGGTGACGAATCTTGGATCTATGCGTATAAGCCCGAAACAAAACAGAAATCGACAGTGTGGGTCTTCGAAGACGAGCCAAATCCATCGAGAGTTGTTCGTGGAAGAAGCACTTCGAAGCAAATGGTCGCCTGTTTCTTCGGCAAAACTGGTCATGTGGCGACTGTTCCGCTTCAGCAACGTAGGACGGTCAATTCTGAGTGGTACACCACAATTTGTTTGCCGGATGTCTTCGGAGAAATTCGAAAAACGAACAAGAGAAGACGAATCATTGTGCACCATGACAATGCGAGCTCTCACACATCGGCTCAAACCAGCCCCTTTTTGACCGGCCAAAACGTCGAATTGATGGGTCATCCTCCATACAGCCCTGATTAGACACCCAATGACTTCTTCTTATTCACTCACATCAAGAAAATAGGGCTTGGTCAACGTTTTTCGACGCCTGAAGCAGCTGTTGAAGCGTTCAAAAACCATGTTTTGGAGGTGAATTTTCAACACACTGTAACCAAAACAATTCGTGCTCAAATGACAAAACGGTCTGAGTGAAGTTATGCTAAAAAATGTCATACTCTCCAATGAAAGTTCCAGTTTTCATCTGGCAACACCAGCATTGCCAGGACCGAAATTTCTGTCATATCATATAATAAATTTATAAATATATTTAAAAACTCAATTTTCAAAAGCAGGTATCTCGGCAACCTTGTGAGATAACTCTATGTGTAAAAATTCTTTTTCAAGACTTTGTTAGTAGAACGCACAAAAAAACATTAACCGAAAAAATCTACATAAAGTTACATGCGCTTAAATGTTTTGTACACCCGAACTTTGGATCCCTTTATCTGCGCCCCTGTATAACATAGGGGGCCCAAAATTAAAATTCGGTAGTACCTCATCTACAGACATGCCAAATTTTGTCGCAATCTTTTGTTTGGTTAAGAAACGACCTAATTACTTCCCTTTTCTGTGACACTTCTCCCACTGTGCAGAAATCACTCTTAAATGGTCATTTGCAAACAATAATGTCTACAAAAATTCCATATCGCTTTATGTTTTGTTTCCCTTCCACTTCAAATAATTATACCCTCACTTTAGTGTGACGAAGGTGTATATCATTTGCTACGGACCAAAAGTGTAACACATCGAATGAGTGACCTAAGACCCCAAGTATCTTCGGTTTTCCGTTTGAGCCATTTTAAGTCATTTGAGCAATGTCCGTCCGTCTGTCTGGCGCACGATAACTCTCGAAGGGAATAGCGTGTTGACTTCAAATTTGGTATGAGAAAATATTTATACCCTACACCACACCGTGGTACAGGGTATTATAACTTTGTACATTTGTTTGTAACACCCAAAAGGAGAAGAAATAGACCCATCGTTTATTATACCGATCGACTTAGAATGACTTTCTGAGTTGATTTAGCTATGTCCGTCTGTCCGTCTGTCTGTCTGTCCGTCTGTCTGTCCGTCTGTCTGTCCGTCTGTGCATGTATTCTTGTAATCAAAGTACAGGTCGCAACTATGGTCCGATCTCGACGAAACTTTACATATATCTTTTTTTTGGCCCAAGAACGATCCCTATTGAATTTGGTTAAAGTCGGTTCAGATTTAGATATAGCCCCCATATATATGTTAGCCCCGATTTGACATGTAAGCGCTGTAAAAACTTTATTTTATATCCGATCAGTATGAAATTCGACAGAAAGAGGTTTCTTATTATATGGATGAACACTGTTAAATTTGGAAGAAATCGGTTCAGATTTAGATATAGCCCCCATATATACGTTTGGCATGTAAGCGCTGTAAAAATGTTATTTTATATCCGATCAGTGCGAAATTCGGCAAAGAGAGGTTTCTTATTACATGAAGGAATACTGCTAAATTCGGAGAAAATCGGTTAGGATTTAGATATAGCCCCCATATATATGTTTCCCCCGATTTGAAATGTAAGCGCTGTAAAATCGGGGGTAACATATATATGGGGGCTATATCTAAATCCGAACCGATTTTCTCTGAATTTGGCAGTATTCCTTCATGTAATAAGAAACCTCTTTCTGCCGAATTTCGCACTGATCGGATATTACTGGTTTATTTCAAGATTTTTTCGTTCATATAAATACACATATATTTTTACTTCACCCTAATATACTCATAAATGCCTGAATATTATGCGTCAGTGAATAGTATCCTTTGACCCTGTTCATACACGTACTCACTCGTATGTACACTCATTATATAATTCAAAATTAAATTTCCTAAAATCTACGTTACCAACACTCGTCCGACGATGCAGAAACACTCAAAACACTCACACGCATCTGAGTAAAATGAGAGAAAAATGTGCAACACGTTCGTTAAGTAAATTATGTAGATTGGGATTAGATTTCACTGGCTTCCTGTACATATATGTATGAATATGTGTTTCATCGCATCCTTGCCATATCCTTTTCCACGAATGTTTGCCTTTGAAAACACACATACATAACGCAATACAAATGAGGGAAAAATGCGGAAAGTTTTCGTTTGAAAAGTCCTGTGAACACGACCGTTTCTAGGCAAAACTGGTTGTTGGGTCGAATGGTTTAAAATGTCTGCTGGGCTATGTAACTCTAAAAAAAAACACACACAAAACAAACTTTAATTATTTAAATTCACTTGATAATATTCACATTCATTTTAGGAATTTCTTATTTAATATGAGGTTATTATTGTTGTGGCTGTTTCTTGGTTCGCCAAAATGGTTTCAAGGTGGTGTCGGTCACACAATCCCAGTTTCCACACCGCACACATCCCGTTTGCCGCAAAGCCTCCGGCCAACTCTTGCAATGGAAGACAGCCGGGCTGGCGCGGAAGGATACATTGCCATAAGGACATTTACATATGCATGAGTTTTTGGTTTGGTTTGGCAAATTGCACACAGATGCCGAGGTAGGAAGGTAGAATTCTTACTTGGACCAACAGCACTTTGATGTGCAATGTAATAGTTTTAAATACATATTTGCAGAAACAAATACCAAGAGCTATAACAAAAAAAAAACCAAATAATATTTACAAAAAACAAATTCATATCTAGGTTTATAAATAATGCAAATTATATTCTTGGACTCATTTCAAACTATTTCTAGATTTAATTATTTACACAGAATTGTAAAATAACTATGTAATTCCCAGTCAAGTTGACCAACTTAAGTAGATAATATATTACCCACCATCAAAGAAATGTTATATCGAATTTTGTATTTTGAGAGATCTTCATGAACGTATTCATTCGAGTTTTTCGTTCTATAACACAATAAATAATGAGATAAACTTTCTATGAGGATATGAAGTAAGGGACTAAAATAAAAAATGCTTGTCTGAATGAAAAGTTGATATTTTAAAAGATATCGTAAATATACTCGTAGGCTAATGTTGAACCGCTTCCCTCTGAAGTCCGGAGTGTCATGCGACCCGTGCTCTTCAGACTTTTCGGCTCGCAATCGGAGATTACTGTAGACTGGGTTTTAACGTCGGCCTTTACGGCCTCGTAATGTTTTGAGGGAACAAGACTTCCCTCATCCAAGATCAATCCTAAAATAATTTAAAAAACTTGACAGACTTCTGAGCAAACTAAAGCACGGATTTTGACAGCGACCACCGGATGATACGACAACAAAAGACGCATTGCAAATGTCACAACATTAAAGGCACTTGAGCCTGATGGCATATCCATGCTGATGTTTAACGTCTTCAACTTGTCGCTTAGGGCCCTCAGTGTCCCCGACGTGTGGAAGATGGGCAGGTAGTTCCCATACAAAACCGGGAAAGAGGGCTGACCAGGATGTCTCATATCGACCAATATCTCTGCCATCTCCTGTATCGAAAACTCTTGAGACGTCACTCATCCCACATTCCACACGCTGAAAAAAAAATCGCCTCTGTAGTATATTGTCCCAAACATATTCTGCTTGAAACATATATATTTTTAGGGTGCACTCCAAATATATAACATTTGACACATACAAATATTATATGTTTGGGAGGATGTTGTTCTAGACAAAACTATGTTTACATCCTAATATTTTTTATTTGCATATGTTATTTCCCAAACAAAGATCTATTTGCGTGAATATATATCTATTCTTTAATTGTTTTAAGTTTTCAGCAATTGAAAGGTAATTTTTATAGGAAAGCATAATTCGAAAACATGGAAAAAATTAAAACTAAAGTTCAAAAAATTCAGCAAAGTTTTGAAAATCTTTTTTTTTTAATAAAATATATTGGGAAATATTCATAAACAATAATTTTATTTGTATTTAAACACATATTTTATTTGAGAAAATTAGTTCTAAATACATTTTATTGATTTTCAAATAAAATTTATTTGCTCGAAAATATATAATAATTAAAAATTTGTGTTCCAAGTATATTTTCTTTCGATTCAAACAAATCAAAAAATGCGATTTTGCCCCGTGCAGTTTTTGGGGGATTTTCGAATTTATTTTCGGAATTTTGGGATTTATATTTACAAATACAATAATAAAATTATAATTAGCCTCTATTTCTGGTGTCAAGACGTACAAACTACAAACAATTGGGATCTATTAATTTTCAAAGATTATATGGAATTATAAAATGTCCTTTAAAAAAAAAATTAGTTTTTCCCGTTCCTTTCCTACGAATCGGTTTATATTAGAGCCGATTATAAATCGATTCCTTTCTCATTATTTTCAGAAAAGACAACAAAATTTGTTATTTGATGGCAAAATATTGCAATTTGATATACCCGCTGAGACAAAAGTTATGGTCATTTGAAGTTATACTTTACAAACAAATTTTCTTTGTTAACAATACTATAAATGGCAAAATACAAAAAGTGACAAAAAAATCGAATTTTTTGGAAAATATAACATCAAGTGGCCATAACTTTTGTCCTATTGGGTAACTAACTATACAAGATAACTGTTAGGTGCAAAAGCCTTTTGTAGACCTCAGTTACTAGAATACACACAAAAAAAGATTTTATGAATCGGACGTAAAAGACGAAAGTTACACGCGCTTAAACATTTTGTTTACTCGAGGTTGCCAATTTTGTGGCCCTGCAGCTCCGCCCCTGTATACCACAGGGAGCCCAAACTCAAGACTTAACTTATCTAATACGTCTTCTACATACATGTCACGTTTGGCGCAATCGGTTTTCTGGTTAGAAAAAGGCAGAATTATTTCCCTTCTTTTTTAATTCCTCCCACGGTGCGTCAGATTTTGTGTCTTCTAAGTAAAATCGGCGGGAACATTCTAAGATAGTAAGTAAAATGCCAAATTTTATCCTAATCGGTTGGTATTTACTTTTTTTTAAATCGATTGATCATTTCGAAGCTGTACGATACTAGGCGGTAGGATTCGATGAGTTGTATTATGGACTCGGCATTCACTATAAACACCGCATGCCTACGGGCACCGTCCATTACATCCAATCTACTGACTTTCCAACTTTCTTTGGGAAGACCTGGATTAAAGTCGTGTAGACTTTGAATAAAGAATTGTTTATCTGAAGGAAAGACAAGAATTCATGCATGCCCTTTCAGTCGAAACGTGATACTATCTCTTTTAACATGGTCTAGAGCCGTACCTGGCCAAACCTCACCCACCATCTCAAGCCTTGTTGCAATCAATAGATAGCTTGTTTCGGATGAACAGAAGTTCAATGCGCCTCTGAAACCAGCCTGCGTTAATACAAGTGGGAGTGGGACTCGAGAACTAATAGATAAAACATAATAGATTCTTCAAGTGACCGGGATTCATAAATGCGTTCACGACCGATATGGGATGTACTCCATTTCAATGAGGACTCATCCACCAACTTCAAAACAGCTTTGCAGCACTTAATAGAGCGCTTGTTTCCAAAAGGCAGGAGTTTAATTCGACCCTGAAACCAGTGTGTGTTATTACTAATGGGACGTGGACTAGAATTGGGCACTTTAGTTCTTTTAAGTGATCGCTCTTTTCCTTTCATTTAGTTCACCAGCTCACTTTAGCTCACAAGCTCACCAGATCTTTAGCTCATCAGCTCTTTAGCTTATCAGCTCTTTAGCTCACTTTACTTAAACAACTCTTTAGTGAATGAACAGTTCAAGTCAGCCGCTATTAAAGGAATTTGACTTGAATCTGACATGAATAGAATGAATTGAATTTAAAAACGCGTTTGTATAGGAAGAATCCTACATTCAAGATGACATATAAATGGAAACAACACATAACAGATGAGAAGAGAGAACGAAAAGCCTGGGTTGAACTACTGAGCTGAAATGAACGAGTTGTGTGAACTAGTTCGTACCTCACGATGTAGCTCCAATTGCCTCTGGGAATACTGGCAGCCTTCACTGTCCTGTTGATAATCGCAAATGACTTGGTTAAGTTTTCACACTGAATTTCTTCTTAGGTATCGGCGCGTGATCTTTCGATTTCAATGTGATATCCTCATGTGGGAGTAGTTCTTGTACCTCCACATTGATATACAGTTTAATCGTAATGCCACTCTGGTGGCAAAAACTCTCGCTACAATATCAATAGGCTGCTGGAGTGGGACTAGTAGAGACTCATTCGATGTAGTCCTTAAGACTCCTCGTATGCATAGGCAGGCAGTTCTCTGCTCTTATTAGTTCTGCGTTAAAATGTACTAGCCAGGACATCTACAAGACGAAACAACGATCCTTAAGATTAATCAGCATTGTTAAATGCGGAGAAGCCATTTGAGTTCTTACTGGTCAAGAATCAACGACTCAATCTCCAACTTGTCCTATCTAGCCCAATGCGATGCACACCCGACACAGCTAAACCCAAGATATCTCTGGAACCAACCAATGATTTTGCTTGATTTCTGCGCCTACTAGAGAGTCGGAGGAACAGAGCCTCTAGAAATGAAGTAGATGACGATGTTGTCGAACTTTCTTAGCAGGTTCCGCTGCTATAACAAAAAATGACTTAGATGACACTACATCGAGATCTGGGTCACCCCAAATACCCAGAGATCAAATTAGCTATTACGAGAGGAGTGGATTGCCGTGACCTCAGTCCGGTTCTGAACCCTGAAAAAGAAGAATCATTTTCGGCACAAATGTCTCCGAATTTTGGAGCAGCCGATACAAATTCTTTGGACGCTAGAGAGAGTAACGATGAAATGAGTTCTGAACCCTGAAATAGAAGAATCATTTTCGGCACAAATGTCTCTGAATTTTGGAGCAGCCGATACAAATTCTTTGGACGCTAGAGAGAGTAACGATGAAATGAGCACGTAACATGACTGAAGAACAGAATATCACGCCAGGTGCGGCATCGATACTGGCTGAAAAAAGACTTCAATCAACATATCACCCGCCGATACCTAAGAATACCAAGAAATTCGGTGAGAAAACTTAACCAAGATCATTTGCGATTATCACCAGGACAGTGATGTCTGCCAGTATTCCCAGAGGCAATTGGAGCTACATCGTGAGAGTACTATCATCATTGTACTCAAGAATATTTGTATTGATAACACATGCAGAATTCAGGGTCGCATTAAACTCATGTCTGTTGGAGTCAGGGACTCTATTGGCTCCTACAAGGCTGTTCTAAAGAATAGTTTTGAGGTTTTGTCAGGTGCGGCCATAGACCTCGTTGAAAGGTAGCCCATTACATCTAAGTATAATTAATATCTCTCCTTTAAATGAAGAATCCATTATGTCTACTCCCAGATACTGAAAGAGTGGTTGGGTCCACATCCCATACCCGCGCAATGTCCTCAATTTACTCTCAGGTACTCAAGAAGTTATCGGGTCCACGTTAGAGTTGTGTAGTCCACGTTAGAGTTGTGTAGTTCGTGAACGAACTAGTTCAATTGAACAGGTAACTTTACTGAATGGTACGAAGTAGTGCACACAACTCGTTCATTTCTGCTCAGTAGTCCAGCACTATCTTTTCGTTCTCTCTTCTCAGCTGTTACGTGTTGTTAGGGTGGTGTAGGGTATTATATAATCGGCCCGCCTGACTTTCTGCCTTTCCTTACTGGTTATTTCATGATGAATGTATGATTCTTCCTATACAACCGCGTTAGTAAATTCAATTCATTCTATTCATGTTCCAAACAGATTCCTTTAATAGCGGCTGACTTAAACTGGTCAGCTGAACGAAATGAACTGCTGAACTAAAGAACTGTTTAAGTAAAGTGAGCTAAAAAACTGATAAGCTATGTTTCATCTATTAGTTCTCGAGTCCCACTCCCATTTGTATTAACGAAAGCTGGATTCAGTGTCGCGTTGAACTCCTGTTCATTGGAAACAAGCTATCTGCTGAGTGCAATAAGGCTGGTCTGAATATGGTGGGTGAGGTTTGGCCAGGTGCGGTTCTAGACCATGTTAAAAGAGATAGTATCACGTCTCGGCTGAAAGCGAATGCCTGAATTCTAATCTTCCCTTGTTTCGCGTGTAACTTTCGTCTTTTTCGTGCGATTCATAAACATTTTGTGTATTCTAGTAACTGAGGTCTACAAAAGGCTTTTTGCACATAACAGTTATCTTGTATTGTTACCTACTAGGACAAAAGTTATGGCCACTTGAAATTGTATTTTCAAACCAGTAAGGAAAGGCTAAAGTCGGGCGGTGCCGACTATATAATACCCTACACCACTCTCGTAATATTGAATAACTCTGATATATAAATTTTGTAATTCATGTATAAATTGTTTACATAAATTTACTTTTGGGACATTTTATACTTAAATAATACCCTGTACCACAGTGTGGTGTAGGGTATAAAACGATTGGATCTAAAGAGCCAAATCGGATGAAACATATATATGGGAGCTATAGCTAAATCTTTACCGATTTTCTTCAAATTCGGCAATGTTGGTTCAGGGATCAAGAAACTCTACCATTCTAAATTTCAAAACGATTGGATGTAAAATATAGCTTCTATAGAACTAAAGGGCCAAATCGGACGAAACATATATATGGGAGCTATAGCAAAATCTTAACCGATTTTCTTCAAATTCGGCAATGTTGGTTCATGGATCAAGAAACTCTACCATTCTAAATTTCAAGACGATCGGATGTAAAATACAGCTTCTACAGGACTAAAGAGCAAAATCGGACGAAACATATATATGGGAGATATAGCTAAATCTTAACCGATTTTCTTCAAATTCGGTAGTGTTGGTTCATGGATCAAGAAACTATACCATTCTAAATTTCAAAATGATTGGATGTAAAATACAGCTTCTATAGGACTAAAGAGCAAAATCGGACGAAAGATATATATGGGAGCTATATCTAAATCTGAACCGATTTCAACCAAATTCAATAGCGATCTTAACAGCCGCGAAATACTCTAAACTGCATAATTTCAGAATGATCGGAGTGAAATTGCGACCTGTAGTCGACGAACAACTTTACATGGACAGACGGACGGACGGACGGACGGACGGACGGACGGACGGACGGACGGACGGACGGACGGACGGACGGACGGACAGACGGACGGACATCGTTAAATTGACTCAGCTAGTGATTCTGAGTCGATCGGTATACTTTAAGGTGGGTCTAGCTGTGTTATTTTCAGGTGTTACAAACACCTGCCGTGAAACAAACTTATAATACCCTGTACCACAGTGTGGTGTAGGGTATAAAAAAAATAGATTTTTATTTAAAAAAAATAGATTTTTATCCGTCCGTCCGTCCGTCTGTCCATGTAATGTTGTTCGTCGACTACAGGTCGCAATTTCACTCCGATCGTTCTGAAATTTTGCAGTTTAGAGTATTTCGCGGCTATTGAATTTGGTTGAAATCGGTTCAGATTTAGATATAGCTCCCATATATATCTTTCGTCCGATTTGGCCCTTTATTCCTATAGAAGCTGTATTTTACATCCAATCGTTTTGAAATTTAGAATGGTAGAGTTTCTTGATCCATTAACCAACATTGCCGAATTTGAAGAAAATCGGTTAAGATTTAGCTATAGCTCCCATATATATGTTTCGTCCGATTTGGCCCTTTAGTCCTATAGAAGCGGTATTTTACATCCGAACGTTTTGAAATTTAGAATGGTAGAGTTTCTTGATCCATGAACCAACATTGCCGAATTTGAAGAAAATCGGTTAAGATTTAGCTATAGCTCCCATATATATGTTTCGTCCGATTTTGCTCTTTAGTCCTGAAGAAGCTGTATTTTACATCCAATCATTTTGAAATTTAGAATGGTAGAGGTTACTGATCCATGAACCAACACTACCGAATTTTAAGAAAATCGGTTAGGATATAGCTATAGCTCCCATATATATGTTTCGTCCGATCTGGCCCTTTAGTTCTATAGAAGCTGTATTTTACATACAATCGTTTTGAAATTTAGAATGGTAGAGTTTATTGATCCATTAACCAACACTACCGAATTTGAAGAAATTCGGTTAAGATTTAGCTATAGCTCCCATATATATGTTTCATCCGATTTGGCTCTTTAGATCCAATCGTTTTTATACCCTACACCACACTGTGGTACAGGTTATTATTTAAGTATTAAATGTCCCAAAAGTAAATTTGTGTAAACAATTTATACATGAATTACAAAATTTATATATCAGAGTTATTCAATATTACGAGAGTGGTGTAGGGTATTATATAGTCGGCACCGCCCGACTTTAGCCTTTCCTTACTGGTTTTGTCATTTTTTTGTATTTTTTCCACTTATAGTATTGTTAACAAAGACAATTTGTTTGTAAAGTATAACTCCAAATGGCCATAACTTTTGTCTCAGCGGATATATCAAGTTGCAATATTCTTCCATCCAAAAGCAAATTGTTGCTGTATTTTCAAAAAATATAATGAGAATGGAATCGATTTAAGGATCGTAGGAAAGGATCAGGAAAAACAAACAAAAATGTTGTCAAAGGAAATTTTATATTTCCATATAATTTTTAAAAATTAATAGATCTCAATTATTTTTTTTGTAATTTGTACGTCTTGACACCAGAAATAGAGGATAATTGTACTATTATTATATTTGTAAATATAAATCCCACAATTCCGAAAATAAATTTAAAAATCCCCCAAAAAAGGGAATTCTTTGGGTTTTCCCCAAAATCTGTTAAAATAAATGTGATATCATGACCTAGATTGTAGGTCATGATATCACAAATCGAATGTAATTCGCGAATCATTATATTGCCAAAAGTCAATCTCACAATTCCCAAAATAATTTTGAAAATCCCCAAAAATGGGATTTTTGGATTTCCCTCTATATCTACTATACTAAAAGCCGCGTTTCAGATTCCCTTTGCAGTTTAACTTACAACACCTTACCACATATAAATATGCCAAAAGTTTTAACATTTTAGCTTTGCGATTGGACAAAATATGTATGGCTTACTTTTGAAATTTGTGTAAAAAATGGTGTAAATTTGAGCCGCTTGGTAACAATACCCGGGTATATTTTTGACCCGAACATTCTCTGGTAAGTTTCCTTTAAGATGATATTAAATATGTGATACCCTTTTTAACTAACTTCTTCTAAAAACTCGAAAATACGACATATCGCGACCTAAGAGTGAAAAGGCGCTAAGTCCACTTTTTCCTAAATGTATTTTTTGAAGCGGAACGTAAGATAAGTTAGATATACATCGATTTGAAAACAAAAAGCCAAAAAATCATGCTTTGTCATCTTTAAAAGCTGAATCGTAAAAGCGCTAAGTCCATAATTCCTTTATAAAAACATTCATATACAGTAAGTATTTTGCCTCTCCTGTACAATTTTAAAGATTGCACTTAGCGCCTTTACGCTCTTAGGTCGCGATATACTTTTTTTTTAAACTTACAAAAAATCATTTTTTTTTAAATATAACTTCACGTGGCCATAACTTTTGTCCTATTTTGCTTCGTTATTTACAAAATGCTAGCACAGGGTCGGGGAAAAAATTAAAAATTCAATTTTCAAATGCAGATATCTCGGTAACTATACAAGATAACTGTTATGTGCAGAAAGCCTTTTGTAGACCTCAGTTACTAGAATACACACAGATTTTATGAATCGGACGAAAGAGACGAATTAACACGGGCTTAAACATTTTGTTTACCCGAGGTTGCCAAATGTGAGGCCATGCAGCTTCGCCCCTGCATTCCACGGTGGCCTCAAACTCAAAACTTAACTTATCTAATACCTCTTCTACAAACATGCAAAGTTTGGTCGCAATCGGTTGTTTGGTTAAGAAACGGAAGAATTATTTCCCTTTTTTGGAATTCGTCCCACTGTGCAACGCTAGGGCTGACATTTAATATTTGTTTCCCATCGATTTTACTTAGAAGCCTCAAATTCCGACGGTAGAGCTAACATTTGATATTACGATTCATTTTAGGTCCATATTTTGATATTGGCAAATCAAGTTTTTCAGGCTAATATATTCTCTCCAGTGATTAATTAGTTCATTGCCTTTCCCACGCACCCTCGTATTTGTGGTCTGTGGTGGCCTTTAGTTTTGGTTTGGATTATTTTTGTGTGCGTAAATAAGTATGATGGCTGCTTTTGATTAAAAGTAACGAGTTTTTCATGTCAGACTAACTTTATTTTAATGCCGAGTAGAAATACATTCTTAATATGTTTGCGGTTTTTGGTTTTCATGAGTAGTACTGCTTCTACTACTGTTGTATTTTTTTTTATTATTTTATGTTTGTATGATTTATTAACACGATACACAAATACAAACAAATACTTATTATATATGCACATAACATTCGATTCTAAATTCATATATATGTATATATATATAGAATTCCCTCGCATCATTGAGAGGCAGAGAAGAAGTAGCAATTTCTGAATACGAGTATGAGTGAGGGTTTATACTGCGAACCCTGCAAAACGTTATCCTTTATATTCGAGTACGTATACGTACGAACATCCATCCTGTGCTGATGGTGTGTATGAGAAATACATACCTATACTCATTTCGTTTTATTACTATTTATGAGTTGAGAACGAAGGGCTTCATGCTTCTCCTTCAAATATAATCCCATTCACATTTAACATTTTCGCATTTTCTCCTTTTAGCCAAGCCAAACATTCGCATGTAGCCTCACATATATAAGTACACATGTTGGTACGCCATAGGTATACACGTATCCTTTTGTTGGTAACTGACACGCCAATGGAGATTTTTGATTTGAAATTAGTTTGGTTAGGATTCACTTGTTTTCTTTAGAAAAATCATTGAATTTACTAAGATTTCATATATATTTATGTGCCCTGAGCATTGTTTGTGGAACGTTATTTGTATTCTTTTTTTATGTATTCAGGATTATTGATAGATATATTTTTTATAAGGAGACAGGTACAAATGTGAGCGTGATACACGGAAAGAAAATTAAACAATAGTTTCGAAACAAATAATAATATTTCAGTCATTTAGGAAATATAAAACATATGTATTTAACATACCCGGGGAGGAGAAACGAGGTTTGAAATTAGGTAATATCCTGAAAACACTATGCAACAAATTTTTTATCGAAGGGCTGTGCATAACATTATATGGTGTAATATGAAGTCCTAAACACAAAAAAAATATGAAAACAAATTTTATGGCCCATTTGTTTTTTAAAAAATCTTCTTTAAAATTCCCATTTAATTGTAAGGTTGGACTACAGTTTTTTAGCTGTATACTCGTTAAAGCCGGGTTACGCGTTAAAAGAAATTATGAGGACTACAAATGTTAATAATGGCACCTCCATGTGATAACAACAGATTAGTATCTGTCCTTAAAACAATTTTTGCTGACTCAAATTAAAAACTAGAAAAAAATCGGTATATATAAGATGCTGCGGGCCAAAAGTGTATCACATCGATGGAGTGACCTAACAGACCTCAAGAATATTTGGCGGAAATCCGTTTTGGGCCATTTGAGCAATGTCCGTCAGCCTGTCCGTCTGTCTGGTTGGTGCGCACGAAAGCTTTCGACAGTATTAACCGATTGACTTCAAATTTAGTATGTGTCAATATTTTTTATACCCTCCACCATAGGATGGGGGTATTTTCATTTTGTAACTCCCTTTGTAACACCACTAAATATTGATCTGAGACCCCATAAAGTATATATATTATTAATCGTCCTAATATTCTAAGACGATTTAGCCACTGTCAATCTGTCCGTCCGTCTGTTGTAATCACGCTACAATCTATAATACTTGAGCTAGGTGGCTGAAATTTGGTACATATACTTCTTATATCTGCAGGTATGTTGGGATTGAAAATGGGCAATATCTGTCCATTGGTTGATATAGCCCCCATATAGAGCATCTCCCTGATCTGACTTCTTAACGCCACAGAGACCTCAAATTTCAACTGATCGGGCTGAAAATTGGTAACTGTGGTTTATTTATACCAGGAACAACGAACAAACGAACAACGGTAGGCATAGGTCCATGTTTTGATATAGCCCCCATTCAAAGGTCCCTCTAGATTTGACTTCGTAACGCCACAAAAAACCTCAAATTTCAAAGAATTGGGCTGAAATTTGTTACAAGTGTTGCCTAGGCAATAAGGAGGATCAGATATCTGAGTGGTACACGAAAATTTGTTTGCCTAAAGTCTTCGGAGAAATTCGAAAAACGAACAAGAGAAGACGAATCATTGTGCACAATGACAATGCAAGCTCTCACACATCGGCTCAAACCAGCGCCTTTTTGACCGGTCAAAACGTCGAATTGATGGGTCGTCCGCCGTACAGCCCTGATTTGACACCCAATGACTTATTCTTATTCACTCACATCAAGAAAATAGTGCTTGGTCAACGTTTTTCGACACCAGAAGCAGCTGTCAAAGCGTTCAAAAACCATGTTTTGGAGGTGAATTTTCAACACACTGTAACCAAGACACGCCTATGTCAAAGGAAGATCCGTGGAAACAGCTCTACATGAGGTAGTGCACCACATAGAAGAGTCCTTCAGTAAAGAAATGTATACACTTGCTGTTTGCATAGACATTGAGGGCGCATTTAACAATGTACAGACTGACACACTTATCCAGTCCTTAGACGAGTTTCAGGTTGACCGGGCGCTGAAAAACTGGATCAACAATATGCTAAGGAATAGGTGGATTATTTGTGGGTCATATGACGTAAAAATTAGAGACAAGGTAAATCGTGGAATAACTCAGGGGGTCATTTTATCGCCTCTTCTATGGGTTACGACGATACACAGTCTCCTAAAAGCCCTCACCAATGAAGGACTTAAACCAGTCTGTTATGCAGACGACGTTGTAATCCTTCTAAGGGGCTTTCACCCAAATCTATTATGCAGAAGAGCGGAAGAGGCACTTAACATAGCATATAACTGGGCACAACAAAGGGGATTAAATGTTATCCCAGACAAAACAGAAATATGTCTATTTACAAGGAAAACGAAGATCCCAAGTTTTACAGAGGGACCCCACAAGGAGGAGTTCCTGAATAAGATCAGAAACTGAACTGGAAAGATCATCTTAAAGAAAGAGTTACAAAGGCCTACAGATGTTGGTCGTTGTGCAGAAGAGCTATAGGTTCAAAATGGGGACTACGTCCAAATATGACTCACTGGCTTTACATGAGCGTGATTAGACCAATAATCACCTACGCCTGTGTAGTGTGGTGGACATCAATGGACAAGAAATGCAACGTAATACCTTAGCGCGGCACTTAGAACCGCACCAACAAGCGCATTGGAGACTATACTGAACATCCAACCAATATATATCGGAACACTGGCTCATGTGACAGTGGGAACCAGCTGCCACCCTGATGGGCCCAAGCTAGGAGGAAGGACGGGTCTGGGACTTTTTATTGATGAATCAGAAGTCGCACTTTACTGTGAACTGGCTCAGTAATACCACAAAGCCTAAATATGGCAACATCTTCACAGATAGCCAAATGGCGATCAAGGCAAGAAATGGAAAGGGTGAAATCCAGAACTGTGCTAGACTGTAAGAGAACTATAAATGATTACTCATCCTATGACAATTGCGTATTTTTTGGTACCATTACACAACGGAGTGATTGGAAACGAACGGGCAAACAGCTTGCCTTCAAAGGCCAGAGAACTTTGAGTAATAAACTTAGAAAATTGGAAACCTTTCGAACCAACGGAGGATGAGTTGAAGCACTGGGCAGTGATGCCTCACAAAACTGTGTGGAATAGCGCAACAGTAGGAGCAACTGCAAAGATACTGTGGGGTGACCCAAATGAAAAGAAAACAAGAAGCTTTCTGAAACTAAACAAAATCGATATTAGTAAGATGATGAGTGTTCTAACGGGACACTCAAACTTACAATCACATCTTCATCGCATAGGACTAGCAGGAAACGACGAATGCAGGGCATGCAGGGAAAACATCGAAACGATCGAACATTTTCTGTGTCACTGCCCGGCTTGTACACATGCAAGATCCCAAAATTTCGGGTCCGACATACTACCAGACTTGACTCATCTCAGAGGATATGACTGGAAGATACTGAGAAAATTTGTGTCTAGTACCGATTTTCTGTAACTCGTGAGGTATAAAAAGATAATAAATAAGGAGCGCACAACAGGCGGAACCATGGACATGAGACGTTTAAACGTCTCCTCTCTTCAACCTAACCTAACCTAACCTGACCTAAGTATTTGTAACATAGGTAATAAACCGACTTTTACAATTAAAGGTAGACAAGAAGTACTAGACGTAACGTTTGCTACTGACCGGCTGCCAGACAAAATTATTAAGTGGAATGTACTGGACGACCATTCATTCTCAGACCACCGTTATATTGAGTTCAAACTCGCTGAAAAAGCGCCTGAACCTGCCTCCACAGAAATGTGAGAAAAGCAAAGTGGCACCTGTATGAGAACAATTTCAAGAAAGTCCTCAGCTCCAAACTTCTGTACGAACCGAATGTCAAAGCCGGTCTGGATAATCTGGTCGAGCATATCACCACATCATTCAATAGTTTCCTTGAAGAAGCCTGTCCAAAAACAAGGTACAAGGTTAAAACTAATCCCCAATGGTGGACTTCAGAGCTAACGGCTATGAAAAAGACCTGCAACAATCTATTCAACAAGGCGCAAAGACGCTCTTGGTATAGCTTCTGTGGCGAAGTGGAAAAGGTCACCCTGTACAGTGGATTACTTGCAGGATGAGGCAAATAACTGGACAAAAAACAGCGAGCAGTCGCTGAGTATACACACATTTCCCGGGGAACTCACCAACAGAACCCGAAGATCAACAAGATCAACAAGACCAACAAGAAAGCGAGTGGACTGCGAGCATTGCTAGCTTGTTGACTGAGAGATCCAGAAAAAGCTGGGCTATTAACAGCTTTGAGCCCTTCAAGTCACCTGGACCAGATGGCATCACTCCAGCAGAAATGCAGAAAATGTTGAAGTACAGTATCCCCTGGCTGGAGAAAATTTATGTAGGCTGTATCAGGCTTTAATACATACCGAATCGATGGAGTGGTATTCATACCTAAAGCGGGGAAAATATCACACACCAATTAGCCTATCCTCCTTCCTATTGAAAGGTCTGGAAAGACTTTTAGATTATTTCATTAGGGAAAACCTGGATACAAAACTCCTGTCGGTGAACCAACATGCTTACAATAAGGGGAAGTCTGCAGAATCAGCCCTGCACGAACTTGTGAGCACTATCGAATCGTCCCTGCATTTCAAGGTATTCACCATGGTGGCATTTCTTGACATAGAAGGGGCTTTTAACAACATTCACCCAGATGCAGTAATTGCGGCATTGTCACATCTAAAAGTTAACTCTAGTTTGATTAGACTAATTCAAAGTCTGCAAACGAGAAGACGCATAATAGCATGTCTTGGGTCCACAACTCTAACAAGGTTTGTAAACAGAGGGACCCCACAAGGAGGAGTACTATCTCCACTAATTTGGAACCTAGCGGTGAATGAAATCCTGATATATCTAGAACGTTGTGGCTGCAAGGTCGTGGCATATGCGGACGACGTGGCAATCGCAGTGAGTGGCAAATTCGAAAACGTCCTCTGAGACATTCTACAGGTGGCTCTGAACAAATTGGCTAGATGGGCCAGAAGCAGCGGTTTGGGCATAAACCCAAACAAGACAGAATTGGTTCTCTTTACTAGGATGAATAATGTCCCACATGTGGACCGTCCACCTCGGATTAATGGAACAGATCTAGTCTTTTCTGAAAGTGAAAAAATTTTATGAATAATTCTAGATAGAAAACTGTTCTTTAGATATAACGTATTGGAACGTGAAGGGAAGGCCAAGGTCGCCTTACATTCCTGCAAAAAGGCTGTAGGGTCGCGGTGGGCCCTCTCTCCTAAAATCGTCCACTGGATATATATAGCAGTAGTTCGTCCTATACTGTTATACTGGATATATATAGCAGTAGTTCGTCCTATACTGTTATACTGGATATATATAGCAGTAGTTCGTCCTATACTATTATACTGGATATATATAGCAGTAGTTCGTCCTATACTGTAAGCGGGACCTAGTGTTACCACGGTCTGAAATGCCCTCATCGAAACCAACCTGTTTGATATACAAATTTTTCGATAGTACGAATATAGGTACTGGAAATATCTGTTAGGCTACCTAGAAAGGCCGACCCCAGTATGTCCAGTCGTCGTTTACTCAGAGCGGGGCAGTTGCATAGCAAGTGCTCAATGTTCTCCACTTCTTCCTCATACCCACTGCTTCTGCAGAACTCATTAGAGTCAATGCCCAATCTTCTGGCGTGTTCGCCGATCAGGCAGTGTCCCATCAGAACTGATAACGTAGACAATCTTTTCCTCTCTAGTGCGAGGAGATATTTTGACCTTCTCAGGTCATATCTTGGCCAGATTTTTCTAGCTACCCTACAGGTGCCGATTTTTGCCCATCTTTAGTTGGATTGCCTGATTGCCTCTTGCCTAATCCAATCCTAAGCTTGTATGTGGATAGTGGCACACCAATATATGCAAAATCTTCGGGAATTTGTTATGTTTACCCGTTGTAGGCGGTCGGTGGATTCAGCATTAAGGATCAGCTTGATCTGCCGCTTTTTTCTATTCCCTTTACTATCCTTGCTTCTTCTCCAGTTGTGGGTCGGAAGACCAGGAATGGAGTTTTTAGTAACTCGAGTATGTCAGCCGAGACAGATGGTTCTTCTGTAAACCTGGTGAGGGCTCTGACATGACTAGGGACGTCGTTTTTCTCGACAACATCCAACTGGGCGCCCGGCCATACCCAACCCACTCGACTCAAAGCAGCCTTATACAGGTCTACTGATCACCCAAAGCTAAGAGATTTGCTCTCCCCTGATTAATAGTTGCAGATTGTTGGTGTGTCCGGCATCTCTCTTAGGACAGTGATGCATTGGGCATAGGCGCTCCATTGCACATGACTCCATATGTCCTGGGGGATGGTGCCATCCTCACAGCAGAAGTTTGCAGAAAATTCGTTACGGAGGTATACATATGTTTTCGAAATATGACACATTTTCGTAGATCGCCTCAAATATTTTCAATATTTAAATGTCGCTCTCTGATTGCACAGCGTGGCTTATAAAATGTGAAGAAATCAGGTCGAGATATACAGCTATATGGGGATATATCAAATCTTTGACTATACTGTCAATTTCCGATAGGGTTTATCCTTGAACCAATTATTTAGAAATTAGCTTTTTGCAATTATTGCACAACTAGGGAACATTTTTTGAAACTTCTCTTGTTTTAACGAGAATTAAAATAGTTAATGTTTTCTATGAAAAACCCAAAGTTCAAATAATTTCCAGAAATTTCTCCATAAATGTTTCATTCGTTTGCTTACCTTCAATTGTTCCTGGTTTAAATCGTTTCGATGTTTGTTGGGTGTGTTTGTCAGACAGTGAATGCGACGATAAAACTGAATGGGACGGAACAGAACTGACACTCTGTTCTGTCCTATATCTATGTATGTCTGCCCGTCCTTCTGGTGTTGTTTGGTGGTGTAATGTTCACGTAGTCTTGTTTATATTTTATGATCCTGTATTTGTTACACGTACACCGTATGGGGGTATATGTAAACGTACAGAAGTGGAAAACACTGGAAGTAAAAGAGGGAAATGAAAAATTATTATTACACACTCATTTATATTTGTTGATGTTTATGTATATAAGATTACAAATAACATACAACCATAGTTTCATTTGTATACAAAGCATAAAATATTTTACTTAATTTTTATTTTTGTTTTAAACACGCTCCCTTAAAAAAAAATTCAGCAAATACTTGTATTTTGTATGTAACCACTACACCCTACAACAGTGCCTTAATAATATCCTATTTTAAGTACAGTATGTTCAATATGAAATCACAGTGGAGAGCAGGTTTGCTGAATAGGTTCAAAACAAGTCCGATTTTAAAATATGCAGAAATAAAATTAATTTTGAACTCAATCGCAAATTGAATTTAATTAATTAAGTTTAAAATTGGAAATTGTGCTATCACGAAAATGGTAAGTAGTACCAATATTTCTCTTAGTTTAGAGATGTATTGTAAAACCAAAAATTTTACTTAAGAAATTCTTGTATATCGATGGCTTATATCCAAAATGGGCTATATTAAACCAGTAAGGAAAGGCAGAAAGTCGGGCGGGGCCGACTATATAATACCCTACACCTCCCTAACAATGCGATAAGGGTCATTGCCATAATAATTTGGAATAATTGGTAAATGGGTAGAAACATATTATCTAATTCTGAAACGATAATCGCTAAATTAAGCAATATTCGTTCCTAAATTGAGAAACAACTTTCTGGAAAATGTTAATGATCGGAAGTAAAATACAACTTCTATAGCGGTTTGATACCAAATCAGGAGGAACAATCAATATAAATCTGAACCGATCTTCCCTGAATACTCATTCATGTAAAAAGACCTCCTTCTGTCGAATTTCGTACTGATCGCATATAAAATACAGTCTCTACAGCGCCTACATGTCAAATCGGGGGTAACGTATATATGGGGGCTATATCTGAATCTGAACCGATTTTCTCCGAATTTAGCAGTATTCCTTCATGTAATAAGAAACCTCTCTTTGCCGAATTTCGCACTGATCGGATATAAAATAACATTTATACAGCGCTTACAAGTCAAATCGGGGGTAACGTATATATGGGGGCTATATCTAAATCTGAACCGATTTTCTCCAAATTTAGCAGTATTCCTTTATGTAATAAGAAACCTCTTTCTGCCAAATTTTGCACTGATCGGATATAAAATACAGTTTTTACAGCGCTTACATGTCAAATCGGGGGTAACATATATATGGGGGCTATATCTGAATCTGAACCGATTTTCTCCGAATTTAGCAGTATTCCTTCATGTAATAAGAAACCTCTCTTTGCCGAATTTCGCACTGATCGGATATAAAATAACATTTTTACAGCGCTTATATGTCAAATCGGGGGTAATGTATATATGGGAGCTATATCTACATCTGAACCGATTTCTTCCAAATTTAACAGAGTTCATTCATGTAATAATAAACCTTTTCATGCCGAATTTCATACTGATCGGGTAGAAAATAAAGTTTTTACAGCGCTTACATGTCAAATCGGGGCTAACATATATATGGGGGCTATATCTAAATCTGAAACGATTTTAACCAAATTCAATAGGGATCGTCCTTGGGCCAAAAATAAGATATGTGTAAAGTTTCGTCGAGATCGGATCATAATTGCGACCTGTACTTTGATTACAAGAATACATGCACAGACGGACAGACAGACGGACAGACAGACAGACAGACGGACATAGCTAAATCGACTCAGAAAGTGATTCTAAGTCGATCGGTATAATAAACGATGGGTCTATTTCTTCTCCTTTTGGGTGTTACAAACAAATGCACAAAGTTATAATACCCTGTACCACAGTGTGGTGTAGGGTATAAAAACCCAATTTTTCAGGAGAGCAAAAAAACTGTTGAATTTTATTATTTCGCGATAATTTTTATATGATATGAATTATGTATATGAACGTGTATAATACATACCTTCAAATTGTTAATTCACACCATATTTAATTTATCGCGAAATAATAAAATTCAACAGTTTTGGATATAAGCCGTCGATATACTCGTAAAAGACAACATTGCTGAAATTCTCTAAGAAAGTAAGGCGGAATTGATAAATCAGGAAGGAAAGGCTAAAGTCGGGCGATGCCTACTATATGATACCCTACACCACTCTAGTAAGACTGGATAACAATAAAAATCTCCAATGTATACTTCAAATAAAATTTGTTACGTATCTGCCTCTGTAGCCAAATCGGACGGAACATATATGTATATGGGAGCTAGTGTGTCCATAGATCAATAAACTCTACCATGCTAAATTTGAAAAGAAAATTGCTGTAAACCATAGCTTCTATAGGGCTAACGGGACAAATCGAACGAAATATATACACAGTACAGCATTTTCAGCTCATTTGATCTGGGACTCAATTCTATAAATTGGACGTGAAAGTACCCCCAAAAATAAGAACTTCTGCATCATTCGTTTAGTCAAGTCGGCTCAATTAATAATTTAATGGCCATACGATTTTTTTCTTCTCAAGATGGATTTTTAGCACTTTTTCTATATTTTTTTCTCGGTATACTGTACGGAATATCTCTTTTATCTCTTTTGTGTCTGAACCATAGTTTTAGATATTGAATAGGAGATAAAAAATGAGGAACAAACCTATCCAAAAAAAGTGCATTCAGTGCCTTAAAAATTGCAAAAATTCCCACAATGTCATAAAATATCTGTCAGTAAAATATTGAAAAATACGTATACGTAATATCATTAATAAATACACGTATAAAACAGAACATATATAAACAGACCAGAACATTTTTGCGATTTTGGGGCTACTTTCACGTCCAATTCTCTGAATTGAGTCCCAAAATCATGTGTTGTACTGTGATATATATGGGACCTTTATCTAAATCTGAACCGCTTTCTTCAAACTCTGCTCCATGAATAAAAAAAATTTAACATGATAAATTTCAAAACAATTAGATGCAAAATATAGCTTCTATAGGGCTCGGACGAAACATATACAGAGTGTTTCTGTTAGAGGTGTGGTTTTCAAGAAGAAATAAAACGCATATAATTTAATGTTATGGCCAAGAATTAAGCTTTATTACAAAGATAAGGGTTTGCCATTATGACCAATTTTCGACCACTTTTTGCAGCATTTGGGGCTGTATGTCAGCCATAACGCGTCGAATATTCTCTTTCAAGGCGTCAATCCTGTCGGGCACATAGCACCATCAAAATAGTCCAGCGGTGTTAAATCGCACGATCTTGGATGCCACGCTACAGGCCCACGATACGAGATAATGCGCTCACCAAAAGTTTCCTTCAATAAATTGATTGTTTCGTTGGCTCTTTGGCACGTAGCGCCGTCTTGTTGAAACCAAAGGTCGTCCACATCAACATCATCCAATTCAGGCACGAAAAAGTCATTAGTCATGGCTCTATAGCGTTCCCCATTGCCTGTAACATTATGGCCGGCTTCATTTTTGAAGAAATATGGACCAATGATTCCCTCTGCCCATAGAGCATACAAAACAGTGACTTTTTGTGGATGTAACGGCGTCTGAACAATGGTTTGTGGATTATCATTAGTCCAAATGCGACAATTTTGTTTATTAACGTACTAATTCATCCTAAAGTGAGCTTCATCGCTGAATTTACCGCTTAATTCACACCATTATTATCCCCTCACCTTAGAGAGGAGGGTATATATCATTTGCTACGAGCCAAAAGTGTAACACATCGAAGGAGTGACCTAAGACCCTAAGTATGTTCGGCGGATATCCATTTTGGGTCATTTTAAGTCGAATGAGAAATGTTCGTCCGTCCGTCTGTTTGTCTGTCTGTCTGCTGACTGGTGCGCACGATAACTCTCGAAAGGAGTAACCGATTGACTTTAAATTTGGTATGCGGTAATATTTTGTTCTATATCAGGTTAATTTCGAAGATGGGCCGTATTGGTCCACTCCTTCTAGTACCTCCCACACAAATGGTTAACATTTAGTGAAATATTGATTATTTAATAAATCCTATACTACTTATTTGAATTCTCTGAAATTCTACACATAGTATTAGATTACTAGTCACTATTACCTCGAGAAAAATGGGCCAAGTTGCCACGTCCCTTTTGGCACCAACCACACAAAAGTATCATTTTGCACCAAAAGTAAGCAGCTTATAACTTTAATACCAGTTTATAAAAATACTTGAAATTTTGTACAGTGTAATGCTTTTATAGTGTCTATAGCCCTGTGAAAACGGGACTTTATTGCCACACCACTTTTTGCACCTCCCACACAAAGGAACCATTTTGCACAAAAAGTTAAGAGCTTACAGCGTGAGTACCAATGCTCGAAAATGTTCTATTCAGCGAAAAGTAGGTGTATTTGTTAGAAACCTTCTGGTACCTCCCACACAAATTGACAGAATAATTCGTTTAATATTCCATATTACATTACTCACAAAGTGAGGCTATAGCTTAGTCGGTTTACCCGACTGAAAGTTTCTTACTTGTTTTTTTAAAAGTTTTCCCCAAAATTTTATGGGGATTTTAAATTTAAAAAATGAACCGATTTTTGCAAAGTTTATGTCGTTTCAAAGAGAATATAACGGGCAATTTCTTGATGAATTTTTTTAGGTGTATAAGTTTTGTTTTAATTTTTCTTTTAGAAGCTATAATTTAAAGAATTGCTACCCCTTCGATTTTTTGTAATACATACAAATGTATAATTTTCTTATAATGCTACCCCAGTATTTTTAAAAGTTATGGACGAAATACTAAGGAATGGCCGGCAATTTGGGACATTTTTCTTCTGTTTCTGCACATATTTATTTTAAAATCCCTTTGCAAGTAATTTTACCCGCAGTGCTTTGCAGAAACAGAGGAAAAATGTAAAAAATTACCTTCTGCCTTAATATTTCGTCCATAACATTACAAATTTGAGTTCCCAAAAATTCAGCCAAGTTAGTTAACTCCTTAAAGAAATAAGTTCAGACACAGAAGGTGTTCTATTGATTCCACCTTCTCCTCGTGTCCACAGCTTCTGCAAAAGTCATTATGCAAGACCTTTAACTTATCTGCGTGCCGTCCTATAAGACAGTGAGTGACCCGTCATGACAGACAGTATAAGTGAGACGTCCGTTCTCGACAACGACTGCAGTACTTTGGTGCGTTTTGAGTCTATGCGGGGCCACATTAGCCTGGAATGTATGCTGTTCCTGAATAGTGACCACCTGCCATTTGTTGTCGTAAGTGCACTATCACTCAAGAAGAGATTGCAGGTCGCTAGAGGCATGCCCAAATGTTCCAGTTCCCCTGGAGCCTTTATAATAGTTCTTAGTCTTGCAAGTTCATCAGCTTTGCGGTTCCCTGGTATGTTCCTGTGGCTAGGCAAACAGACATTCGGTGAATATTGAACTGTTCAGCCATCTCGTTAAGAGATCTACGACTGTCGAGGTCAGTTTTTAAATTCAGGAAAATAGTTTCCAAGGACTTGATAGCAGCCTGACTATCAGAGAAAATATTTATACCGACTTTGGTCATCACATTAATTTCAGTTCCTTCAACATTTGAACATTTTTAAAATAAAATCTTCATTTTTATTATTTTACCGTAAAGTCTGATAGGTTATGAATAAAATAAGACCAATCCGAAAAAAATAGAGGCATAACTTACAAAGCTGTAGATTATTTCGCAAATCCAACGACTAATGATATCAAAACATAATACCGAAGGTTTATTGACATCTACGCTACATAACCGAATAATCGAATAAAATTATTCTTTGATTTTCGACTTTACAATAAAATAATGTATGTTTAATTATTTTATTTATTTATAATTGTGCATTTTTCGATGTTTTTATATACAAATTATTACATTTTTCTCAAAAAATAGGATTTTTCGCAAAAAAATAAATAGATTGCATCTATGTTTTGAATTTAGAGGAGAAGGTTTTTTTGCGAATATTTTTTGTTTAAATGCATATACTATAATGCAAACATCTGTTTATATTACTGTGATTATATTTTATATATTTTACTGCTATAAAATTCTGACAGTTGATGCCATTGGTCATGAGTAAATTTCCTTAAAATAATTCCTTCATTTTATATACATAAAATACAAATTTCGGAACATTCATTGATCGGGACTCCGGGAACCTGTAGAAAAACCCCGCTTTCCCGGGAATTGAAAAAGTCCGAGAAATAAAAAACTCTAGTTACTGTTACAACTGTTTCTAATTGAAAGAGATATTTACAGCATTTTTAGCGATCATAGGGTAGGATTTAGTAATAATCTATCGGGCATATACTTTAAAAATATATAGTCAAAATACTAAAGGTACATTCCATTAAAAGATAAATTGAAAAACCTTACCATAAAATATGTTGATTTTAATTTAACGGAATAGCATGCTTTCATCTACGCAAAAAAACGTTTTTTTGTTGCATAGTGTCATATCTATTCCAATTAAATGGTCCTTGTTATATACTCGGACCTTCTAGATATTATCGTGTGACCGTTGTTCTTTCCACTTCACATTATTATCAGTTAAGAATTAAGAACAACGATTGCGTGTATTTTTCACATTTCCTCTAAGAACACACGTTGTATTTTAAAGAATATTATTTCATTTTGTATAGGGTGATCCAATTAGACATTCTTTTATTTTGGTTTTATTCAGTATTGTTTGACAATTCATGAGGAAAAGACCCACACCGCAGCAACATCTTTAAATTATTCAGCTGTATTACGAAAATAATACTATGTTACAAAAAAAAATTTTTTGAATCCGGAACCTAAAAACTTTTTTTATATAGATTGAGGCATACAATTTTATGTAACTAAAACAAAAATGTTTTATGGTATATTTAAAAAAAAAAACAATTATTGTTCCAATTTTCATGGAAGGTGCCTTTAGTATTTTTTGAAGTACAAGCTCGATAAATCCGAGATACCATTTAAATTAATGGAAATTATGAGGGCCAAAAATGAAATATCATTTTCATGTAGAACCATAAGAAATAAATCGATTTTTTAAAAACACCGCTTTTTGCTGGCACGAAACAACCAAAAATAATAGAAAAAAATTCGCAAACAATTTTTTGTTTCATGATTTTAAAGCTAGCATCCTAACGAAGAAAACAGTGCCTGAATAAATGTGTAAATTATTACCCATTTTGTAAAAATAGGGAAATTAAAAAAAATATTTGTCATATTTATACCCTACACCACACTGTGGTACAGGGTATTATAAGTTTGTTTCACGGCAGATGTTTGTAACACCTGAAAAAACACAGCTAGACCCACCTTAAAGTATACCGATCGACTCAGAATCACTAGCTGAGTCGATGAGTCCGTCTGTCCATGTAAAGTTGTTCGTCGACAAAAGGCGCAATTTCACTCCGATCGTTCTGAAATTTTGCAGTTTAGAGTATTTCGCGGCTGTTAAGATCGCTATTGAATTTGGTTGAAATCGGTTCAGATTTAGATATAGCTCCCATATATATCTTTCGTCCGATTTGGCCCTTTAGTCCTATAGAAGCTGTATTTTACATCCAATCGTTTTGAAATTTAGAATGGTTGAGTTTCTTGATCCATGAACCAACACTACCGAATTTGAGGAAAATCGGTTAGGATTTAGCTATAGCTCCCATATATATGTTTCGTCCGATTTGGCCCGTTAGTTCTATAGAAGCTGTATTTTACATCCAATCGTTTTGAAATTTAGAATGGTAGAGTTGAACCAACCATGAATCAACACTACCGAATTTGAAGAAAATCGGTTAAGATTTAGCTATAGCCCCAATTAACATGTTTCGTCCGATTTTGCTCTTTAGTCCTGTAGAAGCTGTATTTTACATCCAATCATTATTTTGAAATTTAGAATGGTATAGTTCCTTGATCCATGAACCAACACTACCGCATTTGAAGAAAATCGGTTAAGATTTAGCTATAGCCCCCATATATATGTTTCGTCCGATTTTGCTCTTTAGTCCTGTAGAAGCTGTATTTTACATCCAATCATTTTGAAATTTAGAATGGTAGAGTTTCTTGATCCATGAACCAACACTACCGAATTTGACGAAAATCGGTTAAAATTTAGCTATAGCTCCCATATATATGTTTGGTCCGATTTGGCCCTTTAGTTCTATAGAAGCTGTATTTTACATCCAATCGTTTTGAAATTTAGAATGGTAGAGTTTCTTGATCCATGAACCAACATTGCCGAATTTGAAGAAAATCGGTTAAGATTTAGCTATAGCTCCCATATATATGTTTCGTCCGATTTTGCTCTTTAGTCCTGTAGAAGCTGTATTTTACATCCAATCATTATTTTGAAATTTAGAATGGTATAGTTCCTTGATCCATGAACCAACACTACCGCATTTGAAGAAAATCGGTTAAGATTTAGCTATAGCTCCCATATATATGTTTCATCCGATTTGGCTCTTTAGATCCAATCGGTTTTATACCCTACACCACACTGTGGTACAGGGTATTATTTAAGTATAAAATGTCCCAAAAGTAAATTTATGTAAACAATTTATACATGAATTACAAAATTTATATATCAGTGTTATTCGATATTACGAGAGTGGTGTAGGGTATTATATAGTCGGCCCCCGCCCTACTTTAGCCTTTCCTTACTGGTTTAATTTACTATGGATACTATAAAAACACTACACTGTGCAAAATGTTAAGTATTTGTATGGACTGGAATTGAAGTTATAAGTTATAAGACTGTAGGTGCTATAAAAGCATTACAATTCACAAAAATGCAGGTATTTCTATGCACTGCAATCAAAGTTATAAGCCGTTAACATCTAATGCAAAATGGTCCATTCACTACAAAAGGGGCGCGGCAACTTCGCCCATTTTTCTAAATACTATAGCAATTATAAACCTAATAAACAGGTGGTTTTTTAGACGTGTAGTTTTCAATCTGGCAATACTTTTATCGAAGTTGGTCTTTTGGATAGCTGTTACTTGATTTATGCTCAGTTTGGTTTGCCATTTCATAATGAATATACTTACTCCGGAACAACGTTTGCAAACTCGAAAAAGCTACCAAACGCTGCAAAAAAAAGTGGTTGAAAATTGGGCCTTTCGGTTGGAATTTATTCATGTCATGCGCGGCGGCCACTTGCCCGAAATCATAATGGCAAACCCTTATCTTAATAATAAAGCTAAATTCTTGGCCATAACATTCAATTTTATGCGTTTTATTTCTTCTTGAAAGCACCCTGTATATAGATTATGGGATAATCAATATTTCACTAAATGTTGACCCTTCGTGGGGGAGGAACTCGAAGGAGTGGATACAAATATTGACACATACCAAATTTTAAGTCAATCGGTTAACCCTGTCGAAAGTTATTGTGCGCGCGAACCAGACAGACAGACGGACAAGCTGACGGACATTGCTAAAATGGTTCAAAACGGATTTCCGCCAAATACTTTGGGGCCTCTGAGGTCACTCCATCGATGAGTTACACTTTTGGTTGGCAGCATCTGATGTATACTCTTATTCACAATAGGGGGGTATGAAAACCGAATTTTGTTGAAACTCTCTTATTTCTACGAAAAGTACTGTAATTTCTACATTTATCCATAGATTTTCTTTAAATAGGCATTGTCTCCTTCGTTAGGAAGCTAGCTTTTAAAATATGGAACAAACGATTTTTGGCGATTTTTTATTTTTAAGGTTTTTCCCTGCCAGCAGAAAACGATTTTTTTTAAAAAAAATCAAATATTTTCTAATTCTTTTAACAACAGTTACTGAACTTCTGCCTCCACATGAAAGTGTCGTTACTAACATTTGTAGTCCTCATAATTTCCTTTAATTTAATTTTGCATAGGGTAAGCGCTACGTGAGAAAAGTTTTTCGTGAACATGATGCTTTATCGAAAACCATATGGTGAGCATCATAAACACAATTGCCGCCGTCTTGGGGCTGATGTACAACCCGAAGAGATTCTCGAACTGCCGTTATATCTGCAAACATTTTGTTGGAATCATCGGTCATGGAATCATTATCATGCTATAAATAGTGATCGAAAATTGGACCTTCCGAATGGACCAACTACAGCGTAGACTCGGCCAACATTTAAATGAAATTATCTTTGAAAATTAAATGTCAGACATTATTCTTTCGACTTATTTTAAATATTCCGACATTGAATTATATTATAAGTGTTTGATATAAAATTAAAAAATGTCTAAATGGAACACCCATTACATTCGTTTTAGTTTGTGGAAGCAAAAAACACTGAAATAATCAGAAACACCATATTCTCCTTTTGGTGCTGAACATGTTTGTGAGTGTGAATCAGGGATGTAACGAATATTCGCATATGCGAATGCGAATTATTCGCATCATTTTTACATTCGCTTTCGCATTCGCAAAAACCATCTTTGGATTGTTCGCTTTCGCAAAAATATATTTCAGTATTCACTTCCATTTGTTAAAAATGTTAAATCTCCTTATTCCCTTCACACAATTTGAAGATGTTAATACCAATGAAAACCTCTGTAACTTCTCTTCAAAACAGTTGAAAAAATATGTTTGTCCTTGTGGTAACAGGACTGGAAAAGTATCAGTTCAGTTACTTAAATTTGCTGACACTAAAGGTCAAACTATTATTCGCATTCGCTTTCGCAAAAATGAATGTTTTACTATTCGCTTTCGCATTCGCAAGAAATACGAGTATATTTCAATATTCGCATTCGCTTTCTCTAAAGTCACTTTCGTTACATCCCTAGTGTGAATGTTGTTTGTTCCAAACATACTACTCGAGCATGCTATGCTAACCTACATTTCAACCTTCGGTTGTTTGCACGAATTCCGCATGATATCCTTTTGAAAATGTAATACATACAATAAGTACAAGTATTTAATACATTTCTTGGCATTTGGCACAAACCCTTTGCAAGGGCTGAAAAATCCAATGAATTTGAGGAGAGTTCTGCAGAAGCATTCAATCGGCCACCAACTACACAATTTCCAATTTTAAATTTAAAAAATATTAATCGGTCTAGTATCACAGAAGTTTTAAGAGATTTGAAATTGCACAGACCTCTGATCATTTACAGGACAGGTACCGGTAAGGGTTGACCCATATGAGCCATCTTCGAACAGAGAAAATATTTTCTAATTCATAAACTGAAGTAATTCAGTTAGTGCATTCGAGACTTCCAGAGCAATAGAGACTTCCAAACCTACAAAGAGTCGTTAGCCACATTTCGATATATTTCACTTTTGGCCAGTAGCAAATAATATATGGGGAATTCCATGAATATATATGGGAAATTCCACCACAAATCGACGGAATCCAAAAAATTCCGGTTTAAATGTTTCCCATTTTTATATATTTTTTAATACTCCTAAAGAAAAACTTTGTGGAATTTTTTGAGATTTTTCCGATGACTCGTTCAGAATTTGCTCTGTGTAACTTCTTAACTAGAGTGATCAAAAAACCGGTTTTTTTGAAAAAATAAAAAACCGGTGGATGGTTTATTTAAGTTATAAAAAAACCGGTGGACGGTTTTTTTCTTCGAAGAAAACCGGGGAAACCGGTAGAACCGGTTTTTTTCGGCATAACAAAACAGTATGAAAATTGCCGTTTGAAAAACATTTTCCTTTTTAAGAACAAAAAAGGCGATTTTTTAATATTACATTTTTAAAAGCGATGTCTTCTGATCAGGAATCTTGCACCAAATTTAGTCCTGTTGGATAGTAGTTATGAGTTGGATTGTGATGAATATTGTCATTTGAGTCAAACGGTCCTTTTATCTCATACTTATAACTAATTAGCTATTGTATTAAAAAACATTTTCCAAAAGTGTTATCGATAGTCTTTTCTTCAACCTTTTAAAAAAATTAGCAAATATATTTTCATTACTTTTTTGCAAAATTAAACTTTTTTGAAATTTTGGTAAAAACCTATGTTTCAATTTTTGATTTTTTTGCTCAAAAGAAAGCTTAGAAAATTTCCTTTAAAAGCTTTGTGACCTATTAATGGGATGGGACCTGTTGATCTATCAAAATAAATATAAACCTCTGAAAAAAATTAACGTTCAACCAAACATTTTAGCATTTCAGATGGGAAAAACAACCGTTTGACAAAAATGTCAATATTTGACACCCTCCAACTCGGAAAGTCCTTTACCGATCTCGTTGGAATTGTGTCACATAACTACTATCTGATAGGGCTACTTGGTGCAATTTGCATCCAGACAGAAGACATCCCTTTTAAAAATTAACCCACTTGACATGAAATTCCCCTTATGTAGTTCAGTCAAGAAAATATTAATATTTCGGGGTATTAAATAGAATATTTAATAGAGGTACTAAATCTTTATACATATATATTTTATATACACACTTTAGTGAAGGTGGGTATATACGAGTATATAAATATATAAGAGTATACACTAGTCGGTTTACCCAATTGAAATTTTCTTACTTGTTTTTGTTTCGGTTTGGAAGTGGGAGAATGCGTTTACTTTTCACATAACTTCTGCGCGTATGAATCATTTATTTTCTTTAAATTTTTGTAATTTGTATAGAAATTGGTGAATGGCTTCGTATTCTAGCAAAGTTGCCGAGTCTTTTTAGGCCATATAAGGAGATCTTTCATATTATTATCTTAATTTGTGATATTTTGTATATAAAGTTGTAAATAATTTTTAATATTTTAGTGATAATAAAAAACCCGGAAAACCGGTGGAAACAAACGAAAAAAACCGGTTGCACCGGTTGTTCGAAATTCATGATTTTGAGAAAAACCGGGGACGGTGGAAGCAAAAAACCGGTGGGCCGGTTTATTTTAAACCGGTTTTGATCACTCTATTCTTAACATATGATCTGACTAGCTTTAACCCGGTACGCTTCGCAGCCCCATCATTTATTTATTTTCTTTGTAGGGTACTGTAGAATAGTTATACCTCTTTCTTTCATAAACAAATGACTATTTTTCTTCGGAAAAATTATCTTGTTTATGTTCGTGGCATCAAGGTACAATAGTTATCCCTTTTCCCTTTTGTGCCTCTATAGTAGTATAGAAGTTATTACATAATCAATAATTCACTAAATATTAACACTTTGTGGGGGAGATACAAGAAGGAGTGGACCAATATGGCCCATCTTCAAACTTAGCCGGGGATGGACAAAAATATTACCTCGTACCAAATTTGAAGTCAATCGGTTACTCCTTTCGAGAGTTATCGTGCGCACCAGCCAGCAGACAGACGGACGGACATTGCTCATTCGACTTAAAATGACCCAAAGCAGATTTCCGCCGAACATACTTGAGGTCTTAGCTCACTCCTTCGATATGTTACACTTTTTTCCGTGGCAAATGATATATACCCTCGTCACACTAAAGTGAGGGTATAAAAAGGTAAAATTAATGCCTAGTTTAATTTACAGGACTTATAATTGCCATTGGGATCATATTTAATCATTTTCACTCCTTTCATTACCCCAATGTGTCATAATTTACCATTTTTCCACCACTGTACAACATTTAATCTTTTTTGCCCCAACAGTGCCACTAAAAGTGTGCATTTATGATTCACTGCACTACTTAACTTAAATCAATATTTTATTATTCCACTGTTCTTCTAAAGTATGAAATTGTATACAAATCCGGGACTATATATAACACTTTTTCCCCACTTACCGCATTTACCATTTTGCCAAACTGTACCATATTTAACCCTTCTTGCTTCATTGTACCACATTTAACCCTGTTTGCTATACTTGACCCTATTTAACACCTTTTAGCCACTCTGCACCAAAATATTAAACTTTAACTAAAATCATAACATTTTAAAAAAGGACTTCTTATTTCATATTTATGTTCCAGATGTTGCCCTCTCTCCCTAGATCCATGATTTTGCCCATATTTAGCACCTTTTTGTATTACAGTACAGTACCATTTTTGTCCACTGTAGCTTTTTTAACCATTTTTTTCCACTGTACCATATTTAACCCTTTTTGACCCACTGTACAATAGCCAACCATTTTTGTCACATTGTACCATATTTAATCATTTTTGTCCCTCTGTACCATAGTTAACACATTTTTGCCTCACCATTTCCTAGTTAACGCTTTTTGGTCCATTTGGTCCATATTTAACCTATTTTGTCTTACTTTTCCATTTTTAACTATATTTTTCTGGCTATACTATGGTTAACCCTTTTTTTCCCATTGTGCAACATTAAATCATTTGTCTCCCTGTAACATATTTAACACTTTTTGACCCACTGTACCATAGTTAACCACTTTTGTCACACTGTACCATATTTAATCCTTTTTCCCCCACTGTATCATAGTTAATACATTTTTACCCACTGTACCATATTTAATCCATTTTGTGCCACTTTACCATATTTAACTAGTTTTGCCTCACTGTACCATAGTTGACCCTTTTTGTCCCACTGTGCCATATTTAACCCATTTTGTCTCACTGTACCATATTTAACGGGTGTTTTGGAAGAAATACTTCCTGAAGTGTCTCTTTTATTTTTTTCTTTGACGTGGAACATCTATTCCGAAGCCTTCAAGCCACAATCACAGTGGTCTGCAGCGATTTTTTTTAAATTTTAAAAAATGAAAGAAAAATATAAATAATTTTAGGCCTATTTCTATCCAAAGCTTATTTGTTAGAGAATTCACAGAAGTTTAAAATACAAAAAAATTGCAAAAATCGGAGAGTACAAACAATTTAAAAAATTACATTTAAATTTCAAAACTTTAAAATCGCACACAAAAAACTTAATATTTTTTTATTTTTTTTCTGAAAAGTACCGAAAAATACCAACATTTCAAAAAAAAAGGTTTTTCAAATCGGACCATAAGTTAAGGAGTTATGACCAAAAACCCGATACACAGAATAATATCTTAAAGATTTTTTAAATGTCGATAACTTCCAAAAGAGTTATCGGAAAAATCTTAAAAAATCCACAAAGTGTTTCTTCAGGTGTACCAAAAAATATAAAAAATGGGAAAAAATCAAAGCCGAAATTTTTTGATTCCGTCGATTTGTAACGGAATTTCCCATATATACCCTCCGCCAGCAAGACACAGGTATAATCGTCCCTGACAAATATTCTTCATTGCTTTAAAGTATTTCTACAGGAGGAAAAATCCTCTGGTCGCAGAGTTGTTTTAATTTTAAATTATTCATTAAAATGGCAATGGAAAAAAGCTCTGCTGAATGCAGACAAAAAAATTTACATTAAAATCCAATTTCATCAAAAAATCTGTAATTTGTTGTTGGTATACAACACAAAAAAATACTTTATTTCATCTAATGACTTATTTATGAGATTTCATTTGGAATAATGTTACATTGTCTTCAGTTTTTACAAAACCTAAATTCAAATGTAAACAATATATGTACATATCTGAAATGTACAAAAGAAGAAGTGAAACAGAGCCATCCTATACGACAAAATTAGTACACGCACAGGAAAAATTCTTTATACAGAAATTAAATTTGTAAACACCAACTACACTCCCCTTTCCGCTGAACGAAATTTCCTTTAATGAAAGTAACACGTATTTTTCGCATATACATTTTTATTAACAGAAAACGCCAATTGATCTATCGAGTAGTGGTTATACATAAAAAACACCCTAACACCGGGGTGTTATGCGATCTCGTGCCCAACTGTGTTTAGTTTAATGTCAGGGATAATAGACTGACTGTACATGTAGGGATCCTTGCCAATCCTGGACGCCGCAGCGAGCAACAAGTGTTTCGACACTCAATCCCTGCCACAGTACCGGAGGCTATGGTGTGGGAACTATATGGATAATAACAATTTTAATTTACAACAAACTCAAAAACAAACGCGTTCTTTGGATCCTGAGACCTTTCGCACTTTTCCGCAATTGTCTGACTGAACGTTCGTTGCTCTTTGTCAAAGCCGACCACACCAAAAATTATGAAAACCAAGTCCTCCAACGAGGTGGAGAAGTGTGAGTCTAGTGATGGCTATTATAGACGGAAGTTATGAGGATGGCTCCATCCTCAAGGACAAATGGAGCTATGTGCGATCAGCCATTATGTCTGTACAGGAATGTCGGTCACACCACCAATCTGTCGGTTAGTAATGGTGGTAAGAATTCTCTATCGTGCTAAAACAACCTCAACATCGTCCTGATGCAGGAACCATACCATATTAGGAGGAAAGGTGCGTGGTATCACTACACCAACCTGAAGTTGCTTGTTGCCAACTGTGGGGGTACTCCAAGAACCTGCATTTTAGAAAGGAAATATCTAAGTATCTTCTCTTACCTCATCTTAGTGGTAAATAACAAACAGCTGCTAGTTTAGAGATAGGCAATTGTATATACTGCATGATCTCCAATGACTTGCCTTATAAAGATGTGGAAGTACCGACTGCTCTCTTCAGAGAAGTTGTAGAAGAAGAGAGCTGATAATTGGCGCAGACGCAACTGCTCATCATTCCATCTGAGGTAGCGTGGATACAAATAGCAGCATTGAGTCACTTCTTGACTTTGTTCTAACTACCAACCTAACTGTTTGCAATAAAGGCAATAAAGGAAGTAGTCGACGTTAGGTTACTAGGAAAAATAAATACAACAATCTGTTCAATAAACCCAAATCTAATGGGGCCACAGTAATAACTAGGATGCCTATAAAGAGCAACTCAAAATCTACAAGAGGGAGCTAAGGAAAAAACAACGACGTTCTTGGTACACCTTCTGTGGAGAAGTGGTGAATATTACAGATGCCTCAAGGCTGCATAAGATATTATCCGATACGATTCCGATACAGTGATTTACCTGCAGGGTGAGGTCAACAACTGGAGAAAAATAGTGAGCAGACTTCTCAGCGGCGTTTCAACTGCTCGGCACACATTTTCCGGGGAACTCACCGACAGAACTCAAGGAACAGCAAGACAAACAAGAGAAAGGGAGGGAACTGAGAGGTTGTTGACTTAGAAATCCAGAATCAATTGGTCAATTGATAGCTTCAATCCCTTTAAATCAACTGGACTAGATGATGACTAGAGAACTGGACATTATTCCAGCAGAAAATGTTGATGTACATTATCTCCAGGCTGAAGACATTTTATAAAGGCTCATATATACCCAATAGACGGAGGGATACCAAAGTAGGTAGAAAGTAGGCCAAAGCACTTCAGACCAATTAGCATATCCTCCTTCCTCCTGAATTGTATGGAAAGACTTTTAGACACATAAGTATTTAATGTATAGGTTTCAAAAATGAACATATTTGCAATTTTAGGAAAGTTTTTCAACAGATTTTAACATAACTCGTGAACGATTTTATAAATATAGTGTGGGAAATGTAATTGACTCCAGGTATCCTAACATCAGATATATTTTGAGGTGTAACGAGGTCTACCGAGTATCCTGGGTAACGCTAAATGGACTACTGACAGCGCTTCTCCTTAAAAAGGACCCTCGTTCTCCTTACAAAGAACCGTGATCACCGGACTTTTCGGTATTTCATTAGAGAAGTCCTGGATACAAAACTCCAGTCGGGGAACCAACAAGCTTCCGACAAGGACAAGTCTTCAGAACCTGCCCTGCATGCCCTTGTGGGCATGGTCGAATCGTCCCTAGATTTCAAGGAATTCACTAAGGAGGCCTTTCTTTATATATAAGTAGAAGGGGCTTTTAACAACGTTCACTAAGATGCGGGAATTTCGGCGCTGTCACATCTAAAGGTAAACCCTAGCTCTGAACAAGTTGGCTTGGACCTTCCTCTTCGGATATATGGAACAGATCTTGTCTTTACCGAAAGTGCAAAATTTCTAAGAATAATTCTACATAGGAAACTGTTATTCAGATTTGACGTACTGGAACGTGTAAGGAAGGCTAACGTAGCCTTATATGCCCACAGGTAGGCTGTAGGGTCGCGGTGGGGCCTCTCTCCTCTCAGGAGGATGCCACAATGAGGTTATCACAATGTAGTGCTATCTGAGAGGAACTTCACCACTAATATACCTGCCAGAGAGCAATGCTTTGGCAGAATACCAGGAAACAGAAACCATCTCCACTTCTACACAGATGGTTCGAAGCTTGATGATAAGGTTGGCTTCGGAGTACACTGTAAGGAAATCAGACTTGATACCAGATACCTGCAGTGTCTATCAAGCCTAAATAATTACAATCTAGGAAGTCGGCAAGTGGCTGAGCTGCAAAATAATGACCAACATTGGCGTTGATATTTACAAAATTCACAAAACAGCCCTCGACTGTCGCAGACATTTTAACGAGATGGCTAAACAGTTTAATGCACATATAAAGGGTTTTCCAACAAGAGGTGTTATTTTGGTATTCAAAGGAAAATGCAATTTTTAGAGATAAATGATCGATTTATTTCATAATAAAGAGGATGGTATGCCCTTAATAATGAAAAACAACATCAGCCAAATGGCCACCACGACCACGCTTACAGGACCATATCCTTTTCATGAAATTTTCCATAACCAAATCGCAAAGTGGCTGCCCTATGTCATCGATAGCCTTACGAATTTTCCAACAAGAGGTGTGATTTTGGTATTCAAAGGAAAATGCCATTTTTAGCAATAAATGATCGGATGTTTATTTCATAATAAAGAGGATGGTATGCCGTTAATATTGAAAAACAACATCAGCCAAATGGCCACCACGACCACGCTTACAGGACCATATCCTTTTCATGAAATTTTCCATAACCAAATCGCAACGTGGCTGCCCTATGTCATCAATAGCCTCACGAATTTTATTTTTGTGGTCTTGACTCGACGCTGGGCTGTTGACGCTGGGCTGTTGGAAGAAGTCGCAAGGTGTTAAATCACAAGATCTCGGTGGCCAATTGTGATCACCTCTTCGAGAGATAACAAGGTCCGGAACTTTTCCAGTAACAGAGCAATGGTTTCGTTGCTTGTGTGGCACCTAGCGCCGTCTTGTTGAAAGTAAACGTTGTCCAGATCAATACCATCCAAACTCCGACCATAAAAAATAATTAATCATCTCTCGATAGCGCAATGCATTCACCGTAACTGTTGATCCAACCTCATTTTCGAAAAATTAAGTTCCAATGACCCCACCGGACCATAAAGCGCACCAAACAGCACACGTTGAAGATGGAGAGGCTTCTCAACAATAACTCTTGGGTTTTCCGAGCACCAGATGCGAAAATTTTGCTTGTTGGCGTAGCCACCGAGGTGGAAATGGGCCTCATCAGTCAAGATGATTTTGTATCGTTCGATGATCTGTATCGTTCCATTTTTATACCCTACACCACACTGTGGTACAGGGTATTATAACTTTGTGCATTTGTTTGTAACACCCAAAAATAGAAGAAATAGAACCATCGTATAATATACCGATCGACTTAGAATCACTTTCTGAGTTGATTTAGCTATGTCCGTCTGTCTGTCTATCTGTCTGTCCGTCTGTCTGTGCATGTATTCTTGCAATCAAAGTACAGGTCGCAATTATGGCCCGATCTCGACGAAACTTTACACATACCTTTTTTTTGGCCCAAGGACGATCCCTATTGGTTAAAATCGATTCAGATTTAGATATAGCCCCCATATATATGTTAGCCCCGATTTGACATGTAAGCGCTGTAAAAACTTTATTTTATATCCGATCAGTATTAAATTCGGCAGAAAGTGGTTTCTTGTTACATGAAGGAATACTGCTAAATTCGGAGAAAATCGGTTCAGATTTAGATATAGCCCCCATATATATGTAACCCCCGATTTGACATGTAAGCGCTGTAGAAACTGTATTTTATATCCGATCAGTGCGAAATTCGGCAGAAAGAGGTCTCTTGTTACATAAAGGAATACTGCCAAATTCGGAGAAAATCAGTTCAGATTTAGATATAGCCCCCATATATATGTTACCCCCGATTTGACATGTAAGCGCTATAAAAACTGTATTTTATATCCGATCAGTATGAAATTCGGCAGTAAGAGGTTTCCTATTATATGAATGAACACTTTTAAATTTGGAAGAAGTTACCCCCGATTTGACATGTAAGCCCTTTAAAAATGTTATTTTATATCCGATCAGTGCAAAATTCGGCAAAAAGAGGTTTCTTGCTACATGAACGAATACTGCCAAATTCGGAGAAAATCGGTTCAGATTTAGATATAGCCCCCATATATATGTTTCCTCCGATTTGACATGTAAGCACTGTAGAAACTGTATTTTATATCCGATCAGTGCGAAATTCGGCAGAAAGAGGTTTCTTATTACTCGAAGAAATACTGCCAAATTCGGAGAGAATCAGTTCAGATTTAGATATAGCCCCGATATATTTGTTACCACCTATTAAGCGCAGTAGTGACTGTATTTTATATCCGATCAGTACGAAATTCGATAGAAAGAGGTATGTTTACATGAATGAGTATTCAGGGAAAATCGGTTCAGATTTATATATAACCTCCATATATATTTTCCTCCTGATTTGGTATCAAAGCGCTATAGAAGTTGTACTTTACTTCCGATCACTAAAATTTTCCAGAAAGATGTTTCTCAATTTAGGAACGAATATTGCTAAATTTAGCGATTATCGGTTCAGAATTAGATAATATATTCCTACCCATTTACCAATTATTCCAAATTATTATCGCAATGACCCTTATCGCATTGTTGGGGAGGTGTAGGGTATTATATAGTCGGCCCCGACTTTCTTCCTTTCCTTACCGGTTAGCAATGGCGTAGTTTCTACTTGTCAAATGTCAATAATAAAAGCTTCAAAAGTGTATGAGTACCTGGTCATAGAGATATCCCGGGGAAGTGCAAAGACGATGAAATTGTTAGAAAAGGAAAGACATTATAAATTCTCGAAGAATGTGTAGGTGGGCCAGTGTCCATATGCAAGCTTTGGCATAGGCGAGTGACAATCAGGAAGTCCAATGAAAGATGGACAGAAATCGGCACCTGTAGCTTGACAAATCCAATCAAAGTACGACCAAAGAAGCTTAATTAAAAAACTGTCTACGTAAGAGTCAGTTCTGACGGAATACTGCCTGATCGCCAGAACACGACAGAAGGATAGTTGTTGAGTCTAATGACTTCTGCAGGAACTTTGGTGATGTGGAAGAAGTGGTTACAGTTTTGGCCCGTAGCAATTGGTATTTATATATAAATTTGCTAGAAAATTTGCCATCTGTGGCTTAAGTAATGATATTTCAGAGCGACCTCTACATGAGGACTATATCAGAACGTTTCTCCCACACGAAGTAAAATAATACATTACTCACAAAGTGAGTAAGACGGTTTAGCCAACTAAAATTTACTTACTTGTTTTTTAATAATTTTTCGTCGATATTAAAAATTCTAATCCGATTATAAATTTTGGCAAAATATTTCACTATTTAATGTTTTCACTCTGGTGAGGCATAAATAACCCTTAGGCAAATTAAACTGATTTGCCTATACACATTTTAAAATATGTTGCACACATTCTTCCTTAAAACATTTAACAAAATTTTAATAATCCCCCATTCCCAAGTTCAGGAGCTTATAGCTCCTAATTGGCCATAATTGATAACATTTGTTCAAATCAATTAAGCCTGAAATGTTCTGTTATCGCAGTATCCAATTAAATTTCAAATTTATAAAGATGCCATTATAGTTTTAATGAATTTATAGAAACTCAATGTCAGTCACAGCTGTGTCCTGTGTGTCGTCCTTGGAATGGCCAAATTGAGATTTTACACAAATAAACTTAAGTGAGTGAGTGACTAACTGACTGACTACCAGCTGATTCTTAAATTTGTTTTGCTGTTTTTGGTGATAAATGATATCCTTTATTTAGTGTAATGCTTTCATTTTGGGGAGAAGTGGTGACTTTCTCCTCAACACTTTACACCCGATTGGGAATTTGTTGTTTCTTTGCCTCTATATTTGCTGGAAAAATGGCAGAGGACATGCTAGACAAATGTTATGTAGCGAAAAAATGTTTTACATTTAAAAAAAGGTCCCCTGTTTTACTATACATACGACATGAAAACTGAAAAGAATATATGTATGTACTTCGAGTTAGAGAGAACGACCTTTTTTGATGCCTGGGAAATGTCAACATTAAGTTTAGTGTTGGTGTTTATTGTCGAAGTAAGATGTACATTATCTCATATGTATGTGTATTAGGTCCTACCTAAATTTATTTATTTTTTTGTTTTATTTAAATTATTAACAATTTAAATTGCATTTAATAACTTTAAACGATCACATTTCTCTGGACTCTAGATACTATAAAAGCATTACACTGTACAAAATTTCAAGTATTTATATGCACTGGTATTAAAGTTATAAGCTGTTAACATTTGGTGTAAAATGGTCCATTTGTGTGGGAGGTACCAAAATCGACGCGCCAATTGCGGCCACTTTTCTCTAGACTCTAGGTACTATAAAAGCATTGCACTGTACGAAATTTCAAGTATTTGTATGCAGTAGTATTAAAGTTAAAAGCTGTTTACTTTTGGTATAAAAGGTCCATTTGTGTGGGCGATACCAAAAGGGGTGGGCCAATAACGCCCATTTTTCTCTGGACTCTAGGTACTATGAAAAAATTACACTGTACAACATTTCAAGTATTTGTATGCACTGGTATTTAATTTATAAGCTAGTAACTTTTGGTACAAAACGGTCCATTTGTGTGGGAGGTACCAAAAGGAGCGTGGCAATAATGCCCACTTTTCACTGTATTGTAGGTACTGTTAAACCATTACACTGTACACAATTTCAAGTCTTTGTATGCACTGGTAATAAAGTTATAAGCATTAACTTTTGGTTTAAAATTGTTCAATTGTGTGGGAGGTACCAAAAGGGGCGTGGCAACTTCGCCTGTTTTTCTCGAGGTAATAGTGACTAATAAACTAATATTATGTGTAGAATTTCAGAGGATTCAAATAAGTAGTATAGGAGTTATTAAATAATCAATATTTCACTAAATGTTAACCCTTTGTGGGGAAGGTACTAGAAGGAGTGGACTAATATGGCCCATCTTCGAACTTAGCCGGATATAGAAGAAAATAATACCACATACCAAATTTGAAGTCAATTGGTTACGCCTTTCGAGAGATATGGTGCGCACCAGCCAGCAGACAGACAGACAGACGGACGGACATTGCTCATTCGACTTAAAATGGCCCAAAACGGATATCCGCCGAACATACTAAGGGTCTTAGGTCACTCCTTCGATGTGTTACACTTTTGGTTCATAGCAAATGATATATACCCTCCTCTCAAAGGTGAGGGGATGAATATTTGCAATTTTAGGAAAGTTTCTCCACAGATTTTAATATAACTCGTGAACGATTTTATAAATCTGTGGTCACAAGGCATAACAGCATAACTCGAGTTATGCTCAAATTGCGTTTTTGATGCCACGATGTTCCCCATATTCGATTACATATTGTGACAAATTTTGGTGATGATACCTTGTTTAGTTGTTCAGATACAAGGCAAGACTTATTAGCATATCTCGCTGTATCACTACATTTCATAACGTACATAACAGCATATCTCACATTTTTTCCTTTGAAAACTATACTTGTGTTTTTATTCCCCATTTATATTTGGACTGTTGAAGATGTAAATTGAATGAAGTCGTAACAGCATATCTGAGTTATGTTATTAGTCCAAGTTGAACTAAGCCCTAGCACAAAAGCATAACTCAACTTATGCTGTTATTCCAAAATCTAATATTGACTACTAAATGTTGTAAATTTCGAAATCATCATTTGATTTATCAGCATAAGTCGATATATTCTGCAATATATAATAAAATTAATTTTGCAATAACGACACAACTCGAGTTGTGTGTTTTGTAACTTAATTTATTTAAAAAGGGAATAACAGCATAAAACAGTTTCTAGCCTATAACATTTATAATTAAAATAATTATATAAATGTGTTCGTATTAATTAATTTCACTTCCAAGTCCTGAGAAATTGCAGGCGTAAAATTCAAAATAAGTTTATAAATATTTTTGCTATATCGATTCAAACCTTTAAAATGCTCTCCTGAAAACTTGCAAAAACACACATATGCTGTTATGCCTTGAGACCACAGAAATATAGTGTGGGAAATGTAATTACCTCCAGGTATCCTAACATCAGGTATATTTTGAGGTGTAACGGGGTCCACCGAATATCCTGGGTAACGCTAAATGAACTACTGACAGTGGTTCTCCTTAAAACGAACCCTCCTTAGACCTGAGTACTATGCGATTTTTCGGCTGCATTTTCTAATACCTGGACGCCTCAGCAACGAATCAGTCCATGTCACATTTTGGGGGTTATGCCGTAACAGACATAAATAATACAGCAAATATCACTACGGATACTAAACCTAATAACGATTTAACTACTACAAAAAGGACGATGACAGCTTTTACACGGGAGCCTTCCTGGTGCAAGGAGATACATATCAGTTTATAATCCAGGAAACATAGTTTAGAGATATGCTTTGTTGGTTTAGGACGCCCTGATTTAAGTTGAATCATGGCACTGGTATGATACTTAATGCCGAGTCTCTACCCCACCTTGTCATCCGATGACTTGGTTTCACATGGATTCAGCAAAATCCAACTTAAGGTATACAAATGCAATGAGGGAAGAAATTCGTTAAATACCCCTCCAGATAACAATGGTGTAGTATCTAATGAAGAACCTTCCTCTTCGCACAATCAGAGCAGCATCTGTCGGGAACTTGCGTTTCACCCTTTACCGATGTGCTCGGACGCGCCGAGATGCTCTTCGTCACTGGATCCAGAATCCTGTTGGGATGAATCCGGTGATGAGATTCTATCAAACAAAGACGACGACGACGAGGCAGATACAACGGTGGTGGGGAAACCTGACAATGGTTCGGTTCCTACAGATAAAACTCCACCACTCTAAGGCTGCATCAGCTGCCTTAAAAGACCCCCTAATGCAATGGGGACTGGCCTGGTCCTAATCCAGGAACTATGGTTGAATGAAGATATGGTTTGTGGACTTAGGACGCAAGGTTTGTGCTGCTTCAAGGTACCGATAATGGAAGACGTAGAGCCTGTATACTTACCAAGAACAACATTAATATTTACCTTCTTATTTCTTTTAGTAGCGAAGACATAGAGCACCCAGCCTTGAGTTAGAAATTTTCAATGTTTAATTGTAGCAATGCACACAATCATACGTGTGGAACTACTGACATCAAGGGAAGGGGCGAATGTATTATAAGTAGTAACCTTGTGATTTGTAATAGAGGTCATGACCTACCTACCTTCATTACTAGAAACAGACAGGAAGTGATCGATGTCACCTCTGTCTCCGAGAATTTAAGTGGAAGGAATTTTGATTGGAAGTTTTGGGCGCTGATAGCGTTACCGACCATATATATTAGATTCTGCATGAATGCGAAGCCTCCTAATTCCGTCTTTCTACCAAATATTAGGAAGGTCAATTGGGGAAAATTTAGCAAGTATTCAACAGGTATCTTCGAAAAAGGTCTGAGATGAAGATGCAAACTATCGGGGATAGAAAATAGACGGTAAAACGAGTCACTGCAACAGAGCTCCACAAAACTGGTATATATAGGGAAGAACTCAAACGGTACAACAAAGAGTTGTGAAAGGCTCAAAATAGATCCTGGATTTATTTCCGAAGCCTCAAGGTTACGTATAATTTGTTGTTTGACTACGTCCAGTGAGGAATCGCTTTGAGTGCTCCTGGATACACATTTCCCGGGCAAATCTGAATAGACATTGAGTACGTCAGTTGGGGATTCCCTGAAGTGCAGCCACCGGAGGTTGCCAGCGAAATTGTAACCGTAAGTTTGGGCTATCAAAAGCTTAAACCTTTTTAGTCGCCAGGACCAGACTAAGTCACGCCGGCGGAGCAACAGGCAGTGGCGGATACAATTGCTCCCTGGCTCAGAGCAATTGTATTGATTGATACATGTTATCAATCAGGCATACATACCAACAAAATGGAGAGAAACCAAGGTTGTATTTATCCCAAAAGCGAGTAGACTGGAGCTAAGGATTTCCGGCCAATAAGTCTATCGTCATTTCTTATAAAAAACTTAGAGAAATTAATAGATAGTTACCTTTGGATTAAAATGTATAGCAGGCTATTGTCAAAATGCCAACAGCATGTCTACAGCAAGGTCAAATCCACCGAAACCGCTCTGCATGATCTAGTCAGCTTTATTGAAGAATGCCTCTCTGTTTAGGAATAAACTATGGTAGTTTTCTTAGATATAGAGGGGGCATTCAATAACATAAATCCAGCCGCTATAATTACGGCTTTAGCAACCCTTGGGATTGATAGCAGTATACGTAGGTTCATCCATAACCTTCTAAGTACGATATACATAGACTTGTCTGCAGCGAAACGCCTCAATGGGATGTTCTGTCTCCTCTGCCATGAACAATATTTTACTTTCCCTGGAGATTATGGCTTTCAGAGATGTTGACTATGCAGATGACGTGGCAATAGCTGTTAGAGAGAAATTTCTGGATATTCTCAGAGACATCCTATAGCAGGTCCTCCGTACAGCCGGTAATGGTCTAGGCGTTACCCGACCAAGACGGAACTAGTTCTTTTCATCGGGAGAATTAAGGTTCCACGAGTTACACCTCATTGGTAGCGCAAAATATTTAGTTATTTTACTAGACAGGAAGTTGCACTTCAAACTCAACAATTTGGAAAGAGCAAATAAGGCTGTGGTATAGTGCGGGTCATATAAAAAATGTCGCGGTTGTCCGCATCTCAAATGAAAACTTGTTTTGTTTAGTGAATATCCTCAAAATATTTCGGCTATATCTAGAACCGCCAGTGAGCTAGAGCTACATTAGATAACCTCTAAAATTCACGATTTCCTTGCAATTGTCAGGGCATTAGGACGTGGTCAGACCGATAATGCTGTGCGGCATTGTCGTCTGGTAGACAGCTCTGCAGGAATCCACCTTCTGTGTCATACTAAACAAGTTTCAGCGAATTGCTGCTATATGTATCACTGGTGCGCTGAGAATGACACCAATTGCGACACTTAATCTTAAACTACATTTAATGCCGCTATATGCTATAACATTGCAATATGCCGCATGTACTGCGATTAGACTCAATGAACTGTCAGGAAATGGCTACGGGCATAGTGTCATTGTAGACAGAATGCCTGACCTTGCGGGCACTCTTGATTACACTATCACTGAACCAATCTTTGATAAGAAATATCTCACTTTTATACCTGATGTATCAGAATGTAATGGTCGTATCCCAGGACATATGAGATTCGTAAACGTCTGTACAGATGGTTCCAAACTCATTGCAATATGCCGCATGTACTGCGATTAGACTCAGTGAACTGTAAGGAAATGGCTACGGACATAGTGTCATTGTTGGCAGAATGACTGGCCTCGAGGGCGTTCTTGTTTGCACTATGAATGACTAATGTTCTGACTAAAGTAGGTATCAATATCTCTCCGATACTCATTGTCAGACCGCCTAAAATTCCCTGGAAACTCTCTTCATTAATTCGAAATAATATTTTAACGAAATAGCTAAACAGTTCAACATTCACCATATTTGGATGCAGGGCCACAGGTCACTGGGCATACGAGAGAACTGTAAATCAGATGAAATTCCAAGACTAGTAACTACTTTACAAGCGCCAGGGGATCTGGAATATATGGGGGGTGCCTAGTGACCTACAAGGTATTATATACACATACTCACTAGTCTGGATCTACACATATATCAAGCTGATATGGCCCTACCTAATCTCCAAACGCACGAATGTCCTGCTGTCATTATCCATACCGAACGTTTCACTTATTGTGCCTGGCATGACTGGTCACTGCCTTATTCCCGAATGACTTTTGCAGAAGCTCTGGTGAAGAATCAATTGGTCAGTATCAGTACACCTTCTAGAAGGCGACAGGCACCTTAGGCACGCATTTCCATGGACAGTTAACAAAATTGGCTGATATGAACATACGGCAACTAACTCATTACCTTTTGAAAGCAATCATCCTGTAAAAGTTGAACCTCCAGATTACCCACCAAGTATGCGCCAGTCGCGGAGTCCACATATCCCAAAGCATTAATGCCAGAATTGTATCAATCTTAAATAATGCCACAAGATATACAAATATTGCTGTTTTTTATTTTAGTTCTTAGTTTCAAAAAAACACCCGACTTGCAAAACCCTAATGTTTATGAAGACTGACGTACGTACACCCCCACATTCACATTAAGATCTCATTGTTCCCATCATAGTTTATACAACATATCCGCCTCCCTTCATAAGTTGTTGTCGTCCATGTTGCGTGCTTCAGCCGCTGCTGTTGTTGTTGTTGTTTTCCTTTTTGTTTCCCATTATTTGTTGTAGCCAGGATAGCACAATTGACCTAAATTTTATGACGTTTCTATTCTATACTTAGTTTGTACACATTTTAGTCAATAGTTTTCCTATTCATACGAGGGCGGTATGATAACATGGGTGTAGACATTTCGTATGTTATGAGCTAAGAACAGAGTTGTTCCCACGCTCTTCCTAGTGTTGCTCTCTCACCAGATACATAACCGGGTTTTATGTACTCGTATAACCTGTTTATAAGTCGCCTAAACATACTCCCCGCCTTGCAGTAGTGCAACATGGATATGTTATTAGTACGATATTTCTGAATTCTCCCGGCGTAGTTGTTGACACTGTCTTCTATGTATGTGTTTCGTAAAACCGATGGGCTCGAAGATACTTTTTAGTGAATGGGTTGCTCGTGAAGCAGAATTTGTTGGCACGGAGTGAGAAGACAAATTTATGTCGTTACCTTTTTACACTATTAGCTTGTAAAGCTTGTGTCACGTGATGCCGCTTTTGAAAGAAACAGCAGGAATGAAGACTGTCAGCGATCCTCGTTGTGGAGAAGTTGAATTGTAGAGTTCTGTTTGTTACCACGTAGTGGCAGACATACTTATATCAGTGCCTCAGACATATTAAGCTCGTGAAGCTTTAAGCCACAATATGGCATTTATATATGCTGCAGGCAGATACATAGTTCCAGATGTTCGGGCACTAACAATATTCAACGCAAATTTAGTTATCGTCACGGCTCAAGGTTGTTTCGAAGGACCATGTTTAACACCGCGCAAGAATGGCGGGAGTTAAAAAAGTAAGTAAACACAATATTTATTTTAATTTAATTATTTTATTTTGGAGTGGTGTGGTTAAAAACTTATGTTGCAAGTGTAGTTGGTGCAAGTGAGATGGTCACATGTTTATAAAAACAGATGACTTCTATCAGCTCATTCACAATAGAGCTAAGAACAGAGTTGTTCCCACGCTCTTCGTAGTGTTGCTCTCTCACCAGATACATAACCGGGTTTTATATACTCGCATAACCTGTTTAAGCATTAGTCGCTTAAACAGCTAGTCTTTTCTGAAAGTGCAAAATTTCTAGTTGTAATTCTAGATAGGAAATTTTCATTCAGACTTAATGTACTGGAACCTGTAAGGAAGGCCAATGACGCTTTATATTCCAGTAGGAAGGCGTGGAGTCTCTCTCCTAAACTAGTCCATTGAAAACATATATCTGTAGTTCGCCCAATACAGTTGTAAGACATTGTGGTGTGGTGGACGGCATCTGATAAACGATCCGTTACCAACCACTGATAACTGCATACCTATGCATAAGCGGAGCTTTAAGTGCTACAGCGACAGATTCTCTACAAGTCCTACTCCATTTACTGTCCATTGATTTTGTGGCGAGAGATGTTGCCGTCAGAGCGGCATAACGATTAAAACTGTATATCAATGCAGAGCTACAAAAACGACGGCCACATGAGGATATCATAGTGTCGTGCAATGGTAACCAACAAACGGTGTACACCTTCGAGAAGAACTTCACTACTAAAATGTCTACCATAGAGGAATGAGTTGACTGAATACCAGGAAATTGAAACCATCTTCACTTCTACACTGATGGTTTGGAGCTTGATGATAAAGTTGGCTTCGGAGTATACTGTAAAGAACTCAGATGCCTGCAGATGCCTGTGAAGTCGCCAAGAGTCTAAGCCGCATCATAGTGACTAACACTGGCGTTGTCATTTACTCGGACAGTCAGGCTACCATCAATTCTCGGAAGACAACTTCCCTAAATTCACAAACAACCTTCGACTACTGCAGTTCAGCATACACCTCATATAGGTACCAGGGCATAGGGATATCCCTATTGTGCGCCACTGTCCACATTCAAGCTTTGGCTTAGGCAATTAGACAGTCCGGTGAAAGATTGACAGAAATCAGCACCTGTAGAGTAGCTAGACAAATCTGGCCAAGATACGAACTGAGAAGGTCAAAATGTCTCCTCGTACTAGAGAGGAAAAGGCTGTAGACGTTAGTGTCCGTTCTGACGGGACACTGCCTGAACGGCGAACATGCCAGAAGATTATGTATAGACTTTAATGACTTCTGCAGGAACTGTGGTGATGAGGAAGAAGTGTGAGCTGGCAGAACCGGCTGCACCCTAACGTGAACTTATCGTAAAAGGTTGAGTTTATGAAAAAATTCTTTCTGTTGTTTAATATTGTAATGGATCTCCCATACAAATATCCTCCTTTCTTTGAATATTTTATACAAAGGTTCCATGGTGGAGGGCCTATCTCAACGCCATCTTCACTTGTTGAATCTTTACACTAGAAAATATTATAAATATTTCACATTATTATCCCTTTGAAATCTCAAAATATCCTTAAAATCAGTATCGAAATCCTATATGGAAAACACTCAGTGAGAGCAAATATTTCACTCAATTTCAAAATTTCCCAGAATTTCAGAACATTCCCTGTATTTTATTGTTATAGTGCTTTGTGAGGTGGTTTTCCTATGAAGTAAATCAATGATATTGGATTTTCTGGTGTTTGGCTAAAACGAAGTCAAGTCGCCGTTAATGTCTAGTGGTGGAATTACATCCATACATACTTATTTATCTGACATGTGACTTACATTTATTTTATAACATTTCCAAATCAATACATAAGCACATACAAAGGAGTACACATGTATGTATATGGATATTAGAGTGGAATGCATTTTATTTCGTCACGCTGAACAAAATTTTGATTAAGTATGAAAATCTTAGTCGGATAAAGCTAAAAGAACAAAAAGGTGTTTTTTAGGAAAAGTGACAAACAATAGAATAGGTTAAATACACCAACACACCAACTATTTTTTAATTTTTAAATTGGCAATTCCTCTTCTATAAGTGTGAGAAATGTCCATCTCAATCAGTTGTCTCGAAACCGCAGACATATTTTCCTTCTTGAATATTTGAAATAGCTTAGGCATAGAGTGGCAGCATATATGGCTCACTTATACTGTGTAGTCTATTTTGATAGCACAGGAACATAAGGAAAAATATAAGTTTTTCCCAGCCCCTTCAGTCGAATCAATTTGATTGATTTAAAAAGCTCAGTAGTTGGCAACTGTTAACATCAGCCAAGTTTGCTAACTCCTCTAAGAAAATGTGAGCTTAAGGTGGACAGTCACCTTCTAGAGAAAGTGGGGCACGACGCATCAGTTACCGCAGTTTCCGGAAAAGAAATTTTGAAAACACCTTCAGTCTCTCTAAGTTCCTTCCAATAAGGCTGTGATCGATTATGACGGATATGACAAGTGAGTCAGAAGGGCGCTCGACAGAAGGGCGTTGATGCTTTGTGGCAGAGCCACATTATCTTGGCATTCCCAAACATTCCAGTTCCCCTGGAGCATATAAGGTAGTTCCTAGTCTTGCAGGTTCATCTGTTTTGCCGTTCCCTGGTTTGTCACTGTAGCCCGACACCCAAATCGGGTGAATATTGAAGTGTTCAGTCATCCCGTTAGGAGATTTGCGACAGTTGAGAGCAGTTCTTGAATTCAGGAAAAAGTTTCAAGGGACTTTATAACAGCATGACTATCAGAGAAAATATGTATTTAGTCTTTCTGCCTAATAAACACTACAGTGATCAGGCAGTTTTTTGCAATGGAGAGTCCTAGTTTCCTAGAAAAGAGACCAAAGCCTACTTGGTTATTGAGTTAGGAACCGCTTGCATATATGTTGTTAAATATCTTATGGCTCTGGATGTGATAACAGGTAAAATAATGAGACACTTTGTGTTACTAAGTGGTTCAGTCACAGTATAAGCCACAATGAATGACACTATGGCCGTAGCCATTTCCTGTCCTGAGTGGCTGTTCCCCAAGTCTAATGGCATTAGGTGTGACATATTGTTTTGATATCTCTCTCTGCGTGTCGTCCATTGAGGCAGTGATCCGTCAGCCTTGATAAAATACGTCCGATCTCGATAACGACAGCAGGGCGTTGGTGAGTTTGAAGTATATACAGGGCCACATCAGTTTGCAATATATGTAGTTCATGAGTTCATGGCCACTTGTCATTTCTTGTAAAGGCTCTATCGTTAGAGCCTTTACAAGAAATGACAGGTGGTCGACACTAGGATTCTTTGGGCTATTTTTACAAACCTTAAACATTTTAAGTCGCTAGGACCAGACAAATTTTTGGCCCGCGGGACTACAGGCAATGGTTGACACAATTGATCCTGGCTCAGAGAGTTGTATCAATCAGGCCCACACATCAACAAAATGGAGAGAAACCAAAGGTGTTTTCATTGCAAAAGCGGTAAAACCGTCCCATACTGGAGCTAAGGATGTCTCCTTAAAATCCCTGGAGAGATTAATAAATAGTTACATTAGGACTAAAATTGATCACAGGCTGTCTATTCAACAGCATGCATACAGCAAGGGCAAGTCCACTGAAACCGCCCTGCATTATCTGGTCAGCTTTACTGAAGGATTCCTCTCTGTTAAGGAATATACTATGCTAGCTTTCTTAGATATAGCGAGCGCCATTGAAAACATAAACTTAGCCGCTATAATTATGGCTTTAACAACATGCATACCTTCACATTTTCTGATTGTGGTATGAATGTTGGTTTTCCGACAAGAGTACAGGCTAAAATTTCTATTACCTAACCTAAGCCTAATCCAAAAAGGTGCACTCTGAAAGCACATCTTAATGTGTATAGCAATGTTACTCGTTATTGTCTATGATAGGATTCCTTCTTTGCCCTAATAAAAAAAACGGTTTCGGTATTGGCAAAAAATAATACACAGTCAAGAAAAAAGGAAAAGGAAACGGAAACCCAGAAAAGACGCACTTCAAATGAAATATATACTCGCGTTAGCATTACATGGATAAATTATATGCACGAATGTAAATGTGTTTGTATGTTTATATGTATGTATATACTCGTATAATAGTAAAGTTAATCTGTGTGTGTCGGTTGTAAGCAGCAGTGGAGAAACTTGTAACTGTCACACCGTTAGTCTGTCTGGCGGCTTGTCTAACTTACTGTCTGTCTGCTTTGCCCTCCGTTAGTCCACTCTTCTGTCCATTCCACAGTGATGGGAATTTCTAAATAATGGGGGAATTTCTAAAACAGTCAGTCGAGTTGGATAAAACCTAGGTTTAGGTTTAGGTTAGCGTGGCAGCCGTATTTGTACACCCTCACTTTAGTGTGACGAGGGTATATATCATTTGCTACGGAAAAAAGTGTAACACATCGAAGGAGTGACCTAAGACCCCAAGTATGTTCGACGGAAATCCGTTTTGGGTCATTTTAAGTCGAATGAGCAATGTCCGTCCGTCTGTCTGTCTGTCTGTCTGTCTGTCTGTCTGCTGGCTGGTGCGCACGATAACTCTCGAAAGGAGTAACCGATTGGCTTCAAATTTCGTATGTGGTAATATTTTTTTCTATCTCCGGCTAAGTTCGAAGATGGGCCATATTGGTCCACTCCTTCTGGTACCTCCCCCACAAAGGGTTAAAATGTTGTGAAATATTGATTCTTTAATAACTGCTATTATACGTATTCGAATTTTCTGAAATTCCACACATAGTATTAGTTTGTTAGTCGCTATCAACTCGAGGAAAATGGGCGAAATTGCCACGCCCCTTTTGGTACCTCCCACACAAATGCACCATTTTGCACTAAAAGTTAAAAGCTTATAACATTAATACCAGTGTTTAGAAATACTTGAAATTTTGTACAGTGTAATGCTTTTATATGTAGTGCCTACAGTCCAGTGAAAGATGGGCGTTATTGCCGCGCTCCTTTTGGTACCACCCACACAAATGCACAATTTTGCACCAAAAGTTAACAGCTTATAACATTAATACCAGTGTATAAAAATACTTGAAATTTTGTACAGCGTAATGTTTTTATAGTGCCTACAGTCCATTGAAAAATGGGCGTTATTGTCACGCCCCTTTTGGTACCTCTCCCACAAAGGTACCATTTTGCACCAAAAGTTAACAGTTTATAACATTAATATAAGTGTATACAATTACTTAAAATTCTGTACAGTGTAATGCTTTTATAATGCCTATAGTCCAGTGAAAAAATGAGCGTTATCACCACGCCCCTTTTTGTACCTCCCACACAAAATGACCAAATTATACCACAATTTAATATCTCAACGTTAATATACCAGTCCATATAAACGGTTACAATTCGGCACAGTGCAATGTATTTAAAGTATCTACTATTCAGCGAAATATAGGTGTATTTCTTAAACCCCTTCTGGTACCTCCCACAAAAATTGACAGAATAATTTGTGTAATATTCAATATTACATTACTCACAAAGTGAGGGTATACCTTAGTCGGTTTACCCGACTGAAACTTTCTTACTTGTTTTTTACAAGCTCACATAGACCAATTTAGGTCCCTAGTGTTACCACGGGCTGAAATGTCCCTCATCGAAACCAATCTGTTTGATATACAAATTTATCGATAGTACGAATATCGGTACTGGAAAGATCTGTTATGCTGCCCAAAGACCGACCCCAGTATGTCCAGTCGTCGTTTACTCAGAGCGGGCAGTCGCATAGCAAGTGATCAATGCTCTCCACTTCTTCCTCATCTCCACAGCTTCTGCAGAAGTGATTGGAGTCAATACCCAATCTTTTGGCGTGTTCAAGCAGTGTCCCGTCAGAACTGATACTAACGTAGACAATCTTTACCTCTCTAGTGCGAGGAGATATTTTGATCTTCTCAGATCATACCTTGGCCAGATTTGTCTACCCATCCTGCAGGTGCCGATTTGTGTTCATCTTTCGTTGGACTGCCTGATTGCCTCTTGCCTAAGCCAAAGCTTGCACGTGGATAGTGGCGCACCAATATATGCAAATTCTTCGAGAATTTGTAATGTCGTCCCTTTCCTAGCAAGTTCGTCGGCTTTGCAGTTCCCCGGGATATCCCTATGCCCAGGCACCCATATGAGGTGCATATTAAACTGCTCAGCCATCTCGTTAAGAGATCTGCGGCAGTCGAGGACTGTTTGTGAATTTAGGGTTGTTTCCCCCAGAGAATTAATGGCAGCCTGGCTGTCCGAGTAAATGACAACGCCAGTGTTGGTTACTATGTTGCGACTCAGCCACTTGGCGACTTCCCATATTGCCATTATTTCGGCTTGATAGACACTGCAGGTATCTGGTAGTCTGTGAGCTATATCCAAACTAAGTTCTTCACAGTGTACTCCGAAGCCAACCTTTTCATCAAGCTTCGGACCATCCGTATAGAAGTGGAGATGGTTTCTATTACCTGGTATTCTGCCAACCCATTCTTCTCTGGCTGGATTCATAATGACGTAGTTCCTCTCGAAGGTGTACACAGTTGGTATATAGTCCACTCTTTCGGTTACCATAGCACTACACTTTGATATCCTCATGTGACCGTAGACAAACTAACCATCACCGTAGGTTGGTCATGGTTAGTTTGTCAGTTGCCGTCCACCATACCACAATGCCGTATAACAGTATTGGACGAACTACTGCTATATATATCCAATCGACGATTTTATGAGAGAGGCCCCGCCGCGACCCTACAGCCTCTTTGCAGAAATATAAGACGATGTGGCCTTCCTTACACGTTCCAATACGGTAAGTCTAAATAACAGTTTCCTGTCTAGAGTTATTCCTAAAAATTTTGCACTTTCAGAAAAGACAAGATCTGTTTCATTTATCCGAGGTGGAAGGTCCACATGTGGGACTTTATTCATCCTAGTAAAGAGAACCAATTCTGTCTTGTCTGGGTTAACGCCCAAACCTCTGCTTCTTGCCCATCTAGGCAATTTGTTTAGAGCCACCTGTAGGATGTCTCTGAGGACGTTAACGAATTTGCCACTCACTGCGATTGCCACGTCGTCCTCATATGCCACGACCTTGCAGCACAACGTTCTAAATCTAGCAGGGTTTCATTCACCACTAGGTCCCAAATTAGTGAGACAGTACTCCTCCTTGTGGGGTCCCTCTGTTTACAAACCTTGTTAGAGTTGTGGACCCAAGACATGCTGTTATGCGTCTTCTGTTGAGCTGACTTTGAATTAGTCTAATCAAACTAGAGTTAACTTTTAGATGTGACAGTGCCACAATTACTGCATCTGAGTGAATGTTGTTAAAAGCCCCTTCTATGTCAAGAAATGCCACCATGGTGAATTCCTTGAAATGCAGGGACGATTCGATAGTGCTCACAAGTTCGTATAGGGCTGATTCTGTAGACTTCCCCTTATTGTAAGCAAGTTGGTTCACCGACAGGAGTTTTGTATCCAGGTTTTCCCCAATGAAATAATCTAAAAGTCTTTCCAGACCTTTCAATAGAAAGGAGGATAGGCTAATCTTCCCCGCTTTAGTAATAAATACCACTTTGGTATCACTCCATCGATTCGGGATGTATGAAAGCGTGATACAGCCTACATAAATTTTCTCCAGCCAGGGTATAACGCACTTTAACAATTTCTGCATTTCTGCTGGAGTGATACCGTCTGGTCCAAGTGACTTGAAGGGCTCAAAGCTGTTAACAGCCGAGCTTATTCTGGATCTCTCAGTCAACAAGCTAGCACTCGCATTCTTGTTGGTCTTGCTGATCTTCGGGTTCCGTTGGTGAGTTCCCCGGGAAATGTGTGTAGAGCAGTACATTCAGCGACTGCTCGCTGTTTTTTGTCCAGTTATTTGCCTCATCCTGCAAGTAACCCACTGTACAGGGTGAAGCTAAGAAGGTATACCAAGAGCGTCCTTGCGCCTTTCTAAGCTCCTTCTTATATATCTTGAGTTGCTCTTTTTAGGCATCCCAAACATTAGCGACCCCAGTAGATTTAGCCTTGTCGAATAGCTTGTTGCAGGTCTTTTTTATAGCCGTTAGCTCATAAGTCCACCATTGGGGTTTAGTTTTACCCTTGTACCTTGTTTTGGATAGGCTTCTTCAAGGGAACTATTGAATGATGTGGTGATATGCTCGACCAGATTATCCAGACCGGCTTTGTCATTCGGTTCGTACAGAAGTTTAGAGTTGAGGACTTTCTTGAAGTTCTTCTCATACAGGTGCCACTTTGTCTTCCTTACATTTCTGTGGACGGCGGGTTTATGCGCTTTTTCCGCGAGTTTGAACTCAATATAATGGTGATCTGAGAATGAGTGGTCGTCCAGTACATTCCACCCAATAATTTTGTCTGACAGCCGGTCAGTAGCAAACGTTACGTCGAGTACTTCTTGTCTGTCTTTAATTGAAACGGTCGGTTTATTACCTATGTTACAAATACGAGTACTTAGGTTGGTAGTTAGAATAAAGTCAAGAAGCGAATCACCCCTATTGTTTATATCCGTACTACCCCAGATAGTATGATGAGAGTTCGTGTCTGCGCCAATAATCAACTCGACCTCGTCAGACGTTGCTTCTTCTACTACTTCCCTGAATAGAGCAGTCGGTACTACAGCTTCATAAGGCAAGTAACTGGAGACAGCCCAATATATGCGATTACCGACCTCCAGACTAGCAGCTGTTTGGTCTTTACCACTTAAATTAGTCAGGATAATGTTACTTAGATCTTTCCTGGCCAAAATGCAGGTTCTTGGAGTGCCTACACAGTTGGCCACAAGCAGTTTGAAATTGGGTGTCCTGATACCGCACATCCTTCCTCCCACTGCGTTCGGCTCCTGTAGCAGGACGATGTCTACTGCGCTGTGGGCAGTCGCAGCAATAGAGCCGCTGAGGCTGCTTTAGCGTGATGGAGGTTAATCTGTAGAATTTATACTATCATTGGTAATCGACATATTAACATCCACCCAGACAAGGGTGTTATCGAACTCTTCGACGTATCATCGAGAAGCATTTCCCCGCCAGATGCGCCAAAGAGTCCCCAGACTCCCCTCGGCTCCTCAGCGTCCGGTGTAGAGCTTTCGACCACAGAGAAGGACGTTACAGATCTTCTGTTAGAGTTGAAGTCACCAGAAATAATGGGCGTGGTTCCCTCCGCACTTCTAGAAAGCCGTGAATCAATCACAGTGGACGACTCACCTTCGCAGTCGGAGCTATATCCTGCTTGTATACCTTCAAGACTATAGTCTCGAAACCATATTGCAGGGTTGCGCTTGAACGTTGGATATGGTAGGTGGATTCAGTGTTAAGGATCAAATTGACCTGCCGCTTTTTAGCATCCGCCTCACCCACCTTGCTTATTCTCCAATAATGGGTCTGCGGACCAGGATAGGTTTTTTTGTTATCCCTAATATGTTTATTATCACTGGTAAAGCAACGGTAGATTTATTTAAGTTTTTATTTTGCAGATTCCCCCCAGTGTATGTCCGTCCGTTTGTCATCCCTTTTTGTACGTGAATCCTGGCGATTTTTCTGACTTTTTCCACTTAATTTTATTGTAGTTGCCGTCGCCGCCGTACTTGTACATTTACTTCAATTGGTAGTCGTAGCCGTAGTTGTATCAGTTGTAGTGTGTCCATTAATTTAGTGTCCCAGTTACACCCATTTGTTGTTTACCGTGTCGCTGTTGTTGTCGTCCTCAACGTCGTCGTCGTTGTCGATGGCGTTGTTCCCATTGTAGTTTTGCTTGAAAGCAATTTGCAATTGTCAGTGAGAAAAAGTATTTTAACTTTTGTTCGCTTATTTTTTTGTTCCATATATTTTTAGTTTGTTCTGTCTTTTGTATCATTACTCTTTGAGTTTCTTTGTTTTTTTATTTTTACTTCACAAAGAAAATCAAAACAGACATTACTTTTTGGACAAATGTCGTCCTTTGGCCCTGATTTGGCCCAAGATGATGGTTCTGTGACAACAAAATCACAATCACAATTACAGCCCAGCGAAGTAAAAGTAAACATTTGTATTCTAAGCAAATAATTACATAAATGTTAATATTAGATTTTCAACAGAAATGACATAAAATAATAATGACATCCCAGAGATGTGAGTAACACAACAACAAAAAGACAATTATAAATGATCTAATCCCGGACAATAATACTCCAATTAATTTATTATTTTCCTAGGCCCGAAATAAATGGGGGTGGGCTGCTGGATGGACGAACGGGCGGATTGGTTGATGAGTGGAGGGGCGGTAGTGCTGTGGCATGAATGACAATGTTTTTTTCTCCAGCCTATGGTTATCCAATGTCTTGTGTTGTTATCTTCATTTGTGCAGCAGCAAAAGGGCTTATGGGGGAGGATAATGAAGTCGTTTTTATAAGAGAATCAAAGCATTTGGCCGCAGAGATGGGCGGGCGGAAGAAGGGAAACATTCTCACATTTGTCGATTTTTTTTCGTTTTCATAAAGAGGATACAATTTAACGAAGGAGATATAAGGAGACAGATAAACATAACATTCCTTATGTCTTATTCTGAGAAGGGAAAATATTTTGAAAAGGGCAAAAGTATGGGGTAATATACAGCCTCTACTGGGTACCTTATTTAAGGAGATTTAATTGCTCTCTGTCTAAGGTATTGGAACAAAATTATGTATTCAATTAGGAAATGGGATAAAATGAAAGCCGTAAAAAAAGGCTAAGGTCGGATGGAGGCTACTATAACCAACAAGACATTGCTCAGTGGGAGAAATCAGAAAATAGAGGAAAAATTCTGCCGTTTCTTAAACAAGACAACTAAGTACAACAAAACTTGGCAGGAATATAGAAGAGGTATTGTAGAAACTAAGCTTGAATTGGGGACTTTTATAATGTATGGGCGGAGCTACAGGGCTTCAAAATGTGTAGATTTTATGTTTCTCACCTGTGTCGAAAGATTTCTTATGTGTTTTCTACTAGTCGTGCTCTACAAAAAGCTTCGTTTATTAATTTTTTGTCCCAGTATTTTGTTAAAATCAGAGCCGATACCGATTTCTTTAACATCAAATTTTCTAAATTGAAAACAAAATTTGGAATACGTTGAAAAACGCTAAGATATACCTGCTAAGACAATAGATAAGGCCATATGAAGTTATATTTTCTAAAAAAGTTTTTTTTACAAAAAAAAGTGAATGGTGTATTTCGGAGTTATTTGAACAAAATATAACAAATTTATTCATATTAGAGGAATATTCGTGGAAAATATTTTCGAACAAAGAAATATCGTTAGTACTTTTACCATGCTTTTTCATACTACACTATTTTAAGGTAATTTTAAAAAGTAAGCAGCATTTTCTCGAATCGCAAAGCTAGAATATTACGATCCACAACATTTTTATATATAGTAAAAAAAAAATTTTGTCCGAGACCTCAAACCATTTTTTTTGTAAAGATTGAGTCATAAAGATAAAGACAGTAAACCATTTAAATTAAGGGGGGGTAAAGTTAATTCGTGCAAAAAAGGCACATTTTAACGATTATTTTTTTGTGATGAAACGGTTAAAATTTTATGATTGAAACCAATGGTACGTTAAAGTATAACTGTCAAAGTTTATTGTGTAAAATTTTCATAAAAAAATATTCAAAAATATGGCAACGACAGCACTTATGCGGAAGCGTCTCGAAAAAAAGTTGAATTGCGGTGCCCATGCCGGATCATCTGAATTTAAAACCAGTAAGGAAAGACTAAAGTCGGGTGGAGCCGACTATATAATACCCTACACCACTCTCGTAATATTGAATAACTCTGATATATAAATTTTGTATTTCATGTATAAATTGTTTACATAAATTTACTTTTGGGACATTTTATACTTAAATAATACCCTGTACCACAGTGTGGTGTAGGGTATAAAAACGATTGGATCTAAAGAGCCAAATCGGCTGAAACATATAACAGGTGGCGCAAAAGTAACCTTTCGATGTTATGTTAGACGCGATTGGCGGTCAGCAGCTAACAGCTGATGCACCGTCTGGACTTTGTACGGAAACATCTTCAAATCTTGTACCAAAATTCGCTGTAGAGACCGTCGACTGATACCCATTTGCGTGGCACGTCGTCTGGTCGATGTCGACGGCGCTTCCATGACATCCTCGGCTACAGCAGCAATATTCTCTGCAGAACGGCTACTCCGGGGTCTGCCACGCCTGGCAGCATCTCGTGTTGTGCCAGTCTCTTCGAGGCGAGCGGCTAAACGTCGCAGTGTTTCACCAGTAGTAAATTTAATCCTATGTTTTTCGAAAAAAAGTGCAGGAAAACAAAATTTTTTTGGCATGAAATGTTAACAGACTTTGTTCAACGTGTTCTTAGCTACATTATTGCCAAATATAGTTAAGCGCTATCACCAAGTCTGAAGTAGCTGTTGCTCAAAAACCGATGACACCTTTTTTCAAGGGGTCCACTGATTTTCCGAATCTTTCGAGGCCCATAAAAAAAAATTGGTCACCACTTTCGCCAAACTGAGTATAGGGTTATACTACCATTTGGTAGTAGAATCGAAGCTATACAGCCAGGTTCGTGTATTTTTCACTGTTGCACAGTGTTATTGGTCAAATAAATAGTCAGCAATATTCCGCGATCTGGAGCAGTGTAGCGTAACATTGTTTATTAACGTGTATTTCGCATGTGTTTACTACACAAATGTCAAAACAGAACTGACATTAGGGGCCAATCGCAAAATTTATAGCATTTTCTGATAGGAGGATTACTTTTGCGCCACCTTGTATATGGGAGCTATAGCTAAATCTTAACCGATTTTCTTCAAATTCGGCAATGTTGGTTCATGGATCAAGAAACTCTACCATTCTAAATTTCAAAACGATTGGATGTAAAATATAGCTTCTATGGAACTAAAGGGCCAAATCGGACGAAACATATATATGGGAGCTATAGCTAAATCTTAACCGATTTTCTTCAAACTCGGCAATGTTGGTTCATGGATCAAGAAACTCTACCATTCTAAATTTCAAAAGGATTGGATGTAAAATACAGCTTCTATAGGACTAAAGGGCCAAATCGGACGAAATATATATATGGGAGCTATAGCTAAATCTGAACCGATTTCAACAAAATTCAATAGGGATCTTTACGATCGGAGTGAAATTGCGACCTGTAGTCGTCGAACAACTTTACATGGACGGACGGACGGATTGATAGGCTAAGAAGTTTCCGAACCGCCCTCGTATATGGGAGCTATAGCTAAATATGAACCGATTTCAACCAAATTCAATAGGGATCTTTACAGCTGCGAAATACTCAAAACTGCAAAATTTCAGAACAGCTAGTGATTCTGAGTCGATCGGTATACTTTTAGGTGGGTCTAGCTGTGTTATTTTCAGGTGCTACAAACATCTGCCGTGAAACAAACTTATAATACCCTGTACCACAGTGTGGTGTAGGGTATACAAATAAATTTATTTTCTTAGATAATCGTTATAGTCAGTTAACGCTGTCAATTTTTTTCGAAATTTAAATTTTTAAATTTTTGAGAACACTTTGAAGTGAAAAATGCTATTTTTGCGACAAAAAATCGACTAATTGGTTATTGTTAAATAAAAAAATTAACAAATTTAAAAAAAATAACTCGGCAGCGTTACCCCGTAAATTATGTAAAGCAATAGTGTTAAAAATTTCAAAAGGATGGGTTCAGTAGTTATTGAGTTATGAGGGGCACCGTCATTGAAAACATGTGTTGTTCGAAAAACGATTTAAAGTTTTTCGGATGTACTGAGACACATTTGAGGCGCGGTTGCTTAGACTGCTGTATCTTCGTTAGTTTTGCTCCGATACACTTCACATTTTCACACAATATTCTTGAAAGTTTATCTATTCAGAAAAAAATTCAAAAAAACTTTATAAACGTTTTGTAACAGCACGATGAAAAATCACCATTTATGATATGTTTGAATTGGAAAAACATATATTTGGATCACAATTTCTGAATATCATATACATTTCTGAACAAATATATTTTATTTGATATATTTTTGTTAATATATTAGGTTAGGTTTGCGAACAAATTTTTCAAATAAAATATGTGTTTAGATACAAATACAATAATTGTTTAGGAATTTCTCCAAGTATATTTGTTTTAAAAAAAGATTTTCAAAACTTCGCTGAATTTTTCGAAATTTGCTTTTCAATTTTCTTTGGTTTCGAAATTTCTTTCCATTAAAAATGGCATATGTAGCATTAGCTTTTGTTTTAAAGCATTCGTTTTTAATTTTTTAATTTTCCAAATCTTCATTTGTTGCCAATCCTTCAAACAATTTACTGTTCTTTACGAACTTTAAAAATTTCTATAAAAGTAACTTTGAATTTTCAGAATACCTAAATGCAAATAAATCTATGTTTAGGAAATATTAGTCCCAAATAAAAATATATTAGGATTGAAACACAAATTTGTTTAGAACAACATCCTCCAAAAAAATAATATTTCTTTGTGTCAAATATTATATATTTAGAGTGTACCTAAAGCAGAATATATTTGAGACAATATACTACAGAAGCCACTTTTTTCAGCATGTGTCGTTAGAACAATTAGAAAAAAAAATTAAAAAAAAATGTTTTTTCATGTTATGAAACAACCATAAAAAATATTTAAAAAACTCACAAAAATGTTTGTCTCACTTTTTGAAAGCTAGCAAATATGTATATGTGTTTACACACAAACAACGTTTTTGTTTAAGAAGTTTTCCAAATATATTTTATTTAATAAAGTTTTTTAAAACTTTGCTGATTTTTTCCTAGATTTCATTCTATAGTAACTTTATAGTTAACAAGCAAGAAAGTTCAGTCGGGTAAACCGACTTATGAATCCCCTCACCTTGAGTCCCAAAAAAAATATTAGAAAATTTATTTACTTTTTTGTTTTAATTAAATTATTATCAATTTAAATTGCATTCAATAACTTTAAAGTATGTACTGGTATTAATGTTAAAAGCTGTTAACTTTTGGTACAAAAAGGTCCATTTGTGTGGGAGGTACCAAAAGGGGCGTTCCAATAACGCCCATTTTTCTCTGGACTCTAGGTACAAAAAAAATCTTTACACTGAACAAAATTTCAAGTCTTTGTATGCAATGGTAATAAAGACATAAGCTATTAACTTTTGGTTCAAATTTGTCCATTTGTATTACCACATACCAAATTTGAAGTCAATCGGTTACTCCTTTCGAGAGTTATCGTGCGCTCAGCCAGCAGACAGGCAGACAGACGGACGGACGGACATGGCTCAAATGACTTAAAATGACCCAAAACAAATATCCGCCAAACATACTTGGAGTTTTAGGTCACTCCTTCGATGTGTTACACTTTTGGTTCGTAGCAAATGATATATACCCTCCTCTCTAAGGTGAGGGGATAATAAAAATGAAATTCGAAAAATCTGATCTTAGCCTGAGATAATAACAAATACGGGTAATTCCAAAACCGTTCGACCAAAGCAAAAAATTACCCCTTTCAATATTCTCTAAATTTAGCAGAATAATTCACGTAGTGTGCGCGAATATTTTTGGGTTTTTAGTTTTTCAAAATTCTTTGTAGTTTTTGTGCTCCAAAGTTACCTACCTCAGTGATTTTTCTCAAAATTACCATTTGTTAAATTAGAGAATAGTGCGCGTAGTGCCTCCCACACAAATGTTACATTTTTGGACCATAATAGCTTATAACTTTAATACCAGTACATACAAATATTTTAAATGTTGTACAGTACAATGATTTTATAATACCTAGAGTCCAGAGAAAAGTTGGCGTTTTTGTCACGTCCCTTTTGATACCTCCCACACAATGGACTATGGACACGAAAAGTTAACTGCTTATAGCTTTAATATCAGTTCATACAAATACTTGAAAATGTTTACAGTGTAATGCATTTATAGTACCTAGAATACAGAGAAAATTGGGGTTATTGGCACGCACCTTTTGGTACCTCCCACACAAATAGACTATTTGCACCAAAACTTAAGAGCTTATAACTTTAATACAGATACATACTATAAAGTTAATAAATGCAATATAAATCGATAATAATTTAATTAAAACAAAAACTTAAATAAATTGACGAAATTTTTTTTGGACCCGACTGAAATTGTTTTATTGTTATACGGGTTTTCCAACAAGAAGTGTTATTTTGAATCACCCGGTATTTCGGTAGCTGTCACTTTTGAAGCTTTTATTCTTTGACATTTTACAAGTAGAAACGACGCCATTACTAAAAATGGAACGATACATGATTCAACAACGCATTGAAATTATTAAAATTCGAAAAATTATCTTGACTGATGAGGCCCATTTCCACCTCGGTGGCTACGTCAACAAGCAAAATTGTCGCATCTGGTGCTCGGAAGTTATCGGAGTTATCCTCAACGTGTGACTGTCCGGCGGGGTAATTGGACCTTACTTTTTCGAAAATGAGGTTGGATCAACAGTTACGATGAATGGATTGCGATATCGAGAGATGATTAATGATTTTTTATGGTCGGAGTTGGATGGTATTGATCTGGACAACGTTTACTTTCAACAAGACGTCGCTACATGCCACACAAGAAACCTCAAAGATAGAATTCGTGAGGCTATCGAGGACATAGGGGAGCCACTTTGCGATTTGGTTAAGGAAAATTTCTTGAAAAGGATATGGTCCTTTAAGCTTGGTCGTGCCATACCTTCCACTTTATTATGAAATAAACATGCGATCATTTATCTCAAAAAATTGCATTTTTCTTTGAATGCCAAAATAACACCTCTTGTTGGAAAACCCTTTATATATTGATGTGACTATGCGGAACTGTATCTGGATCTGATAGGTGGCGCTGTAGTCACGTTTTTAACAAATTCCTCATTTATGACAAAATGGTTCATATTCGGGGAAAATGTTAACCTTGTTTTAGGTACAGTGAAACATAAATTCTTAAATTTCAGACACACACACAATCGATGATAGCATTCCTGGCAACTTGGTTTTAAATAAATATTGTTTGTATAGAATATATTTTAGCTAATGAGACAGTTACTGATATATGAATTAATTGTTCAAGAATTTAAAACTCGCAAAAGGAAACATCAAAGAACTTTTTAATTCACTTTTTGTTTGCTGCCAAGTAAATCGTATAAAACAAATGGAGGAAATGCTGTACAAAGGGAAATGTTATGCAAATGTTGCTTTTTCAATAGAATGACTCACTCGTTTATAATACATATTTATAGTACAAAACATATACAAAGCATGTACGAGCATGTATGTATGTATGTATGTATATGAGAGTTCAAAATCAAAAATGCATGACAAACATAAAAATAAATTTTCAATTACACATTTGTATAATTGTTAACATCCATTAAAGGAAGCAACACCAACATAAAGAATGAAGCTATGGTCTACCCTCGGACACACACGAGTAGCTAGCAGCAGACGAAAGAGATAGACTTGAGAACTCACCCACCTCCATCCCCCTTTCATTTCAGTTTTATTCATACATTGGTTTGTATATTAAGCCGGGTCGGTTAGTGGGATGATAGAAAAACACAGCCGTTATCAAAAGCTCAAATAAAACCTTCTGCTGTTTTGTGTATATCTTCAAAAGTTAAAGTATATAATATTTAGAACAAAGGGCGCCCCAGTATGTGAGTTGGTAGCGAGCTCGCCTATGAGTTTGGGGGTCGTGGGTTCGATTCCCACCAGAGGCTCTGGTCTGTCGCAACAATAATTAACAAGACTGACAAACATTGTTTGAATATTTTTAAATCTCGAAACGACTGGCGACAAATCTCTATTGATATCTAAGAATATTTTCTTAGATTCTTTATACAGTTTTTAAAAGTCGACATCAATTTTCCTTCATTTGAAACATGACCAGCGATGTCTACGAGCAGAATCTAAAATCTTATCATAACGTCTACCATTGAGACTAGCACATTTTAAATTACTACTACCCTCACATAACCAAAAAAACATTTAAAAAAAATAAAAAGTAACGGTTTTTGCTTGCAAAATCCTTAAAGCTAAGGATAAATGTATAAGATACGACCCATATCGTAAATGTAAGGGAAATTCACAAAAAAGATTTCTATTTTTTATTTTGGTCGTTTTGTGTGGGACGTACCAAACGGGGCGTGGCAACTTGGAATATTTTCTAATAAACTATTACTATGTGAGAAATTACTGAACATTCTTAGCTGGATATAGAACAGAATACACAGTACAATTCTGAGAATTGGACATGACCAGCGATGTCTACGAGCAGAATCTAAAATCTTATCATAACGTCTACCATTGAGACTAGCACATTTTAAATTATTATTACCCTCACATAACCAAAAAAAAAACATTTTTTTGAAAAAACAAAAAGTAACGGTTTTTGCTTGCACAAAAAATCCTTAAAACTAAGAATAAAAGTATAAGATACGACCCATATCGTAAAAGTAAGGGAAATTCACAAAAAAAAGTTTTCTATTTTTTATTTTGGTCCTTTTGTGTGGGACGTACCAAACGGGGCGTGGCAACTTGGCCTATTTTCTAATAAACTATTACTATGTGAGAAATTACTGAACATTCTTAGCTGAATATAGAACAGAATACACAGTACAATTCTGAGAATTGGACGTGAAAGTAGAACCAAAAATAAGAACTTCTGCATCATTCGTTTAGTCAAGTTGGCTCAATTATTAATTTAATGGCCATATAAATTGTTTTGCTCAAGGTGGAATTTTTGCACTTTTTCTATATTTTTTTCTCGGTATACCGTACGGAATATCTCTTTTGGGTCTGAAGCAAAGTTGGTCTCTATGGCGTTAAGTAGTCAAATCGGGGAGCTATTATATACAGGGTGGATGATATGTATTGCAACCAACTTCAGGTTGCTATCATTTCTAAACCGCTAGTCTGATAGCTGACAGATTTATTTCAGTGACAGTTCATTTTATTGTTTACAAGCTTACAAAAGCATTTTGATCTATTGCATTCAGAAAAAAGTTATTCGTGGTGGAGTTCAAGCGTGATAGTGTGATTGCTTTATATTTGGGTGGAAAAACACAAGTGGCTATCGTTAGAGCCCTCCAGCATTTAAATGTGAATAAATCTTTTGTTTCTCGTACCATTGCTCGTTACCGTGATACCGGCAGTGTTGCATCACGTCCAAAAAGTGGACGAAAAAAAACGGTAACAACACCAGAAATGATCCGAAAAGTGAAGGCCAGATTTGATCGAAATCCACGCCGCAGTGGTAGAAAAATTGCTCGTGAGCTGAACATATCGCGAGAACGGATACAACACATATTAAAAAATGAGCTTGGACTAAAGCCATTGAAGTTCCAAAAAGTGCAAGAGCTCACCGATGCACAAAAAAAAGTTAGACTGGAAAGAGCCAAGAAGTTGCTTCGCTTGCACGAAAGTGGCCAGTTACCGAATTTGGTTATCTCCGATGAGTAGCCATTCCAAATTGAGCAGTTTGTGAACAAACAAAATGATCGGGTTTACTTGCCAAAGAGGTCAGCTGAAAATGTACACCTTCGATTGGCCACCAGAACTCAAGCGCCGTCGATGGTAATGGTGTGGGCCGCCGTAACGTCCGATTGTCGCTCCCCGCTCGTATTCATCGACCATGGGGTCAAAGTAAATGCCGAATATTATCGGGAAAATGTCCTAAAGACAGTATTGAAGCCCTGGGCAGACAAACATTTCGGCCGCAGACCATGGACATTCCAACAGGACTCAGCACCATCGCACTCAGCACGCGTCAACCAAGAATGGCTTAAAAAGGAGGTTCCTCGCTTCATTTCTACCGCACAATGGCCACCAAGATCTGCGGATCTCAATCCGTTGGACTTTTGCGCCTGGGGCATTTTAGAGAGTAAGGTTCGCACTAAAAAATACCAAAGTATCGATCATCTCAAGACGGCGCACAATGGGAAAAAAGGGGTAAATACGCGCGCATAGCAATATTTTCTATCTCATGACTATACCGTTAGAGATAGAGTCCTACGGTTTGGACCATATTCAAGAGAATTCTTTGGAGAAGAAATAGCTGTACCCAGATTTTATTTTACTGTTACCATATATCGCATAGTGAGGCTACAAAAGCGACTTTGTGGAAATTAGTGTAAAAATCGGAATATCGTACCAACTTCAGTGATCTTTATTTTAAATTAGAGCTGACAATATTTAGTTCAAAATCTATTTGAGTTACTTGATTGTGTGTTGGTGCTTTTTAAATATATAGACCATTGAAATTCAAACTTATTTTTGTCAACATTGCGTTAAAAGTCTACAAAACAGGGCAATGTTTTTGAAATTGAAACCAAAACAACATAAATAGGATAAAATCGTAGTCTGCAATATTTTTGAAAGCTGAAGTGTTCCAATAATGCTCTTACACAATGGGTCGTCGACTGGTAATAAAAGAAAAGTTAAATTAAAAACAGAAAATAATCGGTCCACCCTAATATACACAAACTACAGAAGCGTTTAACTATATTTTTATAGTTTTTGTAGAAGAAGTAAACAATAATAATTACACATATAATTCTTATAAAATTAATAAGATCACTATTTCTGATCGTGGGACACTACAAACTTGCAGCCGGACATCTTCCGATCGTATTTATTGTCCGATTTTGTCGAAATTTCTTAAAAGTTATTTTTTTTGATCAAGAAAATCGGTCCATATGTTTCGTGAAAATCGGTTCATAGTTCGATGTAGCTCCCACACATTTTTTCTATATTTAAAGTAAAAAAGGACATATTTAATGTACAAAAAACTGCCATAGTCGCAAAAAGTCGCAGATAAACTTGGTACTGTTGGATTCACCACTAAGTCGCCTCTCTTCTCTATGTCATGTGATAGTGATCCAAAAAAGTTGTATTCCATTTACTGTGGATAATTTTTTTGAAAAACAAAAAAAAACTGTATTTTTGATTTGAAGTATCTCTTCATTTAAAGACGCTAAAAATGCGTCTTATACACAAAAATTAAGATGAATACAGCCTTATAATATGTTACAAGTCCGGTCGCATTTCACCAACAAACGAGAATTCTACAAGCATTTTAGTATTACATTTTATCATCGCAATTTTATTTGCATTTATGAGTAAAAAAGACAAACTTTGAATGGTCATAACTCGGAATCACCTAGAGATATTTTCATAAAATTTGAAGGTATTTTCATTAAATGTTATCCACAACAAAACAACAATCCCAAAAAACTGATTTTTAAAAGTTGTTTTGAAAGTCCTATGCGCGCATATTTCATCATATTTTCCCATCGTGCGGCGCTTTGCCGGCAATGGGCCAAAATACCGCAGAGCCACTTTCGTGCAGCGTGTGATGGCTTTGTCGGCCGTTTGAAGGCCATAATTCGTGCCAAAGGTGGCCAATTCGAACAAATCTAAACTGTTTCTAAAATTTTATGTTATTTCCGACATTTTTTGCTTCTGAACAATAAAATTTAAAAAAAAATTAAAAAAAATATAGCGCTTTACTTTGTTGCATTACATATCAGCCACCCTGTATATAATTTATGGGGTCTCAGATCAATATTTAGTGGTGTTACAAACGGATTGACAAAATGAATATACCCCCATCCTATGGCGGAGGGTATAAAATGGAACTAAACCGTCCTACCTCAGAGGGAAAGAGTATGCCACTATCTTGACAACGGGACCAGGAGACTTTTGGTAGATTAAAGTGAGCAAACATAATGTCAATATCTTTTAGACTAGTCATACCGCTTACTACTTTTACATAATTAGCATGTCTGACAAATAGTTCAACATCGGAATCAGGAGGAATGTATAAGTAGGTTATAAATAAAATATTAGAGCCAACTGAGTAGTTGACAAATAGAAATTCATCCTCACAATTTATAGGTATTTCAACAACAGACGATACTAAAGAAGTAACGATCTTTCCTATAAATGTGATAATCATCACATAGAATTTCCGCGCTAAATGTACGTTTTTAAATTTTTGGGTAATTGCTCCAGCGGGAAACGTTACGCCGGCGCTAAAGTTAAATTACGGTTAAGTTTGCTTACGCCGGCCTTAAAGCTATGTATAGACGATTGCCATATCGAGCAACGTTATTGCCAATAAAAATACTTTATAGACAGTGTTGCCAATAAAATGTTTTTCTGACAATGGTGCCGTTGTCACATGCTTAAACTTCGTATATCTAACCATCTGCAAATTACCTCACAATGTTTGCATTGACTTTAAAATTTATTAAATTAAAATACAACAGCGCGAGCGGTTGACAATACACGTCCGATTACGACAAGGTTGCCAGATTTATTTGTATTCAAAAAATTAAACCAAATAAAACCTCCTACCCACCCTAATGTACATATGTGTACTACAGTGTAAACAATTTCCACTTTAAGATTTTCTTTGTGTGGTTTGTTCTCTTTGCCAAATACACACGCAATTTAACTTCAAAGATATTTGGGTAAATAGAAAAGTATTGTTGTCTTCTCTTCTTCGCCCTTCACCAACCACTGTACTCATCCTCAGTTATTTCAAACCCTCTCCACCGCCCTTTTTAAGCTTCAGGCCAAATTCTCTACGAAAATAACAATAGTTAGAATAATACAAATATTTATTCCCATTGACATTGAAAGAAAAACGCATTTAGGCGAATTGCTATTCTAATGGCCAAATAATGTATTCAAACCAAATGCTTTTTTTTTTGCTGAAACGTAGAAAAAACCCAGTCAAACAGTCAAAATGACATAAATGTATGTATAATTCTAATATTATGGTTTTCGTGAAATTATGATATTTTCAAAATAAAATTGCTTAGATATGGAATATTAAATTATAATAGAATTCATTCGAATTCAATTCGAAATTAATTCAAAGGTTTCAATTAAAGAACATTTTGAAAATATTTAAACAATGAACATTTTACAATAAAATATTAACAACATTTTGCAGTAAAATGAAAAACAAGTTTCAGTCGGGTAAACCGACTAAGGTATATCCTTACTTTGTGAGTAATGTAATATGGAATATTTCACGAATTAATATATCAATTTGAAAGGTACTCGTGCTAGAAAAGGTTTAACAAATACACCTATTTTTTGCTGAACAGTAGGTACTTTAAATACATTGCACTGTGCCGAATTATAAGCGTTTTGTTTGTGTCCAAGACCTAAAAACTTTTTTTTAATATTTTATGAAGCCAAAACAAAATTTATTCAAGTTTTTTTTTAAGAATTTTTTCTAAAATTCCAATTTTCATGGAAGTTACCATTAGTATTTGGACCATAGTTTTTGGTGAATAAGCTTGATAAAGCCGGAATACCATTTAAATAAAAGGAAATTATAAGGGCTAGAAATGCTCAAAAAACGTCAGTTTCACGTAACTATCGTTAAGACAATAAGAAAAATGTAGATTTAAAAAAAAACATTTTTTGATGGCACGGAACTTGATCGCTATCTTGAACGCTATCATCCTAACGAAGAAAATAATGCTTATTTGCAAAATATCTGTGCATAAATGTATAAATTATAACCCATATTTTAAAAATAGGAAAAATAATTTTTCATATTTTTTATTTTGGAATTTTGTTTGGGAGGTACCAAAAGGGGCGTGGAAATAACGCCCATTTTGTCATATACTATGGGTACTATAAAAACATTACACTGTACAAAATTGCTGATATATGTATGTGTAACTTCGCCCATTTTTTCAAGATGATAGCGATCAAGAAACTAATACTATAGAAGTATAGTATAGAAGTTATGAAATACATAATCAATATTTCACTAAATTTTTACTCTTTGTGGGGGAGGTGATCGAAGGAGTGGATCAACATAGTCCATCTTTGACCTCAGTGTGAGATAGAAAAAATATTGACACATACCAAACTTGAAGTCAATCGGTTAATGCTGTCGAAAGTTATCGTGCGCACCAACCAGACAGACAGACGGACATTGCTAAAATGTCTTAAAACGGCCCAAAATGGATTTCCGCAAATATTCTTGGGGAATCATAGGTCTCTCCATCGATATGTTCCACTTTTGACCTGCAGCTTCTGATATATACCCTTGTTCACAATATTGGGTGTATAAAAACGAGCTATAATTTCTACATTTATCATTGTAGGCATTGTTTTCTTCGTTAGAATGTTAGCTTCCAGAAATTGGAACAAACAATTTTTTCCTATTTTTATGGTAAAAAATGACATTTTTTTAAAAAAATCAAATATTTTTCTAACTATTTTAACTTCTATTTAAACGTGAAAGTGTCATTACTAACATTTTTAGTCCTCAGAATTTTCTTTAATTTAAAATATATCCGGGCTTTATCGAGCAGATACATCAAATACTAAAGACACTTTCCAAGAAAATGAGAACTTTAAAGAATATTAATATTAAAATTATTTTTCTTGTTTAGGACACCATATTACACCAGAAAATGTTATGCACAGCCCAATATAGTTTACTAAATTGTAACCCTTTGTGGGGGAGATTGTGGAATGAGTGGACCAATATGGCACATCTTCGAATTTAGCCTGAGATAGACAAAAAAAAAATTCTCATACCAAATTTTAAATCAATCGGTTAATACTTTCGAGAGTTATCGTGCGAGCCAGCCAACAGACAGACAGACGGACAGATATTGCTCAAAAAACTTAAAATGTCCTAAAACGGTTTTCCGCCCAACATACTTACGGTATTAGGTCACACCTTCGATTTGTTACACTTTTGGCTCATAGCAAATTATATATACCCTCGTTGCACTGAAGTGAGGCTATAAACATCTATATTTGTATACCCCCATCCTCATTATGTCACTCAGTTAGTATACGTGTATATTGTATAAGTATATATAACTTAAACTCATATATTCTCAATCATCGTAAAATTCTAAGACGATTTAGCCATTTCAATCACGCTATAGTCTATAATAACTGAGCAAGATGACTGACATTTGGTACAAATACTTATAATAGCGGCAGGTAAAAGTCCTATATATAAGTACATATACATTCTTCTCTCAACACTAAGTAGAACGCAACTTTCAACTTATCGGGCTGATTTATACCCAGAAGCCCTATGTGTGCAAACAAAAATTCCGAATATAATTAGCAAAGACACAGACCACCCTTTTAACAGAACTCTGTAATTGAGCTAACAGAGTACTTTAGAGCAGTTAACATAACTTTGTAATGAGTACATAGACTGACATAAATAGTTAAAACAATTAAAATAAGGGGTGATCCATTTCGAGGTTCCCTACTTTTTTAAAGAACAAAACACAGAAAATTCAAATTGAATTGGGAATGTTTAGTATAATTTGAAAGAACATTCTTTGGCATTTATTTTTTGAAGATTATGTCTATCAAATGTTGGCCGCGGCTACGTCTCAGATGTTCCATCCGTTGAGTCCAATTTTCCATGACTCGTTTGAGCATTTCGACTGGTAACTGGCGAATGACACGCGTGATGTTTTACTCCAAGACCTGAATCGAAGCGGGTTTGTCCGCATAAACATTAGACTTTACATATCCCCACAGGAAAAAGTCTGACGGTGTGATGGCACACGATCTTGGTGGCCAATCGACCGGCCCAAAACGTGAAATTATCTGCTCACCGAAGTGTTCTCTCAATAAATCCATTGATTGATGCGATGTGTGGGAAGTGGCGCCGTCTTGTTGAAACCAAATGTCGCCGAGATCACGAGCTTCAATTTCAGGCATCAAATAGTCGGTTATCATGGCACGATAACGGTCGCCATTGGCGGTTACGTTCTCACCGGCATCATTTTTGAGGAAATATGGACCGATGATTCCACCGGCCCACAAACCACACCAAACCGTTGTTTTTTCTGGATGAAGTGGCAGCTCTTGAATCTCTTCAGGTTGCTCTTCGTCCCAAATGCGGTAATTTTGCTTGTTTACATACCCATTGAGCCAGAAATGGGCCTCAAAATTTGGCTCGAAAACGTCGGATCTTCTTGGAACTTTTCAAGAGCCCATAGAGCGAAGCGATGTCGCTTGGGAAGGTCAGTTCTTGCACAAGCTGTATTTGGTATGCTTTCAATTTAAGATCTCGACGTAAAATGCGCCAAGTCGTTCCATACGTCAGTCCGAGTAGCTGCGAACGGCGCCGAATCGACTCTCCACGGTCATCGTGTACACTCTCAGCTACGGCCGCTACATTTTCTTCACTGCTTGCTGGACGTGGTCTATTCGGTCGAATATTATCCAATAATGAGTGCTGGGTCTCAAGATGGGTGATGGTGTTGCGAATAGTACGCTCAGTAGGCCAATTATGTTGACCATAAGTTGAGCGAAGTGAACGAAACACATTCCTCACAGAACGTAAATTTTCGTAATAAAGGTGAACGATTTGTAAACGTTGTGCACGCGTAAGTCTTTCCATGATGAAACGCCAAACAATACTTAATAAAAAAAACATGACAGCATGACACGACTCACACGTGATCTATCCAAAAAAGTCTATTGAAACATGTAAGAAAATTCAGTCGGGTAAACCGACTTATGAATCCCCTAACCTTGAGTCCCAAAAAAATATTCGTAAATTTGTTTAATTTAAATTATTATCAATTTAAATTGTTATCAATTTAAATTAAATTAAATAACTTTAAAGTATGCACTGGTATTAAAGTTATAAGCTGTTAACTTTTGGTATAAAATGGTCCATTTGTGTGGAAGGTACCAAAAGGGGCGTGCCAATTACGGCCACTTTTCTCTAGACTCCAGGTACTATAAGAGCGTTGCACTGTACGAAATTTCAAGTCTTTGTATGCGCTGGTAATAATGTTATAAGTTAATAACTTTTGGTTCAAAATTGTCCATTTGTGTGGGAGGTACCAAAAGGGGCGTAGCAACTTCGCACATTTTTCTCGAGGTAATAGTGACTAATAAACTAATACTACGTGTAGAATTTCAGAGGATTCAAATAAGTAGTATAGAAGTTATTAAATAATCAATATCTCACTAAATATTAAAAATTTGTGGGGGAGGTACTAGAAGGAGTGGACCAATATGACCCAATATGACACGGATACTCCTTTCGAGAGTTATCGTGCGCACCAGCCAGACAGACAGACATCGCTCATTCGACTTAAAATGACCCAAAACGGATATCCGCCGAACATACTAATGGTCTTAGGTCACTCCTTCGATGTGTTAGACTTTTGGCTCGTAACAACTGATATATAACCTCCTCTCTAAGGTGAGGGGATAAAAAGTATCTCTACTTGGATCACCCGTTATTTTTTGGCGAGTCAGTTACAAATACTCGTATAACCAGTAATTTTTTTTGGCTTCATAAAATAGTATGCCTCAATAAATAGCATCTCCCGATTTTACTTCTTAACGTCATGGAGACCACAAATGTCCACTGATCTGGCTGAAAATTGGTAACTGTGCTTTTTTTATACCCAGAACGCACGAACAACGGTAGTCATAGGTCCATGTTTTGATCTAGCCGCGAATTGGACTGGAATTTGGTATAATTAGATTATTTGTACCCGAAACCATTCACATGCGATATATAATAAATAAAATTTCGTTTTTAACATGTATTGTATACATGTTAAACACGAAATTTGTGTATGTCCATGGACATGAGACGTTTAAACGTCTCCTCTCTTCAACCTACCATACCTGTAGAAACATGGTGTAACACGAAGAAGACACAAATAAAATTCGCATAATCACACCCCTGCGGCGTCTGAACGTTTTTGGTGAATATCTGCGTTACTCATATGCACAGGACTCTCTTGTACCTTCTGAGTGTCAACAATAGTGCATCGTGTTGTCCGTCTCCCTATTTTTTCTTAGGCGTACACAAACAAAATTAAAATGACACAATTTATGTGAAAAGCTTTAGTGATTTAAACATAAACGAAATTTCAATTTAATAAAAGTGAAAATTTGCTTAAAAATTCTCTTATAATACCCTTCTGGCGTATAAGTGTTATTTATGCATTAATATGTATTTACGTTACCCCTGTTTGGTTATTTTTATTGAAAATTGAGATATTCAAGAGAAACTCTGGTTGGGTTGAAAAAAAAATATATATGTATATATTTAATGTATTGATAGTGACTGATTAATTTTTTTTACAAAATAAGAGTATACATTTATATATTAATTTGTCTTAATATTCATTTATTTTTTAACAAAATTTATTACTGTTCCGCTTATTATTGCAGTATTAAAGACTACAAAATCGTTTCACAGTGTAGCAAAATTATTAGAAAGCATATAAATAAAAAAACTTATATACCTTGTGAATACATGGTGAAACCTGACGAAGACACAAATAACATTCGCTTAATCACACCCCTGTGGCGTATGAACGTTGTTTCATAAGTATCTACGTTACACATACGCACTAATGTTTGAACTTTCTTGTGCAGTCAGTGTCAACAATAGTGTATCGTGTTGTCTGCAATTCTATTGTTTATTTTAGACATATGTACGTACACCGTATACCGTTTATATAGGGTGATATAAGTAGAGATACCTTTTTCAATAGCATTTTTTTTGACAGATCACGTGTGAGTCGTGTCATGCTGTCATGTTATTTTTGTTAAGTATTGTTTGGGATTTCATCATGGAAAGACATATGCCTGAACAACGTTTACAAATTATTCAGTTTTATTATCAAAATAATCGTTCGCCAATTGCGCTAAGTCCATTTTTTCAATCCAAAAAAAAACACTTTCCAGTCGACCCACGACCTTGGCACCCATGAGCAATGTTTTAGCTCTCGTTAAGAGCTATCTTTCTGCCATTGACCGATTCCCGATCCGATGTACCGGAATCATCGGTCCATATTTCTTCAAAAATGATGCCGGTAAGAACATAACCGTCAATGGCAACCGTTATCGTGCCATGATAACCGACTATTTGATGCCTGAAATTGAAGCTCGTGATCTCGGCGACATTTGGTTTCAACAAGACGGCGCCACTTCCCACACATCGCATCAATCAATGGATTTATTGAGAGAACACTTCGGTGAGCCGATAATTTCACGTTTTGGGCCGGTCGATTGGCCACCAAGCTCGTGTGATATCACGCCGTTAGACTTTTTCCTGTGGGGATATGTAAAGTCTCAAGTGTATGCGGACAAACCCGCTTCGCCAGTTACCAGTCGAAAATCGAAAATTGGACTCAACGGATGGACCATGTGAGACGTAGCCGCGGCCAACATTTGATAGACATAATCTTGAAAAAATAAATGCCAAAGAATGTTCTTTTAAATGATAATAAAGATTCCCCATTCAATTTGAATTTTCTGTGTTTTTTTCTTTAAAAAACTAGGGTACCTCGAAAAAATCACAAACAAAATTAAAATGCCAAAATGTATGCGAAAAGCAATAATGTCGTAGGATGCTGAAGTCTGCTCAAAAAATACGTTTCTTTATGATTTAAACATAAAAGAAATTTCAGACAAATTCGCTTATCATAGCTGAATTTATGAAAATCGAACGTTTACCTAAAAATACTTTTATAACAGCCTTGTGCTGTATACGTGTTATTTATGCATTACCATGTATGCACGTTACTCATACGCAGTGTAATTGGATTTTTGGTATATGTAATATTCAGAAATATTATTATACCGTCCACCATAGCATGGGGGTATACTAACTTTGCCATTCCGTTTGTAACACCTTGAAATATTGATCTGCGATGGTAAAGAAATCATCGTGATCGTCGATTCTAAGACGATTTAGACATGTCCATCTGTCCGTTTAAATGACGCTGCAGTCCGTAATAATAGAGCTAGGTTGATGAAATTTGGCAGAAATACTTCTTATAGTTGCAGGTCGTTTGGGATTGCCAATGTTTTTTCGGTCAATGTTTTTATATAGCTCCCCTATAGTGTTCGCTCCAAAATACGGTGTTTGAGCCATAGATACCACATTTTTAAAGCAATTTTGCTGAAACTTTGCAGTTTGTATTCTATTTTGACAAAAATTTATTACAGTAAAAATTTTACAAATCGGTTCATATTTTGTTATAATCACCCTATAGAGGTCCCTCCAAAATAGGCTTACTAAAGCCATAAATACCACATTTTCTAAGCGTTTTAAGCGAATCTTTGCAGTTTGTACTTTATTTAGACAAGAATTTACCACAGTAAATTTTTTTTAAATCACTTCATATTTTTTATAGTCCACCTACAGATGTCGTCCCAAAAAGGCTTTCTTAAGCCATAAACACCACATTTAACCGAAACTTTGCAGTTTGCATTCTATTTTGGCAAGAATTCATCTCAATAAGATTTATACGAGTACAAATCAAATTTTATTTTGTTGTAGGCCCCCGTGTAGAGGTAGTTCTCAAATATGCTAATTTAAACCATAAATACTACATTTTTCAGATGAAGAATTTGGCTAAAGAATTTGAGGCCTAAAATTTGGCTAAAAATTGCAGCGTTCTTATTTTAGTAATTTGCTTCAACAGCAATTAAGAAAATGTCACAAAATTTTAAGGTATACCCTCACCTTGTGAGTAAAGTAATATGGAATATTACATGCATTAATGTGGCAATTTGTGTGGGAGTTACCACACGCTGAACAGTAGATTATTTAAATACATTGCACTGAGCCCAATTATAAGCGTTTATGTGCACTAGTATATTTACGTTATGAGCTATTCAATTTTGGTATAATTTGACCATTTTGTGGGGGAGGTACAAAAAGTGGCGTTGGTAACGTCTATTTTTCACAGGACTATAGGTTGTGAAAAATATGGTTTTGTTCATTGGTACTCACGTTATAAGCTTTCAAAATTCAAGCATTTTTATGCACTGGTATTAATGTTATAAGCTGTTAAGTTTTTGTACAAAATAGTCCCTTGGTGTGGGAAGTACCAAAAGAGGCGGGGCCATTTGACCCATTTCTCTCAAGTTGATAGGGACAAATAAATTAATAATATGTGAAGAATTACAGAGAATTCAGATAAGTAGTATAGAAGTTATTAGAGAATCAATATTTCACTAAATTTTAACCCTTTGTGAGGAAGGTGCTAGGAGGAGTGAACCAATATGGGCCATCTTCGAAATTAGCCTGAGATAGAAATAAAATATTATCCCATACCAACTTTGAAGTCAATCCGTTACTACTTTCGAGAATTATCGTGCGCTCCAGCCTGACAGACGGACAGACAGTCAGAGATACAGACGGACGGACAAACATTGTTCAAATGACATAAAATGACTTAAAACGGATTTCCCCAGAACATACTTGCGGTCTTAGGTCACTCCTTCAATGTGTTACACTTTTTGTCCGAAGCAAATGATATATACCCTCGTCACACTAAAGTGAAGGTATAATAAAGCGAAAATTAAGGTAATTTTTTTGTCTACTAGAACATGTGATCTTTATGGCATAAAAACCTCAATATGGTGGCAGAAGAATTCTTGCCAGTTCTTATTCTTCAGGCTAATCGTCTGGAAAATGTGGCTTAATTAAGAATTATTAATAGCGACATCTATATGGGACGATAACAAAATATTAACTAATATGAGTATTTTTTATTGTAATGAATTCTTGTAAAAATACACTTCAAACTGTCAAGTTTCAGCTAAATTTCCTAGAAAATATGGCCTTTACCTCTGTAGGCGAGCTATATCAAAACATTAATCGGTATGGATAATTTTCAGTACCAAAAGACCTGTACCTATAAGAAATATTTCTGCCAAATTAGATTAGCCTAACTCTATTACACTATGCAACAAAATTGTTGTCGAAGGGCTGTGCATAACATTTCCTGGTGTAATATGGTGTACTAAACACGAAAAATATAAACATTTTTTATGGTAAATTTTTTTTTAGAAAATTGTTCTTTAAAATACCAGTTTTCTGGTGCCTTTAGTAAATATTTGGACCATATTTTTTTAAGTATGTGCTTGATAACTACAATTGAAACAAACGTTTAGTAACTGTCGTTAAAATAAATTGAAAAAATTTGATTTTTTTTTAAAAAAAAACATAAAAAATAGAAAGAAATTGTTCCATTATGTTCCATTTATGGAAGCTAGCATTCTACCGAAGAAAACAATGCCTATTTGAAGAAAATCTATGGATAAATGTAGAAATTATAGCACTTTTGGTAGAAATAAGAGCATTTCAAGATAATTCGGTTTTTATACCCCCACTAGAACAAGGTCCAAAGTGTAACACATCGATGAAGTGACCTAAACGACCCAACGAATAATTCGCGGAAATCCTTTTTGGGCCATTTTAAGCCATTTTAGCAATGACAATATATTTTTTCTATCTCAGGCTAAGGTCAAAGATGGACTATGTTGGTCCACTCGTTCGAGTACCTCCCCCACGAAGGGTCAAAATTAAGTGAAACATGTATTATCTTACAACTTCTATACTACTATTCAGAATCTTCACAATTCCACACATTCCATTACTTTATTGGTCGACATCATCTTAAGAAAAATGGGCGAAGTTGCCACGCCCCTTTTGGTTCCTCCCATACAAATGGACCATTTTGTACAAAAATTAAACAGCATATAACTTTGACTCCAGTCCATACAAATACTTTACATTTTGTGAAGTGTAATGCTGTTATAGAACCTACAGTCCCGTAAAAATTGGCGTTATTGCCACGCCCCTTTTGGTACCTCCCATACAAATGCACAATTTTGCACAAAAAGTTAATGCTTTATAACTGCGATTCCTGTACATACAAACACCTGAAATTGTGTACAGTGTTTTTATAGTACACATAATATATTAGAAAATTGGTGCTAGTGCCACGACCCTTTTGGTACCTCCCAAACAAAATTGCCAAAATAAGAGAATAAATATGAAAAATATTTTTTCTGAATTCCCGCATTTTTACAATATGGGCCATAGTTTATACATTTACCCATACCCATTACTTTTTGCAAATAGGCATTGTTTTCTTCGTTAGGATGATAGCTTTCAAAAAATGGAACAAAAAATTTTTTCTATTTATACCCTACACCACACTGTGGTACAGGGTATTATAAGTTTGTTTCGCGGCAGATGTTTGTAACACCTGAAAATAACACAGCTAGACCCACCTTAAAGTATACCGATCGACTCGGAATCACTAGCTGAGTCGATTTAACCATGTCTGTCCGTCCGTCTGTCCATGTGAAGTTGTTCGTCGACTACAGGTCGCAATTTCACTCCGATCGTTCTGAAATTTTGCAGTTTAGAGTATTTCGCAGCTGTTAAGATCGCTATTGAATTTGGTTGAAATCGGTTTAGATTTAGATATAGCTCCCATATATATCTTTCGTCCGATTTGGCCCTTTAGTCCTATAGAAGCTGTATTTTACATCCAATCGTTTTGAAATTTAGAATGGTAGAGTTTCTTGATCCATGAAACAACATTGCCGAATTTGAAGAAAATCGGTTAAAATTTAACTATAGCTCCCATATATATATTTCGTCCGATTTTGCTCTTTAGTCCTGTAGAAGCTGTATTTTACATCCAATCATTTTGAAATTTAGAATGGTAGAGTTTCTTGATCCATGAACCAACACTACCGAATTTGAAGAAAATCGGTTAAGATTTAGCTATAGCTCCCATATATATGTTTCGTCCGATTTGGCTCTTTAGATCCAATCGTTTTTATACCCTACACCACACTGTGGTACAGGGTATTATTTAAGTATAAAATGTCCCAAAAGTAAATTTATGTAAACAATTTATACATGAATTACAATATTTATATATCAGAGTTATTCAATATTACGAGAATGGTGTAGGGTATTATATAGTCGGCCCCGCCCGACTTTAGACTTTCCTTACTGGTTTTTATGTTTTTTTTCGTGCCAGCAAAAAACGCTTTCTTGGGAAAAAAATCAATTTTTTTCTAATTGTTTTAGCGACAGTTACTAAACATCAGCATTTATAATTACCTTTAATTTAGGTGGCATCCTGGCTCTATCGAGCTTGTACTTCAGAATATATGGTGCAAATACTAAAGGTAACTTCCATGAAAATTGGAATTTTAGAAAAAAATTAAAAAAAAACTACCATAAAAAAAATTGTTTTGTTTTCACAAACTAGTATGTCTAAAGCAATACAAAAAAGTTTTTCGGTCTCGGAGATAAAATTTTTTTGTTGCATAGTGTTATTAAAGACTGTGGTAACAACAGGCCGACGGACATGGCTAAATCGTATTAGGATTTTAAGACGATCAATAATATATATATATATATATTGCAAACGGAATTACAAAGTTAGTACAGCTCCATCCTATGGTGAAGGGTATAAAAAACCAGGGATGTAACGAATATTCGCATTTGCATATGGGAAAGCGAATTATTCACATCAATTTTATACCCTCCACCATAGGAGGATCATTTTGTCACTCCGTTTGTAACACCACTAAATATTGATCTGAGGCCCCATAAAGTATATATGTATATTATTAATCGTTTTAAAATTCTAAGACGATTTAGCAATGTCCGTCTGTACGTCCGTCCGTCTGTTGTAATCACGCTACAAATTTCAGCCAGGTGGCTGAAATTTGATACATTTACTTCTTATGTCTGCAGGTATGTTATGATTGAAAATGGGCAATATCGGCCAATTTTTGGATATAGCCCCTATATGTAGCATCTCCGCGATTTGACCTCATAACGTCGTAGATACCACAAATGTCAACTGATTGGGCTGGAAATTGATAATTGGGGTAGTAATAGATCCATGTTTTGATATAGCCACCATACAAAGGTCCCTCTAGATTTGAGTTCGTAACGCCACAAAAACTTCAAATTTAAATAAATTGGGCTGAAATTTTGGTAAAATGAGTTTATTAGTACCCGTAACCATTCGCATGCGATCCATGGTGGAGGGCATGTAAGATTCGGCATGGCCGAACTTAATCCGTCTTTACTTGTTAACATTCGCTTTCGCAAAAATATATTTCAGTATTCGCTTCCATTTGTTAAAATCTTTGTCTTCTTATCCGCTTCACATATTGTGAAGATATTAATACCAATGAAAACCTCTGCTAGTTCTCTTCAAAGCAGTTGAATAAAATATATTTGTTCTTGTGGTAACATAAGGTAAAATATAGAAAACATCCCTAATAGTTGAATATCCTGGAAAAGTAACTATTCGGGTCCATAATTTTGATGGTTATAATTGTTTTTGTATATTTTTATATTAGATTCATCAGTTAGACTAGGGTAACTCCTAAATTGCTTAACCCATTGATGTTATTCTTACACATTATATTTTTATTATCAATTTGAGTAAATCTCCACTATTATGATCCGTTTTGTGGCGCTATATTTGTGTTATTAACAATTTTCACATTTATGGACCCAAATCACTCATATTCGCGGTATAGGTTGACGATTATAATCGGTCGGTGACTTTGGCACAGATTTCCTGGCCGTCCAACGCCTACTGGTGAAACACTGCGACGTTTAGCCGCTCGCCTCGAAGAGACTGGCACAACACGAGATGCTGCCAGGCGTGGCAGACCCCGGAGTAGCCGTTCTGCAGAGAATATTGCTGCTGTAGCCGAGGATGTCATGGAAGCGCCGTCGACATCGACCAGACGACGTGCCACGCAAATGGGTATCAATCGACGGTCTCTACAGCGAATTTTGGTACAAGATTTGAAGATGTTTCCGTACAAAGTCCAGACGGTGCATCAGCTGTTAGCCTCTGACCGCCAATCGCGTCTAACATAACATCGAAAGGTTAATTTTGCGCCACCTGTTATATCCGATCTTTTTATTTTACATGAATGAGTATTTAGGGAAAATCTGTTCAGATTTATATATAACCTCCATATACATATATGTTCCTCCTGATTTGGTTACAAAGCGCTATAGAAGTTGTACTTTACTTCCGATCATTACAAAATTCTCCAGAAAGGTGTTTCTCAATTTAGGAAATTGAGAAACATCTTTCTGGAAAATTTTAATGATCGGAATCTTGATACTTAATGAATAAGTTACTCGTTTGTTGCACTCATAGCTAAACAAACAAATAACGCCGTTATACCAAAATTATCCAATGAAACCAATATTTAATATTATTAATATTAATGTTTTATTTGCAAGAAAGTATAAAAAGAAAAAAAATATCATATTAAATTAATAATATCATTGGTGTGGCAAATTATAATAAAATGAATGATGTCGGCTGGAATCATACGTTTTAAATCTTGCAAGTCGTCATATTTTCTTTTTGAAATAGGTTGTTGTTGATTGTAGAGACCCGGTAGTAAAATGTTATCATTGTGCTGCAATTGTGGTCGTAATAGTTTCCACTCTTCATCAAAACATAATTTGTATTGAACTCAGTCATTAACGGTATATTTGAGAGCTCGTAAATTTAATTCATCCAACAATACAGATGAAGACATTGTCAGACGAATCGGAATCAGTGCTAGGATGGTACTCGCTTTCACTTGCTGAAAAATCGGATTTGGAGGACAAGCTACAGTTATCAGAATCCACTGAGACAAAATGTCCTGTTTCTTCATTAAAATTCCGCTTCCAGTTTGTTGTGTTTTAGGTTCTTGGCAATGATTCTTGAAAACAAGACCCGATTTACACAGTGCGACTTGTCGCTGCGACATGAGGCTTGCGACATGGGTTTGTTGACGAAGGGTGTAGAGAAGCTTGCGGGCTACAAAAAGTTTCACGAAATCAAAATTCAAGGGACAAATTGAAATTTCTCCTTTGAGTGACTGAATACGAAAAATAAATAGTCAAAGTTTGTTGGAGATAGAAACAGGCGGATCGATCTCTCTTCCTCTCTCTCCTACAAACTTTGACACTTGTTTGGAAAAAATTGTCTCGTGTGAATCTGGACTAACTAATATATATGTACATACACAATTCAATTATATTGTGAAGAAGGATAGAATAACGAGACACATTTTGGTGGGTAAATTCGCGACTCAATTTACGCAAAGACGAAATTTTATATTAAGATAAGAGTTTGACGTAGTTATTAAAATAGGAGTGAATGAGATTTACAGAATTTATAATTATTATATTAGATTTACAGAATGCAACAACTTATTATTGGATAACAAGTTGTTGCAGGAATAGAACATAAAAATAGCAATCGTTTGATATGAAAAAGTCAAAACCGTGTTTTTTTAAGTTACGAGGTTGAGGAAGTAATTTCGATATGCCATTTGAAAACATAATAAATGTCATAATTAAGCAGGCAACATGTGTGAACGCTGAGATGTTTTCCCAAAACAAATGAGCCAAAACGGGTTGGTGTGAACGGCTTATAAGCTGACTAAAATATATAACCACACTTTGTGAGAAACTTTATGTGGTATTTGCTGCGTTGTGTGACAGATGTCATAACATTGAAAAACCTTTTGCTCATATTTTGTCAGACTATAGTCATTGAAAGCCTACACAATGGATGGCATTAAATTCTGTAACCGAAAAAATATTTTAAAGCGAAAAGAATAGAACGAAAATTGCAGTGTTTCGGCCAAATTAATGAGAAAATATGGCAAATTTTCGTTGTGCAGATTTTTGTATAAATAAAACACAATCTGCAAAATTTTACACAAACGACTGCAAAATAAGTTTATAAATCGTGATCCATTTCGAGGTTCCCTATTTTCTTAAAGAAAAAACACAGAAAATTCAAATTGAATGGGGAATGTTTATTATCATTTGAAAGAACATTCTTTGGCATTTATTTGTCTTATTATGTCTGTCAAATGTTGGCCGCGGCTACGTCTCAGATGGTCCATCCGTTGAGTCCAATTTTTGTTCAGCGATAAGGCCCATTTCTAGCACAATGGGTATGTAAACAAGCAAAATTGCCGCATTTGGGACGAAGAGCAACCTGAAGAGATTCAAGAGCTTCCACTTCATCCAGTAAAAACAACGGTTTAGTGTGGTTTGTGGGCCGGTGGAATCATCGGTCCATATTTCTTCAAAAATGATGCCGGTGAGAAAGTAACCGTCAATGGCGACCGTTATCGTGCCATGATAACCGACTATTTGATGTCTGAAAGGCGGCCGGAAGTTGGACCCCAAGAAAATACACCCCAAATTGAAAATGAAAGTGCGCCCCAAAGTTGGGGCCTATTTTCGTTACAAAAATTGCTTTAGGAAATTACACCCCAATCAAAAAAACAGAATGAAATAAAAATACACCCCAAAAAACACTAAGACATTTTCTCTTCGTAACTCGAGGGAGTACGTAATAATACACGCATATAAACCTATTTTCTAATAATTATAAATCTTTTCCTGCGCGGTCGGCCTACGGTCTGCGGCCTTCGGCCTCTGTTTAAGACTTTTTCCTATGGACAGGATTCAAAGTTGGCAACGTGGAGCAAATCTTTTATGCGTAGCCTCTCTTGTTTCTAAATTTATAGATGAAGTTAAGCCCCAAAAAACTGACAAAAAATGAAGTTGAGCCCCAAAAAGCAAACAAAAATGAAATTAAGCCCCAAAAAAAATTGTTGTTGTTTGACATGTAATTTTTTGGGGCTCATATGCAACAAAATATTGGGGTGTATTTTCCTGGGGCCCAATTTCATTCCGCCGTCTGAAATTGAAGCTCGTGATCTCGGCGACATTTGGTTTCAACAAGACGGCGCCACTTCCCACACATGGCATCAATCAATGGATTTATTGAGAGAACACTTCGGTGAGCAGATAATTTCACGTTTTGGGCCAGTCGATGGCCACCAAGATCGTGTGATATAGACTGTGGGGATATGTAAAGTCTAAAGTTGTGTGGGAGGTACCAGAAGGAGTGTGGCAATAACGCCCAATTTTCACTTAATTGAAGGTACTATAAAATCATTACATTGTACAAAATTTCAAGTATTTTTATGCACTGGTATTAGTGTTATAAGCTCTTAACTTTTTCTACCAATTGGTCCCTTTGTGTGGGAGGTACCAAAAGGGGCGTGACATTTTCGCCCATTTTTGTTCAGCTTATAGATACGGCGAAATAATTACTATGTATGAAATCATCATTGGTCTCCCATGAGTAGTATAGATGGTATAAGAGTTTTAACATGTCACAAAATGTTAGCCCTTTGTGGGGAAGGTACTACAAGAAGTTTTGTTTTGAAGTGACATGTGCCACTTCAAAACATTAAGTAGATTTGAGGAAAATAATACCACGTACGTACATTCAATTTGAATTTTCTGTGTTTTTTCTTTAAAAAAGTAGGGAACCTCGAAATGGATCACGCTATACTTCTTAGTGTACCACCTGTTGGTTTATCTACTCCTTAACACAGGACCAGTTGTGTTTTACACTCCTTAGTACTCGACCACTTTTGTTTTCTACTCCTTAGTAGACGATCACATTGTTATCTTGGGTTATCTACTCCCTAGTGGAGCACCTGTTGGGTTATCTACTCCCTAGTAGAGTACCAGTTGGTTTTTCTATTCCTTCGTTGAGGACCAGATGGGTTATCTACTCCTTAGTAGACAACCAGTTGAGTTATGTAATCCTTGAATGATGACCAGTTGTGTTATCGACTCTTTAGCAGGCGATCAGTTAGAAACATATGTGTTTCGAAGTTATACCATTAAATAGTAAACATTTGATTGGTTACACCGTGCGAAACAAATTGTTGGGTCATGAAAATTTTGTATAAATAAAATTTTATATATATATTAGGGCGGGACAATTTTGTTCGTGTCAAAGGCGCATCGCCTTTTCTCTCTGGGTTATTTCGAGAAATTTTGCCCAAGAAAACAACGAATATCCAGCCCCCCCTTTTTTTCAAAATAGGTATTTTTCCATTGTATTCAAGAATAGCGACAAAACATGTTTTTTCCTCTACAAAAAACAAATAAACATATATTCGTACATCTTTCCGAAAGGTCTAAGTTTCTTCTTTACAACTCCGTTTAGAGAAAGTCCTTCTTACAGGACCTTTAAAATTTCAGGAATAACATTTTCGAAATATTTTTCGTTGCACTTATTACAATGAGAATTGATAAATATGCACATGAAATGAAAGGGGTGAATTCCCGCTATTTAATAAAATTTTTGGAACAAATTTCCAAGGACGAATGCTATAAAAAAATGTCCTGTTGAACTTTTATCCTTGAATATCCTTCAAATTTGTGCGTTTGAAAATCTGAAAAAATACATATTACAGAACTCTAATTGATATAACCCATATTAAAATGTCAGCGTTCTATCTTCAACGGTTAAGGAATAACAATTATTTGAATTTCACATCCTATAAGTATATAAAATAATGAGGACACTGAGACAAAAAAAAACATTTTATTCCTCAAAGGAAAGGGACCTAATACAGCTGAAAATATAGGGTACTAGTAGGAAAATAGTGTACTAACTTCCTTATTTCGTGATCGTTTGTCCTTTTCATAGGACTTTTGAAATTATAAGGGTACACATTTAGATTTAATTTTTTTACCACAATTTAAATGTGAATAACATCAATTTGCATAACAAATTAAAGTGGAGAAATCCTGCTAAGTTTTGGAAATATTAAAAATGTCCTTTTAAACTTTTATACTCGAGTATATTTAAAAGTTGGGGTATAATAATGATTATCCCTAACTACGACAGTCAAACCTCCTTCCTCTTCTTAAAGCAGCCTTCAAAATTTCTAGACATAAAAATGGCCCTATAAAAACTAACGAGACATTTTAGGTGCACCAAGGCAATGTCTAAAAAATTAACATTCTAAGTTCATTTCATTCCCGATAAAATTAACACTGAGATGAAGCGTACTTCATTTTAAAAATTTATCTATCAATGCATCTGGGAGGAATAGAGCAGCCCCCTCGCTCTGCCATCGACTTGCTGGACACGAATTTAATTAATTTTCCAACACAATTTTAATGATATCGATATTTAAATGCCCAAAGCGTGTGACATGACCAGACTGTGTCGCCAAATTCATTTGTCTGTTTTGTATGCGCCGCCCATGGCCAAACTCACAAAAAAATTCACAATCGTATTAAATTCTTCAAATTAATTTGAAACTATTTAATCAGTAATATTATGCAACAACAAAGAACAGCAAGAATTTTAATTCGAACTGGTAGTTCAAAGTATGTATATCATTTCCAATTGACTCTCGAAAGAAGTGACAGAAAGCAGTCTTCAAATTTTGCATGCTGCGGTAAAGGAAGACTACTCGGTTTTTTTATTCGCTCTACCATAGGATGGGGAGGAGTACGCCAAATTTGACATTTCGTTTTCAACACCTTGAAACAATCTGGTCTGATAACTTGTATATATACGTATATATATTATTGATTGGCGTAAAATTCTTAGATGATTTAGCCATATCCATCAGTCAGTCACCCTACAGTCCGCAATAATAGAGTGAGGTTGATCAAATTTAGCAGAATTACTTCATACAGCTGCAGGAGTAGAATCGGTTAATGTTTTGCAATAGCTTCCCTATATAGGTATTTGTTTGTGCCATAAAAGACAAATTCTCTAATAAATCTAGCTGAAACTTTACACTCTAGATTTATACCCTAAACCACACTGTGGTACACGGTATTATATATTTGTGCAGTTGTTCAAAACACCCAAAAGGAGATGAGATAGATAGATCGTTTATAACACCGATTAACAGATCGGTGATATATAGATCGCAATTATTCTTACCGATAATAAATTATTGATACCGACTAATAAACTAATACTATGTGTGGAATTTCAGAAGATTCGAATAAGTAGTATAGAAGTTAATAATTTGTTCGCTACATTTTAACCATTTGTGGGAGAAGTACTATAAGGAGTGAAGCAATATGGTCCATCGGAGATAGAGAAAAATATTACCACATACCAAATTTGAAGTCAATCGCTTACTCCTTTCGAGAGTTATCGTGCGCACCAGCCATCAGACAGACAGACGGACGGACGGACATTGCTCATTCGACGTAAAATGACCCAAAACGGATATCCGCCGAACATACTTAGGGTCTTATTTCTCTCCTTCGATGTGTTACACTTTTGGTCCGTAGCAAATGATATATACCCTCGTATCACTAAAGTGAGGGTATAAAAATAGGAATTTTTAGCACTATATTTTAAGATATCGTCGAAACCGCTCAACGGATAAAAAATTGCTATTAGCAGAAGTTGAAGGCTACTTATTTTTGGATCATTTAAAACTTTCCCGAAATAAGTAATTCGTATAAATGATTCTCGAGTTATGCTATTTTTGCAAATCGCAATTTATCGCCAGAACTAGATCTAATTCAAAGAACTACCTTTAAGGCTAAGAACTGTATTATCTCATAAATCCAAATCGGCTGCGAAATAATGTGCCGCAGCAAAACTAGATTTTGTTATTGAGCTTTGTAATTAATAATTTGTTATATAAATATATTTTTTTTAATTTTTTTAGTACAAAAATTTTTGAATGCGTCTATTATGAATATTTGTGTCGTTGATGAGAGACAAATTGTACTAAATATTTCAACGTAAGTATTATATGTAAGAGATTGAAATATATCTCTTATTTTCCAAAATCTTCTTACTGTGATATAATGAAATTTATCTGAATACTTTTTCGTATATAAATCATTCTGTTCGATTTCTTTACAGATTATTTTTTGAAAATATAAAATAATGTAGTGGGGAATGAAATTTACAATGTGCAGCAAATAATTGAACGTACAAACTCTATGATATATAGTTTTATATATCATATTTATACCAGGCAAATTCCTTGTTTAAAATCATTAATGTCGGTTCCACTGGAAATTGTTCGTGGACAATAACTAGATAAATTAAACACACTATACAGGGTGTCTGATATGTAATGCAACAAAGTAAAGCGCTATATTTTTTTTTATTTTTTTTTTTTAAATTTTATTGTTCAAAAGCAAATAATGTCGGAAATAACATAAAATTTTAGAAACAGTTTTTATTTGTTCGAATTGGCCACCTTTGGCACGAATTATGGCCTTCAAACGGCCGACAAAGCCATCACACGCTGCACGAAAGTGGCTCTGCGGTATTTTGGCCCATTCCCGGCGTGCGCCGTCTTGAGATGATCGATACTTTGGTATTTTTTAGTGCGAACCTTACTCTCTAAAATGCCCCAGGCGCAAAAGTCCAACGGATTGAGATCCTGAGATCTTGGTGGCCATTGTGCGGTAGAAATGAAGCGAGGAACCTCCTTTTTAAGCCATTCTTGGTTGACGCGTGCTGAGTGCGATGGTGCTGAGTCCTGTTGCAATGTCCATGGTCTGCGGACGAAATGTTTGTCTGCCCAATGCTTCAATACTGTCTTTAGGGCATTTTCCCGATAATATTCGGCATTTATTTTGACCCCATGGTCGATGAATACGAGCGGGGAGCGACCATCGGCCGTTACGGCGGCCCACACCATTACCATCGGCGGCGCTTGAGTTCTGGTGGCCAATCGAAGGTATAAATTTTCAGCTGACCTCTTTGGCAAGTAAACGCGATCATTTTGTTTGTTCACAAACTGCTCAATTTGGAATGGCTTCTCATCGGAGAAAACCAAATTCGGTAACTGGCCACTTTCGTGCAAGCGAAGGAACTCCTTGGCTCTTTCCAGTCTAACTTTTTTTTGTGCATCGGTGAGCTCTTGCACTTTTTGGAACTTCAATGGCTTTAGTCCAAGCTCATTTTTTAATATGTGTTGTATCCGTTCTCGCGATATGTTCAGCTCACGATCAATTTTTCTACCACTGCGACGTGGATTTCGATCAAATCTGGCCTTCACTTTTCGGATCATTTCTGGTGTTGTTACCGTTTTTTTTCGTCCACTTTTTGGACGCGATGCAACACTGCCAGTATCACGGTAACGAGTAATGGTACGAGAAACAAAAGATTTATTCACATTTAAATGCTGGAGGGCTCTAACGATAGCCACTTGTGTTTTTCCACCCAAAATATAAAGCAATCACACTATCACGCTTGAATTCCATCACGAATAACTTTTTTTCTGAATGCAATAGATCAAAATGCTTTTGTAAGCTTGTAAACAATAAAATGAACTGTCACTGAAATAAATCTGTCAGCTATCAGACTAGCGGTTTAGAAATGATAGCAACCTGAAGTTGGTTGCAATACATATCAGCCACCCTGTAGACTTACAAGTCGGTACCAACTATTTGAACAAGGTCAAAATTCAAATATTTCGATAGTGCGTTGGAGGACTTGTCTTTATACAACTAAAATATTGTTTTAAATTGTAAAATGTTCAAAGTTTTCCGTAATATGTATTATGTATACATTTTTTGTATTTTCCAATAAAAAATATAACAAATCCAATCTTTAGATTTAAAGCGTTATGTTTTGAATTTATAAGTTAACACTATAAATTGCACGAAGTATATACGAGTATTCTATGAATATAAAATTATTTCAATGTTTCAAACGAAAATGATTCATTTTTGTTTCAAAGAAAATGATTCATAAGAGTACAATTATATAAAATAAACTATATTTAAATTCATGTGTACCATAAATGAATTACCAGTATATTCTTACATCAAGGACAGACATTTTAATTTTTATTACGATAATTTTTTAAATTGTATGATATTTTACTACAAATAAGCACGCGTCATACTTAAATTTACGCCAAAACGTGCTGATTTTAAAACCAAACATAATTTGTTTTATTACCCAAAGTTCTTGATTCTATGAAATGCATCCTCAAAACAAGTACTTTTCATGTCTTTAAATTAACTATAAAACATTCTTATTTTTATAGCGATTGTCTTTGGCTCGAAATCAGTAAGCTTTTTTAGTGTAATATAATAGAACCTATACTGTCTAGTCCGAGTATTTTTTTCACTGTTGCACTGCTGTGTTGTCAACATCTTCAACTCATCTTTGGAATAAGACTTGATGAGGCGGTGGAGCTAAGTACTTTCTAAGCTGAAACGTGACCAATTATTCCAAATTATTATCGCAATATCGCTATCCTTAATCTTTGAAATTATTACGTTTTGCTCCCCAACTTAGGAAACTGTACTTAATTCAATGAAATTATCTATATTTTAAGTGCAAAATATACTTATTTTATAGACTACGTCCGTCTTTGGCGTCTTTCTTTAATTTTATGACAAAATTGTTTCTGTATATATCGAGCCATGAGCTCAAATCTGTCGTAAGCGACATTTTATCGAAAAAAAATGTATGATTGGAAATTAATCCCTGTTTAGATCTCCACCGTTGTGTATCTCCAGAATTTTCAAATTGTCAATAAAACACTAAAAAAGGTGGGGGATGCATTTTATCGTAAGTGATTTTTTAAATTTTTTGTGATAGCACTTTATCGTAAGTCACATATTGAACTACTGCGGCGACCGCAAATACGCTGCGATTTTGATGAAATTTTGAATACACAATGAAAAAATATCTTCTGTAGTATATTGTGCCAAACATATTCCTCTAGAAATATACATACATTTGAAACCAACAAATATTATATATTTGGGAAGATTATTCTTCTAAACAAATCTTTGTTTCCACATAATATTATTGTCTTTGGGACTATTATTTCCGAAACAAAGATTAATTTTCGTTTAATCAATACCTTAATTCGAAGTAAATTTTTTATAATTTGTTAATGTTTGTGAAATGTTCCCGTAAATATTAATTTCAAAAAATTAATATTAACGGAAATGTGTCATTGTAAGAAAATACGATTAAGAAGATATTTTAATAATTTTTTAAAAGTTAATAATATTAACGGAAGATGTTCATGGCATTTCCTGACATTTTTTTAATTTTGAGTTGTTATCCTTTTGTTGAAAAGGTGCCATATATTTTATCCGAGAAAATATACTATACTCGGAACATAGTAGTCCCGGAAGAAAGATATAAATATGCAGATACATATATAAAATTAGTTAAAAAGAAATAAACACTGATTTTCTTACAATTTTATCTTTTAAAGCATTAATACAAAATATCGTAAGCGACACATTTTTCCTACATAAATCTGTAAGTAAATTTTATCGTAAGCGCCATAAATTGCTAAAAATACATGAATTGTTGTGGTTTTTTGTTACCGTTAGGTAAATAAGAGAAACTGTACAATTTGTGCATCAAAACATATCAGTTTTGTTAATTGTGGTTCGAAATAAACAAAAAACAATCTCTCCTGTAAAATTTGTCTTTTGTAGCTTGCGATAGATTTGCGCTCATGACTCGATATAGTCGTCCCCGCCCGACTTTCTGTCTTTCCTTACTGGTTTTTATTAAAAAAAACGCTTTAAATTCTATTTCAAATTTGATTTTTATCCCCTCACCTTAGAGAGGAGGGTATATATAATTTGCTACGAACCAAAAGTGTAACACTTCGAAGGAGTGACCTAAGACCGTGAGTATGTTCGGCGGATATCCGTTTTGGGCCATTTTAAGTCGAATGAGCAATGCGCACGATAAATCTCGAAAGGAGTAACCAATTGACTTCAAATTCGGTATGTAGTAATATTTTCTTCTATCTCCGGCTAAGTTCGAAGATTGGCCATATTGGTCCACTCCTTCTAGTACCTCCCCCATAAAGGGTTACCATTTAGTGAAATATTGATTTTTTAAAAACTTCTATACTACTTACTGGAATTCTCTTAAATTCAACACATAGTATTAGCTTATTAGCCACTATTACCTCGAGAAAAATAGGCGAAGTTGCCACGACCCTTTTGGTACCTCCCGCACAAATGGACAATTTTGAACCAAAAGTTAATAGCTTATAACTTTATTATCAGTACATACAAATACTTGAAATTTTGTACAGTGTAATGCTTTTATAGTACCTAGAGTCCAGAGAAAAATGGTACCTCCCATACAAATGGACATTTTTGCACCAAAAGTTAACAGCTTTTAACATTCATACAAGTGCATATAAACACTTGAAAATTTTTACAGTGTAATACTTTTATAGTACCTAGAGTCCAGAGAAATATGACCGTTATTTGGACGCCCCTTTTGGTACCTCTCACACAAATGGACCATTTTGTACCAAAAGTAAACAGTTTTTAACAATAATAGCAGTACATACTTTAAATTTATTAAATGCAATTTAAGTTGATAATAATTTAAATAAAACAAAAAATAAATAAATTTACTAACATTTTTTTGAGACTCAATGTGAGGGGATTCATTAGTCGGTTTACTCGACTGAACTTTCTTACTTGTTTCAGCTCTTTTGCTCATCTAGCGGTTGCTTTTCGAACTACGGCCGCCTCGCATCTGCGATTTAACTCCGGTGGAGTACTATTTTTGAGGGGAGCCGTTAAGGATAAGTGCTACGCAAACCATCCATTTTGCACAAAAAGTTAACGGCTTATAACTTTTATTCCAGCCAATACCAATACTTCACATTTTGTGGAGTGTAATGCTTTTACAGTAACTATAGTCCCGTGAGAAATGGGCGTTATTGTCACGTAACTTTTGGTACGTCCCATCAGGCAATGAAGCCGACTAAAATTTTCGGCGGCCGCGGCGCATGGAAAAATATCGATAGGCGGCGGCTGATCGGCTGAGCCGATCAAATTGTCACAATTGGCTGAGCCGATAAATTTCCCACAATCGAAAGTGCACGAATACGAATGTAATTCTCCGGCAAAAGTGGCGTTTTGTGATATTTAGCGTTAGAGGAAAAAACTTAAAATTAACACAATGTTATGGAAGTTTGATGTAATATTGAAAATTGGTTTAATAAATCTTCAACAAATGTATCAACATTTGTTGTTGAGTTGACCATCCTTGGCCAATAGGAATTGGGTTGTTCCGAAGTATTGATCCGATGGTCTTGGGCCTCAATATTTGTAAAAGTTATGGACGAAATACTAGGATTGGTGTATTAATTTGGACGCTTTTCTTCTAATTCTGCACATATGAATTTTAAAAAACACTGCGTGAAATTTTGCATATACTGTTTTCCAGAAACAGAAGAAAAATTTCAAAAATGCCAAGCATGCTTTGGTGTTTCATCCATAACATTGTCAAATATTTAGCCACTAAAAATCCAAACACTTTTTACATTTAATAAACGATAGCCATATCTTACATATACTACCATTTAGCACCTTTTATAAACTTTGTACGCTAAAATTAACTCTAAATATTTCAAATTCCGAACCTAAGGTATTTTCATGGTTGCATAAAGCAAATCTTCTTGACTCACTAAATAAACTTTGAGTTCAGCCGATGTGAGCCGCTAAAATTGGCGGCGGCGCCGGCTGGAAAAAATTACCGGCGATGGCGAGCCGCCGATTAGCGCCGCGTCGGCTTCATAGTCTGCGTCCCATACAAATGGACCATTTTGCACAAAAAGTTAACTTCGTTATAACTTCGATTTCTGAGCAAGCAAACACTTGAAATAAAGGCAAGAGGTGTTATTTTGGTATTCAAAGAAAAATGTCATTTTTTGAGATCAATGATCGGATGTTTATTTCATAATAAAGAGGAAAGTCAGCCAAGTGACCACCACGACCACGCTTACAGGACCATATCCTTTTCATGAAATTTTCATAACCAAATCGCAAATTGTCTGCCCTATGTCCTCGATAGCCTCACGAATTCTATCTTTGAGGTCTTGAATCGACGCTGGGCTGTTGGCGTAGACCTTATCTTTCACGTGGCCCCAAAGGAAGAAGTCGCAAGTAGAGTGATCAAAACCGGTTTAAAATAAACCGGCCCACCGGTTTTTAGCTTCCACCGTCCCCGGTTTTTCTTAAAATCATAAATTTCGAACAACCGGTGCAACCAGTTTTTTTCGTTCGTTTCCACCGGTTTTCCGGTTTTTTTATTATCACTAAAATATTAAAAATTATATATACTATACTTTATATACAAAATATCACAAATTAAGATAATAATATGAAAGATCTCCTTATATGGCCTAAAAAGATTCGGCAACTAGAATCCGAAGTCATTCACTAATTTCTATACAAATTACAAAAATTTAAAGAAAATAAATGATTCATACGCGCCGAAGTTATGTGAAAAGTAAACGCATTCTCCCAATTCCAAACCGAAACAAAAACAAGTAAGAAAATTTCAATTGGGTAAACCGACTAGTGTATACTCTTATATATTTATATACTCGTATATACCCACCTGCACTAAAGTGTGTATATAGAATATATATGTATAAAGATTTAGTACCTCTATTAAATATTCTATTTAATACCCCGAAATATTAATATTTTCTTGACTGAACTACATAAGGGGAATTGCATGTCAAGTGAGTTAATTTTTAAAAGGGATGTCTTCTGTCGGGATGAAAATTGCACCAAGTAGCCCTATCAGATAGTACACGCTGAAAAAAAAATCGCTTCTGTAGTATATTGTTCCAAACATATTCTGCTGGAAACATACATATGTTTAGTACACTCCAAATATATAATATTTGACACTCACAAATATAATAAGTTTGTGAGGACGTTGTTCTAAACAAAATTATGTTTTCATCCCAATATTTTTTTATTTGGATATAATATTTCCAAAACAATGTTTAATTTGTATTCAAGTATTTTGGCAATGTATTGATGTCTTATTTTAAAGGAAAGTCTTCATTTTTTTTAGAAATTTAAGGTTTAATTTTTTAGAAATTTTATATGTTTGAAAAATAATATTAAAATTTAAATCGTATAATCTTGGGTAACGACAAATTGATGGATTGACAATTGGACTATTTATAAATTAAAAATAAGTGCTTTAAAACAAAAGAAAATGCTGGTTACGACATTTAACACAAAATCCAGGAAAAATAAAAGTAAAAATTGCCGAGTCAACAATGTTTTAAAATTATTTTGAATATAATGTATTTGGATAAATTTTAAACAATATCTTTGTTTGTTTGTTTTTCCCATCTGAAATGCTAAAATGTTTGGTTGAACGTTAATTTTTTTTCAGAGGTTTATATTTATTTTGATAGATCAACAGGTCCCATCCCATTAATAGGTCACAAAGCTTTTAAAGGAAAATATCTAAGCTTTCTTTTGAGCAAAAAAATTTAAAATTAAAACATAGGTTTTTACCAAAATTTCAAAAAAGTTTAATTTTGCAAAAAAGTAATGAAAATATATTAGCTAATTTTTTTAAAAGGTTGAAGAAAAGACTATCGATAACACTTTTGGAAAATGTTTCTAAATACAATAGCTAATTATAGCTAAGTATGAGATAAAAGGACCTTTTGACTCAAATGACAATATTCATCATAATCCAACTCATAACTACTATCCAACAGGACTAAATTTGGTGCAAGATTCCTGATCAGAAGACATCGCTTTTAAAAATTTAATATTAAAAAATCGCCTTTTTTGTTATTAAAAAGAAAAATGCTTTTCAAACGGCAATTTTCTACCGGTTTCCCCGGTTTTCTTCGAAGAAAAAAACCGTCCACCGGTTTTTTTATAACATAAATAAACCATCCACCGGTTTTTTATTTTTTCAAAAACACCGGTTTTTTGATCACTCTAGTCGCAAGGTGTTAAATCACAAGATCTCGGTGGCCAATTTTGATCACCTCTTCGAGAGATAACACGGTCGGGAAACTTTTCCCGTAACAGAGCAATGGTTTCTTTGCTTGTGTGGCACGTAGCGCCGTCTTGTTGAATGTAAACGTTGTCCAGATCAATACCATCCAACTACGACCATAAAAAATCATTAATCATCTCTCGATAGCGCAATCCATTCACCGTAACTGTTGATCCAACCTCATTTTCGAAAAAGTAAGGTCCAATGACCCCGCCGGACCATAAACCGCACCAAACAGTCACACGTTGAGGATGGAGAGGCTTCTCAACAATAACTCTTGGGTTTTCCAACGAGGTGGAAATGGGCCTCATCGCTTCAAAAAAAATTCCGTTAGTTTTGTTAACTGTGACTGCAAGATTTTCACCATTTTTGTAGTGAATTTTAATAATTTCAATGGGTTGTTGAATCGTGTATCGTTCCATTTTTAGTAATGGCGTAGTTTCTACTTGTCAAATGTCAAAGAATAAAAGCTTCAAAAGTGACAGCTACCGAAACACCGGGTGATTCAAAATAACACCTCTGTTGGAAAATCCTGTACATTGTAATGTTTTTATAGTACCCTTAGTCTATTGAAATGGGGGTTATTGCCACGCCCTTTTTGGTATCCCCCAAACAAAATGGTCAAAATAAAAAATATGTATGAAAAATTATTTTTGGAGTTCCCTTACTTTTTCATAATTTATTTTGAGTTTCAAATGGGCATTGCTTCCTTCGTTAGGATGCGAGCCTTCAAAAAATTAAACAAACTATTTGTTGTGATTTTTTTGTCTATTTTTATAACATTTTTCGTGCCAGCAAAAAACGATTTTTTTGAAAAAAATTAAAATTTTCTAATTGTTTTAACAACGGTTACTAAACATCCGTTTCTACGTGAAAGTGATGTTTTCAGCTTTTCTAGCCCTTATAATTTTCTTTAATTTAAATGGCATACCGGATTTATCGAGCTCATACTTGAAGAATTATAGTCCCTGTAAATATAGTGCTCTAATATCGAATATAATATTATGTTGAAAATTCTTCAAAACTTTTGGAGATATTTACGTTTGCACATTAGAAATTGGGCAAAAAATATGGAATAGTGCTTGCATTCAAATGCTCATAACTATTGTTCTACTAGAACAATAGTCAATTAAGCTAAAGACTTTAGCTTAATTGAGGTGGATGCTGTTTGGAAGCGGTATGGCATATTTTTATCTTTTAAACAAGTAGTAGTTTTTGGGACATCAATAAAAGAATAAGATAATTTCACAATTGTTTCCTATTTATGGGGGATACAATTTCCAAATCAACTGAAATCATAAGCAATATTTGTAGATATTAAAATACAAAAAATACAGTTTACAAAAAGTTCGAATAAAATATAGGTGAAAAATGGGAACTTATCTTACACTTTTATTGTTATCTCAAAAACTACCGACGATCCCAAAATTAATTTTTTTTGGACACATAGGGCACAATATGGGTTATCAACTGGTCCACATTTGTTCAATTTAAAAATATTACTTTTTGAAAAAATCTTGGTAATTAATTGGTGTTCTAAAAATAAAAATATGTCATATAGCTTCCAAACTGCATCCACCTCAATATTTATGAAGCTGAAGTCTTTAGGAATCTAAGTCAAAACAAAATATTTAAATATCTCTCGTAGAACAAAAATTACGAGCATTCGAATGCAAACACTTTTCGATATATTTTGCCCAATTTCTAATGTTTAAATGTTAATATCTCCCATAGATTTGAAGATTTTTTCAACAAAATTTTTAGTCGATATTAGAGCACCAATCGTAGACCATCGGCAATTTTTATGTACAATAAACATGATCTTCCTCCATACCAAAAAGGTTAATAAGCTTCGAATATTTTATCCGTCTTTTGTACCAAAATTGTTTTCTGAAAAATTTTTGAATGCAAAAGTTCTATCGGAGGCGGAGTCGACCATAATTTTTCGACTCCGGGAAAATTTCCCAGACCCCGACTCCACAGCCCTGTATAAAGGAATACAATAAGAGTTTCAAGAATTATAGTCCAAATACTAAAAGTACCTTCCATGAAAATTGGAATTTTAGAAAAAAAAATTAAAAAATAAACTTTACCATAAAATGTTTTTGTTTTGGTATCATAAAACAGCATGCCTATTTTTTTACATAGTTCTATTTGTTCAGCTTGTAGAGTTACACCACTTCTAAAACAACCTTTTTTGTAAATTTAAGAAAATGCTTCTGGGTACAACTAAATCCAGTTATGCTAATGTCGAAACTGTCCATAATTGAATATTGTGTAAAAATGTCGCTTACACCACTTTCAAAACAAACAGTTCATGTATGTATATTGTACCATTTATAAATTATCATACTTTAGAATGCAGGTATAGAAATAGACTCACCTCCAAAATTGTGAGTACTTTTCGTTATGTTAGAACTTTTCGCTTGTTTCACATTTATTGTTGTAGATACCTCAATTTATTGCATGAATTATTTTATTTACCTTTTAAATTTGCAAAGCGTGGACTCACTTCAGAAAAATTACGGTTACTTGTGGTTATATACTTATTTTCTCACTTATTTTAAAATATTTTTATTTTTCACTTGTCTTCAATGGTTACATGTTAAATTCAATATATTTAATGAATTCTTTTTTTAGAATGTAAATTTTATTAGTTATTTAAATATATTTTTCTTAAAATATTCTTGCTTTAATGTCTAAAACGAACGAACTCTTTGCAATGTGCGAGTTACAAATAATTGGTGCTTTAGAAAAAAGTTTGTTTTGCTGTTATATATAGTATGTTTGAATTTATTTAAAATATTTATTTTCTATAATTATATAATTTATTATATAAAGCGTTTAGCTTATTTTTTGTATAACACTTTAAATTATAGTATTTTTTCTATTTATTTATAGTAATTATTCTACTTTTTCACTAATTACAGTTTCTTTATTAAAATATTTCGAATTTTATGAATTTTTCATTCTTTCCACATTTACACTTAAATTTGCATATAATATATGTTATTCCTTATTTACTAAGATATTGCTGAAATTATCTCGTTTTTAATTTGTTTTGCACGTGTGTGTTTAAGTTACACAATTTTTTTCCTTTAGCTTTTTTTAAATAAACTTTTAAATTTATTTTATTTGCTTTGAGTTTTTTTCGGTGTAGGGACAACATGGGCAAGGGTTTGTGGCCGAGGGGAGTGCTGATGGTGGTTGTGACGGCGGCGGCGTTAGGCAGGTAAGCAACACAATCGTCGTCATCATTATTGTTTTAAACTAGTGTAAGAACAACAAACGTGTATTCATTCGTATGCGTGAGAGTTCAATCACAAATATATTTGTATGTACATATAAGGCAAAGTGTGGTGGTAGTAGTGTGGCTTGACAAAAGAAGAGAGCAGCCTTAGTTGGAACAAGAGCGCGCGGTAGACTAGGATTGTGTTGGTATGTTGGTTGCTTGTCGTTGTTTTTGTTGTTGTTGTAACTCTGGATGTTGCCGTTATTTTTGGTGAGTGTGTGTGTGTGCTTTTGGTCTTTGTTATTATTGTTGGTGTTGTTTTTGGGTAGGTACCCTTTAAAGAATATAACAAAAATACATATTCGTTTGTAAGGTTTAGTTAAAGTGCCCCAAAGAGCTGTTTGTTTGTGTTGTGTTGTTTTGGCTTAGTTGGTGGCACTACCTCTGTTGTCACTGTGTCTGTTGCCCCACTACCATCAATGCGATAACAACAACACAGCAAAGACGACGACAACGACGCGACGGTAACGACGACGACGACGCGATGATGATGACAACAACGACGTCTCTAACTATGTGTAAACGGTTTGTTATTTAGCTTTCAAAAGTAGTAAAGAACTTATATAAGATATTTTTGTTTTGTAATTTATTTTGTGTTTTTTGGTATTTTAAATTAAATTTATTTCCTTGTTTTATTTGAAATTGCCAAAAATTATACTTGAATTTATTCACTGCTTTTCTCCCATTCCTTCACATTGTATTTTCTTTAATTTTAACTTTTTTTTCAATTTTTTCTAATTCATAGCACAAACTTTGTTTTGTTTTATTTTTTTTATTTTATTATATATTTTTATCAAGTGATAATTTTCTAAGTTCTAGTGGTTGAAAACGCGTTTCGTCCTGTCTAAACTGGGCTGTTAATGGTGTTAACACGACTAGAACCTCACGAAGACTAAATTTGCTTTTGCATTGCTGTTTGTTCTAAGGAATAGTGCAAAGCTTTTTAACGAAGGAAATTCCTTATTTTAGCGGCAGGGAGAAAGAAAAGCTTGCCTTTTGACATTGCACTATACTCACCACCCACTACCCCCCACCGAGCAAATACAAAAGCTTTGTGTCATATTCACCACATAGGTATGTTTCAAATGACAAAAGCAGCAGAAGAACAAAAAGAAAAGCTTACGATTACTAAATACTACTACTAACGATTAACTGAGGTTACGCTCGTCGTAACATGTGTTACAGGTGATTCGTCGTTTTTTCTCTACTATGTATTGTACTCATTTCTTTCACTCGTGTAGCGGGAACAGTTGAGATGAAAGGAAAACAAATAAGCTAAGTCAAATCAAATGTCATATTTTGTTACTTCCGTCTTGTCATGAGTGAGTGTTTGTATATGTGTGCAGTGCATGGGTTGCCCATAGTGGTTAGCGAGGTTAAACACCAAAGTTATTCTCGTAATTTCTCTTTTCGTTCTCATCCATTTCCATGTGCGTGCAGAAAAAAATTGTTGCTTTGCAATGACGTAGAAAATGTATGAATACTAAGGTGGCCCTACAATGTTGGTAAAAATTATACTAAATACATAAAATATATCCAACACAATACCAGACTCGACTCATCTCAGAGGATATGACTGGAAAATGCTGAAAAAATTCGTGTCCAGTACCGATTTTCTTTAGCTCATGAGGTGTTAAAAATATCATAAATAAGGAGCGCACAACTGGCTGAACCACTTTTTTAAGTCTATGTCCACGGACATGAGACTTTGAAACGTCTCGTCCCTTCAACCTAACCTCAATAAAATATAGCTAAACGAAAGTGACTTTAGCGAAAGCGAATATTGAAATATATTTCTTGCGAATGCGAATAGTGAAATATGCATTTTTGCGAAAGCGAATGCGAATAATAGTTTGACCCTTTGGTACCAACAAAATTTAGGAACTAAATTGATACTTTTCCAGGATATTCAAGTATTAAAACGTTTTCCATATTTTAACCTCCTGTTACCACAAGGACAAGCAAATTTTTCAACTGTTTTGAAGAGAAGTGGAAGCTGTTTTTATTGGTATTAATTAGGGATGTAACGAAAGTGACTTTAGCGAATAGTGAAATATGAATTTTTGCGAAAGCGAATGCGAATAACACAGTGCGACAGTCCAAAAACCAGCGATACTATTTTTCTTGTAGGTCTTGACGGGTAGAACAACGTTTGTTCTACGAAATTTGCAGGACACCCCCAAAATCCGGATTTACGGGTAAAAAACCGAATTTCTTGCCTTTTTTCACTTGAATGCCTATAAATTTGTTAATTATTAACCGATTTTTTTTTGAAACTTTAATGACTCGGTCAATTGCAAACGGATTTTCAAGAGACTGGTTGCATTTTTTTTATAGAATATGTATACTATATATGTAAACTAATTAATCGTACGGCCATCTCACAATATAATTGGTAAAAACATTGCCTAAACTAGAAAATGACGGACAAAAATGAAAAAATATTTTTCTAGGACAAATAAACCTATATTTCTGCAGATTCAAATAAACAAGATATACATCGTTCGAAAGGTCAAGCTATCTTCTTTCCAAATTCTTTTAGAGATTGAACATCGATTAATAATTAACAAAATTATAGGCGTTCAAGTGGAAAAAGGCAAGAAATTCGGTTTTTTACCCGTAAATCCGGATTTTTGGGGTGTCCGGGGAATTCCAAAAAAAGATTCGTGTTTTACTCGAAAAAACCTACAGGAAAGTTGGTGTCGCGTTATTTGCTTCTCAACTTAAGTTTATTTTGTCGCACTGTGTAATAGTTTGACCCTTTAGTACCAACAAATTTAAGGAACTGAATTGATACTTTTCTAGGATATTCAAGTATTAAGAATGTTTTCCATAGCTTTACCTCCTGTTACCACAAGGACAAACATATTTCTTCAACTGTTTTGAAGAGAAGTGGTAGAGGTTTTCATTGGTATTAGTATCTTCACATTGTGTGAATGGAATAAGGAGATTTAGCACTTTTAACAAATGGAAGCGAATACTGAAATATATATTTGCGAAAGCGAATGCGAATAATCCAAAGATGGTTTTTGCGAATGCGATAATGAATGTTAAAATTATGCGAATAATTCGCGTTCGCATATGCGAATGCGAATATTCGTAACATTCTAGTATTAATATCTTCAAAATGTGTGAAGCGAATAAGAAGATATAACACTTTTAACAAATGGAAGCGAATACTGAAATATATTTTTGCGAAAGCGTATAATTCAAAGATGGTTTTTGCGAAAGCGAATGTTAAAATTATGCGAATAATTCGGGTTCGCATATGCGAATGCGAATATTCGTTACATCCCTGATTTATGTAGTAGAGCGTGCGTTGATTAATAAATGTAAAGATAAAAACAGGGCTGTGGAGTCGAGCCAAAACTACTCGACTCCGACTCCCGGAGTCGAATTTTAAAATCATTCGACAGTATATAACATAAATTTCTGAAATTATGTTTCAACTTAGACGTGAGTTCATGTTATTGAAAATAAGATAGATATTGCTTTGTTAAAAAACACAAAAAAGTAGGTATTCAACACCTGTAACTAAATAAAATAGTATTATTTATTTATTGATGCTTGACTTGCAAGCTGCAACTAATATGACAATTCTTTCAACATGGAATCACGATTAAAAATTTCACTACGATCTTGCTAAAATTTGGCAATAAGGACCCTTTTACACCAGGGAGGCAACCTATTGGAATTGGTCAAAATCGGTTCAGATCGATATTGCCCCCAGATATAAATAAATAATTCTTTAGCAAATTCTGTTTAGATTCCGATTTATAAGGTAATTATCTCATATTTATATTTACAATATCTGAGTTTATCCTGCTCTAAAAAGGTGTTGTACGGTACCATATAGTTGGCTTCGTCCGACCTTTCCTTACTTGTTTTTAACTCGCTTAATAATAGCGTATAGTCTTGCAAAAATACTTATTTTGTTCGAATAGATATAAGAGAAAAATGAGAACTTATCTTACACTTTTATTGTTATCTCAAAAACTACCGGCGATCCCAAAATTAATTTTTTTGGACACATAGGGCACAATATTGGTTATCAACTGGTCCACATTTTTCAATTTAAAAATATTACTTTTTGAAAAAACCTTTGGTAATTAATTGGTCTTTTAAAAATAAAAATATGTCATACAGCTTCCAAACAACATCCATCTCAATATTTATGAAGCTGAAGGAATCTAGGTCAAAACAAAATATTTAAATATCTCTCGTAGAACAAAAGTTATAAGCATTCGAATGCAAATTTAAATGTAAATATCTCCCATAGATTTGAAGATTTTTTCAACAAAATTGGTAGTCGATATTAGAGCACCATATTTAACATTTCCACCAAGTTTCATCAAAATCGTAGACCATCGGCAATTTTTATGTAACGGGTGATCCAAGTAGAGACACTTTTTTCAATAGCTATTTTTTGACAGACCACGTGTGAGTCGTGTCATGCTGTCATGTTATTTTTGTTAAGTATTGTTTGGCATCTCATCATGGGAAGACTTACGCCTGAACAACGTTTACAAATCGTTCAACTTTATTACGAAAATTCACGTTCTGTGAGGAATGTGTTTCGTGCACTTCGCTCAACTTATGGTCAACATAATCGACCTACTGAGCGTACTATTCGCAACACCATCACCCATCTTGAGACCCAGCATTCATTTTTGGATAATATTCGACCGAATAGACCACGTCCAGCACGCAGTGAAGAAAATGTAGATGAGAAAGTGGAAAGCAGTGGAAAGCAGGCTATGAAGCCGATGTGGCGCAAATCGTAGCTGGCCATTTTTTTCCAGCCGACGCCGGCGCCGGCGCCGATTTTAGCGGCTCACATCGGCTGAAACTCAGCCGCCGAACTTTATTTAGTGAGTCAAAATGAATTATTTTATGCAACCATGAAAATTAAGAAAGTGACTACTAAGTGATACAATTGATTCAGAATTTTTAATGAGGTTCATTTTTGCGTAAAAATTTAAAAAGGTTTCTAAATGGATCTCGATATCATTTATTTAAAAAAAATCCAAAAATGTAATCGATTTCAAATAGAAAAATGCGTTTTTGGTTTTTACGGAAATTACAAATGCTCTTGAGCGGCCGAACCAATTTTTGCAAAGTCTGGCCATACACAATAAATTTTCTTTCACTACAAAGAGATTTATTGAACCGATTTTCGACATTACATCAAATCTTCCATAACATTTCTTAAATTTTTGTGTTCATTTTAAGTTTTTTGATCTAAATGTAAATATCTTAAAGCGCCATCTTTGCCTCAGAATGACATTCGTGCGCCATCGTTTGATGGAACTTTATCGACTTATCCGATTGTTGAAATTTGATCGGCTCAGCCGTCGCCGATCGGTGTATTTCCATGCGCCGCCGCCGCCGCCGATAATTCTGGTCGGCTTCATTACCTGGTGGAGAGTCGATGGGACTGACGTATGGAACGACTTGGCGCATTTTACGTCGAGACCTTCAATTGAAAGCATACAAAATACAGCTTGTGCAAGAACTGAAGCCGCCCGACCTTCCCAAGCGACATCGCTTCGCTCTATGGGCTCTTAAAAAAGCTCCAAGAAGATCCGACGATTTCGAAAAAAAGCTAAATTGCCGCATTTAGGATGAAGAGCAACCTGAAGAGATTCAAGAGCTGACACTTCATCCAGAAAAAACAACGGCTTGGTGTGGTTTGTGGGCCGGTGGAATCATCGGTCCATATTTCTTCAAAAATGATGCCGGTGAGAACGTAACCGTCAATGGCGACCGTTCGATCGTGCCATGATAACCGACTATTTGATGCCTGAAATTGTAGCTCGTGATCTCGGCGACATTTGGTTTCAACAAGATGGCGCCACATCCCACACATCGCATCAATCAATGGATTCATTGAAAGAACGCTTCGGTGAGCAGATAATTTCACGTTTTGTAGCTAGCTTGGCAATCAAAAATTACCGACAGTAAATTTGTTGTTGTTCAGGAATGTACTGTATTGATGCTTTACCAGTTGCTTTGATCTGCATGGTTCCCTTGTTGGCAGTTGTAACTGTTCCAGTAGTTGTTTGTGTTTGTGTCAGCATATCGGCATTGAACGTTATACGTGATGTAGCACCAAAATCAAAATACCAATTGTTGTTGTTTGTGCTGCCTTCTCGCTCTCCTGTCTTTGTCTGTTCCTATGGCCTGCTTTGGTTTTCCCTCTGCATCGACTTCATAATCGATAGTGGTGGTCCAAAGATTGTCCAAATCCAGATAAGCCTGTGCAGCAATTTTAAAGGTGGGATAGTTTTGCCTAGCCAACAACCTGTCGATGGATAAATCACCAGTACTACCATCCAGCTTCGAAAATTCGCGATTGCATAAAAATTAACAGTTTTAATTTTCTTAATTTAATAAGCTGGGCCCATAACCTATAGTAGAGCGTGCGATTACAGCGGAAGTATAAGGGTTATTAAATAAGGACGTAATATAATATCTAAATTGTTATTTTGTAAATATAGAGTGATCTAAGCAGAGATACTATTTTCAATAGCCGTTTTTTTGAGAGATCACGTGTGAGTCGTGTCATGATGTCATGTTATTATTGTTAAGTATTGTTTGGCATTTCATCATGGAAAGACTTACGCCTAAACAACGTTTACAAATTATTCAGTTTTATTATCAAAATAATCGTTCGCCAATTGCGCCAAGTCAATTTTTTTAAATCCAAAAAAACACTTTCCAGTTGACCCACGACCTTGACACCCATGAGCAATATTTTAGCTCTCTTTAAGAGCTATCTTTTTGCCATTGACCGATTCCCGATCCGACGTACCGGAATCATCGGTCCATATTTCTTCAAAACTGATGCCGGTGAGAACGTAACCGTCAATGGTGACCGTTATCGTGCCATGATAACCGACTATTTGATGCCTGAAATTGAAGCTCGTGATCGACATTTGGTTTCAACAAGACGGCGCCACTTCGCACACATTGAGAGAACACTTCGGTGAGCAGATAATTTCACGTTTTGGGTCGGTCGATTGGCCACCAAGATCGTGTGATATCACACCGTTAGACTTTTTCCTGTGGGGATATGTAAAGTCTTAAGTTTATGCGGACAATCCCGCTTCGATTCAGACCTTGGAGCAAAACATCACGCGTGTCATTCGCCAGTTACCAATCGAAATGCTCGAACGAGTCATCGAAAATTTGACTCAACGGATGGACCATCTGAGACGTAACCGCGACCAACATTTGATGGACATAATCTTAAAAAAAATGCCGAAGAATGTTCTTTCAAATGATAATAAACATTCCCCATTCAATTTGAATTTTCTGTGTTTTTTTCGTAAAAAAAGTAGGGAACCTCGAAATGGATCACGCTATATATAGATAGCGCAAACGCAAACTTTCCGCTTGAATTTCCTTGTTCAAATTATTAATAACGGTTAGAGTATATGTTAGAAAGAAAAAATTGCATTTAACTCTGCTAGTATTTTTTCAATGCCACCAGCACAAATTCATGGTATCACGAAATGAAATACAATTTTAATCAATCCCATTGCTCATTCATGAAATAACACAGTCGAGCGAAAGCGATACTATTTTTCTTGTAGGTCTTGACGGGTAGAACAACGTTTGTTCTACGAAATTTGCAGGACACCCCCAAAATCCGGATTTACGGGTAAAAAACCGAATTTCTTGCCTTTTTTCAGTTGAATGCCTATAAATTTGTTAATTATTAACCGATTTTTTTTTTGAAACTTTAATGACTCGGTCAATTGCAAACGGATTTTCAAGAGACTGGTTGCATTTTTTTTATAGAATATGTATACTATATATGTAAACTAATTAATCGTACGGCCATCTCACAATATAATTGGTAAAAACATTGCCTAAACTAGAAAATGACGGACAAAAATGAAAAAATATTTTTCTAGGACAAATAAACCTATATTTCTGCAGATTCAAATAAACAAGATATACATCGTTCGAAAGGTCAAGCTATCTTCTTTCCAAATTCTTTTAGAGATTGAACATCGATTAATAATTAACAAAATTATAGGCGTTCAAGTGGAAAAAGGCAAGAAATTCGGTTTTTTACCCGTAAATCCGGATTTTTGGGGTGTCCGGGGAATTCCAAAAAAAGATTCGTGTTTTACTCGAAAAAACCTACAGGAAAGTTGGTGTCGCGTTATTTGCTTCTCAACTTAAGTTTATTTTGTCGCACTGTGTAATAGTTTGACCCTTTAGTACCAACAAATTTAAGGAACTGAATTGATACTTTTCTAGGATATTCAAGTATTAAGAATGTTTTCCATAGCTTTACCTCCTGTTACCACAAGGACAAACATATTTCTTCAACTGTTTTGAAGAGAAGTGGTAGAGGTTTTCATTGGTATTAGTATCTTCACATTGTGTGAATGGAATAAGGAGATTTAGCACTTTTAACAAATGGAAGCGAATACTGAAATATATATTTGCGAAAGCGAATGCGAATAATCCAAAGATGGTTTTTGCGAATGCGATAATGAATGTTAAAATTATGCGAATAATTCGCGTTCGCATATGCGAATGCGAATATTCGTAACATTCTAGTATTAATATCTTCAAAATGTGTGAAGCGAATAAGAAGATATAACACTTTTAACAAATGGAAGCGAATACTGAAATATATTTTTGCGAAAGCGTATAATTCAAAGATGGTTTTTGCGAAAGCGAATGTTAAAATTATGCGAATAATTCGGGTTCGCATATGCGAATGCGAATATTCGTTACATCCCTGATTTATGTAGTAGAGCGTGCGTTGATTAATAAATGTAAAGATAAAAACAGGGCTGTGGAGTCGAGCCAAAACTACTCGACTCCGACTCCCGGAGTCGAATTTTAAAATCATTCGACAGTATATAACATAAATTTCTGAAATTATGTTTCAACTTAGACGTGAGTTCATGTTATTGAAAATAAGATAGATATTGCTTTGTTAAAAAACACAAAAAAGTAGGTATTCAACACCTGTAACTAAATAAAATAGTATTATTTATTTATTGATGCTTGACTTGCAAGCTGCAACTAATATGACAATTCTTTCAACATGGAATCACGATTAAAAATTTCACTACGATCTTGCTAAAATTTGGCAATAAGGACCCTTTTACACCAGGGAGGCAACCTATTGGAATTGGTCAAAATCGGTTCAGATCGATATTGCCCCCAGATATAAATAAATAATTCTTTAGCAAATTCTGTTTAGATTCCGATTTATAAGGTAATTATCTCATATTTATATTTACAATATCTGAGTTTATCCTGCTCTAAAAAGGTGTTGTACGGTACCATATAGTTGGCTTCGTCCGACCTTTCCTTACTTGTTTTTAACTCGCTTAATAATAGCGTATAGTCTTGCAAAAATACTTATTTTGTTCGAATAGATATAAGAGAAAAATGAGAACTTATCTTACACTTTTATTGTTATCTCAAAAACTACCGGCGATCCCAAAATTAATTTTTTTGGACACATAGGGCACAATATTGGTTATCAACTGGTCCACATTTTTCAATTTAAAAATATTACTTTTTGAAAAAACCTTTGGTAATTAATTGGTCTTTTAAAAATAAAAATATGTCATACAGCTTCCAAACAACATCCATCTCAATATTTATGAAGCTGAAGGAATCTAGGTCAAAACAAAATATTTAAATATCTCTCGTAGAACAAAAGTTATAAGCATTCGAATGCAAATTTAAATGTAAATATCTCCCATAGATTTGAAGATTTTTTCAACAAAATTGGTAGTCGATATTAGAGCACCATATTTAACATTTCCACCAAGTTTCATCAAAATCGTAGACCATCGGCAATTTTTATGTAACGGGTGATCCAAGTAGAGACACTTTTTTCAATAGCTATTTTTTGACAGACCACGTGTGAGTCGTGTCATGCTGTCATGTTATTTTTGTTAAGTATTGTTTGGCATCTCATCATGGGAAGACTTACGCCTGAACAACGTTTACAAATCGTTCAACTTTATTACGAAAATTCACGTTCTGTGAGGAATGTGTTTCGTGCACTTCGCTCAACTTATGGTCAACATAATCGACCTACTGAGCGTACTATTCGCAACACCATCACCCATCTTGAGACCCAGCATTCATTTTTGGATAATATTCGACCGAATAGACCACGTCCAGCACGCAGTGAAGAAAATGTAGATGAGAAAGTGGAAAGCAGTGGAAAGCAGGCTATGAAGCCGATGTGGCGCAAATCGTAGCTGGCCATTTTTTTCCAGCCGACGCCGGCGCCGGCGCCGATTTTAGCGGCTCACATCGGCTGAAACTCAGCCGCCGAACTTTATTTAGTGAGTCAAAATGAATTATTTTATGCAACCATGAAAATTAAGAAAGTGACTACTAAGTGATACAATTGATTCAGAATTTTTAATGAGGTTCATTTTTGCGTAAAAATTTAAAAAGGTTTCTAAATGGATCTCGATATCATTTATTTAAAAAAAATCCAAAAATGTAATCGATTTGAAATAGAAAAATGCGTTTTTGGTTTTTACGGAAATTACAAATGCTCTTGAGCGGCCGAACCAATTTTTGCAAAGTCTGGCCATACACAATAAATTTTCTTTCACTACAAAGAGATTTATTGAACCGATTTTCGACATTACATCAAATCTTCCATAACATTTCTTAAATTTTTGTGTTCATTTTAAGTTTTTTGATCTAAATGTAAATATCTTTGCCTCAGAATGACATTCGTGCGCCATCGTTTGATGGAACTTTATCGACTTATCCGATTGTTGAAATTTGATCGGCTCAGCCGTCGCCGATCGGTGTATTTCCATGCGCCGCCGCCGCCGATAATTCTGGTCGGCTTCATTACCTGGTGGAGAGTCGATTCGGCGCCGTTCGCAGCAACTGGGACTGACGTATGGAACGACTTGGCGCATTTTACGTCGAGACCTTCAATTGAAAGCATACAAAATACAGCTTGTGCAAGAACTGAAGCCGCCCGACCTTCCCAAGCGACATCGCTTCGCTCTATGGGCTCTTAAAAAAGCTCCAAGAAGATCCGACGATTTCGAAAAAAAGCAAAATTGCCGCATTTAGGATGAAGAGCAACCTGAAGAGATTCAAGAGCTGACACTTCATCCAGAAAAAACAACGGCTTGGTGTGGTTTGTGGGCCGGTGGAATCATCGGTCCATATTTCTTCAAAAATGATGCCGGTGAGAAATAACCGTCAATGGCGACCGTTCGATCGTGAAATTGAAGCTCGTGATCGACATTTGGTTTCAACAAGACGGCGCCACTTCGCACACATTGAGAGAACACTTCGGTGAGCAGATAATTTCACGTTTTGGGTCGGTCGATTGGCCACCAAGATCGTGTGATATCACACCGTTAGACTTTTTCCTGTGGGGATATGTAAAGTCTTAAGTTTATGCGGACAATCCCGCTTCGATTCAGACCTTGGAGCTAAACATCACGCGTGTCATTCGCCAGTTACCAATCGAAATGCTCGAACGAGTCATCGAAAATTTGACTCAACGGATGGACCATCTGAGACGTAACCGCGACCAACATTTGATGGACATAATCTTAAAAAAAATGCCGAAGAATGTTCTTTCAAATGATAATAAACATTCCCCATTCAATTTGAATTTTCTGTGTTTTTTTCGTAAAAAAAGTAGGGAACCTCGAAATGGATCACGCTATATATAGATAGCGCAAACGCAAACTTTCCGCTTGAATTTCCTTGTTCAAATTATTAATAACGGTTAGAGTATATGTTAGAAAGAAAAAATTGCATTTAACTCTGCTAGTATTTTTTCAATGCCACCAGCACAAATTCATGGTATCACGAAATGAAATACAATTTTAATCAATCCCATTGCTCATTCATGAAATAACACAGTCGAGCGAAAGCCACTGTGTATTGCTTATAGCGAACATGTTATGGAAAATAATTTTAGTTTTTCAAAAGAGTCTTCCAACTACATCAGACACCGTATGTTGCTAAACCAACCATATTTTGCATGACCAAAAATATTCCTTAATTTTTCCTGGCCGAAAAAATCGGCCCAAAATCTGCCCAAACTACAAATTTTTTCTGCCCAAATTGGGTCCGAAATGCCCAAAACGTCACACTGTTTAGCTGACCCACCCAGGGTTGTTTTTCACATTATTTTCCAATTGTTAAATTGCTAACGTCATTGACGTAAGGCCAGGCGAACGAACGCGTATGTATGTGCTTATGACGTCTCGACGTAGTCGTCTGATCGATCTCAGAGATAATAGAGAGCGTGCGTTGTAGTTATTTTGGCTGTGTTATTTATGGTTATGTAGGTACATACATTTATGAAGGCGATCATGTCAGATATTACAATGTTATCAACTATTTTAAAGTGCTGTCGGTGTACTGACAGATTGTTAGCAAAAGGTGAACAGCCTATTTCTGTAACTTAAAAATTTGCTTTCGTTCGACTGCCAGACGACAAACTGCTGATTTGGGGTTCGCTAACTACGATCACAACGACAAGTCGCACGATAATGAACTCGTACAAAAACGTAATCATTTCAGTGTAAATTTTGGTTTCTCTATCTCTCTTTGCTGTCATCTGGGCGAACACAAATGTCAGATCGAGTCTTTATTTTATTTGTCGACTGATAGGAACAATGACAAAAAAACGTTATTAAAAGCAAAAATAAGTAGATATTAATATAATTATGGTAAAAACAATTAAATGGTAATAAAATTGAATATATGTATATGTATACATATTTAAGCATAAAGAAGTCAACATTGGCAGCTCGCTAAGATGGAAAAAATCCGTGCACAATGAGAGAGACGTGAGAGAGAGAGAGAAACAAAAGACAGTCTTGTAAAGAGCATAAACACTAGACTACTAGATGTACCGTCGTACTCTTTAAAAAGTGACGGTTACGAACGATTAAATTTTTGACATTTGTTTTGCACTCTTCGAGTTATTTTTCCATTCTCTTGTTAGCTCTCGAGATTTAATTTGCTGATTTAAAGATGTGTTTTTTGCAATTTTATTTTAAAAATCAATTGTGATTGTAAAGTAAAATGTTTGAGGAAAAATGCCAAAAATATGTATAAAAAATAAAAACAAATTTGTGCTCTTTCATCTCTTAACTACTAATGTCAAAAATTTAATCGTTCGTAACTCGAGAAATTTGCTTAAGAGCGGGAAGGAACATCTAGTAGTTGAGTGTTTATGGTAAAGAGTACAGAGGTGTATTGACTAATGTCGACCATACGAAAATGTGTGCTTTTTTAAACCGGAAATTGTGAAATTATTGATCTGCCAATTACATTAGGCTTGTTTTCGTTACGAGCTAGCGATTTTAGTTTAGCACTTTGCAACGAAAACAACTGACTTCCACCAACCTGTCGCACAAGCAGTAAGTTGTGGATTTTCACTATCTGGTCACGATTTAGTAAGAAAGAACAAAGCGAAACAGACAAAAAATTCGTGAAATGTATTTATAAAATATGAATTGACCATTCTATGTTCAATTGTTTACACTCTTTTGCAAATATTGATATAATTTTCCATTTTTATTCTATCCCGTTAATTGACCACAATCTCTACAAAAATGAGATGCTATACAGCGAAATATAGGATGCCCAATCTGGCAACACCATACTCGATTAAGACGGGAACACAAGCACCAAACTTCATCCGGAACTAATAATGCTTAAAAGTACTTAGCACCACATACAAATTAAGCACATATGGTGTAACGAAATCACGCCTATTATTTTCCAATCAGTAACGTCATTGACGTAAGGCCTGGCGAACGAACGGACGAACCAAATTCCTACCGAAAGTGAGTGACTGATTTTCGTTCGCAGAGACTTTCGTTAGAAATATAGATACAGGCCGGAATTCTCAGTTCGATTACAAAAAGACCTTAGTGCCAATTCACACGGGACAATTTTTTCCAAGCAACTGCCAAAGATTGTATGTGAAAGAGGCAAAGAGCTCTTTCCGCCTGCCTCTTTCTCCTACAAACATTTACACTTGCTTGGAAAAAAATACAATCTAGACATGTTCAGATTGTATTGATATGTTCGCAAAAGTTGTTCAGATTTACGTTGGTTACAATTTTACCAAACATTGTTAGTGAAAATGTACGAGTCCCTGAAAGATATGCCGAAAAAAGTGATAAAAACAAATTGTTCTCCTTCACTTTTTCAAAAAAGTACGGAAAACATTTTTTTTGCATAAAATGTTAAGAAACTTTGTTGAACATATTCTTAGCTACATTATTGCCAAATATAGTTAAGCGGTATCACCAAGTCTTAATAAGTTGTTGTATAAAAGCTGATGACACCTTTTCCGAGGGGCCCACTGATTTTCAGAAACTTTGGAGGCCCATAAAAAAAATTGGTCACCAATTTCGCCAAACCGAGTACAGGGTTATACTCCTCTTTGGTAGTAGAAACGAACGTATACTGTCAAGTCCGTGTATTTTTTTCACTGTTGTTTTCATGTAATCAATAGGTGGCGTATTTTTACTGTCTGCTAGCAATGGTGTCATGAGTTGCGAAGAAAGAACTGTACAGACAAAATATTCGTGAAATGTATTTATAAAACATACATTTACTATTCTATGTTCAATTATTTATACTCATTTTGCAAATATTAAAATAATTTTCTATTTTTGTTCTTTTTCTTCCCGATAATTCACAATAATTGACAACAAACTCTCCAAAATAGGATGCCCAATCTGGCAACACCATACTTGATTAAGACAGGAACACAAGCATCAAACCTTATCGGGAACTAATAATGCTTAAAAGTGCTTAGCTCCCCATACAAATTAAGCACCTACGGTGTAACGAAAACATGCCTAATATATGTACTAGATTTACACTAGGCAAGTTTTTTCAGCAGCTTATCATCAAATCTCTTTTGAACTTGCACGAAGAACTCAAAGCGTTCAAGGAGCATTTTTCCCCCCTCTTGCCGACTGCCTCTCTCTCTCCCTCTCCTACAAAACGCCGATAATCTGCTGAACATTCAGCAAGTGTAAATCGGAACCAATAATAATATTTTATAGACAGTGTTGCCAATATAAGGTTTATCTGACAATGTTATCATTAGTCAGAGACAGGGACGTATCCAGAGGGGGGGCCGGGCCCCCCCCGAACGGTCCCCCCCGAAATTTTTTAAACATAGGCATAAACGAAAATATTTGAAAGGCCGTTAAAAAAAACAATACAAAAGCGTAAAAAATGGTAACAGTAAAAGTAATAACAACTAAAAATAAGAAAAGTGCATGGTTTCCTCGCTAAAACTTTTTAAATTATGCATCGATTTTCTCCGGATTGGTCTCAATTTATTCATAACCTTTCAGAGTTTACGATAAAATCAGAAAAATATGACAATTATGCGTTTGTAGATGTTTTTATGAGGCTTTTATTTAAAAATTATAAAAAATTTCTCAAAAAATATGATTTTTTGCAATACTTTGTAAGATATCGTCGAAACCGCTGAACGGATGGAAAACTGTATTGTGCGAAATTGAAGGCTACTTAATTCTGAAGTTTGTAAAGCTTAACTGAACCAATTCGGATGAATGGTTCTCTAGTTATGCCATAATATGTGGTTCAACCTCTCTTCTTTCTTAGCCTAAAGGGTTGTCTCTTTAAATTCTCGCGATAAGCTGTGATATGGAAAGAAATTAGTGGTTGAACCCAAAGAAAATAAAGTTATAAAGAAATTCCGTCCAGTAGCGAGTAGTCTATCAGTGACGAACGAATAAAAATGTGATTTCAGCGAGTGATTTTTTCGAGCGAGTGATTTCAGCGAGTCAGATTTTCGAAATTTTTTTGTAATTATCACATTTAGATAATTAATTTCGATCGCAAAGTTCAAAAAAACACCCCGGAAAACTATTTTTTCGCGTTTGAAAATTCATTTCTATTCCTTCGTAACTCACGAAATGTAAACAAAGTTGCGACGGAACATCTGTATAATTGAGGGTCTGTGGTCGAACCACATACATACAGTGGCATAACTCGAGAACCATTTATACGATTTGGTTGAGGAAAGTTTTAAAGAATTAAATATTAAGTAGCCTTCAACTTCATATAATACCATTTTCCATCCGTTCAACGGTTTCGACGATATACAAGTATTACAAAATATTGCAAAAAAATGTGATTTTTTGATAAAATTTTAATATTTTTAAAATAAAACTCCCATAAAACAATCTAAAAATGAACAAATGTTATATTTTTATGATTTTATCGTAAAGTCGGTTCGGTCATGAATTAAACGAGCCCATTCCGAAGATCGATGCATGATTTAAAAAGTTATAGCTAATTTAATAAGTTTTTAACTTTAAAACTTTCTTATCGATGTAAAATTTACAAAAACAAACTTTAAAAGCTAAGATTGGAGATTTTGACGTTTTTTGACGTCTAGAATCAGAATCTATGCATTAAAACTGAAACCCAAGAAAAAATTTTGTTTTTGTCGACCGGTTGACTTTAAATTTATAATAACCAGATATGGCGAAAATTAAGTTAAAATTACATTTATGATTTCTTATCTATCTACCTTTTTAACATGTAGGTTGCAGTGATGGAATGAGTTTGCACAACCGTGTATGTAAATTTGACTTTATATTGGGTATGGAAATAAGTAGTACGGTTTTCGTCATTACACAGAACTTATCACGGTATTTGCAAACGATTAACCTAGATATAATAAAGGCTTACGAAATCATAAAATTGGCAACGACTAAATTAAGTGACATGCGTAGAAATTCAGATGCGGAGTTTGATAAACTGTTTGAAGAATCCACACAACTTGCAAGAAGTTTTGGAATAGAAGCTGCACTACCTAGAAGAGTAGGCACTTAAAAGTATAGGGCTAATATTCCTGGTTAAGATGTCAAGGCGTATTTTAGGACAACATTATTCATCTGGACGAAGTAATATCACATTTAAATAATAGATTTTCCGAACATGAATTTATAATTACAAACAAGTCTGTTTAATATCGTTCCGATACGAGTTGTAAATCTAATAAAGGAAGATTTCGAAGAAGCCACACTTTTTTACAAAAAAGATTTAAAAAATTCAGCAAAATCTGTTTTAGCTGAAATAAGTATATGGATTGATTATTGGAAGCAGAAGAATGATAAGCCATCAAATGCGTTAGATGCTAATTCAGTTTGTGATGAGGACAGGAGGAGTTCCTAAGCGTTTTTACCCTATTGCAGATACTGGCCACAATACCAGTGACAACGGCATCTGCTGAGCGAAGTTAAGAAGAATAAAAACTTATCTCCGGAACAGAATGGAAGGAGAAAGGCTATCTTATCTGGCTTTGATGTCTATATACAAAGATGAAGTCAAAATCGATGAAATAATTGATATATTTCTTTCAAAAAATCGAAGATTACATTTTTGACTCTTACGTATTTTATTATAAAAAGTTTTACTGATCTCGTACTAAAGTACACATTTATATTTAGGAATAAAATTCGAATAAAAAATTAAGGAACTTAACTTCCATTACCTACACAATAAACGCAATTTTTTAATTGTTTATCTTTGTTATGGAAAAAAGGTTGGGCCCCCCCCGAACCAAAATCCTGGATACGTCCCTGGACAGAGAAGAGACAATTGGAAAATGTTTATATAGGTGAAATATAGCGTGATCAATTCCGAGGTTCCATACTTTTTTAAAGAAAAAAACACAGAAAATTCAAATTGAATGGGGAATGTTTATTATCATTTGAAAGAACATTCTTTGGCATTTATTTTTTGAAGATTATGTCTATCAAATGTTGGCCGTCTACGTCTCAGATGGTCCATCCGTTGAGTCCAATTTTCGATGACTCGTTCGAGCATTTCGACTGGTAACTGGCGAATGACACGCGTGATGTTTTGCTCCAAGGCCTGAATCGAAGCGGGTTTGTCCGCATAAACTTTGTGGGAATGTGGGAAGTGGCGCCGTCTTGTTGAAACCAAATGTCGCCGAAATCGCGAGCTTCAATTTCAGACATCAAATAGTCCGTTATCATGGCACGATAACGGTCGTCATTGACGGTTACGTTCTCACCGGCATCATTTTTGAAGATATATGGACCGATGATTCCGGTACGTCGGATCGGGAATCGGTCAATGGCAAAAAGATAGCACTTAACGAGAGCTAAAATATTGCTCATGGGTGTCAAGGTCGTGGGTCGACTGGAAAAAGTTGTTTTTTATTTAAAAACAAAATGGACTTAGCGCAATTGGCGAACGATTATTTTGATAATAAAACTGAATAATCCATGATGAAATGCCAAACAATACCTAACAAAAATAACATGACACCATGACACGACTCACACGTGATCTGTCAAGAAAGGCTATTGAAAAAAGTATTTCTAGATCACCCTATATAATACTACGATATAATCCTGAAATAAACAACTTATTAGCAATTAAAAAATTAAAAAACCACATTTATTTTAACTGAAGCTATATACTCGTATTGATTAAAAATAACTGTTGCCAGCAGCACATAAATAATGCGGAAATGTAAAATTATTCCTGGCAATATAGAAATTTGTTTTTAATAACACTATGGAACAAAAAACATTTTTTTGTGTCCGCGACTTAAAATTGTGTATAGATTTGGCATAAATTTTGTATAGATTTGGCATACTTTTTTATGAAACCTCAAAAAAATTGTATGGTAAATTTTTTTTTTAGAATTCCATTTTTTTAAAAAAGTTACATTTAGTATTTTGATCATATTTTGAAGTATAAACTCGATAAGGCCGGGATACCATTTAAATTAAAGAAAATTAGGAAGGTTAGAAATGCTTAAAACTTTACCTTTACGCAGGAACGGAAGTTTGTAACTGTCGTTAAAACAATTAGAAAAATTTTTATTTAAAAAAAAAATAGTTTTTTGCTTGAACGAAAAAAAAACAATAAAAAATAGAAAAAATCGCAAAAGATTCCATTCCAAAAGGTTCCATTTTTGGAAAGCTAGCATGCTAACGAATTCGAAAAAGTTTATGGAAAAATGTATAAATTATGACCAGGGATGTAACGAAAGTGGCTTTAGCGGAAGCGAATATTAAAATATTTTTCTTGCGAATGCGAAAGCGATAGCGAATAATATTTTTTGTTTTTTGCGAATACTAAGCGAATATCAAAAACTAATTTACGGAAGCGAAAAATTTATGTAGAATCATTCCTACATACTGTCTTTTAAATTCAATATATATAATTTATATGTATAGGGTGATGCAAGTAGAGATACTTTTTTCAATAGCCTTTTTTGACAGATCACGTGTGAGTCTCAGATGGTCCATCCGTTGAGTCCAATTTTCGACGACTCGATTATGTTGACTATAAGTTGAGCGAAGTGCACCAAACACATTCCTCACAGAACGTCAATTTTCGTAATAAAGTTGAACGATTTGTAAACGTTGTTCAGGCGTAAGTCTTTCCATGATGAAATGCCAAACAACACTTAACTTAACTTATGACAAACTGACACGACTCAGACGTGATCTGTCAAAAAAAGGCTATTGAAAAAAGTATCTCTACTTGGATTACCCATTATAAATAAAATATATATATATATATATATATATATATATATATTTAATTAATCCTAAATGGAATGGCAAAAGTCTGGCGGAGTTTATTATATTATGAATGGACGGACATGGCTTAATGGGTCCATCTATTCTCCTTTTAGGTGCTCATAGAAATTCGATTCTAACGTAAATAAGAAGTGTTCATTAACTTTCGAATAATTTAGTATTCAAAGTTTAGTAGATCCAAGATATATTTCACAAAAAGGGGCTTCACTGTTTCACTAAGTCAACTAAGATCAATTTTTTCTACAAAGGTTCTTTAAAAAAAAACTTTCGTATTTTTTTTTTAAAAAATTCCCGAAACAAAGTAAACTTTGAAAAAGTCGGTTCAGCCGTTCGAGAGCAATTGCAATTTTTATAAAACACAAAAACTCATTTTTTAATTTTTGCAAAAATTAAAATGCCCACAAAATTTTTTCCAAAAAAATTTTTTAAAAAAAAATTATAGGGATATCTTATTTTACCTATTTTGTAACTGCTTTTAAACATTTTAGCCCAAAATAAACTACATAGGTCGATATTAAATATTCTGACCCATATATGAAAAATGCAGTGGTAGTAAATGCCATCGACAAATTCCAACAAATAAGTGATCAATATCAAACAAACTCAAAAGAAACTTTTACTGGAAGGACAATGATTGAGGTCATCCAGATAAACCTCCACCGGAGCGAGACAGCATCCAACGCTCTGATGGACATCATAAATAAAGGCAGGGTTCATATTGCTTTGATCCAGGAACCATGGACAACTAGCAACAAGGTTACTGGATTAAACCATGTGAACTATAACCTTTTCTACGCTAACACAGGTACTCGTCCAAGGACTTGTATTCTGTGCCATAAAAACTTATGTTTTATTTTCTCTCCAGAGTTGTCAACATCGGACGCAACGGTGCTGAGGCAAGGTAATGGAAATATGTACCTGGCGTCAATATATCTGCCATTCGATGCGCCGACATTGCCACCTACGTCGGAATTACAACTTCTGGTGAGGGAATCCAAACACAAAAGTAATGAGTTATTAGCTGGATGTGACGCCAACTCCCATCATATCGCTTGGGGTAGTACTAACACCAATAAAAGGGGACACACCATTATCGAATTTTTGAATACAAATGACCTCATAACTCTTAACATAGGAAACACTGCAACCTTTGTTAACAAAATTAGGGAAGAAGTATTAGATATAACGATATGTTCAGAAAATCTTATTGATGAGATTCATGAGTGGAGGGTTTCGGATGAACACTCCTATTCAGACCACCGTTATATAAGGTTTAAAATTGCACGGCCACCGCCAAACCCCATAAGTTTCCGTAATAAGGCTAAGACTGGACTAAATTCGGAAATCTACTTAGAAATCGATTGGGGCAGCCTACACGCGATTATCTATGTGCAGAAGACATTGATATCAATGTTAAGAAGATTACCGAGGCTCTTGTAAAATCATTCGAAGATAGTTGCCCACTTCGAGAAAGGAAATCTGCCTTTGAGAAACCCTGGATGACAGGACAAATTCGCTCGATTGGCAAAGATGTCCGCAGACTTTACAATAGAGCTCGACGTAAAAAACAATCAGTATATTGGGACGACTACCACAGAAGACTCAAAGAATACAATAAAATCGTTAGATCGGCGAAACGTAACTCCTGGAGGCTTTTCTGTGAACAGGTAGACAGCGTTAACAGCATGTCTAAAATGAAAAAGTTCCTCTCAAAAACTCATGTCCAAACCGAAACACTGGTGGATGAAACGGGTAAAAGGATGGAAACTATAGAGGATACCGTAAGGCTCTTGATTGAAAACTCATTTTCCGACTGGTAATGCTGGACCAACAGAGGAACAGTTACAGAATGAAAATGTATTGCATCAAGTACCTATTACGGATATAACAGATGGTATGGTTAAAGAAGCGATAAAAAGTTTCTCTCCCTTTAAGGCTGCGGGACCGGATGGAATATTTCCAGCACTTCTGCAGAATGAGGTGGATCTGGTATCAACTCATCTGGCTGGAGTGTTCACTGCATGCCTAACCCATTCGTATACCCCAAAAAACTGGCAGGAATCAAAAGTGGTCTTTATACCAAAGCCTGGCAAGGCGAGTTACACGACCCCAAAGGCTTATCGACCCATTAGCCTTACTTCTTTCCTGTTAAAAACAATGGAGCGAATAATTGATGACATGGTCAAAGGTAAAATAGCGGATGACAGGCTAAAATTCAAACAACACGCCTATGTCAAAGGAAGATCAGTGGAAAAAGCTCTGCATGAGGTAGTGCACCACATAGAAGAGTCCTTCAGTAAAGAAATGTATACACTTGCTGTTTGCATAGACATTGAGGGCGCATTTAACAATGTACAGACCGATACACTTATCCAGTCCTTAGACGAGTTTCAGGTTGAACTGGATCAACAATATGCTAAGGAATAGGTGGATTATTTGTGGGTCATATGACGTAAAAATTAGAGACAAGGTAAATCGTGGTATACCTCAGGGGGGCATTTTATCGCCTCTTCTATAGGTTACGACGATACACAGTCTCCTAAAAGCCCTCACCAATGAAGGACTTAAACCAGTCTGTTATGCAGACGACGTTGTAATACTTCTAAGGGGCTTTCATCCAAATCTATTATGCAGAAGAGCTGAAGAGGCACTTAACATAGCATATAACTGGGCACAACCATGGGGATTAAATGTTAACCCAGACAAAACAGAAATATGTCTATTTACAAGGAAAACGAAGATCCCACGTTTTACCCCGCCTCGATTCCTGAATAAGACAATTGCTATAACTAAAAAGGTAAAATACTTGGGAGTAATCTTGGATCAGAAACTGTACTGGAAAGATCATCTTGAAGAAAGAGTTACAAAGGCACACAGATGTTGGTCGTTGTGCAGAAGAGCTATAGGTTTAAAATGGGGACTACGTCCAAATATGACTCACTGGCTTTACATGAGCGTGATTAGACCAATAATCACCTACGCCTCTGTAGTGTGGTGGACATCAATGGACAAGAAGTGCAACGTAATACCTTTGCAAAAAATTCAACGTATGTGCTGTCTAGGCATAAGCGGGGCATTTAGAACTGCACCAACAAAAGCGTTGGAGACTATACTGCACATCCAACCAATAGACATCCGTATAAAGTATGAGGCAGCCCTCACAGCAAGACGTCTACAAGTGATGGGTGAATGGATAAATCGAGACCACAAGTCGTACCATCAGAAGATTTTAGAATATCTAGTTGGTCACATTCAAACGCCAGAAATCTCGGACCGCATTCCTGAAGTGCGGCTTAAAGCTAACTGTGATACGTTTGTGCCAGACAGACGCTCCTGGGAAAATGGAACTTTGGCCCATGTGCCAGTGGGAACCAGCTGCTACACGGATGGGTCCAAGCGAGGAGGAAGGACGGGTCTGGGACTTTTTATTGATGAACCAGAAGTCGAACTTCACTTCCGCCTCCCTGACCATAACACGGTATTTCAAGCAGAAGTTCGAGCAATCACGGAGTGTGTGAACTGGCTCAGTAACACGACAAAGCCTAAATATGCCAACATCTTCACAGATAGCCAAATGGCGATTAAAGCAATAACATCGGAAAGGGTCAAATCCAGAACTGTGTTGGACTGTAAAAGAACGATAAATGATTACTCAGCCCATGGTCAATTGCGTATTTGCTGGGTACCAGGACACAACGGAGTGATTGGAAATGAACGGGCAAACAACTTGGCTTCAAAGGGCAGAGAACTTCGAGTAATAAACTTGGAAAATTGGAAACCTTTCGAAGCCACGAAAAATGAGTTGAAGCACTGAGCAGTGATGGCTCATTAAACTATGTGGAATAGCGCAACAGTAGGAGCAACTGCAAAGATACTGTGGGGTGACCCAAATGAAAAGAAAACAAGAAGTCTTCTGAAACTAAACAAGATCGATATTAGTAAGATGATGAGTGTTCTAACGGGACACTCAAGCTTACAAGCACATCTTCATCGCATAGGACTAGCAGGAAACGACGAATGCAGGGCATGCAGAGAAAACATCGAAACGATGGAACATTTTCTGTCACTGCCCGGCTTTCACACATGCAAGATCCCAACATTTCGGGTCCGACATATTACCAGACTTGACTCATCTCAGAGAATATGACTGGAAGATACTGAGAAAATTCGTGTCTAGTACCGATTTTCTGTAACTCGTGAGGTATAAAAAGATCATAAATAAGGAGCGCACAACAGGCCGAACCACTGGCTTAAGTGTATGTCCATGGACATGAGACGTTTAAACGTCTCCTCTCTTCAACCTAACCTAACATATCAAACTTCAAATATTTCGAGAGTGTGTTGGCCGGTTTGGCTTTATACAACTAAAATACTGTTTTAAATTATAAAATGTTAAAAGTTATCCGTAGTATGTTCTGTATAGACGACTAAACGGCTGCACCGATCTTCTTGAAATTTTCCCACAATGTACATGTGTAGGTGGTGGTACTTGGTATTTTCGATATATCAAGTGGGTGTGGACCCGCCCACTGCTGAGCTAGAGTGCTGAAATTTTATGTGAACGGTCCAAAAATGGGCGGAATCGGACCAATGGGCGTGACCCCGCCCGTATAAGCCAAATACGCACAATAATTTTGTACTGTAATTTTGTGTATATGTATCTGTTGGCATTTTACGTGATTGGTTCAAAAATGGGCGGGATCGGAACAATGGGCGTTGCCCGCCCATATAGCCAAATTTTGAAATTGAGATATCTTACACAATTTGTTAGCGAGAGTGCTAAAATTTTGCGTATCTGGTCGCGGTCACTGAGATTGGTCTAAAAATGTACGGGATCGGACCAATGGACGTGGTCCCGCCCAAGTGAGACATGTTTTGAAATTGAGATATCTTGCACAATTTATTAGCGATAGTACCGTAATTTTGTGTATACGTATCTGGCGGCAGTCTACATAATTGGTCCAAAAATGGGCGGGATCGGACCAATAGGCGTGACCCCGCCCATATGAGCCATGTTTTGAAATGCATATATAAAGGGTCCGCCAAATAACTTTTTTTTTTAAAAAACATCGCGCAAAACATCGATTGTATCTTCGGCTGTGTGGCACGTAGCGCCGTCCTGTTGAAACCAAATGTTGCCAATATCCTCCTCTTCAATTTTTGTGGACAAAAATTCAACTTGGCCCGATAACGATCGCCATTGACTGTAACGGCCACTCCTTGCTCATTTTCGAAGAAAAATGGACCAGTTATGCCTCTGGACCAAAATCCGCACCAAACAGTGACTCGTTTTGGGTGTATCGGCTTTTCAATGTATGCGTGCGGGTTTTCTGTGCCCCAAATGCGACAATTTTGCTTGTTTACATACCCGCCAAGATCAAAATGAGCTTCATCTGAAAATATGATTTTTTGGCAAAATCGGCATCTTCTGTAAGTCGATCGCTCCCAGCGTTGTTCAAGCGTATACACAACCATATTCGTTCAGCGGAAGGATAAAACTAATTATCTGTCAAATCAGACATGAGCTAGGTGTTACCATTCAAGAAATAAGCACTAGTTGAAAAAAAAACGTTAGATAGCGAACCCTTTATTTAACAGTTTGTTAGCGAGATTGCTGTTTTTTATGTATATGTATTTGGTGGCAGTATTCGTGATTGGTACAAAAAATGGACGGGATCGGAAATCTAAATATATTTCTAATTTATTTTAGAATTCAGAATATTTACTAACATGTATTTTTGTTTTACTACATTTTGGCGTTGTTTAGAAAGGAACAGCAAGATTTTATGAATTGACGGATTATACCAAATCGTAATTCGGTAGGTCTAGGTTAGGTTAGGTCAAAGGACACGCAGTACACTACCAATTTGGCGTGCACCACTCGGAGACCTAAAGGTCCATTGTGTTAGTCCTGTAAAGAATTGAAGATTTGGAGAAAACAGCAGAAATAATTATAGATTGAAAAATGAGAGGGGTGGAGGGGGACCCCAATAATAAGTAAGAAGAGCGGAAAATATAAATGTTGAATTAAAAGAGGAGAGTGTAGAGAAGTTCCTGCAGTGGACAATGCCGTTTAGGCAGATGGATGGGCGGTTGTCATCCCCAGCCACTTCAGGCAGCCAATATAATTGAGGATGCTGACGATTTTTTGCGATGACAGAGCTTCGAGATCTTCGATCGTAAAGTCACCCAGGTAGCAGTGTCTTCTTCTAGAAAGAAAAGGACATTGGCAAAGATGGTGTTCGATCGTTTCAAGCTCCTCTTCGTCCGTACGGAGACGACAGTAGTCTTCTGTGTCCCGTTGCCACTTAATGTAAACGCTCTAACGTTACAGTGGCCAGTGAAAACGCCCACTAACAGGCGTAAATCCCTCTTTGTGAGGTTGAGCAAGTCCCTTGTTCAGGTTTGTGACATACGTGGCCAGAGAGACCTAGCGATTTTACAGTCCGGTCGGGCTAACCAATTCCGGTTAACTTGATCCCTGCAGAAGCGCTCTATCATGCCGAAGAACTCACACATTGGTGGATACAGTAATGAACCGCACTAGTGGTTTCCATCGCTGACCCATTCCGTGCGAGTTCATCAGCCTTCTCGTTTCCAGTGATGTCACAGTGTCCTGGGACCCAGCAGAGCTTGACGTTAGCTATTAGTATTTGCATTTCTAATATGCAATCATTTACTAACTTGGATTTAATGACGTAGGAGTTCAGTGCCTTCAGAGCAGCTTGACTATCAACATAGATAGTTATGTTTTCACCATGCCTGAAAAACCCCTGGTTTATTAAACGCAAGGTAACCAGGATGGCAAAAACCTCTGCCTGAAAGACACTGCAGGCGCCTGGCAATTTGTAAGATCTACTAATGCTAAGAGATTCACTAAAGATGCCAGCCCCCGTTCCCACATCCATCTTTGATCCATCTGTGCCAATCAGTTTGACCTGTTAGAACCCTCAGCCTGGGCCTGTTAGATGCCTCATTAAGGATCTTTGAGTTCCCACAGTTTGAGTTACGCCACATAAGTGATTCGCGGAGTCTAATATCACACTTGTTGGCGCTACGCTTAATTTATTGACCTATCGGTTGAAGGTTTTTGTAAAGTGTTCATCGCCGCTTGCGGTGTACTCGCTCTCGCGCCTGTTATGAATAGAGAAGCAATTCTTTGAATCTTCTCTAAAGATTTAACCTGGTGTCTATATCCAGTTGCTTTCCACCACTGAACCATAGGTGAGGATGGGACGCACAATCGCGGTGTAAATCTAGTGGATAGTACTTGGGCGGAGCCCCCAACTTTTACCTATGGAACCTCTGCAGGAGTAGATTGCATTCAGTCCCTTTTTGACTCTTTCCTTGGTGTTGCTTTTTCCGTTTAATTTCTGGTCAAGTATGACGCCAAGGTACTTAGCCTCATGGACAGTTTCAACTCCACCCCGTCGAGAATGGGTTAATGGAAATCTTCTATCTTATTCGCCGTTCGCCGTTGCCCATCTAGACAGCTTCCTAAGCGCACTTTGAATAAGATCAGTAATGGTTGAGAGGAATTTGCCTCCAACCATGATAACCACATCGTCGGCATATGCGAAAACTTTCACTCTGTATTTCTCGAATGATTTGAGTATCCAGTTTATGACTAGAAGCCACAGGAGAGGAGATAGAACCCCTCCCTGTGGTGTACCTCTAGTCACTGACTTCCTAATGAAACACTCTGCTAGAGTTGAGTTGATGATCCTGCCTTTCAGCATTGTGTCAATCCAGTCAACCAGCAGAGGGGATGTGCTCACATTCAACAAAGATTCGGTAGGTCTAGTACAATTTCAAAAACTTAAGAGGCGGAATTCTTGGGTTAACTTTAAAAAAGTTAATATAATGTAAAGCCTGAAACGCACCGATGCTTTTTTCTGACTGCTTTGTTTTCTGTCATTTGTCAAATTTAATAATGGGAAATTTTGGCAACTGACAGAAAAATCTCAGCGTTACCCAAAAATTGGCGTGGGCGTCTGCGGCAATAATAATAATCTGTAGATTACTATATCGAAAAGGTGGAGGTGGAAGTGGAAGTGTCCATACACTCGATTACGACAACCGAAAGGTGGGCGTGGCCCCCGAAATAACTGGAGAACCATTGTAGCAGCTGTGTCAATCAAAAGTTTTTGTGAATGAATTTGACAGTACCGTAAGTTAAATCTATAAATGAATGGAAATGAAAAGACGACATCATTCAATGCATTTTCAGTAGACTTATTACTAGTTAAAATGCCGGGAGTCTCGCAGTAAATTCCCGGGAATCGGGAAGTGAAAATCTGCAAAACTCCCGGAAATTTTGTTCCGGCTCTTTCGTCCTCCAAACCCTAGTCCCAATAGAAGTTAACAATCGATTATATTGCTTTTATAGCCTGTTTCACTATTAACTCACTTTCGTCAGAAATTTGGTTTCTCTAAAATTCGCCTTGTCTTACGTCTATGACGTTAGAAATTTACCAATTGGAAAATAATTTAATTGCCGATAAATAATTGAAAACAGATAACAATAACTTCACAACTTCCGGTCTAAACAGCACACATTTTTGTATGTTCGACCTTAGCAAATACACCTCTGTAATCTACACTAGCGCTACGTAGCGGAGGTCAAGAAATAAGCCACGGGTGGGTCAGTTTTTTTTACACTGATGATTTTCCTCCATATTAGCGAGCTGCCGCAATATTGACTTCTTTATGCTTAAATTTGTATACATATTACATATTATTATTTAATTGTTTTTACCATAATTATATTAATATCTACTTGTGTTTGCTTCCAATAAGGTCACTGTTCATAGCAGTCGACAAATAAAACAAAGTGACTCGATTTGACATTTGTGTTCGTTCAGATGACAGTAAAGAAACCAAAATGTACATTGAAATGGTAACGTTTTCGTTCGAGTTGTCGTTCTGATGGCAGTTAGAGAAAGCCAAATCAGCTGTTTGTCGTCTAGCAGTCGAAGGAAATCAAATTGTCGACATAGAGAAACAGACTGTTATTGACGCTTCGAAACCGCAAATAGAAACCTATTGGGATGAATTTGGTTATTTGTGTTTTACCCGCAACCAGTCAATATTCCACATTTTGTCATATAACCCATACAAAGTTCTCACCCGAATTTATTTCTTGACTCCTTACACTAAAAAAAAGCGTACTGAAAGTCAAAACATTTGTCTTAAACTTTAAGATTTCGGCAATGATTTCGAGCCAAAGACAAACGCTGTTAAAATAAGAATGTTTCGTAGTTAATTTAAAGACATGAAAAGTACTTGTTTTGAGGATGCATTTGATATAATGTACTTGACATTGCGCAATAAACTAATTATGTTTTGGCCTTAAAATAAGTATGTTTTGGCGTAAATTTAAGTATGACACGTGCTTATATGTGTTAAAATATCTTATAACTAAAAACATTTAAATACAGTTCATAAATTCGTTTGGAAAATTCCTCACATTGTATGTATTCTAATGGCATTCATACTAAAAAATCATTTCCTTTAAAACCACTGAAACCAATATATATTTATAGAAAATATGATTCAAGTTACCACGGTAAATTCTAAGCACAATACGTGGTTTTTCCTAATATTGGGTTTGTTTATGTTGCATACACACAAAATTTCAGTACTCTAGCTGAAAATTTTGCTTAATATTAAAACTTGACTCATATATCGAAAATTCAAGTAGCCTATTTTCATTACCCCCTACACCCAAAAAAAAAAAAAATTTGTTGTTAATAACAAACAACGTCTGCTAATTTTCAGCAAACATTTTTTCTGCTAATACAGCAAATTTTCTGCTATAATAGCAACAAGTTTGCAGTTTTGCATTAGCAAACGCACTGCTGAAAAATTTGCAGTTTGCTGAAAATGTTTGCTGTTAATCAAAATATGTGAAAATAATGCAATAATTTACTTGATAAAGTTCAACTATCATTGAAAATCAAAAAGGTTAAAGTCAATCGTGCGCTGAGAAAAGCATATTTTGAAAAAAAATAAATAATTTGTCGGCGATATTTATTTTCCGAGTTAGGTTCTCAATATTTTTATTTTTTCATTGGATTTTATAAGTATTGGAATAAATAATTTGTCGGCGATATTTATTTTCCGAGTTAGGTTCTCAATATTTTTATTTTTTCATTGGATTTTATAAGTATTGGAAATAGGAGTCGAATAAAACTGCAAAAAGTAAAATTCAAATCGATAACGAATATGATTTGACGTGGAAATAGAGCGATTTCAAAATCTAAGTACCGGACATACTATTAAAATTAATCTATTGCGTTTAGATATTACTTTCTAATGTTTTAATGAACCCAAAGCTAAACATTATTATTTTCAGTGCGATTTGTAAAAATGTTTATAAAGTCCTGATTCACACAAGGCAATTTTTTTCAAGCAAGTGTCGAAGTTTTTAGGAGATAGTGGCAGAGAGCTCTTTCCTCCAGCCTCTCTCTCCTACAAATTTGGTCACTTGCTTGGAAAAAATTGCCTCGTGGGATCTAGGACTAGGTCTTGTGTATGCAAAAACACAAGACCACAGGACGGCAAATACTTGTGAAATTTTCGGTTTGAAATGGAAAGTCCCGATTTACGCGGGGCGATTTGTAATTCCTAATTCTCTTTTGAACTTGCCTTTGCGTTCCCACGGCTATTCCTGATTGTATTGTTGTTGTTTCAAAGTGCGAATGAAAAACAAAACGTCCGATTGATTCCAAGGAGGTTTTTCCCCTCCCTTTCCAACTGCCACCCCTACAAACACCCTTAAGCCGCTGATTAAATTGCCTCGTGTAAAGCGGGAAGAACATAGACCCCATCAGCATACGTGGCAATTTTCCAAGGCAATTCGGTGTTTGTAGGAGAAAGGCATGCGGAAGATAATATGGAAAGTAGATTCTTGTACTGGCAAACCGTTTTGTGTGTTTTATTCGCACTTTCGCAAGTGTCATAGTTTGCAAGAGAGAGAGGCAGAGATTTTTTCCGCCTGCCTCTCTCTCCTACAAATTTTGACACTTGCTTGGAAAAAATTGTCTCGTGTGAATCTGGACTTACGGAAAAAAGAAAATTAAAAAAAGAAGCGGCGTTTAATTTATATTCCTTGCCATTGAAACCAATTTTATTAAATTAAAATGTGCTTGTGATAAGTTATACATATATTCATATTTGTGCAGATGACAAAATCTCATATTAAATGTTTATTTCGCATATCAAAAAATATTGACAGACGTAATATGCTTTCACTAACATTCAAGAGTAGCGCTCTTTGACAGACATCGTGCGCTGCTATTTAAGTAGCACCCTTTGAAGTGACGCCAAATAAAATTGAAATTTTCGTTCTGTTTGTTAATTTGCATTACAAAGGCATCCCGCTGGCGGAATAAAGAAATATTTTTGGCAAAGAGATCACATCCATCAAGAAGATAATACAAATAGTTTTAATGTGTAAATTGTTTATGCCTTGGAGGCACACTGAAAATATTGAACGGTGGGTGGGTGTTTACGATTTCTTAATGAAATTCATAACGGATGTGGCACATAAAGAACCACGTTATCAATTTATCAAGTCGCAACAGGTAAGCGTACACAAATTGCGAATTAAATTCAAAATGATTGTGAAAGACTTATTTCTGGTTGTTTTCACGGTTCTCAGCAAGCAGTGTCCTATTAAAACCCTCTACTTAAATACGGCTACAAAAGATGAACTTAAATTTCATAGCAAATATATGCTGTCCATACAGAGAACTTGTGAAAGCGATGGACTAGAAATTTTGTTTCCTTGTCCACTTTTCCAAATCGCATACACCTCTTGGAAGTGTGACCCTAATGAAAATACCTGGAACAACTGGTAAGTAATTTTTTTCCGTTTTGTGATTCGTTTAACGAAATGGCAACATTGATTTTTTACTCCATATGCTCCAACGATGGTCGCTAATATCCGAATCACGAAGCAACCTTTTGGCTCCAAAAAAACTCGGAATAATGTGGTAGTAGTAATTTGGATGTAATCCATGGATAAGATAATTTTGCCCAATGAGTTGGCTCTGGACATGTACAATTACCGTGTCTATAGGTTGAACCCAACACATTGGCCAACATTGACAGGGTTTGCGTCGATGTCGTACGATTTATGTTCTTTATATTTATCCTTCGAACAAAAAGAAGATAATTGTTAATGCCAGTGACCGGTAAGTATTGTTTGTAGATACTCCTATTGCTATTCAATTTTACTAAATGATTTCTTTTTCAATTATATTTTTAGATCAAGCGTACATACAGATTTCACAGTTCGAAACGCTTATCAATACATGGGCTGAATAACTTCAGGTTGGAATCCTGATTGATGTACTCTTCTCAAATATCAAGAAAAAAGAAAAAGACGTATGCTAGAATAACAAAAATAGTTTGTTCTTCCAGTCGCTTTTTTCTGTTAAATAATAGCAAAATTGTTTGTTAAAACGACTGTTTTAGTTTGCTATAGTAGCAGGCAAATTTGTGTGCTAGAATAACAACCATAGGTTTGCTTAAATAACAGACGAAGTCTGCTTTCCCTTTTTCAGCAGACACATACTGTTGAAACAACAAACATTTTTGCTAATGATACTCACAAAATTCTTTGAGTGTACGCACATTCTGTGAAAATTTCAAGAAGATCGGTCCAGCCGTTTAGGCGGAACAAAGATACAAATCCACAAACATACACTCTTTTATATATATAAATTTTAAAAAAAATTATGCTAGTAATATGTTTGTTAAGATTTCATATTTTTTCCAGTAGTTCGCCTGAGCGTAATGTGGTAGTACGCGCGTATTGTAGCGTATTTTCCACGTACGCCGTACGTGCTCACTCGTATTTAAGTAGTATATACTAAACCTGACGACCGGAACGCTATAAAATAAACACGCAGCACAGAACAGGGTTGGATACTTTAGTACGTTTCCACATTCAAATGTACTGAAGTACCCCCATGGCCATTTCAGTACCTTTCCATCTCTCTATTTATTTGAAACGCCTATTTTGAAGTCTATAAGAATCTAAAAATATTTTATTTCCTAAAACACAAACAACACTTACTTACAAATTCAATTTGTGCGTATAAAGTTATTAAAGTTTTAAAAATATACAAAAAAGTAGTGAATTAGGTGTATGAATACATACATCTTTATTTGTTATATATATTTCGTTGATGAATTTCCTGAAAATGGGTTAATTTTCAAATTTTTAGTTGCATCAGAAGAATATGCAGTTTAAAGATGTTATGAGAATTTTTGCGAACCGGTTGCAACAATCTGAATAGTATAGCATTTGACAATTTCATAACTCTATGAAATGATTTTAGGGAATTGTTACAAGTGGAAGGTCTATGTAAAGACGCATTATTTCAGAAGTTTTAGGTATGAAACAAAATCATTTAATATATCGTTAAATATTTTCAATGAAAAAGTCATTAAATTAATATTACGAGTATTAAAGAAAAAATACCTTTTCAGTTAAATTTTAGTACTTTTTGAGAAATCGAATTTTCCATCCCTGGCACAAATAATATTTGCCATCCTTCTTGACAACAGGGATGCGAAATCAAAATTTCTAATTGTACAAAGAGACTTCGCAAATTGTACTTTCTGAACCTCCATTGTACCGACTTACTTCCTTAATTGTTGTTGTTTGTTTTCTGATCGGTATACATTTTTATAAAAATTTTCATTGGCCATTTTCACGGACCAAATAATAAAAAAAAAGTTTTTTGTCATTATTTGATCGTTCCGTTATCAGATTTATACTGTAGTTTACAGATTGGGCCAAAATGTTAATATATTCAAGCCAAAAAAAATCGGATACATATTTCAGATTCTTAGAGTCGGTAATATTTTCATTTTTATTTACATTCACAGAAAATAGAGGAAAATCAGACTATAGTCAGTATTTCGAAATGTTCAGATCCCAGAGACTGTTTTGGATTCGTAAGTACTCCACAATTATTTTTATACCCTCCACCATAGGATGGGGGGTATATTCATTTTGTCACTCCGTTTGTAACACCTCTAAATATTGATCTCAGACCCCATAAAGTATATATATTCTTAATCGTCGTAAAATTCTTAGACGATTTAGCCATGTCCGTCCATCCGTCCGTCCGTCTGTGGTAATCACGCTACAGTCCGCAATAATAGAGCTAGGTTGATCAAATTTGGTACAAATACTTCTCAGGTTGTTTGGGATTGCAAATGAGCCATATCGGTCCATATTTAGATATAGCTCCCATATACAAGGTGGCGCAAAAGTAATCCTCCTATCAGAAAATGCTGTAAATTTTGCGATTGGCCCCTAATGCCTAATGTTGACATTTGTGTAGTAAACACATGCGAAATACACGTTAATAAACAATGTTACGCTACACTGCTCCAGAACGCGGAATATTGCTGACTATTTATTTGACCAATAATCGGTCGGTGACTTTGGCACAAAAAACATCGAAAGGTTACTTTTGCGCCACCTGTTATAGCATATAACTTGTTGTGATTCCTACTGTTCTCAACTACTATATTTTTTTGTGTTTATCGGTGTTATTTTCTTTAGGTTTGAGTTATTTTGTGAGGTCACATGCTATCCATGGTGGATGGTATATAAGATTCGGCATGGCCGAACTTAACGCTTTTACTTGTTTTTTTTTTGGAAAAGAGCTCATTTTATTGTTACTTAAAAAAATTATATTGATGACTGATTGTTTCATGTCATTTCTATAAAATGACACAAAAACGTTCTAGAACAACGAGGACAAAACCGCAAGTTATCGTTAAAAAAGAACTGTTATATTTTGCAATTTATTTTTTGAAGTATGATTTATTCTTTTTATTATGTTTTACTCAAGATGATATATGCGTATTGTACAAGCTCTGAAAAGTGCCAAAATACAATTTATTCATTACAACAAAATACCCAAAAGTTAAAAAATTACCTATTTGATTAACATTTTTGATACATTTCGTAAAATAGCAGAGTGTACCATACAAATTTCGTTTTCGAATTGATAGGTATACATATGTATTCGAGAAAAAATATAAATTGTACCAAATGAGTCATTGGTGTACCATTGTACTTTTCAAGTCGAAATTGTACCAATTTTGGTACAATTGTACCAACTTTCTCATCCCTGTTTGACAATGACGATTGAAAACAGAGTCAGCTGTTCCTCGAAGTTGATTTTTTTTATTTAGGCACTGCATAGCAAAAAGGCATTTATAAAATTTTCCACAAATTAAGAACTACTAAATAAAAACGGAAATCATCTAAACTATGACAAGTTACGACGCTTACGGTACGCCAACTAAACCGGATAGTAATTGTCGGACATGTACTGACTTCAAATTTTGGTCAAAACAACAGAATCAAGTATTTCAAAAGGCTGATGTAAGTGGGGTTGGTGTTCTGATTTGAGCAGTGTATCTCTAAAATGTGGTGATTGTTTACCTTGCAGAATAAAGATAAAACTAAAGCGGGAGGTAGTAGCGATGGCAAGGATAGTAGCCTGCCGCGTGACGATTGCCCCTTGGACAAATCAAGGTTAGGACAATCTACATGGGGATTGCTGCACACCATGGCCGCGTTCTACTCTGATAATCCCACCGACAGTCAGAAAAGTGATGTTAAAACGTTCTTCGATGTCTTTTCCCGTCTATATCCTTGTGAATATTGTGCTAAAGATTTCCGAAAAGAGTAAGTTGGCGCGCAATTCGTAGGGCTGTTTTTTTATTCAATGGGAACAAATGCAGTTTATCCACTCTGCTCGGATACCTCTGAAAGATGTTTCCATAAGCTTTCCAACGAAACCAGTTTTGTTTGCACCCATCAATATTTGACCGCGGTTAAAGGCTATGTCCACAGAGGAGAGATTCCTCCATAATGGGTTCTGTTTGCATTCATCAATATTTTGACCGATATATAATAATTTGAGGTTACATTTTTTAAGGGAAGAATGAGCTTCCGGAGAAAGAAATTATACGTTGGATTGAAAATGACGAGCTCTACAAATGGAGAAATTTTGGTCGAAATCCGAGCAGCGTTAACTGCATTTAAGCCAATTAATGATGCAATATAAACCATGTACTGTGAAATCAAGCGGCTTAATGTTTTCTTTTTTTGCAGTCTTCGGGAACATCCTGTGCAAGTTGACTCACAAAGTGCTTTCTCTCAATGGATGTGTCAATTTCATAATCGTGTCAATGATAAGTTGGGAAAACCTTTATTCGACTGTAGCAAAGTGAATGAGAGATGGCGAGATGGTTGGCTAGACGGTTCATGCGATTAATTTGCAATGTTGGACAATATAAACTGTGTAATCGTACAACGTTACCTAGTTTATCGGTTTAATTTTCCTACCGAATTTGGTTTGATTGGATTTAATCGGCTTTACCACTTGTTTATTATTAGATATTTGTATATAATAAGAGAAGAAATCAAGAAATGTTGCTTTATTAGAAAAAATCATCTGTAGTTTTCTTCTATATGATGCATTTCTCCTTCCGTTCCAGTTCATTTAATGTCAATTTTGTTGATATATTATTTTAATAGAGAATTTTATTGTGTCTTGTTTTACTGATGGTATCACTATGCAACACCCAGAACTTCTTTTGTTTACTTTTAAAATTAGAGAAATGCTGCATTCTCACGACGCAGGTATAACCAATCTGGTTCGAATTAATTTCATTAAAATCTAAATATTCATAAAAACAAACGCGGCTTGTTTGAACAGCAATGGAATTTAAAAATATTGGCTGACAAAAAAAATTGTAAATATGTAAGTATATTATTTATGTCTTCCTCGGATGTTGTGGTCCGATTGCGACGGAAGAGCAAGTATTTCATTTCAATTATTAATTTGTAATTTCAAAGCCCATTGCCCAATTTTAACAAAATTACATTACACAAAAATTGAGTAGACTACCGAACTAGCTTTTACCCGGTGCGCATTGCAGTCCCCATCCTCTATTTTTTTTGTTTAGGATACTGTTAAATAGTTATACCTCATTCTTTCAAAAACACGTGATAATTTCATATGGGGCAAAGTGAAGTAGATGTGAATGATGTAGAAGTACAATAAAATACGAATACCGCCGTTTTATTACATGTTTATTTGAAAGAGTTGCTCTGGCATCACGGTACGTTATTTATCCCTTTTCTTCACTGTACCTCTAAATGTCGAAAAACTATTTTTTTGATCATATTTTACATCCCCTAGTTTTTTTTTTTTTAAGTAAAATTTTTTTTTATTGAGTCTTCTTTTTCGATGACATTTGTACTTAATGAATGTTAACAGAAATATTTAGAACTATAGTTGTCTTGTTCTAATACACACTGATTGCAGATATATGCTACTTGCTTGCTGAGATAATAGATACATGTTATATGCGAATATACAACAAAACAAAAGAGAAAAAAGGCTTGCTCTCGGCCTTTACAGTTACTTACAGAGCATCAATGTCTGTAAAATACGAATAAATAATCAAAACAAAACTACATAACACTTAAAACGAAATAACAAAACAGTCTGATGGCAGTGGCTGACTTCATTAATAGTAAACATAATAAACATACATATGTTGAATGAGTGTGTAAATGTAGATATCACAGAATGAGTGGTGTGTAAATATATGTAAGTAAAGCGACAGCTCAAGCATGCTAGCATGAACTTATAGTAATTTTAAAATTCTAGTTTTTGTAATGGAAGGAGCACCGTTCATAATAGTGGTGTATAGGTACTTATAACTACTTAGAATAATGTTTTTTTTTATCCTCTATGGGAACCAGGTACTGTGTGTTTATAGAATCGTGGCAAGATGGCGAGGTCTGGATCGTTGTCAGGAATCTCATTTATGATGCCGATGGGAGAGAGGTAAGCAGAGCCAGACCAATAATTATTTTTTTCCGATTCATATATTTCTTTCATTAGGATGTTTTCATGCGTGGCAAGCCTCTCTACAAAAATCCTTTGATGATGGAAAGCATAATTACAAAGTGGTTTAATTCCAGATGCTTCATAGATGTAGCTATTGGAAAATTTTTTAGTGCGGGTTGCGTAGTGTTTGTTAATACACTTCCGCAAAAATTTTCGTTCATGGATTTCCATCTCTTTGGCTACTATAGGAGATATAGTAAACCAGATTGGAAATCCATACAGCAGTACAGGCCGTATTGCCACTTTGTAGAGGAGTAATTTGGTTTTTGGAGGTAGGTACTTATTGTTTAATATATACGAAAACATCCCGGAGATTTTCTTCGCTTTTTGAAGAATGGAACGCGCATGCAAGTTGAATTTCATCAACTTATCAAATGTGACACCCAGATACTTCACGTTGGTTTTAAATGGGATGACTAATCCATCCAGACAGAGACGTAGCGTTTTGCTTTGGGGTACTACCATTCTTGGGCATTTTCCTGAGGCATTCCTGATGCATATTGCCTCGGATTTAGCTGCGTTTATTTTTATGCCCCATGTTTTGTAGTACTCGTTGATGAGGCTGAGATGAGCAGAGGCTTTATTCAAGGCAGATGTTGGAGAACTGTCGTGTGCATAGATAAGACAGTCATCAGCATACAGAATGGCGCTCGAATCCGGAGTGGTATGTGGAAAATCATTTAAGAAGAGATTGAATAGATATGGAGCTAGCACACTTCCTTGCGGTACGCCACTATAGACCATACCAAATGATGATATTTCACTTTGGATTTGGACAGAGAATTTCCGGTCTTGGAAGTAACTGTGAATTAATTTCACCAGGAAGGGATCAATATTCAGATCTATCAATTTATAGAGAATTCCACTATGACAAACCGAGTCAAAAGCCTTTTCTATATCCAAAGATATGGCCACGGTGCAGGTTTGATGTCTTAAATTTGTGGTAATGTCATTGTGGAATTTAAGAAGCGCGTGCTGTGTAGAATGAGCCTTTTGAAATCCAAATTGGAAATTTGAAATCGGATTTGTAATGAACTCATCTTCAATTTTTTCTTTTAGGATATGTTCAAATATCTTGCCGATGTTGGACAGGAGAGAAATTGGGCGAAATTCAGATAATGCCACACTATTTGGCTTTTTTTTAATTGGAATGATTTTCGCCAGTTTCCAATCATTTGGGAAATAGCCGTTATTTATACAGTTATTATAAATAAACGTAAGTAAGTTTATTGCTGCATCTGGAAATTTTCGTATGATGAAATTGGAAATTCCATCAATGCTGCTAGATTTTTTATTATTTATTCTATGAATAATGCTTCTAATTTTTGCAGGATCGGTGAAATGGAAGGTGTCAGGATTACTCATTGCATTAAAATTGTCATCAAAGGAATAAATGCGACGAGAAGTTAGGTTAATGCAAGTTAAGACTCTGGATTCAAGGTCATCTACAGGATGGGCAGCAATCGTATGGCGAAAAATTGAGGAATAATAATTTTTGAAATGTTCTGCAATCTCCGATTTATTTGAAATGACGTTATCATTATGGACGATCTGTTGGCAGAAGGCGGATTTATTCTTCCCAGTAATTTGGTAGATTTCTTTAAAAGCAGAGGGACCAGGTTTGATATTCTGTAACCTATCATTAAATGAATTAGCTTGTTCCAAGTTTACGGATTCTTTAATTATTGTTTTTAGAAGCTGTAATTGTTTTGAAAGAATCACATACTCACGGCTCTGCCTATTTCCAGAACGGTGAAATATTTTCTTAAGCTCCTTCTGCCATTGGTGTTTTATTTTAAAGAATTTCTTAATTCTTTCGGAGAGAGGAAATTTACCATCTCTAATCTCGAGTTTCTGAGAATGAGCTTCATGAATTGACGTAAAAGAGGTGTTGAATTCTCCGATTAACGCGTCAATTTCAATATTTTCGAGATTGTTATTTGAAGATGGCATTAAAAGCCGCGACGCGCTTTCCATGTCATTTCTGAAGCTGTTCCAATTAGTATTTCTGTAGGATGTGAAAAATCGGGGCGTTTTCAACATCAATCCTGAGCATTCCATTTCTATTTCCAGTTTTAGAGGGAAATGATCGGAGAAAGATGGCTTTGTTGAAATCCCAAAATTGGAACGTCCACTATTGATAAGGTGAGCACTAATGATGAAATGATCGAGAAAGGATGGACCATTTGGATAAGATGGCGTGGAATCGCAGATCCGTATGACATCTAAAGAGTTATCATCCAGCCAGTTTTTCAACACTTTGCCATTGGTATTTTCGGACGAGTCGCCCCAGATTGGATTTCTGGAATTTAGATCGCCTCCTAGGATAAATCCATCAAAATTCCCACAGACATTTAAGAGACTGCTCAAGTCTCTCTCCAACCTTTGAGTAGAATAATTGCATGGAATGTATATGGAGCCAAAAATATATTTTTTTCTGGAGTTGTTGATGTACAATTCAACTTGTATAAGGGAAGTATTAATTCCCACGTCGTTTAAGGATATGCGATTATATTGAATCGAGTTTTTAATAACAACCGCAACCCCAACAGGTGAGTTGTCATATATGAAATTGTATCCATCGATTTTAACTTTCTTATTTCTCCGCAGATGACATTCTTGGATAAATCCTACGTCGATGTTATTATGATGCAGCGTGTTTCTCAGATCGACTTGTCGACTTACGTCCACAAGCGATCTCACATTGAACGACAAAAAGTTTATGGGTCTATGGTCCATAAGTAGATCTAACTTTGTTAAGAAGACGCAAGAATTCAGTTTTGCCCTCTGAGTTTGACATTGTTGTGTAGTTTGTTAAAAATAAACTTATTTCTTGCTCCAAGGACAATTCCTCAGGTTCCAAGAAATGATTGGCAAGTTTCAAAAATTCGTCTATGATGGAAGGTTTTTGCTGTCGTGTGTTTTGAGGATTAGAATGTGGTTGAAACAAGTTGGCAAATGTTTGTCCAGAAGACACCATAGACATACCACCAACGGCTCTATGGACATTGTTTTTTGCGATAGCCTTTTCCTCGCGTGCTTTGTCTATCTTCTGTTGCCGAGCAGCAACATATTTCTTATAAGTGGGGCAGCCTCTCCAGTTTGCTGGATGACCAACTTCGTCACAATTTGTACAGTAGGGATCTGTGTCGTTTGAGCGAATGCGTTGGCATTCCCCAGGAGCATGATTTTGATCACATTTCACACATTTGTATGCAGAGTTACAATTCCGTGAAATGTGACCCCAGCGTTGGCATCTTCGACATTGAATGTCTCCCTCTTTTCGTTTTGGCTTTTCCCAGGATATGATTTGTCTGTGTAGCTCATGGATATGTGAAACATCTCCAACAGTTTTGCCCGGAAGCAGTGAAATTAAAAATAAGCCAGTGTCAACCCCTTTCTTAATGGACCCTGGAGTTTTAAATTTAGATACGTTGGCTACTGTATCAGGTATAATTTTGTTCAATTCAGTTTTAATTTCCTCTATATCCGATTCTGGATATAGGCCACGAAGAACTAGTGAAATTTGTCTCTGATCCTTTGGGGTAAAGGTATAGGAATGAATATTTTTGTCTCTAAGCAAGGCCATCATTGAGGCATGGACGGTGGAATCTTCAAAATAGAGTTTACTCTTATTTTTATTGATATTATTAATTTTGAATGAAAATTCTGGAATTGTCACTTTCAGTGTATCTACTAATGTTTTTATATTAACATTAAAGACAAGTATTGGTGGGCACCATTTTGTTTTTGTTTTTGTTGTATTCGCTTCTTTATTAAGAGGGGCTTGGGCTTGTTGTTTGCTTGGTGGAGGTGTACATTCAATATCAATGTCTGCCAGTACGCCAAGTATTCCATATTTATTCTGGTCATTCGGGTTATGGGACGATAGTCTTTCAGATAAATCTGAAGCTGCAATATTAATGGGGGATAATGCATTTTCCAATCTCTGCCGTTAGCGTTCATTGACTTTGCTAGTAGACTTTGCCGCTTTTGTTGTGTCTGTGTGTTTGTTTGTGTTGCTAGTGGATGCAAGCAGTGGTTGATGTTGAGAGGTTGACGCCACCTCTTCAACGACATCGCATTCCATATCAGGGGGTATTGCTCCAGGCATCATCGTTGCAATATAATGCAAGTAGGATGCCTGTAATATTTATTAAATTTAATAAATATAATAAATTTAGAGAAAATTATTCGCGCTATAAACAGTACGTCTGGTTAGGTTCAGTGTTGCCACGTTTTTTCATCCCCTAGTTTACGTTCCAAAAACTACATCCGCATCCTTGATGTTTGTCTAAGGTATAGATCAATTGAGTGAACTAGTTCGTTCACTAGCTCACCAGCTCAATTTACTTAAACAGCTCCTCAGGGTTACCGTTGACAAATTTAAAAAGGTTGCAAAAAAAGTCGTTTTCGAAAAATAAAGTCGCACAAAAAAGTCGTTATTGCATAAAAAAGGGTCTCACTTTTTATAAACACTTTACTTTAACAAAACAATTATGAAATTAATAATAAATCGTTTGTATGTGATAAGAAATTATTTTTTTTTTAATTGCATGAGTTAACAGACTGATTTTTGATAGCATAATATTTTTACTTTGCTATAATTGAACATTGCTTAAAATATGAGTTGGCATATTATTCTTTATATTTATTGGATTACATAAATATAGATTATTTTGGAAATCTTGTTCTTTTTAAGTGGTGTAGACCATATTTGATATTTTTCACCTTAGGTTTTTTAAATTTATTGTCTTTACTTCACCGATGCATGGAATGCGACCATGTCTTTATTATAGATTTTTTAGGGATTTTTTTAGGATTTAGGGAATTTAATAATTTTTTAGAAATGAATTTTTCGATTTAACAATTTTTTGATTTAAAATTTGGTCTGAGGGTATATATATAATTCGTTATACCCAGCATTGACCATCTTTTATAAAATGTTTTGAATTCATACTAACAATATTTACCTATAATATACTCAATACTGCTTGATTTGTCTACGGTTTCCAAAGAAAATTGTTATTACAAAAAAGTCGCAAAAAGTGTCTGAATGGAAAAGTCGCACAAAAAGTCAAATGCCGCCAAAAAAGTAGCAAATTGCAACTTTAGTCGCACAACGGTAACACTGCAGCTCCTTAGTTCAGCAGTTCATTTCGTTTAGATCACCAGTTCAAATCAGCCGCTATTAAAGGAATCTGAATGGAATGAATTTAATATACAAACGCGTTTCTATAGGAAGAATCTTAAATGCATGATGACATAAAAATGAAAAAAAAACACATAACAGTTGAGAAGAGAGAACGAAATTACAGGGTTGAACTACTGAGCTGAAATGAACGAGTTGTGTGAACTAATTCGTACCGTTCAGTAAAGTAATCCGTTCAATTGAACTAGTTCGTTTACGAACTACACAACTCTACTAAGGTATGGATTTAAAAAAAGCTAAAAGTAGGGATCTGAATCCCTAGTTTATGTTGCACGACTAAACCATCACCATAAGTGCTTAATTTGTATGGGGAGCTAAGCACTATTAGCGCCCGATAGAGTTTGGTGCTTGTGTTCCTGTCTTAATCGAGTATGATGTTGCCAGATTGGGCACCCTATATTTAGCAATATGGCATCCCATTTTTGGAGAGATTGTTATCAATTATTGTGAATTAACGGGAAGAAGAAGAACAAAAATGGGAAATTATTTTAATATTAGGCGTGTTTTCGTTACACCATAAGTGCTTAATTTGTATGGGGAGCTAAGCACTTTTAAGCACTATTAATTCCCGATGGAGTTTGGTGCTTGTGTTCCTGTCTTAAGGTGGGTACTATGTTTTTTCAGCTTGAAAAAATTCCACAAAATGATATTTCAAGTTGAAAAATGGAACGCTTTTTTACTAAAGTCGCATTGCACATTTGAAGTGTGTGTGTCGAAATGTCACTTTTATATGAATGTGTGTGTGTAAAAGCATGCGCATTTTTTTCTTTTCTTGAAAAAAAAAACACGAGTGTAAATTCTAATCAATAAAGTATTAAATGAAATAATGCCGACTTATAAAATAGTTAATTTAAATTGCAGAAAGGAAATATTGTTGAAGATCATTGTGCTGTTATACATGAATTATTTATTTTGTGTTGATACGATGGCGATGCTTGTGAGGTATAAGAAGCCAGGTTACAGATAACTAAAAAATTTCCTACTGTTGTACGAATATAAATAAATAAAATTATGTTTTGATGAACCGAAAAAATGTTTTATTATTATTTTTAAGGATTTACATTATATTTGGTGACATATATAAATTAAACCTCCATCCATAAACAGAATTTCTTCTGCCAAATCCTATGGCTGGCAGGGACTCACTATTTTCTTTATAACCATTTAAAACGAGATCACAGGCACTTCCCAATTCCATTGTCCTACTGCTTCGGTAGCGTTAGCCGTCCACAAAGTTTTTCAAAGCTTTTCGTCACGATTGTTCTAAACATACAAACGTAAATGTGCATATGTAATAACAAGACAAATTCCACATTATTACATATAGTTACATGTCCTTCCAGTGTTTTGCACATTTTTTGCTTTCCAATCGGAATGTCACTCTTCTTGTTTATTCCATGTACATAATTATTTTCCGTCCTTTGCATTAGTTTTCGTAATTTCAGATAATTTAATTTAGTATTCTTTATTAGGAAATTTTATTGCTAATATTTACAACAGTTTAATTTCTCGCGGACAAATATGAATATAAATAAATAGGAGTACAATGCTGGCAGCTTCAATTTGTTGCTGCGTTCAATTAATTTGTATCGGTGCCAAATTTCAATTTCTCACGTTGAAAAAACATAGTACCACAAATGAAAAAATTTCACTCATTTTTTCACAACTTTGTTTTTTGTATGGGATTTCAGCGTGGATTTCCATGTAAATAATTATTTTCCGTCCTTTGCATTAGTTTTCTTTATTTCAGATAATTTAATTTAGTATTCTTTATTAGGAAATTTTATTGCTAATATTTACAACAGTTGAATTTCTCGCGGACAAATATGAATATAAATAAATAGGAGTACTATGCTTGCGGCTTCAATTTGTTGCGGCGTTCAATTAATTTGTATCGGCGCAAAATGTCAATTTCTCACGTTGAAAAAACATAGTACCACAAATGAAAAAATTTCACTCATATTTTCACAACTTTGTTTTTTGTATGGGATTTCAGCGTGAAACCGGAACATAGTACCGTGCTTTACATAATCGAAATCTTCATTACACAATTTAATATAGGGACTGGATTAGACAAATATAACGTGCACCGTACGAATCAGTTCGTAATTAGTTCCATAAACGTATCGTAACGTGACAAATTCAACGTTACAATAAAAGTTTACGTAACCTTATGTGATTAATCGCGACCTCAATTCAGGGATGGCAATTTTAGTACATTTTTCAGTACTTTTCCACTTTCAAAAGTACCCTGAGACGTTTCAGTAATATCGCCAGTGTTGCCAGAAATGATGATTTATCGCAAAAACAATGGATCTTCACTGGACCTTGTTGACGTGAATGGTAATATGCAGTGGCTTTCATGAAGTAAAGAAATAAATAATATATGAGCAAGACTATTTTCAAACGTAAGAAATTATTATGTATGAGATATGTTTCCGCCAATTGTAGTTATTAATGTCGTTCAAGAATGTGAGATCCACCAACAAAATGCATTTTAAGTTCATGTTCATGAAACATGTCCTTCGTCATAAAAAAACTCAAAAGCTGTACGTTGCTGGTAGATTTTTGTGTTGACAATTTTTTGACGATTTCAAAAATTTATTTTGACGATTTTTGTACCCCCATTTTGACGATTTTCGGTCAAATTCGTCTGGCAACACTGAATATCGCGCACATACTACAAAAGTGACAAAACGGAAAATTGTCGAGATGTGTAATTTAAATCCGCATAAAAGAACAAGTAAAATGAGATAAAAATGGACATACACTTAAGCCAGTGGTTCGGCCTGTTGTGCGCTCCTTATTTATGATTTTAATACCCCACGGGTTACAGAAAATCGGTACTAGACACGTATTTTCTCGGTATCTTCCAGTCATATCTTCTGAGATGAGTCAAGTCTGGCAATTTGTCGGAACCGAAATATCGGGATCTTGCATGTGTGAAAGCAGGCAGTGACACAGAAAATGTTCCATCGTTTCGATGTTTTCCCTGCATGCCCTGCATTCTTCGTTTTCTGCTAGTCCTATGCGATGAAGATGTGCCTATAAGCTTGAGTGTCCCGTTAGAACACTTATCATCTTACTAATCTCGATCTTGTTCAGTTTCAGAAAACTACTGGTTTTCTTCTCATTTGGGTCACCCCACAGTATCTTTGCAGTTGCTCTATTCCACACAGTTTTGTGAGCCATCACTGCCCAGTGCTTCAACTCATCCTTCGTGGCTTCGAAAGGTTTCCAGTTTTCCAAGTTTATTACTCGAAGTTCTCTGCCCTTTGAAGCCAAGCTGTTTGCTCGTTTATTTCCAATCACTCCGTTGTGTCCTGGTACCCAGAAAATACGCAGTTGACCATGGACTGAGTAATTATTTATCGTTCTTTTACAGTCTAACACTGTTCTGGATTTGACCTTTTCCGATGTTATTGTTATTAAAATGTTTTAAAAAGGCTTTCCGCCGATCATATATGGATCTCAGGTCTCGCAGCATCTGATATATACTTCGTTCGCAATATTGGGGGTATACTATAATGATTTTGTTGAAATTCTCTTATTTCTACCAAAATTGCTATAATTTATACATGTATCCATAGATTTTCTTCAAAAATGCATTGTATTCTTCGTTAGGATGCTAGCTTTCAAAAATTGGAGAAAACAATTTTTGTCTATTTTTTAAGGTTTTTTCGTTCCAAAAAAACGATTTTTTCTAATTATTTTAAAGGCAGCTACTAAACTTCTGTTTTCACGTGAAATTGTTTTTACCTAACATTTGTAGTCCTCATAATTCCCTTCAATTTAAAAAGCATACCTGTTTTATCGAACGTATTCTTATAAAAAATATTGTCCACATACTGAAGGCAACTTTCAAGATTTTTTTTTTTTAAATTGACCATCAAAACTTTTGTAATATGTGTTTAGGACACCATATTAAAGTAGAAAATATTATGCATAGTGTTATATGCAGAAATGTCTCAGCAAATTTACAATTTCGCAATTTTGAAGCACTAGATGCCGTTTTTAAAACCAGTTTGTTTGTTGTTTTCTTCTCTAATTTATACATACAATTAAGCTGACAAAATTTCCATCGATTAACTAGATATAGCCTATGGGGAAATTGATTTTCTCCGTAAAAATACTCAAAATCAAGTTTCATTCAAGATATTTACGATACGATAAAATGCGAATTGGAGCTAAACCAGAAAAACCCAAATAGCATTTTGATACTATCGATAAGCACTTTGAAAAACTGAAGTTAACTTTTTATGCGTTGCACTGTGTTATACAAACCGTTTAGCATTTTCTCAAACTATGGGTATTCGCAAAAATTATTATGTATTGATTTCGGTTCATGTGGTGTAAGACACGTTGTTTATTTATTTGACTAAAACACAAAATGCCAATTTGTAATTTACAACTAAAACATTTGTAATACATTGTCATTATGCAGTTGTGGATGAAATCCTCAAACAAACTACATGCTAATGTATGTATATTGTTCGTTTACATTTGCTTGATTATTTAAAGACTAATTTAAATAATTTTTTTCGTTTTTTTAATGTTTTATTTTTGGTAGAATTCACAATTCATTCATAACTTATGACAACAACAGTAGACGACAATATTTTATTAGTGAAATGTAATAGTCTCTGCTTCTGGCGGTTGACAAAAAATCACTATTGGAATTTAAATTCTGCCAGGGAAAGTACCGGCTTCACGTTGATCGTTCCACTTCTCAACCCAGGCATTGGGGCACATGGAGTTGAAAACCTTCTTGAAGTAATTGCAGGGCTCGTAGTTGGAACCACGTTTCTTCTGGCAGCGGTGGAAATCCACATAGGATTGGTAACAGTAGCGGGTCACGTTTTGATTGGGGAAACGTGGGTCGAAGGGAGCGGTTTCCAATTTAGCAGTCATGTTTGTATCACCTTTTTTCGACATGGAAATTAAATGGGAGGGAGTTTGTTGATTTTTATAAATAAAATGGCCTCTTTTGTTGTAATAAAAATATATAAGTATGCAATTTCACAATCGTAATTTTGGTGAAGATATAGAATGCATGACGAGTAAACATAATCCACACAATAATTGATATTGAGAATATTTGATGGATGATTAGTTAATTAGTTTGTCAACGAGACACACACACAAGCATTATGGGAGGAATTTGAGAGCATTTATATTGAGTATAGGATAAAAAAGAGCAAGCAAATAAAGAAAATTCATTAAATTCATCTAAATTAATATTTATTTGTTCATTTACATAAAACATGTACAAATTGGTTATTGCGGTTAAATAAATGTACAATTTTTATTTTTTTTTGTTATTGTTGTTTTATGTTGTTCTTTTCAATGCTTTGCACATGAATTGTAGGAAATTAAGCAATGAATTTCTACTTTAGTGTAATACATATATCTTAAAAAATAAACATGTTTGAGATTATTAAAACAGAGTAAGAAGATTTGGTTTCTGTGTTGTAATTTATGCGATTTTTATATACCGAATTTCTCACATAAAAATCGTTGAAATGAATTCATTTAAAAATAGACTTGTCTATTGCGTTCCATTTGGAATGCACTTCTCTGTCATATATAATTTCAGGTATTTAAATTATTTTATTCTCTAAACAACAAATTGTTACCAAAATATTTCTTGATATCTTAACCATTTAGTTCAAACTAAATTTTGCATTCAGAGGTAATCTCCCTTTGAACTTCGACTACGAAAACCACTACGACTACGCTAAACCAATTCGAAAATGGACCTTCAATTGGAGGCTATTTTATAGTATCGGGTGTTTTTTTTTGAGAGCTTGAGATCCTAAAAAGCTAGTAATACAAGACTGAAATATTGTTGGAATGAAATTTTTTTATTACAATGTGGTATTTAAGTTCATGGCATTTATTTTTTAAATATGATTTTCGGAATAAGTCCGTCGCTGCTACAAGTTACATGGTCCATTCGATCTGTCCAATTTTTAAATACTCTTCCCAATAAATCTGGCCTTATGGCGTCAATGATAGTTGAATATTGGCTTCCAAAGTTCCAAGAGTTTCTCCTTTGTCGGCATAAACCAATGACTTACATATCCCCATAAAAAGAAACCCAGAGGCGTTAAAGCGGACGAACGAGGCGGCCTGTGAACAGAACCATTTTAGTTGTCACCAAATTGATTTTGCTATAAATCTATTGTTCATCAATGAACACAATTCTTTGATTTGAACTTCGCGAACAGTTTTTTTTTCAAAGTCAATATCAACAATTTGATTGTGTTGTTCTGGCGTTAAACGAATCAGGACGACTTGCCAAATCTTACTGAACAGACATGTCAACACAGTTTGACGTTATCAGCTATTAAACAGTAGTTATCGGTATCAAATGTTCTCATGTAGCTAAAAAAAACCTATATGTAAGTGAAAAGATATGACCAATTTTTTCATAGAAAAGTCATCCGTCACATAGAATCGTTAATGCTTTCTTATAGAAAAGTTCATCGTTGATGATGACTTTTCTCATCATAAGTTCATCGTTGATGATGACTTTTCTCATAGAAAATTTCATTTCATTTCATTTATTTCGTACAAACTTGTAATTCAAAGCCGTCTGGCCAATTAAACATTAATTACAATATGCATTTAACAAAGCTTTTTAACCAAGGGTAAAAAACTACTCAGTGGTATATGATTTGTTTAAAACTAAGTAAAATAATAAGGAATAAATAATAAGGAATACATAATATGAGTACAGATTGGGTATACGGAAAAGTATTAAGGATAATTAAATAACTACTCATATATGGAAATAATCAAAATAGAGACAGAATTTATAAGAAATTTATTGAAGATGTTGAAGAAGCCGATTAGAGTAAGATGTAATTGATAAACTAAAGTTTTTTAATTCAGCAGGTAAAGCATTGTATAATCGTGCTACTTTTACAAGAAATGCGTCATCCAAAAGGTGAAATACCCTAGGTATTAATATCTGATTTCTTCTAGTTGAGTGACAAAACTCAAATGATCTCACCAGGAAACTCGGACACTGATTCCTAATCAGCTTGTAGAAGAAAATTAATAACCGGGAATTCAAAAAAGTGGAGAAACTACACCCTAGAAATTTTTCAACATAAGGGGTTATATGAACTCGTCGATTTAATCGGTACACATAACGCACAGCTCTGTTTATAGCCAGATGTATCAGACTTATGTTTCTCTGTGTAGTCCCAGAGTATACCTCCAAACAATACAAAACAGTTGGCATAACCAGGGCATGCACAAGCCGCTCCCTAACAAAAAGTGGCAGAGATAAATCTGTACCATACAGGTTTTTTAAGGTCAGATTCACCCTCGAAACTACCATATTAATGTGGTGTTCAAAACAAAGCTTATCATCTAACTGAACTCCGAGGCATTCCATGCGACGGACAAATTCAATTCGAGTGTTATTATATATTAACTGAATATTATTGTAGCAAACGGAAGAAAAATATAGTGCCTTGGTTTTTAACGGATTTATGCAAAGCTTATTATGCAACATCCAAACACTTAATGTTTCGAAAACAAGATCAATTTTAGACTGAAGAGTCCCCGCAAAATGATGGTGGCCTTTAAACAGCAACTGAATGTCATCTGCAAAAGCAAAGTTGATGATGACTTTTCTCATAGAAAAGTTCATCGTTGATGATGACTTTTCTCATAGAAAAGTTCATCGTTGATGATGACTTTTCTCATAGAAAAGTTCATCGTTGATGATGACTTTTCTCATAGAAAAGTTCATCGTTGATGATGACTTTTCTCATAGAAAAGTTCATCGTTGATGATGACTTTTCTCATAGCAAAGTTCATCGTTGATGATGACTTTTCTCATAGAAAAGTTCATCGTTGATGATGACTTTTCTCATAGAAAAGTTCATCGTTGATGATGACTTTTCTCATAGCAAAGTTCATCGTTGATGATGACTTTTCTCATAGAAAAGTTCATCGTTGATGATGACTTTTCTCATAGCAAAGTTCATCGTTGATGATGACTTTTCTCATAGAAAAGTTCATCGTCTCATAGAAAATTTCATCGTATATGACTTTTCTTATACCAGTTAAATTAATCGTAATTAACAAAAAATATAAAGGTTTCCCAAACAAGTTGAATGAATGTTTGGCGAATACTAATACATAGAAACTCATACTCCACCGCTTTAGATTGAGATCTTGAGAAATAACATAGCATTTAAAAAAAGGAAGTAAAAATAAGTCTTTTGCTCATTGCATCTAATTATAGTATCAGAATTTAGATCATATGTGATGTCACATTGTGTCATGTACATACTACATTGTGTTAACAACACTATAATACCAGATATGTATATGTTGGAAAGCCATATCGACTAAATCGCTTTCAAATTCATTCGGGGCGATGAAGTTTCAGACTTCATTAAAATAGTTTTATCGGTTTCATGAAGAAAAAGTAAAATTAAATGGAATTTGAAAACGATTGTTTGTCTCCAAACATGTATGTTGCTTTGCATCACTTATATTTGAGCGGCTTCAAAATAAGTTGAAATATTATCCACAAATAAAAAAGGAAATATTTTGGGAATATACTACATACATAAAACAAATCTAATGTTCATATATTCTTTTAACATCGGCATCCACTCAGATGTTAAAGTTTATTATATTATCTTCAAGAAATGTCTTTTTATGCAAAACTCATCTATGGAGTTAATTTGGAATCAATAAATTTACTCTCGAGACCAATTTTTTGGTACCTTTTTCTCATATACTTTTCATATGCAAAAAGGGGCTATCTTCCCTGTTTACCTAATTATCACAGAGTCAAAATTGGAAGCTTTTACAATATTTTTTCAACATTTTCGGCAAATGTTTACCCACTTATTCCAAACAAATCATGTTTACAACTTTTGCGTTATATTTCAAATTTAGGAAAGAAAATAATAATTTTCTGGCACTTTTTGCACGCTTAAATTAAATTCACTACATTTTATGACGCTTAATAACAAGCTCAGTTTGTTCTTCATAAAATAAAAATTACAGGTAGTTTTTTAGTTACGTTTATTTGAATCTTGTGACTATAGATTCCGAAAGTAAGAACCAAACCAGTGCAGATTCCGAAAAAAACCAAACGAGTAAGGAAAGACTGAAGTCAGGCGGAGCCCACTGTATAATACGGCCCACCATTGTTTACCAACAAATGCACGGAGAAACCATTATTACTATGAATTGTTGCAAATTAAATAGAGAGCTCATCTAAATTCCAGGCACACAGGTTAAAAACGTAACCTTCACATGGGAATTATACTTATCAAAACATGGTCCATTTTCATCAGTCGTTTTAATACAATATGAAGAAGTACTAATGCTTAAATTTCCATGATGGGATAAAAAATGTGTCCTATAGAACGTGAAGAAGTCTAATAGGGAGGGACCATTGTATGAGGGCTATGTCAAAACATGGACCGATGTCCCCCATTTCACTAGGGACGAATAAAAGCAATATAAAGTATAAATACTTAAATTTCAGCGAGATCAATTGAAATATGTGTTTTCTAGAGGATCAAGAAGTGACATCTGTGGGGACCTTACCATTTTTACTAGAAATGATTAGGTCCAATATAAAGTATAAATTCTCATGGTCCGATGTGCTCCATTTCTCATAGGGATGATTAGCTCCAATATAAAGAATAAATTCTTAATAATTTGGATTTTAAATAATAATTAATAAATGTGTTCTCTAGTGTCAAGAAGTGACATCGGGAGGGACCTATATATGAGGGCGATATCAAAACATGGGCCGATATACCCCATTTCCAATTGGGATCGTCCCATGTCTAAGAAATGCCTGTGTACCAGGGATGTAACGAAAGTTGGTTAACGAATTTTGAAATATACTTCTTGCGAATGCGATAGCAAATATTGAAAAAGACATTTTTGCGAAAGCGGATGCGATATCGAAACCGAATAATATTTGTTGTTTTTTGCGAATGCGAAGCCAATATAAAAACTGGTTTTGCGGAAGCGAACTATTTATGTAGATTCATTTCTACATACTGTCTTTTAAATTCAATATATGTATTGCAGTTGATTTATTAAATAAAAAATATTTATTTAATCCTATAACAAAAACAAACATATTTGAAAAACCAGTAAGGAATGGTCTAAAGTCGGGCGAAGCCTATTATATTATACCATACACCACCTTTTTAGTACAGAATAAGCATATTAGTTGCTATAATTGCTATATCTGAAGTGATTACCTTATATATCCCATAGTGCGTTCTTAGATCAACGAACTATTCTCGTTCAAGTTTCATAAAGATGGGTGGAAAATGTTGATTGTGTATCACATAGCACAAATAATCATACCATATTATAAAAAGTCCGGCGCCGCTAAAAAACTGTTCCCTGGGGACGATTCCCGGCGGTGTAGTTTAAAACTGGCGTACAAAATCATATTTTTGGTTTAAACATTTATACTCTCTATTTTTTTGATTGAGGAAGCGAATATTGAAATATATTTTTGCGAAAGCCAATATTCCATATTTGGTTTTTGCGAATGCAAAAGCGAATGTTGAAAATCAAGCGAATAATTCGCATATGCGAATATTCGTTACATCCCTGCTCTGTACCAATTTTCCGTAAAGATATCTTCATATTTGCGACAAGAATATATGGACAGACGGACGAAAATTGCTAAATCGACTTAAAAAGTGGTTCTATGATGATCGGTATAATAAACAATCACTTTGTTTTTTGGCGTTACAAACAAATGCACAAAGTCATAATACCTTGTACCACAGTATAAAAATGGGAATTTGAAAATTTGGTTCCAGAGGAACAAATGTTTTCTTTTATTCGCGATAAGGATGAATAATCAAACAGATTGTTATATTTATATACATAATTCGTTTTAGCGATATTATATATTTCTCCATCGTATGTTTATTTGGCATATTCGTACAAACCGACAGACGGACGACCATTGCTCAAACAGCTCAAAAATGCCCTGAATGGTTTTCAACCAAACATATACTTATATACTTCTACACTAAAGGGGCTTTATTATATGAGTGGAGGATACCCCTTTTTTTGTGCAATTTTATTATGTTCCAGAGGAACAAATGTTTTCCTTTTATTCGCGATAAGGATGCATATTCAAATAGATTGTTATATTTATATACATACTTCTTTTTAGCGATATGATATATTTCCCCATCGTATGTTTATTTGGCATATTCGTACTAACCCGACAGACGGACGACCATTGCTCAAACAGCTCAAAAATGCCCTGAATGGATTTCAACCAAACATATACTTATATACTTCTACACTAAAGAGGCTTTATTATATGAGTGGAGGATACTCCTTTTTTGGTTCAATTTTATTTTCGAAGAGAAAGAAAGAACGCCTGCAGACATTTTGCTGAAGGTTACGTACACGTACACTTTCGAGTACATTCCTTATCAATTGGCGAATCCGATCTATATTTAAGGCGCCGAGCCCAGACTCTCTGAAAATCATCCTCAAGATATTTATTTCAGATTTGCAACAGCTTCCGCACCTTTTTAATTATAATTCGAAAAAAATCAGCTGAAATTCGAAGATTCCATTCGAAATTCGAAAAACGTCAATTGAAATTCGAATATTCTATTTGAAATTCGAAAAATGTCAATTGAAATTCGAAAAACGTCAATCAAAATTCGAAAAACATCAATTGAAATTCGAAACACATCTCTTGATATTCGAAACACATCAATTGAAATTCGAAACACATCCCTTGATATTCGAAACACATCAATTGAGATTCGAAACACATCAATTGAAATTCGAAAAATTGAATTTCAAATGGAAAAATTCGAATTTCATTAGATGTTTTTCGAATTTCAAATGGAATCTTCGAATTTCAATTTACTTGTTTCGAAATTCAATTGATGTTTCTAATTTCAATTGATATTTTTCGAATTTCAATTGATGTGTTTCGAATTTCAATTGATGAATTTCGAATTTCAATTGATTTTTTTCGAATTTCAAATGGAATCTTCGAATTTCAATTGATCTTATTCGAAATTGAATTGCTTTTTGCCGAATTAAAGTTGAAAATGGTGTAGTGTGGTGAATGCAATCTTCTTTGCATTACATGACTTTAAATTATTCAAGTTACTAAATGTAAAGCACTACTTAATTTCATACCTCAAGCCTTTTCGTTATTTCATCACATCTTTTTTAATTATTCGTCCCCGTCAAATCGGATACTGGATACTGCGATACACTGCGCGTGTATCCTTTTGCTGTCAGCTGCTTAAAATTAATTGAAGAGATATTAGACAATTTTGTTTTTAAGTTCTAAAATTTGTCCTATTCCAAAATCAAAATGAGAAAAATAAATTATTTTTGGTTTGTGTCCAATTATCAGCATGTGCTCAGCCGGCTGCTTCTATCCCAAAATATAGCTATGTTAATGGGAAACATTTTTTAACACAAAATGGAATGTTTTTGGAAAATGTATAAATTATTTTTTTTTTTTCAAGTTTGGGTATGTATAATTAATCAATGTGCAGATTTATTCCCATAATAAAATCTCTAATTTGCATACACGTAGATAGCCTTCAAAATTGAAATTACTTTAAATAATTCACGATATTTTCATATGAAATTGAGATTCATTGCTTGAAATATAACGATAATGTTATGCATGAGCATCCGAAACGAAACATTTTTTTAAGATTGTTATACATATTTATATTGGGGGTGTCGATATTTATTGGGGCTTCTTGTTTTATTTTAATGCCTGTTAAATATTAATCTCGAATGTTTGAGTTGTTTGGAAATCGCTGATTATCTTTCATCTCTCAGATATTACAACTTACAACATACATAGTTTAATATTGATACCATTAATATTATATCATATTATATAAGCATATTCATTGATGATATATATACATATATATAGATATATATCAGTCTATAAATGTACCTTAAATCTAATTAAGCTTAAGAGTATAAAAACCAAAAAAAAAAGTATAAGACTTCAAGATTCTTTATAGAAGAAAAAAATAAAATTAAAATTACGATCACTTTCAGATCGAAGGGGAGAAGGAAGGAATTAAGAAAGAAAACTAAACAAAAATATTGGAAGGGGAGAAATATGCACAGTTCAATGTTGTATAAATAAAAAATGTTGTGAAAACTGATTCAAGTTCATTTTTATGAATAACCTCTGTTTGGTTCCTCTAACGTTTAGAGAGGAGAGAGCTTATTTTATTAAAGGTCGATTGCCCTGTTCGGATTCACAAGCTGTATTCTTGTATTTGTTCACTTCGGCTAAGTAAAGCGACCAGAAATCTTTTGGATCACTGCTGGTGCCGGCCTGTGCTTTGGGCTTGGCAACAACGCCCGTTTTCAAAATCTTTCCACCTTTGCGTCGACCAACAATCGGCGGGGGTGGAACACTTTTGCCCATAGATGTTGAGGGATTAACTGTGGCAGCAGTTAATATTGGGGCCACAGGATTGACGGTAACAGGTTTAACCGCAGCCGCCGCCGCTGATGTAGAAGGCTTGGTAGTTTTCAATTGTTGTTCTTGCATTTTCTTAAAAATTTCCAAAAAGGAACCATCATTGGCAAACACAGGATGTGAAGCTTCCGGTTTTGGCGGCGGATACACTTTACCTTCCTTCGCCAAGGTTTGCCTTAGTTTCTCCTCAATCTCACGATGTATGCGTGCTCTATCTATGGGCTCATTGTCGTCGAATTTGTAAGGATTTTTGGTGGCTGTTTCATTTTCGTGTTTTTGTTGTGGTAAAGGTAAATCTTCTAGGTTTTCCACATGTGAATCGTGAGAGTTCTTCGATTCTTGGGAATCATCAACATAATCATCATTGTCTTCTCGCTCTCTTATAGCTTTAAGTGATTTGTTAACGGATTTCTTAGAATCATCATCTCTTCGTGAATAGTCTCGGAAATGTGATGATGATCGGGAACGGGAGCGTGACTTTGAGCTTCTTCGATTACAACTGCTATCTTCGTCATCATAATCATGATTGCGTTGACGTCTGTAATCAGATGGTGATCTAGAGCAAGATCTGGAGTATGAACGAGAGCGTATGTCGCGATATCTGCGCGAAGAACGAGAAGAGTGACCACCACTGTCAAGGCGTCGCCGAGAGGAGTAGCCACGACTATGACTGCGGCTACGACTACGACTGTCGGAATACCGCTCACCACGGTGATAACCACCACGTCTACTTCGCTCTAACGGACGACTCCGGGAGCGACTGCCGTCATCGTCGTCACGATGTCGACTGTGGGGGGAACGTCGGTTGGAACGACTACGCTGCCTGCTGCCTTCTCGACGTTGGTCTTGCGGATGGTAGTCTCTAGATTCAATATCGAACTCATCTCGTCTTATGATGCGCTGGTGACCACTGGGCATGATTCGTTGTCAGTGGTTTCCTGTTGTTGCTTCCAAGCCACCAAAGTGAGCCAAGTACCTGCAAATCAGACCATCATCCTCGTAATTAGAATTGTGTGTCTAGAGATTTTTCATTACGTTTTTTATGTTATACCTATTTTTTCATGCTTTTTTCTCTTTAAAATATTGTTTTTTTCTTTTACAATATTTTCTTGTTAATCTGACCAAAAAATTGTTGCCTGGGGATTTTTTTTTAAATTCCCTTTCAAGTTGATTTTGGAATTTAACAAGAAGATATATCTGTGCCATTTTCTGGTATGGTTCATTTCCTTTGTTTTTTTATATTTAGCATATTTATGTAGTTTGACTTGTTTTTTACATAATTATTTAAAGAAAAAATATGAAAAAAGATTTATGAACATTACTTGAGATTTGTTACAGCCGATGCTGCCGCCTTCGCAAGTCAGTTCGCTCTCCGGCGTGTCGGTAATCCTGTAGATTTCTTCTGCTTGCTTTGTTGGAGCCGCTCGTGCTGGGGTTGTTGAGAAAATGTATTTTTGCAGTTGTTGGTGGTGGTCCTGCTTTTGTTTTATATTTAGGCGTAGAAATGAAAACTTTTTGTGTTTGTTTTTGCGTAAATCCTGTATAAAAAATGAACTTGAACGCATGAATATTTTATGTCTCCTATTGAACTGTGTGTGCTTTATAATTTCTTTTTAGAAAACCAAAATTTCTAAATAAATTTAATAGCAAAATATACTTATTTCCTTCCTTTTTGCTTTTGATCCCCCATCAGAGAACATACTTAAATCTAATTCGACAATTTGTCTTTTGGTTTCATACCAAATTATTGAACAAGAATTAGAAAATTCTCGTTATGTAATTTTTTCTTCCATTTGTATGTCTTGTGTGTCTCACCCTTTTTCGAACGGTTATTACATATAGAGAATCACATCACTGTGTCGTCGTCTCACACTAATGAATTTAGTTTTTTTTTCGTTGTTTTACAACACAAAACCATAACAATAAATTCTTACTCTGTTTTAATTTATTGTGTGAAAAGGAATATAGATTTTTTTGTGTAGTTCGGTAATAGTTTTGCATACCTTTTGTAGGTTTTTTGCTTCCTCAAAAGAAAATTTTTGCCTCAACGCTGCGACTATGTCACGATCCTAATAATGTGGCTGATTGAGAATTTTCGTGTACTTGACTCGTCCGAAATCGGCTGAATAATTCGTTGCTGAATTATTTACTCGTTGATATAATGGCCGTGACTACATGGCAGAGTTGTGTTTTTAATTGAATATTGCCATACTAGGAAAATTTCAACAATGTTGAATCAAAGGTAAGCGCTACTTCACACGAGGCATTTTTTCCAAGCAAGTGTCAAAGTTTGTAGGCAGGGTTACCGTTGGGAAATTTCAAAAAGAGGCACACGTTCATCTGTAAAGTGGCTAGAAAACTGCTAATCAAAACTTCACACAAAAAATAAGAGGTTAACATAAAATATCCATTTGAGTATATCTCATAAAATACTTCTGGAGACCAAGTACATTTTCAATCAATTTTGTTACCAAGATTTAAATCCATGTATGTAGGATTTTTTCTACAATTTTGTCATGATAATAACAAATCATAAAAAATTGATTATATTACATGTAAATGGTGTTTTTTAGACGTGTGGTTTTTAAGAAGAAATAAAACGTATATAATTTAATGGTACGTTTACGTGCATTTGCAAACAAAATTAGAAAAATAATTGAAAAAGAATACATTTTTGAGAAAATTTTGAAAAAGTCACGATATATACGTAATAAAATAATAAATTATATTAATTTGTTGCTATTTTTGTTGTGAATGTCTGAGTGATACAGCACGTTTTTCAAGTTTTGGGTAATTGATCCAGCGGGCAAGGTTACGGCGGCGCTAGTTAAATTACGGTTAACTTTGCCTAACCCTGCCTTTAGTCAAACATTAACGCAGTGCCTTTAGTCAAACATTAACGCAGTGTTTGATTGTTTGCATGCGAACAATCAAACAAAAGTCGTGCGGTGAGTAAAACCCATACCTACATTATGGCGCAACCATTTGGTAGTGCGTTAAGAATGTACGCTTTCATTTAGGTTTAGTTCTGAAGTATGCTTTTTGACGGTGCAACACTCCACACCGTGGACTGTGCTGAGTGTGGAAAATGCGGTATTTTCGCATTTGCTGAGTGTAATACTTTTACAAACGAAATCAAAACCCGTTCCTACGACTGCATCATTTTTACAAACGAACCTAAAAATGCAGTTTCAGTGTAAAAAATTTTTGCACAAACGAAATCACCATAAACGATCTGCCACGTGACTTTCCAGTGAGAATTTGCATTTGATCCTCTCCCGATTTTTTCAAAATCGCACGTAAAATCGTTTTCGCAACAGACAACGTCGTACAACAAGCAGGGATGGAAAAAGTTAGTACTTTATTACCTTTTTCTGTACCTTCTCACTTCCAAAATACCAACGTATCCTCACGACCGTTTCAGTACTATTTTATTTGATCTATCTCAATTTGATTTGATCTATCAAATGACATTTTGTTTTCCTAATTCACACACTCTCGGCGTACGTTTTCTATCAGAATTAATTAAATTAATTAAAATACAATTTATGTCGATGGTAACAAGGTACGGGAGACAACATTTTCTAAAATGTGTCTATTTTCCATTTTTATTTATATCAAGAGCATATGAACTGTAAGATTTTTATTAATATTTTGCAGAACACATTCATAATTTGAAGTATTCTTTTGGAAAAGAAAAAATGCTATAAGCGGAATGTCTAATTATAATTGTTGTAATAGTATAAAAACGCAACATCATCTAACATATCTTAAAAATTTTGACGAAAAAAAGCAATTTTATACTTTGAAAATTATGTTCCTTAAATTAATTGAATTAGTACCACTTGAGCCTAAAAAGTATAAGTTTAGTACATTCCAAAAAAATTAATCTTCCATCCCTGCTTGTAATTGGATGTCAATTTTGTCGTGCGATCCTCAAAATCGCGCGATCGTCGTCTACACCTAAGGGTATCTCTTAAATACCAGTGAATGCGTCCGACGCCTGTCAAACTCGATTTCAAATGTATTTAAATGTACTGCAGCTACTTCGCAAGTACGATTTTCGATTTCAAACTTATTTAAATGTACTACACCAACCCTTAGAAAAGGCAGAAAAGGAAAAATAAAGATGGGAATGCATAAAATGGAAGAGGGCCTGCCTCTCGTGCAATGGAGTTACCTTTAAATGCCGACAATAAGATTCTTTACGGCAGCCTGGCCTCCTGATGACGTAGAGGCCTTTGGGTTGAGAACTACTTATCATGTTAAATTATTTATTTTCTAGTTAGGAAATACGTTTTTCATGTTTTGTGATTAATATAAGAAATACATATCGTCGGCTTAATGCTATTTTGGTCCATACTCCATTTTTGTGTTTTTTGAGTTAGGAGTCGAACTCATATATTTCAAGCATGCTCTTTCAGAATCTGCAATAATTTCTCGTCTAGTTTTCGAGATATTGGTAGGGTAAATCTGTTTAACTCTGATTTACGGAAAATAATTTTGATATTTTTGTTCTATGTCGCCATTTTTCTATCGCCCTATATTTTTGACTCACTGTTTTACGTTCTTTCGATCACAATATGTAAATTACTCTCCTCCAATACCGATACTCTTTGTGGTCCATGTAATACAAATATGAAAAAATATTAAAACAAAAGTGGATATGGCCCAAAATGCCATGTACAAAAATTGTTATAACTTGCTTATTTTTGAATGTAATGGCATAGAAATGCATGAGAATCATATAAACAATGTGGGGAACACTGTGGTACAAAAAGTGTGTAACTCTTGAGTCCCGTTTTTACTCAAACAATAAATTGCGTTTTTCTCCGTTCATACAAAATGGCGTATGGAACAAAATAGCATTAAGCCGACGATATGTATATGGACCATTTATTAAAAAATATGATGAACGAATGATGTAAAAAGAATTGAACATATTATATATATATGTTTTTAAATTTAATAATGTTTTTCGTTGATACAAATCATAAGTTGTTAGCGGCAACATTGTTCAAGCTTCATCTGTTGAATTTTCCGGCATTTATTCAGTTTTGTCAAAATTGGTGTTGTCTTCCGCCTAGTTTACCATTTGTTGATGAACAAAATGTAACAAACAAAATTGTCAACTTTGAGACGATTATAATCCACATGGATTTCAAGATATTATATTCCATTTGCAAGATATTATATTCCATTTATAATGACTTTAAAAGGCCTTTCAAACGAAATTAAAATAGTTATGTGATATCACACATATTTGCCTTATTTACATTTAAATACAGGAAATGTTAAATAAAAATTACATTATTTTTAATTTGCGTTTACGCCCCAACAACAGTAAAATGTAAATAAACAATCAAACGTCATCTACGAGTTTGACAGTTCATTGAGCTCTAAAAAGTCCCCATTTACATGGTACTTTTTTTTTAAGTAACTTATCGAATTATTCTCTTTTGAAAAACTATTTACGTTCACACACGTACTTTTTTTCAATACTTATACTTATTTTCATTTGTTTTGTTTCGGCTTTTCCTGTGTGAATTGTTGTTGTTTCCAAGTGCGAACGAAAAACACAAAACGATGAGTACGATAAGTACGAGTACGGCATACTTTTTTCCCCCCGTTTCCGACTGCCTCTCTCGCCCACAAAACGCCGATAAGTATACTTAATACTAAAAAAAAAAGTATCATGTAAATGCAGACAAATAAGACGAGAAATCAGCTGTTGCTGTACTCTACCTTGTTCAATATACCATGCCCATAACGACGTGGAACTTCAGGGCATCTCCTAAATACCGATGAATGCGTCCTGCGTATGTCAAACTCAATTTCAAATATATGAAAATGTACTACAGCTACCGAAATACGCACACGGATACGCCGGATAATTTCAAAAAATCCGAATTTGACAGTGCGCTTACACATACAAGGAAAGAAAACAAAACAACAACGAAAGAAAACATCAACACAAACAGATGACAAGCAGCATTTTATTTTTTATCTTGGAACAGTGCACGAAGTTGAAAAATATTAAATATTGAATTTGCTGGAAATACCAAATACAAACTGGTAAGAATTTAATATTTTACTGTTATAATTTAAATTAAAATGTGTTTTCAGATTAACAGCGAAGAAATGATTGAAATAGCTGGGACACTGCCCACTTATGGAATACAAAGGAGCCTCTCCACAAATGTGTAAAAATCAAGAAGGGCACATGGCAAGCAATTTCTCTGAAGTTGTCAACACCAAGTAAATTCCAAAACTTTAAAATATGTACCAGTATTTTTGTATTAATGTTTGTTAATTCAACAGAAACGTGGGGAATCTATTCATGCTGCGTGGACGCTAGGAATCCATTTTCAAGAACACATTTTGATTCCGGTCGGATCTAATCTAAGAAAATCGTTAGTCCGGGTGTTTGTTCTTCCTACAATGTGACACGAGCTTGTTCCGAATAGTTTTTATTTCCATAGCTTTACGATGCTGCATTTGAATTCCATGTTTAACGAGGTAATATCAATTGAAACTGACCATTAAACAATTCTCTACTTTGAAGCATGATTATAAGATAGAATTTGATTTAATAGCGACATGTGATATAAAACACAATTTAGTCCCAACATGGAAAGTGCCGACAGCTTCGATAGATTGGCGTTTACAAAGTCAGGAGGAGAATTACAGGTCTTTACATTTTGCACAACCAATAAAGAGTTTAAGAAACATAATTTGACTTCGGTGGACAAAACCAACATCTTTAGATACTCCACGATATATTAGCAATGTTTCCGTTCTTCTCTAATGAAAAACAGCATCTTGCATAACGAACATATAACTACAATGCTATGGCAATTTTGTAATTAAAAAACGTTGTGTCATTGGGGTGTATACACAATAATACTGCTCGAATGCAAACTATCAAATTGCTTCAGTGCAGCTTCTACAATCTTTCCTTACGAAAACTTAATTAGAAAGTTGAGAAGGCGAAGAAAAATGAATTGCTGTCGGAAAATGTTTAAAATTCGAATGCCTCCTGGTTTTGGAATATTCAATTTCAATTACTTTATTTTTTCAAAATCGTTATAATATAAATTTTAATGCTACATTGTAGATATTACATAATTGTTTTTGAAGCTATAAAGTATTTTTTACCGCATGGTTTACATAAAAAACCGTCAGCCGGATTGTTGAGTTTTTTCAATATTTAATAGTTATATTCGCATATTAACATTTTTCTGTAAGTTAGTGATTCTCGCCAATAATTATATAATGGTGACCAACAGATATCTTCACCACCGTTTAGGGTATAGATTACTTCTCTTTCCGATAAGGCACGTTTGTTGAAATGTTTCATCCTAATTGTGCTGAAAATTGGACAGCGTCCTATAAAATGTCGTACTGTTTCTACTTCGCGTAAGTTACATATTGAGCAAATTTGTTCATTCTCGGTTCCGTATCGGCTACCGTTTAAACCTAACATGTCAGCTCTAGCTCTCATAATATACCCGATTTGCGTTTGTGTAAAATGTTCATTACAATACGTTGCACCTAAAGAATTATCGAGGAATTTGTAAATTCGACTCTGACTTTCCTGTGATTTGTGTACATGCTCATTATAGCTTGTAATCTTCATCTCATTGATAATTTGTTGACTTGCTGTGTACCAAGAGTGTTTGTTCAAAAGCACGTAACGCTCTTCTATGCTGTGTGACGTTAACTGCTCTTTAAACCGTTTATACCAATCTATGTTTTTCGCCACAATCTTGCCAGCGTGCTTATGGGGTAGTCTTTCGTGGTCTAGATCAAAGAGTACGTTGGCTACATACTTTAGATGCTGTGCAAATGTATATATGTATCCGGGTTCATATCCAGTTTCCAAAGCAATGATATAATTGGGTGTGTTTTCCGGTAACTTAAGAATACGTTTGATGAAAAATCTGTATAATTGATCAACATCATCAAAGTAGGCATTGCCTCAAATCTGTGTACCATAGCTTTGGATTGATCGACATACTGAGAGAAACATTTTCCATTTTGCCTTCAATTGTATTTTTGGTTTTCCTATGAAGTTTCTCCACGTTGCATTTATACACACCTTAGCAGCTTCATTTTTCTTTTTTATATGTTTTGTGAAGGAAACTTTTGGCGTTAGAGTGATACCAAGGTATTTATATTCGTTGACAACTCTTAATTCTTCTCCATTATAATTCCATTTTTCATTTGGAATATATTTCTATTCCTTCTTCTTTGTGGTTTGTCCAGAATATTTTCAAAACATATAAATCATTCATAATATCGATATTGCTCGGAATATCCACTCCAAATGTAGAAAAACAAAATTTTTCTGGAATGGGGATGATAAATCAGCTGTTTTTTGTTTACTGCGTATTTCGGTACAGCGCGCGTTAAAAATTATCCATCATGCGTTTTTTTGACAGACGCTGACGCATTCACTGGTATTTAAGAGACACCCTCAAAACCAAAAAAAATTGTATTAAATATGGCAATACTACATAATGCTCCACTCTCCCCGTTTCATATAGTGTCTCTTTGCTCCAAAAGAAACGCGAAAAACAATCCCCACAAAATAGTCAGATGTGTTTTGTGCGGTAAACTCGTAACTCGTAGTGTTTGATTAGCGCCAATGCAAAATAAAATAAGTTGTATATGAATTAACAAATTTATAGAAGTGAAATACATACACGCCGCACATGTAAATACGAAGACGACGGCGAAACCCCAAAAAGCAACCGCACATACCACTACTAATAGAATCTTAAACGAAAAATAAAACAACATTAACGGGTTAGAATTTGAAGAATATTTTATGTAAATTATATTAAAAAAGTCAGCCCGAAAGGTTAATTAACATTTTGTTTAAAAAAAGAAGAGTGTGTGTAAGAAATTTGCAAAAAGGTGACACTTCGACATTCAATAATCAACGGAAGGCAGGCGGTGACGAAGCAGACGAGGGCCGTGCGACAACAACAACGACAGCAAGTGGAATTTTTAGCATTTTCACATAAAGTGTGTAATAACATTTAACTGGTTCGCTGTGTGATTATTGTAAGCGGAAACATTATTGATTATTAACCGAAGAAATGGCTCCAGCTCTTAGTAAATTACGCGAAAACCAAAATGCCATTGTGGGTCTCACAGGCATTTCGGCCGCCCTTTGGATCATCGCTTATGGCAAAACGAATGGCAAACGAAGGTAAGTTCAGTCGCCAAATTAGACCTAACATGAGCTGCATCGACATGTATGTCTTCTTTTTATTTAGCCGTCATTGGTCAAAAAGAAATTCTCAAATGACCATGGTTTTTTCTTATTTTATGTTTTCGGTCTTGGTTTTTTGAAAGTCATTGTCATTGCTAAAAGTGTGTGAGGTGAGGTCGTTGTTCGAACAACGATAAATTGTGGTCTCCACCACCACAATACTGTGTCTCATTAGCTCGATCTAACTGTCTGGTGGCTCGATTCTGGCCCTGTGTCTCTAGCTTGCTAACTGCGCTAACATCGAGAAATCCGGTTCGTAACATAACTCCAAATGTGTTTTTGTTAACATTTGTACAAGAATTAGTTCGTTTTTGGCATCTGCTTAATTTTCAAGTGCATTTTAACAGAGATTTCTTATATGGAAAATGTATAAAATATTCATTATGTTTGTCCTTCGGCGGGCTTGGAGAATAGTCTACGACGAAGCGGTCTGGTTAGTCTTAATACCAGTTTTTATATTTTGTTTTGCCTCTCGGCTTGAAATCGAAATCTGTGTGGTACATTAACACACATTTTGCAGTAGTCGAAGGTTCAGGTTGAAACCCAGTATTAACCTACTGCAATGTTTTCCGCATATCGTCAGTTTTGTGTTCGTTAAAACGATTTCTGCATTTTCTCCCTTCCCTCCACACTTCTGCGATATTGTGGTGTGCAATCTTCAATCTTAATTGCGGCGCAATAGTGATGGATGGATTGATATTGTAACGCCGCGATTGCATTTGCTGTCTGTTTTACACCATACTTTAGTTGATTGTCTATGTTCAGTTAATCATTGCTTTTGTGACGATTTTAATTTGTATATACATATGTATATGTTTGGTTCACGTTCTCGAAAAAGTATCAATTTATTAATGTTTTTGATCATTGATCTGTGGAATATTGTAATAATTACACAACGAGATTATCGATTTTTTACTATATTTGATTCCTGATTTTATTTTAAAAAATGACGATGTCTTCGTCTTGATAGAGAATGACATTGACAGAGAAGGTGTTCGATTGTCTCCAGTTCCTCTTTATCCTCACAGAGTCGACATTGATGTTAAAGATCTAACATTACAGTGACCATCCGCGGGCATGTATTTAAGCGATTGTCCCTGTTTGTGAAGTTAAGAAGAACTTTGATCCCAGATTTTGATATGGCTGGCCAGAGAGATTTAGCGATTTTACAGTCAGATCCTCTCGACCATTTCTGGTTTACCGATGAGCATAGAATGAGTTTTGTCCATACATTATTGAGATAAAAGCGTAAGTCGCAAATATGAAGCGATTTTTACTATGGATGATCCCTGTTGAAAATTGGGCATATCGGTCTTAGAGTAGTAAGAGCAAGGTAGCTTCATATTTTTTAAAGCTTTTGTACTTCGTATTGCATTGATCGTCTCTAGTGAAAACGGAGTATAACGGCCCATGTAAACTACTAGCTGGACCCGGTCCACTTCGATGCCCCAGATTTCCGATCCCGAAGATTGCCAACAAATACATGTACATAAAATTACACCAATCTCTCTAACAAATATGACTTATATGGGCGGTTTCACGCCCATTGGTCCGATCCCGCCTATTTTTGAACCAATTACGTAGACTGTCATCAAATGCATATAAACAAAATCACAGCACTATCGCTAATTGAGATATCGTGCAAATTGTGCACGATATCTCAATTTTAAAATTTGTCTTATAGGGCGCGGCCACGCCCTTTGGTCCAATCCCGCCCATTTTTGGACCTATCGCGTAGATTGCCACCAGATACATATACACAAAATTACATCTCTCTCGCTAACAAATTGTGGCAGATATCTCAATTTCAAAATTTGGCTTATGTGGGCGGCCCCACGCCCCTTTGTCCAATCAAGGCCTAATATAGCCTATGTCACCCGATAGGCTAATCTAATCTGAAGATTTGTTTGTTGATTTTATTTTTCAAATATTTTTTTCTTTGTAATTTGGTGAAGATTTTCTGTTATTATAATGTAACTTCTGAACCTATGTCGTCCTCACTCCAAAATTTACACCATCGGTAAAGTACATATGGACCATTTTTTATAAAAAAATTTAAGAAAAAAATTGGATCGATTCTGAGATATCGCATTTTATATTTTTGTTTTCGCGAAAAGTGAACGAAAAACAAAATTTAAAAATAAAATTAGTATTTTTTATGAAAAGTACGCGGAAAATGCTCTAAGAATAATATAGATAAAGGGTTTTCCAACAAGAGGTGTTATTTTGGTATTCAAAGAAAAATTAATTTTTTTGAGATAAATGATCGGATGTTTATTTCATAATAAAGAGGAAGGTATGCCGTTTATAATGAAAAACAACATCAGCCAAACGGCCATCACGACCACGCTTACAGGACCATATCCTTTTCATGAAATATTCCATAACCAAATCGCAAAGTGGCTGCCCTATGTCCGATAGCCTCACGAATTCTATCATTGAGGTCTTGAATCGGCGCTGGGCTGTTGGCGTAAAACGAGCCCCAGACGCGACAATTTTGCTTGTTGACGTAGCCACCGAGGTGAAAATGGGCCTCATCAGTCAAGATGATTTTTCGATGGAATTCCGGATTTTCAAGATTTTCACCATTTTTTTAGTGAATTTTAATAATTTCAATGCATTGTTGAATCGTGTATCGTTCCATTTTTAGTAATACTTGTCAAATGTCAAAGAATAAAAGCTTCCAAAGTGACAGCTACCGAAATACCGGGTGATTCAAAATAAGACCTCTTGTTGGAAAACCTTGTAGATATGCCTGGAATTTAGAATTGTTCTCTATTTAGCCTGCAAATGTAAATAATGGTTCTCCGTGCATTTGTTGGAAAATAATGGTGAAGGGTATTATACAGTGGTCTCCGCCCGACTTCTGTCTTTCCTAACTGTTTTATTGTAGGTAATTTTTTAAACAAGATTCTAAACAAGTGAAGCTAATTCGGAAGAGAATCGAATGTAATATAAAATCCTCTTAATCTCTGAAAAATATTTACCGGAAGAGAGCGTGTACTGGTCTATTATTGCATTGACATTTGAACGTATAAAATATATTTATTATTGTTCGTCGTGAAATTTATGATGATTTAGCATTGTAGAAAATTGGCAGAGCTATTTCTTTTGTACTGAGCTGTATTGGTAAATATGAAAATGTTTAAATAAATATGTTTCTTATTGTATTTTCGTTTGTTTTTATTTCGGTCTTTAAATCGTCGTGTTCAATATACAGAAGTGAGGTAATAATTCTTATTCGTTTTGGAAGAAGCTAAGCCTCTTAGAGCTGGATTTTTGACAGAATAATCACAGCTAAGCCTCGCTGGATGATTGGATTGGCCTACGAGAGCTGAGCTATCAAGAGGTTGTATATGTATGGGCTTTCCATTAAGGACATAACATTTTTAAATATTATAAAACACAGTAAGAATATTTAAGATATAGAGTTCAAATTTATTCCAGGTGTTTGACCACCACGAGCTCATCTGCAGCAATCTATTTTTTGACCCAATTTTCCGTCACTCTTGCACACATTTTGACCGGAATGTTGGCAACTTCGCGTTGGATTTTGTCTCCGAGCTCGTCTAAAGTTCTTGGCATAGACCAATGACTTGATGTGGCCCCATAAAAAGAAATCCAATTGTGTTGAATCGCATGAACCGGGTGGCCATTCGACCGGTCATTTCTCGAGATAACACGTTCACGCACCGTCTTGTTGAAACCACATACCGGCGATGTCAAGCTCATCCAATTCTGGCCAAAAATAATTTTCTAAAATGGCACGATAGCGCTCTCCTTTAACGGTAACATGACGATTGTTTTCTTCGTCGAATAAATACGGCCCAATCACACCTCCGACATGAAAACCACACCACACAGTATTTTTTTTGTGGAAGCAATTGTGTCTCTTGAAGCACAAGTGGATTTGTTGCTGTCCAATAACGCATATTTTGTTTATTGAAAAAACCACTCAGCCAGAAATGAGCTTCATCGCTTCATCGATTATTACGGCCGATAATTAAAGTAAGCGCACCTAAAGTTGCGACCACAGTTGGTAGTAATTTTTGATGATTACCATGATGACAATTTTGACTTCGACTAACGTTTTGACACTGAAATATCATTAAAAATGTTTGAGGGTGCGTTGTAGAATATGCCAGTGACAAATCAATAAACATTTTCCGAGCAATTTGGCTGAAAGTCTGCAGTTGTATTTTATATTGACAAGAATTCGTCTCAACCAGGGCTGGCCCGCAAATGTATTAAGTTTACGACTGTCAGAAAGTTGTAAACTTTACATACATACATACTTCATAAACCCTTCTCAAATTTATAAAATGTCACAAAAAAAGAAGTATCATATTTTGTACATACATACATATATGTAAGTTTGTAAGATTTTATGACACCTTTGAAATTGTTTTAATGGTGATGGACCTTATGACACTTTTTGCAGTGTCACATTTTGTAGTATCTTTAACCATACATATGTATGTAAATGGCCATATGGCTTGATTATGAATTGGAATAATAAAAATTAAAAAATCGATTAGACTCGGAATGATTTAAAGAAAGAATGTATGTATGTAGGTAAAAGAAGAATGGCAATGAATATAATGAAGATTAAATAAACTAATAATCGTGCCAATAAAAAATTAAAGGAATATTACTATTGCAGATCACGACATAACTGTGCAGAGTAGTGTTATAACTTTAACGGATGATCTAGTGGGCCTTGGCTTTGATGTTTACGTCAACCTTAAGTTTACCAATCATATAGCTCATACTGAAATAAATCTTATTCTCACAAAATTGTACAGTCTGAATGTGACATACCGGTTAGAATAAAATATACAATATAGACCCATTCGCTTCTAACGCCTAATAGTACTAACAGGTCTAACATAAGTAGCCTTTCGTCTTGCTTCAATAACATTTTAAGATATGTTTATGGAAATCGTTGTAGAGATAACTATGATCATTTCAGTAAACAACTCTTGGGTTGTTCGTTTGAGCGCTTTGTCGATATGAGATGTCTATGCATTTTATTTCGTGTCGTTAAACCAGCAGACCATCTTATCTTTTTTCGGATTTGAACTTTTTAAATTCTAGTAGAAATTCACAAATTCTTATCGAACACTTCAACCGAACGATTCATGAATAATCATTGGCAGTTCGTATTATTCGCAAGACTATGTAACCATCTCCCCTCCAGTATCAAGATTTTTTCAATAACATCAAGAAAATTCGACTGCGTTACTATTCTTAAATAGACGAGTAAATTCATGTTTGGAGTTCTCACTGGCAATCTTTACTTTTATATAAAAGTCCCACAAATTTCTGGTGGTTTATATTTAGAAAAAGTGCCTTTTAAGTGTTGGTATTAAATACAGCACCCCTGTTCCTTATTCCGAATTTGGTTTGAATCGAAATTTTCCTCTCGGAAACGAGTTTCTAATTTTTTCTTCGAACCCAAATATGTTTCGAATGTATCAAATATATTCGAATGGGAAAATAAAGGCAATCTGCGTTAGCAAAGATCAATCCGCTCTCGGAATACATAACAGGGGTGTAGTTTACCAATTTTATTTCTCAATGAATAGTATTTTTTATAAATTTATAGTCTACATATGGGCTTTAGTTGATAAATAAATGAAATGATATGTGCAAAATAATGTTTTCTCTTTTTCCAGAATCTTAGGCTAAAATTTTGCAGATCATACTATATATCTGCTTAAATTCTGGCCAACAAAATCTGATCATATCAGTACATGTTGTAAAATACATACGGACCTGTTCTGAAATCACGCGATTTGATATCACTGTGGTTTAGTATTATCACCTATTTTAAAATCACTTTTGGAGGGTTCGGAAATAGTCCGTTTTTGATTGATTTAAATTGATTGTTGGTTTAAATTGATTGTTGTTTACTTTAAACAATAAATCGTACCATTTCCGAACACCAATAATGATTTTAAATTCGATAGTGTTTTGAAAACACCGCGATATTAAATCGAGTAATTACAGAACAGGCCCGATATCTCTTCCACGGAAGTCTCTCTTAAACATATTTATCTAAGACAGAGCTTCTCAACAAGTGTTGCGTCACGGCCCACTACAAAAATTTTGAAAGCTCCGTGCACCCCCGAAAACAAAAATTTTGAAAATGATGGAATGAAATAAACATTAGAATTTAAAAAAAATAATTTCAAAATTTGTTTTTCCATTTTTTTGTTATGATGGTGCAAATGTAATATGTTGACCTTATGAGCCATTTTGGAGTTTTTGTTTGTTTTGTTTCGGTATATAAAGGTTAGACGTCTTTTAGTGAGCTTGTCGACTTTGAGCTATCGGAAAATGTATCAAAATTAAATTGAGTTTTGGGTGAAAGTTAAATTAACGCGCTTAAAATTATGACTATGGAAAACATTATTATATTTTGTATAAAAACATCACAGAAGGAACATCAAGAAGGAAGTTCTCTCCCAAGACGACTCAGAACATAAATAACCGATAGAAACGTGTAGTGATGATCGTGGAGAATTGTCGAATGTCTTCAGCCAATCAGACATTGAATGTAGAATGTCTGTTTAACTCATTTCAAGCAATTTTTCAGAAGTTGTTTTTACATGTGATAACTAACTTTGTTCGAAATATCTACATTTTGACCGAAAGATCTGTCGCATGTAACTTTTTTTGTTTCAAATACTAAAAATGCAAATTAAGGACATACCAAAAATCTCAAAATTTATATTCATGTATAAATAAAAAAATAAGTATTCTTCCTTAAAAATTAAAATTCCCATTTTTTCCAAACCTCGTGTAGTAGTTTTCGTCTCTTAGTAACTTTCATCAAAAAATATAAATAAAGCTCAATTTCTAAAATTGTTTGATTATTAATAAATTCTGATGATTATTGCAATTCGGATAATTTTTTTATTTGTTCATATGTTTCGAACAATATTAGCCGAATTCACTTAATATGTTTCCAGAATTTTTTTATCAAGACGTCATGGTCCCTTGATATATCGCTACGGCTCCCCACTGGGCCGCGGACCACCATTTGAGAAGCTCTGATCGAAGACCTATACTGCCCTACTAAGAAAGAACGTCACATCTCCATATTAGTAGTTTTGAGATATTTAGATTTTATGGTTTTTAACTCTCGCGCCTTTTAATTTTAGGTTCAGGTTAGGGATCTAAGTTATTCTATGTAGGCAGGTAAAACCGGCTGCCACTCTAACCTATTAACTATTAAAAAACGTAAAAGCTTAATATATCAAAACTACTAAAATGGAGATATGACTTTCTTTCTTAGGAGGGCTGTATACGCCTATTTTGTAAAACAATATGGAGGAAACTATGCATTTTGATTTTTTTAGATATAGCCAGCATATAGAGTTCGATTTTAGAGGTCATTTTGCAGTTTATATTTCATTTTTACTAAAATTCTTCACAAGGAAAATTTACCACATCGACCTTGAGCTCGAGTTTCATTCAAACAATTTGACTAAATCACAATACAGGCCGAATAAACGAATATTATTCAAATTTAAAAAAATTAGTCTTAAAAAATTCCATGTAGATATAAACAAATTAAAAGAGATATCACATGGAAACACAAAAATAATTTTCCTTCGGAAATATCTCAAAAGAGACTTCCAAATTAAAGAAAGAGTGGTAAGAAATAGTGGCAATGTCATTAACATTCGAAAATTGGCTCCCCCTTTTTAAATCAGACTTCCAACTCCAGTAGATTTGCGCGCCGATCATATGCGGACCAATTGTCTTCAAATTTCGTGTGAATTATTTTTGAGAGTGAAGGAATAAGACTAATCCTTTTTTAAAAGTGTTATTAATGAAATTAATGTACGTATGTATTTTGTTTTGTCAAGCAATTTTGTTGTTGTCTTTTCAAAACATAAAACCAACTCTCTGCATTTCTTAAATAATCGTGGAGAAAAACTTTCACCTTTAGATATGTATATTCATTTATGATATTTAAAATAAAATGTTTGGATCGTCTAGCAACAAACATTAGTAGAGTAGAGGTATACGTAGATTGCGAAGGGAAAATTGTCATTTGCGCTTGTTAATTTCTTAAGACATATCTGTAAACTTTTGTATTCCTGATGAAGAATTTCAGATCGCGGGCTTGAAAAATTCGCAAAAGAATAATTACAGCATGACAAAAAATATCAAAAGTTCATGGGATCATGATGTAGCCGCTAATGTTTTAATCCTCGCTAGAATAGTTAATGCGGTCCTCAAGTAGATACCTACCTGTTTATGCTAACGCTAATTGGGCTGAAAATAGGTTTGATTAAAAATTCTGCTTTCTTTTCTAACAAACGTCCTTACCTATAGTTTACAAATTATATGTTTATAGTCGGAACTTATGCAATAGTTTAATATATTTTAAGAAACAAGTTGCATTTGTGCCTCTTAATTCTTGTCATGTGCTATTGCTAATGCATAAGTTATCCGAACAATAGATTTTTATAGGTCTGAATTAAAAGTACATAGTATTTTGCAAATACTTCTCAATGGAGTATGCAAAAAAGTCGTTCTTACGGAAATTAACTTCTTTTTAAATTTTACATGGTTTATTTGTATTTATTTTTCACAACTTTGCTCGGATTCGTTTTGTTACTATCTTCGTGGTCAACATCAGTGATCTCAGTAAAATAATGCAATTTGTAACTTGTAAACTGTAACGAATTGTATTAGTAAGTAGTGCTTTAATTTTGTATATATGTGTTTAATATTGCATAACAAAACACGAAACAATGGAGCTCAGTCGTGGTCAAAACGAAAAGTTAATACACAAACTACAAAACGTCATACAGTAATAATCGATTTGTGTAATTTTTTTAAACTTTTTTGAAGAAATATTATGTGAGGAGGATTACTGTGAAGGAGACAAAATTGATATTGATGAATAAGACCAAATTTACATGCGTGCGACCTAACCTTGATGGTGATTTTATTGAATTGGTTTTTCGTATGAATTTTCATTTCTGGCAAGTTTTTCTACAGACGTGAGTGAATTGTTCCGGCTGGGGATAACATTGAATCAGTCAAGGGATCGGATCATCGTGGGTTACACAGAAAAAGAGGGGAATTGGATTAATGTTACCACTAAGTTATTTTCTACTCAAAATAGGGAATTTTTTCTTTTAATTACCCTTAAGGGGTATGGTGTAAATGTTACGGGAAAACTTCTAAGAAATTCAGTTAACAAAAAACGCAACATCTTGGGAAGAATCGTATTTAATATTTATTATTTTATCATTCTTTATATACTACGAGTAAACTAGGTGGAACCGGTCCACTTCGTTGCCCCAAATTTCTCTCAAGTGATATAGGAATATATCATGTGTTTCATACGGGGAATACAAATATAATCACCCATTCTTTTTTTGCCTAAATCGCTCATATGTTATGCAAAAAACACTTTCTCTGCTTAAGCCAGTAAACTTTTTTACTGGCTATTTTATTTGCAAGAAAATGCGGAAAGAAAATTTTGATAATTTCCGAAAATTCAAATTTTTATTTGACTTCTGTTGGTTAAGTGAATTCAATATATTTTCTATTTACAGGGTGGGTGGGCCATTAAAAAGTGTAAATTTTAATCGGCTATAAAAAAAGTACTGATTTTTCAAATTTCTGGAAAGGTTGGACTTTGTTAATTTTTAATGAATCACAATATCATTCATATGACAACCACGACTGGCTCGGCAATACCTCATACGATCAACCCAATTTTTAAGTATATTTTCGATTTTCGGGTCGAATCTCTTCAATGGCAACTTTTTTCATGTTTCATGTTTCAACGCTTCAACTCTCTCTGGATGGTTTGCGTAACATTTATACTTAATGGCTCCCCACAGAAAATAGTTGGCAATTTTCTTTTAAGACACAAATATTGATATGAAATACATCAGCCTCACATTTAAAGGCAATTGGTGCAATGATTTTCCAGATAATAAGTTTTCGATGATGACACAATATTTGCAATGATCACACATACAGGCATCTACGGAAACTATACTAAATTTTAGGAATCTCGCTTAAATAGTCCTCTAGATATATTATACGATAAAAGTTCTCTAGATATAGAGTCAAACGGGCGTGAACACGCCCACTGATCTGACCACACCCATTGTTTTAGGATCATGTTTAGGATCAAGCTTCCGAAAGCATATATATTTAATGTCCTTTATTTATTTATATGAAACATTCATTATGAACATGGTGTCATGGTGTCAACAATTTATTTCCATACATTTCGATTTTCGGCGAGAGCTTTAATTTGGTTCCAAGATTTTTTGATTTCGCTGGATTTTTTGTGTAAGGCTCTTATCCAGGTAATACGTTAGCGTCCGGGACTGCGATGGCCTCGCGGTTTTCATTGAAGAGCAGCAAGAGTTATGTCAGGTTCTGGACTTCTTAAAATGTTTCCTATCCATGTCCATTTTCGCTTCTTTATTTCTGACTCTTTTGTGGAGTTATTGGTGAGTTGAAGAAGTTCATTATTTAAAATTGTGTTAGGTCAGAAGATTCGTAAGATAAGGCGTAAGCAACGATTTACGTCGTATTCGAATTCGTCATGCCCCACTTGAGTTTTGTTTTGCGACTGAGGTCAGGACTGAGCTTGTAAGGCAAAGTAATTGATTGTCTTTCATTTGGGAGAGACCAATCACGATCCTTACTAAGTAAGCAGTCAAGAAGACTCACAACAAAATCTCAGGGCCCGTACAGCAGGTAAGGTGCTGCTGAAAGCGAGCGTCTGGCTTGGAGCAAGCGGCCAGCTATATGCATGTGACCCGCAACGGAATATTCTTAAGAGAATAATGGAAGGAAGATCGAAGAATTTCCCTCTGAAACACCCTCCCACCAAATGGTATACTCACCATGATCAGCGGCTTGGCTGTGTGATAATAACTCAATCCATAAAAAAAATTGTTACAGAAACGAACACAATTTCATATTACAACTCAACTGGAACGATAACGGACTTTGGCTTTAAAACCCAAAAAGTATACACACAAGCATAATTGTTTTATTCTTTATTATTATTCTATACATATATGGTTTTCAAAAATGAGCGATTATGGGCGAACCCCACCCCCTTATCCAATTCCACCAATTTTTCTAATGATCACACATACAGACATCTAAGGTGACTACACCAAATTTTAGACATCTCGCTTTGAAATTTCTCTATATACGTTTTAAAAAAAGTGTTGGCCACTCTCACTGATCTAAACTTGCCTATGATAAATTTTTTGCTTACGAAAGTATACACACAAAATATCTTCATAATCATGTTAACAGTTCTATAGATATAGCGTTTTTAAAAATGAAGGCATTTGGGCGGTGCCACGCCCCACTTAAGATATCAACAATTCAAGTAGCATATTTTCCCTTCCACACCTATTGCTACATTCTGTGAAAATTTCGTGAAGATTGGTTCAACAGTTTAGACGTTTATGCGGAACAAATAAACAAAAAAATTAATAAACAAACACACATTTATTTTATATACATAACATAATATAGATATATTGAGTTCATTCACTATTTACTTATTTCATTGTATAAAAGTACAATGGCTTTTATCAAGAACTTTTTTTCAATAAAATTTATACTGTCTCGCCTAGGGTTTACTTTTAAGATGTTTATTAAAAAAAATTCACAAATGTTAAATTATTTACTAAGAACGTTATAGGCATATTAAATTTTTTTATTGAATACAGTGGTTTAAAATCAACTTTGTTTAAAATTTGGATTTGTGCATTTAATTTTCAATTGACATCATTTTGCGATTTGACTTTGAATTGAATGATATTTGTATATAGTAAAACACATATTTTTTACCCACTCCCTGTAAGGAGAGGCTAGCGAAGGCCCAATAAATGTTTGTGTTTATGTTTCTCGAATCTTAGATTATATATGAAGATGAATAACATCGATCCACCCATTCAGGTACTCTTTTAACCCAACCGAAATGTAATTATTATTTACAACATCCAGTAGTAGGAACGAGGAAATAAACAAGAGATTATCTTTAGATCCGCGTTCGTACTTAGCGACATACATATTGCCGCAATTGCAGCAGCACTATACAATTACAGAGTAATTGTCGTGATAGAATATTATCTTCCACATGTGACATAGGAGGAAGTGAGTTTGGCGCGACAGATGGCAGCGGTCTTGGCCCAACTGAGATGAGGCTGGTGTAGACAACTGAGGATTGACGGCCACTCATGGATAATCTTTCCCGAGTTAAACCAATAACCACATGACATCCTACACCTGTTCTACTGTCCTGCCAATCTCACTCAGTAATCAGGTGTATATTGACACATTCAATGCAGGTAGACACTTTTCTGAACCTAGAAAATAACACAGCAGCCACATAACAATATATCAGCACAAGACTAAACCATTAACATCTGTAAACATCGCTAGTACACAACAACAATCATATTGGACCTGCCACACAAGAAGACCATTCTAAACAGATCATAATTATAATAATATCGGAGTATGACTTAGTCATTTGCAAAACATACTTTAAGCGAAGAATTTTGGAATTAGCAATGGCCTAATGGAATTTGCCATATAATATCACAAATACATACATACGATAATTCATTGGGTCATAACTTGCGTTCTAATTATCTACATCTTCTTCATATTCGGCATTTAAAAATGATTTTGAAAAAAAAAAACTAAAACTAACTCGCAACAACCGTCCAATTTCCAACAAGAGGTGTTATTTTGAATCACCCGGTATTTCGGTAACTGTCACTTTTGAAGCTTTTATTCTTTGACCTTTGACAAGTAGAAACTACGCCATTACTAAAAATGCAACGATACACGATTCAACAACGCATTGAAATTATTAAAATTCACTACAAAAATGGTGAAAATCTTGCAGTTATAGTTCGCAAAACTAAAGCATTTTCGGGTCGTCGTGAAGCACCGGACCGCAACACAGAAATTGGTGGAAAAAGTCGAGCTGTTGGGACAAGTTAGTGATGTGAAGAATAAAACCCTTGCACGTCACTCAAGAACAACTGAGAATATTGCTGCTGTAGCCCAAAGTGTTGAAGAAAACCCATGTTTATCCATTCCTCGTCGTTCTTTGGAATTGGGTATTTCACAAACGTCATTACACCGTATCTTGCATAAAGACTTGGGTCTTAAGGATTATAAAGTTCAGTTAACGCAAGAACTCAAGCCGGCCGGTCATCAACAACGACGTGTCTTTGCTGATTGGGTCCTGTAAATGCATGAAAATGATCCGGAATTCCATCGAAAAATGATCTTGACTGATGAGGCCCATTTCCACCTCGGTAGCTACGTCAACAAGCAAAATTGTCGCATCTGGGGCTCGGAAAACCCAAGAGTTATTGTTGAGAAGCCTCTAAATTCTCAACGTGTGACTGTTTGGTGCTGTATATGGTCCGACGGGGTCATTGGACCTTACTTTTTCGAAAATGAGGTTGGATCAACAGTTACGGTGAATGGATTGCGCTATCGAGAGATGATTAATGATTTTTTATGGTCGGAGTTGGATGGTATTGATTTGGACATCGTTTACATTCAACAAGACATTTACATACGTGACACACAAGCAACGAAACCATTGCTCTGTTACGGGAAAAGTTTCCGGACCGTGTTATCTCTCGAAGAGGTGATCACAATTGGCCACCGAGATCTTGTGATGTAATACCTTGCGACTTCTTCCTTTGGGTGAAAGATAAGGTCTACGTCAACTGCCCAGCGTCGATTCAAGACCTCAAAGATAGAATTCGTGAGGCTATCGAGGACATAGGGCAGCCACTTTGCGATTTGGTTATGGAAAATTTCATGAAAAGGATATGGTCCTGTAGGCGTGGTCGTGGTGGCCATTTGGCTGACGTTGTTTTTCATTATTAACGGCATACCTTCCTCTTTATTATGAAATAAACATCCGATCATTTATCCCAAAAAAATGGCCTTTTTCTTTGAATACCAAAATAAAACCTCTTGTTGGAAAACCCTTATATAGAACATAATGGACGCTTTAGGACGATAGAATGCCCCCTAAAGTCATGGTTAGAACTGAAAACTTGTCGATAAATAAAACCTTTTAACATTGTTTTTTGTTTTTGTAATTCGATCTGTTACGACTTTTAATAGTGTTGTTTAATACACCCTTAATATATTTCACACATTTCTTATTCTTCTTTTTCAAAAAAGGTTTGTTTTTCTGTTTTACAGAAAACAAAAACAACGATCTCGAACTCAATCAAAAACAATATAATTTAAGAAGACATTCCTTCCTGTAGCGAGTAATTGTCAGTTACGAACGAATAGGAATTTGATTCCAACGAGTGAGGTTTTTCGCGAATTTTAAGACCGTTTTCCCGAATTTTTGTAATTGTCACAATTAAAAAATTAATATTAATCGATAAGTGCAAAAAAAGTTCAATCAATGTTCGCGGAATGCTGCTTTTTCGCGTGTTACAATTCATTCCTATTCGTTCGTAACTGATAGATTTTGACGTTTCGGCCTGAAGGAATGTCTTCTTATATTCTATTTGTCTTTGAACTCAATAGTCAAAAACAAAACTATTTATTTACAACTAACATTTGATTCAAATAAGTTAAATATCTATTAAATTGTAGACTTAAAACAATTGCATATGCATTGAATACACGTGTATATAATGTGTTCATCAAAAATCAAATGATTATAATGAATTACACAGTGCGACAAAATAATCTCAAATTGAGAAGCAAATGACGCGATACTATTTTTCCTGTAGGTCTTGTCGAGTAAAACACGAATATTTTTTCAGAATTTCCCGGACACCCCCAAAATCCGGATTTACCGGATTTAAAAACCGATTTTCTTGCCTTTTTTCACTTGAACGCCTATAACTTTGTTAATTACTAACCGATTTTCAATCACTAATCGAGTTTGGAAAGAAGAGAATTAGACCTTTCGAGAGATATGTATATTCTGTAGGAATATCTGTTTATTTGTGCCACAAACACATGTTTTAATTTTTTTCAGCATTTTCGAGTTTAGGCAATGTTTTGTGAGATAACCGCACGATTAATTGATTTACATATATAGTACATTTTTTTGAGGAAAACAATGCAACCAGTCTCTTAAAAATCCGTTTGCTATTGACTGAGTTATTAAAGTTTCATTAAAATTAAATCGGTATATAAACACTCGTTCAGAGATTTAAAATCAGTTAATAATTAGCAATGTTAAAGGCCTTTAAGTGAAAAAAGGCAAGAAAATCGGTTTTTTATCCGCAAATCCGGATTCTGGGGGTGTCCGGCAAATTTCGTAGAACAAACGTTGTTTTACTCCAAGACCTACAAGAAAATATATCGCGTTTTTTGGTTTTTGGACAGTCGCATTGTGTTATTAAGCAGGAGTTTAAGACTGTTTTAATTTTTTAATCGCTTGGTTAGACATATTCACTTTGTCATTCTGTTTGCAACACCCTTTCCGCCGGTTTGTATACTTTAAATACGCCACAGTCTATAAGCATATGTATTAATCACATTAAGTAAAAGTAGATGATTTGAAAAACAATAGATATGTTTTATTTGTCATTTCGCTTAGAATTTTTGTACAACAATTTTTTTTGTCCAATGCTTTTTTGGTTTTTGTTGGAGGATATAATTTCATAAAATGAAACATTTTTTTTTGGTAAAGTTTTTTTTTTTTTAATTCCGGTATTCATGGAAGGTGCGTTCAGTATTTGACTATATTTTCTAAAGGATAAGCCTGACAGCCCGTTATACGCGTTAACTTTACGATAATTATGAGGGCTACAATTATTGGAAATATATACATACATCACGTTAAAAATGTGGTTTAGTAACAGTCGTTAAAAAATTAGAAAAACTTTTGCCTTTTTTCAAAAAATTTTTTTTAGTGGCGATATAATGTGGAAAAACGGTAAAAAAGGTTTTATTTTTATTACATTGTTCAGTAGAAAACAATGGCAACTTGAAAAAATTTATGACTAAATGTAGAAATTAAAACCCTTTTGGTAGAAGCAAGAGAATTTCAACAATGTACATATGTATAACATTTGCTACGGGCCAGGAGTGCAACACATCGAAGGAGTGACTTCAGACCTCAAGAATATTTGCTGGAAATCCGTTTTGAGCCATTGTAGTCATTTGTGCAATGCCCGCCCGTCCGTCCGCCCAGGGTGCGCATCTCTCAATAGGAATAACCAATCGGCTTCAAATGTGATACATGTTAATATTTTATTCTATATCAGGCTAAGATCGAAGATGGACCATTCCTTCTAGTACCTCTCCCACAAAGTGTCAACATTTAGTGAAATACTATACGAACTTCTATACGAGTTATCAGAAACGACAGATCCACACATAGTAATAGTCTATAGTCCATTGAAAAATAGGCGCTATTGACACACCCGTTTTGGTACCTCCCATACAAATGGAATTCCAGCGCATACATACACTTGAAATTTTGTACAGGGTAATGCTTTTACAGTACCCATAATCTATTGAAAAATGGGCGTTATTGGCACCCCCTTTTGGTACCTGGCAAACAAAATGGTCAAAATAGGCACCCCATTGTAAACTAACTAATATACATAGTGGTGGAACTAATTTCTTTAAACCACGCTGAGCTTGGCTTAGAATGGGTTTGTGAATTTATTTATAACTCCTTAAAGACGAAGAGATAAGCCCATTTTTTTATACCGACCATCTCAGGAATACTTATTGATTCGATTGATGTCCATGTCAATACATTTTTGTGATGACAGTACTGCTTGAAAATATGGGCCGATATTTACGAAATTTTGTTCAACCCATCCGCCTGATTGGTAAACAATTGCATACAGCCCCTCATGTTCAAGAAGCCAATCCAAAATTTGCCAGATTATAAATTATTATTTTGTTATTATAATTATTTCTGAAAAAAAGTATTTTTCTTATGAGAAATTGAAATCAGAATAGTGGTGTAGGGTATCATATAGTCGACCACATTTCTTAACACCTGCTACAAATTAGTGTTATGCAATATATGTATATTTGTTTTTATAATGTCATCTAAAACAGACCTACTATTGTATTTACACTCACTAAATGCCGTGAAGTCAACGATGACTTGGCAATAGTAAATTTTTCCTAACGAATACAAATTCATTTGTCTGTCCCCTTGTTCGCTTAGGTACTTCTATCGAGCTCAATTATTAGATTATATATAAAACAATAATTATAATTCTACCCATGTTCTATTAAATGGTAGTACATTTACAAATTAATAACTATAGTAACAACATGAACCAATTTGTTTTGTTTTAATTTTTTTATTATGATTACCCGCTATGTTAACAATCTTTTCAACATTTGGTTATTAAGGGCTTTGGTTGTTTAATATGAAATAAATAAAACCATATCCACACGCTGTGAAAAATCGCTTCTGTAGTAGATTGTCCCAAACATATTCTGTTTGAATTATATAAATGTTTAGAGTACACTAGAAATATAAAGGGTTTTCCAACAAGAGGTGTTATTTCGGTATTCAAAGAAAAATGCCATTTTTTGAGATAAATGATCGGATGTTTATTTCATAATAAAGAGGAAGGTATGTCGTTAATAATGAAAAACAAATCAGCCAAATGGCCACCACGACCACGCTTACAGGACCATATCCTTTTCATGAAATTTTCTATAACCAAATCGAAAAACCGCTGCCCTGTGTCCTCGATAGCCTCACGAATTCTATCTTTGAGATCTTGAATCGACGCTGGGCTGTTGGCGTAGACCTTATCTTTCACGTGGCCCTAAAGGAAGAAGTCGCAAGGTGTTAAATCACAAGATCTCGGTGGCCAATTGTGATCACCTCTTCGAGAGATAACACGGCCCGGAAACTGTTCCCATAACAGAGCAATGGTTTCGTTGCTTGTGTGGCACGTAGCGCCGTCTTGTTGAAAGTAAACGTTGTCCAGATCAATACCATCCAACTCCGACCATAAAAAATCATTAATCATCTCTCGATAGCGCAATCCATTCACCGTAACTGTTGATCCAACCTCATTTTCGAAAAAGTAAAGTCCAATGACCCCGCCGGACTATAAACCGCACCAAACAGTCACACGTTGAGGATGGAGAGGCTTCTCAACAATAACTCTTGGGGTTTCCGAGCCCCAGATGCGACAATTTTGCTTTTTGACGTATCCACCGAGGTGGAAATGGGCCTCATCAGTCAAGATGATTTTTCGATGATTTTCGATTTTTCGAATTTTAATAATTTCAATGCGTTGTTGAATCGTGTATCGTTCCATTTTTAGTAATGGCGTAGTTTCTACTTGTCAAATGTCCAAGAATAAAAGCTTCAAAAGTGACAGCTACCGAAATACCGGGTGATTCAAAATAACACCTCTTGTTGGAAAACACTGTACCTCCAATCATCCATTCCATTGACTGTATTTTTTAAAATGTCCTCCGAAAGTTTCAAGCTCTCTTTGCAAATGTTAGAAATATCCTGCTTTTCTGGCACAAAAGTCCTCCTTTTCGAAAGAATGTTATGGTAACCCTGTACAAGGCCAAATCTAAAGAAACATTTATATCTGGGGCAATATAGACCTGAACCGATTTTGACCAATTGCAGTAGGTTTCCTCCCTGTTTTGAAAGTGTTCTTTCTTGCCAAATTTCAGCAGGATCGGAGTGAAATGTTGACCTGTACTTAACGAACAACTTATGATGGACAGACAGACGGACTGCTAGTGATTCTGAGTCGAACAGTATATTTTACGGTGTGTCTACCTGTAGTATTTTTTACAAATCTGTCATGAAACAAAGTTAAAACCCCCTGTACCATAGTGGGGTGTATAATAACTAAGGCTGACGGCAGACCCAAAGCAAGAAGAAATTTTGTTGCGTGAGCGTACAGCGACTGAAAAGTGTTTTCTCATTGGAAAGTCATACCGATAGCAATAATTTCAGCAAGAGAGCGCGTTGTGAAGCCAAAGACAGTCAAATAGAAAGACGTGGAATTTTTCTCATCTGCAGTTATGAAGTATGTCTAACCGTAGGGATAACATAAAGCTCCCTTTAACAGAGGAAAACGAAATGACAAAAAAGGCAACTAAATGCATATTTGTTGTCCTTATAATTCCCTTTAATTTAACGTGCATCCCGGCATTATCGAACATATACTTCAAAATATAGTCCAAATATAAAAGGCACCTTTCAAGAAAACTGGAATTTTAAAGAAAAATATTTAAAAAAAAATTACTATACAAATTTTTTTAAATATTTTTTTCGTGTTTAGGACTCCATATTACACCAGAAAATGTTATGCGCAGCCCTTCGATAACAATTTTGTTGCATAGTGTTATTGTGAAATTTGGTAGGGAGAAGTATCTTGGCCCAGATATAAATGCTAGCATTTTTGAATGAAATCGAATCCGATTTATATGTTCCTTCTCATTTAGCCTCTAAGCCACATTTACATCTCATCATTATGAAATTTGACATAGAATCCAAGAACAAACACTAATAAGTTTGTAGAAAATTGGTTAACATTTCGATATAGCTCAGCTTATACATACATCTTTCGATTTTACAAATGTTACAAAAGCCCCATTTTCCAACCGAACTTCATGACATAAAGACTGCTTCTAGATGATTTAATTGGACATTAATATGTCACACAACAAACAAATTCACAAGTCATTGATTGACGCAGTGCATTGAAATGGTTTGTGTGAGTTTAGTTTTCATGTCCAACAAATTATAGTTATTTTAACAAATATGAGAAATGTTTCGTAATTCCAATGAGTGTTTAATATATTTGCATAGGTCATAGGGTTACAATTGCGAATAACTAATGCATGCTACAATTATCGGATACCTACTGTAATATTCAGTGAAAATTAATCCAACGAAGGCTGAATGTTGGTCAATGGACAAATTCTGTTTAGAACGAGCTGTTTAAAATATTTTTACATATGTATTTTGTCGTATATATTTAGATTTTATAGATTTATTACAACTACTTTTGATTTTTGAAGTGCAATTGTGTTTCTGTGGTTTCCTGGAATACCAACCTGTCAGAATTTTTCGATTTCGCGATTTTAGAAAAAAAAATTTCAGCTATTGATTGTCCAATATTTGGATACTTTTCCTACGCACAGCTATGCACATTTAGTATCAAATGTACTGCGGGAGAAAAAGTATGTTGGCACACTTGAATTTTTCAGATGTGCTGTTATTCCAGAAAACCACAGATGAATCATAACTAAGACCCCAAGTAAAGGATTTTCCAACAAGAGGTGTTATTTTAGTATTCAAAGAAAAATGCAATTTTTTGAGATAAATGATCGGATGTTTATTTCATAATATAGAGGAAGGTATGCCGTTAATAATGAAAAACAACATCAGCCAAATGGCCACCACGACCACGCTTACAGGACCATATCCTTTTCATGAAATTTTCCATAACAAAATCGCAAAGTGGCTGCCCTATGTCCTCGATAGCCTCTCGAATTCTATCTTTGAGGTCTTGAATTGACGCTGGGCTGTTGGCGTAGACCTTATCTTTCACGTGGCCCCAAAGGAAGAAGTCGCAAGGTGTTAAATCACAAGATCTCGGTGGCTAATTGTGATCACCTCTTCGATAGATAACACGGTCCGGATACTTTTTCCCGTAACAGAGCAATGGTTTTGTGACTTCTTGTGTGGCACGTAGCGCCGTCTTGTTGAAAGTAAACGTTGTCCAGATCAATACCATCATTAATCATCTCTCGATAGCGCAATCCATTCACCGTAACTGTTGGATCAACCTCATTTTCGAAAAAGTAAGGTCCAATGACCCCGCCGGACTATAAGCCGCACCAAACCGTTACACGTTGAGGATGGAGAGGATTCTCAACAATAACTCTTGGGTTTTCCGAGCCCCAGATGCGACAATTTTGCTTGTTGACGTAGCCACCGAGGTGGAAATAGGCCTCATCAGTCAAGATGATTTTTCGATGGAATTCCGGATCATTTTCATGCATTTCAAGGACCCAATCAGTAAAGGCGCGACGTTGTTGATGATCGGCCGGCTTGAGTTCTTGTAAGCCTGAACATTATAAGCCTTAATACCCAAGTCTTTATGCAAGATACGGTGTAATGATGTTTGTGGAATGCCCAATTCCAAAGAACGACGAGGAATGGACAAACCTGGATTTTCTTCAACACTTTGGGCTACAGCAGCAATATTCTCAGTTGTTCGGTCCGACAAGGTGCTTCACGACGACCCAAAAATGCTTTGGTTTTGCGAACTGTGACTGCAAGATTTTCACCATTTTTGTAGTGAATTTTAATAAATTCAATGCGTTGTTGAATCGTGTATTGTTCCATTTTTAGTAATGGCGTAGTTTCTACTTGTCAAAGAATAAAAGCTTCAAAAGTGACAGCTACCAAAATACCGGGTGATTCAAAATAACACTTCTTTACTTCACATTAAATAAAAAACTTTTGAATTTCATTAACAATAAGTGTGTTTTTTTTTCAAAGAATCATATCACTCTTATTGGAAAACCCTGTACATTACTCACAAACTTAGGTTAGTAGAGTTACTACAACTTTCGAAGGTCTTATCCCGGGACATAGGAGTTTCGTTAACTTCTATACAGACGGTTCCAAACTCAATACCAAGTAGGCTTTGGTGTCTTTTCTGAGGAACTTAGCTATCAACTTCTTGGGGATTTAGTTAACTTGGCTGATGTTGGAATACGCCAAAACCAAATTGGTTCAAAAGGAAGGGGCTATGGATAGCTTATTTTTTCCCTTGCGTCCCGATGGTAACACAATGGATGCCTACACAACACTACAGCTTTCGAAGATCTTATCCCGGGGCATAGGAGTTTCGTTAACTTCTATACAGACGGTTCCAAACTCAATAACCAAGTAGAGTTTGGTGTCTTTTCTGAGGAAAGCTATTAACTTCTTGGGGATTTAGTTAACTGGGCTGATGTTGGAATCCGCCAACATTTGAACTTTTTGAAGAAACCAAATTGGTTCAACGGGAGGGGCTAGGGATAACTTATGTTTTCCCTTACGTCCGTATGGTAACACAATGGACTGTATAGTCTAAGTGAGTCTGTTTTACAGGCTGCCACTCTTAACCTAACCCACATGTTATACCCTTTTTGTTTTCAGAGCCATGATGGAATATTTTCACCAGAAAAAGTTTCTTAAAAAAAACTGAATATCCCATAACCTTCCTGCATGTGCTAACTAAATTTTCAAATATGGCTAATCGTATAAAAGACCTTAACAATTTTAGTTTACTATACAGCACTATATTTATGGTACTATACGTATGTCGTTCTCACAAACTTGTACAGTATGATGACGGTACAGCGGAACACAAGTACAGTTCCCAGTGACACCTTTGCACCTGAGACAAGAGTTATCATAAATTGTTATCACTCATTTTATAGTACACTATGTATAGAAGATAACATTTGTGCCTTTTTGTTTGTTTGTATGTAATTATTAGTTAATCGTTGATGATAAAATGTTCCTTTATTATTGCTTATATCAATCAAATCTGAATCAAATCTAATTTGCGATATGACGATATGGATGGCAGTTCAATTAATTCATATGTATCATCTGTCTCAGGCGCAATACGTAAATGTGTTAATTTTACCTTAGGCATGGCAACTGAAAGTCAATTGTATCCAAGGAATTAAGCTTTTTGCCCAATGCCTTCCTATCATTACATTTTACAATCAGTTTGATAAACATCGTTTTTTATTTTATTACAACGACTGCAGAAAAGCCGAAATGAATTTGTAAATAACACTACGCAACAACATTTTTGTCGAATGGCTGCGCATAACATTTTCTGGTGTAAAATGGAGTCCTAAACACGAAAAAATATTAAAAATGAAAAGACCGAAATAAAAAAAAACGAAATTTTTTTATGTTGAATTTTTTATCAATTTATTTTTTTTTTAATATTTTGTTTTTAATCGACGGCCTTCGACAGTCAAAATCAGGGAAATTAACTTTAAAATACAAACAAAAAACAAATTATACAAACATGTTTAAAATACAAAAATATTATCACAATAATTACATTTAGAACAGAAACTATCGACTACATCTTAACAGAGTTAACGATTAACTAACAAATTATTTTCTTCGTCCGTATTTTTCCACTAAATTTCTGTAAATCTGTGCCAATGGTCCGTGTCAGTTTTATAGTTCATTCTCTCAATCTTTGGTAAATTTATTACGTGTGACATTTCTAATGTGTATCTGCTTTTGTAATTTTTCTTCTGTGTCATAATGTCAACATCTTTCAAATTAGGCTTATGTCCCGTCAGAGTGCAATGTGCTACAAGTGCCATCTTTTGTTCTATAGGTTTGTCAGTGTCTTTCTGATCAGACCTGTGTCCGGATAGCCTAGTATTTAATTTTGATTTTGTCGTGCCAATATATTATTTCTGGCATATGTTGGTCTTGTCACCCTCACATTTAATCTCATAAACTACGTTAGATTTGTCCTCCTTTTTGACTTTTGATTTAGTGTTGCTGAAAAATTTGTTCACAGCATTGTACGTCCTTTGTGCTAATTGGAAATTGTCTTTATTGTATATGTTGCAAAATCTTTGTGAAAAGTTTGGAATGTACGTCAGTGGTTTGTACATCTTTGCTATAGCCTCTTTTGGATCATCTCGTTGTCGCTCCTTTACATGCCATATGAGTCCATCGATTGTTTTCTTCGGAAAGTCATTCATCTCTAAGATTTGTCGTATTTTCTCTTCGTTAGTTTTATGAAAGAGGGGTTCACTGATGCTGAGTAACCTCTTGAAGAAGTTGGTCGCTGTATTTATTTGCGTAGGAAGACACGTTTTAACTGCAGCAAATGCACTAATCCTGTGTGCCAACAACATTCTAAAGTTGATTATACTTGTTTTTCATGCATTCCACAAAATGAATAAAAAATATTTTTTTTTACATTTGGTCTAAAGATCAAAATAATATACGAACATACTTAGAAATTCAAAGTTACGGTACCCTTTTTGCCATACAAATGCATGAAAACGTATAGGGGTCTGGTCAGGCACATGTATGTGTATGGAAGTATGTTTAATTAACGCTCAAAAACGATTTTCGTTCCTGGCCAGAACCATTTTTTGGAAGGCGCCTTTAATTTTTGGACCATATTCATATTATTGAAGTATATGCTCGATAATGTTGGGATACACTTTAAATTAAAGGAAAGACTACAAATGTTGGTAATGGAAGCTTAGGAACTGTTGTTAAAACAATTAAAATTTTATTTTTGTTTAAAAAATCCTTTTTTGCTGGCAAGAAAAATCCATAAAAAAATAGAAAAAAATTCGCCAAAAATTTGAAGTAAATCTATGGATAAAATTAGAAATTATATCACTTTTGGTAGAAATAAGAGAATTTCAAAAAAATCGTTTTTTTACCACCAGTATTGTGAACATGGGTATATATATTAAATCATTTTAGCAATGTCCGTCAGCCTGTCCGTCTGGTTGTTGCGCACTATAACTTTCGACAGGATTAACCGATTGACTTCAAATTTGGTATGTGAAGTCAATATTTTTTTCTATCTCAGGCTAAAGTCAAGGATGGACTATGTTGGTCCACTCCTTCGAGTACCTCCCCCACGAATGGTCAAAATTTAGTGATGTATTGATTATCCCATAACTTATAAACTACTACCCAGAATCTTTCACAATTCCACACTTAGTATTAGGTTATTAATCGCTATCCTCATTTTGGTACTTCCCATGCAAATGGACCATTTCGCACAAAAAGTTAAAGGCTTATAAATTTGATTCCAGTCCATAGAAATACTTGAAATTTTGTGAAGTGTAATGCTTGAATAGTGCCTACAGTGCCGTGGAAAATGTACCATTTTTCACAAAAAGTTAACGACTTGTAACATGGGTTGCTGCACAAACAAACACTTGAAATTTTGTAGAGTGTAATGCTTTAATAGTACCTACAGTCCCGTAAAAAATGGATGAAGTTACCGCGCCCCTTTTGGTACCTCCCATACAAAAGGACCATTTTTCACAAAAGGTTACTTATAACTTTTTCCAGCTTATAACCTTGATTCCAGTCCATACAAATACTTAAAATTTTGTACAGTGTAATGTTTTTATAGAACCAATAGTATATTGAAAAATGGGCGTTACTGCCACACCATCCCAAACAAAATTGCCAAAATAAAATATATGAAATTTTTTTTTTCAATTTCCCTCTTTTACAATATGGGTCATAATTTATACATCTATCCGTATTTTTTTCACGGTTTTCTTGTTTACGATTCTATTTTTCAAAAAATGGAACAAACTATTTTTTTTGGAATTGTTTTCTATTTTTTTATGGATTTTTTCGATTTGTTCTAAATGTTTTAACGACAGTTTGACCTTTGTGTTAAATGGTATCTCGGCTTTATCGAACTTTTACTTAAAAAAAATATGGTTCAAATATGTACTAACGGTATCTTCCAAGAAAATATGGAATTTTTAAAAAAAATTTTACCATGAAAAATGTTTAGTTTTGGTTTCATAAAATAGTATGCCTCAATCTATACAAAAAACTTTTTAAGGTCCACAAAACAAAAACTTTTGTTGCATAGTGTAATTTCATACAGCTAATGAAATGGAAAAATTGGCAATGAATACTGTTTTATTCCATGTTTATAGTTTTGCTTCTGTTTTACATAACAGAAATTAAATAGATTTTTATAAACATTTGTAAACAGTGATGGATAAAAATATTCACTCGACCAAGTAAATATTTTAAACCTGCAATCATTTTCATGTAAACAATGATTGATAACTCTATCCAACAAAAATTATAAAAAAATCGAACCCACCAAAACATCCATAATCCATAAACTCGAAATTTTTGTTTAAGTAGGCAATTTAAGATCGCAAGTGTATATATATATATATATATATATATACTCGTACATCATTCAGTAACAAATCGCGCACTCATGTACATATATCCTGCTACCGATTTGGTCTTTTAGCGCTATATAAGCTGTATTTCACATTCAATCTTTTTGAAACTTAGGACGCTGGAGTTCTTTGATCCAAGGACCCACGAGTAGAGATACTTTTTTCAATAGCCTTTTTTGACAGATCACGTGTTAGTCGTGTCATGCTGTCGTGTTATTTTTGTTAAGTATTGTTTGGCATTTCATCATGGATAGACTTACGCCTGAACAACGTTTACAAATTATTCAGTTTTATTATGAAAATAATCGTTTGCCAATTGCGCTAAGAACATTTTTTTAAAATCCAAAAAAAAAAACACTTTCCAGTCGACCCACGACCTTGACACCCATGAGCAATATTTTAGCTATATTTTTGCCATTGACCGATTCCCGATCCGACGTACCGGAATCATCGGTCCATATTTCTTCAAAAATGATGCCGGTGAGAACGTAACCGTCAATGGCGACCGTTATCGTGCCATGATAACCGACTACTTGATGCCTAAAATTGAAGCTCGTGATCTCGGCGACATCTGGTTTCAACAAGAGGGCGCCACTTCCCACACATCGCATCAATCAATGGATTTATTGAGAGAACACTTCGGTGAGCAGATAATTTCATGTTTTGGGCCGGTCGATTGGCCACCAAGATCGTGTGATATCACACCGTTAGACTTTTTGCCTGTGGGGATATGTAAAGTCTAAAATTTATGCGGACAAAACCCGCTTCGATTCAGGCCTTGGAGAAAAACATCACGCGTGTCATTCGCCAGTTACCAGTCGAAATGCTCGAACGAGTCTTCGAAAATTGGACTCAACGGATAGACCATCTGAGACGTAGCCGCGGCCAACATTTGATAGACATAATCTTCAAAAAATAAATGCCAAAGAATGTTCTTTCAAATGATAATAAACATTCCCCGTTTAATTTGAATTTTCTGTGTTTTTTTTCTTTAAAGAAGTAGGGAACCTCGAAATGGATCACGCTATATTTAGTAGGGACATAAATACTGTTACAGAATTGAACACACCCATCACAACGTTGAGTACGAAACCTAACCTCTGTAGTTAGTTTGTAACAGGAATTCAAAATTGCTTCACCATGGAGTGGTCAGATAATGAGAACCGTATCGTTGTAATAGCGGTTTTAAAATATGGAATGAAAAAAAACAACATTTTCAAAACGCTCTGCCCGCTTGGGATTTGTCTCATGTTCATCTACCGGTACATACAACTGTTTGAGGAGACTCAAGATGTCAAAGACCGCCTTTGTACCATTCGAACGCCGCTGTACGAGTAGGAATTTGATTTCAACGACTGAGGGTTTTCGCGTATTTTCAGGCCGATTTTCCTGAATTTTTTGTAATTGTCACAATTAAAAACTAATATTAATCGATGAGTGCAAAAAAAGTTCAAGCTATGTTCGCCGAAAACTGTTTTTTCGCGTGTGACAATTCATACCTTTTCTTTCGTAACTGATGGATTTTTAAATTTCGGCCGAAAGACTTATTTTCGTAGTCAAAAATTCTTGGTCTTCTGAACGGTACCAAGTTTAGTTGGTATTTATGACACCAAATTTCAACTATATCGGTTAAGGACTCTCCGAGTTGGGTGGTGTTGAATTTTTATATTTTGTATTTAGACAATTGTGACCAGTGTTTTTGAAAATTTTTGCTCTTCAACATTTTTTTTTGGCATTTTTTGTCAAAACAGTACTTTTTATATTTTGTTCAAAATGAACTTAGGTCTTTTTCATGTCGGTTGCCCGTTATTATTTCGGTCTGTAATCGTTATGATTTAAACTGAGATACTCTCTCGGCTATAGACCAACCTGCTTCTATACAGTGATAGAAAGCAAGTATTTTACATGGCAAAATATATTGCAAGTATTTCATTGCGTGCCCACAGACTATATCATGATTTCTGGGGCGTGACCCCCGTCATCAGTAGTCTACATGGCAGGCTTTTCAAAAAAGCCTTTGATTGATGATTCGATAACCAAACTCTCAAAGCCTATCACGGGGCGACTCACACGAGCAAATGAGAATTGCACCCAAAGACTCACTTTTCGGCTATCGATCAAACAATCAAACACAATGAAATACTAGCACTTTGCCATGTCCACAAGAAATTCAATTAGAATTTACTTGTAGAAATCACTCACACATTAAGAGTAAAGCTTTATAGTAAAAAGCTTTTTTCTTATTGCTTTAAGTGTTTTGTTGTAATATTTATTTTACAACAAGTCAGCTGTGCCGTGCTTTTGTCCATGTCGGTTGCCCGTTATTATTTCGGTCTGTAATCGTTATGATTTAAACTGAGATACTCTCTCGGCTATAGACCAACCTGCTTCTATACAGTGATAGAAAGCAAGTATTTTACATGGCAAAATATATTGCAAGTATTTCATTGCGTGCCCACAGACTATATCATGATTTCTGGGGCGTGACCCCCGTCATCAGTAGTCTACATGGCAGGCTTTTCAAAAAAGCCTTTGATTGATGATTCGATAACCAAACTCTCAAAGCCTATCACGGGGCGACTCACACGAGCAAATGAGAATTGCACCCAAAGACTCACTTTTCGGCTATCGATCAAACAATCAAACACAATGAAATACTAGCACTTTGCCATGTCCACAAGAAATTCAATTAGAATTTACTTGTAGAAATCACTCACACATTAAGAGTAAAGCTTTATAGTAAAAAGCTTTTTTCTTATTGCTTTAAGTGTTTTGTTGTAATATTTATTTTACAACAAGTCAGCTGTGCCGTGCTTTTGTCCATGTCGGTTGCCCGTTATTATTTCGGTCTGTAATCGTTATGATTTAAACTGAGATACTCTCTCGGCTATAGACCAACCTGCTTCTATACAGTGATAGAAAGCAAGTATTTTACATGGCAAAATATATTGCAAGTATTTCATTGCGTGCCCACAGACTATATCATGATTTCTGGGGCGTGACCCCCGTCATCAGTAGTCTACATGGCAGGCTTTTCAAAAAAGCCTTTGATTGATGATTCGATAACCAAACTCTCAAAGCCTATCACGGGGCGACTCACACGAGCAAATGAGAATTGCACCCAAAGACTCACTTTTCGGCTATCGATCAAACAATCAAACACAATGAAATACTAGCACTTTGCCATGTCCACAAGAAATTCAATTAGAATTTACTTGTAGAAATCACTCACACATTAAGAGTAAAGCTTTATAGTAAAAAGCTTTTTTCTTATTGCTTTAAGTGTTTTGTTGTAATATTTATTTTACAACAAGTCAGCTGTGCCGTGCTTTTGTCCATGTCGGTTGCCCGTTATTATTTCGGTCTGTAATCGTTATGATTTAAACTGAGATACTCTCTCGGCTATAGACCAACCTGCTTCTATACTTGCTTTCTATCACTGTATAGAAGCAGGTTGGTCTATAGCCGAGAGAGTATCTCAGTTTAAATCATAACGATTACAGACCGAAATAATAACGGGCAACCGACATGGACAAAAGCACGGCACAGCTGACTTGTTGTAAAATAAATATTACAACAAAACACTTAAAGCAATAAGAAAAAAGCTTTTTACTATAAAGCTTTACTCTTAATGTGTGAGTGATTTCTACAAGTAAATTCTAATTGAATTTCTTGTGGACATGGCAAAGTGCTAGTATTTCATTGTGTTTGATTGTTTGATCGATAGCCGAAAAGTGAGTCTTTGGGTGCAATTCTCATTTGCTCGTGTGAGTCGCCCCGTGATAGGCTTTGAGAGTTTGGTTATCGAATCATCAATCAAAGGCTTTTTTGAAAAGCCTGCCATGTAGACTACTGATGACGGGGGTCACGCCCCAGAAATCATGATATAGTCTGTGGGCACGCAATGAAATACTTGCAATATATTTTGCCATGTAAAATACTTGCTTTCTATCACTGTATAGAAGCAGGTTGGTCTATAGCCGAGAGAGTATCTCAGTTTAAATCATAACGATTACAGACCGAAATAATAACGGGCAACCGACATGGACAAAAGCACGGCACAGCTGACTTGTTGTAAAATAAATATTACAACAAAACACTTAAAGCAATAAGAAAAAAGCTTTTTACTATAAAGCTTTACTCTTAATGTGTGAGTGATTTCTACAAGTAAATTCTAATTGAATTTCTTGTGGACATGGCAAAGTGCTAGTATTTCATTGTGTTTGATTGTTTGATCGATAGCCGAAAAGTGAGTCTTTGGGTGCAATTCTCATTTGCTCGTGTGAGTCGCCCCGTGATAGGCTTTGAGAGTTTGGTTATCGAATCATCAATCAAAGGCTTTTTTGAAAAGCCTGCCATGTAGACTACTGATGACGGGGGTCACGCCCCAGAAATCATGATATAGTCTGTGGGCACGCAATGAAATACTTGCAATATATTTTGCCATGTAAAATACTTGCTTTCTATCACTGTATAGAAGCAGGTTGGTCTATAGCCGAGAGAGTATCTCAGTTTAAATCATAACGATTACAGACCGAAATAATAACGGGCAACCGACATGGACAAAAGCACGGCACAGCTGACTTGTTGTAAAATAAATATTACAACAAAACACTTAAAGCAATAAGAAAAAAGCTTTTTACTATAAAGCTTTACTCTTAATGTGTGAGTGATTTCTACAAGTAAATTCTAATTGAATTTCTTGTGGACATGGCAAAGTGCTAGTATTTCATTGTGTTTGATTGTTTGATCGATAGCCGAAAAGTGAGTCTTTGGGTGCAATTCTCATTTGCTCGTGTGAGTCGCCCCGTGATAGGCTTTGAGAGTTTGGTTATCGAATCATCAATCAAAGGCTTTTTTGAAAAGCCTGCCATGTAGACTACTGATGACGGGGGTCACGCCCCAGAAATCATGATATAGTCTGTGGGCACGCAATGAAATACTTGCAATATATTTTGCCATGTAAAATACTTGCTTTCTATCACTGTATAGAAGCAGGTTGGTCTATAGCCGAGAGAGTATCTCAGTTTAAATTAGGTCTTTTTCTTTAAGAGCTTTGCGGTCGACTAATGATATGCGACCTGTTTATCTATCCAAATAAAGGTTTAATAAGACATAAATAAAGTTAAATACTGTCCGGAAACTTTTCCCGTAACAGAGCAATGGTTTCGTTGCTTGTGTGGCACGTAGCGCCGTCTTGTTGAAAGTAAGCGTTGTCCAGATCAATACCATCCAACTCCGACCATAAAAAATCATTAATCATCTCTCGATAGCGCAATCCATTCACCGTAACTGTTGATCCAACCTCATTTTCGAAAAAGTAAGGTCCATAACCCCGCCGGACCATAAACCGCACCAAACAGTCACACGTTGAGGATGGAGAGGTTTCTCAACAACAACTCTTGGGTTTTCCGAGCCCCAGATGCGACAATATTGCTTTTTGACGTAGCCACCGAGGTGGAAATGGGCCACATCAGTCAAGATGATTTTGTATCGTCGTTTTTTGATCGTTTTTCTATCGTTCGATGATCGTGTATCGTTCCATTTTTAGTAATGGCGTAGTTTCTACTTGTCAAATGTCAAAGAATAAAAGCTTCAGAAGCTACCAAAATACCGGGTGATTCAAAATAACACCTCTAGTTGGAAACCCGTATATTTTAAACTGAAAACGCATTTTTAATTTCATTTGTAAAAATGGTGCAGCCGTATGAACGGGTTTTGATTTCGTTTGTAAAATTATTACACTCCGCAAATGGCTAATGTTGGTATAGGTTTTACTCAACGCACGATTTTTGATCGATTGTGCCGATGCAAAATGCGAAATTAGCAGAGGGTGCAGGGGGAGTTTTTAAAATGTCACAACATTATGGGGTGACATTATTTTTCAGAAACGAAATCACCATTAGTAGGGACATAAATACTGTTACACACATTTTATGCAATAACATTAAAATTAATGAATGCTTTTGGACCAAATTGTTTGTATATATTTATTGATATATATTATAAACAAAAAGCAGGCATTCATTCGATATGTTCGCTTTTAGCCTTCACACATGCCTTAAGTCGCTCTGGCAAATCATCAATAGCCGCACGCACCTCGTCCATTGGAAAAGTGTTCACAGTACGAATCAAAGCAGTCTTAAGCGAATTGATCTTGGGGTATCTTTTGTGGCAGACCATGTCCTCTGAAACGCTACACAATTTGTAATCCAGTGGGTTTAAATCAGCGCTTCCAGAGGGCCATTCTTCAGCTGAAATGAAAGCTGGAAAATTGTTTCGAAGCCATGTCTGGGTCGTTTTAGCCTTATGGGGAATCAGTTCAGATGCTTCCTTAGACGAGCATACACCCTATCATTTTGTTTGTTAAATTTTTCTTGCACGGTAAACATTTTTTCATCAGTAAACAAGATTTTTCTCTGCAAGTTATCAGCGTGCTTCACCAAAAGACGTTTACATTTTTCTTTCCTATTTTTTTTAAAGCTGTGATGTCCAGTATGGCGTTTGAAAGCCCCAAGTTAGAGTTTTTTTTTTGATAGTTCAATTCATGGATTTTTGCGTAATATTCATCTCATGGGCCATGATTTTCTGTTTTCGGTGAGGATTGTGCAGAATTCTTGACTTGACGGCTTTGATGCCCAGCGGGCGGAGCGTTTTGAAAATGTCCCTTTTTTTATTACACACACTAAAGCGCTATAACAGCGATACGGTTCTCATTGTCTGACCACTCCATAATCCACGTGGTATTAATAGGGTATGTTCAATTCTACTATTCGTATAGGTGTGTTCTATGTTGTACCTGTATTTATGTCCCTACTAAGTATAGTGTGCTATCCTCATCCTTGGCCTTCCTTACACGCTTCACTTAATGTATAGTCTGAAGGACAATTTCCCAACTGGGATTATACCTACAAATTTCGCACTTTCAGAAAAGACCAGCTCAGTTGCATTGAGCCGAGGATCAATTAGAGTTCTTTTAAGTGATCGCTCTTTTTAGTTCAGTTCAATTGAGTGAACTAGTGAACTGCTCTGTTCATTTAGTTCACCAGCTCACTTCAGCTCATCAGCTCTTTAACTCACCAGCTCATTTTACGATACTTAATCAGATCTTTCGTTCAGATCACCAGTTCAAATCAGCCGTTACTAAAGGAATCAGATTGGAACATGAATGGAATGATTTGAATATACATAGAAAAGAAAAATCCTACATTCATGATGACATCAAATTGGAAACAACACATAACAGCTGAGAGACGGAAATGAGAAGAGTGGACGAAATGACAGGGTTGAACTACTGAGCTGAAACGAACGAGTTGTGTGAACTAGTTCGTACCGTTCAGTAAAGTGACCCGTTAATTTGTACTAGTTTGTTCACGAACTACACAACTCTAGGATCAATACATCAAATTATTTTATCATCTTTGTAGGCTTTTTTTTCTCTAAAAGACTAAAGTTTGCAGAATATTGTCCATGACTGTATGTTCATTATTGTTTAATTTCTGAAGTAGGTAGGTAGGTAGCACAGTCAAATATTTTTTTATTTATAATTTTCTTATAGTCATGCTGAACACGTTGTTTCGTTTATTTATTTATTATAACGTCATCATCACAATACACATGCGGAACGTTGTATTGAAAGATAACAGTGAGAGGGCCCCGGAAATGTTGATATACCTTTACTTTATACATCATTGAAAGTGTGGCCTAAGGCCCTATGAATGTTTTAGCAAATCGGTTTTGCAACATTTTCCAAGGACCTACATAAAAATATTAAAGGCACAACAAAACACATATTACCGTAAAAAGGAGATCTTGAAGATGGCGTTAAATTAACTGTAAATCTATGAATTATATAAAGAGTTCTCTAATGCAATAATAAGGAGCCTAGAATTGAATTAACATTAAGATGAAAATAAACCTAAAAGGCCTTATTCATAAAAACTTAATGCAAGTTTGAGCAAGGCTTAAGTAGTGCTAAAACGTTCCTCAAACCTTCTTTAAATTTTTATGGATAAGGCCCTTATATTTTAATACAAAAGTTAGACCCCTCGATATTGTAATATGATTGGAATATACTGAGGAAATTCGTGTTTAGAACCATTTTTCCATAACTGTTGAGGTTTAAAAAGATCATAAATAACATAGTACAACACATGATTTTGGGACTCAATTCTGAGAATTGGACGCTCAATTAATAATTTAATGCCATACGATTCTTTTTGATTATGGTGGATTTTTAGCATTTTTCTATATGTTAACACGGTTATATCTCGGTATGCCGTACGGAATATCTCTTTCGTGTCTGAAGCAAAATTGTAGATGTTGAATAGAAGAAAAAAATGCGGTACAAACCTACCGAAAAAAGTGCATCCAGTGCCTTAGAAATCTCAAGCTTGTTAATTTTTACCTTTTTCCCCCTATGTTTTAGAGTTGTGTAGTTCGTGAACGAACTAGTTAAATTGAACGGGTCACTATACTGAACTGAACGAACTAGTTCACACAACTCGTTCATTTCAGCTCAGTAGTTCACTATGTTTTTTCTTCAACCATATCATTTCGTTCTCTCCTCTCAGCTTTTATGTGTTGTTTCCAGTTTTATGTCATCATGAATGTATGATTCTACCTATACAAACGTATTTGTATACGTTTTTCAACTCATTCCATTCATATTCCAATCAGATTCCTTTAATAGCGTCTGATTTGAACTGGTGATCTACTGAACGAAATGTACTGTTTAAGTTAAGTGAGCTGATGAACTAAAGAGCTAGTGAGCTGAAGATCTGGTCAGCTAAAGAGCCGGTGAGCAAAAGAGTTGGTATGCTAAAGTGAGCTGTTGAACTAAATGAACGAACTAGTTCACTTTAAAAAAGAGCGATCACTTAAAAGAACTATAGTGCCCAACTCCACTATGTTTCACCTTTTCTGCTCAATAACTGGATTCCAAATCCACAAATATGTTATTTTTTTTCTTTATAAACTTTATTTTGCACGTAAATACAAATTCCAATTCATATTACAGCTATGCTTAAACAGAAAATATGAGATTGTTTTAAGTCCACTTCCCTTTTCTTCCTTTAATTGACGGAGTAGGCTTCATGAAGGAACAAGAAGAGCAATTCAGAGTCCACGCACATTTATGACCACCATTTCCTATTTAAAATATAGAAAATGTGCTAAAGATCCAGCTTCAGCAAAAAAATTCCTATGACCATTAAAGAATTATCTGAACCAACTTGACTAAAGGAATGATGCAGAAGTTCTTTTTTTGGACTACTTTCACGTCCAATTCTCAGAATTGAAATGAACTGAAAAATGCTGTACTGTGTAAGCAGCGCTCAACAAGCCGATCCACTGGCTTAAGTGAATGTCCATGGACGTTAAAACGTCTCCTCTTTTTCAATCTAACCTATACTGGGGAAATTCGCGTCTAGAACCGATACATTACAACATCTGACTCATCTCAGAGGATATGACTGCAAGAAACTGAGGGAATTCGTGTCTAGAGCTGGTTTTCTTTAACTCTTGAGGTTTAAAAAGATCATAAATAAGGAGCGCACAACAGCCCGATACACTGGTTTAAGTGTATGTCAATGGACATAATACGTTAAAACGTCTCATCCCTTCAACCTAACCTAAGACCATTTTCTAAAGATTCCATTTGAAATTTAAAACTTATATGTATATAGAAATTCAAAAGACAATAAATAAAGACAAAAGAATTGCGATTCAAAAAATTCTATTTAAAATAAAACAATACATACCATTTTAAAAATTATAATTGTTCTTCAAATTCCAAATTAAATGCAAACAATTTTGTTTGAAATGTGGTTAACTTCTTGAATTACATTAGTATTGGAATGATTTTTTTAATTTTAATTGACATATTTTGAATTTCTATCGATAGAATTTTCGATTTTTTTTTAATTTTTTTATTATGTTATTCTGATATTATTTGAAATTTAATTGATTTGAGTCGATGAAAAAGTTTATCGCTCCAATACTCAGGTAAAGGTTAATATTCAGTTTTTGATTTAATTTAGAACGACAACCTTGTCTTATGTACATTTGTATTTACATATGTATATACGTACTTATTTTGGGGGAAATTACCTAAATGTATTCATTTTGCGCGTTCACACAATTTGCATATTATTTTGCATTTTTATTTACAGTAAAAAATGTATGCAAAGGCCCTCTTTTTGGCAGACCTGTAATGGTCACATTTGCGAAAAGACTACTTAATTTACATACATATAAACATTCCAGTTTAAGAACACTTACTAAGGCTACTCGGCTTATTTTCCCTTTGCGTTTATTCATGTGTATATACATACATATGTACATACATATGTATGTATTCGACGACGAGTCAGTCTTATGTACATATGTGAGCATTTATTAGTTTATTTTTTTTGAAATATTTTTTCGATAGATAAAAGCTAGACATACACTCTATGTCCAGTCAACCGGCAGTACGACACGCCATACGATCAAAGTCCACTGAAAATTAATTCAACAAAAGAAATTGAACGTTTATGAGAGTCCAAAAGCAAGCACAAGTGGTGGTGGAGGTGGTCGAAAAGAAGTGATGAAGACAAGATCTTCGTTTGAAACATAACGAAAAGATCGTTCGAAAAAAGAAGCAAAACGATTACATGCCATAATGACTTAATGAATTGGAAAAGTTCTAAAATTACCCAATAGATTGTTAGCAATGTTTTGTACTTCACTCAACGCTAATTCGTGCAAAAAAGTCACATTTTTGTGATTTTATGATGACACCGTTAAAATCCCCATATTAAAACCTGTGGTATATTTGAAATAAATAGTCTTAGTGTGTTTGAAATATTTCATTTGTGTGTTTCTCAAAACCCTAACAAATTGGGATTTGAGCAAAACAAAAGAATTTACATTAGACTAAGCAACCGCGCCTCATACATGACTCAGTGCATCAGAAAAACGCATTTCCCACAACCCACGTTTTCAAAGTCGGTGCCCCTCGTAACAAAAAAACTACTGCACCAATACCTTTGAAATTTTGAACAATATTTGTATACCTAATTTACGAGGTAACGCTGGTGAGTTCCTTTTTCAAATTTGGTGATATTTTGTATTCTAAAATAACCAATTAGTCGATTTTTTCTCGAAAAAATCGAGGTTTTCATTTCAAAGATTTACTTGAGATTTACTTGAGGAAAACGATTATCTAACGAGTTATGAGGGGCACCGCAATTGTACTTTTTTCGAGACCCTTCCGAATAATTGCTGTAGTTGACATTTTTTTTTTAAACATTTCTTCATGAAAATTTTACACATTATTCTTCGAAGGTTATACATACTTTCATGTACCTTTGGATTTAATCAAAAGTAGAGTAGAGAATATAGCAACGACAGCTTTTATGAGGAAACTAACCTAAAAAAGTTAAATTGCGGTGCCCCTCATAACTGGATACCGGATCATTTTATAAGTGAAGACGGATTAAGTTCGGCCATACATCTCATATATCCTTCACCATGGATCACATGGGAATGGTTTCGGATACAAATATGCTCATTATACCAAATTTCAGCCCAATTCGTTGAAATTTGAGGTTTTTGTGGCGTTACGAAGACAAATCTAGAGGGATCTTTGTATGTGGGCTATATCAAAACATGGACCTATGACTACCGTTGTTCATGTGAAGGATTCCGGGTATAAATGAACACCAGTTAGCAATTTTCAGCCCGATCTGTTGAAATTTGAGGTCTCTGTGGCGTTAAGAAGTCAATCAAATTAAAAAATTGACCAATAGGGCCCATTTTCAATCCCAACATACCTGCAGATATAAGAAGTATATGTATGTACCAAATTTGAGCAACCTAACTCAAGTATTATAAATAGATTGTAGCGTGATTACACCGGACGGACGGACAGACGGACATGGCTAAATCGTCTTAGAATTTTACGACCAAAAGGGGTGTGGCAACTTCGCTAATTTTTCTTGAGGTGTTAGTGACAAATACACTAATACTATTTGTGAAATTTCAGATGATTAGAGTAAGTAGTATAGAAGTTATTAAAGAATCAACATTTCACTAAATGTTAACCCTATATATAGGGTGATCCAAGTAGAGATACTTTTTTCAATAGCCTTTTTTGAAAGATCACATGTGAGTCGTGTCATGCTGTCATGTTATTTTTGTTAAGTATTGTTTGGCATTTCATCATGGAAAGACTTACGCTTGAACAACGTTTACAACGTTTTGACAACAAATTGGCAGATTAATTAGTGTAATGTTATAACGGGTGATCCAAGTAGAGATACTTTTTTCAATAGCCTTTTTTTGACAGATCACGTGTGAGTTGTGTCATGCTGTCATGTTATTTTTGTTAAGTGTTGTTTGGCATTTCATCATGGAAAGACTTACGCCTGAACAACGTTTACGCGTGTCATTCGCCAGTTACCAGTCGGAATGCTCGAACGAATCATCGAAAATTGGACTCAACGGATGGACCATCTGAGACGTAGCCGCGGTCAAAATTTGATAGACATAATCTTCAAAAAATAAATGCCAAGAATGTTCTTTCAAATGTTAAAAAACATTCCCCATTCAATTTGAATTTTCTGTGCTTTTTTTCTTGAAAAAATAGGGAACCTCGAAATGGATCACGCTTTATAAGCAGTGGACCAATATGGCTCATCTTTGAGCTTAGCCGTAAATAGAGAAAAATATCACCGCACACCAAATTTGAAGTCAATCGGTTAATCCTTTCGCGAGTTATCGTGCGTACCAGCCAGCAGACAGACGGACGGACGGACAGACGGACATTGCTCAAATGACTGAAAATTACTCAAATCGAATTTCCGCCAAACATACTTGGGGTCTTAGGTCACTCCTTCGATGTGTTACACTTTTGGCTCGTAGCAAATGATATACACCCTCCTCTCTAAGGTGAGGGGATAAAAATGCAAAAAAAAAGTTTATAAACGTTACACCCCCCTTAATGATTGCCCCACATACCATCAATTATTATTTTATTTTTTTTACACCAAAATTTCTGATTTCTATTATTTAATTTTATACTTGAAATAAAATTAATAAATAGAAAATATTTTTAAATCGATTGGAAATTATTTACGGTCTTTGCGTAACGGGTATGACAAATCTTAGAATGCAAATTCTATCGTAAATATTGCAATGATACTGAAACGTTATACTATATATAACCTTGACCAAACTTACACAAATTATGATATAGTATAGGCATGTCTACATAAAATGCATTAAATTAAACATTTTGTATATTTTCCGTGTCGGGTGTGACAAAAAAAACACGCCAAGTTACAAAACCGATAGCAGGCACTGAATATTTTCCAAAAGGGGACCTGGAGCATGTGGGCATGCCTCTAGCGACCTGCAAGCTCCTCTTGGGGGAGCGCACTTACGGCTACAAATGACAGGTGGTCACTAGTCAGGAACTGCATACATTCTAAGCTGATGTTACACGGCCTAGACTCAAAACGCACCAAAACACAACTGTCTCTGTCGAGAACGGACGTCTCACTTATCGTGTCTGCCATGACGGGTCACTGTCTTAGTGGACGGCACGCAAAGAGATTAAAGGTATTGCATAATGACTTTTGCAGAAGCTGTGCAGACGAACAGGAGGAGGAATCAGTAGAACATCTTGTGTGGCTATCCATAGAAAGCGGCGTGCAACCTTAGGCTTTTATTTCTTTGGTGAGTTAGCTAACTTGACTGATGTTGGAATCCGCCATCTTTTGAGCAATAAAATTGGTTCAAAGGGGGTAGGGGACTAGGGATAACATGTTTTCTCGTACGTCCCTGTGGTAAAATAATGGACTGTATAGTCTAAACGAGTCTGTTTTACAGACTGCCTCTCTTAACCTAACCTATGTAATGCATATATTTTCTTCGGCTTGGTCTTATTTTATTCATAGCCTATCAGATTTTGCAACAAAATACAAATAAAAATATAATATTTATGGATATTTCGATGTTTTTGTGAAGATTTTACTCAAAAATATTAAAATTTTCTTAAAAGATAGGATTAGATAGGATTATTTAACCAATACTGAACCAATTCGGACAAGTTGTTCTAGATTAATGCTAAAATATATGGTTCAAACTCTCTATTTTTGCATATCACGGTTTTTCGCGAAAACTATATAGGATGAGAAGTGTATTATCCCATATATCCAAATCGATTGCAAAACGCTGCGCCGCAGCAAAAACTTTTTATTTTTGTTGAGCTGTGTTATAAATATTGAACAAATGTAATAAAAAATACACGCTTTTTCATTGAAAAATTAAAAATATTTTTTGAAATTGCACTACGCAAAACCATACAGCCGAAATATGAGAATTAAAACTGAAGCTTTGTAAACATACGAAAGGAAAGCATATTTATGCATATGCAAAAAATCCCGGGAATTCACGTACAGATTTCCCGTAAGTGTGTCGTCAAAAAAACACAAAAATGTGTTTTTTTGCACGAATTAACGTTACCCCCTTAAACAATTTTAATTTATAACTTTTGATTCTTTGAATGAAAAATAACTGTTTCAAAAAGTTTTTAATTATTTTAATTTTTCGAAAATTTTCTTATGATTATTGGTGAAAGTTATATTTCCTGTGTTTTTCAATGAAACGATGAATAACCCATTTTTTTAAATTATTGAATTTTTAATAACAACGTTTATTTCTATTCTCAAATTTCTTTCTTTCTTACCTTTAGTTTCATTTTTGTCACTATTTTACACTGATAAGATTATCACGTTATTTTTAGTTAATGGTAATTGCAAAATTGAAACGGGAAATTGTTTGTTGCTAATTAAAACAACAAATTATTAGTTCTTGATATAAACAAAACATTCTATGTTTGCACTGTTTATTTTGAAAGTTGCGTATTTCTGTTTTACTCGATTCAACATTAGAAAAAGGTCGTTAATAAAACAAATGTTCACTTACTATAGGAACATTGAAGTCTTGAGATGACCTGCATTTAATTAATGTAATATATTATTCATATAGACTTTTAATGATAATACGTACCTACTCTTGGCTCAAAAACAGAATGGCGTTTACGCCACTTTCAAAATAAACAGTTCATATGTATATTTGTGCGTTGTATACATACGAGTACATACTTTTTTATTGCTAACTATTAGTAATTGTATGGGGAAGAATGCACGATACATCTTCCGCCCCCTCATTTGATAGCATGTTTATCTTTATATACATATATATGTATGTTCATACGTGTATATATATGTTTATTGGTTATGCATAAGTTTTACGCTTTTGGATCTACAATTTAACAAATTAGAATTATTATAAAAAATATTGAAATGTTTTCAATGAAATTGAAAGCTTATACGTCATAGCGCGTAATTGTTATGAATCCGTAACGAGAACACAAATTATTCACACATTCACCGGTATTTTAGTTCAAATGATTGATTACACTATGCAACAAATAGTGTTTTTTGTGCCCGAGACCTTAAATTTTTTTTGTGTAGATTGAGGCATACTATTTTATGTTACCATACAAGTAATTTTTTTATGGTATAGTTTTTTTAATTCCAATTTTCATGGAACGTACTATTCGTATTTGGTGCATATTTTTTTAAGTGTAAGACCGATAGAGACGTGATTAAAGAATATTATGAGGGTAACAAATGTTGAGTATATCACTTTCAGGTATAGAGAGTGGTTTAGTAATATTTTATTTCATTCAAATCGTGTTTTTCTGCCACAAAAAAGCCTTAAAAAATATAAAAACAAGTAAGAAAGTTCAATCGGGTAAACCGACTTAAGAATCCCCTCACCTTGAGTCCCAAGAAATTTTCCTAGATTTATTTATTTTTTTATTTTAATAAAACTATTATCAACTTAAATTGCATTTAATAACTTTAAAGTACGTGCTGGTATTACAGTTATAAGCTGTTAACTTTAGGTGCAAAATGGTCAATGGTCAATTGTGTGGGAGGTACAACATGGGGCGGAACAATAATGTAAATTTTTTACCGGACTGTTGTTACCATTAAAATATTACACTGTAAAAAATTTTAAGTATTTTTATGCACTGGTATTAAAGTTATAAACTGTTAAGTTTTGGTACAAAATAATCCATTTGTGTGGGAGGTACCAAAAGGGGCGATGACGCCCATCTTTCACTTGACTGTAGGTACTATAAAAGCATTGCACTGTACTAAATTTGAAGTATGTCCCTTAGGGCGGGTCGATTTAAAAGTCGCCCATTGCTCAGTGAAAATCGTATTCTAGGGATCAAAATAAGAAACTTTGCCGAAGGAACCATACCTCTAAGAGGAATTCTGATGTCCCGGAAAAAATTCCACTTTGACCCACTTAGAGTGCTCCAATTCGAGTGCTCAAAAAAATCACCATTTTTTGGCACTTTACATGACAAAATCAGCGAAACTGATTTTTTTGAAATGTTTGTATGGTGAACCCCCAGGGGGTTCCAGGGGGTGTGCCACTGGCATGGGTGGGTCGGGCCTCCAAAGTTAGTGGGTGTCGGTCATACATTTGGACTCGATTGGAGCACTCTAAGTGGGTCAAAGTGGGATTTTTCAAAATTTGCCCTACCCAAAAGTTCGACCCAAATTCCGGGACATCAGAATTCGTTTTAGAGGTATGGTTCCTTCGGCAAAGTTTCTTATTTTGATCCCTAGAATACGATTTTCACTGAGCAATGGGCGACTTTTTTTTGCCTCCCCACAAATCGACCCGGCCTAATGTCCCTCCTTCGATGTGTTACACTTTTGGTCCGTAGCAAATGATATATACCCTCCTCTCTAAGGTGAGGGGATAAAAATGCAAAAATTTTGTTTATTCCATTTCTTGAAAACTAGCATCCTAACGAAGAAAACAATGCCTATAAGAAAAAATATACGAATAAATGTATAAATTATGACCCATATTGTAAAGCAGGGGAAATTAAAAAAAAATAATTTTTCCTTTCGGAGCGTAGTGCATTATACTTTACAGAATTTCAAGTGTGTGTGTGCGCAGGAATCGAAGTTATATGCCGTTAATTTCACTGTGCAACAGTGAAAAAATACACAGACTTAACAGTATAGTTTCGACTCTATTACCAAAGGGTAGTAGTCGTTTTGGAGAAATTGGTGACATATTTTGTATGGGTGAAAAAAAAGGTGTCATCACCTTTTGTCCAACAACTAATTCAGACTTGGTGATACCGCTTAAATATATTTGGCAATAATGTAGCTACGAATATGCTGAACAAAGTATGTTAACATTTTATGCGAAAAATAATTTTTTCCGCACTTCTTTTTGGAAAAGTTAAGGAAAAAATATTTATTTTTTCACATTTTTCAGCATAACATACAGGGACTCGTATTTTTTCACTAACAATATTTGGCAAAATTGTAGGTAAATCTTAAACAACTTTCGTGAACATATCAATACAATGTGAACGTGGGTAGGCACCATAAAAAGCTCAAAAAGTCCACATTGTATCTCAAAAATTTTACTCTAAAACAAAAATATTTTTTTTTTTGGTGTAGGGTATGTCTAGCCACTTTGTAGAAAATAGTAAGGCCATTATTTTTATGGAACATATTAACCATCTAGCTTTGCCTGGCCTGTTCGTGCAGCAATATTAGTCATACGACCTAGTGGCCGAAGCAGTACGTTTTTGGCTGGAATTTGAACGTTTTTTTTGGTTTTGGGTTAAAATTTTTGTAGAATATTTCTTCCCCGCCCTCCCCATTTTTAGGGGTGTTTTTTACAATTTGTTAAAATAGGGCCACAGAATTAAAGTTATGTGGAGGAGACAGAGGGTTAATATATTCCCAACAAATATTGGCCGTACTTTTTTCTACAAAGTTGATGAACATACCCTGGTCTTTTTGAGCTATTTAGGGTGCCTAGACACGTTCACATTGTATTGATATGTTCACAAAAGTCGTTCAGATTTACCGTGGCTACAATATTGCCAAACTTTGTTAGTGAAAAATTACAGGTCGTCTGTAAGCTATTCTGAAGAAAAGTGAAAAAATAATTTTTTCCCTTCACTTTTTCAAAAGAGTGCGGAAAAAATGTATTTTTTCGCATAAAATGTTGACATACATTGTTCAGCATATTCTGAACTACATTATTGCCAAATATTGTTAAACAGTATCACCAAGTCTGAATTAGTTGTTGGACAAAAACTTTTTCAAGGGGCCCACTGATTTTAAGAAACTTTTGAGGCCCATAAAAAAAATTTGTCACCAATTTCGGCAAACCAAGTGTAGGGTTATATACACGGAGGAAAATCACCATTTTTGATATGTTTGAATTGAAAGAAAATATATTTGGAAACGTATTTCGTAAATATTATATATTTGTTACCAAACAAATTTTATTTGAAAATCATGAAACTTTGTTTGGAACGCATATATTAATATATTAGAACAATATATATTTACGCACTGACTTTCACAAATAAAATATGTATTTACCCACAAACAAAGTTATTATTTAAGATGTTTTCCAAATATATTTTATTTAAAAATGATTTTTTAAACTTTACTGAATTTTTCGAATTTGAGTTAGTTTTTCCTAGATTATACTTAAAAATGTCTTTAGCAGCATTAGTTGTTTTTTTACATCAATCAATTAATTAATTTGTAATTCATCACCCTAAGTTTTATTAAATTTTACAAACATAAAATTTTTAAAAAAAATGCTCTTTGAACATCTGTAAAACAGAAAACTTGTCATTAAGTTAAGGCATTGATACATTTCCCAAATATATAAATACAAAATACTAGTTGCAAATAAAAAAATATTTGAATGGGAACATATTTTTGTTTAGAAAAATATCCTCCCAAACATATAATATTTCTGTATTTCAAATATTATATATTTGGAGTGTACCCTAAAATATGTATAATTCAAGCCGAATATGTTTGGGACAATATACTACAGAAGCGATATTTTTTTTATTTTTTAAAAAGTGTTCATTTGTTGCATAGGGTTTTTTGTGCAAAAATTATTATTATTATTGTACTATTATACACCAGAAAATGTTAAGCACAGTCCTTCGGCAAAAATTTTGTTGCATAGTGTTATCAATAAGTACAGTGAATCGGTGGAAGTTTTTTTATGAATAATATTTATATATACGTACAAACATTTCAAAGAATTTGCGTTACCTATCCAGCGGCGTAAAGAAGGTCTCAGCAGGCCTTATATCATGCCTTGGTTTGGAAACACAAGGCCTGCCAGTCCCATTACGTACTCATTTATTTTTTACACATCGTGTCATAGGCGACCAAGGCCTTCCACACTCACTTCCCTTGTGAGGCCTTATAGAGGGACAATTCCAGAATACTTTATAGAATACCTATTATACAAGGTCTTATGGAAAGTGTAATACACATCCTGACAAATTTTGCCCTTTACTTTGTTTTGTGCTTCTCCTATAAAATTTTCAAATATGGTGATACGCCCTTTCTCGTTTCTGATGCCGATATGTAACATTTGTTTTATTTGCTTGTTTAGAAAAACTCACTTACCACGCGAACCACAAAAAACATAACTGACTTCTTCTAAAGACTAAAAACACAAGACGGCTGCTTGACTCTTTTTGGAAACGCAATTGTTTTTTGCTTGCTGTCTTCTGTTTGGAATTGTTTTGCTCCCTCTTAGTTCTTTCGCTCTCGCATGATTTTTAAAGTAACGGAAGTAGGCCTCCGTATTTACGCCGCTGGGTATGCACACACATTACACACAATTTCAAGTGTTTGTATTTACTGAAATCAAAGTTATAAGCCGTTAACTTTTTTTGCAAAATGGTTCATTTATATGGGAAGTACCAGAAGAGGCCTGGCGTACGAATATAGTGTTCGTCATACAGGAATTGCCCATATTTGCAATTTTTTCTTCCTCTATCAATTGATATATGTTAAAGATGGAGCTTCGCAAACCCTTTTGGTATTATTCCTGTTTTGTGAAATCATCCCAATTGTAAAGGAATTAGTAGTCTCAGTATTTGTAACAATTTTCATCTTATTAAACATATTGTTTATATACAATTATACATGCAAACGTAACCAACGACACTCTTATTTTGTTTCAGAAAAAGCGCTTTTGATGACAAAGTCCAATACACAATTGCTGAGAAAAAGGATAAGAAACAGACAAAAGCTCACGTAAATGCAGTGTTCTTCAAGCAGTTGCGAGCAATTTTACGTAAGTATAAGCTCGATATGATCGCGATATATTAACGACATTATTCTATGTCCGAAATTGAACTATAAAATTAGATTTATAACTTGATAACTCTCGAAAAGAGTAAAGGATTGACTTGACACATTTGGCATGTGATAATATTTTTTGTATCTCAAGCTATATTCGAGATGGGCCATATTAGGTTAAATTTTGTGAAATATTGATTCTGTTGAAAGTTCTATACATCTTTTTCGATCTGTAATATGTAATTCCACACATGGTAATAGTTTATCTATTGCTATCACGTTGAGAGGAATGGGCGAAGTTTTCCCAATGCTTTTGGTACCTCCCACACAAAGTTCCCATTTTGTATAAAACAACAATAACAACTTATAACTTTTATTACCGGTACATACAAATACATGCAATTTTGTGCAGTCTAATGCTTTTACAGTACCTACAGTGCAGTTAAAAATTGTCATTATTGGCACACACCTGTTGCTGGCAAGTAATACCAAATGACCAAAGTCATACCAAAATTGAATAGCTCATAATTTTAACAGTTCAATGCATTCGAAGTATCAGATGTTCATCGTAAAAATTGGCGTATTTGTCAAGCCCCTTCTGGTACCCAATGCATTCGAAGTATCGGATGTTCATCGCAAAAATAGGTGTATTTGTCAAGGCCATTCTGGTATCCCCCACATTAAGTGACAGAATCACTCTAACACATCTTTCTCATAATTTTTTTAGAATCATCTAAATGTTTTCATATTCTATATATTAGACATGTTTTGGTTATGACTATAGAATGAGCTATTTGTTTCCAGTATATACCTTTCTTACTTCTTTTAAATTCCCATTTTTCACAAATTCAATATAAAAGAAAATTGTTTAGTACGGCACAAACTGTGTTCAATGAATATAAACAACAAGAAAGTTCAGTTGGGTAAATTTATTTCTTTTTTATTTTAAATAAATTATTATCAATTTAAAGTGCATTTGAAAAATTTTAAGTATGTAATGTATTAAAGTTATACGCTGTTTACTTTTGGTGCAAACTGGTCAATTTGTGTGGAAGGTACCAAAAGGGGTGTGTCAGTAACGGCTATTTTTCTCGGGGCTCTATGTACTATAAAAGCGATGCACTGTACCAAATTTCAAGTATTTGTATGCACTGGTATTAAAGTTATAAGCTGTTAACTTTTGGTATAAAACGGTTCAGTTGTGTGGGAGGTACCAAAAGGGGCTGTACAATAATGCCCAGTTTTGACCGGATTATAGGCGCTACAAAAACATTATACTGTACAAAATTTGCAAGTATTTTTATACACCTGTATTATTGTTATAAGCAGTTCAATTTTGATGCAAAATGGTCCATTTGTGTTGTAGGTACCAAAAGGGGCGTTGCAACTTCGCCCATTTTTCTCGAGGTGATAGCGACTAATAAAATAATATAATGTGTGGAAGTTCAGAAGATTCGAATGAATAGTATAGAAGTTATTAAAGAATCAATATTTCACTAAATGTTAACCCTAGGAGTGGACCAATATGACCCATCATCGAACTCAGCCGGAGAAAATATACCGTATACCAAATCTGAAGTCAAACGGTTACTCCTTTCGAGAGTTATCGTGCGCACCAGCCAGCAGACAGACGGACGGACGGACATTTCTCATTCAACTTAAAATGACCCAAAACGAATATCCGTCGAACATACTTAGGGTTTTAGATCACTCCTTCGATGTGTTACACTTTTGGCCCGTATCACTAAAGTGAGGGTATAATGACCCAAATCTAATTTCCGCCAAACATACTTGTGGTATTAGGTCACTTAGATCACTCCGATGTGTTGCAAAATGGTATATACAAGTAAGAACATTTAAGTCGGTTAAACCGACTAATTTATTGCACACATTTATCTGTCATAATGGGGTAGGTACCAGAAGGGGTTTAACAAATACACCTATTTTTACTGGTACATTTACGTTATAAACTAACGGATTTTCCAGCAAGAGGTGTTATTTTGAATCACCCGGTATTTCGGTAGCTGTCACTTTTGAAGCTTTTATTCTTTGACATTTGACAAGTAGAAACTACGCCATTACTAAAAATTTAACGATACACGATTTAACAACGCATTGAAATTATTAAAATTCGAAAAATCATCTTGACTGATGAGGCTCATTTCCACCTCGTTGGCTACGTCAACAAGCAAAATTGTCGCATCTGGGGCTCGGAAAACCCAAGAGTTATTGTTGAGAAGCCTCTCCATCCTCAACGTGTGAATGTTTGGGGCGGTTTATAGTCCGGCGGGGTCATTGGACCTCACTTTTTCGAAAATGAGGTTGGATCAATAGTTACGGCGAATGGATTGCGCTATCGAGAGATGATTAATGATTTTTTATGGTCGGAGTTGGATGGTATTGATCTAAACAACGTTTACTTTCAACAAGACGGCGCCACACTAGCAACGAAACCATTGCTCTGTTACGGGAAAAGTTTCCGGACCGTGTTATCACTCGAAGAGGTGATCGCAATTGGCCACCGAGATCTTGTGATTTAACACCTTGCGACTTCTTCCTTTGGGGCCACGTGAAAGATATGGTCTACGCAACAGCCCAGCGTCGATTCAAGACCTCAAAGATAGAATTCGTGAGGCTATCGAGGACATAGGGCAGCCACTTTTCTATTTGGTTATGGAAAATTTCATGAAAAGGATATGGTCCTGTAAGCGTGGTCGTGGTGGCCATTTGGCTGATGTTGTTTTTCATTATTAACGGCATACCTTCCTCTTTATTATGAAATAAACATCCGATCATTTATCTCAAAAAATGCCATTTTTCTTTGAATACCAAAATAACACCTCTTGTTGGAAACCCCTTTATATATTTACTATGGATGAGCAAAATGTGTCCGCCATTTTATTAATTTGCTAAATTTATCCACTTTATGTTCGATATATTTGCAGAAAAACAAAAATTTTAAAGGTTATGTAATATCACTCTAGCTCACTAACGGCTCAAGGCATAGCCGAAATATTTTGGTGATATTCACTAAACAAAACAAGCTTTCATTTGTTTAAGTTTTCCATGTCAAATATTTTCATTTTCAGTTCAAAAGAATATTTAAATTCATCAATACTTTTTTCAAAATTGCTACCGGAAAATACATACATTCATCGTTTTTTTCTACGAAATGGTTTCAACTGTTGCTGTGGGTATTGCAGCTTCGCTGCAATTGATAATGGGCATATCATTTTTCTTCGAGCAAAACCCAGATTTATGTTCCACAGCACCATCATTAGCAAGTTGGCTTTTTGCAATTGGCATCTTTGATATACTCTTGGATGTTGGAATCTTTCCGATACGTTACATGCATTTGCCAAACGCATGTCAGATTGCAGCTGAGACAATTGTTGCCATACTTTTGACAGAATTCAGTTTAATGATTGTGTGGTGTAACATTGAAAACATTTGCTGTAAACTATGTAAATCTATGGTGATTATTGCTGGATTTCCGCCAAATATTTATTATGCCTGGGAACGATATATTTTGGGGACGGCTACGACGGCATTAAGTTTGACGTTTCTTTTGTGTGTTGGTCTAGCGACAGATCATTTTTACATCTTGCGCAAGAAATCCGTACGAAGTTATCGTAAAACCATTGATTATATTAGTCACTTGTGGCAGAAAAGTAAACAAAAGTTTTGGAAAAATAACGAGGCTGAGAATAACAATTCTGCATCATTATCGTATAAATGTCAGTTGCCACAAGGACGACAGGATGAAGATACGTGTACAACTTATGCCCATGATCAGTTTTTGCAGCCAAGGAAACACAATAGGCGAAGCCGTAGTCGTAGCGTCAGAAATCGTTAACATAATACTTGTATTTTGAAATCCATTGTAAAATCTCATAAAAAAATAAAATACATATGTACATATTATGTATAATTCCAATACTTAGTTTTCAGAGGTACAATTTTTTACAGGATTAACAAAAATGATTCAATTAAATTCTGATAATAAAATCTATATAGTAAAAAATTTTATTTCAGTAAACCGGATGAAGTATACACTCGCATTCAGTGATATAAATATCGAGGTATTATATACAAGAACACATTTCTTATTCTTTTTCTGAAACGAGATTTTTATGCAAAACTCTTCTACTTTATGCCTACCATTTTATCTATCATTTATTGGATTAAAAAATATTCTATGAGTTTTTTTAGCGTTCTTGTTTTTGGCATATCTTATTGTAAGAATTATAAAATGGGCTACGTTTCCAAATTGTCAAACAAAAAAAAAACAAAATCCGCCTAATAAAGCTTTTTCGATATAGTTCCAACTTAATTGCAATTTTAATCTACTGATTTCAAATCTGTGCTAACAATTTTTGCGTCATATTAAAATTTAAAAAACAAAAACGCAAGTGAAAATTTTATTTTTGGTGCTTTTTACAAGCTTGTGCAACATGCATGAATCATCATAAATGTATTTTATGACGCCTAATCTTAGATTGTATTTCTTAAAATCCAAAATAATTTAAAATTATGCGTTCACTTTCAGTCAGCACTAGCTGTCAAAAACAGCATATTCCGAATAGTTGCAATTTAAATTTTGTTCGAATTTGAAACAAATTAATTATTAATATCCTGTCGAGTAAAAAAATAAATAGAACTTTTCACTACTACTCTAGAAAAAAGTGCTTTTATTTCTGAGGTGCACATATTGTGGGTATTCTGGTATCGAGTGTATGAAACTTTAGTTAGGCGTGTTATATACCGGAAATGTAATTGTATCCAGTTTTTCAGTACGAGTCTTATTTTAGTTTTATTTATCGATTCGGTGATTTCGGCACAATAATCATATACGAGGGTTGCTACATATATTTCTAGCCTAGGCAACACTGGCGCAATCTGACATTTCCATTGGAAAGTTTGAAATTTTTTAGCATAAACGTACTCGGACCGTTTTGGCGTACGACCATCATTTGTGTTGTTTACAGTGACTTGAAAAAATCAATTTGGCAAAAAAATGGAATTAACTCGTGAACATTTTCGTGCGATAATTATCACGACAAGAGTGCATCGATGAACATAAATCTTTGTATGGCGATGAAGCACCATCCTATAGCACTGTGAAAAACTGGTTTAATGAATTCAATCGTGACCGACGCTCGCTCATAGACAAATGTCGTGAAGGTCGTCCAAAAACGGCCGTTGTGCCAGAGAGCATTTACTCCGTGCGTGAACTGATAATGCAGGATCACCATGTGACATACCGTGAGATAGAGGCATCCTTGGGCATCCACCAGCATACATTCGATATTGCATGAACACCTGGCCGTAAAAAAGGTTTGTTCTTGTTGGATCCCGCAAAATTTGATTGGTGCAAAGAAATTTTGAAAAAATACGATCGCGGTGCTTCGAAAGACATTTATAAGATCGTCACAGGTGACGAATCTTCGATCTATGCGAAACAAAACAGCAATCGACCGTGTGGGTCTTCGAAGACGAGCCAAATCCAACGAAAGTTGTTCGTGGAAGAAGCACTTCGAAGCAAATGGTCGCCTATTTGCTTCGAATTTGTAAAATTTCGTGTATGTTGTTTATAGTTATTAATGTATTTTTTGAAGATGATAGACAAAGTCCTTCGAAATATTGGGAACAAAAACTAAAAATTAAACAATAAAACTTTTAAACAATATTGTTTTATTTATGACCTCAAGCTGAACAAACAACTGAAACACAATACTTGTCAAGCCCATCCAAATTCATATGAAAATCTATTTCTCATAACTTCTATATCAGTCATCAAATTCGGTACACGTTCTTATCGCAAAAAAGATCATACAATTTTCTCTGAAAATAAGAATTTTTACCAATAATAGTATTTAATATTATTTGAGAACACAGATGAGTGTCGTGCCAACGTTGACTCTAAACGCACAAAGAATTCTATATATACATGTATATGCGTAAAGTAGAAATATATTAATACCATAATTTTTAAAGATAATCGTCTATATCTTTTATACTTTTAGCTATTTTGGTTCCGGGTTTCTGGAGTGCTGAAACTGGTTTGCTATTCATCGTAGCCGCCTCCCTCATCGGTCGTTCTGTCAGTGATATTTGGATGATACAAAATGCCACAGTGGTGGAGAGCACAATTATCCATATGAATAAACCTGCCTTCCAAAAATCTCTAATTAAATACTTAGCTGCATTGCCACTGGTAAGAATCTAATGTTATAATGGATGATCGAATGTTTCCACAATTACAACTTCAAATTCTCTTTACATTTAGATTTCTGTTGTAACCAATATTTTAAAATGGAGTTTAGGCGAATTGAAATTAAGATTTAGAACAAATTTAACACATCACTTATACAATAAATACTTAACGTAAGTTTATTAAGAGAAAAAAGCATCAAAGAAGAATATAATAAATTTATACATACATTTATTTTTGTTTTCAGTGGTTACACATACTACAAAATGTCCAATTTGGATAACAGAATAGCCAATGCCGATCAACTGCTGACTACCGATATTGATAAGTTCTGTGAAAGTGCCACAGACTTATATTCGAATATCAGCAAACCGATTTTGGATATTTTCATTTACGTTTATCGTTTGACCGTTACTTTGGGTTCCCAGGTAATCCAAATTAATATACACTAAACAACTTTTCCATCTGTGTTCTTTAATATTTAAATCGTATGTAGATAAATAGATATAATAGCGCAATAGTATGACGCTTCATATGGATCTCTTTATTAGATTATTATATGTATCTTTATTTCAGACACCTTCAATTTTAATGGTTTATTTGCTGGTAGCTGGTGTTTTCCTTACACGTTTGCGTCGCCCCACTGGACGTTTGACGGTCGAAGAACAAAAGCTTGAAGGTGAATTCCGATATGTTAACAGCCGTTTGATTACCAACTCCGAAGAGGTGGCCTTCTATCAGGGCAATGCTCGTGAAAAGTTGACTTTACTCGCCAGTTATTCAAAATTACGTTCACATTTGCGTAAATTTTTGGAATTTCGTGTTGGCATGGGTATCGTGGACAATTTGGTGGGCAAATGTATGTTTGATTTGTTTAACTGGAATGAAATTTCACTAATTGTTACGTTCATATATTTCAGACTTTGCTTCTATTGTTGGTTTCTACGCTGTATCTATTCCTTTCTTCACACCCAATCATCCCATGTTGTCGGGAGAAAATAGTGGAAAACGTTTACAGGTAATAAATTCAAAACATTATAAGATGTTCATGTTAAGATTATTTGACGAAAGAAATAAAGTACGTTTTAGCAGTACAAACTAGAGTCTCAAAAAATAACCATTCTAAAAATTGCCATAAAACTAACCAATTCAGTTAAATTAAAAACTCGAACAGTTGCTAAGGTCTTGTTTTATATTTTAGGGCAGAGCTTCACAAATGGTAGTCCACGGCCCACTGACGCCTTGATGCAAATAATGCACATTACATTTTTTTATTGAAAAAAATTTACATGCGTATTTTTTACTTTCGATTCAAATTCTGGAACTGGTCCGTGACGCTCTCTTGGTGAGAAGCTCTGTTCTAGGGAATCATGATAAGTACAACGAAGTAGTCTAGTAAGATAAAATGGGGACTATCAGCATATAAAGCTTACTTTACCATATATAGGGTGATCCATTTCGAGGTTCCCTACTTTTTTAAAGAAAAAAAAAACAGAAAATTCAAATTGAATGGGGAATGTTTATTACCATTTGAAAGAACATTCTTTGGCATTTTTTTTTGAAGATTATGTCTATCAAATGTTGGCCGTGGCTACGTCTCAGATGGTTCATCTGTTGAGTCCAATTTTCGATGACTCGTTCGAGCATTTCGACTGGGAACTGGCGAATGACACGCGTGATGTTTTGCTCCAAGGCCTGAATCGAAGCGGGTTTGCCCGCATAAACTTTAGACTTTACATATCCCCACAGGAAAAAGTCTAACGGTGTGATATCACACGATCTTGGTGGCCAATCGACCAGCCCAAATTATCTGCTCACCGAAGTGTTATCTCAATAAATCCATTGATTGATGCGATGTGTGGGAAGTGGCGCCGTCTTGTTGAAAACAAATGTCGCCGAGATCACGAGCTTCAATTTCAGGCATCAAATAGTCGGTTATCATGGCACGATAACGGTCGCCATTGACGGTTACGTTCTCACAGGCATCATTTTTGATGAAATATGGACCGATGATTCCGGTACGTCGGATCGGTCAATGGCAAAAAGATAGCTCTTAACGAGAGCTAAAATATTGCTCATGGGTGTCAAGGTCGTGGGACGACTGGAAAGTGTTTTTTTGGATTAAAAAAAAATGAACTTGGCGCAATTTCCGAACGATTATTTTGATAATAAAACTGAATAATTTGTAAACGTTGTTCAGGCGTAAGTCTTTCCATGATAAAATGCCAAACAATACTTAACAAAATTAACATGATAGCATGACACGACTCACACGTGATCTGTCAAAAAAAGGCTATTGAAAAAAGTATCTCTACTTAGATAACCCTATATTATACCCTTAATGATGATATTCCCACATATCATAATTTTCACTCAGAATATCTCAAATACGCGAAATGATAGAGTAATTCTGACATACACCTCATGGTACCTCCCTTTCTTCAAAATTCTAAATCCCTTATATGATACTTAAACGAACACCTAAGTTCTGTATTCCGAAAGCCGATTGAATCCGAATTTCTTATTCATAAAATTGTCTATAATTTCTGTTTGAGGACTTCTGAAGATTCTCTGTAAAAGCTGTTTGCAGAAAGATGTTTGCTCGAAAAAAACAAATTTAAAAACTCGATTTCAGACGAAAAATTCCATTTCAAGACACTTTCGGAATACAGAACAAGTACAGAAGGCTCTGCAATTTTGCCTATTTTTCTGGTAATAGTCGGGAAACGGGTCTTTTCGCATTAGCTAATTGTAATACAGATACAAAAATGTTCATAACTGTAATATTAGTAAAAATTAATACTTAAAATGCGGTACAAATGTTTTTACATTGCCTACAGTTCAGAGAAAATGTTCGTTATTTAAGCCACCTACTGGGTACGTCCAACAAAAGTTAACAAATTCAACCGAGAATCAATTCCAACTTTTATACCAGTTATAATTTTTCAAATTTCTGCCCAAACCCGGGATATGGAGCCTTTCGCCCAACCCTTTTGGAACCTAAAAAACAGATTCCTTATTATATATTCCTTATACAGTACTCGTATGTAAAGAAAGTGTTTTTACATCGCAAAAAATGAAAATAATGAAAATGAAAATAAAATTTTTTTTAGAAATATTGTTATTATCTATAAAATAACTTTCTTTCGATATTTGTAAAAAATAATTATTTTACTAAAATTAATGTCCTCACAAATATTGGTGTCAAGAAAGTCTTTTTACACTTTTTTGTCGGGCCCATACTTCGATCTGGAGTACATTTGTGCAAAATTGATTTTCATAATGATATATCAAACAAACAAATTCTTTCGCAATATTTCAACAAACGTCAAAGCTACAATCTTTTACAACTCACAGGGCATTTGACGTCAGGACCGTCCGTGCTATATTCGAAAAAAAGTTTTAAAGTGATACGGATTTTCTTGACAACTGCAAAAGATAGCTTCACTAAGAGCCGTTTACAAAGAGTGATCGGAATTTTTATACCCGACACCACACTGTGGTACAGGGTATTATGACTTTGTGCATTTGTTTGTAACGCCTAAAAAACAAAGATATAGACCCATTGTTTATTATACCGATCAACATAGTATCACCTTTTGAGTCGATTAAGCCTTATCCGCCTGCCTGTTTGTCCATGTATTCTTGTGATCAAAGTGCAGGTCGCAAACATGAAGCGATCTTTACGAAAAGTATAGATGCATCATCCCTATTTATGTACAAATGGGGTGTATCGATCCATGTTTTGGTCTAGAACCAATATAAATCCACCTATGTCACTTCTTGACTCTCTAGAGAACGGATTCTTCAATTGATTTAAGAATTCATATTTTATATTGGACCTAATCGTCCCTAGTAAAAATGGGGGTACATTGGTCCATGTTTTGATACAGTCCCAAATAAAGGTTCCCACCGATATCACTTCTTGACGCTCTACAGAACACATTTTTCAATTGATCTGGCTGAAATTTAAGAACTAATAATATTGCATTTCATCGTTCCTAGTGAAAATGGGGAACATCGGTCCATGTTTTGAAATTGCTCCCATATAAAGGTCCCTTCCTATTATACTTCTTTCCGTTCTAGGGGATGCATTTTTAAACCTCATGTTGAATTAAATCGTCTCATAACAAGTAATAAATTTCAGTCGGTTAAACCAACTAAGGTGTACCCTCAATTTGTGAGCAATGTAAATATGCAGTGGTATATTACTAATATCATGAGCTGTTTTATTTTGCTATGTCTTGTCTCTTTTTGTATGGGAGGTACTAATCGGGTGTGGTGATTACTACCATTTTTAACAGGACTGTAGGAATTTTAAAAATTTTACACTGTGCAAACTTTTTTCGTATTCATTTTTTGGTACTCACGATATAAGCAGTTAACTTTTCGAACAAAATGGTACCTTTGTTGGGGAGGTACCAAAAGGGACATGGCCCATCTGCGAACTTAGCCTGAGATAGAAAAATATATTACCGAATACCAAATTTGAAGTCAATCGGTTACTCCTTTCGACAGTTATCGTGCGCACCAACCAGCAGACAGACAGACTGACGGGCAAACGGATATCTGTCGAACATACTTAGGGTCTCAGGTCACTCCTTCGATGTGTTACACTTTTGGTCCGTAGCAAATGATATATACCCTCGTATCACTAAAGTGAGGTTATAAAAATGTGAAAATGGTGTATATCGTTCCATGTTTTTATAAGTATAAGCCCCTTATAAATGTCACGTCTTTTAACATATGTGCCTGGAATTTAGAAATCTACTCTATTTAGCCTGCAACTGTTCATAGTAACAATGGTGGAAGGTATTAATTATACAGTCGGCCGCCCGACTTTAGTCTTTCCTTGCTGTTTTTTTCATTAAATTTGGTGATGGAGAAATTACTGCTTACAATTTAAAAACATTTTTGTTTGCCAAAATTTTAAAAAAATATATATCTTGAAGTGCTGCTAATGACCTTTAAACTATTTTACCAAAGTAACTGAAATATACAGAGATTTACTGAAATTCTTCATTTCTTCGCATAAAATTTGCAAACTTAGTTTAATTTTGTAGAAGGGGATTGGTCCAACCCGTCTGGCACCTCCCTCGCAAATGGCAAAAAATTTAGCACACTAATTAAACGAATCGCATTTTTAATTTGTAATAGTTTCATCGCCACTGGACTAGGCATAATTGCCACATACTTATTGGTGATAGATAAAAAGAAATCACAAGGTGAGGTTATATGTCTGTCGGTTTTCTCGATTGAGATTTTCTTACTCGTTCTTTAAATTCTTTTGATCAAATTTGAATTTTTGCGGTCTTAGTCCTGACCGTAATGTCGCATTTATTCCCCACCTCAAATCTTGGCCTTTCTATATGGCATCCTGGCTACGCCCTTGGTAGTGATATTTATCACCACCTTTTATGTATTTCCCATGTATATATGTATATTCCATTTTGACCACTTGATATCATATAACTTTAACAATTTTGATATTTTACAACTACTTATAACATTTTAAAAATTATGTGATTTCTATCGAAACTTTGGAATTGTTTAAGCTTGGTTTCAAATTTTATTTGTTTAACGAAAACCACTTACTTTTTCGCCTACGAAAACTTACCTATCTATCTGAATATATTGCCATTTTTATAGAGATATTTTATTTTGCATACAGGCTTATTATACCTACGGTAGAATGTTAATCAAACTTGCAGAGGCTATTGGTCGTTTGGTGTTGGCTGGTCGTGAAATGACTCGTTTGGCTGGTAAGTTTAAAAAAAAAACCTGTGCTAAACAACAACAAAATGTTAATGATTTTGTTATAATTTATTTTATAGGTTTCACCGCACGTATGACCGAATTAATTAAGGTATTGAATGATCTCAACAAGGGTACCTATGAACGCACCATGGTCAATAATACACTAGACAAAGATTCTGACTTTGGTCCTGGTAAAGGTGAAATGGTGTTTGTCGATAATATTATTAAATTCGAAAATGTCCCATTGGTCACACCGAATGGTGATGTTCTAGTTAAGGATTTGACATTTGAGGTCAAGTAAGTAATATAACATTGATATTGGATTTTGCTTGGTCAAATGCCAAGTGGTAAGTCACATCACTTATTGCACTATACCATTCTTAATATTTGTGATAATTTGAGACTTTGTTTAATAATGTATTTCGTCGCGCGACTTACAATGTAATTATCTTTAGCCATCATTTTTCATCTCGTTTCTTTAAAGTAACCTACTGCACTTTGATTTCATATAAAAAAAGAAAATTAGTAAAATTTATTTTATTTCATTCATATCGGAATTAAGATCCCCTCATATGAAAGACCTTTCCGTTTAGGCTTCTTGAAGCTTTAGAGAACTCATTTTTATCGGTTAAAAATGCTGAAGTTTAAGCCTTTCTAATTTATATTGCATTAAATCGACTATAGCGAAAATGGGACACATCAGTTCATGTTTTGATAGTTTTCTTGACGCTGTAGAGATTTAAGCATTTTTACTTTATATTGAATTAAATCGTCCCTAACGGTAATGGGGCACATTGGTCCATGTTTTGACATAGTTCTCAAATAAAGGGACTTCTTGATTAGATTTCGTGGCGCTCTGGAATTAAAATTCCCAAAAAAACAAGAAAAATTTATTTTTTTGAGATAAATGATCGGATGTTTATTTCATAATAAAGACCATATTCTTTTCATGAAATTTTCCATAACCAAATCGCAAAGTGGCTGCCCTATGCCTTCGATAGCCTCACGAATTCTATCTTTGAGGTCTTGAATCGACGCTGGGCTGTTGGCGTAGAACTTATCTTTCACGTGGCCCCAAAGGAAGATGTCGCCAGGTGTTAAATCACAAGATCTCGGTGGCCAATTGTGATCAACTCTTCGAGAGATAACACGGTCCGGAAACTTTTCCCGTAACAGAGCAATGGTTTCGGTGCTTGTGTGGCACGTAGAGCCGTCTTGTTGAAAGTCGCGTTGTCGAGATCAATACCATCCAACTCCGACCATAAAAAATCATTAATCATCTCTCGATAGCGCAATCCATTCACCGTAACTGTTGATCCAACCTCATTTTCGAACAAGTAAGGTCTAATGACCCCGCCGGACCATAAACCGTCACACGTTGAGGATGGATAGGCTTCTCAACAATAACTCTTGGGTTGCTTGTTGACGTAGCCACCGAGGTGGAAATGGGCCTCATTAGTCAAGATGATTTTGTATCGTTCATATCGTTTTTTTGTTCGATCGTTTTTTGATCGTTTTGTGTAGTTTGATGGTCGTGTATCGTTCCATTTTTAGTAATGGCGTAGTTTTTACTTATCAAATGTCTAAGAATAAAAGCTTCAAAAGTGTCAGCTACCGAAATACCCGGTGATTCAAAATAACACCTCTTGTTGGAAAACCCGTATATCACAGTGTTTCTACCTCGCAACACCTTCTGTTTTTATAATACGTTGTTGTTTTTGAAACAAAAAACATTCGTGCATATAAACACTTACATATGTATGTTTTTATTCGTAGCGGTTGGCTGATACAGATATTAAATTAAATAACGATTTTTTATTTACTTTTTGTATATTTTGTTATTAAAATATACAAAAACAAGTATGAAAGTTCAGTCGGGTAAACCGACTTATGAATACCCTCACCATGAGTCCCAAAAAAACATTACTAAATTTGTTTTTTTTTTGTTTTAATTTAATTATTATCAATTTAAATTGCATTTAATAACTTTAAAGTATGTACTAAAATTATAAGCTGTTAACTTTTGGTGTAAAATGGTCCATTTGTGTGGGGGATACCAAAAGGGGCGTGCTTTTCGGTCACTTTTCTCTAGACTCTAGGTATTATAATAGCATTGCACAGGACGTAATTTCAAGTATTTGTACGCACTGGTATTAAAGTCAAAACTGTTAACTTTTGGTACAAAAATATCCATTTATGTGGGAGGTACCAAAAGGGGCGTGCCAATAACGTTAATTTTTCCCTAGACTGTAGGTACTATAAAAACATTGCACTGTACGAAATTTCAAGTATTTGTATGCAATGGTATTAAAGTTAAAAGCTGTTAACTTTTGGTACAAAAAGGACCATTTGTGTGGGAGGTACCAAAAGGAGCGTTGCAAAAATGACCATTTTTCAGTGTATTGTAGGAACTATTGAACCACTGTACACAATTTCAAGTCTTTGTATGTACTGGTAATAAAGTTATAACCTATTAACTTTTGGTTCGAAATTGTCCATTTGTGTGGGAGGTACCAAAAGGGGCGTGGCAACTTCGCCCATTTTTCTCGAGGTAATAGTGCCTAATAAACTAATACTATGTGTAGAATTTCAGAGGATTCAAGTAAGTAGTATAGAAGTTATTACATAATCAATATTCCACTAAATGTTAACCCTTTGTGGGGGAGGTACTAGAAGGAGTGGACCAATATGGCCCATCTTCGAACTTAGCCGGAGATAGAATAAAATATTACCACATACCAAATTTGAAGTCAATCGGTTACTCCTTTCGAGAGTTATCGTGCGCACAGACAGACGGACGGACATTGCTCATTTGACTTAAAATGACCCAAAACGGATATCCGCCTAACATACTTAGGGTCTTAGGTCACTCCTTCGATGTGTTTTTTTTTGCTCGTAGAAAATGATATATACCCTCCTCTCTAAGGTGAGGGGATAAATATGTATGCTATTATCTTTTCTACGTGTTTGATTTGTGTGACAAATGAAGTTCTTTTGTCAAAGACTGTTTTTATACATTGCTGTTCTATCTGTAGTTGTTTACATACGAAACAGAAACAATTCATTGCTGTTCGCCGTTGCAATTAATAAAATCACAACCATATGTTGCTGACTTGTTATAAAAACATCTATAAAACCGTGCTGCATCTGATACGCCTATTGGATTTGGGTGACAAAGTGTTTTTGGATAAAGTTTTATTCAGCGAATTCCTAACCTTGTAAAAGCTGCTTTGTTGTTCAACTTCCCATCAAAATCTTGATAAGTACATGTCATTACCACTTGCATTACCTAGTAATGGCATCTTATTACCCTCTGCATTACATTCAGTCAACAAATAATGGCATACTTAATTGCGTAATTATTAAGCAATCTTCCTATGAATCGCGAGGTAGGCCCGTCAGGTTATCTGGTAATGGGAAATTTTGCTGGGTTGTTGCTGGTTTTTGGTCTGTTGCTGTTGGAGTTTCTTCTTTTAACATATTGTCGTCAAATGCTGTATGCGGACTGCCAACTTGTGGAAAGAATGTTAGCAAAACACAATCATCTGTGAAGTGTTCTAGTTGCCGCAAATGGTTTCATGCTACTTGTTTGGATGTTCCTGCTGAGCACATAAGCTTCTTTATTAAGATAAAAGGGAAGTATGGTGTGAAATGCGAGGCCTGCCTTAAATCATTTAAAAGTCTCATGTCCATGGACATACACTTAAGCCAGTGGTTCGGCCTGTTGTGCGCTCCTTATTTATGATTTTAATACCCCACGGGTTACAGAAAACCGGTACTAGACACGTATTTTCTCAGTATCTTCCAGTCATATCCTCTGAGATGAGTCAAGTCTGGCAATTTGTCGGAACCGAAATATCGGGATCTTGCATGTGTGAAAGCTGGGCAGTGACACAGAAAATGTTCCATCGTTTCGATGTTTACCCTGCATTCGTCGTTTTCTGGTAGTCCTGTGCGATGAAGATGTGCCTATAAGCTTGAGTGTCCCGTTAGAACACTCATCATCTTACTAATCTCCATCTTGTTTAGTTTCAGAAAACTACTTGTTTTCTTCTCATTTGGGTCACCCCACAGAATCTTTGCAGTTGCTCTATTCCACACAGTTTTGTGAGCCATCACTGCCCAGTGCTTCAACTCATCCTTCGTGGCTTCGAAAGGTTTCCAGTTTTCCAAGTTTATTACTCGAAGTTCTCTGCCCTTTGAAGCCAAGCTGTTTGCTCGTTAATTTCCAATCACTCCGTTGTGTCCCGGTACCCAGAAAATACGCAGTTGGCCATGGACTGAGTAATTATTTATCGTTCTTTTACAGTCTAATACTGTTCTGGATTTGACCTTTTCCGATGTTATTGCTTTGATCGCCATTTGGCTATCTGTGAATATGTTGGCATATTTAGGCTTTGTGGTATTACTGAGCCACACACACTCCGTGTTTGCTCGAACTTCTGCTTGAAATACTGTGTTATGGTCTGGGAGGCGGAAGTAAAGTTCGACTTCTGGTTCATCAATAAAAAGTCCTAGACCCGTCCTTCCTCCTGGCCTGGACCCATCAGTGTAGCAGCTGGTTCCCACTGGCGCATGAGCTAGTGTTCCAGGAGCGTCTGAATGCGGTCGGAGATTTCCGTTGTTTGAATATGATCGACCAGTAATTGTAATATCTTCTGATGGTACGACTTGTGGTCTCGACTTATCCATTCACCCATCACTTGTAGACGTCTTGCTGTGAGGGCTGCCTCATACTTTTTACGGATATCTATTGGTTGGATGTGCAGTATAGTCTTCAACGCTCTTGTTGGTGCGGTTCTAATTGCCCCGCTTATGCCTAGGCAGCACATACTTTGCACTTTTTGCAATGGTATTACGTTGTACTTTTTGTCCATTGATGTCCACCACACTACAGAGTTACAGGTTATTATTAATGGTCTAATCACGCTCATGTAAAGCCAGTATGTCATATTTGGACGTAGTCCCCATTTTGAACCTATATATGATCTTTCCAGTACTGTTTCTGATCCAAGATTACTCCCATTTTACCTTTTTTTACCTTTTTAGATATGGCAATATTCTTATCCAGGAATCGAGGCACGTTAAAAGGATGAATCTTCTTTTTCCTTGTAAATAGACATATTTCTGTTTTGTCTGGGTTGACATTTAATCCCTTTAGTTGTGCCCAGTTATATGCTATGTTAAGTGCCTCCTCAGCTCTTCTGCATAGTTGGTTTGGATGTGTGCCCCTTAGAAGTATTATAACGTCGTCGGCATAACAGACTGGTTTAAGTCCTTCATTGGTGAGGGCTTTAAGGAGACTGTGCATCATCGTAACACATAGAAGAGGCGATAAAATGCCCCCTGAGGTATATCACGATTTACCTTGTCTCTGATTTTTACGTCATATGACCCACAATTAATCCACCTATTCCTGAGTATATTGTTGATCCGGTTTATCAACGCCCGGTCAACCTGAAACTCGTCTAAGGACTGAAAAGCGCATTTCTTCACTGAAGGACTATTCTATGAGGTGTACTACCTCTTGTAGAGCTGTTTCCACTGATCTTCCTTTAGCATATGCGTGTTGCTTGAATTTTAGCTTGTCATCGGCTATCTTACTTTTGATCATGTCGTCAATTATTCGCTCCATTGTTTTTAACAGGAAAGAAGTTAGGCTAATAAGTCGATAAGCCTTTGGGATCGTATAACTCGCCTTGCCAGGCTAGGGTATGAAGACCCCCTTGATTCCGGCCAATTTTTTGTGGTATATGCTTGAGTTAGGCATGCAGTGAAAACTCCAACCAGATAAGTTGATACCAGATCCACTTCATTCTGAAGAAGCGCTGGAAATATTCCGTCCGGTCCCGCAGCCTTGAAAGGAGAGAAGCTTTTTATTGCTTCTTTAACCTTAGCATCCGTAATAGGTACTTGGTGCATCACATATTCGGTCTGTAACTGTTCCTCTGTTGGCCCAGCATTACCACTCGGTAAATGAGTTTTCATCAAAAACATTACGGTATCATCTATAGTTTCCATCCTTTCATCACAGGTAGCTGTAAGCCGCACTTCAGGAATGCGGTCGGAGATTTCCGTTGTTTGAATATGATCGACCTGTAATTGTAGAGCTGTTTCCACTGATCTTCCTTTAGCATATGCGTGTTGCTTGAATTTTAGCTTGTCATCGGCTATCTTACTTTTGATCATGTCGTCAATTATTCGCTCCATTGTTTTTAACAGGAAAGAAGTTAGGCTAATAAGTCGATAAGCCTTTGGGATCGTATAACTCGCCTTGCCAGGCTAGGGTATGAAGACCCCCTTGATTCCGGCCAATTTTTTGTGGTATATGCTTGAGTTAGGCATGCAGTGAAAACTCCAACCAGATAAGTTGATACCAGATCCACTTCATTCTGAAGAAGCGCTGGAAATATTCCGTCCGGTCCCGCAGCCTTGAAAGGAGAGAAGCTTTTTATTGCTTCTTTAACCTTAGCATCCGTAATAGGTACTTGGTGCATCACATATTCGGTCTGTAACTGTTCCTCTGTTGGCCCAGCATTACCACTCGGTAAATGAGTTTTCATCAAAAACATTACGGTATCATCTATAGTTTCCATCCTTTCAACCGTTTCATCCACCAGTGTTTCGGTTTGGATATGAGTTTTTGAGAGGAACTTTTTTATTTTAGACATGCTGTTAACGCTGTCTACCTGCTCACAGAAAAGCCTCCAGGAGTTACGTTTCGCCAGTCTAATGATTTTATTGTATTCTTTGAGTCTTTTGTGGTAGTCATCCCAATATACTGATAGCTTTTTACGTCGAGCTCTGTTGTAAAGTCTGCGGACATCGTTGCCAATCGAGCGAATTTGCCCTGTCATCCAGGGTTTCTCAGGCAGATTTCCTTTCTCGAAGCGGGCAACTATCTTCGAATGATTTTACAAGAGCCTCGGTAATCTCCTTCACATTGATATCAATATCTTTTGCCCATAGATAATTTCGTGTAGGCTGCCCCAATCGGTTTCTAAGTAGATTTCCGTAATTAGTCCAGTCGGTCTTAGCCTTATTACGGAAACTTATTGGGTCAGGCGGTGGCCGTGCAATTTTAAACCTTATATAACGGTGGTCCGAATAGGAGTGACGCCAGGTACATACTTCCATTACCTTGCATCAGCACAGTTGCATCCGATGTTGACAACTCTGGAGAGAAAAGATAGCATAAGTTTTTATGGCACTGAATACGAGTCCTTGGACGAGTACCTGTGTTAGCGTAGAAAAGATTGTAGTTAATATGGTTTAATCCAGTAACTTTGTTACTAGTAGTCCACGGTTCCTGGACCAAAGCAACATGAACCCTACCTTTATTTATTTTGTCCATCAGAGCAATGGATGTCGTTTCGCTCCGGTGGAGATTTATCTGGATGACCTCAATCATTGTCTTTCCAGTAAAAGTTTCCTTTGGGAGTCGTCTATCCTATCTGGTTGCACTCCCTCTTTATTTGGTAGTGGGTCTTTCTCCTCCGTTCGTTTACTACCTATTACACACTCTTCAAGTAGGCCTTTTTGGGATGCGGTGTTACTTTTTGTCGTTCCCTCTTTGTTTTGATTCTTTATGTACCTATTCCTATCACCGCTATTGCTGGGTCTGTAACCAATGGGGGTTTTCCAATCTTAAAGAAGATTTTCCAAATCCCGAAAAATGCCATGCCTTTTGTCTTGACAAGGCTATCCCTAGAATACGGGTCTATGCCTACCACCAGGAGAGAACCATCGGAATAATATTTCCTGTGGAAGACTTCCCACTTCCCCACTTTAAGGTTCGAATCATGTTTGCCAATGACGCTCAGTATGCGTTCTGACGGTACCTTACTTGCCCATCCTCTGACATAGAAAGATGTTTTTATGAGTACAGGGATGTCGCTTTTCCTTACCAGTTTCAGCTTTGCGCCGTCCCAAGGTGAGGGGATGCTCTCCACTAGTTTTTGGAGGACATCGACACAGCATTGTGATGCCAGTTTCAGCATCAAAACGCCCTTCTCAAACGTGCAACTCATTACTTGGATTGTTGGTCCATCATTAGATTGGAGAATGTGGTCCAATACCTTTGTGTAGAACAAATCTTCGAAGATACTCTTTTGAGAGATTAGGATTCAGAATACTTGACAAAGTTTTTAATCTTGATGTGGACTTAATACCTTGTTTGCTTGAGTGTTTTCTTTTTAAATTGTTTTCATCGTCAAAAGTAGTACGTATTTACATAAAGGGTTTTCCAACAAGAGGTGTTATTTTGGTATTCAAAGAAAAATGCCATTTTTTGAGATAAATGATCGGATGTTTATTTCAAAATAAAGAGGAAGGTATGCCGTTAATAATGAAAAACAACATCAGCCAAATGTCCACCACGACCACGCTTACAGGACCATATCCTTTTCATGAAATTTTCCATAACCAAATCGCAAAGTGGCTGCCCTATGTCCTCGATAGCCTCGCGAATTCTATCTTTGAGGTCTTGAATCGACGCTGGGCTGTTGGCGTAGACCTTATCTTTCACGTGGCCCCAAAGGAAGAAGTCGCATGGTGTTAAATCACAAGATTTCGGTGGCCAATTGTGATCACCTTTTCGAGAGATAACACGGTCCGGAAACTTTTCCCGTAACAGAGCAATGGTTTCGTTGCTTGTGTGGCACGTAGCGCCGTCTTGTTGAAAGCAAACGTTGTCCAGATCAATACCATCCAACTCCGACCATAAGAAATCATTAATCATAGCGCAATCCATTCACCGTAACTGTTGATTCAACCTCATTTTCGAAAAAGTAAGGTCCAATGACCCGCCGGACCATAAACCGCACCAAACAGTCACACGTTGAGGAAGGAGAGGCTTCTCAGCAATAACTCTTGGGTTTTCCGAGCCCCAGATGCGACAATTTTGCTTGTTGACGTAACCAGCGAGGTGGAAATGGGCCTCATCGCTTCAAAAAATCGCTTTAGTTTTGCGAACTGTGATTGCAAGATTTTCACCATTTTTGTAGTGAATTTTAATAATTTTAATGCGTTGTTGAATCGAGTATCGTTCCATTTTTAGTAATGGCGTAGTCTCTACTTGTCAAATGTCAAAGAATAAAAGCTTCAAAAGTGACAGCTACCGAAATACCGGGAGATTTAAAATAACACCTCTTGTTGGAAAACCCTGTACAATGGCAGTACGCTTTCATTTGCCTTGGAGGCTTATTATATTACCTAAATAAATAAAAAAAATTAAAATTTCCGTTGGGTAAACCGACTAAGGTATACATACCCTCACTGTTTAAGTAATGTAATATGGTACTTCGGGTGAGAGATAGAGAGCTGCAGAAGTTATGAAAATGTTGTGTTCAAATGAATCTGTCAATATGTGTGGAGGTACCAGCAGTGGCTTGACGAATACGCCTATTTTGAGCGGAACAGTAGATATTTTTGTCATTGCACTGTACCGAATTGTAAGTGGTTATGTGCTATGAAATTAACGTTATCAGCCATTTTTTGGTATAATGAGGCAAAAATTTTCAGTTCGCCCATATCGTTATTATTTGTGTAGAATTACAGAGGATTCGGATAAGTTCTATAGAAGTTATTAGGTAATTAATATTTCAATAAATGTCAACCCTTTGTGAGGGAGGTAATAGAAGGAGTAGACCAATAGGGGCCATCTTCGAAATTAGCTTGAGATAGGAAAAAGATGACCGTATCAAATGTGAATCGGTTGCTCCTTTCGAGAGTTATGCTGCTAAACACACATTTTTAGGTAATTATACCCTCACTATAGTGGAGGAAGGTACATATCATTTTCTAGAGATCAAAAGTTGAACTCTCTTTTTTAAAAATGCGTGTTTTATTGCGAAAAGAAAGGCTCTACTATTGACAAATTGTATACCAATTAGGTGGACCCAGCCAGCAGAAAATGATGAAATAGTTGTAGTGATGAATGAATATTTTTAATTTTGTTGCATAGCTAATTTTTTTTATCAACTTAAAAACAGCAGTATAATAAAATAAATATGAGAAAACATCGAAAGTCGCTACAGATCTTTGTAAAAACATCTAATATACGACACGAAAGGTTTATGTTAAAAAAGTTTTGTGACAAATGCATTAAACAAGTCAATTTTTAAACAATTTTTGTTTATCTATTGGTTTTCCTAATAATACCTTTTATATGCTTTTCCATTTTGGATTTGTGACATTGAAAAATAATGTGTAGTCACAATTCCCCCAAATTTCTTTTGTCTATTGTTAGTCTAATACCTTTTGTATATTTTTCCTTTTTAGATCTGGCACAAATGTTTTGGTATGTGGTCCTAATGGCTGTGGTAAATCTAGTTTATTCCGTATTTTGGGTGAATTGTGGCCCACATGGGGTGGTAAGGTCGTTAAACCTCAACGTGGCAAACTTTTCTATATTCCACAAAGACCTTACATGACGCTGGGTTCATTGCGTGATCAGGTATGTGAGGACTATTTGTATAACCGTCACTGTGACTAAAAAAACTTAAATCTTCTCTAGATAACTTATCCCCATACACGTGACGACATGCGTCGTGCAGGCAAAACTGACGAAGACATTATGCAATATCTGGATATTGTGCAACTTTCCTACTTGGAACAACGAGAAAACGGTTTGGATGCCATTGAAGATTGGATTGATGTTTTGTCCGGTGGCGAGAAGCAACGTATTGCCATGGCTCGTCTCTTCTACCATAGCCCTCAGTTTGCCATTCTGGATGAGTGCACAAGTGCTGTGTCCGTTGATGTTGAGGGAAAAATGTACAGTTATTGTCGCGAAGCTGGCATTACATTATTCACTGTCTCGCATCGTAAATCTTTGTGGGTTCATCATGATTACTTCTTGCAATTTGATGGTCGTGGCAACTATGAGTACGGTCGTATCGACCAGGACAAAGAACATTTTGGTTCATAAACTAATGCCAAATAACACGTACCACCTGATCAGAAACATCAGCAGATTTTGCAACAACAACAACATTTTAGCAACAAACCTATATACATATGTATGTGACTATCATATAGTGGCCAAGATTTGTTTAGTATAATTTTTTTACTTTTATAGTTTTGTATGTGTAGTCTTTATTTTGAATATAGAACAATTTTGTTAAAATTGAGTGTAAACTTAAACTTTCCATTGCGCATGATTCCATTTATTTTATTTTTTGTCCGGTTTCTGTTGCAACTGATCTTTGCCTTCAAACGAACACAATCCTTGGAATTGATTTCCATTAAAATTTTGGTGCTGGTTGTATTTAAGATGAATGAAAGAAGCGAAAAGATGAAAATAATGAAAACTTGTAAATTATTTTCGATTTTTAAATCAATAACTACTATAGAAATCGACGCTATAATCACACCCCTTCACACACACACACACACACACATCCATAATTCTATTCCTTTTTTACAATTGAATTCCTTGTCATAATGTTTAACTATTTTAGTTTGTTTTTTCCTTTTTGTATAGCCGACGTAAACTATTTTCCAAACACTTGAATTTGGATGAGGTAAAATATACTTATTGTATGTATAATTATGAAAAATTTTTAAATTAAAAATGCGTGCTATATTTGCGCAAATATAAATATTTTATTAAATTTAATTTACTACAACAAATAAAAAGATCTATTTACGTTGGCAGTAGTTATACCGTACGATTATGTATATATGTGTCATCTTTATATACAAATAAAAAAGAAACAAAATCAAATATGTATTGAAAATAATAAAAATTATTTTTTTTCAAAACAATATATTGCGGTGGTTTTATTGGTTGAATAGGTTTTAATACCTGGAGTTCTTATCACTGATATTAAGACATAGTTATACGCTTTTAACTCACAAAGTTCAGGTATTATTATATCGATACCTCCATTCCAAAGTATGCTAAGTCCAACATGTTGTTTATTAGGAAATGCGATCAAGGATTATGAACATTTTGAATTTGTATGGAATTCCTTTATAAATCAAATCGAATGACCTCTACTTTTGATTGGGTTGGCGGATAAACATCAGGCTTTGACTGAATATAATTTGGAATATTTAGAATTTGAAAATGCTAGAGACATTGCAAAAAACATGCTAAGTCGACTTAGCACACTGGAGTCAATGTATCGACATGTATATGTTAACAAGGTTGTTGTTGTAGAATTTCTATTACACACCTCGTTTTGGCTTATATCCGATTAACATTATGTTATTGTCCATCATTCTCATATTGTCCGGATGTTAATTACACATTTTCTGTAATCGATGTTGTTAGGAAATCGATGGTATTTGAGTTTATCGTTACTATTCTCCATTAGAAACGCTGCATTTATATTGATGGTCTTAATGGTGTTATTGCTATTGTTATCCTATCTCTTATCAGACGTGGTAGTGCCTCTAGTGGAACGCAGAGCGGTCAATGATACAACATCATTGGGTTTCGAGAATTAAGAAAAACAACTGCCTTTGACGAATATCTCTCCCATGTGACTTTTTGTGGACTCAAAACATCGAAATAGTGGAACATCTTCCGTACTTTCCTGATTCATAACCGAATGTAATCCTGTTCCCGTATGTATATCAAAGATAATGCTATGTGGGCTAGGCACTGCCCATACAATAAGAAAAGTACAATTTAAACATTTCGATGCAACAAAAAAATTGTTTGTGTCCAAAGCCTAAAATCTTTTTTTGTGTAGATTGAGGGATAAAATTCCATTAAAAAATGTTATGGTAAGGTAAATTATTCAGCAAGACAAAATCAAAGTTGAAAAAAAAGACAAATCAAATTTGTAATATCGGATAAAGTGCAATGGTGACGAATCGGACGAATGCCAAAAGGTATATCGTCACCTGAAATCCAAAATAACGTAACCCACGTGTTCATGATTTTTCAGGAGAAGCAAAAAACAAAGTAAAGCTTTTGATCAAATTTAGGGATTTCAGACTATTAAGGCGAAATCAAATAACAAAACTAGCGCAATTAGTTGTGGCGTATATTCTGAATAAAATAAAATAAAATTTTATGAATCTTTCTGCTTTTTTAAAGACCTTGTTTGCTGTAACGTCATTTTGAGTATCACTCTTAAAAAAGTAGTAAATGTTTGATATTGAACTCCAAAATTTTTTAGGAGTATGTAGTTTAGCCTAATAGACTATAATCAATCATAAAATTAATTTTGATTTTTTTGATGTTACGTTATTTTGGATTTCAGATGACGATATGTGTGGACGAGATAGACATAACTTAAAACTAGATTATCATCAAATAAATTGGACCAACCGGCTATGGAAAACCAAGTTAGTCGAAATATAGAAAAATAAAAATAAATAATTAAAACTAAGTTATTTTTAATGAAAAAAAAACTATTTGTTTAATGATTTTTTTAAATACCAATTTTCATAAAAGGCATCTTTAGTATTTTGACTATATTTGATGTAAAAGCCTGATAGATCCAGGATAATCGTTAAATTTATTTTAAATATTCCATTTTCCAATAGCCATCCTAGCGAAGAAAACAACTTGACAAAAATCTATGGATAAATGTAGAAATGATAACCCATTTAGTATAGGTAAGAGAATTTAAACAAAATCTGTTTGTGAATACTGGAGATGTCAAAGACCGCCAGCGGTCGAGAAGCCCGAGGGCCGCAGGTCATCAAAGCCGTCAAGTCAAGAATTCTGCGAAATCCGCTCCGAAAACAGAACTGATTCCACGGGTCCAAATAGGCCATCATTCAGCTTCAGTCATGGTTTGGTGGGGTGTCTTGCATTTCTGTGAACAATAGGTGAAAACATCGGTTAAAGTTTGCCAAGAAACATTCTCTATTCCAAAACCAGGCATGGACTTTCCACCAGGACTCTGCGCTGGCCCATAAGGCTAAAACGACCCAGACATGGCTTCGAAACAATTTGTCAGCTTTCATGAATGGGCCTCTGGAAGCCCTGATTTAAACCCACTGGATAACAAATTCTGGACAGTTTTAGAGGACATGGTCTGCCACAAAAGACACCCCAACATCAATTCTCTTAAGACTGCTTTTGAATGAATGCTTGCTTTTTGTTTACAATATACATATCAATAAACATACATTATTGCTATTGAAATCTGAAGATGATAGAGTGGTGTCTATGGAAACTGCAGTCAATTCTACCAAGCATTATATACAATATACAACAAATTTGGTCCAAAAGCATTGACTAATTTTTATTTATGTCCCTACTAAGTATCTCATTTGCTAAAGGTCAACGGTGTAAAGAGTTATCTAAAGTATATATGGCGGAAATCCGTTTTGGTCCATTTTAAGTCATTTGAGCAGTGTCCGTCCCACTGTCTGCCTGGTGCGCACTATAACTATCGATAGGAGTAACCGGTTGACTTATGAGAATCCGTAATTCCACACATTTAGGTTTAGGTTAGGGTGGCAGCCGATTTTTTTTTTATACTCATATATACCAGTTTAGGTCCCTAGTGTTACCACGGGCTGAAATGCCCTTCATCGAAACCAACCTGTTTGATATACAAATTTATCGATAGTACGAATTTCGGTACTGGAAAGATCTGTTAGGCTGCCTAGAAAGGCCGACCCCAGTATGTCCAGTCGTCCTTTACTCAGAGCGGGGCAGTCGCATAGCAAGTGCTCAATGCTCTCCACTTCTTCCTCATCTCCACAGCTTCTGCAGAAGTCATTAGAGTGAATACCCAATCTTTTGGCGTATTCGCCGATCAAGCAGTGTCCCGTCAGAACTGATACTAACGTAGACAATATTTGCCTCTCTAGTGCGAGGAGATATTTTGATCTTCTCTGTTCATACCTTGGCCAGACTTGTCTAGGTACCCTGCAGGTGCCGATTTCTGTCCATCTTTCGTTTGACTGCCTGATTGCCTCTTGCATAACCCAATGTGGATAGTGGCGCACCAATATATGAAAATTCTTCGAGAATTTGTAATGTCGTCCCTTTCCTAGCAAGTTCATCGGCTTTGCAGTTCCCCGGGATATGCCTATGCCAAGGCACACGTATGAGGTGTATATTAAACTGCTCAGCCATCTCGTTAAGAGATCTGCGGCAGTCGAGGGCTGTTTGAATTTAGGGATGTTGCCTCCAGAGAATTGATGGCAGCCTGGCTGTCCGAGTAAATGACAACGCCAGTGTTGGATACTATGTTGCGACTCAGCCACTTGGCTACTTCCCATATTGCCATTATTTCGGCTTGATAGACACTGCAGGTATCTGGTAGTCTGTGAGCTATATCCAAACTAAGCTCTGCACAGTGTACTCCGAAGCCAACCTTTTCATCAAGCTTTGAACCATCCGTGTAAAAGTTGAGATGGTTTCTATTACCTGATATTCTTCCAACCCATTCATCTCTGGCAGGAATCATAGTGATGTAATTTCTCTCGAAGGTGTACACAGTTGGTATATAGTCCACTCGGTCGGCTACCATAGCACTACACTTTGATATCCTCATGTGACCGTAGTTCTTGTACCTCCACATTGATAGGCAGTTTAATCTTATTGCCGCTTTGGTTGCAACTTCTCTCGCCACAATATTAATCGGCAGTATAAGGAGTATGGCTTGTAGAGACTCGGTCGCTGTAGTCCTTAAGGCTCCGCTTATGCTCAGGCAGGCTGTTCTCTGAACCTTTAATAGTAGGTTGGTGATGGTTAGTTTGTCAGTTGCCGTCCACCATACCACAATGCCGTATAACAGTATAGGACGAACTACTGCTATATATATCCTGTGGACGATTTTAGGAGAGAGGCCCCACTAAGTCTTGAGTTGCTCTTTATAGGCATCCCAAACATTAGCGACCCCAGTAAATTTAGCCTTGTTGAATAGCTTGTTGCAGGTCTTTTTCATAGCCGTTAGCTCAGAAGTCCACCATTGGGGTTTAATTTTACCCTTGTACCTTGTTTTTGGACAGGCTTCTTCAAGGGAACTATTGAATGATGTGGTGATATGCTCGACCAGATTATCCAGACCGGCTTTGTCATTCGGGTCGTACAGAAGTTTGGAGTTGAGGACATTTTTGTAATTCTTCTCATACAGGTGCCACTTTGTCTTTCTCACATTTCTGTGGACGGCAGGTTCAGGCGCTTTTTCAGCGAGTTTGAACTCAATCACCCCTGTTCTGGTACTCATTTCACATTCATCTCACTTCTCACCTTTACTTCACAGGACGAATAGCGAGGTGTCTGGCAACTGCAGAAAGAAGTATTGGCTGCCTAACTTCTGCTTAAATAATGCCTAACATGTGATTTGCCTTCCATGCCATACGGGGTTCAGGCGTGATAGCGACTTTTAGAACATCTCTTTCTTAAGACATTTCACGTGAGATGCTCCAAGTGAGTGCCAGAACATACCCGAATATAATGGTGATCTGAGAATGAGTGGTCGCCAAGTACATTCCACCCAATAATTTTGTCTGACAGCCGGTCAGTAGCAAACGTTACGTCTAGTACTTCTTATCTGTCTTTAATTGTAAAGGTCGGATTATTACCTATGTTACAAATACTTAGGTTGGTAGTTAGAATAAAGTCAAGAAGCGAATCACCCCTTTTGTTTATATCCGTACTACCCCAGATAGTATGATGAGAGTTCGTGTCTGCGCCAATAATCAACTCGACCTCGTCAGACGTTGCTTCTTCTACTACTTCCCTGAATAGAGCAGTCGGTCCTACAGCTTCATAAGGCAAGTAACTGGAGACAGCCCAATATATGCGATTACCGATCTCCCGACTAGCAGATGTTTGGTCTTTACCACTTAAATTAGTCAGGAGAATGTTACTTAGATCTTTCCTGGCCCAAATGCAGGATCTTGGAGTGCCTACACAGTTGGCCACAAGCTGTTTGAAGTTGGGTGTCCTAATACCGCACACCCTTCCTCCCACTACTACACCTGTGGACAGGCGCAGCAATAGAGCCGCTGAGGCTGCTTTAGCGTGATGGAGGTTAATCTGTAGAATTCTTACCATCATTGGTAATTGACAGATTAACATCCACCCCGACAAGGGTGTTATCGAACTCTTCGTCCGTATCATCGAGAAGCGTGTCCCGCCAGATGCGTCAAAGAGTCCGGAGACTCCCCTCAGTATCAGAAGTAGAGCTTTCGTCCTCAGAGAGAGACGTTACAGATCTTCTGAGTTGGAGTCACCAGAAATAATGGGCGTGGGTACCTCCGCACTTCCAGAAAGCCGTGTATCAACCACGGTGGACGACTCACCTTCCGCAGTGGGAGCTATATCCTGCTTGTATATTGTAGGGTTGCACTTGCACGTTGTATATGGGAGGTGGATTCTGCGTTAAGGATCAAATTGACCTGCCGCTTTTTACCATCCGCCTCACCCACTTTGCTGATTCTCCAATTATGGGCGGGCAGACCAGGATTGGAATCTTTTATTATTTCTAATATTTCAGCCGGGTTGGAGGGCTCTTCTGTAACTCAGGTGATGGCTCTAGGGATGTTTTTTTTTTCGACAACATCCAGCTGGGCACCCGGCCACACCTCACCCGCTCGACTCAGAGCAGCCTTATACAGGTCTACTGATGCCATCCTGCATCGTTGCAGATTGGTGGTGTTCCCGGCATTTCTCTACGGACATCGAGGTAATGAGCCATAATAGCTGATTGCACATGGCTCCATTTGTCCTTGAGGATGGATCCATCCTCACTACTTCTGTCTATAACGGCCATCACTAGACTTTCCTTCGTCACTTCATTGAATGGCTTGGTGAGTGTCCTGTTGATGGTGACATTAGGGCCTATTGCCTTTTTCGAAGGCAGGGGTTCATCAGGTGATCTGATTCTTTTGACTTTATTAGCCGTTAACACAGCTGAATTTGTGTCTCTTTCAGCCGACTGATTGGCCTTAGAAGTATCTATGACGCCTTTAGTCCAGGTAAGTGACTCTTTTTGTTTTTCGGTAAGAGCCGAAACCTCAACAGCCTCCAAATTCGTCAAAACTCTGAGCGCTATCCGGTGCTCATTGTGCTTCCGTTTTGACGGTCAGACATGACGTTTTCACCTCACCGTACCACCTGTTGTGAGGGAATTTTCACCATGTTTGGTGTGGTCGGCTTTGGCCAAGACCAACGGACGGACAGTAGGACGATTGGGGAACCCCATTCCATCGGAAAGCGAAGGCATCTCCGTCAACGAATTTATTAATTCTGTATTAGCCCGTAATAGATACTACGATGTAGGCCTTCCAGACTTTGTACAGATTTTTTTTGCGATTGCGTAATAGGTACTGCGTAATAGATTTTAACTATCCACTCTGTGTTAAACACGTCCGTTCACTACGACTGATCAGCAACGACCTGCTGTTAATACAAAAGAAACTGAAGCTGAAATCTGTGTGATTTACGAGAAAAATGACAATTTGGAAATCCAAATCCACAAAATTTTTGTGGATGTGAAAGTCACGTGGGCCGATTACTTTTTTTAATCAGACACATCGATATATGAAAAAATTTTGAAACATTTTAAAGCGAATAATTTTCGCAGTCGATTCGGAGTCCTGTCTTTTAACTGCAGTGTCGAGCGAAATATGACTCGGCTAAGAGGCAGTCTTTACAAATTAAATATTATTTCAGAAATGCTATAATTAATTCTGTTGTATTCATGTTTTCCCCATTTCAGAAGACAAGAACTACTGCGTTAACAAAAAAAGTTTTTTGACGTTGTTACTGACATTTTTCTTTGAATGCACTTACCTTTGTCACCTATTTATCAATAAGAGGTAGTCTTCACAAAATAATTTTTTATTTCAAAAATGCTATAATTTAGTTTATTGTATTCATTGTTATTATAATTATTATTGATCATTTTACAAAGTATAATGCGACATAAACATATACATACATAAGAATTCCCGTGTTCACATATTTGTCATTTAAGAACCAACTAAAAATCATGTTCAAGCTTAGTTCTTAATCGTCCATCCTTAATCCTCATCCTAGGTACTGTCGAGTGGATGTACGATATCTAATCATCGAACAATGACGGCAACATTTCTGGAGCCCTTGGTTCAATAGAACAATGTATGTATATTCATACTACTCCATCCGCAATAGGAGAGCAGGATAATGGTTAGTGTCAAATATTGCACTATTTCACTGTTCCATAATATAATAAGACATTTAGATGTGGGCTGTGGGGGGTGCTCTTCTATTCACAATAGTTTTAGCGGATGTGGGGTAATTCTTTAGTATAGTTTTACATACATAGATTTGGGGCGGGGATGAGTATTTTATGTTCATTTATTTGTTGATTGGATTGAGTTTTATGTTTTTTTATCTTATTATCTTAGACATATGTATATTTTGCTAAATTGTTTTGCTTAAAATATAATTTTTCACTGGATATTTTTCAAGATATATTCGAAATGGGACGTATGTACACTTAAAGAAATGTTTGAGTTATATTTATGTTTGTATTTGAGCAAAGGAAATGAAAAGTCTTTGTTGATATTTTAATCGTATGTATAAGTATGTATGTATATTGTTGTAGCGGTTTCTATTGTTTTTCTACTACATATAATAAATAGTTATTAGTAGTTTTTGTTCTTAATTGGTTTTGGATTACAAATTATTATTATTTGAACACTGATGATGATGCTGTTGATACTGTTGAAATAAGGAATATAAAAGTTGCTGTTCGACATAATGGGTACATACCGTAAAGTTTGTCTATAAACTTATTGATATTTCAATAAGTTATATATTATAATATATCTATTTGTTTTTGTGGTATAAAGAAATCTATATGTTAATTTTTTCTTTTAAATTTAATTCTGTTGTTGTGGTTCTGTCCTTAAACTAATATTGATTTTATCAAAAAAAGATGCATGTACTAATATATTTATTATATTATTTTGAATATTTCGTCATTCAGTATAATTTTTCATACATAATTTGTGTATAAAATAATATTCACTCAAAATCAAATATTTGTAATTTTTTGCTGTTGTAAATTGTGTGATTTTTTTCTAACATATTTAAGGCTAGAAATTACCAATTAAATTTCTAGTTCAACTTATGTTCTAATGCAAAAAATTTAGTCTAAGTAACGTATGTAGTTTTGTTTGAAAATTTACTTTGTACTTTGTTTTGAAAAATTCATATTGCAACGATATGAAATATCCAAACAAAAGCCATTTACTTTTATACTCGTATAATCTCGTAAACTGTTCGATTGATAATGGTGGAGTTTCGATTTCAGATGACAAGCCAATATTGTCTCTATGTTTGAAAAATTAAGTTAAAAATAGTTACAAAATTCAAATTAATTATAAAAACAAGTAAGAAAATTTCAGTCGGATACACCGACTAAGGTATACTCTCACTTTGTGAGTAATGTAATCCGGTACAAAGGGCGGGAAATGGCCGAACGTTGAAAAAAAATTGTTCATTCTTTATCAGTCTATAGTTTTGCAAATGTTGTCTAAACTACAGAATATGAAAACATTTAGATGATTGCTGCAGAAGTTGTGGGATTGTTGTATTTGAATGTATCTGTCAAGGGTACCAGAAGTGGCTTGACAAATACGCCTATTTTGCGTCGAACTGACGATACTTGAAAGTAATCCACTTACAAAATTAGAAGTAAATCGGTTACAGTGTTGCCGTTTTGGTAATTTCCCACCAAATTTGGTCGGATGGATTTAAATTTCTTCTATTTGGTTGGATGGTCGGGCCAATTCAATTTTGGTCGGTTTTTTTTTCAAATATTTAAAATTATGATTAATATCAAAGTAATGTACTGAACGTTGAACCAAAAATGATTCTTTATCGCTGCAAGCAGTATCGATCTGTTGATCGGAATTGTACACAAATACATTGTAACAAGTAAGAAAGTTTCAGTCGGGTAAACCGACTAAGGTATACCCTCACTTTGTGAGTAGTAACGGGTTTTCCAACAAGAGGTGTTATTTTGAATCACCCGGTATTTCGGTAGCTGTCACTTTTGAAGCTTTTATTCTTTGACATTTGACAAGTAGAAACTACGCCATTACTAAAAATGGAACGATACACGATCATCGAGCGACACAAAACGATCAGGGATGCCAACTTAGTGCTTTTCGCACCAGATTTAGTGCTTTTCAGACCACTCAATACGCGAAAAGTTGTCAGTTAGTGCCAAATTTTTCGTTAGTGCTTTTGACGCTTTTCGTACATTTGTCAGAACAAATCTGGTAACATAAAGAAATTAGACTATTTAGCTACACCATATGTATGTACTTCAAGATTTGCCATCACATGCCACAATTTGCATCAAATCTTTACGAAATTTGGCAAAGTTGATGGAGCCAATAATAAACTCTGGAAAATTTTATGAAATTTGTGGCAGGTTTATATATATCCGTCATATATACTGATATACCAATTTTGGGTCTAAGCGCCATAGAATAACCGTTTCTCATCAGATCTATAAGTATGTACATACAATTTAGTATATGACGGTTCCTCCAGCCAGAAATGGACACATCAAATTTAAAGAAAATTGGTTCAGATTTAGAAATAGACTCCACAACATATATTTCCCAATGTTGAATGTAACGCTTTAAATTTTAATCAAGTAACGTTGAAAAATTTGGCGAATATAGGTACAGATTTAGGTATGTCCCCTGTATATTTCTATATCCCGATTTGTAATCTAAGCGCCAAAAATATTTTTTTTAACATATTATTCTTATTAAGAAACCAACTTTGATACAATTGACAAAACATATTTCTTTTTATTCTGCTCTGAAGGGGCGGATATAATATTGTCGTCTCTCTTGACTGATGAGGCCCATTTCAATGGCTACGTCAACAAGAAAAATTGTCGCATCTGGGGCTCGGAAACCCAAGAGTTATTGTTGAAAAGCCTCTCCATCCTCAACGTGTGACTGTTTGGTGCGGTTTATGGTCCGGCGGGCTCATTGGATCTTACTTTTTCGAAAATGAGGTTGAATCAACAGTTACGGTGAATGGATTGTGCTATCAAGAGGTGATTAATGAGTTTGTATGGTCGGAGTTGGATGGTATTGATCTGGACAACGTTTACTTTCAACAAGACGGCGCTAAGTGCCACACAAGCAACGAAACCATTGATCTGTTACGGGAAAAGTTTCCGGACCGTGTTATCTCTCGAAGAGGTGATCACAATTGGCCACAGAGATCTTGTGATTTAAAACCTTGCGACTCCTTCCTTTGGGGCCACGTGAAAGATAAGGTCTACGCCAACAGCCCTCTTTATTATGAAATAAACATCCGATCATTTATATCAAAAAATAGAATTTTTCTTTGAATACCAAAATAACTCCTCTTGTTGGAAAACCCTTTGAATATTACATTATTTTGCGAATTTGCGTGGGAGGTGCCAGAAGGGATTTAACAAATACACCTATTTTTCGCTGAACAGTAAATACATAGCACTGTGCCGAATTATAAACGTTTATGTGTACTACTATATTAACGTTATGAGATATTAAATTGTAGTACTATTTGGCCATTTTGTGGGGGAGATACAAAAAGGGGCGTGTTGATAACGCCCATTTTTCACAGGGCTATAGGCACTATAAAAGCATTACACTGTACAAAGTTTCAAGTATTTTTATACACTGGTATTAATGTTAAAAGCTGTTAACTTTTGGTGCAAAATGGTGCATTTGTGTGGGAGTTACCAAAAGGGGCGTGGCAACTTCGCTCATTTTTCTCGAGTTGTTAGCGCCTCATAAACTAATACTATGTGTGGAATATCAGAAGATTCGAATAAGTAGTACAGCATTTATTAAAGAATCAATATTTCACAACATTTTAACCGTTTGAGGGGGAGGTACTAGGAGTGGACCAAAATTTCCCATCTTCGAACATAGCCGGGGATAGAAAAAAATATTACCACATACCAAATTTGAAGTCAGTGCGCACCAGCCAGCAGACAGAAGGACGGACGGACATTGCTCATTCGACTTAAAATGACCCAAAACGGATTTCTGCCGAACATACTTGGGGTCTTAGGTCACTCCTTCGATGTGTTACACTTTTTGTCCGTAACAAATGATATATACCCTCGTCACACTTAAGTGAGGGTATAATAATAGATTATTTGAAAATAATAATTTCAGGTTCAACAAAAGAAATTTCGATTAACGGAAATGTGGTATCGTATCGTTCTGGGGATAGAAGTGTTTCTTTCACCCCTGTTCTGAGAGCGGATTGAAATGAAAATTTTATTTCATACATCTCACCATATTTGCAGACTTTTAGAGATTCTCTATAATTACAGACCATTTGGCGATTTGAGATAAAACATTTTTTTTCTTCTGGGTCAGGAATTTTTAATATTAAAGTATGAAATATATTTTTGCCTAAAAACCTTATAAAAATTTCCTAAATGGAAAAATTATGTATCGTTATCATTTAATTTTTTGGGATTTAAAATTTTAGAAAAACTCATTTTTGTTTTTACGAAATTTTTATAAAGTTTGCGTCGTCTGAAAAATAACATATTGGGCCATTTTTGTGTTTTTCTAAAGTTTGTACAATTTTTGTTTCGATTTTTTAAAAAAACTTAAATTTCCAAAAAATTTTTTTCAAATTTACAGAGAATATGCTCCAAATTCTCACAAATCCAAAGCAGCAATTGGAACCGATTTTTTCTACAACAAAATTAATTTAATACAATTTTGGACTTAAAAGTTGTAAAGGTTATGGACGAATCACTAAGGCAGGTCTGACTATTTTTAAAATTTTTCTTCTGTTTCTGCAAAATTTCATACAAAGGTATTTTAAAATTCATATGTGAAGAAACAGAAGAAAAATGTCCAAAATTTCCAGACCTACCTTAGTATGTCGTCCATAACTCTTACAAATAATGAAATCACACATTTTTTTACTTTTAAGTTTTTTTTTAGAAAAATCGGTTTCAGCCTTTAAAGCGCAATTGACAATTTCGTAAAGCACAAAAATTTTTCTAATTTTTTAAATTTCAAATCAACACAAAATTTTGTAATTTTTTTTTTAATAAATGATAGCTGTAGCTTATCTTTTTATAAAGTTTCTAAGCTAAAATTAATTTCATAGGTTAATATTTAAAATTCTGACTCTTGTTTTAAAAAACTTTTCAGTTTTTCTAAATATTCTTTAGATACATTTTTATTTTCTATTATACTATTTTTTCTTCCCTTTTCCAAACATTACAAATTTCATCACAGTCCGAAAATTTTACAAATTTCTAAACAATATACCTCGAAAGTTGTACTTTTATATATCATTGGTTTTAATCGAAAGATTTTAACTGTGTCGTCACAAAAATGTGCCTTTTTGCACGAATTAACGTCACCCCCACCTTAACACGAAAAAATTAAAAAAAAACGATGGTACATTTTTGTTTAAATTTTTTTAATTTCGATTTTCCTGGTAGTTGCTTTTAGTATTTGGACCATATTAAATATAAGCTCGATAAAGCCGGGATACCGTTTAAATTAAAGGAAATTTTAAGGGCTACAAATGGTGGGAATATCACATTCACATAAAGACAGAAGTTTAGTATCTGTCATTAAAACAATTACAAATAATTTGAATTTTTTGGCACGAAAAAATCATTAAAATAGAAAAAAAATCGCAAAAAAATAAGTATTTTTTTCCGATTTTCGAAAGCTAACATCCTAACAAAGAAAACGATTTAAAAAATTCTACCTAAACATAGAAAATCATGTTTTTATTGTGAACGAAGGTAATTACCAGTTACATCGGGTCAAAGGTCAAACATAAGGAGTGACCTAAGAGATTCTAAGAATATTTGGCGGAAATTAGTTTTGGGCCCTTTCAAGTCATTAGAGCAGTCCTTCCGTCAGGTAACTTGTGATTGAAAATGGGCAATGTCTGTCCATTTTTTGATATAGCCCTATGATTAGTATCTGAATTCTTAACGCAATTTGCAAGTGATCAGACTGAAATTTGGCCTTTATGTGTATATTTATACCCAGAACCCTCAAAGTTTCAACGAATCAGCCTGAAATTTGGTAATATTAGTTGTTTGTACCCGAAACCATTCACATACAATCCATGCTGGAGACTATATAAGATTCGGCATAGGCGAACGAAGGTAACCCTTAAAATGTTTTATTTTGAAATATAACACTGTAGAAGTAAATGAGCGATATATATAAGTTAGGGCAGCGCTATGTCTTCTCGTACATATCGTCCTAAGATGGGAAACTGATTTATAACGATGTCATACATCATTATTACATTATGCAACCAACAGCCATTATGTTCTAAAGCTGTGACTATTTTTTCAATGCATTTAGGCCTCCTAAAAAAAAAGAATTTTAAATCGTTAAAAAAATTGTACGAGGGTTGCTATATATAGGGTTCCTATATATATATAGCGGAACAGTCGCCACATGACCAGTTTTGCCGAAGAAACTGGCGAACATTTGCTTCGAAGTGCTTCTTCCACGAACAACTTTCGTTGGATTTGGCTCGTCTTCGAAGACCCACACAGCCGATTTCTGTTTTCCAAGATTCGTCACCTGTGACGATCTTATAAACGTCTTTTGAAGTACCGCGATCGTATTTTTTCAAAATTTCTTTGCACCAATCGACACGAGCCTTTTTTTGAGGGATTGTCAAATTGTGTGGGATCCAACCTTTTTTACGGCCAGGTGTTCATGCAATATCGAATGTATGCTGGTGGAAGAAGTGCCCAAGGATGCCTCTATCTCACGGTATGTCACATGACGATCTCGCATTATCGGTTCACGCACGGCATCAATGTTCTCTGGCACAACGGCCGTTTTTGGACGACCTTCGTATTTGAGCGAGCGTCGGCCACGATTGAATTCATTAAACCAGTTTTTCACAGTGCTATAGGATGGTGCTTCATCGCCATACAAAGATTTAAGTTCATCGATGCACACTTGGCGTGATAATCCACGTCGAAAATTGTGAAAAATGATCGCACGTTCACGAGTTAATTCAATTTTTTTTTCCAAATTGATTTATGATGGTCGTACGTCAAAACGTTCTGAGTACGTTTATGCTAAAAAATGTCAAATTTTTCAGATGGCGCCAGACCAGAAAGTTTCTATTGACCATATTTTGGGATCGTAACATGCTATGACGTAAACTTAGTTTTTATATCGGCACAGTGACGTAGGAAAATTTTACCTACAAAAAGTAAAATTTTAGAAAAAAGTAGATGATTTTTTTCGGTGGCCCAATGTGACATTTAAGGAAAAAAGTGTACTATCAAAACCAATACATTATATTATAAAGTATTTTAGTATTCTTACTGGGATATTGTCTTGGCAGTGGCCACGTTATCTATACTATAGTAGAAAATAAATATTTATATTGGAATTTCAATGGAACTTAACATACATGATTACTATTTTTCTGAACACACCTTAATGTACATATATACGAGTATATAAACATGACAGTATCTAGCAAACAGTAATTTTGAACTAATAAAATGGAATTGAACAATGATGTGTCTTTATTTCACAACAAGACTAATTTATTAAGTTTCACCAAATGACAAATAGAACGAATGAAACAAAAACTATGCTATCCAATATTACTTATATAACAGTTTCTAGCATAAAATAAGGTATACTACACTAAAGAGTGGGAATAGCCAAACGAGTTTAAAAAAATCCATAAATAAATTTGTATAGTTTCGACATTTACTTTAATTTAATAGAAACATTTTAGTTTTACAAAAGACTGATTTAATAGAAAAATTTTATTTTTACAAAACAAAAACTTTGTAAATGCTGGATGATGTTACATCGACTTCATGGAGACTGGTTTCAAATAACTCTACACTCGCTACTATTACATAGCTGTGAAAATTTGTATGTCTCTGGTATGTGTTTCTTATCTGTTGTTTGCTAAATACTGTATGTGTGCATTTTCAATTTCGAATGCTTATGCCAAACTTTCTATATCGATTTTTAAAACAAACCCTAAATAAATCCACATAAATTCATATGTAATATTTATATATGTATGTAAATATTAGTAGTATATGTATGTATGTAGTATATGCAACCTATAATACTCAATACTTCACATTTTAAAATTATTTTTGGGGTTCTGGTGTTCATTCCATATTCAAATATCGAATAAATGAGTGCGACAAATAAAATAAACAATCAATGAAGAGTGATGGATGACCAGTGTTATTGACGCATTGTAATTTAGTTATTAATTTCCTATATATATATAATACATCACTAGAGAAAAATGACAAATATTTTCAAAATTTGACATTGAGTTGTTTAATTTTTCTAATATTTGTTCATTTTTTCTTTGGCGAAATATGTTTTTTTCTTTTGCCACCACTGTGTTGTCAGTATAGTTCAAAATTATTAATATACAATTTAAATGTGTTATCACTTAATAGCTAAATATTATTAAAAAGAATATAATCAATCAATTATACACCTTAATTTGTTTATTTTCATAATTTATTTATAATTTTGTTAAATATAATTTGTTTTTTTTTTTTTTTTATATAGAATTATTTATCTAACTTGTAAGTAAAAAATGTCCAAAACTAACGTAGGTAAAATAAAAATAATTGCACATATGTATACTTATTTATTAGAAATTTACATAAATGTCTATAAAATCTTAAAAAACAAAGCAATAACCAAACCAAACTTAAAAAAAATTGGCACAATTTGTTGTTTTTTTATAATTTCAAACGGAATTAACAATTATTTTGTATAGAATCAAGAAGAAAAAACTTTAAAAAAATAAATATGAGTAGAAGTTCTACTATATATGTATGTATGTACTTTTTATGAACCTTCCATGATAGTTAAATTGTGGATGTAGGGGCATTTCCTCAAGTTCATTTTAAAATGCGAAATTTCAGCATAAATATTTTATTATAAAAAGGAAAACGTTAACGAAAATTTAGTTAAACATAGGCAACAATAATAGCTACATGATAAAAAATTGGGTATTATAAAATTAGGTTAAACATAAAAAATTGATTTAAATATAAACAAAAAATATTTATTTTTACAAAAATCTTTTAAAATACAAAAAAAATTGGTTTAAATATAAACAAAAAATATTTATTTTTACAAAAATCATTTAAAATAACCTACAAAATTCAAAATTCGTTTAATTCAATTAGATTATGTTATACAAATGGTGTAAGAGAGAGCCTCGGTTAGGCGAAATTTAATTAAAATAAGGTTAAAACGGAAACTAAATGGTGAATTGTTAAAAAACATTTTAGATGGTTTGAATATACTTTATAGACACGATTGACAATTCGTTGTAGGTTAATAACAGTGTGTTTGACCGAAAATAAAACAAAAAATAGGCCATATGGGTTAATATATTTCGACCATGATGAATTAATACCGTGGTGGTAACCGTTTTTTACTTTAGCGTTTGTTTTCGAGATATTCGGCCACGATGTTTGCTGGGAAATCTGAAAGGTTAGATATCTGAAGGGAGAATTTGAAGCGAATGGCTTCGGAATACACCCTTAAGTCCAAAGAGCGAAACAAAGAGGATCATTGCAGCATTATTTCTTACAAAACAGTCGGTCCTACATCTCACTCCTTTACTTCTACAAAATTGAAATCAAAATATATCTCATAATCGTCGACATGTTTAGTTATTTAGCACCTTGGACAAAAATATTGCTAGCTAAAAATTATTATGGGTCCCCTATCAATTTAGTTAAGAAAAATTCACAGGTTTCAAAATTTCACAGGATTTGTCAGTAAGGTTAGAAATTTCCATAGAAAATGACGAAAAATAATACTATCGCCCATGTGATGACAATCGCGTGAGTTCAAATCGCAAAACGCAAAAATTTCCCCTTCAATTTTAATGGTCTTCGAAATTAAATTTTAATAAAATGCACACATGGATGTAGTTTATTATCACTGTAATTAATAATTTGATTTTAATAAATCTAAATTGTTGTGATAAAATAGAATTCAGAACATGCATTTTGCGACTTGAAATCACAATCGCCAATGTCCGAGACGTAAAAAACTTTTTTCGTTTAGATTGTGGAGTGAAATTTTATGAAACAAGAAAAAAATTCTTTAAATTTTTTTCCAAAATTAAAATTTTCGTGGAATGTGCCTTTAGGTAATGTTAGGTTAAAGGACGGTCTCCGCTCGGAGACCGAAAGGTCCATTGTGTTAGTCCTATAAAGAATTAAATATTTGGAGAAACAGTAGAAAAAATAATAGATTGAAAAATGAGAGGGTGGAGGGGTTTCCAATAAGGAGTGAGAAGAGCGGAAAAAGAAAGGTTGAATTAAAAGAGGATAAGGCAGAAAAGTTCTTGCGATAGACAATGCCGTTTAGGCAGATGGATGAGCGGTTGTCATTCCCAGGCAACTAATATAATTGAGGATACTGACGATTTTATGCGATGACAGAGCTTCGAGGTCTTCGATCGTAGTCACCTAGGTAGCGGCGTCTTCTTCTAGAAAGAAAAGGAAGGTGGCAAAGAAGGTGCTCGATCGTTTCAAGTTCCTCTCCGTCTGTACAGAGACGACAGTAGTCCTCGGTTTCCCATTGCCACTTTGATGTGCCATTTAAATTAAAGGAAATTAGAAATACTGAAAACATCAGTTTCACGTAAAAAAGTTAAAAACCATAAAAAATATTAAAAAAATGGGAAAAGTTGTTTGTTAAATTCTTTTAACGCTGACATCCTTACGAAGAAAACAGTGCCTATAAATAACGGCAATTTTTTCAATAGACTATGGTTACCATTAAAGCATTACACTATGCACAATTTCAAGTGTTTGTATGCGTAGGAATAAGCCATTACATTTTGTACAAAATGGATCATTTGTATGGGAGGTATCAAAAGGGGTGGGGTAATAACGCCCATTTTTCACGGGATAATAGGTACTGTAAAAGCATTACACTCCACAACATGTTAAGTATAGACTGAAATAAAATTTTAAAGCCCCTAACTTTTTGTGCAAAAGGTCTTTTTGTATGGGAGGTACCAAAAGGGACGTGGGAAATACCCCCATTTTTCCCATTGTGGTGAAATTGTGGAAGATTCTGGTAAGTAGTGCAGAAGTTATTTAAGAATCAATATTTTACCAAATGTTGAACCTTTGTGGAGGAGGTACTCGAAAGAGTGAACCATCTTTGATCTTACCCTGAGATAGAAAAAAGTATTAAGACGTACCACATTTGAAGTCAATCGATTACTCCTATCGACAGTTATCGTGCGCACAATCCAGGCAGACCGACGGACGGACATTGCTCAAATGATTTTAAATGGTAATTTTTCAGCATTTGTAGCCCTCATAATTTCCTTTAATCTACATCTAGCTTATACTTTAAAAAATATGGTCCAAACACTAAAGGCAACTTCCTAAAAAAACGGACTTTAAAAAAAAACCATAACAATTTTAATTTGAAATGTATTTTCTGAATAATCGACCTTTATTCTGTATTTTAGTTGTTTTTAATTAATAAACAAGCTCGAGGTCAAGTTTTGATGTTTTTTAAATAATAAATAAAAAACATCAAAACTTGACCTCGAGCTTGTTTATTAATTAAAAACAACCATAACAATTTTTTTAATTTATACTAAAGTAATTTACGAAAATCTAATTCAAAAGCAATCACAACAAATATCCAAATCGAAATGTGTTTTTTATTATCGTTAAAGGAGTACAAAATTCTCTCGAATTCAAATAGGTTTTTTTCTTAAATTCTAATGAAGCTTTTTAGGTTAATTTTGAATTAGTTTCATTGTTTATTTTTGGTATTAGGAAAAATTAAAACGGCTTTTCGATCGAGAAGTTATCGATATCGAATGCCGCGATTTGGCCCCTGCCTATTTCTCTATTTAGCGTGAAATACCAGATACCACTAGAAATTTCGAAAATTTTTGAGGCTTTTGATATATTATCCGTTTTGATTGTAATTTTTTAGTACGAGGGTTGCTATATATATTTCTGGCATAGGCAACACTAAGTGTTCCTGGCGCCATCTGACATTTCCTTTGGAAAGTTTGAAATTTTTTTTAGCATAAACGGACTCAGAACGTTTTGACGTACGACCATCATTTGTGTTGTTTACATTGACTTGAAAAAATCAATTTGGCAAAAAAAAATGGAATTAACTCGTGAACGTTTTCGTGCGATAATTTTTCACAACTTTCGACGTGGATTATCACGACAAGAGTTTATAAGATCGTCACAGGTGACGAATCTTTATCTATGCGTATGAGCCCGAAACAAAACAGCAATCGACCGTGTGGGTCATCGAAGACGAGCCAAATCCAACGAAAGTTGTTCGTGGAAGAAGCACTTCGCAGCAAATGGTCGCCTGTTTCTTCGGCAAAACTGGTCTTGTGGCGACTGTTCCGCTTGAGCAACGTAGGACGGTCAATTCTGAGTGGTACACCAGAATTTGTTTGCCTGAAGTCTTCGGAGAAATTCGAAAAACGAACAAGAGAAGACGAAACATTGTGCACCATGACAATGCGAGCTCTCACACATCGGTACAAACCAGCGCCTTTTTTGACCGGCCAAAACGTCGAATTGATAGGTCATCCGCCTAACAGCCCTGACTTGGCACCCAATACTTCTTTTTATTCCCGCACATCATGACAAAATGCGTGGTCAACTTTTTTCGACACCTGAAGCAGCTGTTGAAGCGTTCAAAAACCATGTTTTGGAGGTGAATTTTCAACACACTGTAACCAAAACAATTCGCGCTCGAATGACAAAATGGTCTGAGTGAAGTTATGCTAAAAAATGTCACACTTTCCAATGGAAATGTCAAAAATATATATAGCAACCCTCGTAGGAGAAATAATTCTTAAATTTAATATTGAATTACATTGTTCAAATGAAACTCGAGGTCTTGGTTTTGTAAATTTATTTTCCTCGTATTCGGTATTTCGCCTTTCACCGAAAGTCATCATCAGGAAGAAATTAAATAAATGTACAGTAATGAGTATTGCGACCAGTGAAACGTAATGCAGTGGTAGGTGTTGGGTTTCAAGGTCGTTTTCTTTTTCACTTGACTATTCAAATACCTTCAAATACCGGCCAATTCCACAATCTCCGGTTATCCTTCAGTTAGAGCTAACCTTATAGCTGTCAAATTGTATGAAATTTTTTTTTTAACTGTGAGTTAGCTCTAACCGGAGGTTGTGAAATTGGGGGTTGGAAGGAAAGCCTCCATCTCGACAGTGAGAAAACTCGAAATATAATCGTTGCCGTCTGTTGTCATATTTTTTTCGTCCTTTGGACTTAAGCATGTTGTATTCTGCTGAGACAATTAACCTTTCACAAACAACAGTAAGCAACAGACAATTTATTCAATGTACGCAAAATTAATAAATTTGTTCCTCAAAGTATTGAGATTAATTCTGGAATTATAGTTCATAAGGAATAGAAGAAAAGGAAAATTCAGTATTTAAAAAAAAAATAAATAATGGCATGCAAAAAATGTGTATATACACTTACATGTTTATAGGTCTGAACTATGTCAGAAACATTAATTATTTGATTATGAATGTTTGATAATTCCATAGGAGGGGACTAAAAATAACTTAGTTCTTGTAAAGCCTAAAAGTATGCTACTTTTCTACGAATTCTACTCGGCACGTACCAAACGAAAAGAAAATAAAAATCAAAAATGTTTTTATAGAGTACAATAAAACAAATTTATTTCTTTTTTTCACACAAAGTTTAAAATTAAAATAAAAAATAATAAAAATAAATTTTAAAATATATGTATGTGTATTTATAAGAATTGTTTAAATTAAGTTATTGAAAAAATTATATGCTTGTTTCTTACATAAATTTAAATTAAAGTTTGTAGATTGTTGGTGTTTTAATAAACCAAAAGGCAAAAAATTCATATGTGTATGTATGTGTATTTTCAAGGAGCTTGGTGGGGTGGCTTTAAAAGGAGCTATGAACTAATCTATAAAAAAGTTAAATAACGCACGACGTTTTAATTTTATTATCAAAGAAAAGAGAATAGCAAGAGTAAAATAGTAACAGAAAACATTTTCAAAATTAATTGTATTTAAAATTACAGAAAATGATTGCAATGATAAAATACAAGCTCAGCCAGCAGAGCAACAGTGCTTTCTTAAAGAAAAAGAAATGAAGCAGAAAACAATTTTTTTTGTAAAAAAAAAAAACAAAATTGATTTACCGCCTTGCTTTTTTATTCATTCAAATATATTTGCAGGTATGGCCTCAAGTTGACCAATTTAAAAATGGATATCTTTTAAGATTGTGAATTATTTCTTTTTTAATAAAATGTCCCTGTTTCTTGTATCTCTCTCTCTCTCTCTCTGTTTACATGTACGAGGAAATTGTTGTATCATATTTAAGAAGTGTGTAATGTTAGATTTTTCTTCTGTATACATATATATAATAAAGCAAAAAACCAAAATGATTCTTAAACATAAAAGCCAACAAAAATTCATTTAGTAGTTGTAGTAGTAGTTAAAAAACAAGATATTTTATAGAATATATACCCAACAAAATGTAGGGAGGCAAATTAAATTGTAAAAAGACACTTATCAATTAACAATTCAAATAACAATAATTGTCCATAAAAAACTTAAATAAAATATATTTGCATTTCAATTGTGTTTCGTTTTGTAAAATATTAAACGTATTAATGGTAATTTTAGTAGTAGTATTTGTTGTTGTTGTTGTATAAGTGGTGGTAATGTGAGAAGAGAGGTATTATCTAAAACTAATAAATGCTACACAAACTAATTAAAAGAAAAGAAGAAAAATCAAGTATTTTGTTTGTTAAAAGTAAAAATGAAACATTAAGTTTTGTTGTTGTTTTTTTCTTTATCTATAAATGAGGAAAATATTTTTCTGTCCTGGGTAATTTGCATTTTACGAAAAACCCTTATGCCGCTGTATCCACCTCCTCGACAATGTGATTTGGTGATACTTCACTGGGTGTTGTGGCTGCACTGGCCACGCTGATCGGTTGGGTATTGGTAGCGCCACTAAGAGGAGTATTTGCGGTTGTTAAGGTCGAGGTGGCTGTGTCAACAACTCCGGCTGCTGCCGCTGCCGCGGTGGTGGCTCCAACTACACGGGCCCCATAGGGAGCTCCTTTCAATTTGCGTGCCTCTCGTTTTTGCTTGCGCTGCTGCATGACCAAACGCAATTGATCCAGTTTCGATTTGGTTTTCATATTATCCATTTCAGTAGTACACTTCTGGCACAGAGGAGCCGCGGTATGTTCACGTTCACCAGTTTCGCTGTGTACGCGATAGCGGCATTGACACACCTTACGTTCATCCACCACCTGCTGATGATGGTGATGCTGATGGTGTGAAGTGGGGGTAGTTGCCAAATCAGATTGACAACAGGGATAGCTTTTACTCGATTGAGATTTACTAACATAATGACCATTGCATTCACCATAAGCACACATCAATGAGGATGAAGAAGAGGATGAGCTGATGCTGCCGCCAGGAGTTGGTAATGAGCCAGTTGAATTGGTTGAGACAGCATTTACATTAGCCGCCGGCGAAGATGATGCATTATGTGATGTTTTAATGCATTTGACACATGGATGGGAGGAGTGGTGGTGTTTAGATGAGAGCTGTAAAGAAGAATTATAAATAAAATATACATAAATACAAATGCAAAGAAGTCGGAATAATCAATATATATTTTCTCAATATCTTCAAATTTGATAATATTTTTGAAATGACTATAATTCGATATATATTCGGTATCATATGTATGTATAATATCAAATATCAGTTTATATTTCTTTAGAAGTGAATTGTTATCAATTATAACACAGTGCTCGGAATGGACACTATGTAACAGAAAGGAGAAACTATGGCCGTTTTTCCGGATTAGCTATTGTGACCTTAAAATTTATTGGAAAATCAGAGAGTTTAGTTATATCCGTGGTGAATTTGACGCGAAAGGCTTAGGAATGCGCGCTTCACTCCCATTCGACACCACTGGATGCACTTTTTTCGGGTAGGTTTGTTGCGCATGGTTTTTCCTCCTATTCAAGATCTACGGTATACCGAGAAAAAAATATAGAAAAAGTGAAAAAAACCAACTTGAGCAAAAATCGTATGGCCATTAAATTGTTAATTAAGCCAACTTGACTATACGAATCATGCCGAAGTTCTTATTTTTGGGGCTACTTTCACGTCCAATTCCCAGAATTGAATCACAAAATCATGTGTATGGGGCTATGCCTCATTTTCACTTGGTACGATTGAATGTAATAGAAAGCACAAATATCTAAAAGCGCCATCGCATAAAAAAATTCGCCCTTTAGAGCGTAAATATGTCTTATCGAAATAGACTTTGTATGGGGGCTATATAAATTATGGACCGATATGCCACATTTTCACTAGGCACGATTGAATATGACATATTTAAATTTCAGCATGATCGCTTAAGAAATTTGCCATCTAGAGCGTAAAAATGTCTTATCGGAAGGGACTTTTGTATGGGGGCTATATCAAACTATAGACCGATATGCCCCATTTTAAATAGGGCTCTTTCCCAGGTTAAGAAATAAGAACCGAACGCTAAACGTAGTGTATTCCGTTTATGTTCTGTTCGAAAGAACACTAAACTACGACGCACAGTGTATTATGAGCGGCAAAAACTCCTAATTTTCATGAGCTCCAATCTCTGCATATTTGATTCCAATCTATAAAGAACATTCCAATTAACTATATTTTAAAAGGTTTTGGCGATAACTTGGCGAAATCTTGCTGTACAAGCATTTAAAATTCATAAATGTTAAAATGGTTTCAAAGTTTATCATTTTAGAGAGTATTTTGTAAGCCCATATCTCCGAAACAATGAAACGCATTGGAACTTCGTTTAATTCATATAATTCAGAACCTTTTGAAGTATCATTTTGCATTAAAAAAACTATTATTATGTTTTCATTTTCCTTTTTATGCAGCGGTTTACCTGCAAGTTGCCAAAATTCAGGGTGTTTCATTTTCTTCAGGATAAAACTATAATCGCGAGGCCGACCGAGGTCTTGGCATTAACAAAAATTGATAAACTAGGTTCTCAGTTAACCATTGCAAAAAGAAAATTCTGCCTATATCTGCCTATGTTAATTTAATTACAGAAATGGTAAAACTTAGTCGGCAAAAAACAACCCAAAATTCACATTCTTTACTCAATGTTACTGTGTGTTGAACATATTTCTAAAATCATACCTTAAGGGGCAAACTAAAGATTGTCGTTGGCAAAACCCTTTTGACATTTCCCATAAAAATGGTCCATATCCTAGTATAATATAAAACGAATGACAATTCAACAATGCTGTAATTGGTATTTGTGTTTATAATATATTTAAAGGTTCAAAAAATTTATGATTGTGACTACAATTTATTTGTGTGTCCTTTCCTCATATTCCTAAAAGTATGCTTTAAAAATGATGTATTATTAATGAACACATTGCTAAATCCATGTTGTTTTTTTCTGGATAGTTGTAATGATTGATTAATTGACAAGAAACTGTAAACGCATTGCATAATGATGTTTTTGAAAATGTTGAGCTAATATTTTACGCTTTAGTTATGTACTTAGTTGTATGTACTGCTTTACACCGATCAGAAGATACAAAGCATTTTATGCACAATTATCCTGTAAATTCGAACATCGTATAAAATTTAAATTGATAAATTGGCTTTGGGCGTGGCACTTGTAAATTTTATATAATTGAGGACTCAAATACAATCTCTTCCAGCGATTTGTATTAATATAAATGTGAAATTGTGAAAAATACTAACATTTTTAATTTTAGGTTATGTGGGAGGATGGCGTGGTTATGGGCGGATATCAACAAAAAATTGGTTTTTAGCTAATTTGGCGAAATAAATGATATGTACGAAATTTCAAAGCCCTAGCTCAACTCCTTCTAATTTTTGCCGCGTCTTGTGTGAAAATATTCCACTGTGCGACGTAGTAATAGTGTTCGAAGAACCGTACGCTAGCACTACGTTCGTCGTTTTTGAAGAAACGTACATTATCGTAGTGGAGGCGTTCACGAACACGAACACAAACACAAAAAAAAAATAAATAACGTTTGTGTTCTCTGAACGAACCGTTCGTATAGCGTACTTTTTTCCGAACACTGATTCAAATGATCTTCTATCTGCTACATTTTTGTACTAGCACAGTGTTGATTTATTCGACTGAGAATTTCTTTGTTGTTACTACTTATATACATATATTTCAGCCCTACTTACATGTTTACGATGTATTGCACCAGGTGATCCACTGGCCGCTGCCACAGATGCTGCAGCTGCTGCCGATGTAGATGGAGCCTCAAAGCTTATGCGAGCACCACGATGATATTGTGGCGTAGCACTTAGTAGATCGTTCAAAATGTGTATTACGGTGGAAATATCCCTCTTGGGACGTCCATATCTGTCCTGCAGAGCCGGATTCAATGTACCCGAGAATGTCCCGGAGTAGATACCCTTGCCATGATTTTTCATTGATTCTATGACGGCACCTGAACCGCTTTTGCGTGGTGCCTCCTCACTGGCCGAAAAATCTATCTTATTGGTGAAAACTTCTTTGGATAGCTTGCGGAGCGTTTGGGTAAGATTACGTGAAGCCTCGGCCAACGTACGTGAGTCGGATACTATGCCGGACTCATCCAGTTCTATTGGTGTGGCGGTGGCGTTGGCTGTTGCGGTCTGTGGTAGTGCACCAGCCGTGCCAGAGGCCAAAGGAGCTGCTACCACTACAGGTGTTGTTGGTGTGGAGGTGGTGGCCATGGCAGCTGGGCCGCCGCTGTTAATGGCAGCAGCTGCAGCTGCTGACGCCTTGGCTTTTGTGGGCGTTTGTGTAGATGTGTTGAGCGTATCATCGCTTGAGTTAAAACCACTATCATTGGAAATACCTCGAGTGGGAGTTGATGTGATACTAGGTTGCAATTTAGTTACATTGGTGCTTTGTACTCCGGGGTGATGATAGTGATGATGATGATGGTGGTGGTGATGATGATGACGATGCTTACGGGTAATTGCATTGTGGGCCGTTTTGTGTAGGGAAGAGGACGAACGCGATGATGACGACGACGACGTTGACGACGATGATGAGGAGGAGATCGAGCCATTTGTAAGTGGAGGTGGTGTTAAAATGGAGCCAGGATTAGTAACCTTATAGTTTGGTGTGCTGGTCGGTGGCATATTAGCACTGCTGCTGTTACCGTTTAGACGGGTGCATAAGCAAGAGGTCAGTTTGGCTGCTATGGGATCTTGACAAATGGGGGTCGGTGCGGCCGTATTGACAGATCCCGTAATAGCAGTTGAGTGTGGACCATGAGCCACCGAGTTTACCGTGTTTGCGGAGGAACTATTGCTGTTATTCGATACACGGGGAATGTTTTTAATTGATGTGGTTTTAATGGGACTGCTGGAAACCAAGTTAGATAAAGACTTTATGGGCGATTGTTCTAAAAGCGCCGACTCGGTAGAGGCCGATGGTGGTGCATGGAACGAGCTTGCCGCCACGGGTACTCTGTTAGATCTGGGAGGAACTGTTGCTGTTGTTGTTGCAATTGAAGACTGCACTGTTGTATCAGCACCATTTAGGGTAGTGGTGATGGGAGCGGTTAAACGAGCTGTGGGCTGAGCCATAGCAATGCTCTTGACAATGTTCTGTAGACTTTCGTAATCGCGTTTGCTTAAAAACGAACTCAAATCGGAACTTTTAGTAGGAACTGCTGCCGCAGGAGCCGATGCTGAAGTAGATGATGCTATGGATGGGCCCAAGGAAGTAATTCTGGCCGATGGTAGCGCTGTAGGCACAGTCTTATGGACCGCTGAGGTGTTGTTTGCAGCATTTGTACGTGGTTGAGAGGGGTTTGAGGAGTCCAACTCCAATTTCCTCACTGCTGACGCATTTTGACCTGTGGGATTCACCACAGCTACGGGATTGTTGGCTGAAGCTATCGAGCCCGGTACATTATTATGATGATGATGGTGGTGATGGTGATGATGATGACTATGCATCGGTGGTGCTGTCGCTGGTGTTGCGGCGGTAGCAGCAGTTGCACTGCTTGCTGCAGTTCCGCCAGTTTGTGTTGATGTCGAGGCGGTTGGGGTGCTGCGACTACTACTGCTGCGGTGATGATGGTGGTGGTGATGATGACTGGAACGTGTACGCGAGGAACTACTGCAATTGGAGCCGCTGTGAGCAGCACCATTTACAGGATTCACCGTGCTCAGCTGTAATTGTATAAGCATCATATGATCGCCCAGACGCATACTGAGATTAAGTGGGGTCTTGCCACTAAGGAAATCATTGACCTGTGAGTCATTGAGGGATTCGAGGGCTTGCATAACGGTATTTTCGGGACGCTGAGCCTGCAATAAAAATGGAAGTAGGTTTTCGATTAGTGTTTTGAAGCTAATTAAATTATGCAACGATTCTAATCAGAATAGTCACTTTTTATTTATGACCGATTCGACTTTATAAAATAATAAAAATATAATAATTGTGAATCTTTCGATGTTTTAAAAAATTATTATGTATTAGAATTTTCTCAAAAATGGGATTTTTCGCAATATCTTGTAAGATATCTTTAAAGCCGCTGAATAGATGAAGAAGTTATGTTAGAAGAAGATTAAGGCTAATTAATTTTGCATTGTTTAAATGGTTGAACCACATTTTTTTGGAGGTTCATCTTTATTTTCATAGATAGACAGGTTCCATCGGTCCAATAGACCACAAAGCTCTTAAAGGGAATGACCTAAACTTTCTTTTGAGCAAAAACGGAAATCAAAAATTAAATTATGTGTTTTTACAAAAATGTCAAAACAAGTTTACTATCGAAAAGACTTTGGGCAACATTTTCTAAATACATTACGTAATTAGTTATGTGAATGGGAAAAAAGAGCCGTATGACCAAAATTTCAAAATTCAACACGCTCCAACTCGGACAGTCCTTAACCGATCTCGTTAAAATTTTGTGTCATAACTTCAATTCAATAGGACGACTAAACAATTGGCATGAAATCCCACATACACAAAATTATTTTTGCTATTTTACGAGTATTGTGCTGTGAGACGGTAAAAAGTTGAATTTCGCACTGGCACCATCGTACTTGATTAAAAGCAAGAGTGTGATATCGGACGTTAAGTAACGGGTTTTCCAACAGGAGGTGTTATTTTGAATCACCCACTACGCCATTACTAAAAATGAAACGATACACGATCATCGAACGATACAAAACGATCGAACAAAAAAACGATACGAACGATACAAAATCATCTTGACTGATGAGGCCCATTTCCACCTCGGTGGCTACGTCAACAAGCAAAATTGTCGCATCTGGGGCTCGGAAAACCCAAGAGTTATTGTTGAGAAGCCTCTCCTTCTCAACGTGTGACTGTTTGGTGCGGTTTATTGTCCGGCGTGGTCATTGGACCTTACATTATCTAAAAGGAGGTTGGATCAACAGTTACGGTGAATGGATTGCGCTATCGAGAGATGAATAATGATTTTTTATGGTCGGAGTTGGATGGTATTGATCTGGACAACGTTTACTTTCAACAAGACGGCGCACAGTGGAAAATTTTCACACAAGACGCCGTAAAAATTAGAAGGAATTGAGCTAGGGCTTTGAAATTTTGTACATATCACTCATTTCCCCTAATTAGCAAAAAAACAATTTTTTGTTTAAATCCATAACCACGCCTACTTCTCACATAACCTAAAATTCAAAATCTTAGTATTTTTCTCAATTTAGCATTAATATTATTACAAATCGCTTGTAGAGATTGTATTTGAGTCCTCAGTTATATAAAAATTGCAAGTGCCACGCCCAACGTCCATATATCAATTTAAATTTTATACGATGTTGGAAATTGCAGGATTTTTTTTTGTAAAACGCTTTGTATATTTTGATCGATGTAAATCAGTACATAGAACAAAGTAAATAACTAAAGCGTAATAAATTAGCTCAACATTTGCACAAAAAATCATGATGAAATAGTTTACAGTTTTTTGTTAATTAATCAATCATTTCAACTATCCAGAAAAAATCATCATTGATTTAGCAAAGTGTTCAAGAACAAGTAAGAAAGTTTCAGTCGGGTAAACCGACTAAGGTATACCCTCACTTTGTGAGTAATGTAATATTGAATATTACTCGAATTATTCTGTCAATTTGTGTGGGAGTTACCAGAAGGGGTTTATATAATACACCTTTTTTTCGCTGAACATTAGATACTTTAAATTCATTGCACTGTGCCGACTTATAAGCATTTATGTGCACTGGTATAAACGTTATGAGACATTAAATTGTGGTATGATTTGGGAATTTTTGTGTGGGAGGTACAAAAAGGGGCGTGGCAATAACGCCCATTTTTCACAGGGCTATAGACACTATAAAAACATTACACTGTAAAAAATTTCAAGTATTTGTATACACTGGTTTTATTGTTATAAGCTGTTAACTTTTGGTGCAAAAAGGTACCTTTGTGTGGGAGGTACCAAAAGGGGCGTGGCAACAACACCCATTTTTCCCTGGACTGTAGGCAATATAAAAGCATAATACTGTACAAAATTTCAAGTATTTTTATACACTGTTATTAATGTTATAAGCTGTTAACTTTTGGTGCAAAATGGTGCATTTGTGTGGGAGGTACCAAAAAGGACGTGGCGACTTCGCCCATTTTTCTCGAGTTGATAGCGACTAATAAGCTAATACTATGTGTGAAATTTCAAAAGATTCGAATAAGTAGTATAGCAGTTATTAAAGAATCAATATTTTACAACATTTTAACCCTTTGTGGGGGAGGTACTAGAAGGAGTGGACCAATATGGCCCATCTTCGAACTTAGCCGGAGATAGAAAAAAATATTACCACATACCAAATTTGAGGTCAATCGGTTACTCCTTTCGAGAGTTATCGTGCGCACCAGCCAGCAGACACACAGACAGACAGACAGACAGGCAGACAGACAGACAGACAGACATTGCTCATTCGACTTAAAATGACCCAAAACGGATTTCCTCCGAACATACTTGGGGTCTTAGGTCACTCCTTCGACGTGTTACACTTTTTTCCGTAGCAAATGATATATACCCTCGTCACACTAAAGTGAGGGTATAATAATACGTCATTTTTAAAGCATACTTTTAGGTATATGTGGAAAGGACACAAACTATGAGGCATGTATATATAGTAAATTGGCAAACAAATGTTCGCTTATATGAATATTTAGTTGTTCATGTCGGTTGCCGTTTAATTTGGTCTGTAATAGTTGATTTAAACTGAGATACTCTTTCGGCTCAAGACCAACTTGCTTTTATACATGCTTTATATGCTTTTTGTTATATTTGCAGTCAATTTATCATTAGCCCCTTAAGGTATGCTTTGGTAATGTTGTTCAATACATAGCAACATGGACTAAAAATAACGAATTTTGGATTGTTTTTAGCCGAGTAGGTTGTACCATTTCGTTAAATAAATCAACATAGGCAGGAATAGGCAGAATTTTCTTTTTGCAATGTTTGTTTTGCTTTTTGTTATATTTGCAGTCAATTTATCATTAGCCCCTTAAGGTATGCTTTGGTAATGTTGTTCAATACATAGCAACATGGACTAAAAATAACGAATTTTGGATTGTTTTTAGCCGAGTAGGTTGTACCATTTCGTTAAATAAATCAACATAGGCAGGTATAGGCAGAATTTTCTTTTTGCAATGTTTAACTAAGTCCCTAGTTTATTAATTTTTGTTAATGACAAGACCTCGGTCGGCCTCGGAAGTATAGTTTTATCCAGGAGAAAATGAAACACCATGATTTTTTGCAACTTACAAGTAAACCACAGATTTAATAGGAAAATGACAACACTATTATATTTTTTTAATGCAAAAAAATACCTCAACAAGTTGTGTATAGTAAGACTTAAACGAAGTTCCTATGCGTATCATAATTTCGGAGATATGGGCTTACAAAATACTCTCTTAAATGATAAACTTTGGAACCATTGTACTAGTATTTTGCGATATTTTGCCAAGATATCGGCAAAACCTTTGAAGATTTAGTTAATTGGAATGTTCTTTACAGATTGGAATCAAAAATTTTGAGATTGGGCCTTATGAAAATTGGGAGTTTTTGCCGCTCATAATACACTGTGCGGCGCTACATGCCACACAAGCAACGAAACCATTGCCCTGTTACGGGAAAAGTTTCCGGACAGTGTTATCTCTCGAAGAGGTGATCACAATTGGCCACTTTGCGATTTGGTTATGGAATATTTCATGAAAAGGATATGGTCCTGTAAGCGTGGCCGTGGTGGCCATTTGGCTGATGTTGCTTTTCATTATTAACGGCATACCTTCCTCTTTATTATGAAATAAACATCCGATTATTTATTTAAAAAACTGGCATTTTTCATTGAATATCAAAATAACACGCCTTGTTGGAAAACCCTTTAATTTGAAAAAAAAATCGAAAAAAAGGAAAGTAAATAAAATTTTAAAATTGATAACTACCTTAGTTATCGAATTTTTTTTTTACTTTTTACTACTTTAAGAAATGGGAATTGTTATTGAGTGGCCGGACTTCGGACGGGGTTAAAGATTTTCTCTTTAGAGGTATGTCCAAAGACGGCTACGCGGATCAAGGCGTATTTTGATTTGACGGCCATCGGTCGGTATTAACGATTTTCGAGTATGTCCAAAGCCGGCTACGAGGACAAATGTACATGTGTGACCGGCCTTTGGCCGGGGTTAACGATTTTTCCTCTAGTCTTTGGAATCGATATTATCGATATTCTTATTATCGAGCTTTCTTATTATCGATATTCTTATTATCGATATTATCGATTATCGAGCAATATTTTACGATATTGCTGGCGGTGTCTTTTTGTACTGTTTTCTTCTCTGCGCTTTATCCAAAGCCAACGTATCGATGGAACCACTAAAGCCAAACAACGTAGATGACATAAATACCCCCTTTGCAGGAGAGAAAGGGGGCGGACGGACCCCAACAACCCCGATATCACTACAACCCTGTTCCTTACAACGACCAAGACAAAACGTATCCCTCTCGCCGCCTCTGTATGCCACCATTTTGAAGCAGTCATGTCAATGTGTGAAATTCATTCATTCCTTTCTGTCGCACTTAATTAAAAGCTCATATATTTACAGTTTTATATTACAAAATATGTATTAACAAAGGGGCGTCAATATCGACTATAGAAGTATTCTACATCAATGTGCATACATAATCTTGTGGCGAAGTTCTGGGTTAGACAAACGTGACCGTAATGTCACGCAACGAATCAGCTGATTCAATCCGATTTGATTGGGCGGGAAGATGTGTTTTTAGATGGCAGATTAAAAAGTGAAATTATGACGTCAATAAAATCAGTAAACCCACGAAAAGAAGAAACTACAGAGGATATCGTGTATCAAAAAAACCTCAAAAGGTGACATCACACCTATAAGTACTACAGCTAGTCGACTTAGCATATTTTAAAGTACATTAAATAATAACTTGAGATATTTAAAGTCAAAATATCTCAGGTTATCTTTAGTCAAAATGTCGCATTAATCCGTCAATCCAATCAAAATAACCTGTTTCGACTTAGCATACTTTGGAATAGATGTAGCGATATACGTTATATAATAGTTATTTGTAAGATAGATATGTCGTAATTTATATCATTAAATGCAAGTTATTACCTAAGCAATACATTCTTTTTGTAACTGTGAATTTGGTTTAGTAAATTTTGGCAATCATTAGACTGGGTTCAGTTTTTGGGTGCATATGATCTGTCCTTTGATGCATTTTATGTATGTATATAAGAATTTTATATTACTTTTACAGATATTTCGAGTGCAATTTGTAGGCCCATTTTTATTTCCATATAAAATATCAATCTGGCAGAATTCTATTTCCACTAAACATTTGAAGTTGTTTATTTATGAATACGCATTTGTGTTACTCATGGCTGAATAAAGATAATACATATATGTAAATCTATTAATTACTGAACTGATGATTGAAATATGTACATATGTGTAAGGGACAGATGAGGGAACAATTGTATTCTATTTTCTTAGTTTTTTTATTTTCTTTGTAATTATCAAAATGTCACAAAGGGCATCCCAACCAAATCTTTGGTTGTATCTGCAGTCAAACAAAGGAAAGAAGGTGCACATTTATTGTGCTGCTGCCGCTGTTATTATTATTGGAGTTATTCCCGACCATAAAAATAAGAACAGTGCATAACAAAGATTTGCCAGTAGAATAAATAGCAAAAGTTCAATTACCCTGAAGTTAAAAATAAGAAAATATCAACTAACCAATTATAATAATAATGACAACAATAAGTAATAAAATATAAAAATGAGCCAATATGTAAAGACAATACTATGGGGATATGTTAAATAACACTGATTTAGACAAACGTAACTGCAACGTTTTCGTTGCGCAACGAATCAGTGTAAACTTTTAGCCAACGGGAACAAAACGTAAACGGACGGCGGAACGGTACGATTGCGTGCATATGCAAACAGCTGATTACAAATTGAGGTCATATGAAGTAAATAAATTAACTAAAACAATGAAGACCAACAAGAGAACGAGTGGACTACTAGCGTTGCTAGCTTGTTGACTGAGGAATACAGAATAATATGGGCGCTTAACAGCTTTGAGCCCTTCAAATCACCTGGACCAGGCGGCATCACTTCAGCAGAACGTTTTAGTAACAAGGTCTGGCATATGCGGATGATGTGGCAATCGCATTAAATGACAAATTTGAAAACGTCTTCAGAGACATTCTACAGGTGGCTCTGAAAAAGTTGGTCAGAAGCAGAGGTTTGGGCGTTAATCCCAACAAGACAGAAATGGTTCTCTTTACTAGGATGAATAAAGTCCCACATGTGGAAATTGTTATTCAGACTTAACGAACTGGAACGTTCAAGGAAGGGGCCTCTCTCTTCTAAAATCGTCCATCGGATATATAGGGTGATCCAAGTAGAGATACTTTTTTCAATAGCCTGTTTTTTGACAGATCGCGTGTGAACAACGTCTCAGATGGTCCATCCGTTGAGTCCAATTTTCGATGACTCGATTATGTTGACGAAGCGAAGTGCACGAAACACTTTCCTCACAGAACGAGAATTTTCGTAATAAAGTTGAACGATTTGTAAACGTTGTTCAGGCGTAAGTCTTTCCATGATGAAATGCCAAACAATACTTAACAAAAATAACATGACAGCATGACACGACTCACACGTGATCTGTTGTTCAGGCGTAAGTCTTTCCATGATGAAATGCCAAACAATACTTAACAAAAATAACATGACAGCATGACACGACTCACACGTGATCTGTCAAAAAAGGCTATCTACTTAGATCACCCGTTATATAGCAGTATTTGTACATTGTGGGATGCTGGGCAGCAACTGATAAACTATCCATCATCAACCTACTATCAAAGGTTCAGAGAACTACCTACCTATGCCTAAGCAGAGCTTTATGGACTACAGCGACTAAAGGATGGGTTAGGAAAACGTAACCATATCTCCCCCGGAGCGTAACAAATCAGCTAATTCAATGTGATATGGATATCCTTGTAAACGATTAGCCATCGAAAAATAAACGTAAACAGTAAGCTGAATCTGCTAAAATTTGATTTGATTTTTGACCAACAAAAAAACGAAAAAAGAAGACATTTATGCAAAACTTTTGAAATGGAATGATAAATAAGTAACAAAAAGTTAAAATAAGACCAAGAAAATATAAAATAATATAAAGATGTTATAATTTTTGTTGTGAATGCCTGAGTAATATGGGACGTTTTTCAACTTTTGGGTAATTGCTCCAGCGGGCAACGTTACGGCTGCGCTAAGTTTATTTAGCGTTTGCCTAACCCCGCTTTGAGTTTCTATAAGCTCTACTCCATATACTGCTGATTAATGTTGTGGCGAGAGAACTTGCAACCCGGGCGGCATTATGGTAAGTGGACTATATACCAACGGTGTACACCTTCGAGAGGAACTACATCACTATGATACCAGCCAGAGATGAATGTGTTGGCAGAATACCAGATAATAGAAAACATATCCACTTTTATACGGATGTTTCGAAGCTTCGTGACACTGTACACAATCGGAGTACACTGTTAAGAGTTCAGTCTTTATATAGTTCACAGACTATCAGATACTTGCAGTATCTATCAAGCCGAAATAATGGCAATAGTCGTGGCGTTGTCATTTACTCGGACAGCCAGGCTGCCTTCAATTCTCTGGAGTCCACATCCCTAAATTCACAAAACGGCCCTCGACTGCCGCAGATCTATTAGCGAGATGGCTGAGCAGTTTAATATACACCTCATATGGGTGCCTGGGCATAGGGATATCCCGGGGAACTGCAAAGCCGATGAACTTGCTAGGAAATGGACGACATTTCAAATTCTCGAAGAATTTGCATATATTGGTGCGCGCGCCACTATCTGCATGCAATCTTTATCTTAGGTAAGAACCTATCAGGTAGTCCAACGAAAGATGGACAAAAATCTGGTCTATGGTCTTTGTGAGCTGGTAAAAAAGTCTTCTACGCTAACCTTAACCTATGGGCATTTAAATTCATACAACATTATTTCATTTAATTAAAATTTCTCTTAAATTTTCGATAATCAAATAATTATATGTGATCAATTAACCAATTTCGCCGATAAATTTTTATTATTTTAATTCCATTAATCACTTGTGATTTTTATGTTGTTGTTTATTCATAAATGAAAACAAAATATTTGGAACGATTGTGTGGACGCGCCCGCCGCGCCACAAGTGTTCAGCAGCAACTGGTATTCAGGCAGTGGCTGGCTACTACTACGTGAGGTAATGTAATGAAAATTGCGTCATATACGAGTATTTGTGAAATATCACACGCGTTGTAAAAACAATAAGAGGAGTAAGTATGTATATTTACTTATACAAATTTGTGATATACTATATATACTTCTATATAAATTGTTTGAGGTAAAAAGAACTACAAACAATTCAGAGAATCGATACAAAACTAAACTAAAAAATTATGTTTAAGAGCAAAATGTACATACACTCCAGAGGAGTAGCTCAAGATTCTGTTATCACTTTAATACTAATCGATTATTTGTATCTTACTTATATTTATATATTATACAAACAACAATTTAATTTTTTTTCTATATATGAATAAAAAAATTGAATATGAATAAGCATGCATCACCATCTGACAGATATGTATGAGAATTTTTCTTTGTTAAAAATATAATTTAATTCTAAAATTAGCACGAATGCAGAGATTTGAGAACGAAAGCAAAACAATGTGTTTCCAAACATTTTCACGTTTGTTGAGGGAAAGAAAGCAAATTAAAAAAAAAATCCAACTGAAAGTGAAATTTTAAATTTCGTCCATACTTAAGGGGACACAATAAATCAATTTACAGAATTAATCATATCCTTTTAGACGGTTACGTTCAGATTAAAGTGCTAATTTTTGCAAGACAAAAGAATGTTGGTTACGGCAATGGAATGAGCGACCGACCCATCGTAATAAAATTGCGTGTCAGCAAGTGATTATTAACAGATTGTTTTTTGTTTTAATTAAGTAATATTTACGAGTATTGTGAAAATTGTATCTCTGGGTCTGGGTGTCAATTCAATTGATTGTCACAAAAAATAACAAATTAAATCATTTACAATTGGCTGAGAACATCAGTCAGCTGATACGACATCAACAGAGAAATAATACAGTAAACTTGTTTAAATTTCCAGTAATTGTCTCTAAATGTCAAACGAAAAATAAAATTATGTATGGAAGGAAACATACATTCTTTAAATATTTATAGTTATTAAATATTTATATATGTATGTTATTCACTATATAAAGGCTTTTTTTAGCTGCATGAGAACTTTCGATAACTTATATAACTATGGTTTGACAGCTAATAATGTCAAACTGTGGTGACATCTCTATTCAGTTAGTTTTGGCAAGTCATCATGAGCTTTAAAGCCACTTCAAACCAAAGAATTGTGTTTAATGATGAAGCTCATTTCGGGTTAAATGGCTACGTCTACAAGTAAAATTGTCGTATTTGAAGCGAAGACAATACTCAAGCCGTTAATGAATCACGAATCATTCAATAGAATTGATCGTTTGGTGCGGTTTACACGCTGGCGGTACTATCTGTCCTTATGTCTTTCGGAATGAGGAGGAGCTGCCGTTGAGGTGAATGGCGAGCGCCATTCACCGCAACGATATATTTTTTTATCGTTTCAGTTCGATTTTTCAGCATGTTTATCGTATCTGCTTTTAATTTTTTTTTTACTATTGATGAATAACTGTGCTGATACGACCCGATTTGCCCTCTAAATTATGGTTTTATAGTCCGATTTGTCGCGTAAATTTTGATCAGTTACAACAATATTTATCGAAAATGTATGTACGTAATCAAAAAAAATTAAACTGGAAAGTCTGCTAGAAATTCGGTGTATATTTCAGCAAAAATATTTATTGAAGACAAATTAAATATTCCTGTATAGCATATTTTAATTTGCTCAGCTTAACTGTAGTTACAATTACCAACAGAACAGCTGATAAGTAGGTTTAGGTTAGGGCAGCAGACGGCTTTGCCAGCTCACATAGACCAATGTTACCACATGTTCAGATATCCGTAACCTGTTTGATAAACAACTTTTTCGGTAGTACGAATATCGGTACCGGAAAGATCTGCCAGACTTCCTAGAAAGGCCTTGCTAAAGTCATCGGACTCAACACCCAACCTTCTGCCGTGTTCACTGATCAGGCAGTGTCCCAGATTTTCTTAGCTACGACTGCCTGATTGTCGCTTGCCTAATCCAAAGCTTGGAAGTGGACAGTGGCGCACCAATATATAGCGTGATCCATTTCGAGGTTCCCTACTTTTTTAAAGAAAAAAAAAACACAGAAAATTCAAATTGAATGGGGAATGTTTATTATCATTTGAAAGAACATTCTTTGGCATTTATTTTTTTGAAGATTATGTCTATCAAATGTTGACCGCGGCTACGTCTCAGATGGTCCATTCGTTGAGTCCAATTTTCGATGACTCGTTCGAGCATTTCGACTGGTAACTGGCGAATGACACGCGTGATGTTTTGCTCCAAGGCCTGAATCGAAGCGGGTTTGTCCGCATAAACTTTCGACTGTACATATCCCCACAGGAAAAAGTCTAACGGTGTGATATCACACAATCTTGGTGGCCAATAGACCGGCACAAAACGTGAAAATATCTGCTAACCGAAGTGTTCTCTCAATAAATCCATTGATTGATGCGATGTGTGGGAAGTGGCGCCGTCTTGTTGAAACCAAATGTCGCCGAGATCACGAGCTTAAATTTCAGGCATCAAATAGTCGGTTATCGTGGAACGATAACGGTCGCCATTGACGGTTACGTTCTCACCGGCATAATTTTTGAAGAAATATGGACCGATGATTCCGGTACGTCGGATCGGGAATCGGTCAATGGCGAAAAGATAGCTCTTAACGAGAGCTACAACATTGCTCATGGGTCGACAGGAAAGTGTTTTTTTTTTTTGGATTTAAAAAAAATGGACTTAGCGCAATCGGCGAACGATTATTTTGATAATAAAACTGCATAATTTGTAAACGTTGTTCAGGCGTATGTCTTTCCATGATGAAATGCCAAACATTACTTAACAAAAATAACATGGCAGCATGACACGACTCACACGTGATCTGTCAAAAAAAGGCTATCGAAAAAAGTATCTCCACTTAGATCACCCTATATATGTTAAACTGCTCAGCCATCGCAATAAGAGATCTGCGGCAGTCGAGAGCTGTTTGTGAATTTAGCGATGTGGACTCCGTTAAACTGAATAACAGTAGAAATTTTACACTTTCAGAAAAGACTAGATCGGTTCCATTTATCGGAGGAGGGTCTACATGTGGGACCTTATACTTCCTAGTAAATAGTACCAATTCTCTCTTGTTTGGGTTAAGTCCCAACCCGCTGCTTCTGGCCCATCTAGCCAATTTATTCTGAGCCATCTGTAGGATGTCTCTGAGGACTCTTAGACAATATCGATCTATTTTTGATATATAATTTTCTTCTTAATATTTTTAATTGAAATTTCAACATACGACGTTATTATTTCTAAGAAATATTAAAAAAAACGACTTACTCTTTTGATCAATCCACTAAATTTAAACTTTGTTTTGAGGCACCCTGTAATATTCAGGAAATTAACAAAAAAATTAATTAAAAATTAAATTAACAAAAAAAAAGTGGCATTAACTATAACCCGGCGAAATCACAAATCCAACCCACAAATTATGACAAATATTTGTTTATTTTACAAGGTGCCCTTAAAAAACCCACAATGCACGACGACAGTAGGTCACTCAGTCAGTAATAAGGCGCAAATATTGACTTAATATTGTTTGTGTACATTTATGGGTCACTGTGTCAGAAATGTATGATTTGTTTTTAAATGCAGTTTTTAAACAAAACAAAGCGCAAAAATAACAAAACCAAAAAAAGAAATAAAACAAAAGATATTCGTACAAAAGTGATTTATTAGCCCAGACCTTAAAAAACGCAACCCAGCACACACAGTACAGTGCAGTACAATGTTGTTTGTGTGTGTGCGGAATGCGGGGGGATTTCATTACACTTGATTTGGCTTCCATGGACGACCGTTTGTCACGATATTGCGTTTTGGTAGTGACGACATCACATCACAACATGCAACTCCACCCGCCACCATTAATAGCACAACCATCATCACTATCATCAACATAAGCAAGTATGTACGAATGTACATTTGTATGTATCTATGCCATGTTATGCATCACAATAAACGCTTCTCTACTCTCCTCACTCCCCCTTCTTTCGATATGAGTTTTTTCGGTTATACTCTGCGCAGCCGCTGTAGCTGCTCTTACCCTCTGCTACAATGATCGATCAATCGCTTGATTATGATGATGACGGTGTGATGTGTGTGAATCGATGACGCTGTTGATTGCGCAATTTTTCTTTTATAATAACAAAAAATCAAAAATACGGAATAATAATAATAATAAATTGGACATAGATAAAAAATGTTGACAACAGGTAGTCTCTGGATTGGCTACACTATGCAACACCTATTTTGTCCTAAAGCTAATAGATTATAACAAGTCACACAAGTCGGGGAACCAACATGCTTACAACAAGGAAAAGTCTACAGAATCTGCCCTGCACGAACTTGTTTCATGTCTTGACATTAAATGGGCTTTTAACAACATTAAGGGCTTGTTTCGGTAACTTATTTTAGTTCGTCTACGTCGAACGATCAAAATTCTCTCAGCTATTACTTGAATTCTATAAAACGCAGGTTAGAAATATTTTAGGAACAAGCTTTTTACATGATTTTCTACAGACACAACGAATTATAAACTTCTGTGATTTATAGATTTCTCGGAATAATTGAGTGATTTTTGATCGTTCGCAGTAGACGAACGAAAAAAAGTTACAGAAACAGACCCCAAATCAGATGCGATAATTGCGGCACTGTCACATCTATAGTTGAACTCTAGCTTGATTACACTAATTCAAACTCTGCTCAACAGAAGACGCATAACAGCATGTCTGGAGTACTGTCTCCACTAGTTTGGAACCTAGCGTTGATGAAATCCTGCTAGATCTACAACGATGTGGCTATTTGAGAAAATTAGGTTGCAAATATATTTTGTTGTAATAAAGGGGTTTCCAACAAGAGGTGTTATTTTGGTATTCAAAGAAAAATTAAATTTTTTGAGATAAATGATCGGATGTTTATTTCATATTAACGAGGAAGGTATGCCATTAATAATGAAAAACAACATCAGCCAAATGGCCAACACGACCACGCTTTTCATGAAATTTTCCATAACCAAATCGCAAAGTGTCTGCCCTATGTCCTCGATAGCCTCACGAATTCTATCTTTGAGGTCTTGAATCGACGCTGGGCTGTTGGCGTAGACCTTATCTTTCACGTGGCCCCAGAGGAAGATGTCGCAAGGTGTTAAATCACATGATCTCGGTGGCCAATTGTGATCACCTGGTTTCGTTGCTTGTGTGGCACGTAGTGCCGTCCTGTTGAAAGTAAACGTTGTCCAGATCAATACCATCCAACTCCGACAATAAAAAATCATTAATCATCTCTCGATAGCGCAATCCATTCACCGTAACTGTTGATCCAACCTCATTTTCGAAAAAGTAAGGTCCACAGTCACACGTTGAGGATGGATGGGCTTCTCAACAATAACTCGTTTTCCGAGCCCCAGATGCGACAATTATGCTTGTTGACGTAGCCACCAAGGTGGAAATGGGTCTCATCAGTCAAGATGATTTTGAATCGTTCGTATCGTTTTTTTGTTCGATCGTTTTTTAAACGTTTTGTATCGTTCGATGATGGTGTATCGTTCCATCTTTAGTAATGGCGTAGTTTCTACTTGTCAAATGTCAAAGAATAAAAGCTTCAAAAGTGACTGCTACCGAAACACCGGGTGATTCAAAATAACACCTCTTGTTGGAAAACCCTGTATATTAATATATGCTCCAAATAAAATGTATTGCTTTTCAAATTAAATTAGTTTGCTTAAAAATATATAATGTTTTAAAATTTGTGTTCCAAATATTTTTTCTTTCTATTCAAACATATCAAAAATGGCGATTTTGCCCAGTGTTGGTATGCATGTGTGATAGGTACGCTACATTCATATATGTACATAATTTTAGATATTCAAACAAATGAATATATTTTCCAAACTCTTTCATACCTTCAGCGATGTACACATGTATGTATGTCTGTATGTATGTGCATTAACTTACTGGCAATTCATTAAAATAATCGATAGTGTCAAAGCGATCACACTTTTTGTTGTCTGTATTTAGTTTCTTCAATTGTGGAATACTATCGTTAACATTACGTTTTTTACAAAAAAAAATGTTAGGCGCACCAGCAAAAAATAAAATAAAATAAATATGTATATAGAAAAATCAGGAAAAAACGTGTCTACTGCAGAAAAAATATGCCGGTTGCTGGTTTCAGCTATACAACGGCAGCTTTCGTTTTCCATTTCATTTACATTTATTTGATAATCAAAACCTATTATTAAAAACTCAAAGCGAAAAGAGAAACACAACAAAACCACACAACACAACGCTAACACAACGTTTTTCAATTCAATTCAATAGATGAACATTTTTTGTTTTCGAATCCAACAGAAACCGAAAGTGCATTTATCACAACGTTCGTTGTTGATGACGCTACGCGAACGGTCTGGCTACACCAGACCACGTGTCTTAAAATTCCAATTGAAAAGTTGGAGGAATTTTAGCTGATAAAAATGAATGAAAGGCGTTTGATATAACACCTAATAATATCGAGTAGCAAATTAGCAATTTGGTAGTTAGAAGTGTGTGTCCTTAAATAAATGAGACACTTGTTTAAAATCTGTATGTGTTTAAAATATTTTGAACAAAGGTTCCACTGGGCAAATTTAAAAAAAGATTTAAGAAAAGCTTGAAGTTGTACCGGATCTACACCACAACTGTGATGCCTAATTTCTCTGCAAATGTGATATCTACAGCAGAAACATTAACTTAAATAATATAGTGAGGCTATATAAGGCTATTCCGCTACCTCTGTGGTAGCTAATATTTCTGCCTGGTTAAGACTACAGTGACAAGGCAGTCTTTTTCCAATTTATAGATCAATTTCCTTGGTTGTTGAGTTTGGAACCATCTGTATAGAAGTTAACGAATCTCCCATGTCCTGGAATACGACCATTCCATTCTGATCTATCATATATAAGAGTGAGACACTTCTTGTAAAAAAAAGTAGTTCAGTGTTATCAACAGTGCCCGGAAGGTCAGGCATTGTGTCTAGAATGACACTATGTCCGTAGCCATTTCCTGAACGACATAGTCGGCTGTTCGCCGGACGACTATGTCGTACCAATAGACTATACGCGGGTTCGGACCCCAGCGTTTTCCTATTGCTCTTTTACAGCTATATCGTATAAAGCTGCCACAGCCTTTTGAAGTAAAGCTGCCACAGCCTTTTGAAATTTGAAGTTCAACTCCCTGTCTACCCAAGTATTTTGCGCTTTCAGAGAAGGGAATTTCAATACCCACAAGAAGACAGGTGTAACTGTTGGTACCTTATATCTTCTACTGAAAATAACTACTTCAGTCTGGGTGGGGTTAACAAAAGACCATTAATGGCTGTATGAAGGGACTGCTGTAGAATACCTCTAATGGCGATTTCAGTTCTGAAAAAAATCTCGTCCCGTTGAGGTGAAATACTAAAAAATATTTGCAACTTTTAAGTCGAAATGATGTAGTCCCTCGAATGTAACATAACTGTAATTTTAAAATTTCCAAAATGTATTGGAAAGTACTATTTTCGGGAAAAAGGGGTAACGAAAATGCTGCACGTTTTCTAGAAACGAAATCGCCATAAGAGTTCTTGAAAACTTTCCCCTAACAGATATTACCACGTCATCAGCATAAGCAATAACATTAACACTCATCATCTGTAGATAAAGCAGAATATAGTTCATGGTGAGATTCCATAGCAGAGGAGACAGAAGATTCCATAGATGGAGGTCAGTAGACCCTAAGCTAGCTGAAATGTGTCTCTTGGTCAGAAGGGGGTCTAATGGGAAAGAGACGCGAACATGAATACTACATTTATGCATAAAGCCATTCCTTTCCAAGCCAACCGCAAAGTGACTAAGTCGTCCGACTATGGACGGAATAACCCTAAGCACGCCTGGTTGCGCTGTTGGCAGCCCCAACACCAGGATCGGACTCTTGGCCTAATCAGTCATTAGACAGCAGATTCAACTTAACCGAATAAACTATGAGTGTAAACTTACTAAATTAGATATAACTTTTTAAATTATTCATCGGTTTTCTTCGGCATGGTCATATTTTATTCATGATTGATCAGACTTTATGATAAAATAATATATATATTTATTTTTTTTATTTATAATTGTGCCTTTTTCTATGTTTTTATTTAAAATTTAATAAAATTTTCTCAAAAAGCAGAATTTTTTCGCAATACCATACAAGATATCGTCAAATCGGCTGAACATACATGTCTTAAAGTAATTTTATTTATATCAAATACACATTTTGTAACTTCATTAAGCAGGATCCCGGGAACGGTTAAAAAATCCCGCTTTCCCGGGAATGAGAAAAGTCCGGGAAATACAAAAATCTACTTTATATGCCTAACTTGAAAATTATCTGTCTGACTTTTTTAAATTAAATCGAAAAAATGTTATCTAGTTTTACAGAAATTTTATTTTTTTGCGACAATTTAAGATTTATATCAAACATATTTATTTATTTATTATGCTTACAAAACGAAGTGTTTCCCCTTAATTTCAAAACAAAATTCCCTTCCGATCGATTTAAAGAGAAAATTACGTCTATGTTATTTAGCTAGGTAGCTATTTTACATTTGATTATTATGCGTAACTTTTCGCGTTTGCATTCACATACAAACTATTTTGAGAAAGTCTATGTTGTTGTTGTGCTGCTACTTTGTTTTTATCGAAATTTTGGTTGCTTTAAGTTTTTATTGAAAGTGTACCAAGGTCAACAACACAACTAAAATTAAACGAAAAAAAATGATCAACTACACTACAATTATCGTTATCTGTTCAGAAGAGAGTGAGAGCAGTATAATCGGAGAGCGAAAATGAGTATGGTATCCAAAACATGAATTGAAGTGAATTATACTGCGCACAAATTATGTACGACAAGCAGGTAATTTAGTAATTAAATTTGAATGGAATACGCAGGTAATGCGAAGAACATGAAATTGTCGCAAATTGTATTTTTCAATTTTGATTGTCACTTGGATTTTAAAACATTATGGACCAGGGAAGTATCGAGAATTCGCATTCGCAGCATATGCGAATGCGACGCTTCGTATTGAACATTCGCATTCGCAAAAATATATTTCAGTATTCGCTTCTTCAATCAAAAAATAGACAGTACAAATGTTTAAAAAATAGATTTTATAAGCCAGTTTTAAACTACACCGCCGGCAAGTGCATTCAGAAAACAGTTATTTAGCGGAGCCTAACTTATTTATGAACCTCTACGAAAGTGAAAGATTGAATAGAGAAAAACAGTGAAGCTACTTTTTGTTAAATATAACTTTGCTCTACTAAACTAAACTTGTAAGAGCTAGGAAAGGTTACATTTTGAACATACATTGACAAGAGTGTTGTAAAGACCCGGGGTATCCACAAAATAATATTTTCGTTCCGTGGTCATATCTTGCCCTATCAAAAACTTGAGTATTGTTTTAGTCCCTTCAGAGCTATGAACCCATAAATGTATGTGTAAATACTGATCTCCAAGGAGATGCAAAACCAGCTATTCAAAAAAACCGTCTAGTTTTTTAAAGTGTTATCGAAATATTTCTCTTACCATTAGCGTGGTAAAATATCTAACACTAATTTACTCTTATGTGAGATTGCCGTCAATATGAGCGTAATTTATGTTTCAAAATAAATAATTACCAGGTCATAATTTCACAAATTCCGGTCTGTACTCTTTACACTAGCGTTGGCCAAAAAATCAACCCTGGGTGGGTCAGCTGAGCCGAACCAAGACTCTAATTTCTTTCTCTCTCTCATTGTGCACGGATGATTTTTTTCCATCTTAGCGAGCTGTCAATGTTGACTTCTTTAAGCTTAAACATTTATACAAATGATATTTAATTGAATTTGGAAATGATTATTTCATTATATTATTATAAATATGTACATAAAAAATTTGTGTTTTGATTTCCTTCGGCAATCGGAGAACGCAAGTGCACGTGTACTTTTGAGTGATTACGCGGTATTACATTGTTGAGTTGCAATTTGTTGCTAATATTTTTTTATTACTTGTTAACAAATTTCATTTTGTATTCGGGCTATCAATAAATTAGATGTTGACACAAGCCGGCGCGTGTTTTACATATGTATGTCCATACAATATATTTATTTTTCTATTTTCTGCCTTATTACTTTCAATATTTTAGTCAAACAAAACGACTGCAACTGATACGAGAACTTATTTACGCTCACATACATATCGCTCACTTACTTCAAGAGAGACATAACGCAAAATTGAAAATTGTCAGGATGTGTAACTTTGTCAGCATAAAAAAATAAATAACATGAAATAAAACTTTTGAAAAAGGAGGAATAATCCGAAATATGATTGTTTACTTATAAACTAAATTTCGTTGAGATTAATTTATGGATATTTGCAAAATTAGCATTTCTGTAAGGCAAACTCAAAAATTTTAAATTTTGAGTTATGACGGTCTTGAAGTAAGTGAGCGATATGTAGTTGACATTGACGCCGCGTATTTTTTATAAATTAAGTCTTAATTAAATTAAATTTTCTTTGTGTATTATAATGAATCCCTATTCCAAATCGTCAACATAAAAATCTATCAGTGTCACTGTTTGTTAATGTGATGGAGATTTTCTTAGAGACCATTATGTATTAGCGTGTACTTTCAGGGTATTTTTGCGGTAGATATGTTAATAAGAAATATCCACTATAACTTAGCAATTAATTTGTTTAAAATTTATTATTTAAAGTTATCTCTGCCAGATTTCATCTGTATCTGCGATTCCAAACCATATTTTCTTTGGGCATTGTAAATAACGCCCTGTTTTAGGCCCGATTCACACGAGGCAATTAATAGAAAGGGACGAATTCCCCTTTCTATAAACTTCCGAATTAGCGCAACTAAAATTGCCTTGTGTGAATCAGAACTTATATAGTAACATTTACAGCCTGTTTCTGTAACTTAAAAATTTGCTTTTGTTCGCTTGTCAGACGACAAACAGCTGATTTGGGTTTCACTGACTACCATCGCAACGACAAGTCGCACGATAATGAACGTACGAAAACGTAATCATTTCAGTGCAAATTTTGGTTTCTCTATCCCTCTTTGCTATCTTTATTTGTCGGCTGATAGGAACAATGACAAAAAAAGTTTTATAAGCAAAAATACGTAGATATTAGTATAATTATGGTAAAACCAATTAAATAATAATAAAATTGTATACATATTTGAGCACAAAGATGTCAACATTGGCAGCTCGCTAAGATGGAAAAAAAATCATCAGTGCTCAATGAGAGAGACGTGAGAGAGAGAAACAAAAGAGAGTCTAATTTTAGTTCAGCTGACCCACACAGGGTTGATTTTTTGGCCACCGCTAGTGTAAAGAGTACAGAGGTGTATTTACTAAGGTTGACCATTCGAAAATGTGTGCTTTTTTAAACCGGAAGTTGTGAAATTATTGATCTGGCAATTACATTATTTTCCAATTGGTAAATTGGTAACGTCATTGACGTAAGGCCAGGCGAACGAACGAACCTTAGAAAAACCAAATTCCTGACGAAAGTGAGTGACTGGTGTTCGTTCGCAGAGACTTTCGTTAGAAATACAGAAACAGGCCGTTAGATGTTGACAGGAATACCATAGAATGGCGGCAGTATAATTGCGATTTCGTTTCCTGAAAACTGCAGTTTTGTAACACATTTTTAAAGTATGAAAATTGCAGATAAGTTAAATGCGATGGACTACATTATTTCGACTTTAAAGGTGCAAATATTTTTTTTGCATTTCACGTCGACAGGACAACATTGTTTCCAGAAACGAAATCGACATAAGTTTGCATTTCCCTTTGTAACAACAAGAAATATTGATCTAAGATCCTTTATTTCTTTACGTCATAGAAGCCACAAACTTTAACCGATTGGGATGCATCTAGATAAAACTAGAACCATTTACACCAAGACGGACCATAGTAGGTTCATGATTTGATATAGACAGCCCCCCCCCCCAAGGTCTGAGCAGATTGATATAGCCCTATACTAAAAGCTTCTTGGCGCCAGAGAAACCACAAATTCTTTGCAATAGGGTTGTAAAATTGATAATTTGAGATTCATTTATACGGATAAAACCGTCTAGTTTACTTATTATTTTAAATTTATTCTTTTCCACGATTTTGTATATTCACGCCATTCCTGAGATTACTTTTTCTGGTTGGATATACAAACTTCGGACCGCCAGAACCTACCACTTGTTTTACTACTTTATAATGAGCATTGTATGGATTTTTTCCCCCAAAATATCTCCTTTCCGTCCCCAAAATATTGTCAAGCATCTCGCGAAGTAAATATAAAATTGATAATGTGAAAGAAATTTGTTAAGTATTTTTTAGTTTCCTTTTTTTTATATCATAAAAAATCTTCATTTCACAACGAAAACCATCAAATCATTTTCCGTTTTGGCCTAAAAAAATCGGCAAAAATCGCTGGACGCTTCTTAACGCCGCGCCGTTCAAAGACTTTCAATTACCGCGAAATGCCTTTCAAAGCCCTTCAACTGGTTTATCGATATTTTTCATTGCCAACATTGCAATTACAGTCATGTTCAAGTGTTCACCGGCTAAAGTAGCTTAAATGTAAATAAGAATTACCTGGAGTACATTTTATATTGCATATGTATCTACATACTCTAGTATCAAACATTTAATGTGTGAGTAAAACTCATACATATACCATTACTACCATAATATATAACGGGTCATCTAAGTAGAGATACTTTTTTCAATAGCCTTTTTTTGACAGATCACGTGTGAGTTGTGTCATGCTGTCATGTTATTTTTGTTGAGTATTGTTTGACATTTCATCATGGAAAGACTTACGCCTGAACAACGTTTACAAATTATTCGTATTTACAAAAAAAAAACACTTTCCAGTCGATCCACGACCTTGACACCCATGAGCAATATTTTAGCTCTCGTTAAGAGCTATCTTTTTGCCATTGACCGATTCACGATCCGACGTACCGGAATCATCGGTCCATATTTCTTCAAAACTGACGCCGGTGAGAACGTAACCGTCAATGGCGACCATTATCGTGCCATGATAACCGACTATTTGATGCCTGAAATTGAAGCTCGTGATCTCGGCGACATTTAGTTTCAACAAGACGGCGCCACTTCCCACACATCGCATCAATCAATGGATTTATTGAGAGAACACTTCGGTGAGCAGACAATTTCACGTTTTGGGCCTGTTGATTGGCCACCAAGATCGTGTGATATCACACCGTTAGACTTTTTCCTGTGGGGATATGTAAAGTCAAAAGTTTATGCGGACAAACCCGCTTCGATTCAGTGCTTGGAGCAAACATCACGCGTGTCATTCGCCAGTTACCAGTCTAAATGCTCGAACGAGTCATCAAAAATTGGACTCAACGGATGGACCATCTGAGACGTAGCCGCGGCCAACATTTGATAGACATAATCTTCAAAAAATAAATGTCAAAGAATGTTCTTTCAAATGATAATAAACATTTCCCATTCAATTTGAATTTTCTGTGTTTTTTTTCTTTAAAAAAGTAGGGAACCCCGAAATGGATTACCCTATACATATGTTAATATTTCAAATGAACAGTCTATTGCAATTAAAAACAAAATGTTTTGGGCCTACGTTTATAAATACACGCACTGGTATAAGGTTTATACTCTATGTCGTTTTACGCATGTTTTCTGTTATTTTAGTGTCTCTTTTTCTGAGACAAAGACCCGTTTTTTCACCAGTTTAAATGTCAAACGTACCTTACCTTTTGTGTTGCCAAGTGTTACTTCAGCTATTACATAGAAATAGTGTCAAATGGATTGGCTTTGGAAGAGATAGCTCATTATAAAAAAATAAAATTTACATATTTTATTCATTTTTCGGACAATTTCATGTATAAGTTGCGCTGACTTTCGGAAACAGTGGCAGCGGTGAAGTTCAAATTAGGTATAGCTGCGTCAAGGGTTTCAACTAACCTAAATTTAATAAAGCCATCAAAGCTAAGACAAACAATTGCTTTCACTTTTGTTACTATTATGAATGAATTTATTGTGATAAACTGACAAGGCGAAACTTTTACTGAAATGTTAAAACTAGAGCGATTTTTGTTTTTTTTTTCAACGCAAAATGTATAAAATATAAAAAATATATGTATTTCTATATAAAACATGAATTTGTCATACCTATTTGCTTATATAAGTATAGGACAAAAAAAATATAAGAAATATTCACAATTCGTAATCTAGAAAAATATCGAGTACCAAGTACACAAAAAAAATCTAAATGTTCCATATTATATTCAGTCAAAATTCGGTTTAGATCCGTCAACCCAATCCAAGGAAATATGCACTACGGAAGAGGTCATTCATTCTATTTGGATTATTAAGGAATTCTATAGTTCTACTAATCTACAAAATGTTGCCAGATTTTCCAGAAATTCCAGAAATACTTCTCAATACTGCAGTTTACATATCGCTCACTTACTTCAAGACTGTCGTAACTCAAAATTGTCGAGATGTGTAACTTTAAGTCCGTATAAAAAGATAAATAAGATGAAGGAAGTTTAAAAAGGGTGGAATAATCCGAAATATGATTGTTTACTTATAAACTAAATTTCGTTGAAATAAATTTGTGGATATTGACAAAATTCGCATTTCTGTAAGACAACCTCAAAAATTTTCAATTTTGAGTTATAACAGTCTTGAAGTAAATAAGCGATATGGTTTCGTTAAAAGCAAAAGCAAGACAACGGCTATACCTATCTAAGCGAACAAATTTAACCTGATAAAATAGACTAATAAATTAAACATATAACTTTTTATAGTTTCTTATTTAAAAATTGCGTTTTCATTTGTCCTATTCTTTAATCAGCCACTTGTATTGTGATAACACGACAATTAATACAAAATGTAGAAAAATATCGAAAAACTTAGAGATATACAAACACATGTTAGTATACTATATAATATCAGAATACTGGCGCCACGGTATGCTATTTTTAAACTTTTTTTTGCCGGTTACAAATGTTTACGACGAAAGTGTATTTGCTTTCGTCGCAGTATTTAATCATTAAAACCAACTTAATTATCTTCAACGGCGAATAATGCACATTTGACACAGAAGATAATAAAATTAGTCACAATTTACAAATATTCAGGTAAAACGAAACAGATGGATATTTGTTTAGGAAATCAAAAGTCTGAGTCTGAAATTGGTAAAAATGCATAAGGAAGAAAGCTTTTCATTTGTGGTTGTTTTCAATAAAAGTTGAACAAGAAATTGTGTCAGATTGAGAATAATTTAATCTGGCAATGCCAAATCAAGCGGCGGGGCAGAGAACTTGAACAAATTTCAACATCTACGTGCAAAAGTCTAACCACCTGGCCCACTATGTCGAAGGTTAACGTTCATATGACTTCTATGCGTAAAACAGCTGATTTGCGACCTACAAAAAATCTTCAGAAAGATAAAGCGTATGAAAAGATACTGCCTGATGCCTGTTAGTTCGCCGCAAATCAAATCTGTTTTTCGATTAGAAATCATGCGAACGTTAACGTTCGACATCTATATATATCTATGTATTTTTCAAAAATTTTTTTTTTTTTGCAAAAATCTTTTTTTGCTTTTATTCCTTTAAAACGAACTTCAAAAATAAGATAAATCTTCGTATATGACAACGCCGGTCAGAACACAAAAGCAAAAAGGATGAGAAAAACAAAAATACTGGCAATCTTTCTCACCTCAACACATGTCTACATTCAGATCTACTGGCAGATTAGACGCAGTTGCGTGAGCGTACAACGCGTGATTCTGTTTTCTTATTCCCCAAAACTTTACAATTTCATATATTTACAATATATTTTGTAAATATTTATACGGAGGATTGTTAATAAAAATATTTTATAGACAATGTTACCAAAAAAAAAATGTTTCTCTGACAATGGCGCCATAGTCACATGCACAAACTTCGCACATCTAACAATCTGCAAATTATATCACAATGACTTTTCCGCCAACGTTGAATGACACAAATTGTATGTTCACACGGTTGTACGTTCACAGGGTTGCATTTTCCGTCATTATACTGACAATATTGCCCGATCTGGCAATCGTCTATACATAGCTTTAAAGTTGTAAGTTGGTTAACGGTGTCGGAATCTAACACTACGATGTTCAAAAATTGCATCATCATCACGACGATTTTTAAAAATTGTATCATAATGAAGATGCGCTTACACGCAAAGAAAAAATTTGTTTCTGCGAAACGAAATATTAGACAACTACAATTCTCGTTTACGACGACTGAAATTTCTATGGTCAGAACAAGCAATTGTTTACGGGAAATAAGTTTCTGTCACAACAAACGAAATTTCAATTCCTACAAACGAGAATTGTAAAGGGTTTTCCAACAAGAGGCGTTATTTTGGTATTCAAAGAAAAATGCCAATTTTTGAGATAATAATATTTCATAATAAAGAGGAAGGTATGCCGCTAATAAGAAAAACAACATCAGCCAAGTCGCAAGGTGTTAAATCACAAGATCTCGCTGGCCAATTGTGAAACTTTTCCGGATTTTTCGAATTTTAATAATTTCAATGCGTTGTTGAATCGTGTATCGTTCCATTTTTAGTAATGGCGTAGTTTCTACTTGTCAAATGTCAAAGAATAAAAGCTTCAAAAGTGACAGCTACCGAAATACAGGGTGATTCAAAATAAAACGTCTTGTTGGAAAACCCGTTAGTTGTCTAAAATTTCGTTTCCCAGAAACGAATTCCTTTCTTTGCGTGTACTTCTTTTGGGTAGAAAAATCGTCTGTTTAGCATTAAAGAAATTAATGAATTTGATAAAATGTTTCTTAGAATTTGATGGATAGTGGTCACCATTTTTCGCGTCAGGTTCATATGTAAACCGGGAAGGAATAATTCACAAATTTCCCCCCTTTGTTTCACGTATACTTCATCCATTCAGGGTTGCCAGAACTGGGGTTTTGATCCCAATACTGGGGTTTAGTCAATGCAAATTGGGATAAAAAAAAAATTATTTGGGGTGGGGTTTCTTGGGGTTTATTTGATGCAATATAAAGATTTTCTTAATCTTGTATGATATTTATCCAAAAATGAGCTCGAGGTCTATCTATTATGGTTTTTTATGTGTTTTTTTATATTCATTCAATATTTCGTCTCTCATCGAATGAAATCATCAGGATCAGAAAATATAACTGCGAAAAACCTTAAAATAATCCGTAGAAAATTAATATGGACTCCCTTCGTTGTTGTCTTCTGTCATACGCACACTTTTATTTTTAAACTTTTGAAAAACTAAAAACGCCAAAATGTTTATTTTTGAATTCATTTCGAGTCTGCAGTTTTTTATACGTTTGACTTGTTTTCAATGAAAATAGTCTTATGTGGGGTTAAGTTGGGGATTTTCTTTTGATTATTTGGGGACAACAACAATTTTTTCTGGCATCCCTGCATCCATCTTGAATGCATTCATGCAGACCTCTAATAGGTATGTCTACGCATATGTAGAACATTACGCTGGGGAATGAAATGCATCTGGGAGCATTTAAAAAAAATAGAATTGGTAATAGACATGTTACCATGAAGAACAGTTAGTGTTATACACTAACCTAGTTTTACGAAGTTGTGAGTTGCAATGTGTGCCTTTTTAATATATTGTTTATGGCCAACTTTTTGATGGAAACGCGTCGTTGTTCAATGAATAATTGTTACATATATAACAGCCGGTATAGAAAAGGTATGGTTACACTATGCAACAGCAAATATTTGTTCCACTAATCATTATTTGATTTGATTTGACTTGATGTTATCTTATAATTCTTCCACTATGGGGATTAATCTTGTGGTCTCATCATTTGAAGAATAAGAAAAAAAAATTATAAAAATGTTGATGTTTTTTTTCTTTTTCTTCAGATTTTTACATAAAGTGAGAAAGATTGTCTTACTTAAATGATAAAAATAATTAAAAAAAATCGGAAACATATTGTGAGCAGGAGCTAAATCATTTTTTCGTGATGTATACATAATCAAATAGACTATTATTAAAAAAATTAATTTGAAGCTTTTATTCTTTGACATTTGACAAGTTGAAACTACGCCACTACTAAAAATGGAACGATACACGCTTCAACAACGCATTGAAATTATTAAAATTCGAAAAATAAAAAAATCATTGAAAAATCATCTTGACTGATGAGGCCCATTTGCACCTCGGTGGCTACGTCAACAAGCAAAATTGTCGCATCTGGGGCTCGTAACACCCAAGAGTTATTGTTGAGAAGACATCAACGTGTGACAGTTTGGTGGGGTTTATGGTCCGGCGGGGTCATTGGACCTTACTTTTTCGAAAATGAGGTTGGATCAACAGTTACGGTGAATGGATTGCGCTATCGAAAGATGATTAATGATTTTTTATGGTCGGAGTTGGATGGTATTGATCTGGTCAACGTTTACTTTCAACAAGACGGGGCTATGTGTCACACAAGCAACGAAACCATTGCTCTGTTACGGGAAAAGTTTCCGGACCGTGTTATCTCTCGAAGAGGTGATCACAATTGGCCACCGAGATCTTGTGATTTTTGTGCGACTTCTTCCTTTGTGGCCACGGGAAAGATAAGATCTACGCCAACAGCCCAGCGTCGATTCAAGACCTCAAAGATAGAATTCGTGAGGCCATCCCCTTTGCGATTTGGTTATGGAAAATTTCATGAAAAGGGTATGTCCTGTAAGCGTAGTCGTGGTGGCCATTTGGCTGATGTAGTTTTTCATTATTAACGGCATACCTTCCTCTTTATTATGAAATAAACATCCGATCATTTATCTCAAAAAATGGAATTTTTCTTTGAATACCAAAATAACACCTCTTGTTGGAAAACCCTATCTATTGCAAATTGCTCGTCTAAAATTTACGATAAGAAACCGATTAGGCCCCTGCTTTTCTTTTCTGTCGAGTAGACAGCAAACCCAAATTACACCTACCACTCATTGCATCCCTATTCCCAAAATTTTTTTATAGATTTTTAATTTTTTAAATATTCAGAATTATACTCAGTCAAAATTTGGGGTTTATCAGTCAACCCAATCAAAAGATATTCACAAAAAAGTACAGGTCATTCAATTTTCAATAAAAAATTCTTCAAACTTTAATCGCCTCTCCTCAAAAACTACCTTTTTGCACTTACCAAAGTTTTAAATGGAGGTAACGATATGTCTTAACAAAACTGTAAGACCAAAGCTGCAACATAAAAACGGATTGGATTTGCCTAACATGAGACAAATAAAATTAAATTTTTAAATTTGAACCCAAAATTTTTTTAAAATATTTCCTTTGGTATTTGTTTGCCAATTTGTCATGTCTTCTACAGCGGCGAAAAACTGAGTAATTATTATATGGCCAAAAAAAATACTGTCGTAAAGCTGATAATTTGGTCATAAATACAAACAACATTTCGTGAATGTTTAATGCAAATAGTAATTGTTATTATACAATACAAAGAAATCGTAAAAATTCTCTTCTGTTGTTTTCTGTTTGTTTTTACTAGTGAAGAGCTCATTTCTCGTTGTGTGACTGTTGAGAAAGTCGCCAAACTGTCCACAGTGGTTGAGAGGGAAAATAAACGATTACGAGAAGATATACGCTGAGATTCCACAATGTGACAGTAATTTAATTTTAATTTGACATCGAAATTTAATAGAAAAAAAATATTTTTTTATGTTTGACACCTAAAAACTAGATTTTTGTGTAGATTAAAACATGCTATTCTATAAAATCAAAACTAAAATTTTGTTTTATTTTTTTTTTTAATTTTTTTGATTCCACTTTTCGTGGAAGGTACGTGGTAACGTAAATTCGTGCGACGACTTTTTGCGTCGAAACGGTTAAAACTTTTTGATTGAAACCAATGGTACATTAAATATTTAAAAAAATATGGGAACGACAGCATTTATGCGGAAGCGTCTCGAAAAAAGTTGAATCGCGGTGCCCCTCATAACTCGGTACCGGATCATCCGAAATTAAAAAAATAAATTCATTTAGTTTGATAATCGGCAAAGCCAAGTAACGCTGTCGAGGTTTTTTTGAAATTTCAATTTTTCAATTTTTGAGAACACTGAAGTGAAAAAAGCTATTTTTGTGAGAAAAAATTGACTAATTGGTTATCGTTAAATAAAAAAAATTAACAAATTTAAAAATAACTCGACAGCATTACCTAGAAAGTAAACGTAAAGAAATAGTGTTAAAAAGTTCAAAAGGGTCGGTCGGTTCAGTAGTTTTTGAGTTATGAGGGGCACCATTTTTGAAAACGCTTTATAGTTTTTCTGATGTACTGAGTCACACATGAAGCGCGGGTGCTTAGACTGTTGTATCATCATTAGTTTTGCTCCGATGCACCTCAAATTTGCCTCTTACCTTTGCCGAAGCTTGCATGTGGAAAGTGGCGAACTAATATATGCAAATTCTTTGAGAATTTGTAATATTTTCCCTTACCTATAAACTTAAGATAGACACTGCAGGTATCTGGCAGTCTGTGAGCTATATCCAGACTAAGTTTTCATCAAGTTTCGAACCATCCGTATAAAAGTGGCGATTGTTTCTATTACCTGGTATTCTGCAAACCCATTGATGTAGTTCCGCTCGAAAATGTAAACCATTGGTATAGAGTCCACTCGGTCGGTTTCCATAGCACTACACTTTGATATCCCCGTGTGACAGTAGTTATTGTACCATTAATCTTAATACCGCACTAGTTGCGACTTCTCTCGCCGCAATATTAATCCGCAGTATATAGAGTAGGGCTTGTAGAGACTCAGTTACTAAAGTCCTTAAAGCTCAGCTAATGTTCTCTGAACCTTCGATAGTAGGTTGGTGATGGATAGTTTATCAGTATCCGTCCACCACACCACAATGCCGTATAACAGTATTGGACGAACTACTCCTATACATATCCAATGAACCATTTTAGCCTTTCCGCACGAATATAAGGTGACGTTTGTCTTCCTTACATGTTCTAGTTCGTCAAGTCTTAATAACAGTTTCCTATCTACAACTAATTCTAGACATTTTGCACTTTCAGAAAATGCTAAATCTGTCACATTTATCTGATGTGGACCTTAATCCTCATAGTAAAGAGAACAATTCTGTATTGTTAGGGTTAACGCCCAAACGCTGCTTCTGGCCCATCTAGCCAATTTGTTCAAAGCCACCTGTAGGATGTTTCTGAGGACGTTTTAAAATTTGCCATTTACTGCGATTGTCACGTCATCCGCATATGCCACGACCTTGTAGCCACGTTCTAGATATAGCAGGATTTCATTCACCGCAGGGTTCCAAATTAGTGGAGATAGTACTCCTCCTTGTGGGATCCCTCTGTTTACAAACCTCGTTAGAGTTGTGGACTCAAAACTTGCTGTTATGCGTCTTCGGTTGTGCAGGCTTTGAATTAGTCTCATCAAGCTAGATTTCACCTGGTATCCCTTTGGAGATGTGTGAGAGTCTTATCCAGCTTTCATAAAATTTCTCCATCCACGGGATAAAGTACTTCGACATTTTCTGCATTTCTGCTGAAGTGATGCCGTCTGGTCCAGATGATTTGAAGGGCACAACGCTGTTAATCGCCCAGCTTATTCTGTATTTCTCAGTCAACAAGCTAACGACCCAAGAAGTCCACTCGTTCTCTTCTTGGTCCTGCTGATCATCGGGTTCTATTGGTGAGTTCCCTAGTGTGTGTGTCAAACAGTATAAAAACAATTTTGTGTAACAAAAGGGGTGTCTGAATTAAAAAGTTTAGATGACACATATTCACACAGCTGTTGACACTGGATGGTGCCCACTGTGCATCATCGAAACAATGACAACAGTCTTTGAGAGTTGAATTCAACAACAACGCCCTTGTAATTAAAATAATTCTTTTTACCAATTTCTTTGTCATATCAGCCATTAACATTCTTTGGCATAAACTTATTATTATTATTGTTATGATTTTCCCCGTTCCATTCCTCTTGTTCCATTGTTTTTTTATCATCATCATTTACAACACAAACAAACTGCAGAAATTATCTTTTGTCTTGCAAGACACACACAAAATTGCTTCTTCACTTCTTCTGTCTGTGGTTTTATTTTTGAATGAGTGCGCGCGTGAACGTGTGGGTGAGCGGTGAGTTGTGAGTGACTGAATGAATCTCTATAAGTGACGTATCCATCCACCATATGCTACAGATTGCGACGAACCCGCCAACACCCCAATTATTACCCACTGGCCCTGCTCGCTCCTCCCATAGTCTAGAACGAATTTCAGACAACAACGAAAAAATTCCAAATACATAAATTTAAGACTGCTTCAGGACGAGAATGGCCAGAGCAAGTCCCGAAAATGTCGCCTGTCTTTCTTTGTGCTGTTGAGAATTTCAAATCAGAAAACAAAACAAAAATCGGCCATAGCTTAACGCGTCGACTGGAAGTATGATGGTATGGATTGACAACAACGGCATCTTCGCGCGTCGAATGAGAAAATTATGACATCGTTCACATCACATTTTCATAAATCTATTTGAAAAAAAAAATGTACACAAACAGCAGCGAACAAAAGTAACAAGAGGATAAATGTACAACAATTAGTAGCCACGAAAATATAGAATACAATTTACATGCATATAGAAGGTTTGTTAAAAAAAAAGAATTTTCCAAATTTCGCGGCCTCGATTTTCGATTTTGGTACATATTTTTGATGTTGATATGTCCCCAACATATGTTGACATTATCACCCCCATTTTGCATTTATAACGGGTCTTCCGAATTTTGACAGTTGATAGCGGCCATATTGTTAAAGCTACATCTGTCGAATTGTCTGTCATTAATACAGCCTGTTTTGGCAAATCACCATTGATGGATATAGCGTTCAACAACACGTGAAAGTGATAAAATTTTTTTTATCAAAATGGGTGTCCTGTTAAGGTCGCCTATATCGTCCGACTGAGAGCACTATTTGCAATGTGTTGGACAAATTTGAGTCCAGTGCTTCAGTAAACAATTAACCAACACCCGTACGTCGACGATACGCAAGATCTGCCGATAACACAGCCGCTGTCCGTAATGTGTACAGATTTCGATTTCGCGTTGCTCACAAGAACTCGACCTTTCGCAGACCGCAACTTGGCAAATTTTGCGTCATAACTTGGGCCTGCATCCGTACATAATTCAACAGACCCAGTAGCTGAAGGCAAACGACAATAGGCAACGACGTGTGTTCGCTGAATGAGCCCTGGAGCAGTTGTAAACTCTACTTTTCAATGCAATTAGGCCCTTTTCTTGATGAATGGGTACTTCTACAGTTATCAAAATAATCGTTCGCCAATTGGGCTAAGTCCATTTGTTTAACTCCAAAAAAACTTTCCAGTCGACCCACGACATTGACACCCATGATCAATATTTTAGCTCTTGTTAAGAGCTATCTTTTTGCCATTGACCGATTCCCGATCCGACGTACCGGAATTATCGGTCAATATTTCTTCGAAAATGATGCCGGTGAGAACGTAATCGTCAATGGCGACCGTTATCGTGTCATGATAACCGACTATTTGATTCCTGAAATTGAAGCTCGTGATCTCGGCGACATTTGGTTTCAACAAGACGGCGCCACTTCCCACACACCTCATCAATCAATGGATTTATTGAGAGAACACTTCGGTGAGCAGATAATTTCACGTTTTCGGCCGGTCGATTGGCCACCAAGATAGTGTAAGATCACACCGTTAGACTTTTTCCTGTGGGGATATGTAAAGTCTAAAGTTTATGCGGACAAACCTGCTTCGATTCAGGCCCTGGAGCAAAATATCACGCGTGTCATTCTCCAGTTACCAGTAGAAATGCGTAGCCGCGGCCAACGGCGATTGGTTGATATAACAAATCAGCTGTTTTCTTTTTGAATTACAGAAATTAGAACGAAAGCTATAGTAAAGTGTTGGCAATTCATATTTTACGTTCTCCTCAGAACAATATATATTTTTACAGTAACCGTGAATTTCTACGTTTCCACTATGAAATAATCTAATTCGACATCTAGCCGTTTATTTCCACAACTTACCGATGACATACTTGTTTCACATTAAATAAAAATAGATAATAATAAACTGTGATTGTCATTCAAAATTTATATCTAAGAGCTATATTTTTTTTTTATTTTTATATATATAAATTGATATCAATGTAGCAGTTAATATATCCAATGAATTGTAATGAATACATTTACAAATGTACATAAATGTATATGGAGATCAATCAATCAATACCTATCCGTTATAATACTCATTTCCATTGAAACAATTTTTATTAATTTTTATAAAAACAACAATCTCACATTGACTCAAAGGAGTTTTTCGGCACTTACACGACCATCAAAAGACGAAGGCACACACAGACAGACGCCTTGGATACCAATGGTCGCCGTCAACATGCAGTGGAAGCAAACATTGGGAAAAAAATAAAATAAGAACATTTTCCGAAAAAAATGTTTATTTTACGGCTGACAAGTTGTTAATATTACCCCATTTATTTTTTTGGTCTTTTCTTTGGATTTGTGCAAAAATAAATTTTCGATGAACACCCACACACGGGTACGATCGTAACTGTGGCGTCAAGTGAATCAAGCGAGAATGTGAAGTGACAAGTTATCTGTACGGTATTTTTTTTGGGAAGCAATTTCTTTTGATATATTTATGATTTTTTGTTTTCGGCGGCGGCTATGACAAATTTATGCCTGAATGGAAGGCAGGAAGGGGCAAAAGAGAGAGAGAGGGCGGTATCCATAGTAGAGAAGAAAATGAAAACAGTCTCATCTCACTTAGGTATAATTTTTTTTTTCCTTTTTTTGTTTTCACATTGAACAGCAGAAATTAAAGCAGCAATTCATTCAAGCACTGCAGTTGTAAAAAATATTCTAATTTAATGTGACGTACATATCACCCCACGTCTAAATTCTAAAGCAACATTTGTAATACGGCCATTTTACCACCTCTGGTTAGGGATGGCACAGCAGTTGATACATTTTGTTTATTTGCAGTAACACTAGTTTACAACATTTTTTTCGAAGGGCTGTGCATCACTTTTTTTTTGTAGTATGGTGTACTGAACTCGAAAAATATAAAGGGTTTTCCAACAAGATGTGTTATTTTGGTATTCAAAGAAATATGCAATTTTTTGAGATAAATGATCGGATGTTCATTTCATAATAAAGAGGAAGGTATGCCGTTAATAATAAAAACAACATCAGCCAAATGGCCACCACGACCACGCTTACAGGACCATATCCTTTTCATGAAATTTTCCATAACCAAATCTCAAGGTGGCTGCCCTATGTCCTCAATAGTCTCACGAATTCTATCTTTGAGGTCTTGAATCGAAGCTGGGCTGTTGGCGTAGACCTTATCTTTCACGTGGCCCCAAAGGAAGAAGTCGCAAGGTGTTAAATCACAAGATCTCGGTGGCCAATTGTGATCACCTCTTCGAGAGATAACACGGTCCGGAAACTTTTCCCGTAACAGAGCAATGGTTTCGTTGCTTGTGTGGCACGTAGCGCCGTCTTGTTGAAAGTAAACGTTGTGCAGATCAATACCATCCAACTCCGACAATAAAAAATCATTAATCATCTCTCAATAGCGCAATCCATTCACCGTAACCTCATTTCCAACCTCATTTTCGAAAAAGAAATGTCCAATGACCCCGCCGGACCATAAACCGCACCAAACAGTCACACGTTGTGGATGGAGAGGCTTCTCAACCATAACTTTTGGGTTTTCCGAGCCCCAGATGCGACAATTTTGCTTGTTGACGTAGCCACCAAGGTGGAAATGGGCCTCATTAGTCAATATGATCTTTCGATGATTTTCGATTTTTCAAATTTTAATAATTTCAATGCGTTGTTGAATCGTATATCGTTCCATTTTTTACACCTCTTGGTGGAAAACCCTGTATTACTGGAGAAGTCAGTGGATATGGAGCAATCATGAAACGATCCTTTTTGTTTAAGCAAATTATTAAAAAACGAACGCTATAATTTTTAGCGCTTTAGCTCTTTTATGGCGGACTGTAGCATGATTTCAGACAGACAGACGGACGGACATGGCTAAGTCCTATAATTTCGCAACGATCAAGAAAATATCGCTCGCTTACTTCAAAACTGTTATAACTCAAAATTTAAAATGTTTGAGATTGTATCAATCCATAAATTAATCTCAACGAAATTTAGTTTATAAGTAAACAATCATATTTCGGATTATTCCATCTTTTTTAAACTTCCTATTTCATCTTATACGGACTTAAAGGTACACATCTCGAAAATTTTCAATTTTGAGTTACGACAGCCTTGAACTAAGTGAGCGATAGTATACCCCCATCCTATGGTGGAGGGTATATAAATATGGTCCACATACTAAAGGTACATTCCATAAAAATTGGAATTTTAGAAAAAATGTTTCAAGTTTCAAGACGCCACGTTCTTTAGTTATTTCAGTTTTTGAACACTGAAAATTAAAACGATCTCTGTGAATTTGTCAACATGAAAAAATTGGACACCGATATGTAATACAATACTTTCATTTGAAAGATCTCAGTCCAACCAATACTAAAACCGAGCTAGATTCTACTTTGGGTAGTCAGCTCCATCGTTTACAACTATAAAATATTGGGTGGTGGCAGAGTTTAAACGGGGCCGTACGAGCTGCCTAGACGAACATCGTAGTGGTCGACTAATTGAGGTGTCCACGCCAGAAATGGTTAAAAAATGGTATTGGATGACCACCGGTTGAATGTTTGTGAGCTAGCTGAAGTCATAGGCATTTCAAAAAGTGCTATACATCGCATATTGACGGAAAATGAGTTGATGAGAAAGTTGTGCGCAGGATGGGTGCCGCGTTTGCTCACAATCAAGACAATGCACCAGTTCACTTGAAGAAATGACTAGGCGGAAAGATATTTGCGGAAAGATATTTGCTGTAATAAAGTTTGAGAAATAAAGAAAAAAATCACAAATTTGTTGTGTTTATTTGTTAGATCGGCTAATTTTGGAACCTCGCACTACTACCAAACTATTTTAAGTTATACTTAAAAATAACTCTTACCTTTTTTCTCTTTCGAAAAGAAAAAGTTCTTTAATTTATAACGCAGCAAATAATTTTCAGAAATTTCAAAACCAATGACATGCCGGTAAATGAAATTAATTTTCAAGGCCCGTTTGCAATAGACTTCTTAATGAACACTTATTTTTTTAGAAAATTCAAAAATGGTTTCAAATTGGCAATTTATAAATATATAAAAAAGATAATTAACAATCTGCGTCGTTTGTGCAAACACTCATACAAATCAATTCGAACAGCTACGTTGGCTTTGTCAAACATGATATTTTTTTTCTTTTTTGGGGTATTTGCTGATGAGACCTCTTTGTTCTGGGCCACCAACAAAAATATAATAATAGGATTTTTTTTTGAATCCTAAAAAAATAATTAAAAATAAATAAAATTAATTCATAAAAAAACGATATCAATATATAATACGCGAGATGCAAAAAAAAATTACAACACTTTGGTGGACTGACTAGAGCGCGGGGATAAGGGTAATACTGATGAGACATCATCATAATCATCCCAATAAAGGCACAAAAATATTGTATATTTTATATATTTACACACGACCACCACCACACAAAATAGTCTGTATGTGTGTTATATATATACATATTTGACAAATATCTGAAATTATTCGAACATTGAAAATAATTGTTAAGCAAAAGTGAGACAAAGCTCAAGCGTAACAATTAACATTGTTCATTTCCATCATTTGTATACTTTTGTGTCGAAATTTAAAAATATTCGCGCATTCACTTTTGTTTAAAACAGAGAATATACACAAAAATTACATTATTAAAAAAAATACATATGAAAATGAATAACAATAACTCTGAACATATTCCTTGTAGGCGCATTTTATTGCTTTTTTTGTCACGCATAGGGTACGAGTATAGCTATCAAATGAATAATATCAATACCGTACTCACTGAAACACTTAACGTGAAAAATGTCTAGAACGAATAAATGTCGATTAGTAAGTATCGAAAAGTTGGCATCGAAATGTAAGTATCGAAAAGTAAGTATGGAATAGTAAGGGCCTGTTTTGGTAACTTCTTTTTTGCCACTTCGCACGTCTATTGGCAAGCAAATGAAATTTTTGTTTTTGCATACTTTGTTTTGAATGTAAACAAAGAAGCTTTCAATTATCGCCAAAATTTTGGTTCTTATAAGACAACAACGAACGACACGAAATGTCAAAGTAGACGATCAGAAAAAATCATTCGTGTCGGATATTGTTGATTGAAAATGGATACATCAACCAAAAAAATAGGTTTTATTGGTTAATAAATATACGAGGGTTGTTATTAATATTTCGGTCCAGGCAATGCTGGTATTGCCAGATGAAAACTGGAACTTCCATTGGAAAGTATGACATTTTTTAGCATAACTTCACTCAGACCGTTTTGTCATTTGAGCGCGAATTGTTTTGGTTGCAGTGTGTTGAAAATTCACCTCCAAAACATGGTTTTTGAACGCTGCGACAGCTGCTTCAGGCGTCGAAAAATGTTGACCAAGCAGTTTTTTCTTGATGTGAGTGAATAAGAGTAAGTCATTGGATGTCAAATCAGGGCTGTACGGCGGATGACCCATCAATTCGACGTTTTGGCCGGTCAAAAAGGCGCTGGTTTGAGCCGATGTGAGAGAGCTCGCATTGACATGGTGCACAATGATTCGTCTTCCCTTGTTCGTTTTTCGAATTTCTCCGAAGACTTCAGGCAAATAAATTGTGGTTTACCACTCAGAATTGACCGTCCTACGTTGCTCAAGCGGAGCAGTCTCCACATGACCAGTTTTGTAGAAGAAACAGGCGACCATTTACTTCAAAATGCTTCTTCCACGAAGAACTTTCGTTGGATTTGGCTCGTCTTCGAAGACCCACACAGTCGATTGCTGTTTTGTTTCGGGCTCATACGCATAGATCCAAAATTTGTCACCTGTGACGATCTTATAAACGTCTTTTGAAGCAACGCAATCGTATTTTTTCAAAATTTCTTTGCACCAATCGACACGAGCCTTTTTTTGAGCGATTGTCAAATTGTGCGGGATCCAACGAGAACAAACCTTTTTTACGGCCAGGTGTTCATGCAATATCAAATGTATGCTGGTGGAAGAAATGCCCAAGGATGCCTCTATCTCACGGTATGTCACATGACGATCTTGCATTATCAGTTCACGCACGGCATCAATGTTCTCTAGCACAACGGGCGTTTTTGGACGACCTTCGTCCTTGAGCGAGCGTCGGCCACGATTGAATTCATTAAACCAGTTTTTCACAGTGCTATAGGATGGTGCTTCATCGCCATACAAAGATTTAAGTTCATCGATGCACTCTTGTCGCGATAATCCACGTCGAGAGTTGTGAACAAATTATCGCACGAAAATGTTCACGAAATAATTCCATTTTTTTTGCCAAATTGATTTTTCAAGTCACTGCAAACAACACAAATGATGGTCGTACGTCAAAAAGTTCGGAGTACGTTTATGCTAAAAAATGTCAAACTTTCCAATGGAAATGTCAGATGGCTCCAGGTAACACTTAGTCCAGAAATATATATAGCAACCCTCGTATAATATTTATAGTAATAATAATACTTTACACATAAAAAGGACGAACAATGGTCAGTTCCGAAAATATGTAAATTGGAAACCCCAGAGCAAAGCACTCAAACATTTTATTGTTCTTAAATTTACAAACGGTTTTTGTTAATTATCGTTTTTGTTTTGAAGTTTTTGGATTTTGTTTGAATTTTTCATATTGAATTGTTCAGCTTTTCGTTTGTTTTTTTCTATCAGCTTTTGTTTATTACACAGCTGATAACTAGGGTTGCCCGTGATTACCAAAAATCGGATGGAAAAACGCTTCTCGAATGTCAATAAAAACATGAAGGTAATACTGTTTTTTTTTTGACAGAAAAAAGAGCTTTCTTACCCGAACGATAGGTGACAATGAATTAAATTAAAAACTTGATTGCTTGGGTGAGAATAAGGAGAAGAACATTATTGCTTGGGTAGCTATCGCACGTCTGCGTTTTCGGTACAATTCGCTGAACAGGCTGTAAATATCGAAAAGTAATTAGTTAGAGTTTAATATTTTTGCAATTCCTTGAAATCTTCTCGTATCCGAAGCAGACTTGTAATCACAAATTGAAAAAATGTCTGCCCGAATGTCGGAATTTATAAAAAATTTCCAGTTTCTAAAACGTTTATACATACGTCGTTTACTCAATGCGGAGCAGAACCAAAGCAGTTAATAATGTCAAACTGTTTTGACATTTCTGTTCACTAGGGCTTGGTATGCCATCATGAATCGTTTAACGCCAGAACAAAGTTTACAAATTGTGGAAATTTACCTTGAAAAAAATAACATGAACGCGAAGTTCAAATCAAAGTATTGTGTTTACTGATGAAGCTCATTTTTGGTTAAATCGCTACGTCAATAAGCAAAATAGTTGTATTTGGAGTGAGACAATCCTCGAGGCGTTAACGAATCACCATTATCCATCGATGTGTTACACTTTTGGCTCGTAGCATATGATATATACTCTCCCCTCTAAGGTCTTAAAAAACACCCTATATATCAACAATTCATAGTGCATATTGGTATTATACGAAGTTGGCTATTGATAAGGAGATGCTTCATATTTTACAACTAACAGCTGTTCTCTCTGTTGCCAACACATTTGCAATGTTTACATTACGATTGTAACATGAGATAATACACTTCAAAATCTAGTTGATTAGTTTCATAAATATTGGGTTGACAACCCATTCGCATTTTTCACCATTCGAGAAAATCTACTTCGAAATCTAGTGGATTATGTTCATAAGTTGGCAACGACAGACTTGTTTCACATTAAATAAATTGCCAATTGGTGAAAATGACTGGATTTCAAAATAGGTTATCATAAAGGGTGTCCCAAGAAGAGCGCAATTTTTAAATCTCGCAACATTCGAAGTGTCATTGTTTGACATTTGAATAATTGTTATTGTTTGTTAGTAGAAGGTACGAGGTTAGTAAAAATGGAGCGCTACACGAATGAACAACGCATTCTCATTGTGAAATTGTTTTACCAAAATGGTGAAAGTTTTGCGGCTACAGTTCGCAAATTGCGATCAATTTGGGGTCACAATAATGCTCCAAAAGAATCAACTGTAAAGAGATTAATGGATAAATTTGCCGAAACTGGGTCTGTTAGTGATGTAAAGACAACAACGCGCCATCGACCAGGTCGATCGACCGAAAATGTCGCTGGAGGAATCATTGGACCTTTTTTTATGAAAATGAGGCAGGTCAAGCGCAAACAGTCAATGGTGTTCGGTATCGTGAAATGATAACCAGTTTTTTCTTGCCTAGAATTGAAGAAATGAATGTGGAGGGCATGTGGTTCCAACAAGACGGCGCCACATGTCATACAGCCAGAGAAACAATTCAATTGCTGCATCAGTCATTTCCCGGTCGTGTTATTTCGCGTTTTGGAGATCAGAATTGGCCGCCTAGATCGTGCGATTTAACACCATTAGATTTTTTTCTTTGGGGTTTTTTGAAGTCGATGGTTTACGCGAATAAGCCGACGACGACTCAAGCCTTAAAAGACGAAATTGGACGCTGCATTAATGAAATACCGCAGCATTCATGCAAAACGGTCATTGAAAATTTCATTAAAAGATCGCGTGCATGCCAGCAAAGCCGCGGCGGGCATCTGCACGATATATTGTTCCATACATAACCTCATTCTGTCTACTTTACGATATAATAAAGTTTCACGATTTTTTCTTAAATATCTGTGTTTTATTTAAAATTAAAAAATTGCGCTCTTCTTGGGACACCCTTTATAATAATTTGACTTCAGCGTCAAAAATGTTCTATAGCAACTAATATGCGTCCGAAACAAAAAGGAAAGGAAATGAAGTGAAGAAATAACTAAGCAAATGTATGCATCATTTTGTAGGCATCCAAAATATCATGAAAATTCAAAGTAAAATGAAATGCACATTTGTTGCCCATAATAACTGAATTTATACTTTGCATAAGATAGACTCATGCCGGCCGTCATGTTATGCCTATTGCTACTACAGATGGATCTTACTCGTATAATACGAGGATCAAATGATGAGTGATGAAAAAAAGTTTCTTTACAATTGAGAAATGTAAAAACATTAGAAAATATATTTTACATATGTATGTTTTATTTAAATCAGTGAAATTAAAAAAATATTTCAAATATAATTTTTTGTTGACAACTGACTTATTCTGAGTATTGAATGATTTTTTTTTTTTAATTTTTCGAATCAATGTCTGCTGTTTAAAATGATACTTTTTTACACACACTTCCCGGGGAACTCCCTGACAGAACTCGAGGAAGAGCAGGGCCAACATGAAAGCGAGTGAACCACAAACGTCTCTAAATTGTTGAAAGATAAATTCAGACAAAGCTGCACTGAAAAAAATTTGTCATAAAATTAAAGAATTGCTCCAAAGACACCCTTAGTCTTCAAAATAAGTACATTTTGTACTTAAAATTAAGAAAATGTACTTAAAATTAAGTAAATTACTTAATATTATTGAAATTATCTATATTTTAAGTACAAAAAATCCCGGGATTTTTAAATTGCAAATCCCGGGATCACGGAATTTTTCGGGATTCCAAATTTTTTGATATCCCGGGATTTTCAGGATAAATCGGGATTTTTTCATTCATAATAATGTGATATTTCGAAATGGAATACAAACATTTTAGTTCAGTTTTAATTTAATTTGAATTCTGATAAAAACAGCTAAAGAATAAATAAGCTTTTGTTAAAAAATACTAACTTTTATGACGTTAGGACCATATCCTTTTCATGAAATTTTCCATAACCAAATCGCAAAGTGGCTGCCCTATGTCCTCGATAGCCTCACGAATTATATCTTTAAGGTCTTAAATCGACGCTGGGCTGTTGGCGTAGACCTTATCTTTCACGTAGCCCCAAAGGAAGAAGTCGCAAGGTGTTAAATCACATGATCTCGGTGGCCAATTGTGATCACCTCTTCGAGAGATAACACGGTCCGGAAACTTGTGCCACTTGTGTGCCACGTAGCGCCGTCTTGTTGAAAGTAAACGTTGTCCAGATCAATACCATCCAACTCCGACCATAAAAAATCATTAATCATCTCTCGATAGCGCAATCCATTCACCATAACTGTTGATCCAACCACATTTTCGAATAAGTTAGGTCCAATGACCCCGCCGGATCATAAACCGCACCAAACAGTCACACGTTGAGGATGGATGGATTCTCAACAATAACTCTTGGGTTTTCCGAGCCCCAGATGCGACAATTTTGCTTGTTGACGTAGCCACCGAGGTGGAAATGGGCATCATCAGTCAAGATGATTTTTCGATGATTTTCGACTTTTAATAATTTCAATGCGTTGTTGAATCGTGTATCGTTCCATTTTTAGTAATGGCGTAGTTTCTACTTGTCAAATGTCAAAGAATAAAAGCTTCAAAAGTGACAGCTACCGAAATACCGGGTGATTCAAAATAACACCTCTTGTTGGAAAACGCGTACTAACTTTTATTAAAATATTTCACAACATCTTTGCTGTGGAATAATTTTAGTCCCATTTCAGTTTCAGTTCATCGTCTGAATTATTATTGACGTTATAATTTTCTATCATTAAACCACGAAAAATATTTTTTTAACTTGAGAAATCAGTTTGATCAATTCCGTTTTTATGAGAACCACATCGATGTGTCGATTCAAATCAGATTTTATATTAGGATTTTTTCATAAATTTGAAAGAATAGAATACAACGTTCTTCGTTTTGTGGGACACAAACTCCATTTGTGTTCTTGTTTTAAGTTTACAAGAACACAAACTCCATTTGTGTTCTTGTTTTAAGTTTATTTGTTTATAATTAAATTTATGATATATTTTGTAATTCTTTTCCAAATTTCTAATTTTTTCACCGGATTATGTCATGTTTTTTGATGGTTACAATTTGCTTTATTAGTTTACATTTTCGGCTGTCTATCACTTAATATTTTATTATTAAAATATCCCGGGATTAATTTAAAAAAACGGGATTTGGGATTTTTCGAGATTTCCGTGGATTTTCGGGATTTCCCGTTTGACATTACTAAACAGGAAAATGTCTTATTAATTGTTTATTAGAGTTAAATAATTTTCTATACTTAAAATAAGTAAGTCAGTTAAACAAGTTCAATTATAAATAATACGGTTTTGTTTCAATTTTCAAAGAAATTCTTAAAATCAAACAAATTAAGACATTTAATCGACTGAAATGTTCATAAATCCCTCGTAGCATAATGCAACATCCGAGACATTTATCCCACAGCCAAACACAGAACAGCTGTTGCGGCAATATATTGGTGTTGCATTCACAACAGATTTGGTCATTTTAAACTCTCATGTGTGTGTGTGTGTCTGAACTAAGCACAGCTATACACCAAAACAAACATCAAATCTCTGGGTAATATCCCATCAATAGATGTGTGTGAAAAGACGCGCTATATATGTATGTATGTTTGTTTAGATGATACTTCAAATGCATCTTGTGAATTGGGTTAAAAATAGTTTAAGAGAATTTTTTCAGTTTTGCTATTCATTTTGCGGTCTATAAATGAAATATAAATTCTTTGTTTTGCTTCTGTTTGGTTTTATTTTTATTTCTTCTATTCACATTTTGGTTTTAGTTATTTTTATTCTGTTCGCTAGTCATACGTAGTAAACATTTTGGTTTTAATTAATTTTGAAATTTATAAATGTTTACGTGAAGAACACACAATGTTTTTTTGCTTACAGTTTTGTGTAGGAGATGATGACCAAGAACAAACAAAAAATAGATATTCTGATATTTGGCATGGTTTGAAACTGTGCTCGTCCACATTTTGTACACGTTTTTATTGTTAAACAAACAATGTATGAAAAAATGTCAAAAATTGCTAATTTGTAATATGAAATATTGGACAGTGTTGTTAATGATTTGAGATTTTGCACATTGCTTTTGAAATGTGTAGAACATACAAAAACAATTATGGCGTTTTATTTTTACAACGTTTATATTATGTTTCTTTCAGTTTAATATGTAAACAAAATTATAACTATATATATCTACTATACATATATCTTATATAAAACTAGCGTTTTATAACGGGTTTTCCAACAAGAGGTGTTATTTTGAATCACCCGGTATTTCGGTAGCTGTCACTTTTGAAGCTTTTATTCTTTGACATTTCACAAGCAGAAACTACGCCATTACTAAAAATGGAACGGTACACGATTCAACAACGCAATGAAATTATTAAAATTCGAAAAATTGAAAATCATCTTGACTAATGGGGCCCATTTCCACCTCGGTGGCTACGTCAACAAGCAAAATTGTCGCATCTGGTTCTCGGAAAACCCAAGAGTTATTGTTGACAAGCCTCTCCATCCTCAACGTGTGACTGTTTGGTGCGGTTTATGGTCCGGCGGGATCATTGGACCTTACTTTTTCGAAAATCAGTTTGGATCAACAGTTACGGTGAATGGATTGCGCTATCGAGAGAGGATTAATGATTTTTTATGGTCGGAGTTGGATGGTATTGATCTGGACAACGTTTACTTTCAACAACGTGCCACACAAGCAACGAAACCAAAAGTTTCCGGATCGTGTTATCTCTCGAAGAGGTGATCACAATTGGCCACCGAGATCTTTCATGAAAAGGATATGGTCCTGTAAGCGTGGTCGTGGTGGCCATTTGGCTGATGTTGTTTTTCGTTATTAAAGGCATACCTTCCTCTTTATTATGAAATAAACATCCGATCATTTGTCTCAAGAAATGGCATTTTTCTTTGAATACCAAAATAGCACCTCTTGTTGGAAAACCCTATATATGGTTTAATGTTGTTAATATAATAACTATGATTAAATTTAAAAAAATTAACTTGTAACTATTCTATAAAATTTCTATTCAATGTTTATATGCAAAAATCGATAGCATCTCGTACATTTAAAATCAATTTTTGTATAGATTTTTATTTTTTCCGAATATCCGTTTATTCTTTAAGCGAGACACAAAAGAATTCGTTCTAAAGCTAAATTTCACGAAAAATAACAGCATTTTGGAACAAAGACTTTGGTGTCGGGAGCAGAGGCTGTGTGTTGTTCATTCTAAAAACTGAGAACAATGAAACAAATATGAAACCACAACAAGTTCGTGCGGCAAAGTTATGTGTTTCAATTGAAATTGAGTTGAGCAGAGTGGAATCGAATATAATACAAAATGCTTTGTTCGTGATTTTTTCAAAATTTAAAAAAAATTAACGAGAAAGCAATAAATAACAAAAAGAAATGCCGTCCTCAAAAACCAATTTGTGATAAAATGTATTTAAATATTTGCTTCAAATTTTACACATCGCTCACTCACGTCAAGAGTGACATTACTCAAAATTGAAAATTGCCAAGATGTGTAACTTTAAGTCCGTATAAAAAGATAGGTAACATGAAATAAGATGTTTAAATACGCTTGAATAATCCGAAATATGGTTGTTTACTTATAGACCAAATTTCGCTGAAATTAATTTATGGACATTTGCAAAATTCGGATTTTTGTAAGGCAACCTCAAATATTTTAAATTTTGAGTTATGTCACTCTTGAAGTGAGTGAGCGACATTCATTAAATGTGCAAATAAAGAAATTTACAACAATGGATTTTTATGAATGTGCAGTTGTTTAGGAAAATTAAGAGGCTGCTTTATCACAACACCGGACTTAGTGCAGAAATTTGAATATTATTGCAACAGGTTGTGTTTGTTTAATTTAAAAGAAGTCTCAAAATGAGCTCAAGATTTGAATCTCGACGTCAATGTCAGCAAATATGTGTTGCCAAATAAAAAAATATTTCGCAGCTTAAGTTAAGTGTAAATTGAAGGACCAGGCCCAATTTTCAGCTTAGTGAGACATCCGGAGCATACAACTCTCATGGACCAATTGAGGTCCCTAGTGCTACCACGGGCCGACTTGTCCTCATTGGAACCCAACATGTTTGTTACACAAAGTTATCAATAATACGAATGGCAGTACCGGCCAGAACTGTGAGACTTCCGAGAAAAGGCCGATCCCAGAACAGTAACAAAACAGTTGCCCAATGATCTCTACTTGGACTTAATTCTCAACATCCTGGCTTATTCGCCTAAGGCAATGTCACTTCAGAACTGACAAAAACGTAGACATAATTTCCTCTATGGTGGCTAGATTTATCTAGCTACCCAACAAGTATCAATTTCAGTCAATCTCTCTTGTGGACAGCGACGCACCAAATTCATCGAGAATTTGATATGTCACCCCTTTCCTATCAAGTTCATCGGCATTAAAAATCCATGGTATATTTTAAACTGCTCAGTCATTTCTTTAAGGGATCTGCGGCATTCGAGGACTGTTTGTGAATTTGGAACGGTGTCTCCAGAGAATTAACGGCAGACTGGATGTCCGAGTAACGGGAGACCCTGTCTTGCGATTCAACCACTTGACGACTTTTCTTATTGTCATTATTTCGGCTTCGAGGACACTAGAAGTATCTGGTAGGTAGTCTGGCAGCAATATTAAGACTAAGTTCCTTGCCGCGTAATCTGAAGCCAAACCTTTCCGAACCATCTTTATAGAAGTGAGGATTGTTCCTATTTCCTGGTATTCTGCTCACCCAGGCATTATTTCGGCTTCGAGGAAACTACAAGTATCTGGTAGGTAGTCTGGCAGCAATATTAAGACTAAGTTCTTTACCGCGTAATCTGAAGCCAAACCTTTCCGAACCATCTCTACAGAAGTGAGGATTGTTTCTATTCCCTGGTATTCTGCCCACTCAGGCATTTTATTGGCAAAGTTCCTCTCAAATGTGTACACCGTTGATATATAGTCCAATCGTTCGGTAACCATTGCCCTACAAGGTGATATCCTCATGTGGCTGCAGTTCTTGTTCCTCTAGATTAATAGACATTTTAATGGTTGCAACTTGTCCAGCTACAATATAAATCGACAGTAGATGGGGTAGGACTTGCAGAGACTCTGTCGTGGCAGGCCTTAAAGCTCCGTTGATGCTTAGGCAGGCAGTTCTCTGAACCTCATATGTTGACTGGTGGATCACATATTAAGCTATGTACACACGGTGGCCAGATCTTACAATGTTGTCAGCAAAATGTGAAAAATAATGCAACCATGTGTACTTACAACCATGTGAACGAACGTAAAATTTTTGTCTTGCAACGTTGCCAGATAAGGGATTGTAAGTTGTGCGAAGTTTATGCATCTGACAATGGTGTTAGAGATACATATTATTGGCAACACTGTCCATAAAATATTTTTATTGGCAATCCTGCCTATAAATATTTTCAAATATATAATTATAAGGCTTTTTTGCAATCGTCCGAACTGATATTTCACCTTTTGATAACAATATGTCATTGTCATTACATTGGCAGCACTTGGTTGATAAAGCTATGACCACCGTGTGTACATATCCACAATCCACAATATCGTATAGCAGTAGTGGCCGAGCTACCGAACTAAAATCGCAATAAAATCTCAACAAAAAAAAATTAATTGAATTAAATTAAAGTAAATAAAAAAGTATATCTTGTGGACGATTTTAGAAGAGAGACTTCTCATAAGCCCCTACAGCCATACGAGGGCGAGGAATACAATAACCTTCACATCCAATACATTAAATCTGAAGGATAATTTTTAATTTAGGATATTATTTGTGAATTAAATATCTTTTTATTTATTTGTGAATTAAAGAGATGAAGAACGAAAACATAATATATATAATTATTTTTTATAATTTTTTTATATTATTTTTTTATAATTTTATTATATTATTTTTTATAATTTTATTCTATAATTTTTAATTATTTTATTTTATTATTTTTTATAATTTTATAACATAATTTTTTATTATTATATTGTATTATATTATTTTAGTATATTTTTTTATTATATGTATTACATATTTTATTAAATTATTTTTTATTATTTTATTGTATTATTTTTTATTATTTTATTATATTATTCTTTATTTTATTACTTTTTTAACATTTTATTATATTATTTTGTATTATTTTATTATATTATTTTTTTAACATTTTATTATATTTCTGTATGATATTTTCCAAAAATAATAAGCTCGAGGACTATGTTGGTTTGTATTTATTTTTATCCCCTCACCTTAGAGAGGAGGGTATATATCATTTGCTACGAGCCAAAAGTGTAACACATCGAAGGAGTGACCTAAGACCCTAAGTATGTTCGACGGAAATCCATTTTGTGTCATTTTAAGTCATTTGAGCAATGTCCGTCCGTCTTTCTGTCTGTCTGTGTGTCTGTCTGCTGGCTGGTGCGCACGATAACTCTCGAAAGGAGTAACCGATTGACTTCAAATTTGGTATGCGGTAATTTTTTCTCTATCTCTAAGTTCGAAGATGGGCCATATTGGTCCACTCATTCTGGTACCTCCCCCACAAAGGGTTAACTTTTAGTGAAATATTGATTCTTTAATACCTTCTATACTTCTAACTCAAATCTTCTGAAATTTCACACATAGTATTAGTTTGTAAGTCGCTAACACGTCAAGAAAAATGGGCGAAGTGGCCACTCCCATTTTGGTACCTGCCACACAAATGGACCATTTTGCACCAAAACTTAACTGCTTATGGCTTTAATATCAGTTCATACAAATACAGGGTCTCCCATATTCGACGGACCCATCTGGCAACGCCATAACTTTTGACAGAGATGTCAGATCGCTTAATGACATACCGCGTTTGAAGCGTCAGTCCAAGCAGATTTTTACCATGGAACAATACACGCCACGCGAGCGCTCTGAAATAGTTGAAATTTACATTCAACAGAAGAAGTCAAGTCAACGTGCTTTTAAAATATTAAAAAATGTGAGAAGTGCGCCTTCTAAGAACACCATTAAGCGTTTATACGAAACATTTTCGACTGGTGAGGCTCTTTCTAATCCGAAGAGGCCAAATAAAAGTCGACCAAGGCGATCGGCCGAGAATATCGCTGCCGTACGAGCCAGTGTTGAGAGGTCCCCAAGAACATCCCAAAAACTCCGTTCTCAGCAGTTGGGCATGGCTCGGTCCACTTTACAACGGATTATTCGCGTTGATTTGCATTTGTTCCCGTACAAAATTCAATTGACGCAAAGATTGTTGCCTGCGGACAAGCCTCGTCGATTGGAATGGGCCCAACGAGTCCGTGGGTCCGTCGAATATGGGCAACCCTGTACTTGAAATTTTGTACAGTGTAATGCTTTTATAGTACCTAGAGTCCAGAGAAAAGTGGTCGTTATTGGCACGCTCATTTTGGTACCTCCCAGACGAATGGACCATTTTGTACAAAAAGTTACCAACATAATAACTTTAATACAAGTGCATGCAAGTGCAACAAATATCTTTTTGCCATTGACCGATTCCCGATCCGACGTACCGAAATCATCGGTCCATATTTCTTCAAAAATGATGCCGGTGAGAACGTAACCGTCAATGGCGAACGTTATCGTGCCATGATAACCGACTATTTGATGCCTGAAATTGAAGCTCGTGATCTCGGCGACATTTGGTTTCAACAAGACGGCGCCACTTCCCACACATCGCACCAATTAATGGATTTATTGAGAGAACACTTCGGTGAGCAGATAATTTCTCGTTTTGGGCCGGTCGATTGGCCACCAAGATCGTGTGATATCACACCGGTTCAGGCCTTGGAGCAAAACATCACGCGAGTCATTCGCCAGTTACCAGTCGAAATGCTCGAACGAGTCATCGAAAATTGGGCTCAACGGATGGACCATCTGAGACGTAGCCGCGGCCAACATTTGATCGACATTATCTTCAAAAAATAAATGTCAAAGAATGTTCTTTCAAGTGATAATAAACATTCCCCATTCAATTTGAATTTTCTGTTTTTTTTTTCTTTAACAAAGTAGGGAACCTCGAAATGGAACACCCTATATATACATATATTATTTTATTATAATATTTTTTATATATCTTTATTTAATTTATTATATTATTCTTTATTATTTTATTATATTATTTTTATATTATTTTTTATATTCATTTCATGAATTACAATGTTTGCTAGGCCTGTTCTGACACTGAGATTTTCAGACGACAGCTGTTAAGGTTGCCATGGCTCATAAAATTTCCTATTTGAAATAGATTACCGACCTGTAACTTTTATATTATTTAAATTTGCTTTGGAAAAAAGTATAAATATAATCCGCCAAAAAAGCTTCAGCAGACATTTCGGTACTACAGATTACAAAAATATTTCTGATCGTAATATACACTTTAACACTTGAGAATTTCATTTAATTTCTCACGAATACAAGTTTTTTTAAGCGTGACATAAAAAAACACATGGTTAATTGTTGAAAAAATCCACACCCGATGACAATGGCTTTAAGATCTGAAAACAATTTAAAGAAGCAGGTACACTGTAAAAATACAGACAGCATACTGATACTGAACGGTCGTTTTGACAGCTTTTGATAACTGTATTTGGAGTGAGAGATGTTGGGAGGTGTACCACGTTAATTAAAAGATGACATTCAAGTTTTCAAAATTTGTTGTATTTTTAAAGACACCAGACACACTTCCACAACATCGCTTTTATTTATTGTTATTTGTGAAAAAGAATCCAAAGCCAACGATATCGTCGAGACGACGGAGAATGCACGGAACACACAAGACGTAAAAAGAATAATATTAACAGTAAATCGAACAGACAGCTAAAATACCATAAATGGACAGTAAACAGCAATATTATGTCAGAATTGTTAACAGAGTTTAAACAAAATAATACAATTAAAGAAAAAGAGCACAGCAGAGACGCAAAGTAACAGACGGAAATGGAACTGCACAACAGATGGAAGACAAAAGTGCAGCCAGCACGGGGATTCTGGCAAATTGCGAGAAAAATGATACTTAACAACTCACCAGGAGATGGGTCCCACAGGTAGCAAGGTAGACGCAGATGGCGGGCTCGGATACCTGTAAGCCTTAAGATATTCATTGAACATTTTGTTGTCGATACTTTTGTCTCAGAGTTTACAAAAGACCTGAAAATCAGCTGAAAAGTTGCGTCAGCTTGATGAAACATTTATTAAACAAGTGCCTGCGTACGTATAGAAATTCAGATCAATTGCAAACTAATGTAAGCAAAAAAATTATTTTCGTGGAGCAACAAAAACTGGTTTGCCTTTATATATACTCGTATTAAATATATTTGTAAAGCATTACCAAAAAAAGAGCTGATAAGCTATTTAGTATTTAAGCTGACACTTGTAACCCTAAAAAAAAAAACATATTAACATATTAAGCATTACCAAAAAAGTGCTGATAAGCGATTATGCATTTAAGCTGACGCTACATTTGTACACAGAAAAAATGTTCATTTAAACGTACTAAGAATAGATAAAATGTTTCACGTCACTAAATGTATTGTTGCCCAAACAAATACAACAGATTGTACGAGGGACTTATGGAAATTGCCGCAAAATTCACATTAATACTCCTACTTAAATACGAGTGAGAACGTAGGGCGTAGGCGTAGGCGTATTCTAAAAATACGATTCGATACCATATCCACTTCTATACGGATGGTTCGAAGCTTGATGATAAGGATAGCTTCGGAGTACACTGTAAGGAACTCAGTTCTGATATAGCTCACAGACTACCAGATACGAGGGTGCTATATATATTTCTGGCCTAATAATGAAAATGCGAATATACATCATCAAAAATGGTTTAATTGTATTTTCAAAGTATTCTCCAGCATGATTTATACACTTTTGCATGCGCTCAAACCAATTGTCGAAGCACTTTTTCCACTCCGATTGAGACACCTCCAAAACATGGTTTTTGAACGCTTCAACAGCATCTTCTGGTGACGAAAATCGTTGACCATGCATTTGTTTCTTGATGTGCGGGAATAAAAAGAAGTCATTGGGTGCAAAGTCAGGCCTGCACGGCGGATGACCCATCAATTCGACGTTTTGGCCGGTCAAAAAGGCGCTGGTTTGAGCCGATGTGTGAGAGCTCGCATTGTCATGGTACACACTGTTTCGTCTTCTCTTGTTCGTTTTTCGAATTTCTCCGAAGACTTCAGGCAAACAAATTCTGGTGTACCACTCAGAATTTACCGTCCTACGTTGCTCAAGCGGAACAGTCGCCACATGACCAGTTTTGCCGAAGAAACAGGCGACGCATAGATCCAAGATTCGTCACCTGTGACGAAGCACCGCGATCGTATTTTTTTCAAAATTTCTTTGCACCAATCGACACGAGCCTTTTTTTGAGCGATTGTCAAATTGTGCGGGATCTAACGAGGACAAACCTGGAAGAAATGCCCAAGGATGCCTCTATCTCACGGTATGTCACATGACGATTTTGCATTATCAGTTCACGCACGGCATCAATGTTCTCTGGCACAAAGGCCGTTTTTGGAGGACCTTCACGACCTTCGCCTTTGAGCGAGCGTCGGCCACGATTGAATTCATTAAACCAGTTTGATCGCACGAAAATGTTCACGAGTTAAATCAATTTTTTTGCCAAATTAATTTTTTCAAGTCACTGTAAACAACACAAATGATGGTCGTACGTCAAAACGTTCTGAGTACGTTTATGCTAAAAAATTTCAAACTTTCCAATGGAAATGTCAGACATATATATAGCAACCCTCGTACATGCAGAGTCTATCAAGCCGAAATAATGGCAATATGGGAAGTCGCCAAGTGGCGGAGTCGCAATATTGATATCAACACTGGTGTTGTCATGTACTTCGACAGCCAGTAAGCTATAAAACCATAAAATCTCTCGAGGCTTAATCCCAAATCCATAAACAGCTCTCGATTGCCGAAGACCTATCAACGAGATGGCTAAGCAGTTTAATATACATACACCTCATATGGGTACTTGGGCATAGGTATATCCCGGAGAACTGAAAAGCCGATGAACTTGGTAGAATTTGCATATACACTGCCCACATATAAGCTTTGGTTTTGGCTTAGACAAAGGCCAGGCTGGCAGTCCAATGAGAGATGAATAGAAATCGACACATGTAGGGTGGTAGCTAGACATCTACTCCCACTAGAGAGGAAAATACTGTCTAGGTTAGCGTCAGTTCTGACGGGCATTTCCCTGATCGACGAACGAGTCCAATAACTTCTGCAGAAGCTGTGATGAGAAGGAAGTGGAGAGCATTGAGCACCTACATTGTTACTGTCGCACATTGAGTAAGCGACGTCTGGATACACTGGGGTCGGTCTTTCTAGGAAGTCTGACATATCTTACCGGAACCGAAGATCGTATTATTGATAACTTTGTGTATCAAACAGTTTGGTTTCGATGTGAGCTGGTAATTCAGGCTGCCGTCATAACCTAACCTAAGCTATAATAAGATGTTTTTACGTTATACAGCTTCTTGATTTTTTACTCTCCCACCAGTACGTTCTGCCAACTGTGGATTCAGGGCTCCAGGAAGTCTAGAACAATTTCATACATTCGAAATCGAGTTTGACATCGGCAGTACGCTCTCAGCGTCAACAACATATTTATCATCCAAATAAAAACTATCCAAAATATCATTCCAAACGTATCCAAAATCATTTAACAATCCTACACAATACATCTGAAAGACTGCCGTGTGGTAGTTGACTGATGGACAACAGTCAAAATTTGTACTAGACTTTTAAAATTTCCCGTTAAAATATGTATGTACCTTTTTTTAATAATTTAGAAAGATTGTGAGTTTTGGGATTATTTTTGATATCAGCATAATTTATAGTATTTGTTGCTTCTCGTTCGCTTTCAGTATGATATCAAAAGAAAAAATTAAGAAAATAGTTGCCGAACTTAAGGTAAGTACACACGATTTGCAGATCGGGCAACATTGCCAGAAAAATGGCGGAAAAATTCAATCCTGTGAATTTACAACCGTGTGAACATACAATTGTTGTTTTGCAGATTGTTATATGTGCGAAGTTTATGCATGTGACAACGGCGCCATTGCCAAAAAAACATTTTATTTGCAACATCTATAATTTATTTTTATTGGCAATCCTGCATATAAATATTTACAAAATATATTGTAAATATATGAAATTGTAATGTTTTCTTGCAATCGTCTGAACTGTCAATTCACCTTTGCCTAACAATATGTCATTGTCCGTATATTTGCAGCACTTTAACAGGGTTGATAACGTTTGCCGATCTGGCAATCGTCTATACTCAGCTTTAGCATACGACCTACCCTCCCACCAAAGTATTGCAAATATTTACACTAGAACAAACACCATAAATACTTTGTTGATGACAATGGTGTAGTAAATAACTTAGTTACAATTTACTCAGTTTAAGTAAATAATAGAAATGTCGCATTGGAAAAACAATCACACTATGTTCCCGCAATTTGCCTTGAGCAGGTGTCTTGTCAAGATAATTTAATAAATAGATCAATTTGAAATAAAAACATTGTATTAATAATGGATGACCAGATACAAATGGTGATTTCTCCAAATGTTATATTTTAGAAGCTACCTAAGTTACTATCTGGTCAGTCAGCGGTCAGCTGTGGTGGTTCCAACAAAACGACTCTACATGACACAAGCGACGCGACACAATGCTTAAAGTTTGGAAGGAAACATTTGGCGATTGGGTCATTCCAGGGCGTTAAAAAAGGATCCCTTAGAAGACGTCATTTATTTCTTGACTGAGTTCTTTTTAGTCAATTATTGTTAGAACCAATGCTGCTTGCATCATTTGTTCAGATTTGCATGTCAATGTTTTTGACATAAAAAAATTTGTACAATTTTCGAAAGGTCGAAAATTGCATGTGAAACGTGTTTGATTTGTTTATTTAGTTTGTTAACGTTTTTGACAGATAAAAATGCGTAAAATTTTCGAAAATAGTTTTGAAAAATCGTTAGCGAAACAAACGCCTGGGCTGTCTAACATGCGGCTGACAAATTGACGATTTACAAATCAGAATTCAAAATCGCATTGGCGATAGAAATGTTCTGCAGAGGATGATTTTTATTGGTAGATTTTAAAGATTTAATTTCGTTCTTCAATTCATGATGTTTTTAGCTCTCTTATAGAGCTTATTGCTTATTTTTGTACAATACACTGTAATCGATACACAATAATTTCGTGATAAACTTACCAGTAAACCAGTTTCGACATTTGGTATTAGAATAATTTTCGAGCCATCCATAAGATTATTTTCTTTAAGTGAGCCATCTTGAAGTTCTCTGCAATGAAACAAGAATGATACGCCAAAAATAACATTAATAAAGTCTCTGATACAAGGTAAATAAAAGCAATAATAGTGAATAATAAAGGCTTGCGCTCACCGCCGCTTCTTTTTATGGCGCTGCGTTTTTTTGTCTATCATTTGTCAAACTGAACATTTACAGTAACAATGCAGCATAAGAAAAATAACAGCCTGTTTCTCTATGTCGAACGAAAGCGATGCGAACGAATAACAGCTGATTTTAGACCTACTAACAGGAACCAGAATGACAAAGCGAATGAAAACATACCGGCTGATGCCAGTAAGTAGGTCTAAAATCAGCTGTTTTTCGTTCGCATCACTTTCGTTCGACATAGAGAAACAGGATGTAAAAGAAGACGCTTTCAGTTGAGTTAGACATACAAAACCGTAACTTATCTTTAGCGTAACTGCAACGTTGCCCGCATGGACAATTACTCAAACTTGAAAATTAATCAGTGACTTTTTAAATGAAATACTGGTTTTTGGATAAAACTAAATCATTTTATTTCTTAACGTAGTCTCATTTGAGATCTATACACTTTGCCCAAAGTGTATTCAATTTTTTATCCCTTCAACAAAATAAGATTTGTCCAGGTCATCAAAATACGAGGGCGGCCGTAGTAGTTTTAAAAAAAGTACTTTCGTGAATAGTGACAACCTTTTAAAATATATGTTTTATGTTTCAAGGCGCCACGTTGTTTAGTTTTATTTAGCACTCAAAAGTAAACAATCTCAGTGAATTCGTAAACATGAAAAAAATTGGTCACCGATATCTAATACAATACTTTCATTTGAAAGGTTTCAGTTCAGCAAATTTAAAACCAAGCTATATTCTACATTGGGGGAGTCTCCTCCTTCGTTTACAACTATAACATGTTGGGTGGCCGAGTTTAAGTTCAAGTTTGGTTTCCAAACTTGAAAAAACAGCTCGGCGGAAAAAGATTTGTCAATAATGAAGAGGTGGAGGTTACGGTTGATGGCAATTTCCACGACTTAACAGGGATATCGAAGCTATTGAAAATCGCTGGAAAAAAATGAAGACAAATTTGTGTGTGTTTCTTTGTTAGATCAGCTAATTTTGGGACCGCCCTAGTAGGTATTTTTTTGTGAGAAGATTTCGTCGTTGGAGACAAGTCTCATTTCGCCGAGCCGTTACTTCCGTTCGAAAAGAAGAAATAATCACTCGGGTAAAAACCGGCAATGTTAGGTGCATAGAGGGTCTCTTAGGCTGACGCCAGACCGCACACCGAAGCAAAACAATGCGACAACTGCTCGAAGTCACTGCTAAAACAACGACGCAACATGTCATGCCGACTGCCGAGAGACAGAAAATTTACACATGTGTTGAAGTGAGAGATCAGATTAGAAGTGTTTGTTTTTTCTCTTTCCTTCATGCATTTGTGTTCTGACGGTGCAAAGCGCAGTTGGAAACGCTTCAAAACGCGCTCTCTTGTTGAAAGTAACGGAATGTGTTACTCTCAGCAAGAGATCGCGTTTTGAAGCGTGTCTATCTCTGCTTTGCTTCGGCAGAACACAAATGCAAGAAAGAAAGAGAAAAAACAAACACTTTCAATCTGATCTCTCACTTCAACACATGTGTAAATTTTCTGTCTCTCTGCAGTCGGCATGACATGTTGCGTCGTTGTTTTAGCAGTGACTTCGAGCAGTTTTCGCATTGTTTTGCTTCGGTGTGCGGTCTGGCGTCAGCCTTAGGGCTGAGTTAGGCAAAATGAAATATATGTTTTTGGATACAAAAAAAAATCATTTTGTTTTTCAACGTAGTCTCCTTTGAGCTCTATACACTTTGCTCAACGTTAATCTATTTTCTTTTATCCCTTCAACAAAATAAGATTTGTCCGGGTCATTAAAATCGATATTTGCTTGTTAGATGTTTTCATCGTTGGAGTCAAATCTCTTTCCACGAGCCATTTCTTCAGGTTAGGAAACAATAAATAGTCACCCGGCGCAAAATCCAGTTGTGGAAAATTACCCAAACTTTGCAAAAACTAGTCCATATTGCGGTTGAACAACAGCAATCACTCCCACTCCTGCGCATTTGAGAAAACGAGGCACCAATCCTGCGGAAAGCTTTGCCAATTGATCATTCAAAATTTAAACCACTGAGCCATATGAGATGACTGACTATGGCTTCCACAATTTATCGCACTTTGAATCTTCAATTGGCCAACACCATATCGTGCAATTTTTTAATTTTTTCAGGTCCAGAACGTTCGGCGTCTTCCGTGCTTGTACGGCCACAAGGAAAGTCAGTAAACCACTTTTTTAAACCACCTTCCAAATCAAACTTCAACAGGTCCTTCGGTTCCATTATCGTTTGGTAAGCTTTTTTACACTGATTTCTCTACGGCAGATTGGATCAGCAGATTAATTACGCTTCTGCGACGATACGGTCAGTGATGGAAAGTAGTACATAGTAATTATTTCACATAAGATAAATGTTTTGGAGCTTATAATCGTCTTTATAAACAATTTTATTCATTAGCTTTTGACTTAATTTTGTATGGTTAAAATAAAATATCTACAAAATATAAGTGTATAACTATAAATATCTATTGTCTTCATTTAATACCGTTCACTCGATCGTCTATTTGGTCAACGGCAAGGGAATGTGAGTAGGTACCACATTATAAGAACTTTGTGTGAATATTTAATTAAATGTTAAATAAATACGATAGCAACAAATAAAAAGACGCTAATAACATTTTATTAATTGTAACACCGCCAGACAATGAATGGGGGAAAAAGTGTGTGTTTAGAATTCTTAAATGTTATCGGCGGGCCCAAGACAACAAAGAGGCTTGAAATCGTGACAATTTGTGTTGTTGCTCATTTGTCAGCGGAATTTTTAATTATATTTTTGGGTACCTATGTGTATATAGAATAACAACAGAAAAATAAAACATACGAATAACATCATCAACATGTTAATGCAAATATATTTTTATTGTATGTTTCATCATTTTAAAGAATTCTAAGAAATACATCTACACCTATTCTAAATTTAAATTTTCAATATTATTTATAGAAAAAGCTTTGTGTGCATATATTATTTGATTGTGTTTATTTTATATAGATTTTCCTTTAATCTTTTTTATATTTTTTTTAATTTAGTCACTATTAGACTATTGGATATACTTCAGTGTTAAGCCAAACTTTTTTTCACATCGAGGATACAATTTTGAAAATTACTCCCCGTAAATTTACAAAAAAAATACTGCATGATATGGCCAGCCAATGACATGTATTTCACGATTTTGTGTTTTTGAACGATAAAAAAAGAAATATTTTTTGGACAGTCACTCAACCAGACTTCAACCCGAATAAATACATAAAAAATGTTAATTTTATGCTGATAAAGTGAGGACATTTGAAATTTGTTTATTTGAGGTTCATACAGAGCTGTAACCTTTTTCTACAACACTGTAGGGAATTTTTGGTCTTTGTTAGCAGGAAAACGTAAGTAAATAATCTACACTGTTAGAAAAACCGTTCGTCATCATGACGAATCAGTTCCGTCAATATATCTTCGTACTGGTGACGAAAAGTTTAGTACATGCGAAAAGTTTAGTACAGTAGAACGAACACGATCATCAACCCATGTTTTTGGTGATTTCGAAATTCGTCGAGGGAACGATACGGTTTCATTCCCACGACAAGTTTTTTTACCATTTTGCTAAAAATATGATACAACGAAGCAATCAATTTATAGTTTGTGCTTAACTGTACTGTTCTATACCTTAGTTAAGTAATTTGTTGTAAAAGTTGAATTTTAAAAAATCTAATAATTGTGATGAATGGAGTTCGTCGTGGTGATGAATGGGATTCGTCGTGATGATGCATGGGATTCGTCGTGGTGATGAATACGATTCGTCGTGGTGATGAATGAAGTTCGTCGTTATGATGAATGGGATTATTCGTGATGAATGGAATTCGTCGTGGTGATGAATGGTATTCGTCGTGGTGATTAATGGAATTCGGTTGGCAAATACATTACTTGATGAGATTATTATTGATTTAAAATATCAGAAGTAATGAATACTTCTCGTTCGTTAGGTTTAAGCCTTTCCTGATAAGAACTTCATTTCGAGCGAATAATCACAACTGAACCTGGCAAAGCAGTTAAGTAATTTTATTTTCCATACCGTTTTCTTCTAAAACCAGAAGAATATTTATTGAAATTTTTAAAATTTAAATAGTCGGGGGCATGAATTTGTCTTGGTGATGAATGGAGTTTGGCGTGCTGATGAATGGAGTTCGTCGTGGTGATGAATGGTATTCATCGTAGTGATGAATGGGATTCGTCGTGGTGATTAACTCGATTCATCGTGGTGATGAACTCGATTCATCGTGGTGATGAACTCGATTCATCGTGGTAATGAATGGGATTCGTCGTGGTAATGAACTCGATTCATCATAGGGATGAAATGTGATCACCCTGAGGACGAAAGTTTTGGGAAACAGAGATTCGTCATGGTGACGAACAAATTCATCATTAATTCCGTACGTTAGCGGACTTTTGACGAAAAAATAATCGTGATGATGTACAATTTCGTCGTCATGACGAACGTTTTTCTATCAGTTTACCAGACTGAAAATATCTGGTGGTCTTTATCTATATGAGAACTTTCGATATCGATAACTATGATTTGAAAGCTGATAATGTCCAACTGTGTAGACATTTCAGTTCAGTAAGGTTTGGCAAGTCATCAATCGTTTAACGCCAGAACAACGCTTCCAAATTGTGGAAATTTACTTTAAAAAAAATAAATCTGTTCGCAAAGTTCAAATCAAAGAATAGTGTTTACTGATAAGGCTCATTTCTGGTTAAATGGCTACTTCAGTAAGCAAAATTGTCGTATTTGGGACGAAGACAATCCTCAAGCCGTTAACGAATCATCATTCCATCTATTAAAATTGACTGTTTGCTGCGGTTTACACGCTGGCAGCATCATCGGTCCTTATTTCTACCGAGTCATGCTGACTGAATTTTTGTTCCCAAAAATAACGGCATTTAGTTCCACCAAGAACGGCGCAACTAGCTTTACAGAGCGCGCCTAAGAATCGATTTATTGCAAAATCAATTTGATAACTTTATTTCCAAAAGTGGGCCTGTTCACTGGCCCCCTCGTTCGTGCGATTTAATGCCTCTGGATTTCTCTTTTATGGGGCTATGTCATTGGTTTATTCCGAAAAACTTGAATATTGGCTTGATGCATTGTAAGCCTATATTCAAGCCACAAAAAAGAAGTCAAACATTGAACTGAACGAATGGACGGACCATTTAACTCGTAGCCGCAATTGAAATGCCATGAAATTATCTACCAGATTGTAATAAAGAATTTCATTCCAACAATATTTCTGTCTTGTAAAATCATTTTAAGTTCTCAAGCTCTTAAAAACAGCCGTTATAAAAAAGTAGCCTGCCACCTGTTTTTTCAAATGTGAAGATGAAGTGTCTGATGGTGGGAAGTTGGCCCCTTAAAAGAACAAAACTAAAATCGTAATGATCGCCTATTCTCAATATCATAATTGATATTACTAGTTGACAAATAATATGCGCGTTCTTTACCAGACCAAAACAATGTTTTATAAACTAATATTTTTAAATACTGGCAATTTGCTTAAATAAGCTAAACTGGTAATGTTAGTATGTTAAATATCCGCATCGTAATGTTGATATAAATAAATCGTATGACCTTTAAACAATGTACACTAATTATGGTAAAACTTCAACATAATTAATCAAAACAAACAAATGATTTTGTACAAGCAACGAATTATATAAAATATACAACTAAAGAATGACGAAAAGCAATCAATAACAGTAAACAGCAAAACGATAAAAACAAAACAAAATGCAATAAAATCTATATTTTAAATGTGTAATGCTACCTTCTTTACAAAAATAAAATTTTGAACAAAACACTTTTTTCCACAGATGATTCTTCTATTCGAAAAAATTATTGTTCCTAAAAAATTTGGAATTGATTTAGGTTGGGTTGAAGAGAGGAGACGTTTAAACGTCTCATGTCCATGGACATCCACTTGAGCCAGTGGTTTGGCATGTTGTGCGCTCCTTATTTATGATCTTTTTATACATACACCACGAGTTACAAAAAATCGGTACTAGACACGAATTTTCTCAGTATTTACTTCCAAAAGTTTGCAATACTACTTTATAAATAGTTATGCTACATTATATAGAACTTATAAGTTCTTTTCAGGGAGTTTTATTTTACAGATTAACAAATTTGAGTTGGTAACACTGTTTTTTTACAATCAATTTAATTGTTTTAGTTGTTGTTTGCAAAGACAGTTTAGGGTATTGGCATCTCAGTGTATTTGCAATTTTTTCCCTCAAGATGGTGAAAAGATTAATTTCGCGTACGAGAGAGTGAGAAGACATCGTCAAGAGATTTTGATGATACTAATGTACGTATTCTGTACAATAGTAAAGGAGAATTTTAAAATTTCTAGGTCTACGTGCATTCAATTAGCGTTTTTTTATGTTGGCACACTTGTCTCAAACATATGTTCTTAGTTGAGTATGTTTGTGTATAGTTTAGTTTTTTTGTGAGACATATTCGGTTTCGGCGATTCGGTTTTTATCTCCTCAATTGTCGCAAAACGCCATCCTTTCAACGCTGGCAATTTTTTTTATCAAAATAATGGTTCTGTTCGTCAAACTTCATACTTCAGCGATGAATCCCATTTTTGATTGAATATTATATATCCAATAAAGCCAATTTAAATGAAAGCCATTTGATTGTCCGAAATCATAATTTCCTTTTTCCACTAAATCGAAGACAGTTCGGCGGCCAAATTCTACCCCTTCATTAATTCCTGTTTCCAGCGTTAAAAGTCTCGTATGTGAACTTTTGTTGTTACTGCGAATTTGTAAGTACATATTTGTTTTTGTATTTTACAATAATTAACACCTGTAATAATAACAATAAAAATTACTTTGCCCCCAACAGAAACAAGTTCAACTGACTTTTGAGTTAAACAAAAATTTAACATATACCCATGTAGTACATGAGCATGTTAATAAAGGCATCAATTTGAGATAATTTTGCAAAAAAAGAAATTACTAAGCCAAGCAACCAAGGACATGGATTCACATTTGGACTTGTTAAGATGAGCTACAATTAAAAAAAAAATATAATTATTCTTACCAATATTTCATCACATTTTTATGATAATCTGCCAACAACAAACCTTTTTTAGGCATTTCGAGAAAAATTATTAAAAATTTTTGTTGTGTGTCGAAAAAACGTCATATAATTTATTTAATGATGATTTCGTTTGTGAAAACAAATGTAAAAATTTTTCTACATTTTACTCTAAAACCGCATTTTTAGGTTCGTTTGAAAAAATGTTGCAGCCGTATGAACGGGTTTTGATTTCGTATGTAAAATTATTACACTCCGTAAATGCGAAAATATCGCATTTTCCACACTCATCCCAGTCCACGGTGTGGAGTGTTGTACCGTCAAAAAGCAAACTTCAGAACCAAACTTAATTGAAAGCGTACATTCTTAATGCACTATCAAATGGTTGCGCAATAATGTAGGTATGGGTTTTACTCACCGCACGATTTTTGTTCGATTGTTCGCATGCAAAATGCGAAATTGCCAGAGGGGCCAGGGGGTATTTTTAAAATGTCGCAAGATGATATGGTGATATTATTTTTCAGAAACGAAATCACCATAAGTATTTCGGCATTTTTAAAGATAATTTGCATCGAAGCTCCGATAAAAATAATTTTTATAAAAGAGGTATTCAAAAAAAATTTCAGTATGTAAATATTAAATGTTTGTCAAAAATTACACAGTACAACACGTGATTTTGGGACTAAATTCTGAGAATGGGACGTGAAAGTAGCCCCAAAAATAAGAACTTCTGCATCATTCGTTTAGTCAAGTTGGCTCAATTAATAATTTAATGGCCATACGATTATTTTTGCTCAGGATGGATTTTTTGCACTTTTTCTATATTTTTCTTGATATACCGTACGAAATATTTTTTTGTGTCAAAAACAAAGTTTTAGATATTGAATAGGAGAAAAAAATGCGGAACGCGAAAAAGGTAAAATATCTCTCAGTAAAATATTGAATAAATACGTATACGTCATACGTAATCAAATAAATTATATAAATTGTATACGTATACGTATAAAAGAGAACATTAAAACAGAACAGAACATTTTTGCGATTTTTATGGCACTGGAAGCACTTTTTTTGGTTAGTTTTGATCCGCATTTTTTCTCCTATCTACAACTTTGCTTCAGACACAAAAGAGATATTCCGTACGGTATACCAAGAAAAAATATAGAAAAAGTACAACAAAATTCGGATGACCATTAAATTATTAATTGAGCCAACATGACTAAACGAATGATGCTGAAGTTCTTACTTTTGGGGCTACTTTCAAGTCCAAAGGTGGCCAAATGGCCCCCACGACCACGCTTACAGGACCATATCCTTTTCATGAAAGATCTCGGTGGCCAATTGTGATCACCTCTTCGAGAGATAACACGGTCCGGAAACTTTTCCCGTAACAGAGCAATGGTTTCGTTGCTTGTGTGGCACGTCTTGTTGAAAGTAAACGTTGTCAACGTTGGTTTTATACTTTCATTTGACATGTGACCTATGTATGTGTCACATTGAGTGAAAAATCATATAATGGTCATTACCAAAAACACAATTTTTGTAACCAATTTTCAAAATTGCATATAAACAAATTATTGTTGATAAAAAAATATAAATTGTGTAAAGAGCTGAACATTAAAGATTTGCCAATCGATTTCAGATGACACTGTGTCAAACTCATTTGTCCGCGGGCACATACCGTCAAAATTGTAAAGAACTCTTTTCAAAATACGAATTGTTTTTATGGTAATTACGATTCGCAATAAAAATAAGAAATTTATTGCGACTTATACTTAAAGTGTCAAAAATTACTCGTCTTGAAATAACGACCAACATGCGTATCGACCGAAGAAGTCATTGCTCGAAATGAAAGAAAATGCTTATTTATTTTCCGTTAAACACAGACTGATTCATAACTGCATTTTTTTGTGCAAACTCAGATTAACATAATGCAAATTCTCAAAATAGAACTTTCCAAAAAAAAAATTAACAAAAAAATCTTGCGGCTTATTTACATAGACCTGCGGCTTAAGAAAATCCCACAAGAAATGGTCTGACGGTTGACATCTACAGCAGGTGAGATGACCATGCCCTCAAATCACTGGTGTATAATTTCCCATGAGGCATGAAGTGTGTGGCACGTAGCGCCGGCCTTTTGAATCCACATGTCATTGTTTTCCACATCATCCAATTCATGCTAAAAGAATTTGGTAATCAACTACATACAGAGCTCGTTGTTGACGACGACGGGCTGGCCAACGTCGTCCTCAAAGAAATATGAAAAAATCCTCACCAAACACAGACTCTTTCGAATTGAATATGTAACACTTGCTACTGAGGTGGCAGACCCTGGCCGAAGAATTTGCTGCTTCGGGTCAATCTGGTACAGATAAGCGGCTGCCGTGGGATTGGATGAAGTACGAATAATTTCCTCAAGTCGCTGGCCGGCAGAGACATCTTGCGATAGGTTTTTCTGTGGCTACCTATGTACCACTGTGATCACCGAAAGTATGTGCGTGAAAAAACCTGCAGACATGTCAAACTGTCACTATGAGACCTTCGACAGGGTGCCTTCTTATGTCTTCTGTGAACCACCTACGTACATGAGGAGAAGAAGATTGTACACCTGCAACGGGTGATCTAAGTAGAGATACTTTTTTCAATAGCTTTTTTTGACAGATCACGTGTGAGTCGGTCATGCTGTCATGTTATTTTTGTTGAGGATTGTTTGGCATTTCATCATGGAAAGACTTGTTCAGGCACAACGTTTACAAATTATTCAGTTTTATTATCAAAACTAGCTGGCCCCAGCAGACGTTGTCCTGTCCGTCCCGTTTGGGATGTATTGGTTTGTTATTCATTGATATTTCATTAAAATTGATATTTCAGGAAAAAAATCATCAAAAAAATTTATATTGACCATATTTCCACTACAGCGCCATCTGCCGGTTAGGGTCATACATACAAACTATTATCAAGACAAACCACACATACATTTTAAATTGCAGTCAAATCGCTCTGGAAATGCGAATTTTGCAAATAAATTGACCAATCCGCAATTTATCGCGGTGAAAACAATTCTAAAACACAAATGACCCCAAACTGAATATATTGTTAAATTTTCAGCCCATTCGCTATTATGGTTTCGGAGATCATGCGTTACTAACAAACGTACAAAGGATTTTATATATAAAGATAATCGTTCGCCAATTGCGCTAAGTCCATTTTTTTAGCTCTCGTTAAGAGCTATCTTTTGGCCATTAACCGATTCCCGATCCGACGTACCGGAATCATCGGCCCATATTTCTTCAAAAATGATGCCGATGAGAACGTAACCGTCAATGGCAACCGTTATCGTGCCATGATAACCGACTATTTGATGCCTGAAATTGAAGCTCGCACCAATCAATGCATTTATTGAGAGAACACTTCGGTGAGCAGATAAGTTCACGTTTTGGGCCGGTCGATTGGCCACCAAGATCGTGTGATATCACACCGTTAGACTTTATCCTGTGGGGATATGTGTAAAGTCTAAAGATTATGCGGAAAAACCCGCTTCGATTCAGGCATTGGAGCAAAATATCACGAGGGTCATTCGCAAGTTACGAGTCGAAATGCTCGAACGAGTCATCGAAAATTGGACTCAACGGATGGACCATCTGAGACGTAGCCGCGGCCAACATTTGATAGACATAATCTTCCAAAAATAAATGCCAAAGAATGCTCTTTCAAATGCTAATAAACATTCCCCATTCAATTTGAATTTTCTGTGTTTTTTTTTTTCTTTAAAAAAGTAGGGAACCTCGAAATGGATCACCCTATGTAAAGGGTTTTCCAACAAGAGGTGTTATTTTAATATTCAAAGAAAAATGAAATTTTTTGAGATAAATGATCGGATGTTTATTTCATAATAAAGAGGAAGGTATGCCGTTAATAATGAAAAACAACATCAGCCAAATGGCCACCACGACCACGCTTACAGGACCATATCCTTTTCATGAAATTTTCAATAACCAAATCGCAAAGTGGCTGCCCTATGTCCTCGATAGCCTCACGAATTATATCTTTGAGGTCTTGAATCGACGCTGGGCTGTTGGCGTAGACCTTATCTTTCACGTGGCCCCAAAGGAATAAGTCGCAATGTGTTAAATCACAAGATCTCGGTGGCCAGTTGTGATCACCTCTTCGAGAGATAACATGGTCCGGAAACTTTTCCCGTAACAGAGCAATGGTTTCGTTACTTGTGTGGCACGTAGCGCCGTCTTGTTGAAAGTAAACGTTGTCCAGATCAATACCATCCAACTCTGACCATAACAAATCATGAATCATCTCTCGATAACCTCATTTTCGAAAAAGTAAGGTCCAATGACCCCTCCGAACCTTAAACCGCACCAAACAGTCACGTTGAGGATGGAGAGGCTTCTCAACAATAACTCTTGGGTTTTCCGAGCTTCAAATGCGACAATTTTTCGAATTTTAAAAATTCCAATGCATTGTTGAATGGTGTATCGTTCCATTTTTAGTAATGGCATAGTTTCTACTTGTCAAATGTCAAAGAATAAAAGCTCCTCTTGTTGGAAAACCCTGTACAATAGGTAATTTGTTATATGGATGGGAAAACATTCAACACCCTCCAACTCGGACAGACTTTAATCGTTCTCGTTGAAATTTTTTTGTCATAACTATACTTTCCAATAGGACTAACATGGTGCAAGTTTCATTCCGATCAGAAGACATCGATTGTACAAATTCACTCAATTGACATGAAACCCCCATATATCAGATAGTATAACTCCGATATTTCAAAAACTAGAGCACATGTATCGGTAGAGCAAAAATCCATAAGTAAATGACACTGAGAGTATAAACTGGAAAAATGTCCAACATGAATAGCTCATCTAGGATTTGAGATGTATGGGTCCTCAGATATCGGCTTTATATACCAAATGACACCTTTAAAAACTTTTTTTATTTTGTTCACACGAACTAGCGCATCTATTACAATTCGTGTCTCTAAGTACAATATGTATGTATACCTAAGTACCATCTCCCTTTTGAAGAATTTGTATTAATCCATTGTTGTGTGTAGCAAATTATTGCGCTATTATTGTGCATACAAAATGTGCGGCATACTTTGACCTTACATTTTTTGTTATTATTGGCCCATCGGTTTGGTATTTGCGCCGAAGAAGGTCATTCCAGTAGGAATTATTTGTTTACGCTGCTACAACATACAATAACTTTGTTTTTATTTTTTGTTAGGATGGTAACAATGGCAACGGATCATTTCTACGCTATGCCAGTGAATAAAAATTCAAATACATAAATACACATTCACATTTCTGAATGGATTTCATATTACAGTACGACTAAGAATAGTAGCTATTTTTATTGATCGTTTAATGTGTGTTGATCGTCAAAGAATGAGGAGAATATTATATGTACCTGTTTGACCTCTTGACTTGTTGTGATGGCAACAATACGGCAACTAACGGCAACGCTGTTATTTTTGTAGACATAATTTGAACAACATGGCAACATTTGCGCTTCGTTGATAAATGGGCGGTATGGGTTGGTTCAATCGATACCTCCATTCTAAACTATGCCAAGTGCAAAAAAAGTACTTTTTCAGGAGAATTTTGATGATTTTTTTTTAATTTGTATTGAATTCCTTTATAATGCAAATCGAATGACCTGTGCTGTTTTGTGAATAACTTTTGATTGGGTTGACGGATAAATATCAAATTTTGACTGAATATAATTTGGAATATTAAGAAATTAAAAATGCAATCTTCCTAAGTCGACTTAGCATGTTTTAGAATGGATGTATCGAAATGTGGAATAACCCAAGGTACCTTTACCTGTGTATAGGTATTTGATTTGTTTTTTTGTTTCTCATGGATTCCTGTTGCATAGTTTTTGTTAATGATTTCCACATGGCGTTGTTGTGCATTTTGTTTGTTCTCTACTCTCCTCACTAAGGCAATGAAAAACAACAAATATTTAAAGGGTACTTTTGGTAATGTCACAACAAGGAACATATTAATTACCAATAGGTATCATTCAGCAACAAAACAAATGAACCTCAAACCAACTGCAATCAAATGGTAGGTAGATAGGTACTAAGTTCCAATTATTAAATCGAAAACTATCAAGGTTGTTGTCATGTGCGATGGTTGCCTAGAAAATGTGTAAATCTAACAAATTGTTGATACCCTCAATATCTGGAATATGGATGAAAATACTATTGCCATAGAACTGCTATAAAAACTGCTTTCTACAGATTACACTATGCATCATTTAACTAACATATATTAAGGCATACTATTTTATAAAACCAAAACAATTTTTTTTATGGTAAAGTTTTTTTTATTTCTGATTTGGAACAAATTTTTGCTATTATAAGCTCGGTAAAGATCTTCAAATTAAAGAAAATTATGAGAGCTACACATGTTGGGGACATCATTAATCAGTTAGAAACAGAAGTTTAGTAACGGTCGTTTAAACAATTAGAAAAAAATATATATTTTGTCGTTTTTAGCTGGTACGAAAAAAACCATAAAAAATATTAAAGATATTGGATATTTTGTTTGGGAGATACCAAATAGTTTTTTTTAATAGGCATCGTTTTCTTCGTTAGGATCCTACAAGAGGTGTTATTTTGAATCACCCGGTATTTCGGTAGCTGCCACTTTTGAAGCTTTTATTCTTTGACATTTGACATGTAGAAACTACGCAATTACTAAAAATGGAACGATACACGATTCAACAACGCATTGAAATTATTAAAATTCGAAAATCATCGTAAAATCATCTTGACTGATGAGGCCCATTTCCACCTCGGTGGCTACGTCAACAAGCAAAATTGTCGCATCTGGGGCTCGGAAACCCAAGAGTTAGTGTTGAGAAGCCTCTCCATATTCAACGTGTGACAGTTTGGTGCGGTTTATGGTCTGGCGGGGTCATTGGACCTTACTTTTTCGAAAATTAGGTTGGGTCAACAGTTACGGTGAATAGATTGCGATTTCGAGAGATGATTAATGATTTTTTATGGTCGGAATTGAAGGTTATTGATCTGGACAACGTTTACTTTCAACAAAACGGCGCTACGTGCCACACAAGCAACGAAACCATTGCTATGTTACGGGAAAAGTTTCCGGACTGTGTTATCTCTCGAAGAGGTGATCACAATTGGCCACCGAGATCTTGTGATTTAACACCTTGCGACTACTTCCTTTGGGGCCACGTGAAAGATAAGTTCTACGCCAACAGCCCAGCGTCGATTCAAGACCTCAAAGATAGAATTCGTAAGGCTATCGAAGACATGAAAAGGATATGGTCCTGTAAGCGTGGTTGTGGTGGCCATTTAGCTGGTGTTGTTTTTCATTATTAACGGCATACCTTCCTCTTTATTATGAAATAAACATCTGATCATTTATCTAAAAAAATTGAATTTTTCTTTGAATACCAAAATAACACCTCTTGTTGGAAACCCCTTTAGCTTTGCAAAAATGATACAAAGTAATTGTTCTATTTCTGTGGGTTTTTAGTGCCAACAAGCAACGAATTTTTTAATATATCAAATTGTTTCTAACGGTTTTAACGACAGTTACTACACCACTGTATCTACCTGAAAGTAAAATTTACAATAGCCCTCATCATATCTTTTAATTTAATTTGTATACCGGCTTTATCGAGCTTTTACTTAAAAAATTTGGTCCAAATATTATAGGCAACTTCCAAGAAAATCGTAAAAAATTCTATAAAATCTCTTTTAATATTTTTCCGTGTTTGGGACGCCAATTTTGTAAACTAGTGTAATCGTCCATCTGCCGAACTGTGGATATATGAATTAGAATATAAAGTAAATTTATATTCTAATTTTACGGTCCAGCGAAAAGCCAGGTGACAAAAACCGTAGATTTTTGCAGCACATACTGTTCTTGAACAAAATGTTGAAGATTTATTTTATTTATTTGTTTGTCATGTATCAGCAAAAGAACAGCAACCAATCTTTCGGTAGTATTTCCCAAAATACATTTAATTATTCTAAATTTGGGAAATTATTGGGATAACCAAAAAAACGATTATTTATTAATATTTTTTCTGTTATAGTAACAAATTATTCGTTGGAATAATAATCGTTGGTCTATTGATACAATTTCTGTTGTCAAGAATAAAACATTGGTTGTCACAACCAAAAATCGATCATATGGTACTATAATGAAAGTTTAGAATTGGTTACCACAACTAACCGAGAGTCAATGGAAAAAAAACAATCTTAATTCGATACAACCAACCATCTTAATGATACAACCATCGATTTAGTTGCAAGCATTTTGATTTATTGTATCCATGTTATTATTGCTGTTTCAACTATTTATATATAAATACAACCGACACACGGTATAGGCAATATACTTTTTATTGCTAGAACTATTTTTTTATTGTTACAATCGCAATTTTGTGCAAATATCTTGGACTATACCCGTATAAGATCCAGCTGGTGCAGGAATTAAAGTCACTAGACAATCATATGCGTCGTTCTTCCGCTGATTGAGCTCTACTGTAGTTGGAAACTTACCCTATATTTTATAGCAAAATTGTGTTCAATTATAAGGTTTTTTTGTAGCTTTAAGGGTTTGTTAAAAAACAAAACAGACCCTACAGACTGTCACCTACAGACTGTGACATCCACACAAAATGCACCGTTTGGTGCGGTTTACACGATAGTGGCATCATCGGACGCCTTGGAGACCCTGCCTGTTCCGTGTTATTAGTGACATACGGTCAGCAATGCTCGAAAAATTGACCCAAAATTGGACGTCTACAATGCGCTGCGTCATGAACAGCCGCGGTGGTCATATGCCCGAAATCATTTTCAAATGTTAATGCCTTGTGAATAATTT